>JAESUZ010001312.1:0-1350852 GCA_017311185.1 Proteles cristata cristata | reverse complement strand
TAGGGCAAAGAGGGACTGAGTTTCTTGTGCAAGGCAGCAGAAAGGGCCAGATTTAGGTCACCTATTTTCTAAACTAGGAAAACACTTGTTTGGGGTTTCATAAAGATTTTTCCTACTTTTTTTGGTGTGTCGAAGAGAAGTATTTAATAAGAGCTGGGGGCACCTGGGTGGCTTAGTTGGTTGAGTATCCAACTAAACCTGACTTTAGCTCAGGTCACAACATCACAGATCATGAGTTCGAGCCATGCATTGGGCTCTGTGCTTACAGCTTGGAGCCTGGAGCCTGCTTCAGATTCTGTACATCCCTCTCTCTCTCTCTCTCTCTCTCTCTGTCCCTCCCCCACTTATGCATGCTATCTCTCTTCTCTCTCTCTCTCTCTCAAAAATAAACAAACATTAAAAATATAAAATTTATAAGAGCCTGGCCATAGGCACAATATGTAACAGTGTGGCTTCACAGACACAGACCTGTGAGATTTTATTATCTGCATAGATGGAACCAATACCTTTTGTATCCTGCAAATTTGAAAAAGTTCAAGAAAGTCTCAGATGGTGAATTTGGGATGAATATGGAAGTAGGCCTTCATGGTGCCATACCCAGTCACCTTCTGTGTAAACATTGTGCTTTCTCTTTCCTTCCCTTCTGCTTAGCAAATGGTCACACATACAGGAAATTCTTCAAGGAATATTTAGGCTGTGTTTTATATGCAAGAACATACCATAGAACCCTGCTTTCTGAGACTTGGGACTGTTTGTTTTTTGAAAATAATATCCATTTGAATAATGCATGTGTTTGGACCTCTCTCGTCCACACCACCTCTAGAAGGACTCATCTGAAATGTAAAGAGTAAAGAAAGCAACTCCAGGTTGCAATTTATCCAAGCAATTGACCAGGTCAGTACAGAATCAGACTCTCCTGTAAAAACCCCATAGCCTCCATGGTATCACCCTCTGGACTATGGACAGACTGTATGAACTAAGTTACTTATTGCTGACCAGCAAATGGATTTTTTCCAGTGGATTCTCAAACCCTTCTTTTTTCTTGTGGCATTGTTCCATCCTGATAAATTTATCTGGATTACGCCTATGAGAGTAAAGGGTTGGGACCATTCTTTAAAGACCATGAGCCTCAGAGTATTGGGAAATAATGACTCTAATTTCCATGCTTGAATTGGGATTCTCCCAAGTGATGGACATAGGAGGTCAGAAGAATGTTTTTAAAAGACAGGGATATGCATCTGGGAGTCTTTGCAGTATACAATGCATCTGTACCACAAAGAGTTCCATGGATACGTCTTCATCATTTTCAACTGAGTTACTTAAGAAATGGGCCAGGGCAAGAAGAACACTAAGACCTCCCTTTGTCTCCAGAGAAAGAAATAAATCTCTCACAGAAAAGATACTGCCTCACATACCAGAGGGTAGAGAGACATCCTTATTGTCCAAGATACAAAATTCAAGACAAAGAATTCTGTATAAACAAATCTTGTTACTTCTCCTAACTGACTACCCCAGACCCGATCATTTTTAGAATTCCTTACTAATGATAGTTGCCAAACATAAAAAGCATAATTATTTTGTAAAATATCAAAGATTTATCCTTCTTTGTCTAAAATGTACAAAAGCTGTCTGCCACAGTCACTTTTATGTCTCAATATCATCACTGGACCTTAGTGAGCATGTACTAAAACTGAGTTTTTTCTCCTGTTTTTAAAAAACGTAAATAAGCCAACAGCATAGCACTTAACAAACAAGCCCTCTAATTCCTGCATTTATATAAAAAGGAATCAGAATGCTAAATACAGACTGATAATTTTGCCCGTGAAGATGTAGTCAGAGAAGGTAAAACTTTGGCTGAAAAGGTAGGATATTAACTCTGTAGTATAAGCCCACTGGATGCATGAAGATTCCAGATTTTCATTCAACAAATATGCTACCATAAGCAAAGTAGACTTCGTTTTGCTCTTGGAGTACTTAGATAGTAGTTGACAATGCAGGAGTTTGAGCAGAAGGACATACTCATGAAAGAACTACAGACTGTAGTAAGTGCTATGAAAAGAACATGGCAAGTCATCAGAAAAGGCCCATCGGAGGATGCTATTTTCATGTTGAGGCCTAGAGTTCCAGGAGGAAAGCTAAGAGATCTTCCAAGCAGAAGAATAGCATAACTGGAGACCTAGAGGCAGGGAAAATTTAACACATGGAGAAACCAAAAGTCTGGTGTGGTTGAACCTGAAAGATCAAGGCTCGGAGATGAAGTGTAGTTGGGTAGGAAGGGGCTGGATGATGAAAACTTTCCAGCAACAGTGAGGATTTTGGATTTCACTCCATGTACAATTGGAAGGGGTCATAACTGGTAATCATGATATAATCTAGTTTTTGTAATTAGAAGACTATTCTGGATGCTGTGTGGAGAATGTGTTAGAAGAGAAGCAGAGAAGAAGAAAGAAAGTAATTTAGGAACTGTTAGAATAGTCTACAGGAACTGTTGGGATGGCCTATATAAGCAGTAATAACAACCTGGCTGAGGTTAGTGATGTGGACATGGAGTGGGTAGACCAGTTGGATGACTGAAAGTCTTGTTTTGGACACATTAATTTAGATATATCTGCAAGACATCCAAGGATAGATAGTGAGTAGGCAGCTAGATACAGGAGTTTGGAGTTACAAATATAAATTTGGAAGTCAGAGACATAATTTACATATCTGGGAATGAGTAAGTTCACCTAATGTGAGACACAGTGAGAAGGGGAGACAGGATGAGCATTAGGAACTCCCAAAATGTTCATACTAAGTAGTTTATATGAAACCAGTAGAGGAAATAGCTTTAAGTAATTTAGCCCTAGCTCCATCTCTAAGAAATCTGTGTCCTTGGGCTAAGAGACTGGATTGTATGGACCCAAAGTTCTCTTAATGTTTACCACTCCATGATTTTACCCAAAGGCATTTTCCCAAATGCCTACAATGTGATGAATGTTGGGTGAGTTCGGGACTGACATAAAGAGATCAGTTAAAATGACACCCACCTTCTCTCCATCGTGTTTCTATGGACAAAGTGGTGGGCTAAGTAAATGATGGGCCTGATATTCCTGTGGATAGAGCCCTCAGATTTTAGCAAAGAAGACTTTAAATGATAAGAAGGTTCAATGATGGATATTTGCCAACACAGAGGTTAAATTAGACTGTGTCTTGGGTGAGGAAATAACTGGGAAAAGATTTGGAGAGCCGGAGGAATTCTTCAACCAAGGAGACCTTTTCGATGAAGGAAAGGGATATTTCTTATTCTGCCTTTTGCCAAGATAGAAGCAGGAGGCAATATCCTATTCTTTGGGCCACCTAAAGCAAATACTCTTCAAGTCAACAAGAGAGGACCAATCAGTGGTATTCTCTAAGAGCTACCAGGGCTTTGCAGTGACAGTGTGGAGTCTGCTTGGGATTTTCTTTCTTCTTCTCTCCCTCTCCTTACCATCCTCAAAATAAATAAATAAACTTTAAAAGAGAAAAAGAGCTTCCAGGAAATGAATGTCATAGAAAGTTGAGTGTAGAGTACATTGAATTACTTGTGAGCTCTTTTAGGTCCTGAGTTACTCACTCCTGCAGATTATATAGTTTGGGAAGCAATAGGCAAGAAACAAATAATAGAATTCATTTTTTTAACATTCATTTTTTAATGTTTATTGATTTATTTTGAGAGAGATGGAGAGAGAGGGAGAGAGAGAGAATCTCAAACAGGCTCCATGCAGAGCCCAATGCAGGGTTTGCTCCCAAGACCATGAGATCAGGACATGAGCCAGAATCAAGAGTCAGATTCTGTTTAACTGATTGAGCCACCCAAGCACCCCTAGAATTAATAGGATTTTTAAAGAAGTTGCATATATAGTTAGTGTATCAGTTTGCATGTGATGCGTAACAAGCTTCTTCAAAACTTAGTGGCTTAAAATATCAAACACTTTGTAGTGTAAGCAACTGACAGTTGGCTTTTTGATCATGATGCAAGTGTCTGACATTAATCTTTTGATTGCCAACCATTCTCTTCACACAGCTATCTCCAATAAATACAGTGCCAGCCATGAGACTAGATAAAAAGCCAGGCCACTCCACCCCTGTCTTAGAGACCCCTGGTTTACTTCTATAACTGACCATTTGACTACTTATTTTTCCCTGTTCATGCTTTAATTACTGCTCTTATGTTATAAATTCACCAACAAGGAGTGAACCCACAAAACCCTAGACACCCCATCCTCAATCCCAATAAAAGCAGAACCTTAAGCCCATGCTCTCTCTCTCCCCACAACCTCGTTCTATGACCCCAGACATGTCATGCACCATCCATGAGCCTGTGGGCAATAAACCTTGATTTTTGTTCTTGTTTCACAATTCCCTGAGTGTTGCTGATGAGGTGCCTCTTGCAATCAAAATAAGAACCACAAAGGCCAGTCCAGCTACAACCCTGACTCTGAATGGGGACATTTCTGTGGGGCTCGCCCCAGGCCCAGGTGAGTGTCCTCCAGCCTTTCTAGCCAATAGCATCACTATTAACAGACCGAGACCAGCAGAACACACATTTATAATTCCTCACCATTCCATGGATGGACTGAGTAGTTCTGGTTTAGGCTGGCTTAGATGACCTCTGCCAGCACTAAAGGAGTTTCAGATCATCTTCTGTGTGATAGGGGTCACATAGGTCTAAGAAAGCAGATCTCAATGTGCGAGCACTTTTTCTACCTCTGCTTGAATCATGTATTGATTGTGCTTCGATTGTCCTATTGGCTGAAGCAACTGCCATAAGCAAGTTCTGATTAATGTTGATTGGACTAGCCAAGGATATGGATGCAGTGACACATGAATAAATCCAGGGCCATTGTCTCAACAATATACCACAGATATCCCCTATTTGATGCTATGGAAGAATCTGGAGTTAAAAAGGAATAATTTAGAGCCTACCATGTGCACACTAGCAGCTGAAAATATTTTATAATTATTGAAAGAAAATGTAAAATTTCAGTGTGGCCAAATGCACTCTGAACAAAGTTAAAAGGTAAATACAAATTGAAGAAAAGGTGCTTCCAATACAAAAGACATGCAAAGGATCAATATTCCAAATGTACAAAGCACTGGTACAAAACAATGAAGAGAAGACAGGAACCCCATAGTGGGCTTTTGCCTTTTCCTTGACTGGGCAGTTGGAGAGGCCAATGACCAGTACATTGAGAGAGAGCATTGCATCGAGGAAGGAGATGTGTCCACTGGTGACAGCTAATTCCACCACTATCCTTCCCTATAATCTAGGTTGTGGTTTCTATATCCAGTCCTTCCTTTGTTCTTACTTATTTTCTGGGCCTCATTGTTCAGCCTCCCTGTCAATTACATGAACAACCTGATACCCTAAAAAAATCAATTCTCCATCTGCTTAAATTGGTTTTTATTGTTTGTAGCTCAGAACTTCAGCTGATACACATCTTACTAGAAAAATGTGCAAATATGAATAGATGAGTCATAAAGACGAAATACAAAATACTCAATGAGAAGGACAACAACTGTATTGTAGAACACAATGCCGATGGTGTTCATATATAACACAACACAGACAAGGAAATAATTATCAACACTCACAGTGGGGAGGAGGATGCAGAAAACAGGTACTTTCCAGCATTGCTCCTGAGAATATATGCTACATAATCTTTGCACAAGACAATTTGACATTATGTATCAAAAGATAAAATTTCAAAAAAAAAAAAGATAAAATTTCA
The DNA here is from genome assembly GCA_017311185.1 of Proteles cristata cristata. NCBI lineage: Eukaryota > Metazoa > Chordata > Mammalia > Carnivora > Hyaenidae > Proteles > Proteles cristata. The sequence continues at coordinate 1,345,102 of JAESUZ010001312.1, read as the reverse complement.
TGTTTGGCAATTCTACTTCTTGGACTCCCACCTAAGGACATGGTCAGGAAATTATGTGAAAAGACCACGGTATCAATGCATACCATAGGACAAAAAAATAAGAACTGAATTTATAGTATTCCACTAACTAAAACAATCCAGTGTCACTTAGAAGCTAATTCAGGTTTGCTCTACTTGATCTGGCAGGAGATCTGGAGACTCCTAGCACACTGAAAAGCAGAGCACAGAACCTCAGGACTGGTGGGATTCCAGTTATGTGCATGAGACTTTCTGGATATGTTTAATTCATTTATGACTTCCATGACGAACACTGATATAGTACGTAACTCCAAGACAACTATGACTTTACGTACCCTCCAAATACTAATTCATTTCTTATCATTATAGCCCTATGATAAAGTTTCTTGTATTATCCCCATTTTACAGATGAGAACACTGAGGCAAGAAACTAGTCCAGGGTCACAAGCTGATAAGCAGTAGAACTAGGGTTCAGATCCAGGAATACTGGATCCATGCCCTGAGCATTACCAATGTGCATTTCAAGACAGTAGCCAAAAAAGTTTAATAGGGGCTATATCTCTGTCTAGTTGGAAGTTGGATGTTTTCTCCTTTGTTTGCTGTATTTTCCTTTATTATCTATTTTTAATCTATTATGTCTTTTTTTGTTTGTTTTACAGTTTATATGTATTAGCTACCTGTAGAAAGAGCTTCCAATAGGTCTGCCTACACACGGAGTGACCCAAGGGCCAGACAATTCCCTTACTACCATCTGCAAGTCACTCTTCCTCTCAGTGTTAAATGCAGCACCTACAGTGGATGTCTCCTAAACTGAAAATGGGGACAACCAAGTTGGCTTGACATCATTACACCTTGAATGTGCCAGAGAACATTCAGAAGAAGAACAAGCATCTCAAGAACCTGAATAGAGGCGTACCTGGGTGGCTCAGTCAGTTAAGCGTCTGACTTCAGCTCAGGTCATGATCTCATGGTTTGTGGGTTCAAGTCCCATGTTGGGTTCTGTGCTGACGGCCAGCTCAGAGTCTAGAGTCTGCTTCAGATTCTGTGTCTCCCTCTCTTTCTGATCCTCCCCTGCTCACACTGTCTCTCTCTTTCAGAAATAATTTTTTTAAAAGAACTTTAAAAAATTTTTAATAAAGAACCTGAATAGAAAAAAAAATAAATAAGAAGAGGGGAGTTTCTGCTGATCCAGGAAGAATATCATCCAGAGGAGAGAGTTAGTCATACATTCAAGGCTCTCACTACGGGGTCAACAAGAAGGAGAAGAATACAGGGAGAGCAGCAGTAGTTTATATTCCTCTCAAAGAGTATAAATGCTTAGTTTTACTCTTGCTTTTGTTGTTGTTGTTAATGGGAACACTTATAATGGTAATGACAGCAATGATGTGATGTTGATGAAGTAGGTAACTTCAAAAGGTAATTTATAATGTAGAACATTTGTTACAATGTAACAAAGCCATCATTCAGGTTGAAGTAAGACTATACAATACCAAAACAACTGGCTAAGTTAGTCAAATACATCAATCCTGAACAACTGTGAGGTGTTTGTACAGAGGGAGTGGGATTTTGCCTAACCTGACTTGTGTTATTGGTCTGAACAGCTGGTTGGGTGGTCCAGTGCAGTCCATTTGTGGAGGACATGGAGCAGCACACCCAGGGTCCCCTTCAATGGAGAATCTGCTGTCCCTGCTATTGGGAGTGCAGTCAGCAGATATCCCTCAGGCCCTGGAGGGTCCTATTCAACTACAAAGAGACTCCTTACATCGTCTAAGGTTATGCCCTTAAAACAGCCCATCTCCTACAGAATAGCTCTGTTGGTACCACATACCTACCAGACCTCCCCACTGGGTTGGCCAAGTCTTTGTTGGGTTACATCACAGTTCATCTCCCCCACCCAGAGATGTTGATACCTGATAACCTGCTCCTTAAACTCTGTCTCAGCTTCTATCTGCAGCAAATCCAATCTACAGTACCATTCTAGTTTCATTTCTACATCTCTGTCATTCATTCATTTTGCCTTTTGTCCACTGGAAATAATGATATGCAATGCTGAAAAGTAAATTAGAAAAGTGACAAGTTCCCATGGCTGCCCTCTCTTGTTGCCAGTGTCAGAAGGGCAGAAGAACAAAGGGAGAGCCATGGCTGATAAGAGTCATACATGAACGCACAGGGAATATCTTCTTAGAAACAAACCCAGAGGCATAGTGGTAGGAACCTGCTGAAATACATCAGAGAAAGATAAATTGCCTCTTGCACTATACATGCTTTTGTCAAAAGCAGATGTAAGAGAAGAGATTCCAAGGTCCAGGATCAGCGATGTCTTCTGTGGAAAATATGAAGGAGTCACAAGTAACACTAATGTTCATAAATGTCCTTCCGTGCAAATGGGTGGGTAGCATGTGGATGGTGGGTTTAAGGCAGACTAAGGAGGCCATTCAAAAAACACTTTGGGGGGCGCCTGGGTGGCTTAGTTGGTTGGTCGTCCGACTTTCGCTTAGGTCATGATCTCGCGGTTCGTGGGTTCGAGCCCCGCGTCGGGCTCTGTGCTGACTGCCAGCTCAGAGCCTGGAGCCTGTTTCAGTCTGTGACTCCCTCTCTCTCTGACTCTCCCCTGCTCACACTGTCTCTCTCTCTCTCTCCTAGAAATAAATAAAAATATTAAAAAAAAACAAACACTTTGGAACCAAACCATGGTAATGGTGCGTGGGTAGAGAAATTTCAATTTGCCATTAGACTTGCCTGATGTCCAGTCCCATTTGGGTGAACACAGAACTTCCAAACTTGGGTGTCTGTTTGCAAAATGGTGGAACAGACCTACCTGAAAGCTATCTGGTTCCCACACTGCCCCTAGTAGTTATTTGTTTATGTTCATGTTAAAAGAAAACTGTTTTAAAGGAGAAAGCATGTTTGTTTCTTTTCATTCACTGAAGGTAGTATTTCTGTTGACATTTTGTCATGAATCTTACTGGCCTGTGTTGGGGCCTCCACACAGACCTGGCTGCTGGCAAACCAGTGGTGTCTATCCCACTGGGACTCAGCAAACACGTAGCCCTCTCTACATCTCAACCAGTGCCTTTTCATACATGATTCTTTTTTCAATCTTATGTCTGTCCTATCCCTTAGAGTCCTTTTTCCCCAAGATCAACTACCCACCAGGAGGCCACCTACCTGTCTCTGTCCTCCTTCATTCTCTTAATGACAAGTGCACAGTTTAGCAAATAAAAAAATGTATACTTTTTCTTGAAATGTATGAAGAAAGTAACCATATTTCCATCACCCAAAAATGATTACCATTAACTCCTTGGTCTAGATCCTTCTAGATCTTTACGCATATTGACTTATATGGATTTCATCTAGCTTTTTTCTTCACTTCTCAGTCCCTTTTCTCTTCTCACTACCCTGTGGCTAAGGTCTTGTCATACATACTAGAAGGACCTTGATGGGCAACTTGAGACAGGAGAGGAAATCAAGTGATTTAGTACACCAGGCTGGACAGCTGTGAGGAGATAAGCTGGGTGATGTGGAAGTTCCTAACTGTCTTACTGATCCTTCTCCCAGAATGGGACATGGGGAGGGCCATTTAGCCCACCCCCTGGCCCCCACAAGGAACACAATAACTGACAACCAGCTTTCAGAGAAGAGGAGGAGAAAAATTGGAACTTACCAAGAGAGTGAACAAGTAGTAATACTCCATATTGTTGTATTGTTGTTATTCCTATTTCACTGGTAAAACGAAAAAAAAATGAAGACTTAGAGAGGTTAAGTATCAAGAGGCCAAGAGGAGGGAAAAGCAAACTGAGAGCCAAAGGGCTCAGGTTTCTATATTTAAATTTTTGAGGAACAGCCATGTTGTTGTCCACAGTGACTGAATGAATTCGCATTCCCACCAACAGATTAAAAGTGGAACTAGCATATGATCCAGCTATCCCACTTCTGAGTATATATCCAAAGGAGATGAAAACAGGATATCAAAAAGACAGCTGTACTCCCATGTTATTTCAGCATTATTTACAATAGTCAAGAGGTGGCAACAACCTAAAGGCCCATCAATAGATGAATGGATAAAGAAGATGTGTAAATGTACAGTGTAATGTTATTTAGCCACAGGACTGCCATTTGCAGTGACATGGATGAACTTTGAGAACATTACACTGAGACAAGTCAGACTGGAGAAAGGTAGAAACTGTATGATATCATTTATACTTAAATGTGGAGTCTGAACAAGCTGAATTCATAGACACACACAGTATAATAGTAGTTTCCAGTAGTTGAGGGTTAGGGAACTGAAGAGATGTTGTTTAATGATACAAATTTGCAAGTAGAAGATGGATAAGTTCTGGAGATCTAATGCAAAGCAGAGTGATTATAGTCAACAATACTGGTTTTATACTTCAAAGTTGCTAGAAGATTAGATTGTAAATGTTCTCACCACAAAAAAGCAATGGTACAGGTGGTAACAGGTGGTAATCATATTGCAATATATAAATGTGTCAAACCAGCATCTTCCTGCTCCTTAAACTTACACAACATTACATGCCAATTATACCTCAATAAGAAAAGGAGCTCAGGTTTCCCATCTCCTAGGGAAGTGGTGGGGGGTGGGGGGGGCTGTGATTCTGGAAGATGCCACCTCCCCCTTGTGAAGAAACTGTGGCCCAGTTCAAAAGACTCAGAGAACAACTCCCTAATCCACACACCCATGTATAATTAAATCCTCCCAAGCTCAGTTTCCTTGCTGGTGGCTTGAACTGAGAACCCATCCTGTGGTTTTGGGGCCTAAGTGAGATGGTGAGTGTGAACTGCTGCATATTCTGACTGACAGAGACCCAGTGCTCAAGGAGGGAGAGCTGTCATTGTTGTGGTTATTAGTAGTAATATTATTGTTATTCCAGTTATTTATCTAAAATGTTTTAATAGATACAGAGTATAGCATTGGATGTATATACTTGATTTATTTATCTAAACCTCTGTTATGGGGCATTAATCTTGTTCACAAACCTTCTACCATTAATTCTGTTAATGACCTTGGGGAAAGTAAGCACAAATACAAAGATGGGGAAGGAAAATGGCTACTGCACCATACGGAATTCCTGGCTCTTTCTTGGGGTCCCCTCTGTTTCAGTGATGGAGGGGATGCTCCAGGGCCTCCACGCAACCTTAAATCAATGCAAAGGGAGCCAGCACTCCACGCAGCTCAGAAGGCCTTCCCAGAGCATTTGTAGGCTTTGGAGAGTACAAATGGAGATGCCATTTGTACTTTGGAGAGTATTCTAAGTAAATACTTAGAAGTTATAAACTGAGTTCACAAATTGCTCAACATATAATCTCCACTCTCCTCCTTCCTTCATGCCCCAGAGGCCAGGTTTCAATGCAGGCTTCTCAGATTCCTTGTTTCATTCCATTCTAAAACTGGCAATGAGGAGAAGTAAACCTCAGCTCTCCATCTGTCCCTCCTCTCTTACCACTCTAACTCCATTCCACAGCACGCAGAGCTGAGTGGATTCTGCAGCCTTCACGTTCACGATCTGTCCACACTTAACATCACACAGCTGCCCCTGTGCCACCACCAGGTGTAGGGCTATGCGCCCTGGTCTGCCCTGAGAGGACAGATATGGGGAAGAGCCCCATCGGGGCTCTGGAAGCAGGATCAGGGTCATTGATAGGGAATTCTGGGGTCTAGAAGAGGGGCACTCTGGAAGGGAATTCTAGAAATGCTATATTCCTTTCTAGACTGCATTCTTGGAGGACACATCCTCTGAACCTCTTGATGTCTTCATCTTATGAGAAAGAGAAAGCATAGAAGAAGGTCAGAGCAGAGCCCTATTATGCAAGGGGCTTAGGATAGAGGTCTCTTGCTCAGGTCTAGGCAAGGACAGAATTTCTTAAGGGAAGTCCACTGTTCTGGCTGGTAAACTTACAGACTACTATTGGGAATTGAACTCAAGTAGATACTTTCATTCATTTATTCAATGAGTATTTTTCCAACCATCAACTACTTGCCAAGTACATGTGTAAAGGAGATGCAAGGATAAAAATACAAAGTCCTTGCTTTCATGGCACTTAGATTCTTTCTCCATAACAGGTGCAAAGGCTCTGAGGGAGGAGAAAGCTTATAGTATTGGATTAACAGAAAGAAAGCCAGTGGGCTTAGCCTAGTGAGCAAAATGAAGGGGGCAGAAGTGAGGACAGAAAGGTTACCAAAACTAAATTAAGGAGGGGTTTTTAGGTACCTGTATTTTATGGTATTTATATTATTGTTCAAAATGCCGTGAAAAACCAGTGGGTATCCTAAGCAAGATGGGATGTGACCTGATTTATGTTTTTAAATAGCATGCTATATAAAGAATGAAGAGGGAAATAAGGGTGGGCTCACCAAACAAGAGGCACAGCCCAGGGAAAGGGAGGTAGTTTCTGGAACTATGTCAGTAGCTGTGAAGCTAGGAAGACATGAGACATGCAATAAGTCAAGATATGTATTTTGGAGCTACCCTTGAAAGAACTTGGTGATAGATTGCATATGGAAGGTAAGGTAAGGAGAGGAGCCCCAGATGACTCTCAGATTCAGTTCTCCTCCATCGGGCAGATAGTAGTCCCATTAATGGAGATGTTGCAAAGGGCAGAAAGTGAGAAAATCCAAGGGGGTCTGGAAAGTACAGGGGGACACATAGACTGTTCAGTGAATAGCCACCATCTCTGCCACCATGGGCCATGTGCAAAGTGGAAAACATAGTTCAGAGGCAGGGCCTTACCCAACAGCCTTTGCTGGGCAGCCAGCTCACCAGGCATCTGAGCTCTTGCCATCCTCTGGTACCAACACTGGAGTTAATACCATCACTCTTGCCATGATGTCACTCTCAAAGGTGCTGAACTGTCATTTGAAAACACAGCCTGGCTCTTGAAACCAGACATCTTCTTTGGAGAAACTCCATGGGTAGAAATTCTGGATATGATACAAGACAAAGCAGAGGCCTGGGTGAAGTGGTCCACTGGGTGGTGAGGTGTGAGGTAACAGGAATGGGATGATGGTGATAGATGGGTCCTTGGAGATGGGGAAGGCACATTCTTGTCCTCTCAAGTCACCCACAGCCTGGCCTCAGATCTCTCCCAGGAGGGCCCATCTCTATGGTCACTTTGAGTTTAAGAATCTGGGGTTGTAAATGAGATGGCCTTGTGAGGCATGTCAAGGAGGAAACCGGCAGACAAGACCATCAGGTCTTTGTATGGTACAAGCCTCCAATGCTTCCTTCACCTCCCCCCTCCAAACCCAGGCAAGCATGTTTCTCAATTCCCCCCTCTTTAATAATAATATGTGGTATTAAGCATTTAAAATATACTAGACTTGCCCTGTCCTATGTAGTAGCTACCAGCCACCCAGGACTATTCAGCACTTAAAATGTGACTAGTTGAATTGACATATGCTTACTAGAAGTATAAACTACACATCAGATTCTGAAGACTTTGTTTAAAAAATATAATATACCTTATTAGTAAATTTTATACTGATTATATGTTAGAATACAATATTTTAGATATATAAAATTAAATAGAATGTTATTAAAAATTTTTTTTTTATTTTTTTAAATGTGGCTCCTAGAAAAATGTATACCATATGGCTTATATATTTCCCTTAGGAACAATTTTGATTGGGTTCATGATTAGAAAACCACAATATGACTGGGGATATTCTCTCTACTGGCTCCCACCCTGCTCCTCCTTAAAAGGCTGATCTGAATTGTCTTTGGGTGGGGGGGGGCCTGGGTGGCTTAGTCAGTTAAGCATCTGACTTTGGCTCAGGTCATGATATCATGGTTCATGAATTCAAGCCCCACATAGGGCTCTGTGCTGACACCTTGGAGCCTGGAGCCTGCTTCGGATTCTGTGTCTTCCTCTCTCTCTGCCTGTCCCCCATGCAGACTCTGTCTCTCTCTCCCTCAAAATTAATATTTTTAAAAAAGATTTTGAAATGTCTACTTGAACTGGTTCCTGGTTCTTTGGCTTCTGGTTGAGTTCACCCAATGGGGAACAAGAGATTGAGGAGAGGATATTGACTCTCCTGGCTCTCTGTCCAAGGAACACAAGGTAGTTGTGTCTCTCTGCTGTAGGGGACTGGCTGGTGGCCCTCCCCATTAAGCTCTCTGTCTCCATGTTTTAATATGTACTCCTGCCATGGCACCTAAACCTTCTCATTCCAATTCTCCAGGCTGCTACACTATCTTTTGTGATTTCTCTGCACCTGGCCCGCATCTCTGTAAATAATCCCCTTACTAAACCCTCCCAGATTACCCAGTTTGAATGTGCCATGTGTTTCCTCCCTGACTCATACAAGATGTGGACTGCTCCAAGAAACAAGATCCCATGTAACACATTGTTCCATAGGAAAACTCACTCCAAGGAGCAAATTAGATTGTCAGGAACTTACCTACTCCCAATGTTGCCCCAGCTGGAGGAGGGGCTCTTACCCTCCTATGTTGAGTAGATGGGGGTGGGGGAAGAGGGATAAACTGCTTCAAACTGCCAATCCCAAGGTTCCAACAGTTCCGTAGGACCAGATGGGAAGGCTCCAAAGTATCCAGCATGAAAACCAGCAATTGTGCATGATCAGGGAAGCAGCTGGATCCCTTCAGTTATCATCTTCATGCACAAGAATTGAACTCAACAGAGAGTTTAAAACTCAGGGTTGGCTTGAGTAATATGCATGTCTATGTGCATAAAAACAATAATGCATTCATGATGTATTTATTGAATATTGACTCTTATGCACCAGGCATTATAATTACAAGACATTGCATTCATATCTCCTTAACCTTCAATACAGTCAAGAAACATTTATGTTTCTTGGTTGAGATATATATATCAAACAATTAGCAATTAAAATTTGATCTTAAAGGTACAATTGGGACACAGCTCAACTCCAGAAACTGAGATCCAGAGAAATTAAGTAGCTTACTTATAAAGGTACACTGGAAAGTCATGGTGGAATTCAGTGGCTTTCATGCCAGACCTTCAAGATCTCTATCTGACTGATGGGCTATCCTTCTTCAAGGTGTGATCCATTTGATATTGTCTAGTTGAGAATTAAACACATAGATAATATGTCTGTCCATGAAGAAATGCCCCACCTACCCAATTCAAACAATGAATTCATCCCATTCAATGGTAAAAAAAAAAAATGTTATAAAAGGAACAGAACCCAGGAGATTCTGTCATGACCACTGTGAGAATAGTCACACTGACAGAGGTACATTTGAGAGTCTCTATGACAAAGAATGCTATTTCTGGCAGATGGAGAGAGCAGATCAAGATGGCCAGGGGACAGCAGACACATTTATAAAGGAGAAAAATGAGCAAGGCAAATTTTCTGTCATATTCAGTTCAATTTTCAGCTTAGTCTATGGGAAAAAACTATAGTTTTGTTGGGTTCAGATGGTTCAGAGAGATGTCACAGACCATCAGAAGGAGCCATGGAATGTGTATTCATGATGGACATGCTTCAGGACCTGGACTTAGTCTCTTCCTTCAGACTCTATGGTCTATTTCACATCCCCTATCAACTCTTGGGAGACCTGAGGGGATTTTTCTTGCCTGCAAGGCTGACCGCAGTTCTCTTTCAGGAAAGGCTAGTAAGATCTCTGGAATAGAGAAACTCCGCTTTTATCCTGTCTTCGCATCCCACCTCATTCAACACCAAACACGGATCAACACAGTGTTCTCTCAAGTTCTGAGACTCTGAACATGCCAGAAAGAATGAAGCCATGAAATGCTATCCCTCTTGGGCTCTCTTGTCCTGGCCTCATGGTTTACACAGCACTGAGATGGCTGCCAGAACACTTGTGAATCCTATTAGTGCTCCCTGGAGGTTCCCAACGCTTAAGCCAAAAACTGACTCATGGATGATCAGTTTCATGGTACTAAACCCCAATCCCATGACAGCATCATACCTCATCAGCTTTGACGTTCTCCTTTGTAACTGAATCTTTAACAGAATTAGGTTTCTCTGGAGCACTCTCTGGAGTAATATTGGCTGCACTGGGTACTTTGCCTATGAAGGCCATCATTTATAATCTGGATGTTGTAATGAAACCAACAGACAATACAGCATTATAGATCATGACGTGCTGTAGTTAGAAATCCTAGAAAAGTCTGAGTGCATAATCATTTACTTTTACCAGGTTAGATTTCTTTGATAAGTAGGAAATTGCCTGAATGCTTGCCACCACCCCCTCACATATGTTATATATGTTTATATTTATTTTAAATTTAGAAGAAAAATAAATTAGTATTCCCGGAGGAAATTTATATTGAGCTTTGTGGCTCATTCTACAATTTTTTAGTTTCAAGTTCAATGCAAGCCCTGTAATACTGATATTAAGAAAAGACCGATTATGACAGATATCCTGGCTGGCTCACTTGGTTAAGTGTCCAACTTCTGGCTGAGGTTATGGTCTCATGGCTCATGAGTTTGAGCCCTGCATCAGACAAATTGCTGTCGGTTCAGAACCTGCTTCTGATCTTCTGTCTCCCTTTCTTCCTGACCCTCAACCCTCATAGGGTCAGGCACACCATGGGAGCATGTGCCATTTCTCTCTCTCAAAAATTAAAAAAAAAAAACATTTTTTTAAAAAAAGACCAAGAATGATGCTATAATTATAATTGCTTAGTATTTAGCACTTAGTATTTAAAAGTCCCTGTTCTAAGTACTAAACACCCATTATCTTGATTAATCCTCACAATAATTTTATAAAAGAGGACTATTATTAATCCATTTTATTAATGAGGAAACTGGAACTTTAAGAGTTTAAGGTCACCTGGTTGAGGGTGGCAAAGTCAGGCTTCAGGTCAGATCTTGGGTGTCATAACCTTGTTCTTGGGACACCTAGGTGGCTCAGTTGGTTGAGCATCTGACTTCAGCTCAGGTCACTGTGAGTTCAAGTCCCGTGTCAGCCTCTGTGCTGACAGCTTGGAGCTTGGAACCTGCTTAGGATTCTGTTTCTCCCCCTCTCTCTGTCCCTCCCACCTTACACTCTCTCTCTCAAAAATAAAATAAATAAAACAATTTAAAAAAAGAACCGCGTTCTTAACCTCTAAACAAACGTGGAGGAGAACAAAATGAGATTTGATTGAAATATCCCATATTTTTGGCTTCTGTTTCTTTCCCATTTTTCACTTTTCTGCAATATTTGAAAGTCAGAGATGTACAACTAAAGTCTCAAAGCAATTTTGAGTCAGATGCAGTTGACCTCAAAAGAACCAGGCAGGTTTTTATTTGAAGCTTTATTTGTTAAATCATAGTTCATCTCTGAAGAGAAATATTATGATGCCAAAGAAAAAATATATAACACCTAATATTCAGCCCAACATAAGCAATGTGGAAATCTCTGGGATTACATAAGACCTTCCCACACGAGTGATTTAGTTATGCTGCAGAATGGTGGTGGTTGTCGTGGAGTGTGTGTGTGTGTGTGTGTGTGTGTGTGTGAAAGAGAGTAGAGGAAGTTTAAGAGAAAGACACTGAGAGACAGAGTTTCATTGTTTGTATTTTTGAGAGTTGAGTCTATAGAACCAGACTTCCTGTCCTAGGCCAAGTTCATAGTAAGATAAACAAGAGCTAGTATTTAAATGATGGGTATGTGTGTATATGTTTGTTGCCATGTTTTGGGGACAGAATCGGGAGGAGATGGACTATCATTCCATTATGAGGAGGAGGTTAGTGTGAATCTCTGATTTCCTCTAGGTTAAAGTTGTTGGAAAGGTTGTAAATTCCCCCACCCCACAAAGTGGAAAATGAACCTACTCATGCATTTGTTCATTAATGTAAAAGTTTATTCATTTATTCTTCCATCAAATACTTTTCATATTAATCACATTCAAGAAAGTTTGAAATTACATACCAATTAAGTTGGAATATAGTATATACATATAGTTTCATACTTTTATACAAAAAATAGTAATATAATACAATATAATATTTTATGAAATGTTACATATCACATCATATTAAATACCTTACCAACTATATATATAGTATTTAATTTCATCTTACACACAAATATTAATAGTGTAATTATAGGTGATTTTAATTTTGTCCTTGTATTTTTTGGCTCTTCCAAATTTTCTACAATAAAAATATGACTTATGTGCTTAGATAACAGAACAACTTTTTTTAAGGACACAACCTATAAGTAAAGCTGCCAAATCTGATAGTATCAACTATGCTGAAGTTCAGCCTATGTGAGCTTATTAAAAACCTCTTCCTCTTTAAACTTCTGTATGCTCACTTATCAAATACTTTCAGACCAAGTAGAGGAATGGACTCTGAGCTCCCCGACACACACATACACACACACACACACACACACACACACACACACACTCACACTCACACTGAGAATGGGGAGTGTATCATCCTTAGTGGTTCACTTTGACAGCTATGACTTCCCAATGCCCACTATGGAAATGTGGTCTCTAAGGACTAGTGGAGCCTGTTCTATCCACACCCACCTCTGCATCCATCACCCACTTCTTATTAATGAAAACAGCATTAGAGCCCGGGCTACCTTGCTAACACACTGAGGACACAGAAGACTAACTCAACATAATCTAATGCATTATAACCCTTCCATTGAAAAAGAAACTCTACTCAGAATCCTAAACTGCTAGGTCGGTGCTGTTTTCTAGGGGACTGAGGCCATCAGATAAAGCTGGAATGAAAGAAGGAGTGAGGGGTTATTACTAATGGAGCAGTATATTTTCTTTTTTTCTTTTTTCTTTTTTAAATGTTTATTTATTTCTAGGAGACAGAGAGAGAGACAGCGTGAGCAGGGGAGGGTCAGAGAGAGAGGGAGTCACAGACTGAAACAGGCTCCAGGCTCTGAGTTGGCAGTCAGCACAGAGCCCGACGCGGGGCTCGAACCCACGAACTGCAAGATCATGACCTAAGCGAAAGTCGGATGCTTAACCGACTAAGCCACCCAGGCGCCCCAGAGCAGTATATTTTCTAAAGCCACACACCAAATAAAAATCTCTCTAGGTGATCATAGATGTTGCAGAGACTGGGCTGGCTCTTTGGGGTGAGTCTACTGGCTTGTGTCCAGAATGTGCCAAGACACCTGCCATTCTAAATGCAGGGCAGCATTTAGACCCATGTGCCAGCTGTTAGGACTAGCCGGGTGTCCCTCAGCTGCACTATTAGGTTGGTTCTTCTTGTTAAAACAGTTGGGAAATTTAAAAGTCTTTCAGTAATCTTTAATAAGCTTCCAATATGTTGCAAGCATCAAAAGGCACACATGTCCACTAGGGTCATAGTGTGACCCTAGGTCCAAGAAATATGCAACTATAAGAAATGATCTTAGTCTCTCCAAGACCTTGGCAGAAGTAAAACTAAAGAACACTAAAATAATCAGAAAAGGCCATAAGAGAGCCTATTTTAAGTACATAGATCTGTCTGTATATATATATATATATATATATATATATATATATAAAATGAGTGTAAATTTTCCCAACAACTCTTGAGTATAAGAAATGTACCACTTTCTTTTTCACTCCAGAGCAAATAAATCTGGTTCCAGGTTCCTATGTATGTGATTAGCAGAACATCTCATGCGTGTATTTGTGGGCGTCCTTTTCTCCTCCATCACACTAGAGAAAAGTCCTTAGTTATCCTGGCCCCTAGTCTATGGGAGACTGGGTTCTCTCCCTTCTTCTGCTTATAAGCCTGCTGTTGAGCAGATCCACCTTTATCATGAGTCAGTCATAAGCACACAATGGATAGGCAAAAATAATACAACAGTTTTCAAGATATGGAGTTCAGGCCTAGAATGGCCAGTAGAGACTCTCCCTTGCCCTTTCAAGGCTTCAATTTTGGACAGTAGTCCCAGACAACCAACAGTCTTTCATTGGAATTGCCCCCTCCTGGGCTACGTGGGGTTGGCATGGGTCTTTGACATGCGCAGCCAATGTGAAACAAGACAAAAAATACCTCAATAGATAGTCCCTAGGTATTTATGAATATGTGGTAACAGGATGACATTACCTTGCAAAACACAGGGTCTTACTTAAGACAAATGATTTCCCTATACAATGCTAGACTGAACTGAATAGAATTAACAACAGCTTTTCCCAGGGTCACTCTAAACTACCCTAGTCATATCACATGTTTGGCTGGAAAGCCCAGACTGGCCTGCACTATACACCAGAAAGTACTTTGAACTTCCCCGTGGCTAATAAGAAATGACTCTGGGTCATGAAAACTTTGTTGAAGCCAGAGTGCAGCCATCCTTCTCTCTCCCTCCCTCCTTCCGTCTCTCTCTCTCACCTTCAATAATCTTTCTTCATTGGACCTTTCTTTAAAGACAGAAATGGAGTAACATCATGCTTCCAGGCCATCCCAAAACTTCCTCCAACGTTTTCCTCTCTGGGATTCTACAAGCCTTTGGTTTCTTGTATTCCTTTATCCAAGTCATGATCTATCTGGCAGATCTTGTATGTACGTCCTCCTGGGAGATAGGGTGGTGGTGGTGAGTCTTGCTTCAGACATACCTGGAACTGAGCATGAATTCCAGTTCCAATTCTTACTAACTGTGAGATAGTAGACAATTTCTTAACCCTTCAGATGCCATTTCCTGAGTTGTGCAATACTAATTCTTCCCTCTGAGCATGGTTGTGAGTATGGAATGAGGTACTCAGTGAATTCCTCAAACATCCCCCTTCCCTGATTAGGCAAAGGGATGTTGTAAGAAATGCTCCCTCATGTTGAGTGCAGGAAATCCACTGAATCTTACTTATTCTTATTACAAACTGTTGGGGCAAAAGAAAGACTGTATTGTGGTGGTGGGCCGGGGGGGGTGCGGTAGTGTTGTTTAACTCTCTACAGATGATAGAATCTCCCCTCTAAATTCCTTTCAGGCAAGCTCGGCATTCTTTATATATAGTTTTATGGTGATGCTTTGCTAGTTATTTCATTCTTAGGGTTGAGATTCAATCTTTAGAAAGATACTACCACCTGCAAGAAATGATTTGGCAATGTGGGCAGCCTCCTGCCATCACTTAGAGGTAAGTGGTTAATTTCCCAAAAATATATGGTGGTCAGCCAACATAGTGTTCTTCCCCACAGACGAAACAACTCAATTTCCCCTACTTCTGCGTAAAGAACAAAATCTTCAGGATATCATACCATTGGTTAATTCGGTTCAGTCCAGTGTGGCATCATATTGAGAAATCATTTGTCTACCATCTCTGGGCAGCGAGATGTCTTTGAGGATATCATATCCTTCCTCTGTCCCTTTGAGAGGAGAATAAGTAGAGGACTTCTGCATAGTGCAGAGTGGTAGCCTAAGTCTCTTGTGTCTGAGTCACTGGAAATGCCACACAGCTGTCTGGTCGATTTCATAGGGTAATAAATTCTTTTTTTTTTTAATGTTTTTTTTTTAATTTATTTCTAGGAGAGAGAGAGAGACAGCGTGAGCAAGGGAGGGTCAGAGAGAGGGAGACACAGAATCGGAAACAGGCTCCAGGCTGTGAGCTGGCAGTCAGCACAGAGCCCGACGCGGGGCCCGAACCCACGAACCGCGAGATCATGACCTAAGCGAAAGTCGGAGGCTTAACCGACTAAGCCACTCAGGCGCCCCATAGGGTAATAAATTCTTTGCAGCTCCTCCCATTGAAGGTGGCCTCTGTTTCCACATCTTTCCATTATGGACTGGCATGTGACATGCCTTAACCACATGTTGTGCGAAATCTGGAGCCCTGGTATAAAGAGACATTGGAGCTTCTGCCCTTGCCATTTTGGAATGTTACCTTGTGGCTGCTACGTCAGGAAGCTGGTATAGCCTCCTGGAGTATGAGAGACCACATAGAGGAAAACCTGGGTAAATCAGGCCAAGAGCCAGTATCACCTGCTATCTTGGACCCTCTGGTTCAGTTGACTCCCTATGTGAATGGCCTCATGCAAAACCAACAGAGGAACTGCTTCGCCAACCACAGTACCTTGAAAGATAATATCTTATTACTATCTTAGGCCACTAAGTTTGCGGGTGGTTTATACACAGGAAAGGCTAACAGAAAATGTCCAAGAAATGTCTTATTTTCCATAAGAATCCGATTCTTCAACCTTGATCCCCATGTATTAAGAATAAAGGCAGAGCAAGTCTCAGGCATAAGTAAATGAGGCTTCCACCCACGTATGGGATGTGGAGTCAGAGATAAAACCTGCCCCTAATTAATATGACTAACATGGCTTCATACCTTAAATGGCCACCCTCAAATCTTGTGAGTTCAGCATTGTGTTTCTCCAGAAAGTTCCTGTTGAAATGCAAATACGTCAATAGGATGAGAGGGTAAGATATTAATTTATTTCAGATCATCTAGACCTCAGTTAAAATAGCTTCGTATTTAAGTAATAATTTTTGACCACAGGGTTAACAAAGGATACAAAGATTAAAGTAACAACAACAATGATTACACTCTCATGACAAGAGCAGGGTGCAGTCTATTAGGGAAGATGTATGTAGGCTCTTTATACCTTTGTCAGGGAACTGTGAAAACAATGGAAACTGGCAGAAAAAAAGAAACTACTTGTGACTGGTAAAACTGAGAATTATTCATAGAAAAAATGACATTTGATCAGAGATATTCAAGGACAGGTAAGATTTAGAAGGACAGAGATAACCCATTAGGGTATCTATCCAAAGGAAATGAAATCCGGATCTCAAAGAGATGTCTGCACCCCTGGATCCATTACAGTGTTACTCAAAATAACCAACATATGGAAATAACCTAGGTGTCCATCAGTGGATGAATGGATTTAAAAAAACAACCTGGTATACATATACAGTGGAATGTGATTCAGCCATGAGAAAGGAGGATATCCTGCCATTTACAACATGGATGGACCCTGAGCCTATTATGCTAATGAAATAAGTCAGACAGAGAAAGACAAGTACTGTATGCTGGCACTTACATGTGGAATCTAAAAATGCTGAATTCATGGAGACAGAGAGTACAGTGGTGATTGCCAGGGGCTGGGGAGGAAGAGGGAGTAGTGGGCAGAATGAGGAAATTTTGGTCAAAGCATGCACACTTCCAGTTATAAGATGAATACATTCTGGGGTCCAGTGTACAGCATGGTGCCCATAGTTAATTAACAATACTGCATTGTATACTTGAAAGTTGCTAAAAGAGGAGATCTTAAATAATCTCACCACAAAAAGAAATGGTAATTAACTGAGGTAATAGACATGCTAGTCAACTCTACAGTGGTAATCATTTCACAATATATTAAGTACATCAAATCGATATGTTGTACACTTTAAAATGACACAATGATAAATGTCAATTATATCTCAATAAAGCTAGAAAAAAGATAATCAATGTAGTTTATATAAGTAAATATATAAATTAAACATATATGCAATAATGTAAATATATATGCAATTTTGTATATAATTATATCTAAGTTATATAGAAGTATATTATATATTTTATATATTAATAATATATAATGTGATATTATATATACATTGTATAATATATTACATACATATATTATACCTATATGTATTATATGTATAATAATATATGTACATGTAGTTATATTTATATACTGTATATAATAATAGTGTGTGTATATAATTAATACTCTATCATAATAATGTGTGTCTGTAATTAATGGTGTATATAATTACATATATTATAGACATTATTAATATTTGCAATATATGTCTATATTGTGTGTATACATACAATATATAAATATAGTATATATGAATTATATATATAATGTAACATACATTATATATATATAGAATATATATATATGAATACATACAATATATAAATATAGTATATATGAATTATATATATAATGTAACATACACATACATACTATATGACATAAATGTGTATAATTATTATATAATGTATGTATAATATACAATTATATGCATATACTGTGTCATATGTACATATGTATGTACATATTTGACATACATGTGTCAAATAGTAGTGTGTGTGTGCACTTACATACACAGCAAAGGCCAGAGATGAGGGGTCTTAGACAATTTTATAGACAGAGACCTGAGCAAGTGGTTTGTCTCTGAGGAGGCGGGGCCTAACTGCTGAGAGTGTTCTGGACCTTGAGGCAGCATCGTGAGAACCTTAAGGGAAGGAATGAGCTGGGAGAAGCCTAGAAGCCTGGCATTTAGGGAGCCTGGTTCAGAGCAAGCAGTCAATAAATACCTGTGTAACTGAGTTTAATACAGAGGATGCAGAAGCTCTTACCCCCAGCACGTGGAGCTACATCACCCACATCAGACCCTCGATTACCTGTCCTGTGGCTCCTTGTTGTCTCTGCTCCTCACACTTCTGAGGTCTTCTGTGTTTGTTCTTTCTGACCTTTATGACCTTGTCACCTCATCGTCTGCACCAGCTCCATATAGCATGAAGAATCAGCTTGTCTACTTTCTCCTAATTCAGCCAACAATGATGAGTAAGTACACACAAACACACACACACACACACACACACACACACACACACACACACACACAAATACGTAGTTGGCAAAATTAGTGGGGCCATTTTTTTTATTTGTGAGAAAATTCTTTAACTTTCTGTCTCATACTGGCCCTCCCACTCAAGCGTTTCTTTCTTTTCTTAATATTTATTTATTTATTTTTGAGACAGAGAGAGACAGAAAATGAGCAGGGGAGGGAGGGAGACACAGAATCTGAAACAGGGTCTGAGCCATCAGTACAGAGCCCGATGTGGGGCTCGAACCCATGAAGCATGAGATCATGACCTGAGCTGAAGTCGGACGCCCAACCGACTGACCCACCCAGCTGCCCCAATCAAGTGTTTCTTTAAAACAAATGGGTCTCAACCTGGGCCGATCGGCCCCCCACCCCCACCCCAGGGAGCATTTGGTAACACTTGTTAACATTTTTGTTGTCACAACTGGAAGGATGCTACAGGCATCTACTAGGTAGAGGCCAGGGATGCTGCAAAACATCTTACAATGCACAGGACAGCTGAGGATGGTGTTTTAATCAATTCATCCCATAACAATAAACTTCACTTTTTGGAACAGCTTTAGATTTACATAAAAATCATAAAGATACTATTGGGAGGTCCTATATGATCCACCCTCAGTTTCCCTATGATTAACAGCTTTTTATTAGCATGATACATTTATTATAATTAATGAATTAATATCAGTAGATTATTATTAACTACAGTCAAACTTAATTCAGATTTCCTTAGTTTTCACCTAGTGCCCTTTTTCTATTTTATCATGGCATTTGGTATAGCACATTCTATTTAGTTATATCTCCTTGTTTTTCCTTAGTTCCCCTTGGCTGTGACAGTTTCTCAGACTCTTCTCGGTTTTGATGATTTTGACATTTGGAGGAGTACTGGGCAGGTGCTTTGTCCAATGTTTCTCAACTGGGATTTGTCTGATGTTTCTCTCATGACTAGTCTGGGGTTATGGATTTTTAGAGGAAAGACCGTAGAAATAAAGCACCGTTTTCATCACATCATATCAAATACCATCAACCTGACCTAATTACTGTTGATGCTGACCTTGATCACCTGGTGCAGGTAGAGATTTTCAAGTTTCTCCATTGTAACACTATTTCCCCCTGCCTCCTTTTTCCATACTGTCCCCTTTGAGGGAGGTCACCATGTGCAGCCCACACTTAAGAAATAAGTAACTATGCCCCGCTTCCTGCATTATCTACATAAATTACTTAGAATGTTTCTTTACATGAAATTTGCCTCTTCCTCTTCATTTATCTACTCATTCATTCATTTATGTATATCAATGTGGACTCATGGGTATTTGTTTTATGTTCTGGATTATAATGCTATATTATTTTGATGCTCCATTTTTTCCAGCTTTGGCCATTGGGAGCTCTTTCAGTTAGCTCCTGTGTCCCTGTAGCATACCCCCATTATTATGTTGTTCTGTTTTGTTTGAGTGCTTCCCTACTTTCTGGCACCACAAGATGCTCCTGGCTAACCTTATCCATTTCAATACCCCAGTTCAAGAATCAACCATTAACCCAAGGAGTCCTCCTTCCTTTCATTAGAGAATGGTATTTGAAACCAAGATTCGGGCACTTGGTGTGCTTATTACTACTAGGGCCATATTTACTTTTCCTTTAAAAAAAGACCTAAGTATAGAGTGTGCCTTGAGATAATAGCCAGTAAAAGTATACATATATAATCTATAAATATATAAATATACTGGAAATACATTCCCTTTTTTTTTACCCACTTATAATGAAAAAAAATATTTGGCAACCACTGTTCTAAAAGGCTGTCATTAATGAGACTCAAATCTAATAAACCTGAGTCTCTGTAATTCTTAGTATGATTTCATATTCCTGAGAGAGAGAATCTATTGCTCCAGATCTGGGTGTCTGCTTCTCATTCCAAGGTGGTAAGACATGGCTTCCACAGCCCCATTCCTCTGAGTCAGGGGCAGGTCCCCAGGACTGGTACTGTGAACTGGTCAGCCTCTCCTAGAGATGCCCACTAAAGAGTGACATGAGGTCAGTATGGTCATAGGGAGGGGCAAGAGGAAGTCAAGGGTGCTGGGTGGGTGGAGCTGAGCCAACACTGATGCAGACTCATTCTGATTCCTTCCTGGCCACATGCCTGGTTCCACCAACACCTTGGGCAGCCATCTCCTGGATACGTGCCCCCTTTCACACGGAACATCAAGGGAGAGACTGAGATTAGCTACTGCCTCTCTGGCATGAGGACAAGAAAGAAACTCTACACACCCAAAGCACTCTCTAGGCTGAGAGAGTAGTTTGTATACATGTAAACAAGAAACACGAAACATTACAGAAATGTCAGGAGGACTGGCAGGGGGTGGGTCTACTCCCCTCACTGCCCTCACCTCTCATTTTTCTCCAGAAGCTTGGTACATCATTTCATTTATCTTTTAAGCAGTCAGTAAGAGAAAGGTTAATGCTGGGCCTCTGTTTCTCCTTTTAAAAAATACAGTAGGAGCATCTGGCTGGCTCAGTTGGTAGCATGTGTAAATCTTGATCTCAGGGTCCTGAGGTCAAATCCCATTCCTGTGGATTAAGGACACTGATGAAAGAGCTTACTAAAAATAGATGACAGATGATGATGATGATGATAGATAGATGATAGATAGATAGATAGATGATAGATAGATAGATAGATAGATAGATAGATAGATAGATGATAGATAGATTTAAAAAAAAATACACTGAAAAACAAAGTGCCTTTCTCCTACAGGGAACCTACCTAGAAACCCTATTACTACAGCTGGCTATAAATATGGCAAACTAGAGTTGCTGACTAGATCAGGAGTTTGACTTTGAATTTTAAGGTCAAATTGGAAATTCACTGGGATCTTGACAGTGATTCCAGTGGAGGCCATGCTAACTGGAGGGAGAGATCCAGAACATTTTGTTCCACATAGGACAGGATTGAGTTACCTCAAAGTACAGCCTTCTGCCTGAGAAGTGGTCTAAACTTTTTCAACTTTCCTAAAAAGAGGAGGAAAAACAACATCTGGAAGTTGTAAGGTGTCATGACCTGAGATGTCACCTCAGGTCTGTGAAGAAGTACTCATGAATAGTTGACCATCTGTGTCCTGGCCTGGAGTGGCCAGATGGAAGCTAGAGCCTGCCTTCCACTTTTCCCTCTCGCCTCTACTGGCCTCACTAACCAGTCTTCCCGTCTCCAAGGTCTGAAGCTGGCATTCCAGCTGAGAAGACTCCCCCGCCTCCCTGCTCCTGTCCTTAGTGGATGCTGTCCTCACAAAACACTCACTCCCCACAGCCTGGCCAGAGAAACAAATGCGCATCTGTCAGTGAATCCACAAGACTTCAGTTTGGGGTTAAAAGCATAGAAAATCATAGTATCAGTTATCAGTATTGTAGCTCTAATGTTACCCTAGTCAAATCACTGCTGATTAAAACCAGCCCTGTTAATAAACCACAGGCTTTATTTCCCCTCGAATGTCTATAACCACTTTCTTCAACCCCTATTAAAAAGCAAAACCCAAAGAAAAACACAGCTTTGGAAACCAAGTGCTGCTTATTCCCCAGAGAAAAAAGAAAACAAGAAAGAATACCTTTTTTCCCCCTCACCTTTTCCCCACTTAATGGAGGCAAACTCTTTTCATAAGTAGAGAGAGAAATCTGTAAAAGGCAGGCGGGCATGATCCATGGCCTGCAACGGTTAGATCAGCTGTGAACAGTCCTCCTCCGCCTCCTAAAACGAAGTCATTTGCCAGCAATTCCATGAGTCTGACTCACATCCTTACCTCCTTCTCCTCTTGCTTTCCCCTTAAGGGACTGATTTTTCCTCCCAACTAAGCCAAAAAGAATTTCTCTGGATTAAGGAGACTGATGAAAGCATTTTTAATATTTGAGTTCAGGTTTGCAAGCTCCATAAAACCAACGTTTCCCGTTGCCTGCTTTTTCTTCCGACCCCCCCCTCCCTTCCCCCGGTCAGTTGTTTTTCTCCTTCATTTGCTCGACAGAAACCAGCCAAGGACCTTCTCCAGATGGGGTCTCTGGCCCCCTGGCTGTTTCCCCTGCAGAGCTGCCTGCTCTCCACCACCTCCACTCTGTAGGCTCCAGATGCAGGGTGTAACATCTTTCAAAAATCTTGGGGGAGGGGGTGGGGGTACTTATATGACATCCTTCATGTTGATGCCATATGTCTTTCAAGCAAAGACTGGTTTGACGATGTGCTGAGCTGCTCAGAGGGGAACATGTTTCAAGCCTGGAGGGGAAAGTTTTGACAATTCATTCCAGGGAAAACTGGAACCTTCCATAGCCACCCTGCCTTTGACTTATAGGAGGTAGAAAGGAGGGGAACAGTGTCTTCCCAGAGCGTGAAGAGAATTGTCTTTGTTCCTTATTGTTCCCACGTTTATGCCATGGATATGCTACTTTCCCTTGCTTCCTAAACTAATGGTGGCTTTGCCAATTCTACCTTAAATTCCAGAAACCTTGAACTTACCGCATGTAAACAGGCCTTTGCTGAGGTAACCTCAATAGTTACTGAAATCCAGTTCAATTTAATGGTTCTTGGGAAGCAAGGGGCCTAGTTCTAAAATAAATAAATAAATAAATAAACAAATAGGTAAGTAAGTAAGTAAGTAAGTAAAAGTGCAGATTAAGCCACCCTGCTACTGTTCCAAGGTTGGGGAATGAGATCTAATCACTCCATTGAGCAACAATTGTTTGGCCTCATTGTCATACCATAAGTCCCCTGGCTTCTGGGGGAAGCATCATTTTGAAACAGTAAAAGCCATTTGCCACCAAGTGCCTCATTCTGACATTTTCCATCTCTTTTCATATCCAATCAGATCACTGTCCACAGGATAACTGTTTTCAGATGATGGGAATGTATCAAATGGCATACTGACAGAGTGGTGTGTGTGTCCATGTGTGTTGTATGATCAGCTCTCTGTAAGAAGGCATGACAAATGTCCTCTCCAGGTACAATGCCCTGAAGAGACTTACTGACAGAACAACAAATCAGTGCAATGAATCATGGGACAAAACTGTTCCTCTAATGCAGGAGAGATGAACCCTTTTGTCTAGATGGGTAGATTTTAAAATGTGAGTGCCCTAGGTGCCTGGGTGGCTCAATCAGTTAAGTGTCCAACTCTTGATTTCAGCTCAGATTTCATGAGAATAAGCCCGACATTGGACTCTGTGCTGACAGCATGGAACATGCTTGGGATTCTCACTCTCCCTCTTTTTCTGCCCCTCCCCCACTTTCTCATGCGTGTAAGCTCTCTCGTGCTCTCTCTCTCTTTCTCAGTAAATAAATATTTTTAAAAAATAATTTTAAAAATGAGATTCCCTTATTTTTTTCAGCGGGTGTACTCTAACAATTGTAGGATTTATGACATTAATGATAGCTACAATTTTCATTTTAAATATGACATGTTTTTTAGCAAGAACAACAACCAAAATACCATCTTATGGTGTTTCTCCAAAAGATTAGGAAAATTAATATACTTAGTGCCAGGAACTCCTTTCTCAAAAGCTGCAATATTTCATCTTGAATAGTCTTAAGAGGTAGGTATTATCAGTCAATGAGGCTTAGAGAGGTTGTGTCATTTGCCCAAGATCATTCATTCACTCATCATCCTCACCATCACCGTCATTATCATTACCATGCCTACTTTTTATTTGGCATCAATCAACTTAAGGCAAGAAATATTTGAAGTATTTTATAAGCATTATTTCTAATCCTATCAATAACACTTCAAAGTAGGTATACTGGGTATCACTTCATAAATGAGAAGTTAAGTCCCAGAGATTCATCAACGTGCCTTCCCAGCAACTCAGTTATTAAGTGGCAGACTTGAGATTCATATCAATATCAATGTATTCTGAAGCTCATCGTGTGTTGGTTTTAATGTATGTCTACAAATGCTCCAATACTTCTCTCACCAAAATGAACACTAATTTTTCTTCCCTTAAAAGTACATTGTGAGGGGTCCCTGGGTGGCTCAGTTGGTTAAATGTCCGAATTCAGCTCAGGTCATGATCTCACGGTTTGTGGGTTCGAGCTCCACATCAGGCTCTGTGTTGACAGCTAGCTCAGAGACTGGAGACTGTTTCAGATTCTGTGTCTCCCTCCCTCTCTGACCCTCCCCTGCTCACACTGTCTCTGTCTCTTTCTCTCTCTCAGAAATAAATAAAACATTAATAAATAATAAATAAATAAAAGTACACTGTGCTTAGTGACTCATGTCTAATAAAGAGAATATGGTGGAAGGAGGATGTGTGACTCCCAAAATTAGTTCAAGCCGTTGTGGCTTCCTTGCCATCTCTCCTCAGCTCACTCTGTGGGAAGTTGGCTTCCATATCATGAGGACACTCAAGAAGCCCCATGAAGAGGCCCATGTGACAAGGAGCAGAGAATTCCTGTGACAACCCTGTGAAGGAGCCACCTTGGAAGCAGATCTTCCAGCCCCAGTCTAGCCCTCAATGACTGCAGCCTCAGCTGACACTGTGAGTGCAGCACCATGGGAGACCCTGAGACAGAACCACCCAGCGCAGCTACCCTAAATTCTGATGCACAGAAACCACCCAATAAGTTTGCTGTTTTAATCTGCTGAATGTATGCAAAATTAGATCACTGATGCACATGCTTTTCTCCTAAATCATATTACCTCAAAAACAATTCCATTTGCCCTTGTATGTCCAATGGCATATACAATTAAGTGGGACAGGGACATAAAAGCTGCTTTCCATCCTTCTCTGGATTCGGCACATTTATAAACATTTACCAAGTGCTCTTTCTGATCACCATACCTGTACAAAGAATCACAAAGAGCTGAAGTTGACTATATGTGGTTGAATTCATTTTCCCATAGTCCAGACCAAAGACACAAAGTAGTGTTGAGTTGTTGAGTGGGAGTTTCAACCTTCCAAAATTTCCAAATGATAAAAGAGAAGGTCTCATCTCACGACGCCTTGAATGTTATGGCAAGACCCTTTGTACTGGACTGGTACCACTTGACTAAGAGGCTTGGAGACTGACCACTTGTGATTAGTAGAACACTTCCCTCCCCCCCAGATGAAATAAATGACCCCTGTATGTCTCTCAACCCCCCACTGAAGGCTGGGAAAATTTGGGGGTGTCCATACATCCCCATGCTCAAGACTGTCTCAGTGCTACCTTTGCTCCTCTGGGACTGGGCCCAGCCCTCGATAAAAACACTAAAATAGCCTTAGAAATGTACACACTGCAAGTGAACTTGCTACCACAGACAGAATCCAATATGACACAGCCAAAAAGTTCAAAGAGCCTGGACAAGTTCCCAAACTTTATCAAGATTTCTGAGACATCCAAACTCATTCTTCCTGTGACTGCTTTTCCAGTGCTTAGAAGTTCTTGCACGGAAGATTAAAAATGTGGAGGTTTTGCCTCTTTATAGAACTGCAAATAAAATATCCCCAAGAGAAGGTCTCCTTAATGAATAAACACATGACTTTCATTTGCCTGGCTCTGCAAAAGTGCTTTTAAAGTAATCCAGGCGAAATCTCCATGGACCACCACTCGCAGGCTGCTGGCTCCCCTCAGTCTTAGCATGAGGATAACACACACCATGGTTTTTCCCTTTCTTTTTTTAATCAAATGCATTACAACATGCTATTTCTCCTGGGGCTGGATTTCTCCAGATGGTTTTCCAGCACCACTGTGGACTCCATTCAGAAGGAAATGGAACAGAGTTTCCCAGTGTAGTACCTTAAATCAGTTTGTTTTTCCCAGGTCTCCGTGCATGCTGACCTCACTTTTCACAGCACTCTAAGAGAACTGAGTCTGTATCACACCAGACTGTATCATGCGTGTCTGGGACTATACGCTGATGCCAAAATAAAAGCAGCTTCCTTTTCTCATGGTAAGGCAGGAAAAAGGGAGAAGGTGAATAACCTAAGGCCAAAACAATGCCTTGAACTTCTTTTGTGCTAGATTCATAGTAGCCATTTAACAGTTAGCTCAAACCATAAAATATATACAGGTAAGATTTTTTTTTTTATGGTTCTGTTCAGTTCGAACCATCTTGTCTTGAAAATTATATGATAACCCAAGTAAAACAATAACTTGTTCATTTTGTGTGCACCCCACACCTTCCATACCAACAGCTCCAGAGTAGTCCCAGGCAAAGCTCACACCTGTCTTTTCTCCAGGATGACTACCAGCTCTTATTGAAAATCTCCCTCAAGCAGCTGAGATTAATAGTGAATCTGTACCCTCTCCTCAGAATCCATTACTTCAAACCCAAAGTACAGAAGAAACCCTTCCTTCTGATAAACACACAGTCCCAGACATCTCCAGAAGACAATTCTTATCTGCATCGATATTAGGCTAATAGATAATATCAACAGTGCCATTTGTTAGTTATACTGTGCCAGGCATTGTGCTGTATGTGTCTTGTTTACTCCTCATAACAATCTGTAAAGTGGGCCTCTGAAGCTGATGGGGGTTATATAATGTATCCAAAGCCACTGGGTTAGTAAGTTGAGTGTACGGTTCTAAGAATCTAAATCTGAACAAGATATGCATGAAGAACAAAAGGGTAGACAGCAAAACTTCTAGCACCCTGTGATAAATCCCAGAATAGAATCTGTGGAAAATGGTGTCCCAGAAAAGAATGTGAATAATTGGGTAAGATGTGTGGATGGGAAGGTGGAGAAAAGTTTTCAGAAGCCAGGATGCTTGAGTTGGAGCTTGATCTTTAACAATGAGTAGATATTGACAAGGCTGACATGGAGAAAGGCATGGCAAGATGTTGGATTGGTATTCTAGAAGAGGGCACATCATGCCTCAGAGGCCCAAAAACATAATGTGGGTCAGAACTGCACATGGATTGATTGGTACAGTGGGAGCAGAGAGTATCTGAGAAAAGAGAATGGAGTAAAAACAGTCAGGTGCCCTGATAGATTTCGAAGGCTTTTTATGCCCTCCTAAGGTTTCTGTATATGCACTGTGGGTTACAGCATGCTCTCCACGGCAGTCATTATAAATCTGTGTTTTGAGACGATATCTCTGGGAACAGCATGAGCTTGAAGCAGGGTGACCAGATGTTTGTTTTAAGTTATCTGTAATTAAGACTGAGAAGAGGGAAATTTACATAGTATATTTAGGAGAAGACAAGATAGCACATACGAGGGTGCCTGGGTGGCTCAGTCGGTTAAGTGTCCAACTTTGGCTCAGGTCATGATCTCCTGGCTTGTGGGCTGGCGCCCCGTGTAGGGCTTGCTACTGTCAACTCAGAGCCTGGAGCCTGCTTGGGATTCTGTGTCTCTCTCACTCTCTACCCATCCCCCACCTTAAAAATAAATAAACATTAAAAAAATTTAAGATAGTACATACAAGCAGGGAGGCAAAGCAAGTAGTGGTGGAAAGCAAGTTGGATTCTAGAGTAGTAGTAATCCTTCGGAGTGGATGGTGGCGATGTAAAGAATGCAAGGGAAAACAATGCAGTTTTTGTTGTGGGGTCAGAATGTAGAGTCAAGGTTGTATTACATTATATTTGCCATGAAACACTGACATCTTCCATCTGAACACCATCAGGAGGTCCCTCCGAGAGAATCTGGAAGGTACTGGCTGAGATGAAGCAATCAGTCTGATTCTAAAACCCTTCAGGAGGAAAGCTGACATCCAAATTGTTGGCATCCTTTGAGAGCAGGGTAGAAATATCTGCAGGAAACCTGCATTATTCTCTGGAAGATGGGGAGCGCTTTGAGCAGAAATACCCTGCTTTCACAGCCATCTTCACTGTCCTGCTCCTGTCTCAGCTGCTTAAACAGGCCCTGTAATCAGGAATGCTTGCTGCACTGAAGAATGGCACCCAGGTAGGACCCACAGCCCCTCTGCCGAGCTGAAGCCTTCTCCGTGGAAGTACAGACGCAGTAGAAAGGTCTAGAGTTGAAGTCAGCTTACATTCATTTGGCACCTACTATGCACCAGTCACTGCAAAGAGCATTGTGACTCAGAGCTAAGACCATGATTCCTGACCTAAAGGAGTTCCCAGTCTGTGCAGAAGAGGAGGAGAGTGGGAATAAGAGAGAAAGATGGACACGGAGAAAAAGCAGGTCTGGAGGAGCAATAGAGGATGGAGTCCTCCTTGTCCAAGCTCAACCTGATCAAATACTGCTCATAGTATGGACGAACCCAGGCCTGGAACCCAGGACACAATCAGAAAAACTTTCATCGTCATATCAAGGTAGCCAAAACATGTATTGCTGCGTGTTTCTTTTCATGACATTCGTAATATTTATTGCAAACAAAATCACTTAACTACTTGGTGATCATTTACTTTATTTGTCTCCCCAGCACTCCTGTGCATATTTTGCTCCTCACCATATGCCCCTGCTTAGCATAGTTCTAGATACAAAATTGGTGTTTAAGAAAACACTTGTTAAGCAGAAAGCTTCTAAGGGAATTGAGGGAGAAAAGAGGCCATATCTTAGGCAGATGTAAGACTATCATGCCCCATAAAGGCCAGTCAGATCCCTCCTTCAGCAGACAGACTCCAAGCATGTAGCATTTCACAAGTCAGACTGACTTCTCAAGTCCTTTCTTCTGGCCTGAAATTTCTCACACAGATTACTGCTTTAAGCAGTAAAATTTAGGAATCTGCCTTGAAACAAACATAATCTAGTAAATATTATTCATCTCCCTGGGATGCATTCCCCATTTATTTCTCCTCTTGGATTTCATTCCTGAGGCTTTATCCTCTAAATGCTTTCTGCCCGTAAATAATCTGTGTCCATTTCAAAGGCTTCAGCTATCCATGACCACTGGAGAATTATAATGGAATGCAGCTCTTGACTCTGGCACCTCTGATTCCTGCATGCTCTCCTGGTAATGTGGCTCATTGAGAACAACATAGAGCCTCTGTGGATTAGGTTTGATCCCAGCTTGCATGGGAGAGAGTTAATGTGCAAGTGGACTTCTAGGATGTCAAAGGACCTGAAATAAAGCACATGGGAAGCTGTGAAAAGGCAAAATTAGGTGACATGTGAAACTTCATTCTGGTTTAAGATGTGCTCCATGAAAGATATGCAAGTTACCCATCTTTGTTGAGACAGAGTCTCACCCAACACTTGGCATAGAGTGGGCCCTCAGCAAATGTTTGGTGAACTTAACTCAGCATGTATCACTACTACAAATGTTCTAAACATCTGTCTATAGGACCAATATAGCAAACATTTAAGATGAATGAAAATTTTCATCCCTAAAAAGCTTATATTGTACTACAAGGCCATACTCCAACTGGTAGAGTCAAAAAAGTTAATAAGCTTTCCAGTAAATGTCTTTTGGCTCCAAAGAGTGTAGAGTGCCCCAACACACACACATACACACATGTATGTTCATACATACACACACTCACATAAGTACGTGCACACACCCTCACGGAACATGAGAATTCCAGGTAAACAAAGTACATTCAAGCAAAGGTAAGGATCATAAGAAAAGTAAGTCCTGTCTATTAGAGAAACTGAGAGCGAGCTGAGAGCAGCCAGTCTATAGCTCCGGGATTTCTTTTCTACACTCCCCTTCTCTGCATCACCAGTGCACACTTAGATTCCCCCACAGAGACTCTCTTGACCATTCTCACATTTAGGTACATTGCCTTCTTAGAACCACAACAAATGTGCAGTCTGGTTAAGAACCAAATAAGTGTGCTCTAGAAAGATAATGCTAGTTAGTGAACCCATGAGACAAGAGCTTTATCTAATACCCCTTTCATCTTCAGAGCCTACCCGATGCTAAGTGCTTCCTATCACTTTGACAGGCCACACATGGAATTGCTTCCTCCCAGCTGACTTCACTCACCTCCTATGTCTCATCTGTGCTCACTGTGTTCCACATACACTTATCCTTCATCAGTCTCTGGAATAAACCACACTTGTCCCACCAAGGGCTTTGCAAATGTTGTGTCCTTTGCCCAATTCATGTGGCTGACTACTCATCATTCAGGTGGCAGGTCACTCATCTCTTCCCCAGAGAGGTGCCTCCTAAACACTCCATCATCCCCTGGACACTTGTTACTCTCTATTATACTGGGCTGGTAGCATGTAGAGCTCATCGTTATCTAGAAAAATGGTATTTGTCTATTTACTTATTTATTCTCTGCTTATTTTCCCTCACTAAGCTGTGAATTCCACAGAAGAACCAGCCTTGCCTTTTGATGTTAACCTCTATAAACCTAAACTTTGGTAGATTATCTCCCACATAACTGACTCTCAGCAATAATCTATGAATGAATAATTTAAGAACAGATATTTCTAGGAGCACCTGGGTGGCTCAGTGCGTTAAGCATCTGACTTCAGCTCAGGTCATGATTACACAGTTTGTGGGTCCAAGCCTCACATCGGGCATGGTCCTGACAGCTGGCACAGAGCCTGGAGCCTGCTTCAGATTCTGTATCTTCCTCTCTCTCTGTCTCTCTGTGACCCTCCCCTGCTCATACTGTCTCTCTCTATCTCAGAAATAAGTAAAAAACATTAACATTTTTTTAAAAAAGAACAGACATTTCTATTTTTTGGACTACCGTTGAGAAGAATGAGTATTAACTCTGATTTAAATAACTGGAAGAATTCCCCAGGGAAGACATGTGGCCCAGGGCTCTTATTTGTTGGAAGACTTTTGATGACAGATTCAATTCCTTCACTAGTTACGGGTCTCTTCAGATTTTCTATCTCTTCCCAATTGAATTTTGGAAGTGAGTCTGTGTTTAGGAATTTGTCCATTTCTTCTAGGTTGTCCAGTTTGTTGGCATAAAATTTTTCATAATATTACCTTGAAAATTGCTTGTATTTCTGACGGATTGGTTGTAATAATCCATTTTCTTTCATGATTTTGTCTCTTTGGGTGCTACCTCTTTTCTTTTTGAGAAGCCTGGCTACAGGTTTCTCAATTTTGTTTATTTTTTCAAAAAACCAACTCTTGGTCTCATTGATCTGTTCAACTGATTTTGGATTCTATATTGTTTATTTCTGCCCTGATCTTTATTATTTCTCTTCGTCTGCTGGGTTTGGGGTGCTCTTGATGTTCTGCTTCTAGATCCTTTAGGTGCACTGTTAGATTTTGTATTTGCCCTTTTTTCTAGTTTCTTGAAATAGGCCAGGAGTGCAATGCACTTTCCTCTTTGGACTGCCTGGGCTACCTCCCAAAGAGTTTGGATTATTGTATTTTCATGTTCATTTGTTTCCATATACTTTGTAATTTCTTCTCTAATGGCATGATTGTCCCATTTGTTCTTAGTAGGGTGTCCTTTAACCTCCATGTTTTTGGAGGTTTTCCAGACTTCTTCCTGTGGTTGATTTCAAGTTTCATAGCATTGTGACCTGAAAGTGTGCACGGTATGATCTCAATTCTTTTATATTCATTGAGGGCTGCTTTATGACCCAGTATGCGATCTGTCTTGGAGAATGTGCCATGCACACTTGAGAAGAAAGTGAATTGCATACCCTCAGGATGTAGACTTCCAAATATACCTGTCAAATCCATCTGGTCCAGTGTGTCGTTCAGATCCATTGTGTCTTTAGTGATTTTCTGCCTAGTTGATCTAGCCATTGCTGTGAGTGGAGTGTTAAAGTCCCCTGCTATTAGCGCATTATTATCAATAAGATTGTTTCTGTTTGTGATTCATTGTTTTATGTATTTGGGTGCTTCTGAGTTTGGTGAGTAGACATTTATAACTGTTAGCTCTTCCTGATGGACAGACCCTGTAGCTATTATAGAATGCCCTTCTTCATCCCTTGTTACTGCCTTTACTCTAAAGTCCAGTTTGTCTGATATAAGTATGGCTACTCCAGCTTTCTTTTGACTTCCAGTAGCATGATAGATATTTCTCTATCCCCTTACTTTCAATCTGAAGGTGTCCTCAGGTCTAAAATAAGTCTCTTGTAGACAACAAATAAGTGGATTTTTTTTTTATATCCATTCTGCTACCCTATGTCTTTTGATTGGAGCATTTCGTCCCTTTACATTCAGTGTTATTATTGAAAACTATGGGTTTTTAGAGTCATTGTGTTCTCTGTAGGATTCATGCTTGTGGTGGTGTCTCTGGCACCTTGTGTTCCTTGCAACATTTCCCTCATAGAGCCCCCCTTAGGATTTCTTGTAGGGCTGGTTTAGTGGTGATGAATTCTTTCCATTTTTGTTCATTTGGGAAAACCTTTATCTCTCCTTCTATTCTGAATGACAGGCTTGCTGGATAGAGGATTCTTAGCTTCCTATTTTTTCTGTTCATCACATTGAAGATTTCCTGCCATTCCTTTCTGGCCTGCCAAGTTTCAGTAGATAGGTCTGCAACTGCTCTGATAGGTCTCCCTTTGTACGATAGGGCCCTTTTATCCCTACCTGCTTTCAGAATTCTCTCTTTGTCCTGATGTTTTTCCAGTTTCACTATGATATGTCGTGCAGAAGATCGATTCAAGTTACATCTGAGGGGAGTTCTCTGTGCCTCTTGGATTTCAATGTCTGTTTCCTTCTCCAGATTGGGGAAGTTCTCAGCTATAATTAGATCAAGTACCCCTTCAGCTCCTTTTTCTGTCTCTTCTTCTTTTGGAATTCCTATGATATGGATATTGTTCCCTTTGATTGCATCACTCAATTCTCAAATTCTCCTTTCATGCTCCTGGATCAATTGATCTCTCTTTTTTCTTCGCTTTCTCTTTTTCTATCATTGTGTCTTCTAATTCACCTATTCTCTCTGCCTCTTCAATCCGTGTAGTGGCCGCCTTCACTTTATTATGCCCCTCATTTATTGCATTTTTCAATTCATCTCAACTATATTTAAGGACCATAATCTCTGTAGCAATAGCTTCTCTGGTGTCTTCCATGCCTTTTTCCATCCCAGCGATTAAATTGATGACTATTGTTCTAAATTCTTGGTCAGTTATGTTGCTTATATCTGTTTTGAGCAATTCTTTAGCTGTCATTTCTTCCTGGAATTTCTTTAGAGGAGAGTTCTTCCGCTTCATTCATCATTTTGGCTAGTTTTCTGTCTCTTGTAAGTTTTAAAAGCTTGTTATGTGCTCTGCACCTCTGAGTTCTGCTATATTAAAGGAGGCTCATTGACTGTCCATGGCCTGTCTGTTCAGGAAGGGTTCTTTAATGGCGTCCTTGGTCTCCCTTGTTGTGCCTTTGGTTGTTTTATTTCCCTACTCGTAGTGGTATTTGGGACTCTCCACCATGTGTACTTTGGCCTGTTTCTTGAGGTAGCCCTGGAAAGGAAAACAGACAGACAAACACACAGGGAGCAAAAGCACACAAACACACAGACAAACAAACAAGCAAACCGAAACGGAAAACAACAACAAGAACAACAGCAACAAAAGACAAAGGACAGTGTAGAAACATAAAACCAGAAATCCCAGCTACAGATAGAGAGCAAGGTGGAGGCAGTGCTGACGGAAGAGCATGTACAAAGGGAGCAATGACGAGGTGGGGAGAAAGTGAAATTGCACGTTGACCAGGCAGAGAGACTGAAAGGCTTAATCCAGAGAGAGAAAGAGGAGAATATGGTAGGAAGCTAGGAGAAAGAAACCAAGATAATGTTACCCAAAGAAACTATATAGTCTGACTATTCCAGAGAGAGAGAGAAAGGAAAGTAACCATGGAGGTGTAGAATATGCATCAAGAAAATGGATTAAACGTGACTGTTTAAGCAATCCAATGACCAGAGTGCCCAGTCCAGCAGAAGGGAGAGATAAGAATGGGATAAGGGAGAATAGATCTGAATAGCAAGAATTAATCTAGAGTTAATCACGGCAAAGCATCAATGTTGGTCTTGCCCTGGGCTCCAGTAAAAAGAAAAAAGAAAAAAAAAAGGCAGTTCTCTGGAGCAAATGGGCATGGTTTGATGTAGGCAGGTCTCGCCTCCACTACAGGTCCCGTGGGCCGCTTCCTGAGGCCCTCCCTTGGTGGTTGTGGGGAGAAAACTGGAGACACCCAGTTCCTTCTCGAAGCAAGGATTGCAAATCAGTCTTTTGGGTCTGTGCCTCGGCCACAGCCAAGGTGGGTGGTGTTCTACATCCCAAGCCCCGCCTCATTTCCAGATCTCAGTCTTTGAGCTTTAATGATAGCGCCTGAAATGTAATCCCACAGCCCAGGCCACTTCCTAGCCAGGGATCGAGTAGGGGAGGTAGGGGAGCCGTGTTTCCTGGCGCTGCCTGGGCCTGGGGTGCCCAGCCCAAAGAAATCCCCACAGCTAGGGATTAGAATCTTCTCCGAATGCCCTGCCATAAGAGATGAGATGATAGGATCTGTCTCTGTCCCAGGCTGAGGTTTTTCTCTTCTTTAAGGACAGTTCTATGAGCAGTTTCAGCTGATCTTTCTCATCCCCTCATCTCTCCTCGGACAGGACTCCCTCCCCTCCGTGCCTCCAGGTCCTGCCCCTTTTTATCTTCCCCAGTTCACCATCATGCATCTATAAGGCTGTCTTCTTAGTGGATCTGTCTCTTCTCCTCCCAGACCCTTGCGGTTCAATGTCCTATGGCTTCAGGCCTTCTTTGTTTGAGAGATGCAGCCAGGCGAAAATTATGGAGCTCCCTACTTCTCCGCCATATCACAAAAGTCACTTAGATAACTTCAAAGTTTACAAATAATTTTCATGTTCATTATCTCATTTAGTCCTCACATCAACTCCATAAGATAGGAATTATGTTCCCATTAGAAATGACCACATCCTAAATCCTTAGTGATTTCTCAAGAAAAGGTAAATGTGAATGCTGAGGTTGGATTTTTTTTATATTGGAATGTTGGATGCTAAAATCAACCGGTATTTTCAGTTCAAAACAGCTGACTAGAAAAACTCATTTCCTTTGTGTAACTCCTGAAAGCATTTTTTTTTAATTTATTTCTCGGAGAGATAGAGAGACAGCGTGAGCAGGGAAGGGTCAGAGAGAGAGGGAGTCACAGATTGAAACAGGCTCCAGGCTCTGAGCTTCCAGTCAGCACAGAGCCCAACGCGGGGCTTGAACCCATGAACCACAGGATCATGACCTAAGTGAAAGTCGGACCCTTAACCGACTAAGCCACCCAGGCACCCCAAAAGCATTTTCAATAGAAGTGTAGAAACACCAAAATTAACACCAATCAAGGCCATCAGAATGTGGAAGTCATGAACCACAGAAAGACTTTGATACATTTTGAGAAGGGAAAAAGTGAAATGCAGAACTGATGAATAAAATGATCAAGAAAAGACTGTCCAAAGAAAGGGCTGCTCAAGGCCAGTCTGTTTCTGCTGAGCCCCATTTATTGTCAAGAGAAGAGACAATAGGGGTTGAAAACAAGGAGACAAATGTTATTTTAGGGGGAAAAAGTTAATTTAATGAGTTCCATGGGTCACTCAGTCTTCCCTCCATAGTAACTCTGTAGGAATTACAACAGATTATTGGTGAGCAAGACAAAGGAACATGAAGGGACTGTTGAACCACAGGGTGTCACCTATGGTTCATTGTCACTACTACCAACTCCATCCAAGACTGCACACCTATGGCTTCATGGATTATAATTGGAGATTGTTGCTTCATAAATTGTCAAATGAGAAAGAAACTTCCTGGCAACTATAATTTGTGGTTATTATAAAAATATTTTATTAATGATTAAATTAATCATTTAAACATATTTTGTCATAACAAATTCTGTCTCAACATGTTTGTTTCTGCCCAGGTAAATTGTCTTAGAATAACCACTTGCCTCTAATATATTTTGCCTGTAAGGACAAGTAAGAGAATGGTCTATATTTCAAAAAAGTATCCTATCTGTCTCCTCTCATTTGACAAGAGAAGTCAAGAGGGAGATTTTTCTGGGATATCCTTACCCAAAGTTCCTTGTATTATCCTGAAGGCCCAACATGCATCATATGCTTAATTTTTCCTCCCTTGGAAATGAAACGATGGAAATAACATGATTGTCATTTATTGTTTTCTAATATATCTGACATAATCATCTCTTTCAGAGTTCTCATAAGAAATCATTGTCCAAAATTTGTACAAGCTTGCTATTTCTGTTCAAACAAGCATGGCCAAGAAACTGTTCCTTACTGAACTCAAATGGTATCAAAGGACTTATGGTTGAATACCTTACCTGGAAATTATTTTTGCTTTTAGAGAGATCAGAAAGAGTTTATAATATTTCTCCTCTTTTTTTTTTTCAAGCACAGTTAGGGTCTGAACAAAACCTTTTGTGTCCTACCTACCTCCAAGTTTGTTAGGGATGGAAGTCCAAATTTGCTCTAACAAGCTATAAATGCTCTCATAACCAGAGCACTACAGCCAATTTTGTAGTATATGAATTATGACCAGTGTTATCTTAAATATGAAAAAATAAATAAAACCTTGGTTCACAAGCATAATTTTTTCTGGAAACATGCTTGTAATCCAAAGCACTTGTCTATCAAAGCCAACTTCTCCATAGTAAATACTGGAAACTCAGATGATTTGTTTCACAACCCAAAAATATTCATATAAAAATCATTACAATACTGCACTATAATACAAAATAACAAAGAAAATACAAAATATAAAGAAAAATTTTAAAAATTAATCTGTACTTACCTTTGGAAACGTTCGTGGCTGGTGTGGAGACAAGAGAGAAAAGGGTTAAGTGTAGGATGAGTTTCATTATCGCTAACGAATGTTGACTACTATAGCATTAATAAACTCTTGTCATATGCTCTATTTAATGTAACTGGCAATAAGGCAGTAGAAGACAGGCTGCAGGCAGCCTGACTTAGAATGAAGCAAAGCATTCCTAAGCTCACTCTTGTATGGAAAAGCAAAGGACTGCCCATAGGTGCTTTGAAGTGACAAAAAATACACCAATGCCAGTTGTGGACACCTTCCAATGTTCTGAAAACTCACTGATTTCTGCCAAACATCATGGCCTAAGACATCAGGCATGGGAGATGATCACCCACAATTCCACAGAGAAAAGAGACAGACTGACAGAGAGGGAGCGAGAGAAGCATTGGCTCAATTATCGTGTGATATTTGGCATCACGTACTCCTTGTATTGCAAGACGTCATTCATTTATCAAGTTAAAATTTATCAGAAATGTCTACTCGTCTTGTAGAACACTTGCAGAACAAGTTATAATCCAAGATTTTACTGTGTGTGTATAGATGTATATATAACATATATTATATATAAAAATTTTTAATATCTATTTTTTAATGATCTATAGAATTCTTGGTTCTGAAACTTATGTATGTCATGTCCCAGATATGCAACATCAGTCCCGTGAGAGAAAAAAACACTTCAATGAAGTAAGCCACAGAAATGAGATTCAAACTAGGTAAAGCTACATGTAGGCCAAGATTTTTCAAACCTCCTTCCTCATGCTGAAGCTTCCAGCTCCTAGACAATAATACATGTTTCTCTTGCCAGACACCCAAGCATATCTCTCACCTCCTGGTCCTAAGAATTTCTAGTATTCTGTTTAAATGCCAACAATGTGAGGTGAAGAATGAACCTGGCTGGCATGCTCACAATGACCAAATTGTGTTGACCTTTCTTTAATCCAATGTGTTTCTCCACTCTTAACTTACAACAAATGCCATGTTTGCTTTCTAGACATTAGTGAGATGCCTTACTAGACATATTCCTAGAAGGCCAGGGAAACTGGCTTCTAATCCATATGGAATAATCTACAGGTGAATTTCTTCCAGGTAGGCCACAATGCATCTAGAATATAATCTTTTATATTTTTAAATATAGTCTTTACATATAGTCTTACATATTTGGATTCTTCAGAGTAGACCAAAGAGAAAATCTG
The DNA here is from genome assembly GCA_017311185.1 of Proteles cristata cristata. Taxonomy (NCBI): domain Eukaryota; kingdom Metazoa; phylum Chordata; class Mammalia; order Carnivora; family Hyaenidae; genus Proteles; species Proteles cristata. The sequence goes on along the minus strand of JAESUZ010001312.1, from coordinate 1,306,767 downwards.
GGTTGCAAGGCTCAGTAACTACTATGGGATGGTACTGTATTTACCACTGGTGGTCCATGACCTACATCTTCTGAGACCAAAACCCATTGTGGTCCCTGATAAATTTATGAATTGAGCTTTTGTTCAGCTCACTGTAAATACGGCACCGTTGTAAGTACCTTAAGAGCTAGGAAAAAGAAAAAGAAAACATGGTACCACATGATGCATATATGGTAAGGAGGCACCACAGTCCAGAGTAAGTGCTCTGGGAGTCACTATGCTGGGCTTGAATCCCAGCTAAGCCACTACCACCTGTGTGACCTGAGGGGTGGTCTAAACTATAAATGTTTTGCCAAATTCCTCAAAAAGAAGAAAGCAAGAACCTGCCTGCCGGCAAGGGAGGTCTTGCGGTGCAGCATCCAGTCACTTCAGGCTTTGGCGACTGCCTGGTAACTGACACCCTCTGGAGAGTGATGCTGAAAGCCTGGGCAGCCCTAGCGAAGATGCAGCTGGCTCGAAGCCTCGCAGGGAAGCAAAGAGGGTCCCGGGGGCAGCGGGCCGCTCCCTCACAGTTTTGGGAGGCCCCCAGCGCTCCTCTTTCTTGGGAGAAAGGCTGGTGACACACACCGAGGCGCTGAGGGGGCCCGACAACCACTGCACTCCCCTACAGTCCCCAAGCAGTGGCCTTGCGGGGTGAGTATGCGTGCCAAGGGGCCATCGACCAAGGGCAGCAGGCAGCCTATACACAGCCTCCAGCGATAGGAAGTCCCAGGCGCTGGAGCCTAATGGGCGGGGCTCTGGGGCCTCCCCTTTGCCGTGTGCTGTGGTCTCTTGCCGCACTGCGCTTGAGCGCCCGTTCTTTGTGACGTGTTCTAGGAATGCATCACTAGGGCCGGCCTGGGCCATTCAGGCTCAGTGTGTATTTGATCTCAAAAGGGCTCTCCAGCTTTTAGACTCCAACCTCGCGATCCTTTGACACACCACCAGCCCAATAAGGGCAATCTCCTTAGTAAGTTTCAACGTTTCCCATTCCGCTGCTGCTGTCCCCTGCCTGGCGTTGATAGGTCCCTGATCCCCAACTACCACCTGTCAGGGGCCACCACGCTGCTCCTTCACCTGCTCTGTACCTTGGGCAAAGGCTATTCCACTGGGATGACTGGCCTTTACCAGCTAGCTTTCAAGTCAAGGCGAGGGGGTGGGTACCCCATCCCACAGGCTGCATGTACCTCTCTGGGCATCCTCTCCTTGGTGAACTAGAATAACCCTCCGAAAAAAACCTGTGCTGTCTTCTCCGTAATTTGAAGATGTTTGGGCATTCCAGAACCATAAAAATCCTTCCTCTGGGGCACAAATTAATTCTCCAGCATTCGCTCTCTGAGACTGGACAAGGAGCTGCGCAGCCCGTCTCATCCAGGTCCCTCCCACTTTTGTTCCCAAATGGGATGGAGGAGAGGGCCCAAAAAGATCCCAGAGAAACGATGGAGGACCCTGTAGAGACCGAAGGGCGGGAAGGTGGGAACAGAGCCCCCCGTAGCTGCGGGGATATGCGGTTAAGATCTAGTCCTCTGGAGTCCAGTGGACTTCTCAGCTCCTGGCAGTGCAGCCCTGCACCTTCGGACCTCCATCCTAATCCTCCAGAAGACAGTTTGAGGAAAAACACCTACCAGGCTTTGATTAACTCCTCCCCTGAGGGCCATGTAGTCACCTCCTTGCATGGCCCTGCCAGAGACCTCGTGCCTCATACAGATGCAGCCGTGCTCAACACCCCTACCCCATGCTGCCCCTCACTGCAGGAGACATCAACCAAGGAAGTGTCAGGTAAAAACCATCAGTCTTCTAAGAACACTAAGACCTATCCAGGAAGGAGATACAGGGTGGTGAGCCTTCAGGCGTGATGTCAACAAAGGAAGTGTGGGGTGAAAAGCATCAGCTTGTTGGCAGGAAAGAGAAACAGGTTAAGGAGCCTTCAGACATCTCATCAAGGAGCTCCTGTCCCCTATATCTGCCAGCAGTGGGCCTTGCAAAAGGAAAAGATCCATGCCACCTTCTCTGCCACTGCCACCATCACAGCCACAGTTTTGGGGCCATAGTGAGTTTGTCCCCTCCTCCTAAGCTTCCTTGCATAACCATGGACAAAAACCTGGACACCTTGAAGAATACCAATTGTCAGAGGAATAAGATCTTGGAGAACAAAAGTGAGATCAAAGCAGACTGCTCAGACACTTTGCCTGCCCCTGCATTCTCCATACTTGCAACAGAAACTGCTAACTGTCTGCCTTTGGGCTTTAACAATTTGCAAGTCCCTATTGCTACAGCCGACTTGGCTGACCAATCTGCCAGCCACCCCTCCCCAAGCCCCTCTGTTCCGTCATCTTTACCACCAAGTGTTGCTGTTTCCACTAGCTTGCCCCTTCGGGGTTCTGGTATCACCTCCACTCCAGTAGGCAAGCCCCCTGCAAATTGCAACTCAGCTTCTGACATCGAAGCCATGGATACTTCATCTCCATCTCAGGCTTCCACCATCTATTCCTCCCCTGTGTCCAGGGACAACCATGTGCCACTTTACATAGTGGTTCCTGGTTCTGAGAAGACATCACCCGGTAGCAGTACTGTTGTGGCCCAGGTAGCATTTGGACACAATGCTGGTTCCAGCTTCAATCCAGGCACTGGGGGCCACCCATATACCCAGTTAGTGGAGCGGTGGGCCGGGACTCCAGCATTCCCACAGCTGGAGACTCTACAGCCTCCATGACCTATAAGTGTCCTGGGGGCTCATCCAGGCAAAGAAAACGTCCTGAATGTGAAAGTGCTGCCATCCTGGAGAAGAGGTGTCAGTCAGGAGATCAGGCAGCCTCCCCCTTTAATCCGAGCAGCAAGGAGCCAACCGTCAAAAACCCAGGTGGTGGAGTAGTGGGAGAGGGCCACGCTGCTTCCACAGATGGAGACTCAGTTGTTCCTTGTAACCGTAAGTGCTCCCGGGATTCATCCACACAAAATCAAGTTGCTCCATGTGGAAGAGCTCCTATATTGGAGACAACACACATGTGTGTTCACCCGACACAGATCCCCTGTGGCCTGCCAGGAAACACTGCCTCTGTCAGAGTTGCAAGTGGCAGCACCAACTCTCTGCTTCAACCCACTTGTATTTCCATGTTCCTTCCCAGCAACAGTGATTCACCTGCACAGCATACAGTCACTAAGCATGGAGGGGACAAGGTCATTCTCACGATGGTAGCACCTAGTACTCTTGCTTCACAGCAGAATAATTGCGGAGGACCCAAGGCAGATGCAGCAAGTGCTGTAGCAGATGTAGACACTGTCATATCTAGGATGGCAGGCCTCTGTTAGCACTCTCCCTAAGAACACTGGGAGCCAATTTACCCCTAACACAGGTGGTTCTCTGGGGAAGAGCTCCACGCCTGCTATGACTGGCAACCCTTAGGGTCCCTCATCTGCACACAGCGCATGTGTCCCCCCCCCCCCCAAAGCACAGTGTGATGGGGGATGGTACCATGAAATTTTAAACAGAACTTGGGCTTTTCCTAGTCAGGCACTACTCTGGAGGAACAAGCACCATGTTTATCCTGGGCACTGTGCCTGTGCTCTGGGCATGACTAGAGCACCTTCATAACCTGCCTAGGGCTTCATCAGAGCCACCACACAATTCCTTTCTCTTGTCATGAATCTCAACAAATAAGGAGCAAATATTCCTCTGCAAATTGTATATAACTGGAAACGGACTTTGTTGCACCAGAAATGGGCCCAACCCGTTAAGTGAAACTTAACGTGATTTCTTCATGCAGCAAGTGTGTACATTGTGGGCACATGTGTATTTTTGTGTTCTCCTGTGCATGTGTGTGTATTGGAGGGCGAGGGGGACATGAGTCCCAGTTTAGAACTACTCCAGAACGACACCACATTCAAGACGTTCCAATGGTGGAAAATAGAAGACAGCTGCATAAATCATCAATTGTGCCATCCCTGGCATGACCATGAACTTGGCTGACCCAAGCTCCTGGCCAGTTTTCTCTTGTCTTGGAACTGAGAGGACACCCTGCTGTCTGTAGTTGTTTCCCCAATCTATTTGCCTTGATGGGCTTTTATCATTCTCACATGTGTACTTATACACATATATGTATAAAACTTTGTTCTTATTAATCTGCCTTCACTCACATGTCTTTTTGGCTCAGCAGCAGAGAAAGAATGAACATGTGTGAATGGTGATGGGTTGAGCCAGACTTAAGGATGCAGAATTTCCCATGTCACAGTGACTGGGATGTGGAAGTGGCTACATGTTCTGAATTCTGTGCTGACTTCTGCAATCTGCATTATGAATTAAAGAGATGACAGTCCAGGAGGAAGTAAGGTACAGAGGAGGGAGAGATGAGGTGACTCAACCCTCTTGCCTCTTCCCTCTGTGTTTTGCTCTTCTCTCACCCCGCTCTGACCTTACTAGAGGCTAGATAACCCCTGATGTGTCAAAGGAAACCACTCAATGATTTTTTTTAGAGACATGTTTAAATGTTTTCTTGTATGTCTTCATATTTAATTCAGACTTAAGGCTGGTCATTCTTACACATTCCCTTATCACCCAGGGAGGATAGATGTGAGCCTGGAGGAACAAAAGGAGAAAGAGCACATACCTGCTTTGTAATTGCTGGAAACTTCAGTTTCTTTGAATTTATTGTGCTGCTTCAATGCAGAAGAAGAGATCCTCTTCAGTAACTGGCCCAGCTCTGGTCTAAATCACTGAAGTATCAAATCAAACTAGTTACAATTGTGCCCAGTTCTCATTGACCCTAGACTTTTTTTGCTGGATCTCCAATAGACTAAAAAAAGGAAAATTTTGACTGTTTGGAGCCTCCATTCTAGATGCAGGGGAACAGAAATACAAACATACAAATGATCTAATAGGTTAACCAGTAACTACTGTTATGGAGAATAAAGCAGCATATAGAGCATTGAGATTATAGGCAGAATCAGAGCGTTCAATTTAAATGGTGGACAGGATAAGCCTCACTAGGAAGGTGGAATTAGAACAGGCTAGAGGGGGGTGAATGAAGCAAATGTCTGAGGGTAGAGCAGACAGCTATCTTCAAGGAGCAATTATAAACTAATATGCCTGGAATAGAGTCAGCAAAGGGAGATGAGAGAGTAGGATAGAGAAGATGTGTGTTGAATTCCCTGCACCATTTATTGGTTTCACAATGACAAACAGTAGAGCCATCTTTCAAGTGTCTTGGTGAACTCAATGCTTTTTCCATGGCCTATTTACCCTGCAAGATTTTGGGAAGGTTAAAACAAAATAAGGTAAGGAATTAATTTAAATCGTTATTGTTGTTTTGTTCTATAAATGAGGATAGATGCATAGTAAATAGATAGATAGATGATAGATAGATAGATAGATAGATAGATAGATGATAGATAGATAGATAGATAGATAGATAGATAGATACACACATACATACATACATACTTAACTTACATATGTGGATGGAGATAGGAGATATATATATCTACACTTACTGAGTTCCTTAGGCAATAATGCTTCACCAGGCAATTCGAATAGGAGATCCTATTTTAACAGGAGCATAATATGTGTTTTATGAAGTAAACATGTGGAAAAATATGATAACTGAGCCTAAAAAGGCATGGCTTTGCTCCTGCTCTGTGACTGCAGAGAATCACCTGCCCTTTGTAGTCAGAACTGCCTCTCAGATGTGTTGAAATCCAGTTTGCTTCTAATAGTCCTGCACCTTCTCTTAGCCATGCGTGGTAATATTACCAGAGACAACTTTTAAACATTTGTACTTGCTGATTTTGTTAAAGCCTTCAAGCTGAAAGTAACATCATGATAAGACATTTAACAAGTATGTGGTAGATATAAAGAAGATTTTGAATTTCATGTTTGTTTAAATATTTATTTTTGAGAGGCAGCATGAGTTGGGAGGGGCTGAGAGACAGGGACACAGAGGATCTGAAGCCGGCTCTGAGCTGACAGCAGAGAGTCTGAAGCGGAACTTGACTCAAACAGTGAGATCATGATCTGAGCCGAAGTTGGACACTCAACCAACTAAGCCACCCAACTGCCACTTGGATTTCATGTTTTAATGCACTTACACAGCAGAAGCAATTTCTATTTTTTTAAAATTTGTTTAAATGTTTATTTCAGGGGGGGTCAGAGAGGAGAGAGGGGGGGACACAGAATCTGAAGAAGGCTCCAGGCTGTGAGCCATCAGCATAGAGCCCAACATGAGTCTTGAACCATGAACAGCAAGATCACCACCTTAGCTGAAGTTGGACCCTTAATCTACTGAGCCACCGAGGAGCCCCTTAGAAGCAATTTCTAAATAAACAAATATTTTATTGGTATGAAAATAATACAGAAGCATAATATCAACTAGAATCATATTGAAATGTAGCCCTTTTCTCTTGAGTTCCCCTCTCCAGAGACAGTTTTTTGCTACTTTGATGTCATCCCCTTAATTCTAAACATTATGCTTATCTTGGTGCATCATGACATACATGATATATTTATCACTCTACCAAGATGGAGGAAGACAAAACTACACTCCCCCTGTTTTCCCTCCCTCTTCCTTTCCAATACGTCATATTTAATTAATTTGGCTGCTTCTCTCTTGTAACTTCATGACATTTTGCTGACTCTATTGGTGAGGGAAGTGGTAGCAGAGGGCTGAAAGCACTGTTCCTAGAGATGGTCTACTTGAATTAGAATCTTTGTTCTTCAAGTTTTATTAGCTCTGTCCCCCTGTGAAATGTCCACATCCTACCTGTGTCTGTTGTTTTCTCATCCATAAACCAGGGGAAAGGATTCATCCCTACCTTAGGGGATTGCTTGTGATAATGCAACTAATAATGCATTTGTAGCCTTTAGTGTCTAACACACAGGAGAGCTCAAGAAACATTAGCTATTATTTTTATTTATATCTGTGTTATTAACTTTCACCTTAATCTCATGATTCTCTCAATGCATGAAGCTGTGCTCTATAGCCGCTCTGCCTTTCCTTTCCCCTAGTACAAATCACCTTCTGTGAATACGTGCTTGCTTTTATTTGTGCTGTTAGCATTTACATTTTGCCATACAGTTGTAGCAAAGTGTTCTGTGTTTTCTCCACAGGTTGGCTCTAAGGGTTGAAAACCAATCAACTGTATTGAGAAAGTATCACTTAGTCCTGGGGAAAATAGTGTGATTGGATTGTATTTCCTACTCTGCCAGTATAGCACTCTTTCTTGTCTTTAACATCAGTTGTTCAAAATCATGTTACATTTTAGTTTGGTTTATGCTTCTCATATATTTTAAATTATTTTTTCTAACATTTGACCTATTTCCCTCTTTTAATCCTTGCACTATTTGCACATTAAAAATGTTTTATTTCGAACTTGATATTCTTTTATTTACTTGGCTGAGTGCCTTCATTTTCAAGGATGCTTGCATGTCACCTCCTCAGTTTGGAAGCTATAACACTGAAAAGCATGATCTAAATAGAATGGGGGCCAAAGAGACCCCTCAGATTGCCTTTAGGCAAGGCAAGAAATGTTCACTAATCACTAGTTATGAAAAAATGCATAATTCTGGCCCCATCATCCTAACTTTGTAGCTTTGTAAGATAAACAGCAATGTGGATTTCAGCCAGTACTCCAGGTATTCCACATTCCACATTGTACCCATCACTGGACTAGGCCTTAAGTGAGACTTCACCAAACGCCCCAAACATTTTATAAGATTGAAAATTTTGTATACCATTTTGGGCTCAAACTCTTAGCAACAAGTGAGACATTTCCCCTCCATCTATTTCCCAAGAACCAAAAGATAGCTTGTGAAAATTTTCAGTAGTTCAGACTCCTGGATGCATATCTTTCTTGCCCTAAACATGTTCATTTTAGAGATCTAGAAACTACTTGGCTGTGATAAGCCTGTTCAGGCCCTTCCTGACCCAATGCCTCCTAGGATCCCGGGGTGATGTGACGTAATCAGGCTTCCTGGCAGCAGTTCATACCTGAGCTGGAAATATTCTTTTTAGCAGTCCCAGCGACAGAGCGTTACCCTCAGATATCTTTTCTAGACAGGAGAACTGAGGCTCGCATAATCAAACAGGTGCTAAGAATTAGAGCCATGACATGGATCTCCGGATATGGTCCGAGGTGGCTGCTGTGAGGAGGGCAACCAAACAAAGCAAGTCAAAGCCAGTCCTGAAAACTTATCTCTCTCATGTAAACAGTCCCTTTGTCTTAAATCTGTGCTAAGCCGGACATAGAGACTTTCTTAGAAGTAGATTTTCATAGCATGGAGGACACATGAAAATTACTGGGCAAAGCAATGAGGGTGGGAGGCCTTAAGATAAAGGGTTTCAAACAGAAACTCACGTTTCTAATTTTTCACTGAACTAAAGTCAGGTTCTGTCATATAGAGATTTGGGAACACGAGGTGAAACACCTAAGCTAGCCACATGGACAATCATTGAAAACTATTTTCCTGGATAGAAATATCTTTGTGTTTCCCCTGAAAAGACTTATATTGATTGCACCAACTACAAATCTCGAAGTTATGACAGAAAGCTGAGAAAGTTATGTGTTTGGACTTTGCACTTATCGTTGCTGGCAGGCACGTTTGTGGTGCTTGCACTGTGACTAGCACTATTCTAAGGACTTAACAAGTATCAACTCACTTGTTTTCATAATAGCAGTAGGTATCACTCCTAATAGCCACTTCTGGGGGAAAACCAGAGAGGTTAACTGCTTGTTCAATGTCACCCAGTAAGTAGGTGGCAAAACCCAAGATTTGAAACCAGGCCATCTAGACATTTGTCACTTTACTGTGTTACCTTATTAAAAACTTACTTTAGGGAAAGGACTAAGGTGTCAAGAAAGAACTAGAAGCAGAAGGGAGAAATGAGAAAATGAATGACAGCAGAAACTGAAGAGGAGCTACGTTCAGAAATTTCTGTTAATGAGGCTTAGAAATAATAAGATGTTGGTTGGGATGTTCATTTAAGAGAGCACCTGAATTTATTGAGAAATGACTTGATTTTCTTTAAAGGTCAGAAAGACTGGTTGAATGAGGAGTAATGAAAACAAAAACTAGAAAGGAAAATAATAATGTGACTTAAGTGAGGAGAAGGAATCTTTCCCTTTTAAGTATTAGGAGAAGCGCAGGGTTGTGGGGGAGTAGAGAGATCTTCCTAGCAGGTGTCTGGCATATAGAAATTTGGGAACACTGAGGTGAAACACAATGATGACCATTGGGGGTGAGTGGGTGGCTCAATTGGGTAAGCCTCCGACTTCAGTTCAGGTCATGGTCTCACAGTTTGTGGGTTTGAGTCCCGCTATAGGCTCAGTGCTGACAGCTCAGAGCCTGGAGCCTGCTTTGGATCCTGTGTCTCCCTCTCTCATCCCTCCCCCGCTCTCACTGTCTCTCTATGTCTCTCAAAAGTAACTAAAAAGGTAAAAAATATATATTTTAAAAATGGTGACCATTGTACTGGTTTCAATGATCCCTCAAACCAAACTTAAGTTTCAAAACAGGACACACAATTTACAGCATCCCTACTGTGTGTTAGACATATTACTAACTGTATTTCCAGTTACACATTTTTTTAAGTTTATTTATTTTGAGAGTATGTTGGGGCAAATAGGGAAACAGAGAATCCCAAGCAGAGAATCCCTGTGCTATCAGCACAGAGCCCCGTGTACGGCTTGAACCTACCAACCACCAGTCACACATTTTCTCTGGAGTAACAGTTCTGTGAGGTATGAGTTGCCTATGGCTGCTATAACAAGTCACCACAAACTTGGTGGCTTAAAACACATTTACTCTCCTATAATTCTCGAAGTCAGAAGTCCAAAACCATTTTTGCTAGGCTGAAATCAGGAGTTGGCAGAGCTGTGCTCCCTGTAGAAGCTCCACTTCCTTACCTTTTCTAGCTTCTGGTGGCTGCTCCCATTCCTTGCTTTTGGCCACATTAACCTAATCCCTGTTTCATGAACACATTCTCTTTAGTGTAGTAAAATCTCCTTCCGCCTTTCTCGTAGAACACTTGGGATCACTTTTGGGGCCCATCAGATAATCCAAAATATTATCTCCATCTTAAGATCCTTAACAATTCTATCTACAAGATCCCTTTTGCCCTGTAAGGTGACATTCTCAGGTTCTGGGGAATAGGACATGGACATTTTGGGCAAAGGTATTATTTTTCTAGGATGCATGAAAACGTTTAAGGAAGTAGTTTGTCCCAAGGTTTTATGAAGTCTCAGAGTGACAATTTAAATTCTGGCATGCTCAGGCACCTGGGTGGTTCTGTTGGCTAAGCATTTGACTTCAGCTCAGATCACGACCTCGAAGTTCATGGGTTTGAGCCCTGTGTCGGTCTCTTTGCTGATAGCTCAGAGCCTGGAGCCGGCTTCGGATTCTGTGTCTCCATTGTCTCCCTTTCCCTCTGCTCCTCCCCCGCTCACGCTTTCTCTGTCTCTCAATAATAAGATTCCACTTAGAGATGGAGGGCTTAACCCCTACCCTGACTCATTGAATCTCTCTTTCTTACGTGGAATCTAGAAACCTGAATGAACTCTCTATAAAAAGGCTATTCTGGCATAAATTTCAGATAGCAAGAAGCAAACCTCAAGTGGTTCAGAAGCTAAGTTCAGATAAGGAACCAGAAACTCAGATGATTACCTGACACTGGAAGGACTTGCTTGATATGAAAACATGTTGTAAATTTTACAAGATATCATGATCTTGTAAGAATTTCAAACTTTCCTGCTATTAATTGGCAATCCCATAAGAATAGCCTCCCTTAAACACACTGATAATATGTGTCACAGCTTAATATTCACTGGCCTATGTTTTGGCTAAACGAGCTTCAGGAAAAAAAAAAAAAAAGGAAACTTGTGGTTTAGTTCCATCCATTTTGGAGCCTCTGGTTAAATAATCTGCCTCTGCTGTGCTCTGTCTTCTTATCAACTGTAAAATGGAAGCAGCTCGAAAACCACAGTCACAGAAACGATGTACAGTTTTATGCACACAATTGTCTTCATTTGTTTAGAGTGTCAGTAACATTCAAACTATAACTCAAAGAGTATATGTGCTATTTTGAATAATATAGGAAAGAACTCTGTCAAAATAAAGAAAAGGAAAGGGGCCCAAAATAACTATGATTTTCCCAAGGGGACACAATTACTTTATGGCAGATGTGGGATCAGAACCCTGATATCATCAATCCCACTCCATTGTTCTTTAATTGGGTTTTGAACGGTACAGAGAAATAAAACTCCTGTATTATATGTAACTGGTGCAGGACTTGGCAAGATTGGAAACTGAGCACTGCATATTAAGAAGAATCTGGAAAATTCTTTTTTTTCTTTTTTCAAAAAAAATTTTTAACAGTTATTCATTTTTGAGAGAGACAGAGCAAAAGTCAGGGAGAGCAGAAAAGAACGGAGACACATTCCGAAGAAGCTCTAGGCTCTGAGCTGTCAAAACAGAGCCTGATGCAGGGCTTGAACCCACAGACAGTGAGATCATGACCTGAACAAAAGTCAGACGATTAACTCACTGAGCCACCCAGGTACCCCTGAATCTGAAAAATTCTTAAAACGATGTCAAATATGGGGCACCTGGGTGGCTTAGTCGGTAAGTGTCCGACTTTCGCTCAGGTCATGATCTCGCAGTTCGTGGGTTTGAGCCCCGTGTCAGGCTCTATGCTGACTGCCAGCTCAGAGCCTGGAGCCTGTTTCAGAGTCTGTGACTCCCTTTCTCTCTGACCCTCCCCTGCTCATACTGTCTCTCTCTCTCTCCTAGAAATAAATAAGACATTAAAAAATTAAAAAAAAAAAACCTATGTCAGATATATACTAGATACATAGAAAACAGTGTACCTGAAGTTGAGGAGTAGTTGAAGGTGTGTACAGGCTACAGTTGCAAAAAGGAGAAGTGAGTTCCTATTTCCTGGCACTTTGGAGGCTCCACCCCATGATACAATATTAAAATAAGATAAACATTTGAATTAGGTCCTGTTTAATTATGCATGTTCATGTAAGCCAACAAAATGTCTCAGGGAACATCTACATTGTCACTTAGTATCTATCTTGAGTTTTCATTTTTCAAAGTCTTTCAAAACAGAAAACAGAGATTGGGAAAAGTATATGGGAGGCAGCAAAGATACAATAAGCACATTTTACTTGTCATTAAAATTAAGATCTAAACAAATTCTTCACAGCTTACAATGTACAAATAATTTTCATTTTATGACAAGGCTTCGGAAAAATCATGCTGAAGGACTCATAATTACCCAAATGTCCTTATCTGTTTCAATACATATCACTATATATTATGGGACTTCTGAGGGACAGAGAAACATATCCTGGCTACACATCTCCATGCCCATAATGCAGATAAGATGGTCTCATACCAACCTGAGGATGCTAGAGCCCACATTTTCATTGCTAATATTAATAGAGGACCAAACCTCATGTGCATTTGCTTGTACAACCTAAGTCAATTCTTCATTAAAATGCTTGGTGCATAAAGAAGCCTTTAGTGCAGGCATCAGCAGATGCTGAAAGTATTTTTGTGGGTTTTATTCATGCCATGGGTTTCTAGGGAGGATCTACTCAAGAATCTCTCAGTCTACTTTGACATTTACAACGAAATTACCATGTAACCTAGAGCAAAGTGAACTCATCATCATAAAGGAAGGTTATTAATACTGTCTATCCCTACTTTGAGCGGCTCTTGTAAAGTAGAAAATAAAGTAACAGAGGTGTACATGAATGCACATGTTTTTCACTGATAGTTATACATGCTTGAAAATAACTCTACAGAATGTACTCTAAAAACTTGATGATACATATCCCCAAACTAGTTCCCAGTTCTCCCATTAAAACTACAAGAATTAATAAACACTTGGGGAGGCAAGATGGCTGAAATAGGGAGCTCCATATGTTTCAACTGCCTACATCTCTCAAACAAAGGAAACCTGAAGCCATAGGACACTGAACCCCAAGGGTCTGGGAGGAGAAGAGACAGATCCACTAAGAAGACAGCCTCATAGATGCATGATGGTGAACTGGGGAAGATAAAAAGGGGCAGGACCTGGAGGCACGGAGGGGAGGGAGTCCTGTCCGAGGAGAGATGAGGGGATGAGAAAGATCAGCTGAAACTGCTCATAGAACTGTCCTTAAAGAAGAGAAAAACCTCAGCCTGGGACAGAGACAGATCCTATCATCCCATCTCTTATGGCAGGGCATTCGGAGAAGATTCTAATCCCTAGCTGTGGGGATTTCTTTGGGCTGGGCACCCCAGGCCCAGGCAGCGCCAGGAAACACGGCTCCCCTACTTCCCCTACTCGATCCCTGGCTAGGAAGTGGCCTGGGCTGTGGGATTACATTTCAGGCGCTATCATTAAAGCTCAAAGACTGAGATCTGGAAATGAGGCGGGGCTTGGGATGTAGAACACCACCCACCTTGGCTGTGGCCGAGGCACAGGGAGATCAGACCCAAAAGACTGATTTGCAATCCTTGCTTCGAGAAGGAACTGGGTGTCTCCAGTTTTCTCCCCACAACCACCAAGGGAGGGCCTCAGGAAGCGGCCCACGGGACCTGCAGTGGAGGTGAGACCTGCCTACATCAAACCATGCCCATTTGCTCCAGAGAACTGCCTTTTTTTTTTCTTTTTTCTTTTTACTGGAGCCCAGGGCAAGACCAACATTGATGCTTTGCCGTGATTAACTCTAGATTAATTCTTGCTATTCAGATCTATTCTCCCTTATCCCATTCTTATCTCTCCCTTCTGCTGGACTGGGCACTCTGGTCATTGGATTGCTTAAACAGTCACGTTTAATCCATTTTCTTGATGCATATTCTACACCTCCATGGTTACTTTCCTTTCTCTCTCTCTCTGGAATAGTCAGACTATATAGTTTCTTTGGGTAACATTATCTTGGTTTCTTTCTCCTAGCTTCCTACCATATTCTCCTCTTTCTCTCTCTGGATTAAGCCTTTCAGTCTCTCTGCCTGGTCAACGTGCAATTTCACTTTCTCCCCACCTCGTCATTGCTCCCTTTGTACATGCTCTTCCGTCAGCACTGCCTCCACCTTGCTCTCTATCTGTAGCTGGGATTTCTGGTTTTATGTTTCTACACTGTCCTTTGTCTTTTGTTGCTGTTGTTCTTGTTGTTGTTTTCCGTTTCGGTTTGCTTGTTTGTTTGTCTGTGTGTTTGTGTGCTTTTGCTCCCTGTGTGTTTGTCTGTCTGTTTTCCTTTCCAGGGCTACCTCAAGAAACAGGCCAAAGTACACATGGTGGAGAGTCCCAAATACCACTACGAGTAGGGAAATAAAACAACCAAAGGCACAACAAGGGAGACCAAGGACGCCATTAAAGAACCCTTCCTGAACAGACAGGCCATGGACAGTCAATGAGCCTCCTTTAATATAGCAGAACTCAGAGGTGCAGAGCACATAACAAGCTTTTAAAACTTACAAGAGACAGAAAACTAGCCAAAATGATGAATGAAGCGGAAGAACTCTCCTCTAAAGAAATTCCAGGAAGAAATGACAGCTAAAGAATTGCTCAAAACAGATATAAGCAACATAACTGACCAAGAATTTAGAACAATAGTCATCAATTTAATCGCTGGGATGGAAAAAGGCATGGAAGACACCAGAGAAGCTATTGCTACAGAGATTATGGTCCTTAAATATAGTTGAGATGAATTGAAAAATGCAATAAATGAGGGGCATAATAAAGTGAAGGCGGCCACTACACGGATTGAAGAGGCAGAGAGAATAGGTGAATTAGAAGACACAATGATAGAAAAAGAGAAAGCGAAGAAAAAAGAGAGATCAATTGATCCAGGAGCATGAAAGGAGAATTTGAGAATTGAGTGATGCAATCAAAGGGAACAATATCCATATCATAGGAATTCCAAAAGAAGAAGAGACAGAAAAAGGAGCTGAAGGGGTACTTGATCTAATTATAGCTGAGAACTTCCCCAATCTGGAGAAGGAAACAGACATTGAAATCCAAGAGGCACAGAGAACTCCCCTCAGATGTAACTTGAATCGATCTTCTGCACGACATATCATAGTGAAACTGGAAAAACATCAGGACAAAGAGAGAATTCTGAAAGCAGGTAGGGATAAAAGGGCCCTATCGTACAAAGGGAGACCTATCAGAGCAGTTGCAGACCTATCTACTGAAACTTGGCAGGCCAGAAAGGAATGGCAGGAAATCTTCAATGTGATGAACAGAAAAAATAGGAAGCTAAGAATCCTCTATCCAGCAAGCCTGTCATTCAGAATAGAAGGAGAGATAAAGGTTTTCCCAAATGAACAAAAATGGAAAGAATTCATCACCACTAAACCAGCCCTACAAGAAATCCTAAGGGGGGCTCTATGAGGGAAATGTTGCAAGGAACACAAGGTGCCAGAGACACCACCACAAGCATGAATCCTACAGAGAACACAATGACTCTAAAAACCCATAGTTTTCAATAATAACACTGAATGTAAAGGGACGAAATGCTCCAATCAAAAGACATAGGGTAGCAGAATGGATATAAAAAAAAAATCCACTTATTTGTTGTCTACAAGAGACTTATTTTAGACCTGAGGACACCTTCAGATTGAAAGTAAGGGGATAGAGAAATATCTATCATGCTACTGGAAGTCAAAAGAAAGCTGGAGTAGCCATACTTATATCAGACAAACTGGACTTTAGAGTAAAGGCAGTAACAAGGGATGAAGAAGGGCATTCTATAATAGCTACAGGGTCTGTCCATCAGGAAGAGCTAACAGTTATAAATGTCTACTCACCAAACTCAGAAGCACCCAAATACATAAAACAATGAATCACAAACAGAAACAATCTTATTGATAATAATGCGCTAATAGCAGGGGACTTTAACACTCCACTCACAGCAATGGCTAGATCAACTAGGCAGAAAATCACTAAAGACACAATGGATCTGAACGACACACTGGACCAGATGGATTTGACAGGTATATTTGGAAGTCTACATCCTGAGGGTATGCAATTCACTTTCTTCTCAAGTGTGCATGGCACATTCTCCAAGACAGATCGCATACTGGGTCATAAAGCAGCCCTCAATGAATATAAAAGAATTGAGATCATACCGTGCACACTTTCAGGTCACAATGCTATGAAACTTGAAATCAACCACAGGAAGAAGTCTGGAAAACCTCCAAAAACATGGAGGTTAAAGGACACCCTACTAAGAACAAATGGGACAATCATGCCATTAGAGAAGAAATTACAAAGTATATGGAAACAAATGAACATGAAAATACAATAATCCAAACTCTTTGGGAGGTAGCCCAGGCAGTCCAAAGAGGAAAGTACATTGCACTCCTGGCCTATTTCAAGAAACTAGAAAAAAGGGCAAATACAAAATCTAACAGTGCACCTAAAGGATCTAGAAGCAGATCATCAAGAGCACCCCAATCACAGCAGACGAAGAGAAATAATAAAGATCAGGGCAGAAATAAACAATATAGAATCCAAAAACAGTTGAACAGATCAATAAGACCAAGAGTTTTTTATTTTTTTGAAAAAATAAACAAAATTGAGAAACCTGTAGCCAGGCTTCTCAAAAAGAAAAGAAGTAGCACCCAAAGAGACAAAATCATGAAAGAAAATGGATTATTACAACCAATCCGTCAGAAATACAAGCAATTTTCAAGGTAATACTATGAAAAATTTTATGCCAACAAACTAGACAACCTAGAAGAAATGGAAAAATTCCTAAACACAGACCCACTGCCAAAATTCAATTGGGAAGAGATAGAAAATCTGAAGAGACCCGTAACTAGTGAAGGAATTGAATCTGTCATCAAAAGTCTTCCAACAAATAAGAGCCCTGGGCCAGATGTCTTCCCTGGGGAATTCTACCAGATATTTAAATCAGAGTTAATACCTATTCTTCTCAAGCTATTCCAAGAAATAGAAATGATAGGGAAACTTCTGGACCAATTTTACGAAGTTAGCATCACTTTTTTTTCCCAAACTAGACAGAAACCCAGCAACAAACAAACAAACAGACTATATGCCAATATCCTTGATGAGTACAGTTGCAGAAACCCTCAACAAGATATTTGCAATCCAATTCAACAGCATATCAAAAGAATTATCCACCATGATCAAGTGGGATTCATTCCTTAGTTACAGGACTGGTTCAATATTCAGAAATCAATCAATGAGATACATCACATTAAGAAAAGAAAAGATGAAAACCATATGATCCTGTTGATAGATGCAAAAAAAGCATTTGACAAAATACAACACCCCCTCTTAATAATGACCGTCGAGAAAGTCGTGATAAAAGGAACTTACTTAAATATCATAAAAGCCATCTATGAGAGCCCACAGCTAATATCATCCTCAATATGGAAAAGCAGAGAGCTTTCCCACTGAAATCAGGAACACGACAGAGATGTCCACTCTCACCACTGTTGTTGAACATAGTGCTGGAAGTCCTAGCATCAGCAGTCAAACAACAAAAGGAAATAAAAGGCATCAGAATTGGCAAAGATTAAGTCAAACTTTCACTTTTCGCAGATGACATGATACTCTACACAGAAAACCTGACAGACTCAACCAGAAGCCTACTTGAACTGATCCATGAATTCAGCAAAGTTGCAGGGTACAAAATCAACATACATAAATCAGTTGCATTTTTATACACCAATAATAAATACACCAATAAAAAGCAACAGAAAGAGAAATCAAGAAATTGATCCCATTCACAATTGCACAAAAAACCATAAAATATCTAGGAATAAACCTAACCAAAAGGAGAGAGAGGCTGACTAGTGAATATAAGTAATTTTTGTTCTACAGATTACCTACTCCAGGGGTCAGTCCCATAGGATAGGTGTGAGTCTCCTTATTTGTTTCAGAATGCTCTTCAGGGAGGTCCAAGACTTATTCAGCAAGGAATTTCATACATCCTGATTAAACATTTGTGGAGAGGAGAGGGGGGTTATGTGTATGTGTTGAGTAAACCAATATTAGATACTGCCTAAATCCTAGATTCCATTCTCAGCTTATAGTCAGAGAATGTGCTGAAGAGTTGAAACAGACAACTCCACGTACTAGAGAATTTCACAATGAAATCTCTTGCGTGCCAAAGTGAAGTCACTGATAGCGCTGTTTCATAATGTAATGATGTGGAGGTTGAGGCCAAATTTATATGCAGAACAGATGGGCCCATAGCTAGCAGAAAGGAAGAAACTGCTCCAAAGTAAGCTTGTTAACTATTATTATCTCTGAATATAAGCTGGGAGAAAATGTATTCTGTTTGGGATAAGCTAAAAATATCTTAGAATCTTTGGAATTTATAGTCTTTTTCTCACATATTCATAAAGGGCTATAACTGACAGAATGCCTTCCCATCTGATGAGTACAGTTAACATGATTTTAATTAGTAAATTCAGGAATCCTTTGGAAAGAATTCTACCCAACGGTATTGTCTCTGAGAGAAATATTAAGAACCTAAGGACACCGAGGAAATGTGAACCAAAGTTGGCTTTTCATATCTGTGGGAACTGTCAGTGATGACTCGTTTAGAAATCGAAAATTTCCACTTACATCTCCCAAATAATTTCTGCCCTATATGCTCACAGAATCTTGAAATTTCTTGTGCAATAACTTCCTTTCATTTTATAATTTAAAAATGAACATGAGAGACAAGTACTTCTACAGATGTACCACTTGGACTAAAGTTCTTACTGAATTACTTATACAAAAACTCATTTTCTTTTTTTTAAATTATTTTTAATGTTTTATTTATTTCTAGGAGAGAGAGAGACAGCGACAGCGTGAGCAGGGGAGGGTCAGAGAGAGAGAGTCACAGACTCTGAAACAGGCTCCAGGCTCTGAGCTGGCACAGAGCCCGACGCGGGGCTCGAACCCACGAACCGCGAGATCATGACCTGAGCGAAAGTCGGACGCTTAACCGACTAAGCCACCCGGGCGCCCCACAAAAATTCATTTTCAAAGGGTGAATTTCAATAGGATAGCTGGGGAAGATCATGTAAGGAGATCACAGGATATCCAGGAGAATGGAGAGGGTACAACACACAGTAAGCTTGGACTGGACTGGAGCAAGACAAATGTTACTTATTTTGCTTTTTTGTAGAAGCTTATTTAGTGGATACAGGAGATTTACATAATTATTAGACTTTTCCCAAAGCTGGATCTTTAGCACTAACTTTAAAGGAAAGACCTAATCTTTAAGATGTGATAATATCCCAGTGTGATATTTGGAACACTAAGAAAAAGTAGTTGTCCTATATATGTGGTCCTTAGCCCATTGGTTAATATGAGGAATTCTTCAACCACATACATAAAGGGAGGGATAGAGAAATAGGATTGATAAGAGGGGGTATATAAAACTGTAACTAGGTGCCTGAGAGGGGGATGGAAGCTATAATAACCCCCCACCCCCACTCTCCTTTACATTACAGGGCCGAAAAGACCTCAATGTAGAAAGGACCTCAATCTCAATGAAGATTCTTTGTTTCATTAGGAATATCACACAATCTTGTAACAGGAGCTTGGAGACCATCTAAATCTTCTCAGTCATAGATACCAGTCACTGTCACTTCTCTAAGGTCATCTTCTTTGTAAGTGGCAGGTCTGGACTCCAAATCAGGTTTCTGCCTCTTTCATTCATGGTCCTTCAAAAGCCAAATATTCTTGGGGTTTTTACTGCAGAGAATATATATATAGTTTGTCAATGACACCTCTATAAAGCAGGAAATGAAATGGAAAGTTAGATCACTCTCTAGAATATGCAGCAATTCAGGCAGGATGAGAGGATTCTTTTCCCTCTAACTGATCCAGAAAAGTCAATTCATGTGAACTCAAACCAAGAAAATGTAATGCTGATGGCTTTTATGTTGTTTATCTCACTATAAGAAAGTTAATACACTTCAAGAAAGGTACTACAAAATATGAAATTTCCTAAATATAACTAATTCAGTTCTCTCATAGTCATTGTTTCAGAAAGAATATCTGCCTGTCTAGCCCTCATCTCCTTTTGCATTGAGTTAGTCCTAGCAATAGGCAACATTTCAGTTTCCACGCTCAGCACAGAATGCCTTCCTTGGATGCTTGCACTTCCAAGTGTCAGTTGGTGTCGATAGGGCTAAAGATTTAATACTCAGAAGTAGACCCAATGAAGATGGAAATCACACACTCACTGGAAAATTCTTATTCACCCTCAACAGGGTTCCCTTTTCCTAGGCTGTCCCTACCTTGAGTTGCACATAAGTGCAGGGACCATACCATCTAAAGCCGAGGGAAGTAGCCTTGGTTGTTTCCATGACTATTTGCACTGCCCCAGGAGAGGTCTTAGGAGCTGCTACCTCAACACTGTAGACAGCAGAAAGTGACTTTCTTCTCCTTACCATCCTTCTCATCCCTTCTCAGAAGTAGAGCCCCTTCCACGCTAGAGGTAGAAGTGGAGATTGCCAGCAGGAACAGGCTTCATACTTACAGGTGGTCTTCACTTTGGGATTCTAATACAGAAATCCAGAGCAAAGAAATTCCGAGTTTAGCTTTTTCTTTTTTTCTGAACAAGTCCCTTCTCTAAAAATTTATATACTCTTCTTTAAACCAATTCTTCATTCCCTAAAGTTTAAGTCGCCCATCCTTAGGCCAATGGGTAGCATAACTCTTTGCCTCATCTAGTGAGAACCATACTTTCTAGTGATCATCCACTCACTCAACTAACAACTATTTATTAACAATCATACTCTTGGTCAAGCACAAAATAGACACAGTCCCTCCCCCTACAGTGGCTTGTAGTAGGAGACAGCCAATAAATGAGGACAAACACTAATATAGCATATATTTTATACTGTAGACATATATTATACATATTTCATGTGTATATATATTATATATACACATACATATTCACCCTCAAAACTTGTATTCTATATGTATGTCTCTCTACATATAATATTAAATTATGATATGTGCTTTACGAATAGTTTTTTAAGGGGCGCCTGGGTGGCTTAGTCGGTTAAGCGTCTGACTTTCGCTCGGGTCATGATCTCGCGGTTCGTGGGTTCGAGCCCCGCGTCGGGCTCTGTGCTGACTGCCAGCTCAGAGCCTGGAGCCTGTTTCAGTCTGTGACTCCCTCTCTCTCTGACCCTCCCCCGCTCACGCTGTCTCTCTCTCTCCTAGAAATAAATAAAACATTAAAAAAAAAAGGAATAGTTTTTTAAGTTCTAGGAGAAAGAGTAACTGAAGGATGAGGAAAAGGAGGAGACATTTCATCTAAGACTCACAAAGTGAAGGGGATGAGAAGGAGGATAAGTCCAAGCAGTGGGAGCAAGATACATACAACTCCTGAGGAAGGAGAAAGTGCTTGCACTAGCTTCTGACCCTTATCATTTCTCCCCCTTCTGCATTTCTCCATATTCTTCTCTTCTTTTCCTATACCTGGCTCTCAGAATTTTCTCTGGCCTTTCCTTGAATATTGATCTATATCTCTCAGCTCCTTTGAGTCTAAGGACTCTTGAAGATATCTTCCAGCCATGAGCTCCTTATTTCAGCCTTTTCCTATGAAAAGTCAAATCATCTCCAGCTCAAGAGTATTCAAGAAGACATATTTTGCAGAGAAACTTTTCTTAGCAAACATTCCTCTGGATGCAAAACAGGTAAGTGGCCTGGTCTTGTCTAAGGACAACCCCTCTTTACACACATCATTGTGTGCAAATAAAACACATTTCAAAAGGCGATGAAAAGACAGCTTTTTGGAATTGCCTAGATATGGAGATATTAAGAAAACCCAAACATGTGAATATAGAAAGATGGTAGCTTTTTTTTTCTTAAGTAAAGCAAGCCTCAACTAAGAAAGCTTTCCTCAAAGGTTCTTAATCTGAGAACCTATAGAATAAAGATCCAAAAAGATCATCAGAATCTATAAACACCATGAAAATTACATGCAAAAATTTTTCCTATGTCTGTATATGAATTTTTCTGGGGAATAGGGGTCTGAAGTTTTCACTGTTTCAAAGGGGTCCATTGGTTTGTATGAAAACCTGATACTTAAAGAAAAAGATGTTTTTCTGCTTGAAGAGACTCTGGCCTTTGTCATTTCATGCATACTCATCCTGAAATCCCCAAAGGGATTCCGTGAAACCCCCAGGGCTTTGCAGGGAACAGTTTTTAAACTCTTGCTATAAGAATCACCAAAAAAAATCCTAAAATCAAGAGTCTTGATCTGTTTTTTGCCCATAGAGACTCCCTTTAAAATTTTTGGATGGCATGTTACAGGCCTGACAAAATAAGGAACTTACAAAACAGTTAGGGGAGATTAATGTCTGCTAATAGCTTGGGGACTTTCGCTCAATGCTTTGTCCAGAAGCAGTCTTGTTCATTCATGGAAATAGGTTAAATGTATCCCCCAGATACATCTCTTAGAGTCAACTACAATAGCAGGATATAATGCGTCTTCTGAGTCAATAATACCTAAATATTTTAGCCTCTCAGAGTTAAATGTTTAAAAAGACTGTTTTATAGTCAAATAAAAATTTGACTTTAGTCTTAAATATAAAGAAGATAAAACATAGGATAATGTTGGCCAGGTTGATACTACCCAAATGATAAGAAAAACCATCATTGATCATTTTGATAGCTTTAAGCATTCAATATATTGATCTAATAATATTCTGATATGCAAGACATATGCAAAATGTTGGTACCAGACTGGGATCTTGATGACAAACAATGGGAATAGGCACTGATTGACTCAAGCAAAACAAGGGGATCACTGAATGGGTGTTAGGTACCTCAAGGAATCTAGGAGAAGTCTGGATAACAAGAGCTGGAGAGAACCTAGGAAGGCAAAGAACAGCCATGATCCAGCTACCAGAACAATCTCCTTACTAAATGTACAGTGGTGCCAGGGACAACGGACACTTGCTGTCATCACCACTCTACCAAAAATCCCTCCAGTCCTTAATGCTGTACACTAGTCCCTGCAGCTGCATCCGTGAATAGTCTCCAATAACCCTGATCACAAAGACCCTCTGGAGATTCAATATCTGACTCCATCAACTTCCACCCATCCTGGAATTCCTTCCAAAATAGGAAACCATTGAGATAGTGGGCAGTTAAATTGTTTTCTTCCAAAAGTCCTTAGCAATATTACACTAGAAAATATGAGTGAAGGGGCACTTGGGTGGCTCAGTAGGTTGAATGTCCAACTTCAGCCCGGGTCATGATCTCATGATATCATGAGTTCAAGCCCCACATTGGGGTCGCTACTGCCAGCACAGAGCCCGCTTCTAATCCTCTCTCTCCCCCCGTTCTCTCTGCCCCTTCCCCACTCTTTCAAAAATAAATAAACATTTAAAAAAAGAAAATGTGAGTGAGAATATAGATGTGGTAAGAAAAAGCATTTTATGATCTTCACGTGGCACTAAGATCTTCTCTAAGAAGCAACCATAAGTTGAGTTTAATACTCGTCAAGTGCCAAGGTAAAAGGTAAGGCTTGTAAGGCTCTCTGGGCCTGAGCCAGGCCTTACAGAGGAAGGTGTCATCATGCTGCATAAAGAAAGGAGGTCAGCTGGAGCTGGGACCATCTTTTATTTATGATTTCTATTCCCAAAGTATCTAGTTCAAAAAAGATGCTTGTACATGTTTAATTGATTTTATTAGTAGTAGAATAAGCTTCTGGTGAAATACCAACTAATTTTCTTCTTTTTCCATCAGCTCCTTACACAAGATCATATCAGTTCACATCATTAGTGGGATTTCTCTTTCTTGTAAATATTGCAAATCAAGCCTCAGAAGACTAAGGTGGATAGGTCTAGGATCAAGAGCTGCATTTTCCAATAAGTGCATCCAAGAATTAAGCAATGGAACCCTTGAAATTTAAAAAATCATGGAATACTATTCAGCTCTACAAAAGAAGAAAACTCTGTCATTTGCAACAACATGGATGAATCTGAAGACATTAGGCTAAGTAAAAAAAGTGAGACAAAGAAAAATAAATAGCACGTGATTTTCCTTATATATGGAATCTAAAAGAATCAAACTCATAGAAGCAAAAAGTAGAATGGTGATTGCCACTAGTGTGGGGGAGGGGAAAAGGTGTACAAAGTCTCAGTTCCGGAGATCCAATGTACAGCAACATGAATATACTTAACAATACTGTATGGTATACTTGAGATTTACTAAGAGAGTAAATCTTAAGTGTTCTTACTAGAAGAAAAAAAGAAAAATGAAATCTATGTGATGCAATGGGTATGCTAATTGACTTGATTGTGGCCATTATCTCCCACAACTTACAACCTATACATATATCAAAACATCAAGTGGTACACTTCATGGATATACATTTTTATTTGTCAATTATACATCAATAAGAACGGGAGGAAATCACACACACACACACACACACACACACACACACACACAGTCACACAAAACATAAAACTGAGAAGGGAAAAACTCACTGGATAATTAACAGAGAAACCTCATGGGGAGCATGACATTTTAGTGTTAGATGATTCACACGATGCATATTAAAGGCTTGAAGGGGAAAAATATTAAACCAGTAGGTCAGTCAGTCCTTCCACACTTGTTGCCAATGTTTACTTCAGTTCTGGTAAGCCAGTAGACTTGGGTATTTTTCTTTTCAGTAGATTGAAGAATATGAGTAACATCTGTGGTGTGTGTTGGATACTTGCTGAACAAAAGCTCAGAAATGTCACACTAAAATGAATAAGGCTTGGAGGAGACTAGTTGTTGGACAATCTCAGATTCCAGCTCTTCTGAAACTCAGCATAGAGATGAAGCAAAGGCTATGACCTGCCACTCCTAGTCTTCAGAGGATGGGCAAGGCGATTAGTGTAACACCACACCCCTGGCTATTGAGGCACAGAAAAAAAATAAGTATTTCTTTTTGCTGGAGAGGAGAGAGGAACTTCTGAAAACAGTTAATGGAAGGAAATATTTTGTGAGGGCTGGAGGCAGCTACAATTGCTTTGGTGCCTTTATTTCTGAGGAGAAGGGCTCAGATTCAAAGAAGAGTAGAATTATTTCTGACAGCAGCCATGAGGGGTTTTCTGTCCTTGAAGACAGGATGGTAGAGGAGGAATAGCTCCAGAAAGACTCTGCTGTCCAAAATGGAAAACTAGGGAGACACATAGCTAGGGAGGCCACAAGTTCTCTCTGAATATTCAGAATATTCTCCAAAAGTGGCATCCTTAAAACAAGTTTGTTTGGATACCATACTGCATGGTTGTTGTTGGAACTATAATAAAAAGATAGTGTGTGAAAGACAGTGATAGAAGATTCTGAAACCCACAGAGAAGGTAGAGATAAGGTCCCTTATCTCTGAACCTACTTCTACCAGCCCCAGTTCTCCCTAGCTCTCCACCTACTTACAATATAGTAATGGTGAAAAACACAGAGTAGATTATTATAATACCTTGTGACCACCCCAGTCATCTGGAGTGGAGCACCTGAGGTGGAGAGATGAGTAAGAATTAGGGATTAAGAGAAAACCTTTATAATCAGGGATATCATAGATAGGACTCAAGTGATCTGATAGGTAAAACTCAGATTCTGTTAATCAAACAGATCCCTACAAGCAGACTGGAATTAGGCTGTGGGTGAAAGGGACTTGCATGTGTTGGACTGCTCTGTGGTTATTTCCCAACTTTGAGAAGGCCAGATGCAAATACATTGGTGGAAGCAGAACACAATTCTTTCTTTCCTGGGACATCAAAACAAATGACTCAGAATATACCAGCAATATATTTCTGTTGATTTAAAGAATGGCTTTGTAGGGAACTGTCTCTGAGTTTTCTGCCTTTCTGGGAAATATCACAAATGTGAATCACCTTAAAGGAAGACAGAGATCAAAATATTTTTGAATATGCTGCAGAGAACATGAATTTACTGAGGCAACAGAGGGTGAAGGTATTACAGAAACTTATGGCTTTAATAATAGACTGTTAGACTCGACACTGATAATGTGGTGTTGGTATGATCTTAACAGAGTCCATGAAAAATATGGTTACAAGACCAAATTATGAATGTTGAAGGTGAATCTGGTTTGTTCAAAAGGTTCCCATGATGGTGGCCCTAAGTAAACTCTGGTTTCATCAAAGTGTTTCTGAGATTATTAACAAAAAATTCCAGAAACTCTGTTACCAATTTTTCCAGGACAATCTGATTTCAAATTTTTATTGGAGTCTGCCTTCAGCCAATCATTTCATTTCTCTGAGTCCCAATTTTCTTGCCATCAAATGAAAAGTATTAACTAAATTGATGTTTTGCAAACACATCATCCCTTTTTTAATATTCCATATGGTCTATAACTCTTCCTTCAGACACATTGCCTTTATTTTTTTGAAGCAAAAAGTATTAATTACATGAGTAATACATGAATATATTTTCTTTGTAAAAGAAATGAAACATCATAAATTAAACTGTCACATACAATCCCAGCTTTCTCTTTATCTCTTTTAATCACCAGTATTAGCTTGCCAACTTTATAAATATTTTTACTTACACATATATGCTCATGGGAAATATATAGCCCTGTTTTGTTTGTGTATTTTCACAGGAACTGTACTCTACAAAACATATCATTCTGTGATTTGCTTTTTATCCATCCCACAATACACATGAACATCTTCAGTGTCTACAGATCTACCTCATTCCATACTGTAGAAGTACCATCATGCTTTTGGGTCACACCCATGTTAATGAACATTAACTTATTCTACTGAACATCTTTGAAAATGCCTCCTTGGGCACACATGAAAATATATTCTGGGGTAGATGGTGCAAATGAATTTGCTGGGTAATGGACATGAATCCATTAGATTTTAGTAAATACTAAATCATCCTCCAAAGTTGTTATACCAGTTGACACCAGCAGTTCATGAGAGTTCCCTCTTTCATGGAGAAGATTCTTGCTGATACTAAACCTTAAAAACTTTTGCCACCCAGGTAGATGGAAAGTAGCATCTTATTGTGTGACCCTATTACCAGTGATATTGAATACCTTTTCACATACCACCTCTTTGATTTCCCTTTACATGTAGTGCCTGCTCATGGCTCACTGGTACAATTTCAGCAATGTCTATGTTCAAATGCCATCTCTGATATTTTCTGGTGTCTCAAGTCACTGAATCTCTCTGCTCACAGTTTATTTAGCTGTTCAAAAAGGAAAGAAAGATGCCTTTTCCATCTTCCTCAGTAAGGAAAACTGAACACTTCCTGAACACTCTCCTAGGGCTTAACTTCTTAAGGGCTATACAACTGTACCAAGTAGAGTATGATGAGAGGAGCAGAATCACTAAGAATGATATAAAATAAGGGACTTATGATGGGCATTTGACCTTACACAATTCTGGGTGATGATTAAACAGTCCATGTAAGGCTGTGGTGTGTGGCACTGACCCTATAGTCAGCAGCTCAGGCAGCTGGGAAGAGAAGATGAAGGAGAAGAGAGGGTGTGGGGAGCAAGGGCAAACTGGGACCCCTGACATTGAACTGGGACCTATGAAAGTCAACTGAAATCCACACTGGTCTCTCCAAAATTTCAGATTAAATGATGTGACTCTGGTGCCTTTCATCACAAGGTGAAACAGACTTGATTTAGAAGTTGAAGAAGCTGAAGGATAATCCAGCGGATCTGGAGAAGCAGAGGAATGGCCACGTGTGTGAGAGCAACAGCAGCACCAGAACTCTGCCCCTAGCTTCTGGGGTTAAAAAGAACACTGCCACTCGTAACTTCCACTTCCCATGCCTCGCAGCCCCACCAACCCAAAACTAGGCAGGTGGAGAAATCTGGGGAGCATAGTTCCACCTGAGCTGAGCACACATGCTACCAACCCAGGACAAATGACAAGCAAGAAATGGGTTAGTTGTGGACCCGTTGTTGAGATGTTTGATCTGGGCACATCCTGGTCATTTCATTTGACAGGCTGTTTCTTTCTATGCTTGTTCATGAAGAGGAAGATCAAGGGAGTGAGGTGGTCAAGTAGCTGCATCTTAGCAGATCAAAGAAAAAATAAGATTTTGTAAGGGAAGAAGCTAATAACAAAGGCTGAAATTAAATCTGGGGATCTGTGGGCCATTTTGCAGAGAGTTTGAAGAAGACAGAATTCCCTTCCCTGTGGATCCCAGCCACACATGACTACCTGAAGAATCCCAACCGCATGGATTTCCCCTAATGCCTAATTTGTCTTTTGGAACAGACCTGTTTTACAGGAAAAGAATTAAATGCAAGGACCATATAAGCACTACACTAATTACAAGCTGGAATGTGTCAGCCAGAAATGAGTTACAAGCTGGCCTGCAAACTATAGTTAGATATTTAATAATGTTCAGGCATGCAGCTGCGAGTGCTTCTGGATGCTTGCCACCTTTTATTATGGTGGCGCCTGGCAACACATTTATACTTTAGAGTCTGTCAGCCTTTCCAGTAGAAACTCCATCTTTTCAGAACTTTCTAAATGTACTTTTTAAATTACATAAATTAGAAACTTGCATGTAGTTTGTCCAAAATGAGGATGTTTTGTGGTGGTTCTCACTGTTATTGTTCTGTTTTTCAGATTTGAGAAACTTCAGTCTGGTTCTACCATTTACTGTACCAAAAAAGAAAGACAGAGGAAGGAAGAAAGGAAAAGTACAAGAAAGGTAGGAATGGAAGAAAGGAAGGAGGGAGGGAGAAAAGGCAAAGTTAATAGATAGGTTCTCAGCTTGGTTCCAATTTTTCCTGCAGAAATAACCTGTTTTTTCCTTTCACTATCTGGGGCTGTACTGGAAAAGGAAAATACACTATAGGCAACATGTTTTGCCTAAAAATGATATGTCTTTAGATAAGATAAAAGAAAGCTAAAGATGGGGAATGTACCTTTTCATTTCTTAATTTTGTATAAAATTATTAGTCTGGCAATGCAAAAGAAATCAGGAAGCAGTTTTATGCTTCAATATATACTTTTAAGAAGAAATTTTTCATTAGGAAAATTGCATACATAGTTCAGGGATCCTTGATTAAACAGGCAAACCTGCAGTGATGTCTCAGTTCTTATTGTAAAATACATTATAGATTTAATAGCAACTATTCAGAAGAAAGGAAGGAGGGGGTAGAAGGAAGAAAGATATCACTTCCATAAATGTACACTGGGATTAAGATGCATCCCAATTTTGGGGGGCTCCTGGGGGGCTCAGTCAGTTAAGCATCTGACCTGGGCACAGGTCATGATCTCACGGTTCGTAGGTTCGAGCCCCACGTCAGGCTGTCAACTTTGAGCCTGGAGTCTGGGGCCTGTTTCCGATTCTGTGTTTCCCTCTCTCTCTCCCCTTCCCCCACTCACATTCTGTCTCTGTCTGTCAAAAATAAACATTGAAAGGTAAAGAAAAAAATTTTAAAGATACATCCCAATTTCAGAAGAAGAAATATATATATGTACACATATGTGTATATATATGAAGATCGAAGTGTCTTAGAATATAGAAATAGAACATATAGCTCATTATCATTTACAAAACACTTTCAACCAAATTTTGCTATATCATTCTTTTCTGCTCTAGATGAAATACCAGGCAGATTCCATAACTTTTCTAGTTATTTTTCAGGTATCAAAAGCCAGTTAAGGAGCATCTAGGTGGCTCAGTTGGTTAAGATTCTGACTCTTGATTTCAGCTCAGGTCATGATCTCATTGTTCGTGAGTTTGAGCCTCACATCAGGCTCTGCACTGACAGTGTGCAGCCTGCTTGGGATTCTCTCTCTCTCTCTGCCTCTCTCTTTCTCTCTCTCTCTCAAAAAAAAAAAAACTTTTTTAAAAAGCCAGTTAAATGTAAAGTCAAACTGCCACAATCTTATACCACTTAAAATTGCATACCTCTGCCTACGTCTGAACCAGTTTGGATGTCAACACAACATAGGTGGAAGGGTTAGGATGAACTTCTCTGTGATTCTTTTTTTTTTTTTTTTGCCCTTGATCTTTCTCTTCTCCTCCTCCCATCCCTCTACTTCCTCTGGTCTCTCCAAGTTTGGAGTAAGGTAAGGATTAAGGGAAAAAGAAAGGTGTTATCAGGAATGATCTTACAGCCAGTTCATCCATGACACTCCCAGTTACTTTAGGAGCTCCCAGTCATTCTTGTTATCTACAATATTTCTATGAAGTGTTTGTTATGAACAGTTACACGAAATTCATGAGAGGGGGTCTGGGAGACCTCTAACCTCTGCTTCCAGCTCCTGCCATGGCTTTATCTGATATCATGAAAGACATGTATAGCTAAATCTGAATAATGACTGGAACTTTTTCAGATACAAAGTGAAGTTTCCTTTATGTGAACAGCATGCAGTGCATAGTTAGGGATGCCCCTACTAGCATCGTGGTATACCAGGTAGCTGTTCTGTGGCCCATGGCACAAATTACATTATGGCCTTCAACATACTGAAAACCATTAGGCTACCAAGTGGGAGGATCAGTAGAAAAGCTGAAACTTATAGTCTGCTTGCATATAAACTATTCATGAGAAACAGGGGCTAAAAAAATCTTTATGTATAGAGAATAACGTGAAAGCTAAGGTTTCCTATGTATTATATAGTACAAATCAACTGCTATTTATTTTATTCCTATATTGTAAATAACAAGAGCCAGATTTCTCACTGTTGTGGACATAGGTAAAGGTTAAGGAAAGGGAGAAACTAGAATGAACTTATTTGTTGGATTGGAATCAAGTTATGAATGCAGGTACTCAGTGTGAGCTCATATACATACAAATAAATAGATAGATATAGAAATGTATATCTGTTTCCATATATATATGTTTCCTAGTTCTGTTTACTGAGAGAGCTGAGAAGCACTGTCTTCCACCAGTCTGAGCATACCCAGCACCAGATCTTGGTTTCTATATTCCATTCTCCAATAAAAGGAACCAGAGCTCCTTGGGGGAAAGGATTGATTCTAGAGGTGGGCCAGGAAAATACAAGATAAGCCTGGAAGATGTTGTGGTGCCAGAAAATAAGGAGGTATTTGAGAAAGGACAGGGGCACATCAAAAGGCAAGGACATATTCCAGTGAGTGTGTGGGGTGTGTGTGTATCACATCTTCCTTATCCAATTGTCTACATATGGACAGTTAGGTTACTTCCATATCTTGATTATTGTAAATACCATACAATGTAATTTATATTCGGAATCTAGCAAACAAAACAAATGAATAAAGAAACAAATAAAAAGGAGAATCAGATAATAAATACAGAGAACAAATTGATGCTTGCCAGAGGAGAGGGAAGTAGGGGATGGACAAAATGGGTGGAGTGACATGGGAGATTCAGGTTTCCAGTTATGAAATTAACAAGTCACAAGAATAAAAGGCACAGCATAGAGAATATAGTCAATGATATATAGTAGCCTTGTACAATGACAGGTGGTGGCTACATTTGTGGTGAACATAGCATAAAATATAGAGAAGTTGAACCCCTGTGTTGCACACTTGAATGTAAAATAACATTGTGTATCAACTATACTCAAATAAAAAAAATATTAAAGGCGAGGACACAACCTAGGGGAACTTCCCATGGTCAGCGCTGCAACAATTTTATTTTAAAAAATAATTATAGTACTGGATTATAACAATTATCTATGAATCTATGAATCTATCTATCTATCTCTATTATAAAACAATTATCTATGAATGCACAATAATATTAAGGCATTATTGATTCAATAAATAAAGGGGGAAAAGTTCCTCTTTACAGAAGAATCCCAATTTATAAATGTAGAAGGAACCAGGAAATAAAAAATCATCACTAAGGGGGCACTTGGGTGGCTCAGCCCTTAAGCATCCACCTCTCGGTTTCTGGCTCAGGTCATGATCTCACAGTTTATGAGTTCGAGCCCCACATTGGGCTTGGAGCTGACAGCTGTTTGGGAGCAGATCTGCTTGGGAATCTCTCTCTCTTCCTCTCTTTCTCTGCCCTGCTCCCACTCACTCATGTGTGCTCTCTAAACAAACAAACAAACAAACTTTTTGTTTGTTTAACAAATTTTTAAAAAATTACCATTAGGCAAATGCCATAGTAACAGTTGTCACAGGCAAGATGTATCAACGTATGATGCAAAAATCATTGAGTAAAATTTGAGGAGATTCAAGATATCAACATAGTCTCAAAGTATCTCACCTAAGACATTTATCATTTATATAAAGGAAAGTAGTAACTTTACAACAGTCAAACCCACAGACACCCTAACCAACTGATTGAAGTTAATATCTGGAGTAACAAAAAGTGTTAACATCATGCATGCCCTAACAGGATGCCCTAAGAAGGACACACATCACTTCTGAGATATTCCTGTCCAAAATGCACAACTTCAATATGATTAGGAGAAAACATCAGATGAACTCAAATTGAGAGTCACTCTACAAAACAAGTGGCCCGAACTCATCAAGAGTGTGAAGGTCATGAAAGACAAAGAAAGAATGCAGGGCCGTCATGACTTGTGGGAGGCTGAGGTGACACAGCAAATGAAGGCTATGGGGTTTCATCCTGGAACAGGAAAGGGGTTGAGAGGGCTATCTCCTGAAATTTCCATAGAGTCTGTGATTTAACTAACAACATTGTACAAATGTTCATGCCTTGGTTTGGACCACAGTACTGTGGTTACCAAAGGTGTTAACATTAGGGGAAGCAAACTCAACAATTTTTTCAACTTGCAGTTTTGTGATTTGAAGATTATTTCACAATAAAAAGCTTTCCTTAAAAATCCCACAGATCAGAAAGATATTTTGTCTTGGTTGTAGTGCACACATAATTTAATTGCATCCAACATGCTATCATCAATACAGAAGCTATAGCTACAAAAACTGACAAATATAAATTCACAGCTAGATAAATTGAATCATAAATTTTTTATGACAAAGTTGATACTGAATTCAAAAGAAAGAAGCAAAAACGCAGCATGATAGTACACACTTTTTTTCTTTTCTGCTCACTTTTATAAATATGTGAAACTTTGAAGAGTTATTTTGCAAATTGATATGAAAGTCCAACATTGTATTAAGCTTTTTTGTAAATAACTTCTTTAAATTTTGGTTGAATTTATTTAAGATCAGGTGGAGAGGGGTGTTTGGGTGGCTCAGTTGGTTGAGCATCTAACCCTTGATTTCGGCTCTGGTCATGATCATAGGCTGGTGGGATCAAGCCCCGTGTTGGGTTCCACACTGAGTATGGAACCTGCTTGAGATTTTCTCTCTCCTCCCTTTGCCCCTCTCCCCAGTTAGGCCATTCTTTCTCTCTCTCTCTAATAACTCACTCACTCACTCACTCACTCACTCACTCACTCACTCACTAACTAAACAGGTGAGGATCTTTCTTTTAACTAAGGGAGATTATCTTAGATAGTCTGGGTGGGCCTGGCCCAATCAGTTGAAAGCTTGACAAGCAACACTGATGCTTTTCAGCAGAGAAATTGTACCTGTGGTCTGCAGTTTTAGCCACTATCTGCCCTTCCTGATGGCCTGTCTTTCTGGGGTTCCAACTTGCCCAGCCAGTAAAACAATAACCCAATTCCTTGCGAGAAATCTGTTACTCTCTATCTCCTGCTAGTACTGTTTTTCTGGTGAAAACTTGATTGATTAAGATGTTAGACTCCATGGTCATCTTCATCTTTCCCTCACAGAGACATCTGTTATCTGGCACTAGGTCCTCTAGGGTGCCCGATGTCCAAATACTGACTCTTACCCCCCAAGATCTCTCAACGGAAACCCCCAATTGGTAATTATCTGATCTCTGAAATGCCTTTCCTGACTTATTAGGTACACTGGAGTAGCTGTTATATAAATTTTCTGAACTGGGACATTCATCTTTGAGAGTGAAAGAGGTGCTATTCACTGGTTGGGGGCCAGACATGAATATAACCCAAGCAAGTTGCCTCTCTTATATACCTCTGTTATGATGTGGCATCCAGCCATCCATGCTGCTTCCTCAGAGCTAGTACTTTCAACAGGCTCTTCAACTGGCCCAGGGAAGCATATACCTTTGCACTTTCAGTGGGAGTGCAGATCTCTCTCACTGCAGCCCTGTCTCCTTTCTCTGTCATTATGGCAGCTTCAGCCACAGCCTGACAATTTTTTTTCAAGTATAAATCAAGTAATATTCCCTAACCTTTAAACTATAAAGAATAGGAGTCGAGCTTTCTAGTTGGTTCCCTTGAGTAATCACATGATAGTGCCAAACCCCCAAGTATCATGTGATTTACTCAAGTTGGTTCCCTTGAGTAAATCACTTGATAGTCCCAAACCCCCAAGCTCTAAAAGGTAGAAGTAAAGCTTTCTAGATGGTTCTCTTGAGTGAATCAAATAATCTAATACTGTGAATCAAATAATCTACTAATATTTTTCTGAAGTCCTAACCCCCCACACTCCAAAAGGAAAAAGTCAAACTCTCTAGAGGTTCTCTTGAGTAAATCAAGTAATAGCCTCAAACCTCCAAACTCTAAAGGGGAGAAGTCAAGCTTTCTAGATTGTTCTCTTGAGTGCCTCCTCACTTGGAGGACTTCCTGCCTTCATCATGGCAGGCATTTCTCCTACCCTGTCAACAACTCTCACCAAAGAACTCCTCCCTGTTGAATTCTTCCTTCAGTCCCGTAGCCTTCCTTTATACATTCTGAAGCTGCCTGCCCAACCTGTTAGCATGCTCCAGAGAGATGTTTTGGTTCTAATTGCTTTTGGTTTGGGGGGCCTTTGAGGACACTGAATCAGCAAGAAAAGTTTCCCTAAACACCACAACCTCTATTGGTTAAGTCCTACCACATTCACCTCAGGCAGGTAGGTAAGTCCTAGGGTCTTGTTTAAAAGTGAGAAAAATATGTGTTTTATGAAAAATCATACAGTTGTTAAGGGTCAAAGCCAAAATGAGGAATCAAATCTTCTGACACATAGTCTAACAAACTTCTTATACACTACATTTCTTCTCACTGACAAAACAATTGAAATGCCCAACATGATATATATGAAGGATGGGGTCAATCAGCTGTCGACAAAATGTACAAGAAAGAAAGAACCTGCATTCAAGTATAATTAAGTCTACATTCAAAATGTGCACATTTATGATGCTATTTCTCCCACACTAACAATTTTACTATCATTCAGAACATTTCCAGTCTAACTATCCTACAACCAAACCAATATACCTACCAGGGCGGCAACTTCAACTATGAATCAAAGAAAAACAAATAGAAAACAATATCCTGCCCCTCTCTCAATCCAAATAATTGAGCCCCACGTACTAATGTTCTCCATTCCAACACTATTTTTATGCGTGTGGGTCACTTTCAATGTTCCAAGAGCATTCTAGACCAAGGGTAATATGGCAAAGGTGTCATTTAGTCATCCACACCCCAACACCAGCAGGACCGCTGAGAAGTTGCCAAAATACCCCCTCCCATGGCATCAGTATAAGCACCCATTCTTAACATAGAAACGAACTCGTTCAAAGTGAACTTCCCTCTGGGAATGGAAGAAAGCTGAGCTCTGACCAGTTGTCTCAGGACGTCCTCCCATGGACCATTGATCTAGACCATGACACAAAATGAGGCAGAATCTGTGAGGTACGAGTGTGGGACAGGGACACACATTCCTCTCTACAAAATCAGAACTGTGGAGCTCTGTAGATTCTCTGGGGAATTATCTTCTCAGCCTTCAAGCTGAGGTGAGGACCAAACACAGCGTTCTAAGAAGGAAGGCTGACACATTGAAGAAAAGTGTAAAGAGAGGGAAGCTGACCCTGTCTGTGTAAGAGTGCCCTCTTCTCAGGATGGTCCAGGCTCTTGTATCTTCTCTCCACATCTTTTGTAAGAGTTGTCACCTGTATTTCCTCAAAGTCTTTCCCTTTCTGCTGACTTTCCATGCACTGAGGCATCACCTAACTAATTCAGATTCTCCTCACCTCTACTATACTATACATTCTCAACAAGACTCATCCTGAAGGGGGTGAAAATTGGATTGGAGATGGGAGAATCTTTTTTAAAGTCTCTTTTTATGTATAAAGTATAAATATATATACAGTATATAAACACACATACAGTATATCTGAATCAAAAATGCCATCGAATTGGCAATTAGAAGGAAAGATGTCTAAAAGACTTCTTAGGGAAGTGATAATGAGAAAAAAGATGACAGACACTGGTGTGCACTGAAGCAGCAGCATCCTGACTGTCATCCACTTCATTCTCCCTCTCAGCTGCCCAGTCCTACCTCCCTCCAATATTCCAGTGCATCCTACACTTCCCGGCCAGGTGTGCTTCTAGAAGCACCTGTCAGGCCTTGTTATTCGAGGCTTAACTCCTCCTCAGTCTTCCTACTTCAGAACTTGTCTCTCATTTACAGTCAACTTGAAGGACTTTTGATTCCTCCCATACTTTGGATCATGTTACTTTCTTTTTAAAAAATTTTTAATATTAATTTATTTTGGAGAGAGAGAGGGAGACAGTATGCACAGGGAAGGGGCAGAGAGAGAGAGGGGTACACAGAATCTGAAGCAGGCTCTAGGCTCTGAGCTGTCAACACAGATACTGATGGGGGCCTCGAACTCACAGATCGTGAGATCATGACCCGAGCCAAAGTTGAACACTTAACTGATTGAGCCACCCAGATGCCCCTTGTGTTGCTTCTTCTACTCCATGCCCTCTTGAACCACCTCTACCCTTGAAAGCACTATAAAGCTATCAGCGCTCAGCTTAAGTACTAACTCCTTTATGAAATGTCTCCCAGACCACCCCAATAAAATTGTTCTTTCTTTTGTCACTCTGTAGCACTTTCTACTTTTCTACCATAACCCTTAATGACATTGTATGAGTCTGTTATGTATTTGTTTTAGCCTCACTCCCAAGCCCACTCCATGTAAAGTTAGGCTTCCTGAGGACAGAATTGATGAATTGATTATCCCTGAAACTGGTACTGCAGCAAGAATGACCACTTATCCATTTTAATTACTCAACACTTATGAGTAGAAGTAATGAAATCAAAACCACAACCACTAACATTAAAGCAATAGTCATAGGTTACAAAATATAAAATGATCAGGAATGAGAGCTAGAACTTTGTGGTGACTTTAAAACAATTACATAAATAATCATATTGATTTAATAACTGTTTGAACTCAAGAAAGTATGAATTGTCAGCATCAACCACATTGGTTATCATGTTGAAGATGATACACATCACCTTCAATTCATACAACAATCTGTTGTTGGGGTGAGGGATTGAGGGGAAGTCATTTGAATTTTAAGGAAGAAGAAACTCAACCTCAAACTAATGAAAAGCAGAATACTGAGTATAACTGACTCTAAAAGGCCAAGTTCTTCCTTCGATGATATAATTCCTCTGTAGAAAAGCTAGTTCTGTACAGCAGCTCAGAGGAACAACCATCTTGGTAGATGTCACTTAAATGAAGAGCCTTAAAGCTCAGGCTCTAGAGTCAAACGGATTGAGCTTAACTCCTGGCTCTGTCACATCTTAGCTGCAAGACTTTGGAATCTGAACCTTGTTTTTCTCATCCACAAAATTGGGAAAATGGATAAAGTGGTTCCGGAAACTTTAGGAGAGAATCCACTTCCTTTCCTTTCCCAGTTTCTAGAGACTGCCTGTATTTCTTGTCTTATGATTCCTTCTTCATCCTTCAAAGCCAGAAAAAAATGGAAATCCTGCTCATATGACATCACTCAACCTCTTCATTGTCACATGTCCTTCTCTGACTCTCTTCTGCTTCCCTTTTCCACATTTAAGCATCCTTGTCATTACATTGGGTTTGCCCAAATAATCCAGGATAACCTCCCTATTTTAAAGTCAGCTGATGAACAACATTAATTCTATCCTCCATGTAACCTAACATAATCACAGGTTCTAGGGATTAAGACATGGGTATCTTCATGGACCATTATTCTGCCTACCAACTGTTCCACTAATTAAAAAATTTTTAATGTTTTATTTATTTTTGAGAGAGAGAGACAGCACAAATGGGGGTCAGAAAGAGGGAGACACAGAATCTGAAGAGAGTCTCCAAGCTTTGAGCTAGCTGTCAGCACAGAGCCCAGTGTGAGGCTTGAACGCACGAACTGCAAGACCATGACCTGAGTCAAAGTTGGATGCTTAACTGACTGAGCCACCCAGGCGCCCCTGTTCCACTAACTTAAAAGAAGAATAACAAGTAGTAAGGAGTTGTAGGCCGAGTTGAAAGAGCTAAAGGGAAGGAAATT
The DNA here is from genome assembly GCA_017311185.1 of Proteles cristata cristata. Taxonomy (NCBI): domain Eukaryota; kingdom Metazoa; phylum Chordata; class Mammalia; order Carnivora; family Hyaenidae; genus Proteles; species Proteles cristata. The sequence goes on along the minus strand of JAESUZ010001312.1, from coordinate 1,268,501 downwards.
GCATCCTTGGCAATTACATATAGAGAAAGTCTGGTGGTCTGACTAAGATAGAGTATATATGATGCCATTATCTCACATCAATGAGCCTTTTGAATGGAAGATAGTCTATCAGAGTCCTGAATTATGGGTTACCCTACTAATTGTGTTAACTTCAGAATAGCATATACCTTTCCTGGGACTCAGTTTTCTCATTTGTCAAATGGAGGTGACAAAATCACAGGGAGATTGTGTAGAACAAATAGTACAACATGTATCACTTTGCAAGGCAGTGACAGCAATAATAACAACAAGGATGTATGGTGTACTTAATACCAAATGCTGTGGTGAGAGCTTTAACATTAGTTCCTGAATGTTCACAACAATCCAATGAGGTAGTACTTATTAATTTATCCACTTTATAGAAAAGGAAACTGAGGCTCATAAAGGCCAAGTAACTTGCCCAGTTGATGTATAGTAGAACCAGGACTGAAACACCTTTCTATGTTATCCCCAAAATCTCTACTCTTAACAATTATGATACAGAATAGAATATAAATCTAAGCTATAAAAATTAGTTCAGGAGTAATTCATTCTGTCGCTAAAAAAAGAGAAGAAAAGAAAAAAAGAAAAACTAAAGTCTTGAACTTGTCCCCCTGTGACATAATTACTGGAAACCCATTGCTCCAACCAACCACCTTGCCAGGGAGAGATTCGTTTGTTAATCACCTTTAGGGTTCTGTACCGAATGACGTAATGTGAGGCTTGAATGTTGTTTGCTTCTGAAAGGGTTGTGAATGGAGACTCCTCCTTTCCATCGCAGGGACCCCTGCCTCAGTCACATTCCCCTCTTCCATGTAGTTTTCTACCCAGAACAGACATGTGATTTCTTTTCTAGACTGAATGCCTTGCCTACTCCCAGGAAAGCCTACCATATTGTTTTCCAGAACATTCTTTTCAAACAATAAACAAGACAAAAATTGTTTAAGTCCTTCACTTAAATAGAAATTATAAAGCTTTCCCTGCATGCACAATGGCTTTTTTCATGTCTCTGGTAAATTATTTGCACGTGTTGTCTACCAGACCGACTGACTCTGCTGAAAGCCCACCCTTCCTCATGCCTGGGATGACCTCTCACCCAAGAGGTCAGTGCCCAAAAGGCAGCATGTGCCAACTGTGCTGTGTGCTCCATTACCCATGAGATTATGAATAATTGTGGGTAATTACTGAAGCAAATTAGTTATAGCTAATTACTAATGTGGTCTTAATCCCAGCAACAAGTGAACGCAAAAATGCTCACTGACATTTCACTCTCTACTATAATGATTACAGCTTGCAGTTTTAGTTGATGACAAAATACTCACTGTTATGAACGGAGTCTGAAATCCCAAGGGAATTAGATAGCTGAGTGTTTAAACGTGTAGGATTTTTCTTTACCTACTTCTGATTATCTATCAGATATTTTTAAGGGCAACTTCCTCTTTATGGTATGCAACTGCATGGGCTTTCTGCTGTAGTTTGCAAATGTTATCAAGAGTTACGTGACTCTAGAACCTGCTAAAAATGCCATATTAGAAGAATTTAAGGTATCATTTGTAAGGATAAAATGAAATAATAGATTTTAAAGTCCTTTAGGAAGATAAAAACACGGTACAATTATAAGGTATGTCCTCATAATATAATCAATAATGCCCCATAAAATATAGAATTTGCTAATTATTGCATGTAATGTTGTCGGTGATAATCAGTACATGCCTGGATAATTGCAAAATGTAGTCTTTCTTGAACAAGTAATCCAAGCATATTTCCTCTCATTCCCTAAATCCATATTTTAATTGCTCTGATTTGGGGATGTTTCCAACTTTTTATAAGAGAGTTAGCTTTGAGACTGAACACAGATGGAGATGAGAACATGGAACATTACATAAAGCAAAGTCAAGACTAAAATCCAGGTCTTCCAATAGTACCTAAATGCTCCCGGGCAAAGTATGTAATCATTTTGGGCAAAGAGGAAAGGATAGATTTCATATCCTCTAAATATGCGACTGATAACTTACACCTAAGAATACTGCAGGGATGAAATGGAACATAAAGGGAAAAGCACTTTGGAATGTTAAATGCACATGAAATCAAGACTTAGATGAACAGCAGAATATAGTACTCCTAACAACATTAATAGCTTCATCAAGAAATGAGGACAATTAGCTTCCTTTCCTGTTAAAACTGCCTTAACACCACGTTTCTGCATTTTAGAGTTTAGGCCAAGAGTAAAAGTTTTGTTTGAGCTGCAAAATCAAATGGAAGAAATGACGTTGTTAGCAATTCTCCTCTGATTTGAATCTGAAGGAAGAATGCGAGATGGACTTGCACATCTCCAAATTTTGTTGAATTTGGTTTACAGCCTATGCCACCTTTTACATCTAGAAGTTTCTCTGCATTGTGAAATAAGTGCTGTTCTGTAGAGACTATGGCTTCCATCAAATGAAAGACTTCCAAAAAGAATCCCTCCATCTTAAGCTTTTTCAAGGCCTAGATGAATTTATAGAAAAAAAAAAATGGGGATTATAAATGCAATTGCTAAAATGTCCTTACTTGCATTTCCTATCTTGCCAGATCCAGATATTAGTGGACTCTCTTTTTCCTAATGTACATAAATTAAAGCAAGGGTGGGCTCAGGCAAATTTACAAAGTATACACTCACTCAGCCAATGAATATTTTTGGAGTACCTGTGTGTACAGGGCATGCTCTACGTTCTGGAGACTTGGCAGCGGAGGAGACAGACATTTATCTTTTATTCCAGCAAAACATGCTGAATAGGAAATAAATCAATAAACAAAAAAATGCCAGATTGTAACAAACCCTTTCCAAATCGTTGGAATAAAGCCATGTGATGGAAGTAATTGGCTGACCAAGGAAGTCCATTCTGAGATGGCATTATAAACTGAAATCTCAATGACAGGAGGGCTCAGGAAGATGAACACCCCATCTTAGTGTGCCTTCCCCACCTATACATGACTCCTTTCCTTCTCTGCTTTCTCTGCTACAGCTTGACATTTCCATGTTAAAGAAGCCTGCCCAGGCCAGGACTTCCAATGAGCGGGTAGCTTCTTGGCTTCTTGGTTCATTCATTTAACAGACTCAAAAAGGGTTCTATGTTTAGGTCACGACCTCCATCCTAAGTGTTGAACAACCTCAGACCTGCACCACAATGTCAGTTTTATGAAATCTGTTTTGCTAATAAAGCTCATAAATAACAACCACGACAACAACCAACATTTACTAGGTGCTTACTACATGTCAAAATCCAACAGACCAAAGCAAAGGAACAATGGCCACAGTGATCACTAGAGACCTAGGACAAGGGGACTTTGTCATTTTCTTGGGCTACAAAATCTGCAGGTATTCTGTGCACACAAGGGAAAGTGACAAAGTGCCACAGTCAACTGGTAGCTGCTTTATGTCAATGGCGATAGTGAGGGATTGATCCAGATTCATTTTTATATAAAAAATATATACATACATATAATCATTTATATGTATATATTTTATATAGTTGTATAATATATTTAAGTTATGCAAAAATATTTTAATATACTTAATTATATGAAATAATATATATAAAATATTGCTAGCTCTTGAGTGCTTGGAATCAGACCAGTGTGATCAAGTCATTCTCCAGTTCAATAAACTTTTAGTGACTTCCCACTTCCCACACTGAGTAGGGCAAACAGGTGATGTTCAGGCCTGTCAATATTTCAGTGGGGGTTCAGGGAGAACCCACACAGTGTTACAAAGATCACAAATCTTCCATTAAAAATCCCAGCTTCCCAGGATCTTTTGAATAAAACTCAGAAGTTCTGGCATCTTTGGGACCCCATTTCTATATGGCATCACCAGCTGGCATTGAATATCAACTGTCCATCAATTTTCAAAAACAGCAATTTCATTAACTGTCAGTTTCACATAATTTCTAATTTCCATTTTGGTTGCTTCTTTGATTCATGAAAGTTTGATTCATGAAAATGCATTTCAGAGTACGTTTTTAGGATTCTCAACCTTGGGCCACCTGGGTGGCTCAGTCGGTTAAGCATCAAACTTCAGCTCAGGTCATGATCTCACAGCTCAGGAATTTGAGCCCCACATCAGGCTATGTGCTGAGAGCTCAGAGCCTGGAACCTGCTTTGGATTCTGTATCTTCCTGTTCCTCTGCCCTTCTCCCCCTAATGCTCTGATTTTCTCTCTCAAAAATAAATAAACATTAAAAAATTTTTAAATATATATATTTCTCACCCTATGCTGTGTCTTCAAGTTATATTTTGTGTTACAATTTCTAACTTAATTGCATTCTGTTTACACAATGTGGTCTCAATGGCACTCACTTTAATTTTTGTTGAGGATTGCCTTATGTCTAAAAGCTAGGTTAAAGTTTATAAACCCTCAGTATATTCTCCAATTGCTGGGGGAAGTGTTCCATACATGTCTGTTAGATCCTGTTAATATTCTATATACCTAGTGAGTGTTTATCTGCCTCGTCTATAAATATCTAATGCAGTAGTCTCAAAGTCTCCTATTGAGATGGTTGTTGTTTTGTCTACTTTGCAATTTCATCAACTTTTGAATCTTTTTCAGTAGACATTATGTAATGATCTCCCAAATGTCTTTTGTCTTAAAACGAGCTCTTATCTAATATTAACCTGGCTAGTTCAGTTATCTTGAGTTTGTACATGTCTGGTATAATTTTTTCCATTCTTTTATATTCAACCTTCAGTATCTTTTTATGAGGACTTATAAATAGTCCATATCTGAATCATCTGCTGCACTGATATGTATTTGTTATCAATAGTCCATATTTGGGGCACTGGGTGTCTGAGTTGGTTAAACATCTGACTTCAGCCCAGGTCATGATCTCATGGTTTGGGTGTTCAAGCCTCTTGTCAGGCTCTGTGCTGACAGGCCTGGAGCCTGCTTCAAATTTTGTGTTTCCCTCTCTCTGGCCCTCTCTCATTTATGCTCTGTCTCTCTATCTCTCAAAAATAAATTGACGTTAAGAAAAAAAAACAGTCCATATCTGAATCTGCTGTATTGGTTATTCTCATTGGCTTGTCCAACAGGTGTGATAGTATTTGTCTTTTAACTATATATTACAGTCTACTAATATTCACTTTAATTAATATATATTTGGATTGATTTTTACCACCTTGTTTTGTATTTTCTCTTTGTCCAAAGCTTTTTAGTTTCTGCCCTCTGTCTTGCCTCTTTTTTGGTTTTGCTGTTGTTTTTTTCTCTCTCATTTCACTCTTTGTCTCTTCTGTTTTACATATTGGTTGTCTGTTCTGTTAGTGGTATCCTATAAATGACCAATATGCATCTGTAACTTTAAAATCTAGAAGATGGGGTGCCTGGGTGGTTTAGTCGGTTAAGCGTCCAACTTCGGGTCAGGTCATGATCTCGCAGTCCGTTGGTTCGAGCCCCGCATAGGGCTCTGTGCTGACAGCTCAGAGCCTGGAGCCTGCTTCAGATTCTGTGTTTTCCTCCCTCTCTGCCCCTCCCCCACTCACTCTCTGTCTGTCTCTCAAAATAAAATAAAAAGACATAAAAAATTTAAAACTAGAAGTTAATGAATATTTTTACCTTAATTTTGAGTAACATGAACTTTAGAACACTTCAGCATTGATCACATGCTTTGTGACTTATGTGTTATGTATTTGAGGATTTTATTTCTACATTGATGTTATACACCCATAAATTAGATTTTAATTGCTTATACAGTCAGTGTTTGTTTATATTTACCAAAAAGTACATCATATTATTTACTCCCATTCTTTTTTGTATCTCAGGTGCTCCTTCTAGGCTCATTTTTTTTTCTTTCTGAAATATATTTTTTAGCCTGTCATGAATGAAGAAGGAGGCAGTAGCCTCCTGTAGTGTTTTTGGGTTTTATTGCATTTGCTTGTCTTTGTCTAAAAATATCTTTATTTTGGCCTCATTCTTGAAAATATAGTGTCACTGGATATTGAATTTTATCTTTAATTGTTACTAGTGATGTTTTTTTAGAGCCAACATCCCTGGGAATGAATATGGAGGAGAAACCTAGACATGCATCTCTGCTGGCATATGTGTTTACCACTTAACTTGTTATCTAAAGTGACTCATTGGATGGGGGCTAATGTTAAGACTTGCAGACATGAGAAATCTTTGTATTGTAAAATACATAGATAGACAACTAATTGGGCATCCTTTTTTTTTCCATTCACAATTTGGCTGAGGCTACAGTAATAAAACGCACTTAAGCTCTTTTATGTCAACAAACAGCACAATAGCATCTTTTCAACAACATTGTATTCAAATAGAAACATGGGACATTACAAAATCTTTAACAGTCTCTACAGCCCAGTAACACTCCCCAAAGTCAACTGCCTTCCAGCTGCTTTAGATTAACACCCTTCCTCCCACATTGAAATTGTTCTGTAATGAAGGTATAATGTCCTCACTCTTCCTAACACAGAATTCCCTTTGTACACCTTCTTCCCCACCTCACAGTAAATAAGCTTTACCTGTGGTAGATGCTCAGCAAGTATTGGTTGAGCTTTAAAAAATAAAGGAGACTCCGCCTTGACTTAAGAGAGATTTCAATCTAACATAGAAATAGGTCAGGAAATAGCTATCTACCTGTACCTGAATTGTGGACATCCTTGACAGTAACCTAAATAATTTGTTTACAGAGCAATAAACTATTTCATTGATCTATTCCCTTTATCTTTGAGTGCAATTTCTGCTGGCTATGGCTAAAAACTAAAATGGAGTTCTAGAATATGAGCCCTAGGTGCTGAGAGCACAGATTTTGATGGATAAATGTTGTATAAGGAAATTGATGCAGAAAAAAATAATCAGGAAATGACAGCATGTTCACTATGTGCCAAGCATGGTATAGACCACTTTCTCTATATTATTACATTTACTCTTTACAACAGAGCAAAATGAATATTGTTATCTGGATTTTATAGTTTAGGAAACTGAAATTTAGAGAAAATCTAAGTAATATCTATCTTTCCCACCACCACTATTCCCCATCACCACCACCACCACCACCACCACACACACAATTAAAGGCTGGAGGGAGGTTGGCATCCCTTATTTGAGACCACTGGGCATTCTAGCACTCAATGTGATTCTGGAGGGATTTCAATGACAAAACCCACCCTACTGACCCCACGGGTGGCCCATCAGATTTGCTCTTCCAGACCCTTCAATCTCTTGCAAAGTCATAGAAGCAACAGTAATGAGGGTGAGTCATGAAAGCAACATCTTGAAAAGAGCTCTGTGTTCTGAAATCCACACAACTTCCCTGGCTCCTTCTTAAGGCCTGGTAGGCAGCTTTTTATTCTTCCCTTCAGTTTGGTTTGCCATGCAATATCCTTCCAACAAGTGTTCTTTTACGACTGAATTTCTGTTGTGTTCAAACAAATAACCATAAATGATAATACTGAAGAATATCATGAAAGAAGCATGATTATCACCCTAAAATGGACACAGGAAGGGATATTCCCATCTGTGATGGTGGAGGGTCAGTGAGCACTGATGAACCTGATCAAACTGTGCCTGTGGCCATGGACACAGCACACTTACAGTAGGTGGACTCTCGGGAACTGGGCAGTTCACTGCTCAGGGGGAGGAATGCCAAGACCACAGGCCCAGATGGTTGCTTCTGAATGCACAAGATGAATTAAAACTACAGAATATATGCTCAGACCTTGGAATTCCCACCTCCAGGCGACAAAGAAAAAACATGTCTTTTCTGTGAGTGCTAAAGGTATTTCTTCATCATGTTAGAGTTGACCTGATAGAAAACCAAACCCAAAAGACTGATACACTGCTATTTGATGAATCTGAATACCAGTTAAATCCACAACACAGCAAAGTCTCCTAGTGAATATTTAGGATTTGATCAGGAAGGAGTGGAATCCTCCCAACTGGAACAGTGACATCTAGAGGGAATGAAGAAAGCAGAGGAAGCTCATTTAATTCATTTAACAATGAAGAAGGCCATATTTTACAGACAAGAAAAACTTACAGGTTTTACATGGTAAGAGGCAGAGTCAGAATTCAAGCCAAGAAAGTCTGATCCAAACCCAAAGCTCTTTCTATGAAAGACTTTGCAGTCCTTTGCCAAAGGACAAGGCTCCGCCAGGGTAAGCAAAAACAACTACAGGTAACACATCAGCAAATGGGTGTGGCTCTGAGCCCATAAAACTTTATTTGTAGACACTGAAATTTGAATTTTATGTAATTTCCACAGATTACTAAAATATTCTTTTGATTTTTGAAAATAACTTTCAAATATTAAAATCATTCTTAGATCATGAGCCATATAAAAGCAAGCATTACTCTTGTTTGCCAACACTTATTCTTAACTGTATTACAGCAACAGAAGTGAAACAGATAGGTTCATGATTCTTACAACTGTGTCCAGGAAAGGCCCTGTCTAGATAAATATAGCACGTGCTTACTCTCTGGCTTACCGGCAGTAGGACATCATTCTGTCAGGAATGGCAGTCTGCATTTCAGAACTGCCCATATGGGCCACATGGTTGGCTGTTCAGAGCCAGAAAATCAAGTACTCATTTCAAAAAATAAAATAAAATAAAATAAAATAAAAGATCACATTAGAAGGAGGAGTTTGAATGTTTGAGGAAAATACCCATGCTGATGTGAGGCCAGCTGAAATGCGCTTTCTGCCAAGGAAGTAAAATACAAAGAGACAGGCATGTTTACTTTGCATCTCATAAATGATTTATGAGAACTTTAATATGGCTACTGAGTATACTTTAAGCTTGTTAGACGTTTTATTTTTTGACCAGGGAAAAATTTGTAAATGAAGACCCCGATATGTTAGCTTGGATTCCAGAGTCAAAGATACGTTTAAGCACTTTAGGGCAACTTTCTATCTGACCAGCCATTCTGATTGATGTACATTTCTTCATGGTCATTAAAACTCTGACATTAATCATATAAAGAAAGACTCCTTGTCTACTGTGAATTCCACATCTGCTTTCAAGAAAGGCAGGGAAAGCAGAAATAGGGTAGAGGTGGGGGATCAGAGCAACGTTAGACTCAATCACAGATGTAAGATACATTCAACCAAAGCACAGGCAGAATCTTATTACTGTCATCTTCATATAAGTGGCTGAGAATGTTGAACACTTTAAAAAGCCCACATGTTCATCCCAGGATAGCAGTTGAACGCATTTGTGCCCTGCATCCCCAGGAAGAGAGCTGGCTTGGGATTTAGGAAAAGAGGTGAAAGTATGTCTAGAGAGGAAGATATATCTTCCATCCATTATGTCCCATTTTTGCTTGATTTCCAAGACAGTCTATGTAAAAGAATTTTGAAGACATATTCTGGTTGCTTTCTATTTGCTAATTTATAAGGGGAATAGTAGAAAGTAGGAATGGATAGAATGCAAATAAAGAGTGTTGGTTGAGAAATAAAGGGTTGATAGGATTTCTTACAATCAATTCCTTTCCAAAGATTTGAGGACTGAATTTGTACCAGGCATTTGGATGCATGATGCAGAGACAATAGGGTTTTAAAAGCCCTTATTTTAAAGACACTAATTATATGGAGTAAGGTAGAGTAAAATAAACAATGATACTTTAACTGGAAAAGTCTTACTCAAGACTGGAAAAAAATACTCCTTTAGTGCTGTAAGAAAAAGCACAGAAGAGCAGAAAGATCTGAAGGTCGAATCTTGCTTTTCGTATGTTGCATCTGAGATACTTACCTGAAGGCCAGAGCGATGTGAGAGCCCTTTTACTTTCCATCTTCAGACCCCAGAATCTGAAGATCCATGCCCCAGCCCCACCCATTATAAGGCAAATAGAAAATGTCTGGCAACTTCATCAGGAGCCAGATACAAAAGGATATGAAATTTGGGGGAGGACAGAGGTTGGCACATATGTTCCTTAGGCCAACTGGACCACTGCTTAATTTTGTATGGTCCACAGGCTAAGAGCAGTTTTCACATTGTTGAATGGTTGGGGGAAAAAATTAAAATGAATCAAATTCAAATTTCAGTGTCTGTAAGTAAAGTTTACTGGAACACAGACACCTGCATTCATTTACACATTGCCTCTGCTGTTCAGCAGAGTTCAACAGAGACTTCATGGCCAACAAAGCCTAATGTACTTATATGCTGGCCCTTCAGAGAAGAGGTTCTCCAAGACTTAGGTGAAGAATATAAAGGCAAACACTAAGGAGGGGAAGAAAGATGGTGAGGAACCAGTCCAGGCAGCACTTTCATCTCCCACGGTAAGATTGAGGTTTCACTTCTGACCATGTCTATTTCAGTAGCTTAAGTATTGTGATAAGTGTTCTAAGTTAATAAAGCAATAAAAATGGAAGAAATGAAACAAAAAGAAAAGAAAAAGATGTTTCATTAAAGAATTATAACCATGAGTTTTGTGAGTTCAAAGATAATGGAAGTCAGAGTTGACTACTCAGGAAAAGGGATATGGTCTTCCATATCAGGAAATGCTTTAGGAGGATGTGACATTTGCAATAAGCCTTTAAGGATCAATACGACTTGACAGGGTGAAGAGGGCAGGGTCGGCCAAAGAAACATTCAAAACCACAAGAGTGGGAGTGCTCTGGCCACAGTGAAGAAAGGGTCTTCCCAAATGGTCTCCAAGTTTACTGACATGGGAAAATTATTTTCAAGGCTGATTTGATTGTATGCACAGGGACACATTCCACAAAATAATCAGCTATAAAGAAACATTTAGCTACTTATTATCACAGTTCGCAGGTTATAAGAAAATAACAAAAGAAGAGAAGGAGTAATATTTCTATCACAGTAAGATAAATGCTGAAGATACTGACCATCTTGAATTCCAGCCACACTTGCTCAATGCAAATAGAATGGCCAAAAGTGGATCAATCCAGTGACCTCAGTTTCCAAAGTAATTAGCAGCCATGCCTTTTTCTGATGCAAATGTACTTAAGCAAAGCCAGATTGCTGGTTTAATGGTGGTCACTTTGACCTTCCTATCAGTACAACAATTCTCACCTGATAATAAATGTCCTGAATTAGTATCTCTGCAGGTGGAGACTGAACATCTCTAGTTCTATTGCATTTCCTGGTGATATTTATGGATGAAAATTTGAGACCCTCAATTCTAGAATGTGCACAGCATTGTTCTGTGACATCTATTATTGATGACCTTACTAAGGACAAGTTGAAACGTTTAAAGACATTGCTTCTAACTTGACCTTTCCAATCTAGCAGCTTTGAATTAAAGAATTTAAAATCATGTTCTTTCTGGCTCATCTGTGCTCCATTAGGGACTTCTTGGACTTAACATCCACGTTTCTTCCTTTCTTCTTTCCGAAACCTTCTTCCTCCACTTTCTGAAGGAGGTAAGAGGAATAACTCTCATAAAGCATTTAGCACAAGGTCTAATACCTAGAAAATGTCAAAAAATGTTGATTGCTTCCATGGTTGGATTTATCTCTCAAATCTCTCTCTCTCAAAGGATTCTCAGAAGGAACGGGGGAATGATCACAGGTCCTATAGGCACTCATCTTCCAGGTCATGGGCTGAAGACAGGGTGCTCAATGGTGCTGACTTGCAGTGGCTCTTTGCCCATTTCCAGGCAGTCAGCCTGGAACTGCTCTCTGGAGCAGTGGTTCTCAGCATTTGCCCAACTGTGGAGCCCTGGACTTGGACAGAATCTGACCCCAAGGGTAGCTCCCGAGCAATGCCACATCACTGTGGTTGAAGCAGGGCTTCGAGGACCTGGAGCCCATCCTCACCTCCCAGACCAGCACCCCCACTAGGGGCCCCATCTGTAAGCTATCCTTAAGTCTCAGAGTCTGAGGTGGAAGAAATGTGGTGTGAATGTTATAAAAGCGTCAGGAAAAGACTCTCGATCACTGGAAAGAGTAGAGCCCTGCAGCGAAGGCAAAAAAAAACTCTGAAACACGGCTTTTACTTTATAATAAAAGATATTTAATATATGTAATGAAAAATATTTAAAATAAAACTAACCTACCCATATATATGACAGCTTTGAGAAGAGTTTGTGCTAATTCCATGGCCCTAACACAATGCCATTACCAACCTGGGACTTTCAGAAAGTCGGTAAGTGGAAAGAGAACTGGGGTAGAATCATACAACGTTAAATAAGGTCCTGGGCATGACACAGCAGAGTTACACTACAGGGTTGACTCAGAGCTGCTTTGCCATAGAATGTGAAGAACTGGGACTTTCTCCCAAACCACAGGACCTGAGATTCTTCCACTCCAGGTGGATCCAGGGCCCTGGAGGGAGAACAGAGGGGTAAAAAATGCTGAGGGATGGAGAGAAGAAGAAGAGGAAGGAACACAGAAAGCCACAAAAAAAAAAGGAAACTTCAAGATGCCCATCAGACAGGGGACTCAGCCGGAAATCAGGGCATATCTGTTATTAGATCATTGCAAGGCCTGCTTTCCAGTGAAGGAGTGCGCTTTCATACTTCCTCATACTCCCAGCACAGAAGCCCTGGGAGGGCCTACTGTCCATCCAAGCACAGAGCCCAGCACCCAGCATCTCTCAACAAGTGTTCAGTTCATTCAACTATAAATAAGGGGGGTGTCCAGGTATGAGGGAAGGAGAATTCACGTGTTCTCAGTCACCTCTAAATAAGGTCAGTATCAACAATATCCACTGCCCACCTTATAGGACTAAAACTCACAGGGAAAATCAGAACTAGTCTGAAGAAGCAGGGGAAACGTAAGTATTGTTCCCGGGGATTCTAAGACATGGAACGACTTCTCACCTTGCCTTCCTTCACTGTCAGCCTTTACTACCTAGCTGCTTTTATTACATTCCCTTGCAGGTGCCTCTGTTTCTAATTAGAGCCTGGGGCCTGACCCCCTGAGAGCTGATAACAATTTTGCCCCTAGACATACCTGACTGGCTAACTGGAAAAGGCAGGTTAATGGTGTCTGCGCGGAAGGTATATTATTAGCAGTGAGTCTGTGAAGCAAATTCCCCGTGACTCTAATCTTCGGAATGCTGACTCCTGAGGTCAGTAATTGGGCACCACAGAATTCACCAGAGCAGCAGGCCTCAGCCTGTCTTCAGACCTCTTTGAAATTCAGTTCCTGAGGTCAAGGAAATAATTGCTTCATTTGAAGGGGGTGAAAAGAGATGAAGGGAGAAGAAACAACCTTCATTAATTCTTCAGTTTATCAATGCACCATGTTCTCAATATCCCGGTCTAATTAAAATAACACAGGCTGCTTGAGAAACTCAATCATCTCCACGGTGATGCTTGTCAGTTTGATCCTCCTGCCCGCTCAGAGATGCCTAATGGCAGATAAGCCTGGCGTCTGGGACTCCCTCACTTAGTCATTAATTCAGCAACCAGGGTGCCACGATGCTCATTAACGTCCTTTGCCCCTGCTCTATTAAAACCTTTCATTAGCAGGGAGGATATTTTAATGTCACTGCTTTGCAACTTTCCAAAGAAAAATGCCAATGTAATCAACTTGAACTCTTGACCACCACTCCTAACGCAAACCTGCCTTCTTCTCAACCAGCCTGACTCTGGGCTTGGTTCACATTCCAGAAAACACTGACCATGATAGTCTGGGCACCTGGTACCGGCTCGCCTGGAAGTGCTTGAATATGAAATCATTCAGAGGCTCTCTCTGAAGTTTGGCCACTAGCATTGTGACCGTGGCCATTTGAGAAAAAATTTCCAGGCAAGATCCAGAGATCCACTTTTTCAGTTCATGATAAAGGAAAGAAGTGGTTAAGAGGAAGGAGGGTGTTGTTCTTTTGACTAAATCCCCATAACTCCTATGTGCCAGACTTAATTCCGCCTGACAAAAAAGAGAAAAATGAGCACAAAAGAAGTGTGAAAAGAATAGACCAAAATTTATACTCCCCGCAATAAAGGAGTCAAGGGAATCAGTAGCAAGTTCCTTGGCCAAGTAAAGCACCCACACTGACAGAGATTCTGACAAGTATCCAGTCCTGTCCGGCGTCTGTCACAGATGACCCACTGCAGACATGAGGAGACAACAGCTAGCCTGCTTACCGTGGAGATGCAAGGAATGGATCTTTACTCCCCACGGCCTTGGGGCTTTGGGTCTTGTCCTTCAATACCCACACAAGCCCCCACATCTGATTTGGGACCTAGGCTCAAAACTCTTTCACTCCCCACTCGCCTGCGATAGCCAGGGCCAAACTAGCCCCTGGGACTCAGGTTCGTTCCAGTATCTGACCCAGAATCTTCCAGCCTGGCCACTGAAATGGCCCTTTTCACCTGTCTTATTGTCAAGCTGTTAACCTTACTGAGGGCATACGATCTCAACGGCTTTCAGAAGCAGCCAGCCTGCCTAAGTGGTGGGGAGGTAATTTAAAGATGACATGAAAGACAGGATGGTGGAAATAAACCAACTCCACCTGAAACAAGAAAACATTTTAAAAAACAGATTATCAGGGCAACTGGGTGGCTCAGTCAGTTAAGCATCCAACATCGGCTCAGATCATGATCTCGCAATTTGTGGGTTCTAGCCCCACATCAGGTTCTACTGATGGCTCAGAGCCTGGATCCTGCTTCAGATTCTGTGTCTCCCTCTCTCTCTGCCCCTACTCTGCTCTCACTCTGTTACTCCCGCTCTCAAATATAAATAAACATTTTTTTAAATGTATGAAAAAACAGATTACCATTTCTCTCCCTGTGCCTTAAAATGCCAACATTATACATGGTATTACAATAATTTTAAAGACCATTTAAAAATTTCCTCTTCTGTTAATTGCAACACAGATGCAAATATTCCTTTCGCTTCTCAGACCACAGCAGAAAAGTACTAGAAAGGAATATATCAGAACTCAGAGGCTGGAATTCTAAAAATGAGATTCAGATGTGTCTATAAATCTGACAGAGAGATGCAAGGAGACCCTTCAAGCCAGTGTGGGCAAAACATGCCTGGAATTTGGTCTGTGACCTCACCTGGCCACTTGCTTCATTAAATCTGCTGCTTTGGGGCACGCACGGGTCTGGGGTCAGCCGGAATGTTTTGGTCCCACGAACACCATGCAATATTGTTGGCTTGCCTTGGGGCTGCTCAGCATCCTGCCTCCTGCTCAAGTGTTATGACTCAGCCAAACTCAAGAGGCAGGAAACTGAACTGGATGGATCACTGGTTTGATCTCAAGTGACAAATCCCTTGTTGTGACTGCTTTCAGAGACAGATCGCTGAGGGGTGGGGGAGGCAGAGAGGAGGCAGAGAGTGCAGAAGCAGGAGAAGGGCAGGAGATCAGTCTTCACCAAGACGGCCCCTGCTCTCCCATACCACCTGCACATCTGCACATCTCTCATGCTTTTGATGCTACCTCATGCATATCTATCCAGAGAGAAGGTGGAAAAACAGGCGCAGGAGTGAAGCACAGGAAGATGCCATGAAAGAAATTGCAGGGATTCTAGAGCCAAATAATTCTAGGTTCCATGCCCTCATTCCTAAGATTACACAAGAGCCTTAGCCTTCTGTGTCTTGGTTTTCACATCTGTGAAATGGGGATACTCATACTCATGTGTCACAGTTGTCAAGAGGAATGAATGCAATAACATACGCAAATGCTTCACATAGACAACCAATCCCTTTATTAATAAATGCCACATCCTAATCCTTTCCTCTTCCAGATTATCTGCTACAGATTTGCCATTTTAGTAAGGCAAGTAAAGGAAAGACCTGAGAGACATAATTCTATTCTCTTAACAAGGGGAGAAACACAGACAAGATGAAAGATGATGAAATTAAGCCTCTTGAACCTGAAAACCACTCCCAGCAAGAAGAGATATTTATGATGAGAAGGAGATTCATACAGCACCAGACCCTTTACTTCAAAAACCATTAAATAATTTTCCAACCCAGTCACCCAGCTGAATGACTGACATGACCAGAATCTGTTGGATTCATTTCCCCAAAAGCCCATCTAGTCATGGAAGTACCCTTATGGATGACCTTGTTCAATGGGTGCATTTGCTTAATAGTCTAGCCCGCATGCTTATCCTACTCAGGTCCCAGGAATTCCCTTCCCAGGGTCCTACCTTGCCACCATATCTCAAAGTTCAGTTCTCCCACTTTATTTCTGGAGTGCAGACTTTTGCCATGAGGCCCTGAGAGAAGGCAGAGAGAGAGAGAGCCCTCTTTCCATGGTCTAGGCCACCATCCCATGACAAAAGAGCACTTTCTACCATGGGGATTGACATCAAGAACCTCCATTCCCATACTGGTTGCTCCCTTGCAAATCACTGACACCTAGTGATTGCTGATAATATTTGTCCACTTCAGCATGTTAAGGAATGGTCATATTTACAGATAGCTTCATGTAGACCAGTTTGCTGTTATAGATCTGTCTGCTGCACAAAGCGAAGGGTGAAAGATACACTCCTTATCTCCATAAGCTTCCAGAAATCCTCACTATATCAGGTCTGAGTCTTTTGGAACACAATCACTCCACAAAGAACACACAAAATTTTATAAGAACAGACAACAGTTTGAAACACACACACACACACACACACACACACACACACACACACACACACACACACACACAAATTCTCCCAAAGAAACCAAGCTAAAATATGCAATATATGTTGCTAAAAACAAAACAAATATGATTAAAACCTCATTCTGGTTATTCCCTAGGCTTTTTTTTCAACAGTGGTTGGGTATATGATAATTGACTCATTGCTTATATACTCATTCATTCAACAGATGCTCATTAGAGACAGGCACTGTTCTAAGAAGCAGGGACACACCTTATCCTCACAGGGTTTTAAATTAATAGCCCATTGAGATCCTTTCCCTGAACCAAATGCATGTGTACATATATACATACATTTAAAGAAAATAAAAAAGCAAGTTTGTGTCAAAGGTTTGAATCAAAGTCTTAAATTCTTTTCACATAATTATTTTTCTATTTATTTCCATTTAGACTTAAAAATCACAGGAGGGACTGGGTACTGGATATATATTACCTTATCTTGCACTTGCCAGTTCTTATACCACTGCTCCTCTTCTGTGTCCTCGCAAACCACCCATTTAACGTTTTTTTAATGTTTATTTTTGAGAGACAAAGACAGAGCATGAGCAGGGGAGAGGCAGAGAAAGAGAGAAAGACACAGAATCTGAAGCAGGCTCCAGGCTCTGCGCTGTCAGCACAGAGCCTGATGTAGGGGTTGAACCCATGAACCATGAGATCATGACCTGAGACAGATGCGCAACTGAATGAGCCACCCAGGTGCCCCTATGTTTACCATTTCTAATCTAACATACCTCCCAGCCTTCACAGAATATGTCTGTATCTGTATCCATTTATTAAAATGTTCATAAAAGCAGGGTGCCTGGTGCGGGGCGCCTGGGTGGCTTAGTCGGTTAAGAGTCCGACTTTCACTTAAGTCATGATCTCGCGGTTTGTGGGTTCGAGCCCCGCGTCGGGCTCTGGGCTGACTGCCAGCTCAGAGCCTGGAGCCTGTTTCAGTCTGTGACTCCCTCTCTCTCTGGCCCTCCCCTGCTCACGCTGTCTCTCTCTCTCCTAGAAATAAATAAAACATTAAAAAAAAAAAAAAAGCAGGGTGCCTGGGTGGCTCAGTTGGTTAAGCGTCCGACTTTGGCTCAGGTTTTGTTAGTTCGAGCTCCGTGCCAGCTCTGTGCTGACAGATGGGAGCCTGGAGTCTGCTTGGGATGCTGTGTCTCCCTCTCTGTCTGCCCCTCCCCTGCTCACACCCTGTCTCTCTCTCTGTCTCTCAAAAATGAATAGACATTTAAAACATTAAAATGTTCATAAGAGAAATTATCATTGCAAGTATAATGTTTTCTGGCATTCCAGGTCACAGCCTCCCTCTACTAGTGAATGTGCCCAAGAATGTAGGTGCTAACATTCTGTTGAATCTTTATTTAATTTTGATTTAGTGACCATCACTATGCTGGGATTTCCAAGCTCATTTTCCTCTTTCCTTTCTACAGTAGCCCCAAAAAGCAATTTCTTGACAAATGAAGGACCTGGGGCTCCCTGAGTAGCCCTCCACCTCACTAGTTGATGGGAGAGCCAGAAGTTAGCCTCAGGATTGAATATCGAGAGCTACTGCCCCAGGAGAGAGCCTGTCCTCTACAGAAGGGGAGGAGAAAACACGGGCCTTTGAACTATAGTCATGTCTAGATTTTTAGAAGCCTCTCCAAGATATGTCAGGGTCTCTCCTGGGTTTTCTTTTCAGATAAATGTTCCAGTGTTGACTCCTCTGTGTCTAAGCTGACTCAGCTCTAAGCATATTTATTTCCATGGGAATGGTAGAACATGGGGTGAGAGAGATTTTTTTTCTCTGCACAGCTGTCTTTAATCTCAGAAGTTCAAATCTCCAAAGCTGATAGATCATCATTCAAGTTGGTGGGTCCAACAGAAAGACATAAGCTCTCTCATGATCACTGGGATTTGGTACCAGCACAAAAAATCCTTTTAGATTAAAATAAACTAGAACAGAAACTTTCAATGGATTAAAAAAAAGAAACAGCTCACATCCTCTTCTTCCTGCCATGGTTAAGAGAAAAGCTTTGAAGATTCCTTGCCTGAAACAGTCCTCATGGTCTTTTAAGCAAAGTCATCCAGTTGGTGCTCAAAACAAACTCTGGAAATATCTTGCATCCTTGGTTGAGTGTTAAAATATAAATTATTTTGGAAACCACAACCAATTAAAGATTCATAACATTGTCTTGTGTGACTGGCAGATGATAATTGGTGACAGAATATACCCCTATTTCTGAAAATAAAAATCCTGTTTTTTTAATGAATGTTTATTCACTTTTGAGAGAGAGAAAGAGAGGGGCGCCTGGGTGGCTTAGTCGGTTAAGTGTCCGACTTTCGCTTAGGTCATGATCTCACGGTTCGTGGGTTCGAGCCCCGTGTCAGGCTCTGTGCTGACTGCCAGCTCAGAGCCCGGAGCCTGTTTCAGTCTGTGACTCCCTCTCTCTCTGACCCTCCCCTGTTCATGCTGTCTCTCTCTCAGAAATAAATAAAAAAATGTTAAAAAAAAAAAAGAAAAGAAAAGAGAGAGAGAAGGAGGGAGGGAGGGAGAGAATGAGCAGGGTAGAGGCAGAGGAAGAGAGGGACAGAGGATCCAAAACAGGCTCTGTGCTAACAGCAGCAGTCCTAATTTGGGGCTTGAACTCACGAACCTTGAGATCATGACCTGAGCTGAAGTTGGAGGCTTAACCTACTGAGCCACCCTGGTGCCCAATAAACATATTTTTGAAGATGAAGTACATTGGAATCCCTGGTAGGAACTTAATTTTAGCTACTCCTGTAACAAAACTGCCATGGATTCATACTATAAAGCTTGTAATAATTAGTTAATTAATATATTATTGTTAATAACTTTAAGCAAGTTTAAGAGGCTCTTCAAAGACACAGTATTATTATTCATGCTTCATCTCACTACTTTTCTCCACTAAAATTAAATACCAAGATGGCAATGGTAAAATTAAAGTATCCTAATTAGATGCCACAAAACAACTGTGCCACATGGTCAGAACCCAGCTCAATTTTTTATATGTAAATATAACTTAATTTTGGATGTCTGCTTTTAATTGTGTATTTTCCCTTACAATATTTTATTTAAGTAATATGATACAAATAAAACATATTTTCTCATCTCTAGACTGATCTGATAAACTAGAAGGGGAACAGAGGAGCAAATCCCTGGGGCTAAGGTGGGAGGAAGTGTGGCAAAGGCATTAGGGGACAGCTAGGGTAGAATATCACTAACTGTGTGACTTTAGACCAGTTACTAAATGTCTGTTATTCAGCTTCCTATCTATAAAGTGGAAAGAATAATAGTAGGATCTCTTTCATAGAAGTTTTGTGAGGATTTAAGAAATTATTATGTGTGGGAAGCTTGGGTGGCTCAGTTGGTCAAGCATCAGACTTTGGCTCATGTCATGATCTCATGGTTTTGGGTTTGAGCCCTGTGTTGGGCTTTGTGCTGACAGTTCAGAACCTGGAGTCTGCTTCCAATTCTGTGTCTCCCTCCTTCTGTCCCTCCTCAGCTTGTGCTCTGTCTCTCAAATGCATAAATGTTAAAAAAAAATTGTTAATAAAAAATTAAAAGGAATTAATATGTGTAAAGTTCTTAGAACAGGAAGCACATAGTAAGCCCAGATTAAATGTTAGTTGCTCTTAAAGGAATTTTCAGCCACTCACTGGACTTTTCCTTTTGACTGCACCTCAAAATCGATTCATCTAGAAAGGTAGTGCCCTTTTCTTTGGAGCAGCTCCTCCTTCCAGTTTCCTTGGACATAAACCCCCCAGACAGTGGTGCCACTATCTAATTACCACAGAAGTGTCACCAACATATTTGATTCCTTCTGCCCCCGCTCTCTCCAGCCATCCACACTGTCACCTTGTCACTTCCCTCTCCATTCCAGCTGTGATATTGTGATACATGGTTTTTGTCCCTGGTTGCCTGGTTCCTGGCACAAAGCTCTTAAAACCCTTAGAATTACCTAAGTAATGGGACAAGAGAAGTATCTTTTGTTATTCATACTTAGCCTCTTTCAATCATATCCAAGTTTATTCGAATGAGCTGATTCTTAGAAGATGAGGGGTGGGGAGTGTTGCCAGATTAGTAATGCTTGTGAAAAGTGGGCTAGAACTTTAGTCCCACCACCCCTAACCTCTGGGGAGGGGGAAAGAACCAGGGATTGTATTAATCATCAATGGTCAATGACTTAATCAACCATGTCTATTCAATGCAACCTCCATAAAAATCCACATGAAGGAATTTAGAGAGTCTCCAGGCTGGTGAGTAAACCCATGTGCTAAGAGGGTCATGCATCCCCAGGACAGAAATTCCCACATTTGGGATACTGTCACCACGTGTCCACATTATCCTACTCAGATGGGCTGCTCACTGGCCCCTGTGCTGTGTGGCACTTCTGGTGCAAGAAGCAGAGCCTCATTCAAGGTTGCCCCAATTGATGAGGGCCTGCATCCAGGGAAGACCGAGGCCAGGACATCATTAATCTCAGCCATAAATATGGCTTGGCCTCCCTCCCAGGAAGGAGAAAATACAACACTGGGGACACACTTACACTAAAAAATCACTTGTGGCTTATCTGATACTTAAATTTAACTGGGTGTCCTCTTTTACTTTGTTGTTCTTATTATTTTTATATTTGTTACATCTCACAGTCCTACCTCACACAGAACCTGGAGGACATCAAGGGTCTTCCATTAACAATGGCAGCCAGCTTGTCTCAACAGGAGATCGCAATGTCCAATGCCTCTAGGATTGGGAGGTAATGTGAATTTGTGCAGCAGGACCTCTGCAGGATGATATATGGCAACTGTCCCTGGCCTCAAGTGTTGAGAGATCACCATAGTGAGCAGTGGAAACTGTTATAAACTGGTGTGTACTGCATATACTCTAACTAATGCAAGTAGCTACTACTTACTTTCATCTACTAGTGCCATAGATGAGTATGACTGAAATACTCAAAAAATGTCTAAATGTTGGAAAGTTTTCTATTTGAAAACTTTGGATATGTCAGTTTTAATAACTAATTTAATAATAAAACATTGTTCTGGATACCCTGTGTATATGGGCAGAATTTTAAAAAAGGTGTAATGTCTGCACCAGCTGGCCTACAGGCCACCTACGCTCTATAGCAATTCTAGAGGTCAGTCTTCAACCAGGAAGAGGTGTCCATTGCCCCAGCCAAGGTCTGCCATGACAGTGGTTCAGCTGCAATTCTGCTCTTGATCAGTGGACTCCTTTGGTACATCTGATTTGAACTCTCTGAAAGAAAGGACCTGATTCAGTTGGCTAGTCACCTTGCAGCATATAGCACTCTACTTGGTCATTGGTCAGCCTAAAGAGGGGAACTCTCTAGTTTAATCAGCTGTACTCTGGGAGTGGAATTACAAGGTCCAGACCCTTCATGTTCCTCTTGTTCTGTGTACACCAGTCACACTGGTCTTCTTTCAGTTCCTCTTTCTGCTGTCTCTTGTCACACCACAGAGCTCCTTTACCTGCCTTCTCTATGGTCATGCCTTCTCTCTCTTCTCCCCAAATTAATACTTTCACACATTTCAGATCTCTTCTTTGGAGAATCCTTCCGTGGCCTCTCTGAATAGGTCAAAGACCACCCTCTACAACCCTATGCCACTTAGCCCCCAGTGAAGTTATTCAAAGCATTTATTTACTGGCTATGTGCAGACATCAGCCAAAAGAACATAGACCCCAGAATGGACTCTGGAATAAGAAATGGGAAGCTTCCTGCTGTGCCAGGAATTGACTGTTGAGTGCTAACTCATGGTGGGGAGCAGTCCTGGAGGTGCTGGAGACAGATCTGAGGGGCCTAGGTCACAAGGGAGGGGACACTCAAGGGGCTCAAGGCAGCAGCTATACTGCTGCTTTAATGCTCTATTGTTGTGTAACAAACCTCCCCCAAACTTAATAACTTACCATAACCACTTATTCTCATTTTGCAATCTGCACTGGTTTCCTCTGGGTAGTTTTTCTGCTCCATATAGTGTCCACTGGGATAAGAATGCCCAAGAGGAGGTGGCTTCTTCAGTCACGTTTGACGTCTTGGCTGGGAAGGCTGAAGAGCTGGGACCTGGCTGAACATCATTCTCTACAAGCAGCCTCTCCCCACTGCTAGCTTGGTTTCCTCACAGCACTGTGGTCTCAGTATATTGGGCTTTTTCTGTGGCAGATAACTTGGAAAGGGGAGAAGCAGAAACCATGTGTTCTATTAAGGCCTTGGCCCAAAAAGTCTCATAGAGATCCCTTCACAGCTTCTTGGGCTCAAAGCAAGTTTCAAGGACAGCCCAATTCAAGGAAGGTACATGACTTCATTTTTTGACGGGTGAAAAATCATCTGTATACGCAGAGGGAAGGACAGGATGGTGACCATTCAAGGAGAATGTCGTGTGGACACATTTAAATATCTTCACACTGACACAGTAGTATATTTGTGTAATGGCTGAACATTGGGCAAGTCTGTGCCTCTCATTTAGGTCATTTTACATTTGTTTGTGATTTATTTCATGAGGGTCTCCAAGATGGCAGGAACTGTGACTGTGTCAGGCGCAATGTCTGTCACATTGCAATATTTGCTAAGTATTTGTTGAATGAATGAATGAGTATCCCCTTTAAAAAACATCAATGACAATCATCACTGAGCTGTTTCAGTAACTGAAACACTTCAATCTTTGCATGGTGAAAATTTGATGAATGTTTTTTAAGGGGGTTGGAAACAGAAAGCTTAGTGTCAGAATTCTCCCTGGCAGAAGAATTAGTTTTGCTTAAAGGCACTAAAATGCATGTTTTGGCACTGATACCAGCTGTCTGTGGGAGGCAGGAGGGAAAAAAACTGAAAGGAGAAAAAAAGATTTAATACAATAGGATTCTCCCTCCCCTGCTTTATGGATGTTCTTTGCACCCTGCACAGATACCCTACCACTGATAAGACCATCAATAAGGGGAGCCACCCACCATGAGAACTTGATGAGCCACCTCCCAGGAAGGCTCTCCCTAGGCAAGAACGAATGTCTTTTTCCAGTTTGGAATGCTTAGCATGAGGTAAAGGTTTTATTTGGCGGCAGCCTGGAGTAAAAGGAGAGTCAGAAAAACTGGGTTCCCTTCCAGCTTTGCCACACTCTAAAGAATAAGCCAACACCAGCAGAAGGCTCAGCTACTCAACTCCTCTTGACCAGCTTTATTAAGTCATGCTGTGCCCCTACCAGGATGTAACAGTCCCACCCTTCCAAACTCCTTATCCCCATCAGTAATGTCCATCTGCCTGCTGGTCCAGCCTTGATCATCTGGGATGCATAAGTAATTCATCCCGTGCTCATCAGCTACATCTGCTCACTCACCAAACATTATAGCATTTCCTCCAGGGTCTCATGTCTCCTGTCTCCATTTTCCCAAGTTCAGGTCTTTCTAGAAACCAGCTTTGGCTTGGTTCCTCCAATCCCTGGTTGCGACTCTCCTCAATTCACTGCTCCTAATGATGTCTGACTCTCCTTATGTTATACCAGCAGACTCTGGTGGTTTTCTACATGGAAGGCAGATGTAGACTTACCCTTTACCATGAAGCCATTGAAGGTTAAGCTCCCAGGCCACTCACTTGGCTGAGCTCCTTTCCAAAGCCAAGAAAAAGGAAGATCTCACCTTCAAGGTTAACTGTGTGGGTAAGATTTTTCACCATTATTAAGTATAACCACCTTCATTTTCTACCCCTGTTTTCTTCACTCACATTTCCCCTCATGATAAATGGTAGCAGAGTGTCAGTAGGTGGTTTATTGTGTACTGAGGGAAGTTAGGTTGAGAATACACTTAGATTGTGTTTACCAGAATAGGTTTATATGGCTCACTTCAAGGTAAGTTGGCACTGGTTAAAAGAAAATAGTGAGGTTTAGGAACTATTTGGATTATATCCAGCATATATTTTTTAAAGCAGCAACGTATTAAGAAGAAAAGATAAATTGAGGATAAAAGTAATGAAGAGCCTCTGGGGATTATTTGATAACATGATTAATAGTTCAAATTATGTGGATGCATTGGAAACAATTTTATTATCTTAATAATTTGGCACCAAAGACTAACAACAAATTTAGCGCAAAACTTATGAGACACATTACAATGAGGACATTGAAAATGAACTCTTTTATGAGTATCATGAATGGAAAGTGTGCTTGAGATTAGCCAACACACAAGATGACTTGAAATACCTGGAGATCTTGGGGCGCCTGGGTGGCTTAGTCGGTTAAGCGTCCAACTTTTGCTTAGGTCATGATCTCGCGGTTTGTGGGTTCGAGCCCCGCGTCGGGCCCTGTGCTGACTGCCAGCTCAGAATCTGGAGCCTGTTTCAGTCTGTGACTCCCTCTCTGACCCTCCCTTGCTCATGCTGTCTCTCTCTCTCCTAGAAATAAATAAAACATTAAAAAAAATAAAAAAAATACCTGGAGATCTTACGATTCATTTATAAAAGAAACTGGATGGTAGTTTCTTCAAGTTTGGTAGCAACCCTAAACCTTTACATGACATTGCCAATAAGCAAGTTGTCAAACTGAAAGAAACTTTTATAAACTACCAATTAAAAATCTTTTTGATCCACCATGTTGAGAAAAGTCTGAATGGTCCTTCTATCATTGCTAAAGAAATGATACACAATTCACTGTCAGGTGAAGAGGTTTTCCAAGAAAATGTTTCAGAGGGATATGCCAGGCAATTACTGACAATGTTACCATTTGTTTAGTTAGTTTTTTTTTTTTTCCACAGAGAGAGTGTGAGTGGGGGAGAGGGGCAAAGGGGGTTGGGAGAGAATCCCAAGCAGGCTCCACACTCACCATGGGGCCCCCTACAGGGCCTGACCCCACAACCCTGAGATCATGACCTAAGCCAAAATCAAGAGTCAGATGCTCAACCAACTGAACCACCCAGGCACCCCAAGACTGTTATGATGTTTATTTTTCATTCTTAATTTTGTTTTCATAATTTTGCATGCCTTTTCTTAAACAGAGATTTCAAAGTGTATAATCATCAAGCCACAGAACATCTGATCTACCGTGCCAATAGCCAATACTCCTTCCTCTCTCCAAAGAGAGCACAAATTTTGTTCAGGGACCCACCTTCTTCTGCATGACCCTGGATCTCAAGGGAGATGTTTCCAGCCCCAGTCTCATGAAGTTGCATCTCTTCCGCCAGCAATTGCCTTAGTCATACACATGTGATGCAATTCTAGCCAATGGATAAGAAGAAAACTGCAATGGGAATTTGAGGAAAGATTTATTCCCTTGATTAAGGGCAGCAAAAAGCCATTCAGGGGGCGCCCGGGTGGCTTAGTCGGTTAAGCGTCCGACTTTCGCTCAGGTCATGATGTCGCGGTTCGTGGGTTCGAGCCCCGCGTCGGGCTCTGTGCTAACTGCCAGCTCAGAGCCTGGAGCCTGTTTCAGTCTGTGACTCCCTCTCTCTCTGACCCTCCCCTGTCTGACCCTCACGCTGTCTCTCTCTCTCTCTCTCCTAGAAATAAATAAAAAACATTTAAAAAAAAAAAAGCCATTCAGATGGGATGCTCTATCTTTGTCATCTGGACATAGTTAAGTTTGGATGTGATATCTGGAGCTTTAGCAGCCATCTTATGACCATGAGAAGAGCCAGCCTCAGAACAAGCCATCAGAGAATAGCAGAAGGAAAATACCCAATCCAGGCCCTGCCTTCAACTTCTAAGTGAAATCATATTTCAGTTTCCTCTTTATTAAAGCCAATGGAATCAAGTTCTATCAGTTGCATGTAAAGCCATCTGATACACTTACTCTCATAACTTTCTATTACCTCTGGCAAATCTCTTTTAAAGTGATTTTTTTTTTTTTTCGGAGACCCCTGGGTGGCTCAGTCTGTTAAGCATCCAACTGTTGCTTTTGGCTCAGATCATGATCTCACACTCCATGAGACTGACCCCCATGTCAGGCCCAGGAGCAACCAGATCCCTTGGTGTCACTGGTCTTCCAATAATGGCATCTTTAGTCAGATAACATCCTACCTTTCTTCACTTTCGCTCTATGGTAAGATGCTTCTTAAGAAAGTTCATACCTACTTGAAAACTTAAAACCAAGTATATTCAAAAGGTTCTTCTGAACAGAAGACATCCATGAGAATTATGTACAATCAGTGCATATTTCTTGAGGATCTTTGGGGGTTAAGGCCACTGAGGACACCTATAGATGAAGTGGTGGAGGAAGCCTATACCCACATCCCAGCCTGTAAGAGATGCACACAGGACTGAGTTCCCACCTGTACAAAAAACAAAAAACAAACAAAACAAACAAACAAAGAACAAGTTGCAGGTTCTGGATCTGAACTCTGGTGCTTCCAGGCACTGATGGGTACAACAAAGAGGGCAGTTAGTTACTGGATTGTTTAGATAGTCTGTCACAAGCCTAACTCCAGCCCCACTGGCCATATTTTTTATTCACCAAACCAATAGTGCCTTTGAAAACTCTAGAGCTGTGTTATTCAATCTGGCACCCATCAGCCACATGAAGGGTTTTAAATTTTAAAGTTTGTTTAATTATAATTAAATACAATTTAAAACTCAGTTCCTTTGTTGCACTAGCCACATTTTAAGGGCTTAACAGCCACATGAACTAGTGGACCATAATTCTACAACACAAATATAGAATATTCCCATCATTAGAAAGTTCTATTGAACAGTCTTATTTTAGAGAACCTAGAGTAGGGCACCATCTAGGATGTGGTCTTTTTTAATGTTTATTTATTTTGAGAGAGAGAGTACAAATGAAGAAAGAGGAGGGAGGAAAGAGAGAGGGAGAGAGAGAATCCCAAGCAGGCTCCATACCCAGAGCAGAGCCCCATGTTGGACTCAATCTCAGAACCACATGATCATGATCTGAGCCAATATCAGAAGTCAGATGCTTAACCAACTGAGCCACCCAGGTGACCCTAGAATGTGCCCTTACCAAAAGTCTCTACAGTTTATAGGAAATGCAAAAAAGGGAAGAATATACTCATCTGCTCACAGAAACACAATCAGAAAAATGCAGAGTGTGGAAAATTTGATGGGATAAATGATACAGTTCCCTAAAAGTAAGATTTCAAGAAGAAACGAAAACAGGGAAACCGATAAATACTGGTCAGATACATCAAACAATGAAAATATGTGAGCCTTATTGGAATAAATTCAAATATAAACTATAAAAGTATGTATATTAGGGATGAGATAATAACATATATAATAATTCATAATAGGATATATAACAATTGACAATATTAAGGAGTGACTTTTTAAATAAATTCACGTATAATAATGGTATTTTGGGTATGGCAGAGTAAAAAGATCTTATCTTTTAGGAATGAGTACTGAAATATTTACAGAAGAAATGATATAATGTCTGCACTTTGCCTTGAAATAATTTAGGATGGGGGGATGGATGGGCACATAGATGGAATAAGATTGGCCATGGGGTAATGGTGGTTGGCTCTGGGTAACAGATCCATGGGCATTAATTTTATTATTCTGACTACTTTTACATTTGTTAAAAATTTTCCACAGTGACAAGTTAAAAAAATTGTAGTAAGGCAAGAAGAGAGTTAAAGGAAATAAAGATGGTCTCTTAATTCTCTTTCTAGGTACTAAGTAGGCATTGCCCTTGCCCTTGACCTTTTCAGTCAGTTATTGTAGAAGACCTCCTTCACACATAGCTCCAAGGAAGGCATCTGGAAGCCAGAACACAACAGGGGATGGGAAATGAAGTCTGCTAATATGGACAAAACCCAGACCATTCCAACTTGTGGCTATGAATGCCTCAAATCCAATAGCTATGGCAAGTAGAGAAGGCAGATGTGAGTTTGGATAAACTCCCTGGATGCCTGTCCATGGAACCTACTAAATGGAAAAAGAACTTTACATGCCTCACCAAAAACATTATGTGGGGAACAAATAAACTGGTGTGATGAATAGAATGTTTGTGAACTCCCTAAATTCATATGTTGAAGCTGTACACCCCCAGCATGTTAGGGTCTTTGGAGAGGGCCTTTGGGACCTACCTGGATTTGTCTAAGCCACGTAGCCAATAGCTGGTCAGGGAAGAGGCTATTTCACCATGGTCAGCCTTAATGTTCCTATGGCATTTGACTCTATAGATAATCTGTGAAGCTCCGAGGAAAGAAAGAATGTGACAAGAGTAGGGAGCTAATTTTGTTAAAAGATTGCTGCCTTATAAATGTGGCTGGATATTTTATAAGATATAACATAATATGTATTTCCTCTTGTATTTTCCTTTTTCTTATACTCATTGCCTCAGGGGAGGGGAGATAGAGGCAACATAAAATTCCTTCTGACCATGATCTTGCAGAAATTTAAGCCACAAGAAGACCTTAGGAGTGCAAGACAGTAGATAAGGAGTGCATGGGTGGTTCAGTAGGTTAAGCATTTGACTCTTGATTTTGGCTCGGGTCATGATCTCACGGTTTGGTTCATGGGATTGAGCCACGCATTGGGCTCTGTGCTGACAGTGTGGAGCCTGCTTTGTGGTTCTCTCTCTCCCCCTCTTTCTGTCCCTCCCTGGCCCATTCTCTCTCTCTCTCTCTCTCTCTCTCTCTCTCTCTCAAAATAAATAAATAAACATTAAAAAAAAAAACCTAATAGATGGGATCTCAGCCAGAAGCAGGGGCTGCAGCTGAGTTTCTTCTCCAGGAACCCAATGAGAGAAGTTCCTGAGCTTTGGGAATGGGAGTATAGAGAAAGACATCTGGGTCCTCTCCTGGCAATGACACAAGGAAGGTAACAGAACCCAGAGAAGAATGGCTCCATGTCCACCAAGGTAGAGCAAGACCACAGGAGACTCCCAAGGGTCCCTTACCTGAGTGGGACCTGGAAGTATTAAAGACACCCAGTGGGGCTGTTTAGACCTGTCTCTCAGCTCTTAGTGGTAACCTTATTGTGTACACACCTCCTCTGTCTTTGGTACTGCATGGGTCCCCTGGGAGGGATCTGAAAGAAGACTAAGGACTAAGGTTGGACAGTCTGTCTGTCCAGGTGAAGGGAATCTCAGACTTAAAACCTACAGGAAACAATAAATTATAGCAGCTTGAGTTGGAGCCTGATTCAGGATGTACAACAGGTACCTTGTCTCATGCACTTTAGTCCCCCAACAACCTCACTTACAAGGTCAGAGTCTTTGTGTCACACGTGATTTATCCTTTCAACCACTCATTATACTCATAGGCACTGACCTCCTTGGCATCCCAGACACTCTTCTGGGTGGTGGTGAGATAGAGGCATGAAACTAATAAAGCATCTGCCCTCACAGAGGGTGCAGCCCAGTGGGGATGACCACACAGAGAGAACCAAACAAATAAAGCAAGAAAATTGGTAAAAACTCTGATAAGCATTGCTCAGGTAATAAACTGGGTGATGTGATAAAGAATTCCTGGCCCGTGGGCAGTATGAAGAGGTCTGAGAAAGACTCTCCAAGACAGTACTACGTTCTAAGAACTACAGTAGGGAAACCACGTAGTCCTGCCAGAGGTTGGGACACACAAGAGAAGGGAGAGGAACTGCAAAGGCTTGAGGACATGTTTGAAGAAGGAGGAAAGGGAGGGCAGTGTGGTTGGCCTGAACAGAGGAGAAAGAGTGAGGAAGGGAGGCAGGAGGGCAGGTCTGATCACTCAGAATCTGGCAGAGCAGATAGGGATGTAGACGTGATTTTTTTAAAAATTTATTTCTGAGAGAGAGAGAGACAGCATGAGTAGGAGAGGGTCAGAGACAGGGAGACACAGACTCTGAAGCAGGCTCCAGGCTCTGAGCTGTCAGCACAGAGCCCTACGCAGGGCTCGAACTCATGAACTGTGAGATCATGACCTGAGCTGAAGTCAGACGTTTAATTGACTGAGCCACCCAGGTGCCCCGAACATGATTTTTAAAATAGGAAGCCCCAGATTCATTTTAAGTAGGGGATTCATCCTTCTAGCATATGGATTAAATGAAGTAATACACATAATGCACTTAGAACAGTGGCCAGCATAAAGAACACTATAAGTGTTTTTATCCTGATTCTGATGATTAACAATGGGTTGGAGAACAACCAAGAATTGAAGCAAGGAAACAGGTTGGGAAGAGACATTAGCTTGTGAGTCCTGGCTTTCTGCTCTACTAAATACGGAGGGAAATCTAATAGACACAATTTTGGTCTATTATAAAGGATTATGTTGAAAACGAGAAGCAAGGGAGATCAAGATCATGTACCTTAGAAGTCTTCCAGGTTCACTTAACCCTGGCCACAAATTAAAAATTAAACTGGACCAGGGGCTGGGGATGCTGAGAGAAATGGGGACTTATTGCTTCGTGGGGACAGAGTCTCATCACAGAGCTGATAAAAAGTTCTGGAGATGGCTGGTGGTGATGGCTGTACAACAGTGAGAACACACTAATGTCACTGATGTTATATAGTTTTAAATGGTTACAATGGGGGACGCCTGGGTGGCTCAGTCGGTTAAGTGTCCGACTATGCTCAGGTCATGATCTTGCGGTTTGTGGGTTAGAGCCCAGCATCGGGTTCTGTGCTGACTGCCATCTCAGAGCTTGGAGCCTGTTTCAGATTCTGTGACTCCCTCTCTCTCTGACCCTCCCCTGCTCACACTGTCTCTCTCTCAGAAATAAATAAAAAACATTAAAAAAATAAATGGTTAAAATGGTAAATCTTATGTATTTTTTTACCACAATAACAGTAAAATTAGTTGGACTTTTGCTTATATTATTGAATAGAAGTTTGCATCACACACTTCCACTGTGTTTCTCTAGCAGCTGGGTGATGAGCCAGTGTCTCTTGTCATCCCCACACACTTTGGGTGTGAAAGAGAACCAGTTTTGACTTGGACAGGAAAAGTGCTGGAACTGAGGGATAAGCTATAAATGAAATGGTAACAATTATCTTTAAAAAAGACTTGAATAAGAGGCTAGATTTAAAATGGCATCCTATTTTATCTGAACAGGATCACGTTCTGTAAGCAAGCATCCATCTGTGTCAGTTTATTAGCCCCTCAGGGCCAAGACCTGCCTCTGCCTGTCCTGTCAGTGCTCTAATGGGGCCTCGTGTGAAAGTGTTGTTCTGTTATTCAGAAAGTTGACTGGAAAATTCTAGAGACAGTGAAACCAGAGAGAGAAAAACTACAGTGCCTACTGTGAAATAAAAATGTGAGGGAAATAAGTCAACCAGAGAAGAACTAATACCATAGGTTTCAGTCATATGTGGAATTTAAGAGACAAAGCAGATGAACATATGGGAAGAGACAGGGGGAAGAGAGAGGAAAACAAACCATAAGAGGCTCATAAGGGTAGAGAACAAACTGAGAGTCGCTGGAGGGAACAGGTGGAGTATGGGCTAGGTGGGTGAGAAGTACTAAAGAAGGTACTTGATGTGATGAACACTGGGTATTGTATATAAGTGGTGAATCACTGAATTCTACTCCTGAAACCAATTTTGCACTAGATGTTCACTACAATTTAAATTTTAAAAAAATGCTAGGGACTGCATTCCAATGGAAGTCAGATTAAATTAAATGGAGCCTCCTAAACTTTTGAAACTAGTTGACAGTTTCTGCTTCCAAGAGCTTGCTTTCTTATTTTTTATTTTAATTTTGTTTGTTTTCAAAAATGTTTAATTGTGGTAAAATATATGTAACATGAAATTTACCATTTCATCATTTTTAAATGGAGGGTGATGTTAAGTATACTTGCATCATTGCACAACCAAGTCTCCAGAGACTTTTCACTCTGCAAAGTTGAAACTGTGCCCATTAAACAACTCCCCATTTATTCCTTCCCCCAACCTCCAGTAGCCATTTTTCTATCTTCTGCCTCTGAATTTGACAGCTCTGAGTAGTTCATAGAAGAGGCATCCATTTGTCTTTTTGTGTCTAGCTTATTTCATTTATCATAATGTCCTCAAAGTTCATCCAGGTTGTAGTATGTGTCAGAATTACCTTTCTTTTGAAGGCTAAATAATATTTTATTGTATATTTATACTCTATTTTGTTTATCCATTATCTGTTGAGGGACACTTGAATTATTTCCACCTCTTTGTTATTATGAACAATGCTGCCTTGAACATGGGTGTATAAATATCTATTTGAGAGCTTACTTTAAATTCTTTTGAGCATATACACAGAAGTGGAATTACTGGATCATATGGTAGTTCTATTTTTCATTTTTTGAGGAACTGCCATTCTGTTTTCCATATTGATTTCACCATTTGACATTCCCACCAACAGTACATGAGGGCTCTAATTTCTCCACATTCTCAGCAACACTTATTATTTATGGGTTTGTTTGCTTTTTATATTAATCATCCTAATGGGTGTGAGGGGCTATATAATTGTAATGTCCCCCCCCCCAGGAGAGAGAGAGAGAGAGAGAGACAGCATGAGCAGGGGAGGGTCAGAGAGAGAGGGAGTCACAGACTGAAACAGGCTCCAGGCTCTGAGCTGGCAGTCAGCACAGAGCCCGACGCGGGGCTCGAACCCACGAACCGCGAGATCGTGACCTAAGCGAAAGTCGTACGCTTAACCGACTAAGCCACCCAGGCGCCCCTGTGATGGTTTTTTTTTTATATTCAATAGATTATAGCAGAAAATACAGAGAGTTCCATGTGCTTTGTGCCCCACCCATACACAACTTCCCACACTACACATTCTGAACCACAGTGGTGCATTTGTTTATAATCAATCAATAACAAATGCATTCACACCATTATCATCCAAAGTCCATAGCTTACATTGGGGTTCACTCTTGGTGTTATACATTCTGTGTATTTTGACAAATATACAGTGGCATGTAACCACCATTATGGTATCATACAGAGTATTTTCACTCCCCTAAAATTCCTCTGCACTCTGGTTACTCATCCCTCTCTGTCCCCTAGCCCCTGGAAGCCACTGATCTTTCTACTGTACCCACAGGTTTTCCTTTTCCAGATTACCATATTGGAATCATATAGTATATAGCCTTTTCTTAATAGCTTCTTTCACTTAGTGATATGCATTTAAGTTTCCAGAGGTTTTCATTTTGACATAATTTATTCTAGGCTGGTTTGTGGCTCACTTATCAATGATCTCCAGTGAAGACATTACTAAAAGAAGAGAACTCCCCAGGCTCCACAAAAGCATGACTGTCAGTGCCCCATCAGCCATTGCTGAGAGCCTGTACCAGAGTCGTAGAAGTCAAGGCTCTCAGGCACCTCCCTGAAAAGAAAGTCATTGCCAAATTTTGCCCTGATCAGACACTGCTTTACCCTAATCCCACAGCATAGCCCCATAGCTAAGTTATCTGCCACTGTTTGTCACTTGTACCATATTACATTAGCAATGTTAGATATCATAAAACTTTTTTTAATGGAAGAATTTTAGAACCCAGTGTAAACTCTTTTAATCTCTAAATATTTGGAAATTAAACAATACACTTCTAAAAAAAATCCAAGAATCAAAGAGGAAGCTCAGGGGAAGTAAAGTAATAAATAGAACATAAAGAATTTCAATGGTGCAAAAGTGGTTCTTCAAAAAAAAAATCAACCAAATTGACTCAACTCTAGAAAGACTGAAAGAGAAAAAAGAGAGAAGACAGAAATTACCAGTATCGGGAATGAAACAGAAAATATCATTCCAAACCCTACTGACATCAAAAAGACAATAAGGAAATACTACGAACAGCTCTACATACATACACATGACAACTTAGAGGATATAGGCCCATTTCTCAAGATGCACAAACTATCACAATTAACCCAATATGAAAGAGATAATTGAAAATTTTGAATAGCCTTTCAACTATTAAGAAAATTAAACTTGTAATTAAAAAACTCTCAAAAAGAGAACTCCAGGTCCAGATGGTTTCATTGAAGAGTTTTTCCAAATGATTAAAGAATTAACAGTAATTCTACACAATCTTTTCAAGAAAATAGAAGAGAGTACACTCCCGAATTCATTTTATAATGCTACTATTACCCTGATACCAAAACCAGAGACAGAAAATGACAACCAAAAAAAAAAAAAAAGAAAAAAAGAAAAGGAAGAAAAAAGAGACTATAGAGCATTACCCCTCATGAATACAAAAGCAAGTCTCTTGAATAAAATATTAGAAAATAAAATTAATGATAAATAAAAAGAATAATATGCCATGAGCAAATGGGCTTTATTCCAGATATGCAAAACTGACTGACTATCTGGAAATCAATCATTATAATCTGAGAAGAAAAAAATCATGTGATCATATCAACAGATGCAGAAAAATCACATGGAAATATCCAACAGGCATCATGATAAAAATTCTCAGAAAAACAGAAATAAAGATGAACTACTCAACCTGACCAAGAGCATCTACCAAAAAACAAACAAACAACAAATAAAAAACCTTAAAGTTAACATTAAGTTTAATAGTAAAAAACTAAATGCTTTCCCCCAAAGATTGAGACCAGACAAGGATATTTCAAAAGGACAACCATTCAGTACTTATTCAATATTCAATATTCACTCATTCAACATAGTGCTGAAAGTTCTAGCTGAATGGCAAGGCAAAAAAGTAAAGTGAAATAAGGTAAGAAAAGTAAATTTGAAAAGAAGGAATAAAATTGTCTCTATGTCATGCATTATGTGACTGCCTACATAAAAATTCTCCAGAAATCTATAAAAAACAAATTCTGTAACTAATAAGTGAATTCAGAAAAGCCATAGGATAGAACACACAAAAATCAATTTTTGTATAGTAGTACATATTAGAAATATAGAAGTCATGGGACGCCTGGGTGGCTTAGTCGGTTAAGCGTCCGACTTTCGCTTAGGTCATGATCTCGCAGTTCGTGGGTTCGAGCCCCACGTCGGGCTCTGTGCTGACTGCCAGCTCAGAGCCTGGAGCCTGTTTCAGTCTGTGACTCCCTCTCTCTCTGACCCTCCCCTGCTCACGCTGTCTCTCTCTCTCTCCTAAAAAATAAATAAAACATTAAAAAAAAAAAGAAATATAGAAGTCATGACCACATGGCAACTGAAATTTAAAATAGAATACCATTCACAATAGCTCAGAAAAAAGAAATAACTTACAGATAAATCTAGCAAAACACATACAGAACCTGTATGCCAAAAACTTTAAAATGCTGATGAAAGAAATCAAAACATGGTATGTGTCATATGGATGTGAACTTGAACACCTCCCATGAAAAAAAGGAAAATTGGTAGAAATATTTAACCCAATGCTTATTGAAATATCAGCAAGAGTTTTTGTAGCTAGAGACAAGATCATTCAAAAGTTTATATGGAAATGAAAAAGGAGCTAGAGTAGCTAAACAGCTTTGTAAAAGAAGAATAAAGTGGGAATGATCAGTCTATACAGCTTCAACGCTTATTTTGTAGCTCTGTGCATCAAAACTGGGTGGTATTGATGAAAAGCAATCAATGGAACAGAATAGAGAACCCATAGGTAGACACACAAATATACTCAACTTTTTGACAAAAGTGTAGAAGC
Source organism: Proteles cristata cristata (assembly GCA_017311185.1). Lineage (NCBI taxonomy): Eukaryota > Metazoa > Chordata > Mammalia > Carnivora > Hyaenidae > Proteles > Proteles cristata. The sequence goes on along the minus strand of JAESUZ010001312.1, from coordinate 1,232,433 downwards.
ATTTCAATGGAGGAAATATCATCCTGCCCATAGTACTGGAGCAAGTGGACATCTACGGACAAAAAAATATAACATCTAAATCTGTACCTTACACAAAATGTAACTCAACATACAAATCATGAATGGAAATGTAAAATGTAAAGCTATAAGCTTTTGGAAGAAAACAAGAAGAAACCTTCAGGATCTAGAGGTAGGCAAAGAGTTCATAGACTTGACTCCAAGAGCATGGTCCATAAAAGGAAAAATTGATAAACTGGGCTTCATTAAAATAAAAAACATTCATTCTGTGAAAGACTTTGTTAAGAGGATGAAAAGACAAGCTTGTAGACTGGGAAAAAATATTTGCAAACAGCATATCTAGATTACATAATGAATTCTAAAAACTCAATAGTAATAAAACAAACAATCCAATTAGAAAATGGGCAGAAAACATGAAAAAAACCTTTCACCAAAGGCATTCAGATGGAGAGAAATGGATTCCCATTGCCTGATGGGAATGCAAAATAGTACAGCTACTCTGGAAAATAGTTTGGCAGTTTCATGAAAAAATAAATAAATATAAACTATTTTAGAACCTAGCAATTATACTCCTGATGCATTTGCTCCAGAAAATGGAAAATATATGGTCACACAAAAACCTATCCATGAATGGTCACAGCAGTTTCACTCATAATAGTAAGAAACTGGAAAGAATCCAAATGTCCTTCAACAGTTAAATGGTAAAACAAACTTCCATTTCAATACCATGGAATATTACTTGGCAAGAAAGGAGTAAATGCATGATATATCAACAACTTGGGCGAATCTCTAGAGGATTGTGTTAAGTGGGGAAAAAAATCAATCCCAGTAGGAAATATGCTATATGAGTCCACTTACCTAAAGTTCTTGAAATAACAAAATTATTGAAATGGAGAACAGATTAGCAATTTCCATGGTGTTCTGGATGAGGAGGGAGACACAGGTAGGAATGAAATGTGTCTATAAAAGTGCAACATGAGGGATCCATGTGGTGATGGAAAATGCTCTGTATCTTGACTACATCAATGTCAATATCCTACTGATAACATTGTGCTTTTGTTTTGCAAGATATCACCATTGAGAAACTGGGTAAAGGGCATATGGGATATCTCTGTATTATTTCTTACAACTGTATGAGAATCTATAATTAACTGAAAATAAAAAGTTCAATTTAAAAATGTTTTGTCCATTAATTTGTTCCAGCATTTATCGTGCATCTCATGCATTGTAACCATTGGTCTCCATAGCTGCTGTTTTGACAGTTGGAATTATGAAACAAGATTCAAGAGCTTGCCCATGGTCTGGAGGAAGAATTTTTTTGGAGGGTAAATCCAAATTGTGAGGCAGAAAAACATTCCAGTTCAATAAATGAGGGAAAGGGCGTTGGTAAAGTTCTCTCGAGATATTTCCTGGCGTTAAAAAAGAATGGGCTTGGGGCGCCTGGGTGGCTTAGTCGGTTAAGCGTCCGACTTTCGCTTAGGTCATGATCTCGCGGTTCGTGGGTTCGAGCCCCGCGTCGGGCTCTGTGCTGACTGCCAGCTCAGAGCCTGGAGCCTGTTTCAGTTTGTGACTCCCTCTCTCTCTGACCCTCCCCTGCTCACGCTGTCTCTCTCTCTGTCTCCTAGAAATTAAAAAAAAAAAAAATTAAAAAAAAAAAAAAAAAGAATGGGCTGGCTGAATTGTAGGTTCTCAGAAGACCACCTTTGCCATCTGAGGCCAATCAGCCTCCTCCTACATTTTCACCTTTGCTGTCTCAGGAGAGAATGGGCCATTCAGAGCTCTGTGTGATGCTGGTAGTCAGGATGTCCAGGTTCCCAAAGGAACTATGTCCAAATTAGCCTCAGTCCAGAGCATGCTGGGAGTGAGAGGAGGCGTGGGTGTTAAAAGCACTGAAGCCACAAATACCTGGTGATTGTTCTTTCTCTGCCATCTCTTGGTTGTGTAGTCTTGGCCCAGTTACCTATCCTTCTGGAACCTTGTCTTCTCATCTATTTTATGGGGCTATATTTGTCATTTGTTTAATGCATTTTATTGGAGCATCTGCAATAGGCCAGGCACTGTTGTAGGTGCTAGAGAAACCACAGTAAATAATGCAAAATAGGAAAGAAAGAGGAAGGGCAGGGGAAGGAAGCGTGATGGAAGGCAGTGTCTAAAAGCGTGGCCAACGATTCGCATCAGTGGCATCACCAGGGAGCTTATTAGGAATGCAGAGTCTCAGGTCCCACCCCGAACCCGCCCGTCAGAATCTCTGAAGGTGGGACTCAGGAATGCGCATGCTCACCAGCTGTGTCGGGGATTCTACTGGTCTCCGGGTTTTGAGGTCTAGAGACAACAAGAGCATTTACCATGTGTCCTTGTGCAAGGCCGTGCTCACACGTATTATCCCAATCTTCACCAATGGTAAACAATCTGTCAGAAAAGACGTACCCTTCGAGAATTCCGACGGACCTGGAACTCAAAACTCAAGCCCATTACCCTCCAGACGGCTCTTTTTTCTGTGGCCTTCATGGCCTTCACGGCCTTCACGTGCCATAAACGCAAATGTGCAGGAAAGGGCTAGTGACCGTTTATTTGGGCTCCCTGCACTCTGTGACCTGTGTTTCCGGTCCTCCAACGAGTCAGCGCCCTCCGACGTCCTCATGAAGACCTGGACGCTTCATTCCCTCCTTGGAGGTTACGATACACAATTAAAAACGGAAAAGACAGTAGCTTGCTCATCTCAAGGTCAACTTTTTGCTTACGGTAATTTTTGTTTAAAACACAGAGAATGAACACAGCTTGTAACAGGATCATTCCTTTATCCGAGCCTTCCTAGATCTGCGGATTCTTTGAGGACTGTGGAGTCTGCACGTCTCTCAGTGACATTGGATGACGGCCCGTGCGCGCTTCTGAAGCCTCCCGCACCCGAAGCGGCTCGTGGTCCTGCAGACCTATTCAGTTTGTGCAGTGGAGGGGACACAGTCCCCGGGGTTAAGAGCTGGCAGTGGGGCGCACAGGAGCCCCGCTACCCCCGCGGAGGACCATCATTCAGAGCTCCGTGTGGGTCTCTTTTGTGCGGTGGGTGAGGCTTCCCACCATGGGTTCCGGTGACTTGGAATGCCAAGGGCCTAAACTTAATTAACTTCTCCGGGCTGGGTCTCTTCCATCTCAGCCTGCATCCTGCTTCGTGGGGCGGCCGGACGAAAGTGCTCCCTGCACAAACAGAAGGCCAGGGACCTTAGTGGGAGCGTTGGCAAATACAACAGGGCCAGTGGCATCCTCATTAAACTCTGATTAGCAAGTGGACTTGATCCAGGCTAAATCAGAGCTGAATGAGATTTCTTTCTTTCTTCTTCTTTCTCTGCTGCCAGTTGATCAGATGTAGGCAATTAAGAACCCCCACACCTCCAGCTCTTGTATTTTTTTGAAGCAGGGAGCCCATACCAGTCAAACCATAAAGACACTATTGTCCTAAGAACAATATTCCCCACTAATCTCACTTCTGGTAATTTACTATTTTTTTTTCCCAAGCAGATTTAGAAACTTAAAAAAAAAAAAAAATCCTTGAAAGAGTACCAGGGGGGAGGAATACTCCACGGTATCTAATCCCATCGCAAAGTGGGAGTTTTCTTGTTCCATTCAGCTTTTCTTTGAATGAGCACTGGATAAATAAACTTGGGCTGCCTGGCCACATTGATGCGGAGACCGTGAGGGTCCAATTATGCATATGGGGGCGTGTGCATTCTGGTTTGCAAATCTAACACAAAGAAGGCAGCACAAGGGCCCCCTTGTAATCAGTTCTCACTACAAATTTACAAACCTGTGAGGTGAGATTGCCTTTTGTTAAGTGTTTAAAAGCAATTATTACCTTTCTTTAATTTTCTGGTGGTAATTGGGCTTCTGAATCTAGTCCAACCTGGTCTGTGCCTTGAAGGCTTCTTGCTCCTCCCTGTGGTCTGCAGGGGTGAGGGGAAGGGGATCCTTGGAGCCAGGCTTGCAAGGATTCCTGAGAACTCCAGAGCTTTTCCAGCCTGAGGGCCAAGAAGTCTGACAGGCAGACATCAGACGCTGAGAAGCTGTGTCCTTTTTGCCTTGAAAGAGAGAAGATAAAAGACAATGGTGAAGAGAAGAATTCAGGGAGGGCAAAAGGAAAGACAGAAACTGGGGGTGCGGCGGGGGAATGGCAACAGAAACTTGAGAGGGGAAAAAAAAAAGCAGGGAGGATTATCTAAAAAAGGAGAGTCACCTCAGCGCTGTTACTATGTTCATACTTTTGCATTCACTTGTAGGCTTCCCATTAATGAGCTGGGCTATTCCAGGCACCCCTGCCTCAATGCATTTGGGTTCAAAGCTGAGTCTGCAAATAAAAGCAAAGGGGAAAGAAAGCAAGAGAATCCAAAAGCCCTGCAAAATAGCTAACCAAAAAGCTATACCTTTCACCATGCCCCAAAGGTCAAACCAGCTTGGCAGGCAAGAGAGCCCCCAGAAAGACCTGCCTAGGGCTCCGCCTGCCCAGACGCTAGCAGAGGCCAGGCAAGGAATTCCATTGCTCCCATCACATTCTGTGACACCATTACCGATGGCCAGATCCATCTCCAGGAATGCCTGCGTTGATGTGCCTCAGGTCTCTTGGAAAGACAAACTATTTTGGGATTGTTGAGTTATTGAGAATTAGGATAACTGAGCCCACCTGGGTGAGGGTGGGGTTAATCATAAGGGAGCTGGCAAAGAAACCAGGCTGGAGTCAGACGGAATCCCTTTCATTATGCGCAGAGCCAGAGAAGAAGAAAGGAGGCAAGGTGGGTGAGCTCACTGCTGTCCAGGGAAATCCAAGGCAGAGGGCAGTTCCAATACCAGGAGCAAACTAGAGGTGGAGTGGTTGCTTGGTCTGTTTTCTCCTCAGGTGCAACATTTCCTCCCAAGAAGAAAGTAAACAGCCTCTCCCCTTTCACAATGTAGAGTTCTGAGTCATCCAGATCTCTTTTCAGGCCCCCGACTGGTATTGACCAGCTGTGTGATGCTGGTAAAATTCCTCAGTCTTTCACAATGTAGAGTTCTGAGTCATCCAGATCTCTTTTCAGGCCCCCGACTGGTATTGACCAGCTGTGTGATGCTGGTAAAATTCCTCAGTCTCTAAGAGCCTTAGTTTTACTCACCTGTACAGTGAAGAGGATCTCTCCTGGAGAGGATAAAATAAAGTATGTAAATCACTCAACATGTGTCTGTGACAGATACTCCATATATAATCATATCAGAACGTTAGTCTAGTAAATGATGAATGTCTGTTGGTCATGTTTAAGAGGCTGAGTTAAAAAGAGAAACAAATCCTATTTCCAAGAAAAACAGCCATATGATTGAGAAAATAGACAGATTTCAAATAGAGAGGATCTATATGGAAGCATTGCTGTGAAGCATAGTAAATTTAAATTTGTTGGCTTACTGAGTGCCAGTAACGTGACTTCCACTGGTCTCTGCTGAGGGTCAAATATTTGATAGGAGCTGTAAATATGAATGAGCACCTCATCCAAAAAACTTACCATTTGGGGTGATGTCAGCCATGTGGCTATCCCACCAGGCAGAACGTGATAAGAGGCAAAGGAGTTGTATAAAGAAACGCAGGAGTGCTTTGAGGAAGGAGAGATTAGTTCCAGATAGCAGGATTAGGAGAGGCTTTAGGTTGGAGCTGGCATCAAACCAAGACTTGAAGATAGGTAAAAACAAGGAGGACGTTCTGGCAGGAGGGAACAGAGTGCATGCAAGAAGGCAGGTATGTCGGAGTGATGGTGAGTGGAGGGTGCCTGCAGTGGTGTGAGGCTGTGTGCGTGGGTTAGGGAACAGGAGTGTTCGTTTGCCATGATGGGTTGGGACCCTGACTTTGCCAGCAGTGGACAGAATGGAATGTTTTGACTAATATCACCCCAGGAGCTCACATGTGGATTGGAGGTGGGGACAGAACAAAGGCCAGGGACTGGCAGAGGTGTATGCAGCAAGAGAGGATGATGGCATAAGGAAGGGTGTGAATACACAGGAGGGCGTAGATGTGGACACATCAGGGAAGATAGGTGATGTGTTGCACATGAGAGCCAGGTTGGAGGGAAGAGTGGCAGAGATTGTTGAAATCTGAGCCGAGGGAATCAGAAGAGCTTGCAGACAATATGCACAGAAAAAGGACTGGAATTGGGAAGGTCGAGATATTTCATTTGGGACCTCTTGATTACAAGATGCCAGCATGGCAGCCAGGCATTTGTCAGGTGCTGCTGTTGGAGATATGGTGTTAATCTCATGGCAGAAATCGAACCTAGGGATGTACTTTGAGAGTTTAGTTATTAGGGGCCAAGTACAGAAAACAGAAATGTGTATGAGTCTCCTGTACAAAAGGAATTTAATGTAGGGAATTAGGAGAGATAGTGGAAGCACAGAGAAGCCAAACAGGAGATGTTAAGGCAACCCAGAAATTAGGAAGACAGGGAGTTGATACCTCCTCTGAGGTTGAAGGGACAATGAGTGCAGGAGCAATCACTGGATCCCAAAAGCCTGAGCCATCTTGCAGGAGGTACCGAGGAGCTGGAAGCAGAGCAAGAGGCATGGCAGAGGAGACATTGCAGAGACCTGGTGCACCATGAAGAGGGTGCCCCTTATCCTCCTCCCCATGCACAAGGGGTGGGCTGCTAAGCCAGAATAGGCATCTTGGGTGGAGGAAAGGACAAGTGTGATGGTGCCTTGGAGAAGAAATGAAAGAAGAGCAAGTTCTAGAGGTGGTGGTATCCCAGGGCTGGGAAAACTGAGGAAAGGGTGGAGAGGAAGTGCCTAGGAGTTCTTGACCTTCCTGTCCCATGAGGACAATGGCAGATCAGGGAGAGAAAGGGTACCTGCAGTGCCCAATGGCCTCCAGAGCATGGGAGCTAGGCTGGTAACCCTGACCCTCACTCAACAGCTGCGTGAGGTCTGCACAGTCTTCAAGCCCTGATGCAATACAGTGGCCTTGTCCTAACTTGACTGGACTATTTGTCACTGAGGGAATCTGCCCCCGTTATGTCACCGCTACCTCCTCCAATAAGATCACCAGTGAGCTACGGTTCCACAGTGATGGTGAAATATTCATGTATGACCCTTCTCTTTTACTTGTTTAAAAAATTTACTGATCATCAGTGCTCATATTAAAGCTTTTCCAGAGATATCCATTGAAGGGGACTAAGGAGCCCCTGGAAATAAGATAATAAATGTCATAGCCAGGCAGGATCCCAAAGATCATCTGTTCCAGTGTTTTCCAAACATTTTTTGAGTCTTAAGCATCACCTGGGCCTTTACTAGAATTATAGAAGAAAACCAATAAAGTGCACCAAAACCATTAAAAAAATGGTCGATTCTCAGGCCTCATCTCAGACCTACTGAAGCAGAACCTCCAGGTGATTCTTAAGATCATGCAGGTTTAGGGGCATCTGGGTGGTTTAGTGGGTAAAGCATCGGACTTTGGCTCAGGTCATAATCTCATGGTTCATGGGTTCAAGCCCTGCTTTGGGCTCTGTGCTGAAAGCTCAGAGCCTGGAGCCTACTTCAGATTCTGTGTCTCCCTCTCTCTCTGCCCCTCCCCAGCTAGTGTTCTGTCTCTGTCTCTCAAAAATGATAAAAATGTTTAAAAAAAAAAAAAGATCATGCAAGTTTAGGGAACACTGATTTAATCCAATCTCTTAGACAAGGCCCAGAGAAGTGAGTTACCAAGAATTCAAAGTTTCAGGGGAACATGGGATTCACACTCTCAAGGAACACCTTCTAACACAATTTCCTGGGAGAGGAAAATGCTCTAGGTAAATCTATATATTGACTGAGCAAGCATTTTGGTATTTGTTTCCTCAAGCGTGGTTTTAATTCACTACAAAAAAAAATCAGCAATTTTTCAAATAACTTTCTGTGTGTACTTTAGAAAGCAGGTTTGGCATATATATGTATCTGTATATGTATGTGTGTACATATGTGTATATAAATGCACATGTCTATGTATCAAGATAGGAATATATGTTTATATGTGTATGTATGCACACGTGTATATATATAAGCATGCATGTGTGTACATGTGTGTGCATGTGTCCATATATGAACACGTATTTTATGTGTATGTATGTCTGTATACACGTGTGTGCAGGTACATGTTTATGAATATGTATGTATATGAATATGTGTGCGTGTATGTGCGTGCATGTGTGTAAATACACATGTATGTGTCCATATGTGAATATATATTTTATATGTATATGGGTATGTATACCTAAGGCCTAGAACCATCAGGTGATGAGTAAATGTGTGATGAATGAATGAATGAGTGACATTATCCCAGGAAATGGCCAGACACCTGGCCCAGCAAGTTATACCCACAGATATTTTCCGCCCAGAAGCAAGTGTTTCTCTTTGAAGATCCTGAATCTGTAAGGCAGGAGAGTGGATTTGCTGTGCTTTCCAAACCTGCCATGTTAAGGAAAGGATTTCTTTTGTAAAAACCTGTGAATGGTTCTTTTACTGGCCTTTTCTGAGTGTGGAAGTGTTAGCAAGAGATTCGCAGAGTTAATTAACTACCCCCACCTCCCTCCCTCCTGTTTGCCCAGCTCATTCAAACACATAAATGCCACTACAAACAACCACTAAATCTACAGAGGCTTGTTCTGGCTGTCAAACACAGCCGTAAAAATAATATGCCCTCCAGCAGGGGAGGGGAAAGAGAAGATGGCAAAGCACTCACTAATTTTCAACAATCCCTCTTTAGAGGCATAATCTTCAAATAAATATTTAACTTGCTCTGTCTTCAGTCTTAGATTATTTACAAATCAGGCTTTAAAGGCGATTTTAAATGATCCTTCCCTGAGCTATTTGCACACCTAGAGTTGCCCGGGGGAGGAATGAGCCTTCCCAGAGTCCGAGGCTGGCTTCCCATGCAACCATACATGGCCTGCGAGCTCACAAAGCAGGAGGCTCCAGACCCCAGGCAGTTGCATACCCCCTGTCAGTTCCCAGCGCCCCTGTGCGATGAAGCAATGGCCTGCCCACCTCCAGAAAGTTATCATTCAGGGCCCTTTCGGAGACTGAGGGAAATGTCCGTGGAAGGCCAGAAATCTGTCCTAAGGAGGCCTGTGGCCCCAGCTGAGACACCAGGGGGAAAAAGGGTTCAAAGGGTGGGTCCAAAATCTCAATTTCACCAGGTGAAGGCTCACAGACAACATAATTCTGATTGTTTCTCTTGTTCTTGTTCCTGAGGCTGCACTGAGTACAGTGGAAAGTGTGTTAATCGCATAGATTAACTGCTTTGACAAACAATACCAAATACAGTAGAAGTTTATTCTCATTTGTATAAAGTTCTAACTCGTGTTCCCAGTCGGCAGGCAGGAACTCTTCCACCCAGTGATTCGGAACACGGGCCCTTTCTACCCAGCTCTAATGATGAGCTTTTGGGGTGATGGTGGGGTTTGAGGGGTCCAGAGCCAACAGCCAAGAAAGAATTCCTGAAGACATCTTTGGTGCAAAAATAGTGATTTTATTAAATCACAGAGACAGGACCCATGGGCAGGAAGAGCTGCCCTGGACCCTGTGGAGAAACTGGTTATATATTTGGGAGTTGGGGGAGGTAAAGTCCAGGGGAAGTTTCCAGTGAGGTTTTCATATGCTAAAGAAGACTCAGAGGACACTGGAAGCCTAGCCATTGTCAAGCTAAGGTTGTTTTTCCCTGGAGCAAAGCATTAGTATTGAGACAGTAGGGATTTCCTGGAGAAACGTTTTCCTCTGTTAGCCTGCCTCAAGTATTTGTCAATGGGCTGCGGGTTAAAAGGAAATTTAGTTCTATCTGCCATTTCCTTCTGCCTTTCTTCCCCACATCACTATGGAGGGGAGAGTGATGTTGGGGCTCTAGAAAACCGAGTCTATAGGTTTCTGGAGATTAGGCTATTGATTATACAGCCTTTTTCCTGTAATCTTCTAAGATATTTATAAATAGGTGGAGACCCAAATCCTGCAGGTCTATGGTCTCTATCCATTAATCTTTTGTTTTTCCCCTTTCCTTTGTTCTTGGGCAGCCAGGAGTGCCCAAGGAATATCACACACATCCCACCTGGGGCGAGGGGGTATCTGTGGCCTGTCAGCTTGCCTTATGCTCCCTCATCACTATGAAACACCTTTAGGCCCTGCCCAGGATACAGTACAATGGGAGCCCAAGGTGAAGGGCATGGTGCCTCCCTAGATACCCAGAGACAACCCTACACCAAGCCAATGGGCTCTGTATAAGTCTGCACACTGAGCCTTCACTTGACCTTCATTCTATTTCCCATGTACCACAAGGGCTCTTTCTATTTATTTGCTTTATTCTCTTTTAGTATCTCAGTGAGCTGCTCCACTTTATTTTTTGGCATAGGAGGAAACCATTACATAAAATGTACTAATAAATCATGATTCAGGGAGGGGGAAAATGCTCACTGAGGTAGATCCATCATTAAAAACAAACAAACAAAATAACAAAACAAATTGGAGTTTACAGAAACTCCTGGGAGTTTTCTCCTTGCTTGAGACAACACTTGGGCACGGATGGTTCTGTCCAGGTTGGACTGGCCAGTGTCCCTCCAGCTGGGAAACCCAGCATCAACTCTGCATCCATTCCACAGACACACAGAGAGAAGAATCCAGAACTCTGGCCTGTCTTTCAATAGTCTTGCTGAGGCTGTGTCCTTCCTTGACTCTGGCTGGATTCTGAACCCCAGCCAAGGATAGATAGCCAGGGACCATCTTAAGGTGGGCCAGCCCCAGACCCGCTCCCACACCAGCACGGGCGCCACCTTGTGGTTCCTGTCCTATTGCTCGCAGTCTACATAAACACCAGCACACTCCGACAGACTGCACATCCCAACTAGTAAGAGTTCAATTCTAACTAGGAAAAAATGGTGGGGAGGGAATGGGAGAAATAAATATCATCGGGGCAGGGGTGGGGAGTGGGAGCGAATACTTCTTTGGATAGTTTTGGAATGTTAACTGCCATCTCCCCTGGTGGCTCCATCAGTTAAGCTTACAGCTTTGGCTCAGGTCATGATCTCATAGTTCATGGGCTCGAGCCCTAAATGGGGCTCTGTGCTGACAGCTCAGAGCCTGGAGCCTGCTTCAGGTTTGTGTCTCCCTCTCTCTCCCCTGTATCCCTGCCCCTCCCCTGCTATTGCTTTCTTTTTCTCTGTCTCTCACAAGTAAATAAAACATTTTAAAAAATAAAAATAAATGAATTGCCATCTCCTGGAGGCAGGGGATGGGGCAGAAAGCAGGGAAGGATGGACGGCCTCTTGAACCACATCGTAAGGACACACACTTATGTGCTCCGTTTGATATTCCTTTCTCACTGTTAACAATCATTTCTTTCATCAGGGAAACATTTCATCTTTAAAAAGCTGGATGTCCAGGAATGTAATTTTTGGAAAACAAAGTGAAGACAATCTGTAAACCACACATCCTCAATTCTATGAACCCTCTTACCACAAGTGAAGTCATACAACGACGGTGACTTCTTCCCCTCCCAAACATAGGATCCTTTTGGAATTTGAATTAGAAACTCAAATTTGTCTCCCCTATCTTAGTCCTTAATTATCATCATATGTCACATAATACAATCACTAGGAGATGGAATAAGTAATTCATACATTCACCTATGCATTAACTACTTATACATACAAGCATACATAGAGATGTAACTATGCATATATGCGTATATATCACATAGTTCCAGAATTACATGCATATTCCCATTGCAACTTCATGACCACCATGAAATAGGCCTTGCAGAAATGTCTCCCATTTCACAGATGAGGAGGCTGGAATCAGTTGGGTGAATGAGGTCCTAGGGAACCAGTGAGCAGCAAAGCAGGACCCAGATATGTCTCAATAATATGCTTCCTCGGTCCCTTTGTTCACTGTATCTATTCACATGCACACACATATCCACACTTCAAGTGTGAGCTATTATAATCTCCTGGTCATTGTTTTACAAGAGTGGGAAGAGGCCAGAACCCAGAGATGATGAGCTGTCACCTTTCCTGCTCAGGAGGGGCAGGTTAAAAGCTGCAGGAGGCAAGCCAGAGCAGATGATAGCCATCATGCTGCTGTGTGGTGATTCTCTATCTGTGTCTAATATCGCCTTCTGACACCAGATCTACCACCTACACCAGGGGCCATGAAGCACAGAGCTAGGACACCCCCACTGCACACACAGCAGGTGCCCAGGGGCTGAGGTTTGCATTGGTTTATGGCAAAGCAGCCTGATCACATCTCTGTCTACATCTTAGTCCATCCTGGCAGAAAACCACTCCTAATCCTTGCAAAGTGAAAAGCATAAGTGTTCTTGACAGAAATCTGGACCCGTTCATACCTTTGGAGACATCTGATTTATTCAAGTCCTGGTGTTTTTACTAAAACTATTGCTGCTTCTGCCTTCCTTCCACAAGCATGACTCTTCTTTTAAGAAAACATTCTACTCGAGGCATCTGGGTAGCTCAGTCAGTTAAGCATCTGACCTTGGCTCAGGTCGTGATCTCATTGTTTGAGAGTTTGGTTCATGAGTACAAGTCCCACATGGTGCTCTCTGCTCTCATCGTGGAGCCTGCTTCAGATCCTCTGTCCCCCACTCTCTCTCTGCCCCTCCCCTGCTCTCTCTCTCTCTCAAAAGTAATAAAATAAACATTAAAAAAAGAAAAGAAAACATACTCTGTACCTGGAGCACAAATAGACAGTGACAGCTAAGACATAAAATCTAGGAGCCAAGATTCCATTCCAGCTACAACCCTAAATTGCCCCTGTGGACAATGCCTCAATGGCCTTTGTAACTGCTATTTTTCTTTGCAGGTGTACAGACTGCATCGCAAATTATATAATTATATATATTATATAATGTTGGAGATGTCAAAGAAAGGACATTGTAAAAATGTTACAAGACTTGAAGTGTATTCCTGAGGGAAAGGAAAAATGGATGTACACAACAGAAGGAAATTAGGATTGGAAAATAGGACTTCTCTCCAGAGCATTCCAGAGAATTTTAAAGACCACCATGTCTTGCAGATTCTCACACTAGCCCTCCCCCAACTATTTCTGCAGTTCAATAGCCAACATGGAGAGGGAACATCAGCCCCCTTGTGGAATGTGGCTAACTTTCTAAAGGTCTATGACAAAGAAAGATCATTTCCCAAGCAAAACAAAGACAATGACATAGGATTACAGCTACATAATGACTGTTTTTACATTGAGCCAATGACTGCATAGAAATAACAGGAAGACAGACTAGGATCTCCCTTCCATACGCTTGATGGCCTTTGTCACACTCTGTTATGAGTTGAACTGTGTCTCCACACAACCCATATGTTGAGGACTTAACCCCAATGTCTCAGAATGTAACAGTATTTGGAGATAGGGCCTTTAAAAACATGATTAAGTTAACACGAGGCCATTAGGCTGGCCCTAATCCAATCTGGTCTCCTTATAAGAAGGGAAAACTTGGGACACCTGGGTGGCTCAGCAGGTTAAGGGTCCGACTTTGACTCAGGTCATGATCTCACTGTTGGTGAGTTCTAGCCCCATGTCATGCTCTGTGCTGACAACTCAGAGCCTGGGGCCTGCTTCACATTCTGTGTCTCCCTCTCTCTCTGCCCCTCTCCCCCTTGTGCTCTCACTTTCTCTCTCTCTCTGTCTCTCAAGAATAAACATTAAAAAAATTAAAAAAGAAAAAAAAAAGGTGAAACTTGAACACGGACATGAGATGCTCACACAGGAAAGAACACATGAGGGCACAGTGAAAAAGTGTGAAAATCTACGAGCCAAGGAGGGAGGCCTCAGGAGAAATCAAGCCTGCCAATATCTTGATCTTGGACTTCCAGCCTCCAGAACTGTGAGACATAAGTTTCTGTTTAAAAAAAAAATTTAATGTTTATTTTTGAGAGAGAGAGAGAGGGAAAGTGAAAGTACAAGCGGGGTTGGGGAGCCTGGGTGGCTTAGTCGATTAAGCGTCCGACTTTTGCTTAGGTCATGATTTCGCGGTTCCCGGGTTTGAGCCCCGCGTCGGGCTCTGTGCTGACTGCCAGCTCAGAGCCTGGAGCCTGTTTCAGTCTGTGACTCCCTCTCTCTCTGACCCTCCCCTGCTCACGCTGTCTCTCCCTCTCTCTAGAAATAAATTAAAAAAACATTAAAAAAAAAAAAAGAAAGTACAAGCGGGAGAGGGGCAGAGAGAGAGGAGAAACACAGAGAATCCAAAGCAGTTTCCAGACTTTAGGCTGTCAGCACAGAGCCTGATGCAGGGCTCAAACTCACGAACCATGAGATCATGACCTGAGCCAGAGCCGGATGCTTTACCAACCCAGCCACCAGGAGCCCCAAGTATTTGTTTTTTAGTCCCCAGTTTATGGTACTTGTTACAGCAGCGCAAACAGACTCACCCCAAAAGCCTCAGAACAGAAATGGGGAAAGCATTTGACCTTGGAATGCAGAGGCTTGGGTTTAGGTGGGGCTTTGTCACTAAGTCATGTTCCCAGAGAAAAGTCAGGGTTTTTGAGCATCGCTCTCTTCCTGTACTCGACGTGAGGGTTGATGGAGACAGACTGAGAGGTTCATTCTCTCCACATTCCATGACTTCACCACCTGTCCATCACACAGATGCCCCACCCAGCCCTCAACTGCCTGCGGAAGGCAGGGGGTGGGAAGGGTCCCCGCAGCAGCAAGGCTCACTCAGTGGCTCCACAAGCTATAAGCACACTGTTGCCTTGGCCTTGAGATGTGGGGAAGGATCTGTATTCTCTAGTGTCAGGAGTTAATGAGTTGGGAAGCCATGTCATTCTCCCTAATTGGCTCTTGCTAAGACCAGGGCCGTCTTTGCCTGGAGACCTTTGCAATCCTGACTGCTCAGGTGTTCAGCCTGCCCCTCACCCTCACCCTGCTTCCCACACACGCCTCTCCCCCAGGGCTTGCTCTGGCTTGAATTGCTGCCAAACTCTCACCCAACTCCCAATTAAGTCTACCAGGCAAGGTCTGCCCCATGGAGGAAGCCCTCCCTTGCAAAGGAACTTAAATCACTTGATGCGTGCATGCCAATTTTTCCCTCCATATCACTCTTACTGTTAGCCTTTTCTTTTTCCCTTTTTAAGAAAATGACTACAACTCATTATTTTTAAAGAAAGCTTGATGGGCTTTGGCTCAGACACAAAACAAAATTTCAACCAACGGCAATGAATGCAGACCATTCCAAAGGATAAAAGGCAAAGGCACCTAAGACCACCTAAGTAAAGGTTAACTGAAATTGCCTGGCATGCCCCCTCTGACACCTTCGCGTGTGTTCTTGCTCATTTCCACACACCCACAGCAAGTTGGGCACATGCATCTAAAGTACCCTAATTGTACCAGAAGCTGCTGCTCCAGACCCCCTCCCCCATCTTTTCTTCTCTATTCTTATTCTGCTAATTAACATCAACAACCTTACTGCATCCTGTCCTGTGCCTAGCAAAAGGAAAGTCAGCAGGGATAGTGTTGCGACTTCCTTACATCATTTTCAACTGCATTTTTTTTCAACCCAAAGTCCCTTGAATAATAGGAGATTGAAAATGGCCAGAGGAAAAAGAGCTTTTGAATATTGAGAAAACTTCCAAGTAGCATGTAGTCTGTAAGTTTCAATTTGCAACTAGGTCACTGAATGTAAGCCCCTCCCACAGGCTTTTCTAAGGTCATACATAAGCTGAAAGCATTCTCATTTGGAGCAGTGGCTCAAAATGTGCATGAACAGAATTGCATAAATCCATACAGTAACAAATAGGAAGAGAAATAGCTAGACAAGGAGACAGTCACATAGTACTGATTCCTAAAAGCAGGACATCTCTGCATTTTAGAAAACTGAACTTTATGCAATTAGAGGCAGAGACTGATGACTCCAATACTATTAAGAGCTTTGATGGCAATCAGATGTGGACCACACACCACACACTGAAGGGCAAGGGAATGCATGGCAGTGAAATACAGAACCAGAACCCAGGGGACAGAGTTATGACCAGATGCATTGCTGGCCACTCCTGGAGATGTCACCATCCCTGACACCCTCAGGACTCACACATGTATATAATAAGCTGCTCCTCTCTAGGTTTGAACTTTAGTGCCCTTCAGTGGGTCCACCATGGGGCTTCCTGGGCAGCTCTGATGTGACCTACACTAGCTTAGAGTAATGTGTATAGGTGGCAAGCAGCCATCTCCCTGGTACTTTAGAAGCCTGGTAACAGAGTTAAGATTACTCAGAAGTATTTTATTCTTTTAGACATTATTGTAAATGGGATTATTTCTCAATTTCCTTTTCAGATAGTTGGTTGTTAATATATAAAATGAGGCTGATTTTTATTTGTTGATTTTGTATTCTATAATCGTGTTAAATTCATTCATTTCTCCTAACTGTTTTTTGGTGGAGTCCTTAGAGTTTTCTATATAGAAGATCATGTCATCTGCAAATAGACCACTTTCCTTCTTCCTTTGTGATCTGAATGCCTTTTATTTCTTTTCTTGCCTGATTGCTGTGGCTAGGACTTTTTGTACTATGTTGACTAGGAATGGTGAGAATAGGCACCCTTGTCTTGTTCAGGATCTTAGAAGAAAAGTTTTCAGTTTTTCACCACTGAGTATGGCATTCACTGGGGGCTTCTTATACTTGACTTTTATTATATTGAGGTACATCTCTTCTATACCTAATTTGTTGAGCATTTTTAACATAAAAGACTATTGAATTATGCCACAGGATTTTTTTCCGCATCTAGTTAGATGATCATATGATATTTTAATGTTTATTTATTTATTTTGAGCAAGAGAGAGAGAGCAGGGAAGGGGCAGAGAGAGAGAGAAAGAGTATCCCAAGCAGGCTCCACACTGTCAGTATGGAGCCCAACATGGGTCTCTATCTTACGAACCATGAGATAATGACCTGAGGCAAAATCAAGAGTCAGATGCCTAACCAACTGAGACACCCAGAAGTCCCTAGATTATCATATGATTTTTAATATTTCATTTCATAATATTAATGTGGTTTATCACATTGGTTGATTTGCATATGTTGAACCATCCCAAAAATAAATAAATAAATCCTACTTGTATTGTTGAATTTGATTTGCTAGAATTTTCTTAGGGTTTTTTGCACCTATGTTCATCAGGAGTATTAGCCTATGATTTTCTTTTCTTGTGGTCTCTTTGTCTGGTTTTGGTATCAGGGCTATGTTGGCCTTATAAAATGAGTTTGGAAGTGTTCCCTCTTCTTCAAGTTTTTGGAAGAATTTGAGAAGGATTGGTGTTAATTCTTCTATAAAGGTTTAATAAAATTCACTGGTGAAGCCAGCTGGTCCTGGGCTTTTCTTTGTTGGGAATTTTTCATTACTGATTTCAATATTCTTACTCATTACTGGTCATGAACAATTTTCCATTTCTTCATGATTCACTCTTGGTAGATTATACGTTTTTAAAAATTTATCCATGTCTTCTAGGTAATCCAACTTGTTGGCATATGAGTGTTCATAGTATTATCTTTTGATCCTTTGTATTTTTGTGGTGTCAGTTTAATATCTCTTTTTCTTTCTAATTTTATTTATTTGAGTCTTCTCTCTCTTCTACTGAGGAGTAAAAAAAGGAGGTGAAAGAGCTGTACACTGAAAACTGTAAAACACTGATGAAAGAAATTAAAGCAGATACAAGTAAATAGAAAGACAAACTGCCTTCACCTATTTGCGCTCCTATAACAAAATACTACAGACAAGGTAGCTTATAAACAACAAGAATTTATCTCTCATAGTTCTGGAGGCCAGAAGTCCACGATCAAGTTGTCAGCCAGCATAGTCAAGTTCTGGTGAAAGGCCTCTGGGTTGTTTACTGCCCACTTCTCTATGTGTCCTCATAATGGAATGGGAGATCCAGCTCTCTGGGGATACTCTTATAAAGGCATCAGTCCCATTCATGAGAACTCTGTCCACATGACCAAATTACCTCCCAAGGCCCTACCTTTTAATGCTATTGCTTTGGGGGTTAGAATTTTAACATATAAATTTAGGGCAGATATAAACATTCAGATTATAGCACATTCCATGTTTATGGATTGGAAGAATTAATATTATGGGGCACCTGGGAGGCTCAGTCAGTTAAGCATCCAACTTTGGCTCAGGTCATGATCTCACTGTTCATGGGTTCGAGCCCCATGTCAGGCTCAGTGCTGACAGCTCAGAGCCTGGAGCCTACTTCAGATTCTGTGTCTCCCTGTCTTTCTGTCCTTCTCTTCCTCATGCTCTGTATGTGTATATCTTTCAAAAATAAACATTAAAAAATTTTTAATAAAAAAGAATTAATATTATTAAAATGTTCATACTACCTAAAGCAAACTATAACTTAATTCAATACCTGTCAAAATCCCAATGGCATTTTTTTTTACAGAAATAGAAAAAATAATCCCAAAATTCATACAGAACCACAAGGGACCCTGAATACCCAAAGGGATCTTGAGAAAAAACAAAGTTGGAGCTGTCATACTTCCTGGTTTCAAAATAATTTACAAAGCTATAATAATTAAACCAGTAGGGTACTGGCTTAAATACAGATATGTAGACCAATGGAACAGAAAAGAGAGCCCCAAAACAAACCCATGCATATATGGTCAACTGAGCTTCAACAAGGATGTCAGGAGTACACTGCCAAAAAGATCATCTCCTTGACAAATGGTGCTGGGAAAACTGTCCACATGCAAAGAAATGAAACTGGACCTCCATGTTACTTCATACACAAAAATCACTTCTAAATGGATTAAAGACTTAAATGTAAGACCTGAAACTCTAAAACTTCTTGAAGAAAACATTCTTGACCTTGGTCTTGGCAATGATTTTTTAGATGTGACACAAAAAGCACCAGCCAAAAGCAAAAGCAGACAAATGGGACTACATCAAGCTACAAGGCTTCTGTACAACAAAGAAAACCATCAACATGCTGAAAAGGTAGCCTACATACTAGGAGAAAATGTCTGCAAACGATCTATCTGATAAGCAGTTAATATCCAAAACCTGGAGAACATTAGGCTAAATGAAATAAGCAAGTCACAGAAGGTCAAATATTGCATGATTCCACTAATATGAGATATCTAAAATAGTCAAGCTCATAAAAACAGAGAATAGAATGGCAATTGCCAGCTATGGGGAAGAGGAACTGAGGAGTTGATGGTCAATAGGTATAAACTTTCAGATATGAAAGAGGAAGAAGTTCTAAATATCTCCTATACAACATGGTACCTGTAGTAGTTCATTTAACAATACCATATTACACACTTTAAAATGTGTTTAGAAGATAGATCTCATGTTAAGCTTTTTTTTTTTTACCACACACACACACTAAAGAACACAAGGAAACTTTTGGAGGTGATAAATATACTTAGTACCCTGATTGTGATGATGGTATCATGGGTGTATATCTATATCCAAACTGATCAAAATGCATACAGTAAATATACACAAATTTTTGTAATATCATTTGTATTTCAATAAAACTTTTTTATAAATACAGAGTTAAGAAACATAACACAGTCAAAGATCCTCCAAATATCTGTGACCTTCCATGACCTAATTCGGGGTTGACTTTTAGAGAGAAAATCCAAGCTACATGGAAAGACCACATGCAGGAGCTCCATTCAACAGTACTGGCTGAGCTCATCTTTCAGCCAGTACAGCCCACTGCCCAGCCCAGTGCCCAACATGCCAGCGAAGTAGCCTCCAGGATTCTAGCCCCCAACCATTCAAAACTTTTCATCAGAATTCATGGCAATTCTGGAGCACAGACGAGCCAGATTCACCATGAGGAGTGATATCCTAACCATAGGACTCAACAGTGCAATGAAGTGGTTCTTGTTTTTATGCAATTCAGTGTGATTTTATGCCACTAACTTTTAAAAAATCTAGCTTTATTGAGATAATGAATAATACCATGAGGTCCACCCACTGAAAGTGTACCATTCAAGAGGTTCAGGTGTCACCCACAGTCAATTTTAGGACAAGCCCAACACCCAAAAGTTCAATTTTCATCTTTTCTAGACAATGTTTACTCCCAACTCTGACTCCAGGCAACTTTGCATCTGTTTTCAGACTGTATAGTTCCCTCTTTTCTAGAGATTTCTTATAAACAGGAATTGCATTACATATAAATAGAATCTCATTTAAATTTCCCATAAATGAAAGTATGAGCTACTGTGTCTTAAATCACTATGATTTTTGGGTTTTGTTTTTAATTTTTTAATGTTTATTTATTTTGAGAGAGAGAGAGAGAGCATGCAAGCAGGAGATGGGTAGAAGGAGACAGAGGGAATCCCAACCAGGCTAAACACTGTGAGCACAGAGCCCAACATGGGGCTCGATCCCTTGAACTGTGAGATCATGACCTGCGCTGAAATCAAGAGTCAGACACTTAACTGACTGAGCCACACAGGTGCCCCAAATCACTATGTTTTGACATAGTTTATTATATAGCAATGGATGACTAGAACACTTCCCCTTAATTGTGTCCCAAAAGAGGATAAAGGCACCCCAATAATGACTGAGATTGAACACTCCTTTAGGCTAATTCAGTCAGATTTAAAGGAAATTGAGTTGCGACATCTCACTTGGTAAGTGCAGGTACCGTCACTTGAAAAACCTGTTGGCTTCAAGCTTCAGATTTAGAAACTGCCACTCACGATTGCTCTTGTTATTCTGCTCTCCAAAGTACTTCTCCCTCTTGCCCCCACCCCATGAGATGCCTCAGAAAACATCTTCAGGGGCACCTGGGTGGCTTCATCGGTTAAATGTCTGACTCTTGGTTTTGGTTCAGGTCATGATCTTGTGGTTCATGAGTTCAAGTCCCACATCAGGCTCTATACTGACTGTGCAGAACTTGCTTGGGATCCTCTCTCTCCCTCTCTCTCTCTGCCCCTCCCCTGCTTGTGTGCATGCTCTCTCTCTCTCACCCCCATCAAAAATAAGTAAACATTAAAAAAAAAGAAAGCATCTTTAATGATTATTTTCAAGGAAGTTGCTCACAAGAAGCAGCATTTATATTTAAATTCTATAAAATCTCTAAAGCTGAGAGAGAGAAAGCCCACCATTTTCTTTAATTGAGAAAGAGCACACACACACACACACACACACACACACACATTAGGGCTCCTGGATGGCTCAGTCGTTTGGGCATCTGACTTCAGCTCCGGTCATGATCTCACAGGTTGGTGAGTTCAAGCTCCATGTGGGCCTTGCTTCTCTCCATTCAGAGCCCACTTGAGATCCTCTGTCTCCCTCTCTCTCTTCCCCTCACCCGTTATCTTTCTCTCTCTCTCTCAAAAATATATACCTTAACATTTTTTTAAAAAAACACATCAATTTTCCAGTAAATCATCATGCCACAAATGTCAAATGTATAAATGCACACAAGGGTGTGTGCACACGCATGAGAAAGATAGAGAGAGGGAGGAAGGTATGCGGCCGGGGGAGATTTGTGAAAGCCTCTGAAATAACATGCATGCATTTTTCAAATAACAGAAACAGAGTCCCGCTTAGGGGCAGAATGTAATAAAAAATAAGGAAGAGAGGAGAAGCCGATTTCATATAAAGAAGAAAAACAATTCTCTCTCTTTCTAGATACTTAATGCCAACATCTCATATTTGTGGGAGATAGGAACCTAATCTTTTTTTTTTTTTTTTTTTTTTACCCACAAACACCTTTAGGATAAGTCATTATCCACAGCCTAGGGATAACTTTTTAGGCAGTCAGTGGCTTATCTTTGTATATACCAAAAAAAAAAAAAAAAAAATTCTTTAAATAACCAGGTTTGCTGCACTCTAGGCAAAGTTCAAGGGGGAGATGGAGAAACAAAATTTTGTTTCAAGTACTGTGCAAGGGGCTTTCCATTTGTCATGCAGTTGAATCTTCCCCATTATGTGCGGCATCTGCTAATATTTGTTTTAGTTTTGCAGTTTCAGAAACTGGCACTAAGAAGTTAAATAATAAGCAAGTCTGTCCATCACCAGCACTGCAGACCCAGGTGTGACTTAGCCTGGCCTTCCCAGAACTCCTGGAGTTGCGTTACTTGGCTCAGGAACACCTGAGTGCCTCCTAGTGGGATGATAAATTGACATCCACTGGTTGGAGTAGTTCTGATAGGCCACCAGCATCTTTCCCTCCAAGTTTGAGACAAGCTGTTTAGGAATTCTTCCTGACTGACTGTCCCTTGCCACCCCAGTAAGTACTTTGTTAAATGCCCTGCTAAGATCCCCCCTCAGCTCTGCTCTATGTTTATTCCTAACATAGAACTGACCCTTCTAATCTGTAAACATTTTGAGTGTCCATCTCTCACAAGAGACTATAAGCTTCCTGAGGGGAGAGACCGTGTCCCATTTAGCATTTATCCCAGTGCTCTGCATATAGTAAATGCCCCCATGTTTATTGAATGCCTGAGTTAATAATTAGAGATCACTCAGCCACAATTAGTGCCCAAGTCCCTTCCATGCCTCTCACTAAATGGCATTGAGTGTACAAATCACAGAGCTTTCTTCATGAGAAAAGATGGATAGGAATGACTACATACAAATGTAAAACTTCTATAAGGCAAGAAACACACGAACAAAATTTAAAGGGAAGAGGCCAGCTGTAAGAACACGTTTGCAAAAAAAAAAAAAAAAAAGAGAGAGATAAAATCCTTAATATATAAAGAATTCCTATAAATTAATATTAAAGATGCATAGCACAGTAGGAGAGGGGAAATTATAAATGGACAGATCACAGAAGAACAAACACAAGTGGCTAAAATACAAAAAGATGTTGAACATCACTAATAACTATGGAAATACAAACTATAATAACTGTCAACCTAGCAAAATATTAAAGGTAGAATTTACTCAGTTTAAACACAGACAGGGTAAATCAGTATGACCTTCTGAACAAACATTTGCCAATAGTCTTGAAAATTTCAAATGGGTACCTCCTTAAATTCCATGATTCCACTTTTAGGAGCACTTACAAGGAAATATGACTAGTTAACATGTGTACCTAAAGCTGTTCATACACACTTATTTTCTGCAACTTTATTTATATTGGCAAAATTATGTTGAATAAATATTAATTATAGTTAAAAGGCAAAATGCATTTTACAATTAAACTATGAAGCTACTCTATTTCATGAGGTCCTTCTAGCTGTGTTAATACATCTATGTCATATAATGAAAACGAGATTGCCAAGCAATACAACTGAATTTTTGGGGGGGGAAATGTGTATTAGTTTGTAGAGATTTGCATAAGCACTCCAAAAAGTTGTAGAATGACACCACCAAAGTTGTTGACAGTATTTATCTCTGGGACTGGAAATGGAGTGCACAAGAAAAAACTTTTTCTTTTAGCCACGTATGTGTCTGTGCAATCAGTTAAATGTGCTACAAATTTGTTACAGTTTCTATTGCTTTTGTAATATGAAAGGAAAGCACAGAAGTTTCTTTTTTTTTTTTTTTAATTCAGTCATATCTTTTCTTGGTTGCATTGCTATTCTCTGTAGAGCCTGACAGAATGTAAAAAAGAGAGAGAGGGAACTTTAGTTTGAGAATGATGCATGCCCAGCCACTCTGACACTCTCTTCGGCCCATTATGCGTAACGCAGGGAAGTGCTCTTGGATCATTGCCATTTTATTGAAAGTGTCAGTGATTGCTTACAAAATTCAATGAAGTGGTCTCTTCCCTTGAGGAGCTAACAAAGTCTAGTGAGAAGAAGAACAATCAACTTATAAAAGCATATAACCTACAAGGAAGAATAGTTTATGAAATAGTGGCTGGCCTAGGATGATGTAAATGAGTCAGCCAGGAAAAGTCAGAGAAGGCTTTACCAACGGGAAAGTTTGTGAACTGAAACTTAGCCATTGAGCGGAATTTTTTTTTCGGGTAATTACACACATAGTTTTTAATGAAATTTTATACAATGAAAAGTAAAATTGTTGTTTGCATAGCCACATGAAAGAATTTGAGACAAAGCAAATACACTAATTAAATAGGAAGTGGGAGAGTGACAGAAGATTTCTAAGCTCTCTTCTAGTTTTCAAAATATCTGTTTTGAGCACACAGAGTATTGATGGATCCCTTGAATATATTCGGTGCTGGAGTCCAGCTCCAGCCAGGTCCGGGGATCCCTGAAGGATGGATAGAGTCGGCAAGAGAGAGTGAGAGAGCCCCGAGAATCTTTCTGATCACCAGGCAGACTTCTCTTTCCTGTTGATTTTGGTGTCTTTACCTATAGGTCAAACATTAACATGGCATCAAAAAATCGAATTCTTACAATGGATAGTTCTCTGTGATAAGGTGTTTTGGAAAATGTACAGAAAGAGGTTTTACAGAAGTATTCTTGCAGAACTACCCCAATTATAGTGAGGTTGAGTAACTAAGAAAATAATAAGGTGTTCTTAGTGAAAAACAGGATAACATACACATTTTAATAACGCTAAGATTAAGTCATAGGTTAAGTTGTAGATACTCTTATCCATCCTCATCACAGCTGCCAGTGTAAGGGAAGGTGTTTGTGGAATGTAGGCCTTTAGGGAAGGGACTACTATACATCATCAGTTAGCAAAGGTATATGTGGTAACTTATGTTCTGCTCTTATCTGTTCCTTCTCTCTAAGTTAGGATCTGTCTCCGGGCAAGACTTAATTGTCCAGTTATATTCTTTATGGCATGGGAGAGCTAACTATACCTTTAAAGAGTTTAGCTCATTCCCAATATATAGAATAGCCTCTTCAAGCACATTTCCTTTTGTGTCTAGTTTTATGATTTCTTGAATAGCTAGAGCATGAGAGACATTTTTGGTTAGCTGATCCGAGCTGTATGAAACTCGGATTAATGCAACAGTAGAAACAGAATTGTGCACGTAAAGGTCAATCTTTTATGAGTAAGGGTCATTAGCCTGTTCATAGCACAAGGGAAAGTATGGAGGAAAACAGGACCTGCCAGAGACACAATGTCTATTCTCATAATCAAAAGAAGTTCCCACAATAAGTTCCTTCACAAGGTGCAATCATCATATCAGGGCCAGAATAAGGGGACAAGTCACTCCCAATACCAGTCGACAAGGTACCTTGGGGGTCAGTGCTCAGACAGAAATAATTGAGTGGGGGTGGATATCAGTCATCTGATGGCAAGAGACTGTGCAACTTGCTTTAACCTCACCAGGAGCTTTCTCAACTAATGGGCTCAGAATGGTTCCCAACAGTTTGTCTCTGACCTGAGTATGGAAATGGGGGAAGGGGGTATAAAACCATATGCACATGGTCTCAGCCCTTACGAAGTTTACAGCCTTGGGGTACCTGGGTGGGTCAGTCAGTTGATCATTGAACTTCAGCTCAAGTCATGATCTCATGTTCCTAAGTTCAAACCCCACATTGGTCTCACAGCTGTCAATGAAGAGGCTACTTCAGATCCCCTGTCCCTCTCTCTCTGCTCCTCCTCTGCTTGCAATCTCTCAAAAATAAGTAAAAAACATTTAAGAAACAGAAATTTACAACCTTTGCTAAGGATGCCAAACTAATGCACAGAAATCTGTATCCAGTAGGACCCATCCCAGTAGGTTATTGAAAATGCTAATCTACTGACATTACATAACTAGGCACCAAACCATATGTTATAGATTCTGAAGATGATGTCCATAAATGATACAACCAAAAAACAAGACACTCTTCAGATTTGTAAACCTATATCCAGGATGCAAATATTTCACCATATTTAGTAGCACATTTTCAATGGATTATTCTTTAAAGTAGTAAAGCTATATGAAATCTAAATAACGGCAAAATATACATAAATTAGCAAAATATATGAGTCTAGTTGACCCTGAATAACATGGGTTAGAACTGCATGGTTCCACTTAGACTTGGGTTATTGTTGTTGTTATTATTGTTGTTTCAGTAAACAGAGTACAGTAGTGTAAACGTATTCTCTCTTCCTTATGATATTCTTAATAACATATCTTTTCTCTAGCTTACTTTATTGTAAGAATAGAGTATATAAGGAGTGCCTGGGTGGCTCAGTCGGTTAAGCGTCCGACTTTCGCTCAGGTCATGATCTCGCGGTTCCTGGGTTCGAGCCCCGCGTAGGGCTCTGTGCTGACAGCCAGCTCAGAGCCTGGAGCCTGTTTCAGTCTGTGAATCCCTCTCTCTCTGACCCTCCCATGCTCACGCTGTCTCTCTGTCTCTCCTAGAAATAAATAAAACATTTTAAAAAAAAAGAATAGAGTATATAAAAATATAACAAACCAGATATGTGTTAATTGGCTGTTTATGTTATGGGTAAGGCTTCCAGTCAATGGTAAGCTATTAGTAGTTAAGTTTCTGTGGACTCAAAAGTTATACACAGATTTCTGATTGTGCAAGGGGATTGAGGCCCCTAACCCCAACTTGTTCAAAGGTCAACTGTATTTAATGATTATAAGCACTACAAATGTAGGTCAGAAAACAAAGCTCTCAGTGCCTACGCAGTTTCCACTGGAGAAATTAGAAAAAGTATGACGAATGGGGGCTTGAATTGAGTCTAATATAACACATAGGATTTAGATCATATAAGAGATGAGGAAGAATATCAGAGATAGGAAGAAGACTACGAAGCGTCACATGATTCTCCTTCATTCTGAATGACTTAATAATGATCCTATACTGTTCTTTATTACCTTTGCTACCTGTCTATAAAATGCCCAGTCATAATCAAGTTCACTCTTATATTTTTAAATTATTTATTTTGGGGAGAGTGCAAATGGGGGATGGGCAGAGAGAGAGGGGTCAGAGGATCCCAAGCAGGCTCTATGTGGACAGGCTGACAGCAGTGAGCCTGAGCCTGATGTGGCGCTCAAACTCATGAACCACGGGATCATGACCTGAGCAGAAGTTGGAGGCTTAGCCTACTGAGCCACATGCCCCTTAAGTTCGTTGTCAAGGCATTAGGAGGAAAGGCACAGTTGACGGTTTCCAAAGGCAAAAGTATGTGGGAAGCCCGTCAGGGACACCAAGGGTTTCCATATACTCCACCATCAAAAGTTCAGAAGTTCCACTTTCTCACCTCATTAGTCTGAGTTGTACACTGTTGATTTCTAGACAGAAAAAAGTATTGGGAGATGGTGTTCCCAAAAGTCTGAGAGACTATCAGAGATGAGTTAAAATGTACGGGGAAGTGTACTGAAGAGTAGAACTGGAGAACGGGCAGTGGGGAAGCTGGGGAGGCTGAGGGAAGGGAAGAAAACCAGTTCCTTCTGGGTTTACGGCCAATTCACATTTGCCATACTTCAGACTCAGACGTTTCGCAAGGGCTTCTCAGTATTAAAGGCAGCTCTTTGAACAATACGGTCCTTTTTTCTTTTTTTCCTACAGTTCACAGCTGTCAGAGATCATTTAACTCCTTATATATTTCCAAAAAGTGATGCCTTTAAAGGGCGGCATAAACAGTGGAGCAGGAGTATCCTGAAGCTTGACTTGGATGCAAGGTGTTAGGGCATCATTTGCATCTGTCAGGATCTGGAAAGAAGGCCTATGTAAACAATTCCATGCATCTAAAAGAAGAACAGAAGAAGAAAACTAAGGAGAGAGGAAGTGGGGTGCAGGGGAAAGGAAGGGTGAGAAATAGAGCTAGAGAGAAAGGAAAGGTAAGAAGGGAAATAACAAGGAGAAGAGAAGGAGAAGCTGAGAATGCATGGATTAAAATTTCAATTTCTTGGGGTGCCTGGGTGGCTTAGTCGGTTAAGCGTCCGACTTTCGCTTAGGTCATGATCTCACAGTTTGTGGGTTCGAGCCCCGCTTCGGGCTGTGTGCTGACTGCCAGCTCAGAGCCTGGAGCCTGTTTCAGAGTCTGTGACTTCCTCTCTCTCTGACCCTCCCCTACTCATGCTGTCTCTCTCCTAGAAATAAATAAAAAAAAAATTAAAAAATTTTTTTAAAAATTTCAATTTCTTTCTTAAAATAGTCCATTTCCATTCACATGCAAATATAGTCACAAAGGACCATGTTAAGTCTCAGGTGTCAGACCTAAACAAACTTCCTAATAATTAGAAATTCGACCAGAGCTCTTATTATCTCAACACAATTTATATTTAATTTCTGATTTGTTTTCCCCTTTTACAATAGATCCAAGTATCACATGTAACATGCACTGATTTTATTCCATTTCACTGAGTACTTTTAATGGCCTTACTGTTTTCCAAGACCGATAAAACTAGTGGTGTGATGTTCCTCCCTTTGGGCTGAGATTCTATATTGGAAATAGAAGCCCAATTCAGTTATGAAAGAGAGACTATGGAACTTAAAGAAAAGGCTCACAACTCTGATTGGGCGAGTTTCACCTTCAAGATTAAATGTATGAACTCAACAGTATTTGTGAAATTACAAGAATCTGTAAAATCTTCCTTTCACATGAATAGCGAGAAGTAGTAAAACAGTCATCATGATGTGATGGTAAGTGAAACTCCAAATGCATTCAAGAATTTTAAATGGAATCCTAAAATCTGAAACCTTTAAAAGCTGAATTCATGGGAAAGTGTCATCTAATTGTACCTTAAGTGATTACCTATATTTGTAACAATAGTATAGAAAAGCTTAGCAAAATGAAAAGTTCCAAGAAAGAAATGACTCATTCTCAATTTTACCATCCATAAATAAGTAATGTTAAACATCTACAAGTTTCAGGGGTGCCTGGATGGATGAGTTGGTTAAGCATCTGACTTCAGCTCAGGTCATGATCTCGTGGTTTGTAACCTAGAACCTACTTCAGAATCTGTGACTCTCTCTCTCTCTGACCCTCCCCTGCTCTCTCTTTCTCTTTCTCTCTCTCAGAGATAAATTAATTAATTAATTAAAACATTAAAAATTTTTTAAGTCTACAAATTTTATTATAACAGAATGAAAAGCATACAGGTAAAAGAAGGACTATCTATGTCAATTCTATCTCAATAAATCTGGAAAACATAAAAGAAATGAAAAAATTAAAATTTGATACACATAGATATAAAGACAAATAATGATTTCCAAAAAATGAAATCATATAACATGTGCTATTTTAAATCAATTAATCTGGAAACTCCTGGGTGACTCAGTGGGTTAGTGTCTGACTCTTGATTTAGGCTCAAGTCATGACCTTACCACTGAGCCCCGTGACAGACTCTGTGCTAAGAGGGGAGTCAGCTAGAGATTCCCTCTCTCCCTCCCTCTGATCTTCTCCCCCAAGTACACTCTCTCTCAAAATAAATATTAAAAAAATAAGTAAGAATAAAACATGTAATCTTATTTTGCACACATCTGACAGAGGAAAAAGAAACTGAAGTAAAAGAAATTTCAGAATTTTAGGTAAATATTTCTTTGCCATCTAAGATTAAGAAAGAAATATAAAATCATTAGCAGTCTAGAGTCATTTACTGCTGACAATTTAAAATACACATTTTATTTTTAAATAGTTTGGATTGATTTTCCTGCTAGAAGAGAGAAAGTTCTCTTTCATTTCCTCCTGCTGCCCCTATACCTTCTACTGCTTGTTACTTTATATGATTTCTATATTGTCAGGATCTGAAACAGAATAAATTGTAAATGTCCCAGAGTTTCTTCCTCAATCTGTATTCGAATGGATCCCATGTTCATGGCTAGTCTTTCTACCACCACCTCCATTCTTGAGTTCTTTATTATGATCCACCCCTTGCCCTATATTTTTTTAATGCACAAACACATTTTTAAAAAATATTATTAGAATTTTTTCAGCTTAAGGCAAATCACAGAAATAGAGTACATGAAATTATGTGCTTAGTGAGTTAGGAAAAACATAATCTGCTTAGGCACCTCAGACCAAAAACACAGCAGGTAATTGGAAATTCAATTTGTGGAGGACGTGATATGCCTCCAAAGGGAAACCATGCAGAAAGTTCCTGGGACTGACAGAAGGGGCCTAGGAAGATGGGATTAAGGTTCCAAATCAGGGGGAGGGGAATGCCAGCTACATCCAATCTCTTTGGAAGTGCCCAATTAGGCAGCAAAAATGCCTCTCCCCAAGTAAGAAGGATCTGAGAATCTGCCTGGGGACATTAATTATTTAGAGGCAAACAGGAGACCTCCTTAATGGTGAATTGTCCTCTCTCTTCATGCCACCTCTGCTTGTGCATGTAAATTTCACCTCACGCTAAGCCTACCAAATATTGAACACACCACCTTCCTCTACACATGGACTTCCTCATGTCTTCCCTTATTGAATGGGGTTCCCCACTCCCAATCCCACCTGTTATATAGATCAGACTCCCTCCCTCCCTTACTTCTGCATCTTACATCCAATTCACCCCAGTCCTCCCTACTGTCACTATACTACCCAGTATTATTTCACAGAAGAGCCTTGGTTAAGGCTCTTCTACATTCCATTTTCCAAAATGTACCTGTGAAATAGCACTTGCACCATATAATGGCCAAATGAAATTTTTAAATTACTGTCAATATTTTACTCTGAAAAGGCAGATTTCTCAGTTTTTACAAAAAAGAAATTTTGGGAGAGGAAACAAGATTTAGAGTCTATAACGAGGGTCAAAACTGCTTGTAAAGGGACAGATAATAATTATTTTTTGCTTTGCAGGTCATATAATTTCCGTTGTAGTACTTGATCTTGCCATTGATAGTAGTGTAAAAGAAGCCATCGTTGATATGTACACAAATGGATGCAGCTGTGTTCTGATAAAACTTTATAAGAACAAGGAGTAACTACTTAAAGAAGAATTAATACCCATTCTTCTCAAACTCTTCTGAACAATAGAAAAGGAGAAAACACTTTCTAACTGACTCTATGAGGCTAGTAAGGGTCTAATATCTTGAATGTATAAAGGACTCTTTCAACTCAACAACAGAAAGACAACCCAACTTAAAAAATGGACAAAAAACCTGAATAGACATTTCTCAAAAGAATATATATGTCCAAATGACTAACGAGCACATGAAAAGATGTTCAACACCATTAGCCATTAGGGAAATGCAAAATCAAGACCACAATGACACCACTTTACACCCACTAATATGGTTATAACTTTTAAAAAGTGGAAGAAGGAAGATTAATTGTTGATGAGGATGTGGAAAAATCGGAACCCTTCTACATTTCCGGTAGGAACATAAATGGTTCAGTCTTGGTGGAAAACAGTTTGGTGGTTCCTCAAAAACTTAAACGCAGAATTACATATGACCCAGGAATGCCACTCTTCGGTATATACCCAAAAGAATTGGAAACAGGACTGAAACCCTATTCATAATAGCCAAAAAGTAGAAACAACTCAAATACCCATCATCAGAAGAATGAATAAACAAAATGCAGCATATACATATAATGAAATATTATCCAGTCAGTAAAAAAAGGAATGAAGTACCGATTCATTCTACAACATGGACAAACCTCAAAAACCTCATGCTACATGAAATAAGCCATGAACAAGAGGTCATATATTGTGTGATTCTGTTGATATGAAACACTCATAATAGGGAAATTCATAGAGACAGAAAGCAGATTGGTGATTGCCAGGATCTGTGAAGAGAAGGAAATGGAAAGTCACTGCCTAACAGGTAAGAGGGTTTCTTATGTGGTGATGAAAATGTTATGGAACTAGACAGCAGTTCCAATAAGAACTGCACAACATTGAAAAATGTATGAAATGCCTCTGAGTTGTTACCTTGATGTTATGTGAATCTTTACCTCAATTAAAATAGAAATAAAATGGGTAGGTCAGATTTGGCCCATGCACCATAGTTTGCTGAGTCATCATCTGGACTATGGGTGAAGAGTTCATGGTTTGCTCTAACACTGCCTTTCCAGGTGGCAATGAGAGTATCAGTTTTAACTTCATCCATAAGGAAAGCACTTTGTCTTTCCACATTCAGGTGACTGCAGAGGTAATGGAGTCATGACTACACACACACACACACACACACACACACACACACACACCTGGAGAGTTCTGGAATTCTCCTCACAGAGATGGGACACAAAGAATGAGACAGTCTGAGAAATCAGTCCATGAATCAATGTCATGAGGAATCTAGAAAGTGACTGTTTAAATGAAAACAGAAGAAAATGCACATTTCAAGAATGCTATAAGGCTTTCTCAAAAGAAGACCCAGATTTAGACTATCAATCAGCTGGGAATAGTTGTAGTTTGTCTTACATCAGCCCACAGGGATTCTTAAAACCATCTGTGGCATTTACTACACAGATAAGACAAGCTTCATCAGAAGGTCTGCAGAGAGCTTGGATGCAGAGATTAGCCTTGGGCTACAGGGCGGTTTCCCTACCTTCCCACTAAGCAGCACTCCCACACACCAGGTGCCCAAGCCAGAAGCCTGACAGACATTCTCCACTCCTCCCTCTCCTCCATTCCCCGCATTCCCTGGATCACCAGGTTCTTGTACCTCCTTAATCTTCCCTTAAGTTATCCCTTTCAGCAACATCCCTTGCTGCTGTTCAAGTTAGGTATGATTATTTCTCAACTGGACTACCATGGCAGCCACCATTTTAGTCCTCCTTCTTCCGGCCTCATCCTCTCCAATGCATGTTCCTTATCCAGCTTCAGTGTACGTTCTAAGACATAAATTGGGGATTTCCGATGCAGTGGTTAGGAACTCAGGCTCTGGATCGGAATACACAGGTTCAATTCCTCATGCCCTTACTTTTTAAAAAAATATTTAAAAGTAACTTTTTAAAAGAAGAGGAAATGTGAACACAGACAGGTATTGAGAGAAGACCATGTGAAGACACAGAGAGAACTATCTATAAGCCAAGAAAAGAGGCTTCAGAAGAAACCAAGCCTGCTGACACCATGATCTTGATTTCTAGCCTCCAGGACTGTGAGAAAATGAACCCCATTGTAGAAGCCAACAGTCTGTGGTACTTTGTTAAGTCAGCCTAGCAGGCTACACACTTCTCTAAAGCCATGCTTCTTTGTACTGACAAAACGGAAATATAATTATTGTAATTCAGTGTAATTCTCAAATTCTTGTCAGCCAAGGCAAAAATGGAAACATGTCCTTCAGAAAGAGTATATCAGTCCAGAATGCCTGAAACTGAATTTATCAAGTAACATCATCGAAAAACAAGTGTTTTGTGTGTGTGGTGGGGGGAGAGGGGGTGTCGAGAGCTTTGCTACCAGGGCAGCTTAGTGAGGGTTTTTGCAGCGGAATGACAGAGTGTCATGGCACTCTCCGGGGCTGGTATGTGCTGCCAGTGTAACATGAGAAGGTTGGCCAGGGTCCTCTGAGCTGGAGTGTACAGGGACAGAGGGCACACCTGAAGGGGGGACCCACCTCACCAGGAGCACAGTGATGGGCCTTCAAATGAAAGGCATTTGTTGCTCTCAGGCACATTCTTGGCATTTCATTTGAGAAAAATGCCTGATGGCCAAAATGTCAGGAACATGCCTGTAAATATCAAATTCCTTAGAGCTACCCAACACATCTCATCCTCTTTGTCAAAAAGGCTTGCAGTCACCTCTTTGAAACCTACAGAGACACCTTTTTGCACACCAGGGTTTCTCCTATCAAATGTAACATGTTTCCCCCTCTTGTAATGATTTTGAAACATCCAGCTATCTACTAGACAGCTAGTCTTGAATTCTGGCACCTGGATATGCATTGCCTCCACTTTGTCAAGCTTTTATTGAGTGCAAGACCTGGTAAGACCTGGTAAGACCTGGTAAGGCTCCCACTAAAAGTACTGCTAAAAGGGTCAGAATCACCCAGTCAAATTTATTCATTCACTCATTCACCCATTCATTCATTTGTTATTCATTCACCAAATATTTAAAACGTTAGTTCATGGTACAGGTCAGGATCTGCACTAGGGATCCAAAAACAAATCAGACACAATCCCTCAAGGAAGATAGGGTTTATTGGAAAAGTCTGGTAAGACATGAACAATTATTATACATCCTGATGGGTGGTGTAATAAAATTAAAGATGTAGTGCTATTTCAACAGAGGACGCAAATGGGCTGTGAAAGATACCTCAGAGATCTGATGTGTAAGCTGAACCATTGCTCTGTAGATGGAAATAAGTGAATTGTCAGATTTTACTCTCATATTCAGGATAGAGGTAGAAAGCAGAGGCATGGGCTCTGAAGCTAGGCCACCTGGGTCTGGATCATTGGTTCTTCCCCCCACCAGCTGTGTGAACTTGGGGGTAGTTAATTAGGTCTCCTGTGCCTCAGTTTCCCTATGTGTAAAAGGGGAACAGTTAAATGAGTTAATATATATAAATAGAATGTAGACACATATATAATGTTATATAATCAAACCACATACAAAAATGAATAAATATATAGAGAATAATGCCACCACAAAGTAATCACTACATCAGAATTTGTGATATGTGGTTATTAATGTCAGTTGCTTCAAATATATTTGGGAAGCAGTCTGAGTATAAATTTTACATGTATGGTAGTATTAATGAAATATAGTTGCTCTAGTAATGAATATAATTTTTCTTTCTGACAAAGCATAGGTCTGGACAAGTTTGATCCAGAGCGCACACACACACACACACACACACACACACACACACACACGCACACAAGCACACATAAGTTATATTTACTTTGGAAGCAAAATTGTAGTAATATTCCAGTCCTAAGAATGAATATCTTCTATTCTAAATTCTGTGATTTGCATTGCTACAAAATCCATATTCAACAGGCAGCTACCAATCCTTGAATTTCATTTCGTTTGAATAATTTGGGTCTCAAAGGGGAATTGTGGTTTAACAAGCCAAATAAAGAGAAAAATGTGTCCCAATCTTAACAACATTGGAGGGGTAGCACCTTATGCTAAACATGTTCACAGACATCAGGCTGGGTTGGCAAAAAGCTTAACATCTGTCTCAAAAACCACTTCCCACAACTCTGTGCCTGGCAACAAAAATACCCAAATACTTCTGGGTGGGTCAAGCCTTCCCTGCTCCAGAAGTGTTTGCTTTGTGGTTCAAAATTCATGTCCTGGGTGAGGGACTGTGTCCGGCTCTGTGGGCCTGGTCTAGGTGATGGGTTGGGGAAGTGACAGACACAGGTCTGCTCCCAGTAATGAGCAGCAAGTCCACGTGCAATCGCCATGTTGCCTAGAGTCTCCTCAGCCTGGACAGGGAGAAGTCCTAAATGATGTGTGAGCTCAGGTGTACCACTTAACCTCAAGCCACAACATGTATTTCCCATATTAGCCACGATTTGCAGGACCTTTGCGTCTCCTGCTGTATCTGCCAGTCAAAGAAACCTAGGAGAGAAACAAAAACAAACGTGTGAGCCGCTTTTTACATGTCTGAGTTCCTATTTTCAGTCAAAACACTGGGGGTTCTCAATGACCACTAAATCATCTCCTGCTCCACTGCCCCCTCTTTCAAAATATTTTTAGACTCTTTGGAGCTTAAACTTTTGTTTACACTGATTTCATTGTGACTATTGATCAAATAAGGGATATTTTCTGAGCTCCAACTCTTTCTGGTCAAAATTGTAGCATATTCAGAAGTAAAGAAACATAAAACTTAGCTTTGGCAAGCCTTAAAGTACTAAAATCTGTACTTTTTTCAAAAAGTATGGGATGGTATGAACTGATATATGCCATTTCACAATGCAGACTTACCCAGCATGCACTGGGGAGGAAAGAGACAGTCAGTGGAGAGGACAAGGTTTGAAACAGGCTTTAAAGGATGGATAACAAATGTATATGTAAGGGATGGATATTCTTGCCCCATGATTTAGAGAGGGAGAAAAGGGTTAACAGAAATGGAAGAGCAAGTAGCAAAGATCTGAAGTCGAGAATGAGCTTCTCCTTCACAGAAAGGAGAGAAATCAGGCAGAGCCTGTATAAAGGAAGGAACAGATAAAGCAGAGCCTGTCACTCACTTTGATGTGTCCGTGCTTGAGCACATATTGAAATGTCTTCCCGACAATACCTCCTACAACTCAACTAACTCAAGTCCTCAAATAATAGAAATCTTTCTACATTCAATGGTTGGGATGTTATTTTCTTAATTATAATCCTGTATTACTGATCTTGCACATAGAAATTTTTAAAATAGGGATTTGTACCCTGCTGTTTTCCAAAGTATATTTAAGATGGCTTGCAAAGATAGTATAAAGTACAATGAAAGAGCATAAAATAGAATGAGATAAGAGAAATAATAAAGAGAAAACAAGGGTATGCATTAAATGGAGCCAGAAATCAGCTTAGTACTAATTATGGGTCACATGGGGCCATAAATTTGTCTTTTGCAGCATGAAGAGAGAAACCTGATGGTTACGGAAAGTGGTCATTTAATCCATCATAGTCACACATATCGTTAAAGCCATTAGAAGCATTAGGAATCATTCATGTCCAACCCTGTCATTTCAAGATGTGGCAGGTGGGGCTCCAGAGCCTATGAGTGCGATCACAGGGCTAGTTAGGGCAGAACAGAAGTCAACTTTCACAAGTGTGGAAATCACTCCCAGTGAGAAGATTAAGAAGCAGAAGTGAACCAATGAATAGAGGTCGCCATCCAATGGATTTGGAACCTCCCTTCAAGAGCAGTCAGATTTCTTCTGTAAAAGCCGCCACTGAAACGTGAATCAAGAGTATTGTAAGTTCCTAATTAGATTACCTTAATTGTTGCTACGCTCAAGTACAAAACCCAAAAGAATGTCTGAAATCCCCATGGTCTTTATGAGGTGATGTGTTCCTTGCACGTCATTCAACACCAGCAATAAACTCTATCTGCTGATTTCACCATCCCCGGTGAGCTCACAGGCAGATTTATTTTCTGGTACTTTGGCATGGGTATTTTCTGCTTGAGTCCTCATTCATTTCTAGGGAAGGGTTGTAACCACATAACCACACCCTGGTGGAGAAATGTGTTTTCACTAAAACTATAATTTACTACTTTGGGTCTCCCCTGACTCATAGCAAAATGTTGACCCTACAGGAAAGACCTCGTTATGCAACTTTGTTGTCATGAGAGACCAAAGGAATAAGATGTAAGCCTTGTGAGTTCAGTGCTAAGAAGGCTTGCCACAGGCAGCAATACAACTCTAATGCCTACCTGAAATGGTAACAAGAAAGAAATGTGGAATCACACCCTCTTAATGAAGACAAAGACTAAACGAATGAATCAAGTGGGGCCACAAAAAGCATTCCCATGACATGGGGATGCAGCCAAACCTCAGTGGCCCCCCCTTCCCCAATTCTCCTTCACCTTCTTCTGCTTGTGGTCCATGCTTTGCTCAAGATCATCCACCTCATTAAAGTTGGAAGTGGTGAGAGACTCAGGGTTAGAGTCATTCTCATGGTTTCTAATTCCTGCTTATGGTCCCAGCTTGTCTCTCCACCCACCCCCACCTTCCATTCACCCTCCCTTCCATCTTCTCCAACATCAGAGCCAACATCCGGCACAAAGACCATTTTACCAGCACCTACAATTTCACAGGGTCAAATCCTTCTGAAAAATCCCTGGTGGCATCTGCGTGGGATAGCACTATTCTCTGTGGAACCAAGAGCCTTATTTTTCCAACACTTGGGAGTTTTGTGTTCTTTCAGAGTTTCTATAATTGTATGATTTTTTAATAGAAAAAAAATCATTATAACATTATTGAGGAATATATGGGGGGGTGGGGTTTTTTAAAGTTTATTTATTTATTTTGAGAGAGAGAGAGTGAGCACAATCAGGGGAGGGGCAGAAAGAGAGAATCCCAAGCAGGCTCCCACTGTCAGCATAGAGCCTGATATGGGGCTTGAACTCACAAACTGAGAGATCATGACCAAGCCCAAATCCAGAGTCAGACAAAACCGACTGAGCCACCAAGGCACACTATCAGGGAATATTTTGAAAATTATTTTGAAAAAAATCCGTAAATCATAGTTCTTTCTCTCCAACATGCCAAATATTTTATTTTCCTTTCTAAAAGTGTCCCCTTATGTCATATCAGGAAGGAAAGCACAACCTTTTTCACCAGTGTTAGAGATCCTGGCAAAATGGATCTACACAAAAAAACCTTACTAAAATAATCCTTATCTTCCATTCACTTCCCTCAATATTTACCTTTCCACAATTTACTACCCTAGGAGCCCAAGTCCCTTTTCCTTTGTCTTGTCTCTTTCCTACAAATGTATTGCTCTTTGTTAAAATGATATATAAGCCCATGGTCTAACTCCCTCTTTAAATCTTCTCTTCCTTTTCTCTGAGGCCTCTGTGTGCATACATGTAAATCTTTTCTTCCATTAATCTGTCTTTTATCAGTTTGATTCACAGGTCCCAGTCACCCAGCCTAAGAGGACAGAGGGAAAGGTTTATTTTTTTTTTCTCCCTTACCACTGCAATGCATTGAAACAAATTGATTATGCTAAAAACCTCAGAAATTCTTGGAGCACCTGGGTGGCCCAGTCAGTTGAGTGTCTGATTCTTGATTTCAGTTCAGGTCATGATCCCAGTTCAGGGATTGGGCCCTACATCAGGCTCCAAGCTGAGCATGGAGCTGCTTCACATTCTCTCTCTCCCCCTTTTTGCCCCTCTCTCCCATTTGCAATCTCTCTTTATCTCAAAAAAAAATTTAATTAATTCTTCATGATACTGTAAATAGTAAAGAGCAAACATTGGTCACTTCTGGATAATGTTAGGGAACCAACTCATTGTGAAAATTGGTTAAAAAAAGTATTCATTCTAGCTTTTTCATTTAATCTGATTGTGAGGACAACCAAAGAATTGACAAGGGAATTGTAACCAATAAATGAATTAGAAAATCACCATTTGATATCCCTTAGTGATCATCAGTGACTGCTAAAACCATCAGGGGAAAGGTGGATAAGAAATGACATAATGGATGAAATCAGGCTGACACCACCCAAAGCCACGAATCAGACACATCACAAATTAAAAAAAAAAAAAAAAAGACCATCAAAGAGTATCCATCACCTTCTGAGCTGAGGTGCTAGGATGGACAGAATATGCTAACCATAAAATTGAACCTGAATCTAATCAAGCTCCACATCATACTGACAGCTTACAGGAAATACAGGAGCTAGAAGGACATGAAAAATAACACCACAGGATACAATCATCAAAATCCAGAATGTGGGGAATGTAACAGAACACTGTTTTCCAGACTAGATACCTTGACCCTTCCAATACCTCAATCTTTGGTGTTAATCTGCTTTCAAATCATGTTATAGTTTCTCTCCTATCTCTTTTAAAAGCACTGTTTCTCTCCCTTTCTATGAATTGTCACAGATTTATTCTTGTTCTCATGAGCAATGTTTCCATCTTTATAATGTTCATCACATGTTCTAATTTAAAAAAATGTCTGTTTGTTTAGTAATGTGTCTTCCTCACTAAATTCTAAAAGCTCATGAAAGCCATGAGTGTGACTCTTGGTCAAACCTGTTAACCTTACATATAGTAAGCATACCATAATCAATGACCAACTTCAGTGACTGAAAGCTTGATTGATTGAATGAATAAATGAACAAACACACCAGCCTTCCAGGTCACAACATTAATTTTAGACTTTTAATCTCCTTTCAATTCATCCTACATACCACATGTTCCTTTAGAAAAGAAAAACAACGACAAAAAATTAGAATTAGCCTGTTACTCAAGTGACTTACTTTCATCTATAGCATCAAGCTGAACTTCTCTGCTTTCCTTTGAGGACTCCAAAATCAGGTATGCCATTCCTTGCCTGAGCAAAGACATGGCCCACGAGACCCCAACTTTTCCACTTCATAGTGTCCCATTCCTGCTACCCTCATCCCTGTATCAGCCCTTTGCTGGAGCGTCCTTCACCCACAAGAGGAATCCCTATCTTCCTTCCATCTTATTCTCTGAGTCCCACCCATTTTTAACATATTCTCTCCAACTCCTTCTCCAGCTTCCCCAGATCTCAGTCATTTTTCCAAGGGGCCAGGGTGAATGAATCAACCCTTTTCATGTTCATGTGACAAAGTATAATACCAAGGAAGTGAAGCAGCAGCTCTGAGCTATTTAAGACAGAGCCAAACCTCTATGTGCCTACTCCCAGTTCAATGCTCCTTCTATTCCACATAAGGGTTAGTTTCCAAAACACTCTCCATAGCTAGACTGTGAGTTATTCAAGGGTGATATATGTCACTGTGTTCTCCAGAGGAGTGGACCCCAAAGTAAGGTGAGCATGCCCCAGGGGTGTGCAACACCATGTAGTAAGAAAATATTAGAACAGCTACTCAGTTTTTTTCTAACTTCACCCTTTTATTATTTTTTTTTAGTATTTATTTATTTTGAGAGAGAGAAAGAATATGAGCAAGAGAAGAGGAGACAGAGGGGGAGAGAGAATCCTAAGCAGGCTCTGTGCTGTCAGTATAGAACCCAGTGTGGAGCTCGATCCCATGAACTGTGAGATCATGACATGAGCTAAAATCGAGAGTTGGATGCTTAACTGACTGAGCCACCTAAATACCCCTCTCACTTCATCTTTTTAAATACTCTCTTTGTATATGTGTCTCAGTATACTTCATATATTGGTATCATAGAACATGAATATAATGTATAAATACATGTAATGCATATACAGAGGTATATGCTTTCATATATATAAAATGTTTTTAGCTGATAAATTGCTACCCCCCCACACACACACACCAATTAGTAGCATCTGCCATAGCATTACTGAGCATTACTAGCCTTGGAATATATATCTATTGCC
Source organism: Proteles cristata cristata (assembly GCA_017311185.1). Lineage (NCBI taxonomy): Eukaryota > Metazoa > Chordata > Mammalia > Carnivora > Hyaenidae > Proteles > Proteles cristata. The sequence goes on along the minus strand of JAESUZ010001312.1, from coordinate 1,191,715 downwards.
TATTGTTAACCAAGAAACTGGGGGCCCATTTTGAAGGAGGTTCGCCTTCTCTGCTTTCTCCCTTGCTCTTTGAAATGTCTTTTTTTTAAAAGTCATTCAGTCAACTCCATGGCTTCGGGCAGTTTCAATCTGTTCAAATTCCTAAGGACACTTACAGGCCATCGATTCATTGAGAGAGGTCTTTCTTGAGAATTGTACAGAGGATAAGTAGGAGACAAAGCTAAAGATCACGACCCCTGCTAGCTCCAGCACCTGGGCAATATTTTCCTAGGAGCTCACTAATAGTGAGTTTATTTTGGTAACTTTCTGGAGATAAATCAAGTTCTAATTGAAAAGCAAGCATTTGTATATTGGGGGAGAGGGAAGACCAGAGCTGTTAGAATCAGCTACATGGCGGCATTACGACTGACAAGTGCGCTATTACAACCAAAAACTCACGTACTTGGACTGCTCTGGTTTATAATTCAAATCCAAGATTTATCATTCTTCACCAGGTCATGAAATTACAGCTTTAAGCCTTTGAAATAAAGGGTTCAAATCAAGCATCGCTCATTCTGGAAGCAGGGATAAATGAGAATGTTTTTTATTTCTATTCCCTATGGAAGTATATTTGACTTATGACAACTTAGCAATTTGATCATTCTAAAGAGAAAAAAGAAAAAGTTAAAGGCAAACATAGTTCATTGATCTGCTGGTCACTCCTGCCTTCCAGTTTAGATTCCCAGTGATACAGAGATGCAGACTCTATACCATGTTCTACTTTTGATGGACAGTCTACTTAGGAAAAATACTGTGTTCTTCTCCACTGTTTTGGTCACCTAGAGAATAAAAAGTATAAACTTTGTCTCCTTAAACTCAAGCAAGACTTTTTAAAACTATATCTAATATTTTATCTAATAAAACTTCAGAAATTGACAAGGTAATGAAAATGAATGATAAAATTATGGAAAGTGACAAAATAAAACTTGAACAAAAAAATAATGGTTGTTAAATTACTAAGTGTAAAATTACTCCTTATGAAGCAAGATTTCCAGTTATGGAATTAACCGAGGGCAATGGGCTACATTCAGTACTTTATTCCTCTGTTTTAGTTCTTTTCTGTCAATATAGTTGGGTCAGTTGGAAGTGGAATTAATTGTGTTTATTAATTAATAAAGCCCTATTCCAGAAGGCTCTGCAGGATAACTACAGATGTTCCCACACCCGTTGACTAGAGTCCCATATCCAGTACCATCTCCTGATCAGGGAATAATTATTAGTTCTCTCCAGTTTCCTTCCTGCAGTCAGAAATATGTCGAATGATGGCATAATAGAACTTGCAACTACATTTGCTCTTCTAGAATTACAACCCATGGGGAGTGCATTCCCACAGGTTCAGCACTGCCTATGATCTCACAAACATCTGCTAGGTAAGTGAGAGAGCAGGACAGCCAAAATACCTTCCCCTAGGGAAAGTGAGTCACACTCCTCTCCATCAGACACCTGCATTTTAAGGCCAAAAAGAAACAAGTGAACACAAAGGAATATCCAACAGCCACAGCTGATAGAAAGTTACTGGAATGACTTCAATAAGGTGACTTTTTTTCCCCTCTCTAAATAAAAAGGAAACACTCTTCAAGTCTAGAAATACAATTGAGACAAAAATCCATCCTGCATTTTACTGGTGAGTTGAATGTCTAAGATTCTAAACACTTAGATAAAAACATTGAAAAGTCATTGATTATTAAGATATTTATTTGCCATTGAGGTGCCAGGGTGTCTCAGTTGAGCATCCAACCCTTGATTTCAGCTTAGGTCATGATCCCTGGGTAGTAGGATCAAGCCCCGAGTCAGTGTGGAGCCTACTTAAGATTCTCTCTCTCTCTCTCTGACCCTCTTCCCTGCTTATGCTCTCTCTCTCTCTCTCTCTAAAAAATTAAAAGGACAGTTATTTGCCTCTATTAAAGAAGTGTACACCAGGAACAAATGCAAAGAAACCAGCGTTAGAACCACTTTCAACGTCAAGAAAGCAGAAAGGTGGTTAAAAAAGGTCTCTGCCCAGAAGGAAGGGGGCTGGGTGAATTTGGAGAAGCTGCGTGAGTCAGGGGGAAATGTTATTTGCATTCTTTTTCTTTTTTGGAAGTTAAACTTCTCTTTTTTTTTAAACGTTTATTTATTTTTGAGACAGAGAGAGACAGAACACGAGATGGGGAGGGGCAGAGACAGAGGGAGACACAGAATCTGTAACAGGCTCCAGGCTCTGAGCTGTCAGCACAGAGCCCAATGCCGGGCTCGAACCCACGGACCACGAGATCATGACCTGAGCCAAAGTTGGATGCTTAACCGACTGAGCCACCCATGTGCCCCAGTTATTTGCATTCTTGAGCCATGAAACAAAAAACAAGATTTAGCTGATGAAAGCTATACTAGTTGGGAGTGAAGATACCTTGCTTTTCTTTTTGCAAATAAGTGGCCAATTAACTCAGTTGTTTGGAGCTTAATACTTAACAAGGCCCAAGGGCTAAAAACCACAAAGCCCTGCTAGCAGTAAATATTACAATAAGAAAGCTTTCTTTCATGACCAAAGACTGATCTAGTCCTAAATAGACTGCTAGAAGTAGGATCGTTTTTGCCAAAGACTATGATGAACTTACAGCAAAGTGCTGAGGCAAACTGAAAGAAATGAAGCATTCCATGTAACCTTGGGCAAGTTACTTAACCTCTCTGAGTCTTAGCATTCTCACATTTAAATTGCAGTTTATAACTACCGCACATAGTTTCCCTGCCAAGGTGAAAGGCATTACCAAATGGAAAATTCTCAGAAGAATGTGAGGCATGTAGTCAGTGCTCAACAAATGTTAGTTGTAATGAATATAATTATAGTTGATCCTTGAACAATGTGGGAGTTAGGGACACTGAACCAGTTCCCCCAACTGGTCAAACATCTGCATATAACTTCTTTTTTAAAAAATGAGTATTTATTTTTGAGAGTGGGGGGAGGATCAGAGGGCAGAGGATTTGCAGTGGCCTCTGTGCTGATAGTACAGAGCCCGATGCAGGGCTGGAACCCACAAACAGTGAGATTATGACCTGAGCCAAAGTTAGATGCTCAGATGACTAAGCCAATCAGGCACCCCTGCATTTAACTTCTGAATCCCCAAAATCTTAACTACTGATATCCTACTATCTGGAAGGACTGGAAGTCTTACCCATAACATCAATAATCAAATAATACGTATTTGGGATATTATATATATATTATACAGTGAATTCTTATAGTAAAGTAAGCTAGAGAAAAGAAAATGTTATTAAGAAAATCCTAAGGAAGAGAAAAACATTTACAGTACTGCACTGTATGTATTTTTTAAAAAACCACATGTAAGTAGGGGTGCCTGGGTGGCTCAGTTGGTTAAGCACCCAACTTCTGCTGAAGTCATGATCTCCCCATTTAGGAGTTAAAGCACTGTAGCCTGGTGCCTGCTTCAGATTCTGTCTCTCTTTCTCTCTCTCTCTCTCTCTCTCTGCCCTCCCCCACTCACACTCTGTCTCTCTCTCTCAAAAGTAAATAAAATTTTTTTAAAAATCCACATATAAGTGTATCCATGCAGTTCAAACCCGTTGTTGTTCAAGGGTCAACTGTATTTTCTTATAAAATATAAATGATGGGTCAGTAGAATTGTCTTCTTTTGTGAAAGCATACTACTTGATAAGAATCAAGGAGGTGATGTTGGAAATTGAGGGAGAAATCCTTAAAAGCAAGAGTGAAAACCATAGTTAAGCAATAGGTTGAGTCTTACCTGATCAAAGTGGGAAAAAATGTCCTTGAAGCCTATGGAAGGGCATACTGCGAAAAGTGAAGAAATCCAGGAGAGGAGGCTTGCTGAAGACTCACTTGACCAACATTGAGAAACTGGGTGATTTAGAATCTCCATGTCCCATGGTTGGGCTTTTCTGGAGACGGAGAAGTGGTGGCAAGAAATGGAAGGGGCAGGCAGATCTAGCTCTTCCCAGGGAGGACAGGCCTGGTCCCTGCAGCAAGACACATCTTGCTAGAACCCTAGCTGAAAACACCTCCTACGTGGGTGACTCCGAGGTTGCATCTGGAAGGAGAAAGTCCAGGGGTCTGGAGAGAAAAGGATCTGCCTAGAACGTAGACGCCCCCACGCGCCTGCCCAAGCCTGGTCTCTGTCCCTCTGTCTGTGTGGAACTGCTGGGTGCGCAGCTGGCATAGCTGTGGAATCAGGCCAGTGTGATCAGAAGCTAAGTAAACTTCCTCTGCAGCAATAAAGACCTGCTCAACAAAGGATTATCCCCGAGTGGGGGAAAAAAAGATGTCTTTGCTGTCACTCATCGCTCCCTTCAGGAAGCAACCACGTGAAAGCCAGCCTCAGATGCTTACAAATAGAGCAGCTTTCCCAAATCTGATTATGAGCCCTGTGGGCTTTGAAAATTATGGCAGCTTATGAAAAGTAACCACAGAGCCCTCTGCGGGCGTGGAGGAGGGCCTGGGGCGAGCGCCCTGGGAAGAGAATACAGTTCCAGCCCCGGCCCTCTGGGTCCAGTTGCCAAGTACAAATACAGAGCTTTCCATCAACGTGGGCCATTCGCAGCATAGGCTTAAAACACAACCAAACAGTAAATTCTTTCTGTTGTTTTGTTTTGCTTTGATTTTACTCATGTAGTCATTTGCGGTTAATACAAAATAAGATCTCTCCTGACGTTACAAAGGTTGCAAACACGATATAAAAACAATACAAACCAAGGACAACTTAAATGTCTCTCTTTGCAATGCTGTCATAAAGAGAATGTGAAAAGTGTATAATTTTTTTTTCAGTCATGCATTGCCCCCAGAGAGCTAAGGAGGGCTGAAGCTGTTGGCAGCACTGTCTCTCTCTTGCAATGATAGACCTTGCTAATCAATCACGGTACCATTTCTTTTAAGCAGAATAGTCCAGGCACCCACACATCTATCAGAGATGGCAGAGACTGAGTCAGGAAGATAATCTAGGGATCTCTGAATGACTTCAGAACAAAAATATCTGTAACAGGATACTTTAGGCACCGCAGTGCAGAGGAAAGAACCCTAGCAGAGGACAATGGTGATCGAATTGCAGTACACATATGAATCCCTGGAGGGCTTTTGCAAACACCAGTTGCTGAGCCCCACTCCTAAAGTTACTGACTGAGTAGGTCTGGGGTTTCCAAGAATTTACAATTCTCACCAGCTCCCAGAGGATAAAGATCTCTCTGGTCTCAGAACCACATATGAGAACCACCGGACTAGGGCTTAAAGACACTGTGGTGGGCTAATAATGGCTTTCAGGGATATGCCCATGTTCTAATTGCTAGGACCAATGAGTGTTACCTTACATGGTAAAGGTTTTACAAATGTGATTAAATTAAAGATCTTGAGATAATCCCTGGATTATCCAGCAGGCCCTGCTATGGACTGAATGTTTGCATCTTCCCCCAAATTTTGTTTTGTTTTATTTATTTATTTTTAAATTTATTTTGAGAAATAGAGAGCATGTGTGCAAGTGGGGGAAAGGAGCAGAGGGAGAGGGAGTGAGAGAATCCCTAGCTGGCTTCATGCCGAGCATGGGACATTGTGTGGGGCTTGGTCCCATGAACCATGAGATCATGACCTGAGCCAAAACCAAGAGTCGGACACTTAGCCGACTGGGCCACCCTGGAGCCCTCCCCAAAATTCTTATATTGAAACCCTACCCCTTAATGTGATGGTGTTAGGAGATGGGGCCTTTGGGGGTTATTTGGTTTAGATGAGGCCATGAGGGTGGGGCCCACATGGTGAGATCACTGTCCTTATTAGAAGAGAAAGAGAACAGAGCTCATTTTCTCTCAAGGGAAGATATAGCAAGAAATCAGCCATCTACAAGCCACAAGCAGAACCCTCGCCAGAAACCCAGCCATGCTGGCCACCCTGATCTTGGCCTTCCCAGTCTCCCCCAGTCTGTGGCACTTTGTTACAGCAGCCTGAGCACAGCAAGACAGGCCCTAAATGCCATTGCAAATCTCCTTATAAGAGAGAGGCAGAGGAAGATTAGACACAGAAGAGGAAGAGGCAATGTGACCACAGAGGCAAAGGTTGGAGTGATGTGACTACAAGCCAAGGAGTGCCCACAGCCACCAGAAGCTGGATGAGGCAAGGGACAGGTTTTCCTCTAGAGCTTCCAGAGGGAGCATGGCTCTGCAGACACCTTGATTTCAGCCTGGTGAGACTGACTTTGAGCTCCTGATCCACAGAGCTGGGAGGAAAAACATGTGTTTCAAGCCCCCCAAGTTTCTGGCAATAATAATAATTAGAAAAAATTAATGCACTGCCTTAAACCTAAAGATATACATATATAAACAGATGATGGCTAGACCATATATAACAAAAGAACTCTGGCCCACAACCTCTGTAGGAATTGGCCCAGAATGGTCAGGACTTGGTCAATAACTGCTAGCTTCCTTAATTTCTGCCTCTATTTCCAAATCAGGACCAAGCATAGAAAGTCAAATATGTTCCCCAAACCAATCAAATAGGATGCACATAGGCTGGCTTCCAGTTAGCCTACTGTAGCTTCCCATGCCAACAGCCTCCAATGAGAGCCTTCCTGAAGTTTTCTCCTTTTTTCATAATAAAGCCTCCCCATCACTTTCCTGCCTTTGAGTCTCTACAAACACAAGAAATGGTGGCCAGCTCCCTTGGGGCCACTCTGAATAAGTGACCTCAGTTTGTCCTCATTTGGATGGGTTTTGCTTATTTCCACAAATCCTTCCTCTCAATGGTAAGTTTATTCTCATTTTCTATTTTCTACAACACCGAGTAGTACTTTGCTAATACCAGATATTCAGTAATTATTTTTAAGATCATAGTGAAGTTAGTACAGTCTCCCATATTACAGATTAGAAAATACACCTGGAGAGATTAATCTATTTGCTAAAAGTTACATTAAAGGGCAAGAAAAATCCAGATTTCTGGACTCCCAATCAAGTGCTTTTCTTTTTTTTTTTCACTGAAAGACTGACTCACTGGTTCAAGTTCCTCCCCAACCTGCTCCCTCCCCAGTTTGTGTTATGAATCTTTGTCATGGCTTTGGAGTTGGAAGAGGGTACTTTCCTGTGCCTTGACCTTGGATTCGGCCATGGGACTTGACTTTGCATGGTGAGCTGTTAATGCTTCTGACTCAAGCAAGACTTGAAGTGTGCTTTCATGGTTGGACTTGCCCTCTTGCACCTCTGGCTGTCATTATGAGAAAAACAAGCCTCAGTTACCCACCGGTCCAAGGAGGAGGAGAAATTCAAGGAGCAGATCTGTCCCAACAGGAAGCTTGGGGCCCAGCCTAAATTAGTCAGTCCTGGCTTCCTGGCTCATCTACAGATACATGAGCAAGAAATAGTAAGGTTTGTGGAATTTTTCATGCGGCAATAGCTGATTGGTGCAACTACTACCATTTAAATAAAATGTGTGATTGATTTAGAGAGGCAAGGTCAACAGTAGAAAGGTATTTATTAAAGGCACTTATTAAAAAAAAAACAAAAATCTCAGTAGAACCCTGTGTGTTAGTTATATATTCCTACAATTACCACAAACTCAGTAGCTGAACAAAACAGACACTTATTTTCTGTGGGCCAGGAATCTGAGCACTGCTTAGCTGGGTCTTCTGCCCAGAGTCTCCCAAGGTTGCAGTCAGTGTGTTGGCCAGAACTGGGCTCTCATCAGAGGCTAAACCAGGAAAGCATCTGCTTCTTCACTTATCTGGTTGCAGATAGTGTTTTATTCCTTTCGGCTCTAGGATCCATCAGTTCACTTGGCCAGAAAGGGGAGAGAGACTAAGGGTAAATCTGCTAGTAAGATGGAGTCTTACTTAGAAAATCAGAGTAGCATCCCACTGTGTCTTTCATATTTTATTAGTTATGCTGAGGGGGGAGGGATTACACAAAGGCATGGACACAGGAAGTGTGGCATGAGAAGAAGGGACAACTAAATTGTCTGTTGCCACAGTCTATCTTCTCTCTCCATGAGGGATGTCATCTGTCAGTCTCCACATGTCTCCTGGTGGTCTTGGGACAGTGCTGCTAGATAGGGGTCAGGAGAAGCTGAGGAAAGATGAAAGGAAAAGGTGACACTTTCTGGAAAATAAAAAGTTGAATGGAAATTGCCTTTCAACTTCCTTCTAGTCATTTTATTGCATTAATGATAAAATTTGACCTGGGGGCTCCAGGATGGCTAAGTCAGTTGAGCATCTGACTTTGACTCAAGTCATCATCTCACAATTCATTAGTTCCAGCCCCATGTTAGGCTTGCTGCTGTCAGCATGTCAGCACAGAGTGCACTTCAGATCCTCTGCCCCCTTTGAGCCTCTCTCTCTGCCTCTTCCCTGCTTATACTTGCTCTCAAAAATTAAAAAAAAAATTGACCTAGTAATTCTAATTTTTGGTACCCATCCCTGGGAATATCTAGGACATGTACCTGAAGAGACATATACAGGGCATGTCATCTGTCATATCAAGAACTAGAAACACCCTGGGGCGCCTGGGTGGCTTAGTCGGTTAAGTGTCCGACTTTCGCTTGGGTCATGATCTCGCGGTTCGTGGGTTTGAGCCCCACGTCGGGCTCTGTGCTGACTGCCAGCTCAGAGCCTGGAGCCTGTTTCAGAGTCTGTCACTCTCTCTCTGACCCTCCCCTGTTCACGCTGTCTCTCTCTTTCCTAGAAATAAATAAAAACATTAAAAAAAAAATTAAAAAAAAAAAAAAAAGAACTAGAAACACCCTGTGTGCCCAGCACTGGAGGAATGGCTGCATGGATTGTGGCCCACCTCTACTCTGGAATAATTTGGAACTAACTTTAACAAAAAGGGTTGATTTGAAGTATTTTGTTAAGTGGAAATGAGAAGATAGAGAATACAATATGATATGATACAAAACAGACTATTTTCTGAGTATAAAGTACAAGTGCATAGGGAAACATCTAGAAAGGGATACAGAGACTTCATAGTACTATTTAGCTCAGAGCTTCTGAGTTGACAAGAATTATGTCAGGAAAGGGGTCAAAGGGGAGTCTGGTCATCTATGTTTTGATTTTCTTCTGTGACAAATGTATTTATATATTATAGCTGTATAAATCATGATAGTTTAAAACATGTCCACAGATTATGTGATACTATTCCCCTGAAGAGAAGAGACTCAATTTCCCCCTCTGGGGTATGGGCTGGACTGGTGACTTGATTCCAAGAAATAGAATGTGTCAGAAGTAATGAAATGTCTCTTCCAGGATTAGATTACAAAATGACTGTGGCTTGTGGCTTCTCTCTCAGTGTCTGTCTCTTTCTTGTCACTCACTTTGTTGTAGGCCCTGATGTAAGCAGACCCATAGAAAGATCTGGATGATGAAGAACTCAAACCTGCTGCCAAAAGCCACAGGAGTAAGCTTGGGAAGTGATACATCAGGTCCAATCAAATCCTCCACAAATATCTTCCCCGGCCAGTAGCTTGACTATAGTCTCATGAGGGACCCTGAGCCAGAATGATCCAGACAAGCTGCTTCCAGATTTGTGCTCCACAGAAAATGTGAGAGGGTAAGTGTTGTTTTAAGCCTCCAAGTTTGCAGGTAAATTGTTATACAGCAACAGATAACTAAGACACAGATTGGTGAGATTAACAGTGACTTTTTGCAACAAGGTCACATTCTTACCTTGGAGCACATGGAAGTGTTTTGAGTAAGAGGAATGTATGTCAGTTAAAGGTTAAGTTAAGATAAAGTACTTGTTTTTAATATGCTCTATCACCAACATGGAAAAATCCTGTTTCACCAGAGGAAAAACACTGAAGACTTACCAAACCTTTGCTGCATGATAGTGATCACCAAAACCCCAGTATCCATCTTGTCAACAAATGTTATTCCATTCGACCCATAGTAGAATTTTCCTTTTGCCTTCATAATGCATTCTTCCCAGAACTACTCCCTGAATCACATCAACAGTTTGAAGCTTGCACAATGACTGCCTATGAGAATAGCCCCAAGTGAGTAAAGTTTGCACACCAACATGTCAACATTGGTTATGATCATTACTGGGTGTTTGGATCACCAGCGATTTTCATTGTGGATCCCATTTTCAAATTTTCTGCAATAAATGTATATTAATTTGGACAGCAAAAAATAATAATGCTAATTCTTTTATTATTTATTTATTTTGAGAGAGAGAGAGCACATGTGCTCACACAAGCAAAGAAGGGGCAGAAAGAGAGACTGAGAAAAAGAATCCCAAGTAGGCTCCATGGTGTCAGTGTGGAGCCTGACTCAGTGTTTGGACTCATGAACCATTAGATCATGACATGAACCAAAATTAAAAGTCAGCTGTTTAAGCCATCGAGCCACCCAGGAGCTCCATGCTAATTCTTTTTAAAAGTTACCACATATCAGTCAATTAACAAATACATGTTGTTTCTTTCAGCATTCATCATCTGAGCCCTCAGGTAACCCCATTGTATATTTAGCTATATAACTCATGACCCCAAACATTTCTCCCAGGTGGCTGGGTAAGCCCAGTAAAACCCTGTGACTGGGTCATATCTTAGAGGGAAAAAAGTAAACACTTCTTACCTAAAGGAAAAAAAATTCCCCTTTTATTATTTATTAGTTTTTTTTAGAAAGAGAGCACACAAATGAAAGAGAGAAGCAAAGAGAGAGGGAGAGAGAGAGAGAGAAAGAGAGAGAGAGAGAGAGAGAGAGAATATTAAGCAGGCTCCACATTCAGTGGAGTGAACCAATGCAGACCCTAGAATCGTGGTCTGGGCAAATATCAAGAGTTGGACGCTCAAGAGACTGAGTCACCCAGGTGCCCCCAAATCCCTTTATTTTAAGATCTTTCTGAAGCTGGTGTCTATGTTGTGTTCCTAAGGCTCAGACCTGGAAATAAAAGGTGGGTTTGGCCCAGAGCCTCAAACCTCTAGCATCTAGCCTGGTTCTGACTGCTACCTGCCTCATAGAAGAGAGAACCTGGAAACTCAATTGCCCTAGACCTGGTCTCCAACTTTTATTTCCTGTCTTGCCTTGACGCTTGTATTCTATCATCCAGCTTGTGCTCTCTTCGGCAGCACATATACTAACATCCAGCTTGATCAAGAGCAAGGAAGAGTTTGAGACTTCTCTCAACACTTATCAATTTTCTTTTTATCTCGTTTCTCTTCTAGCATCTTCTTGTCCCTTCCTATTGCCAACCTCATTACCTGAAGCCTGTTTTTATTTTAGAAATCTCCTACTGTCCAGGTGCCTCCTCTCCCCTCCTTCCAATCCACGTGATGGACTGAAATCCCCACCCTTCTCTCATCACATCTTATTCCAAGCTCTCCTATGTGTTCCTGTTGCAACTACCTGAAGTGTGGGTCTTCTAGACCTTATCCCTTCCAATAGCTATCTCTTTCCAGATATATCTCCACAGCCACCCCAATCCCATCCAACCGGCATGTACGTACTAAGTACTACTATGCCCCAGTACCATACTTACTGCTGGGAAATAGACAAAAAGAACTTATAGTCCAGTAAGAGAGACAATTAATAATTGCATAGATGGGGCTCAGAGTGCTTACAGAGGGTGGAGGAGAGGAGCCTCAATAGCACCATGGAAGAAAACCTCCCTCAGATTGAAGAAGGGGGAGGATTATCTTGGAAGGATTCCCAGAGGAGGTGATGCTTGAGCTAAAACCAGAAGCAAAGTGAAGGCTAAGTAGCTAAAGAAGTGAACAAAGGGCTTTCCAGGCCGAGAGAACAGCACAGGCAAAGCCTTGGTGGCCTGAGGAAGTATTCAATGTAGGAGAAACTGATCAGATATGATCTACATGTGACTGAGCCAAAGGCAGAGCAAGAAAAAATCTCACTCAGCAGGTACTAAAGGGTAATAATTCACTGAGCCTGGGCTTTGAAGCATGCCAGTGCCCAGATCATAGACCAAACCATGTGGCAGATGACAAGTTATCTCACCTATCAGAACCTCAGTTTCCTTATGCCTGAAATGAGATTTAAAATACCAACCACGTGGTGTTATTTTGAGGATCATAAAACAAAATGCATTTAAATCACAAAGCTAAGTGTCTGCCCCATTATGGAAGTTTGAAAACTACATACTTCCCTTCCCCTTTTATTACTTAATAAAAACCATAGCAAACAACTACATGGCATTTACTCTACACCAGGCACTTTACAATTCATGGAAAATAAATGTCTCAAGAGTATCCATGAAATGCTTAGTGGGTCTACAGAGAGCTTCTCTCTACCATGGTGGAACCAACAGAGCTGAGAGATACAAAGGTCAGAAAGAAAAAAGTCACCTTTTATTTAAGGTAGCAGGAAACTACAGATCAGTGAGAGCAAAGACATTAAAAACACAGAGCACTAGGCCCACCTAGGAACAAAGGCCTCCAGAGCTCCATGGCCTCTGTCATCAGGATACCCCTCCATAGGCTGGTCCCGTATCACACTCCCTCCTTCATTGAAGGCAAAGCCTTTCCTGAATGAGTGGCTGCCTTCTCTGCTCCCATAACTCTTCATTTGTAGCAAATGGACAAAATTGTCTTGTATTGCTGTGCATTCAGTCATTCATTCATTTGGCTTATAGTCACTGGAGGCTGAAAGTATAACAAAAATCAAAATGCATACAGCCCCTCCCCTCTGGGAGCTCACAATCCTTAGAAACCAGTGAGGGAGCAAGACACTAATCATTACAAAAGTAAGTGTATAAATGTATTTTTTAATGTTTATTTATTTTTCAGAGAGACAGAGCACAAGCGGGGGAGGGACAGAGAGAGGGAAACACAGAATCCGAAGCAGGATCCAGGCTCTGAGAGGTCAGCACAGAGCCCAACTGGGGCTCAAACTCATGAATTGAGAGATCATGGCCTGAGCTGGAGTGGGACACTTAACCAACTGACACTTAACCAGGCACCCCAAATGTATTTTTTTAATGTTCGGTGCTCGGAAGCCATAGGCTGCTTGGCAGTGTTCAGCAAGGTTTCTGATCCAGTGAACTGAAGGGTCTTGGAGGACCAGTATAATTGCCTCCCAACTACTTTACAAGCAAGCTCCTATAGGCCTGACCCCATCGTGTTTGTCCTTGCTTCCCCTACCACCCTGGCCAGTGGCATATAGTAGCAGCTCAATAAATGTCAGCTGCAATAAAGTAGTTCCAAGACCAATTTAGATCAAAGCCTTACTCCCACCAGAGTTCATAAAAAGCTCTGGTTACATGCTTCTAAAGACACAACCTGTGATGTTTGCTTTCCTTCATTTTCAAAGAAGGTGTTCTCGAGTTCCAAACATTTAAGAGAAGGCTCAGGGGAGAAAGTTTGTATAGCTAATGATCCAGCTTGGGATGGTTTATCTCAAAACAGGGGGGCGAGAGAGTGTCTTTCTGCCTCCCTGTCAGCAGGGAACTGGTTCTGAAGATGTAGGAAATTACAGGAGCTTTGGAGACAAAGGAACATAAATCAAAAAGAATTAAGAGAAAACAAGATCCTTGATCCTCCTCCCGTTAATGTTCTTTTAAAAGTATTTTAGCTAGTGAGAGGGTTGGGGGAGGGTAAACGAAGTCTAAAAAAGGGGAACTAAGCCAGAAGGTGAATGGCTAAAGGCAGTGTAGAGCCCAGGTCTGTCCCCTCCTCTGTCCTTTTACTTTTTTCTGACTTACCCTTAATGACCCAAAATGATTAACTAACAATTGGAAAAAGATGTCACAGACATAACTGTTTCCTCCCTCTCGTCCCCACTCTAGTTTCAATTCCTGTCTGGTTCAGACATCTTGAGTTACAGATCTTCCTTTAATGATGAAATGGTTTGGGTTCTACTTGATAAGTCAACATCAGAATGCAAGGGGGGATGAGCAGGTGGAAGAAAATGGCTCTATTCCAAAAGCGTAAACCTAGACCCAAATTAGATGTAAATAGTAACACTGCACTGAAGCTGTTCAAGAGCTATGGAAGTCCCACGCCCTCCATAAATGGGGCAGCAAGACTGAACCCCTTACCAGAGCTTAAAATAGAAACCATCCTGCTCCAGGACATCCTCAGGCTTCTGGTCTTTTCTAAGATGCACTACCAGAACTTCAGACAGAAACATTAATTCCCACTTCTGATACTTCCACGGGTAGTCCACTCTCCTACATTGGAAACCACCTCTTCAAGAATTAGGGTTGCCATAGAAAACTCAGAATGTCTAGTTAAATGTGAATTTCAAATAAACAACAAATAATTTTTCAGTATAAGTATGACCAAAATATCACTTTTGGGTGTCCTGCTTTTACTTGCTAAATCAGGCAAATCTTCCAATTACCCAACTCAACAGATCCTAAACATATAGGGTTGCCAGATAAGCTGTAGCTTAGTCAGTTCATTTGAATTTTAGATAAACAACTAATCATTTTTTAGTGTAAGTATGTCTCATGCTACAATACTTGGGATATATATATATATTTGAAAGAAAGAGAGAGAAAGAGAGAGAGAAGAAAGAAAGAAAGAAAGGAAAGAAAGAAAGAAAGAAAGAAAGAAAGAAAGAAAGAAAGAAAGAAAGAAAGAAAGAGGGAGGGAGGGAGGGAGGGAGGAAGGGAGGAAGGAAGGAAGGGAGGAAGGAAGGAAGGAAGTGGGGAGAAACAGGCTCCAAATAATGGAGTCTCTCGTGCTCATTAATTTATTCTTTTAATATGTGTATCCACTCTGAAGCCATTGGGGCTAATGCCAACACAGAGATCATGTGTAGCTTTTGTGAGAATGCCATGATAAATAAGAAGACTGCACCACACTACCACAGGGCCCCCGTGTGCACTTGCACACACACACACACACGTGTAGCAGACTGGGGTGACACAGCATTCATATGATGACAACTGTAATAATACCTGAGTTGTTGTTGCTGTTTTTAGGCAGAAGAGAAAAGTCCCAAGAACACATATAAATATAAATCATAAATGAGAAAGGACATCTTTTCTGAGAAAACGGAGGAGCAAAGGGGGTGGTCAAAGTTCCCAAATAAGTTGAGGGTAAAGGAAGAAACATGTGAAACAGCCTCAATCTCTCAGGATAGGAGACAAGCTTACTGCATGTATCACCTGGAGCTGATGGAAGATGCACTCAATTCAAAGCCAATAAGGAGCCAAGCATTCATCTGGGTGCTTTTGTTACTGCTTGTTCGCCTGCCTTGGTAGTTTTACTCTTGATTGCTGGGTTTCTACCATGCTTTGTTTCAAATTCAGTAAGTGTGTATGGCTAAAATGTGCCTTTTCTCTTCAATCTACCCTAAAGCCCAATATATCCAAAATACTATCATTTCAACATGTAATTAAAATTATTAATGCAATACTTTATATTTTTCTTATACCGAGGCTTCAAAATCTGGCACATCTCAATTTAGATGCTAAATTTTATCAGAAACACATTACCTAAATTTAGATTTCATAAAATTTACATTTGAAAATGGAGATTCGTGTACCCAACTTGTTCTAAACATACTTAAGAGCTTCCCAATAACTGAGTTATGTATGATCTTTAAATTTAAACTTACATAGAATTAAAAATCCAGACTTTCATTGTCCCAACCGCATTTCAAGGGATCAATGCTTGAAAATGCAGATCAGAGATAGAGACACAAATTTTCAGCCCCTAGTTTTCAGCCCCTAAGTAACATCATCCATTCCTGGTGCTAGTGCCATATTTCTTGTTCATTTACTATCCTGATTGTCATTCAACCTGCAGTAAGGTCAGTGCCATCTTCTGGAAGGTAAAGTCTAACAAGGAAAGGGGTTGACCTCCAACTTATTCCAAAGAACAAAGCAAATTCATTACCTGAGCTCTACTAATATTTTCTTTTAATTTTTTTTAATGTTTATTTATTTCTGAGAGAGAGAAAGCATGCTAGAGCATGTGAGAGGGGCAGAGAGAGAGAAAGACACAGAATCCTAAACACGCTCCAGGCTCTGAGCTGTCAGCACAGAGCCCAACACAGAGATTGAAACCCTTGAGCCATGAGATCATGATCTGAGCCAAAGTCGAATGAATAACAGACTGAGCCACCCAGTGGCTTCTTTACTGGTATTTTCTTAATGGTTACATTCAGATCTATAAATGCTGTAGAAGTAATTTCATCTGCATATAATTTGGAGTGTTTTTTGCCTATTCCTTCTTGTTATGCAGAGAGCATTGTGCATAGTAAGTATTCAACAAATGCAGGCTGAATGCACACATAAGTGACCATTCCAGAGACATTCTCCAGTTAATTGTGTTCATGGAAAAACTGAAGATCATTTAAGTAAACCATGTTCTGCCCTATTCTTTGGGTAATGTCTTTAACCAAAACCCTTTCATCCAGCAATATCTGATGATAGCAAGAGAAAGAGGGAGGAGGAGGTGCCGAGAGAAAACTGATATCAGATATCTCTGCTCAGATGAATGACCAGAATTCTCCTACCTTGGCCCATCCCTCATTTGATGGTGGCACAGACTGGTACAGCAGGGACATAGACCAAGGGGCTGTTACTACGTTTCAGGTTTTGAGGGGATGAAATAAAGTGGAGTATCTATCCCAGCAGAGATAGTTCAAACATGAAAAGGCCAGCCCATGCCAGAGACCCTTGCACAGCCCTTTGGGATTTACTGAGAAAGCCCCTCGAGAAGTTTGGGAAGCACTTACAAATAAAAGCATAGGAAAAAGTGTGGACTGTGTACACTCACTTCAACAAGAAAATGATGAGGAAAACTCCCTTTTGAAAAAAAATGCAAATCACCTAAGAATTGGACAAAGAACCCTCAGATAAGATCCACTCTGAGAAGGTCGTGTACCAAGAGAAAAGAAGATGCATGAGTAGTGCCCCCTCCAGGACTGATGTCAGCAGAGCAAAAGCCCAAAACGAGGTTAAGACTGAGGGAAACAAATGCTCAAAAAATTTAAAAAGAATACTTGTTAGTTTCCTAACTGCCACAAACCTCATGGCTTAAAATAACACAAATTTATTCTGTTACAGTTCTGGGAGTCAGAACTCCAAAACCAGTCTGACCCCATGGGCTAAAAGGAAGGTGTCAGTGGACCTGCATTCCTTCTGGAGGCTCTAGGGGATATTCCATTTTCTTGCCTTTTCTGGTTTCTAGAAGCATCCTGCATTCCTTGGATTCTGGCCTAACATCCTCATCTTGCTTGGTTGTATCTCCTTCCCTCTTTCTGATCATCTCATCTCCTCTTATAAGAACACTTGTGATGGATGACATTGAGCCCACCCAGATAAACCAAAATAATCTCCCATCTCTGAGTCCTTCATTTAATCACAGCTGCAAAGTCTCTTCACCAAGGTTCCAGAGATTTGTGCATGGACATCTTTGGGAGCTGTTATTCAGCCTAGCACAAATATAGTTGACTATTTTACAGGAAAATGAGTATTTCTCAGAGGCAATGATGTGATATTAGGCAATGACAAAGGGGAAGTGAACTTTCTTGATTCCCTTATGGCTTCCAACTTCCCTCACAAGAAGATTGATCCCTTCCCCAACCCCTATAATACACCCAACTTCCCCCGAGCTGTATGGTTCATTGTGCTTTCCTCTGTTAGAGCATTTAATCACTTAACAAATATTTATTGAGGTGCGCCTGGGTGGCTTAGTCGGTTGAGCGTCCGTCTTTCGCTTGGGTCATGATCTCGCGGTTCGTGGGTTCGAGCCCCGCGTCGGGCTCTGTGCTGACTGCCAGCTCAGAGCCTGGAGCCTGTTTAAATCTGTGACTCCCTCTCTCTCTGACTCTCCCCTGCTCACGCTGTCTCTCTCTCTCTCTCTCTCCTAGAAATAAAACATTAAAAAAAATTTAAAAAAATATTTATTGAACATCTACTATGTTGAAGCAACATTCTAATCATCCAAGACAGCAAATATAATCACCCAGTGAGCAAAACAAATGAAAACTCTTGTCCTCCAAAAACTATCACATTAGTAGGGGAAGACACACAATTAAAAAAAAGAAAGAAGGAAAGAAATTATATGGTGTATTTCAAAGTGATTAAATGTTATTTAAAAAATGAGGCAGGGTAGAGCGCCTGGGTGGCTCAGTCAGTTAAGCATGTTAAACATTTGACTTCCGCTCAAGACCTCACAGTTTGTGAGTTCTGGTTCCAAATCAGGTGAGCAGGATCCCCTCTTGTGTGAGTTCCGCTTTTCTTTATCTATCTCTCTGCCCCTCAATCACTTGTGCCTTCTCAAAAAAAAAAAAAAAAAAGAAAGAAAGAAAGAAAGAAAGATGCAGTGGATAGGGATGAGAAGTGCAGGATTAGGAAGTAGTTAACCTGCTAGGTGCTAACCCGGTGTTTAGGAAAGGCTTCGCTTAGAATAGGGCATCTGCCCCAAAGCTTGAAGGGTGAAGGAGGGAGCCACACCCGTTCTTAGATTCCCTAAGAACAGAGACAGCAAATAAGGCGAAAGCCTAGCAGGGGGCACTACCTGAGGGGCTGGATCAGATGGGAGCTGGATGGGCTGCAAACGAATCATCAAGGGGACAGTTGCAGGAGCTGAGAACAAATGCTACTGGGAGCGCCGGCCGAGGAAGGCCTGGTCACATCGGGTTGCACAGGACCGTGAGCTCCAGAGAGCAGGGATATTGCCTCATTCTCTTTGGTGTGCCTGGCACCGCGTACGACGTGAGCATGCGTAGTTAGCAGTTAGCGCTTGAGAGATGGGGCACGCTCCTCTCCTTAGAACTTCCCTGAAGGCTTCCTCCCTTCTGCGTGTAGGACGGGGGCCTGGGACGTCTGTCACTAGATAGTGCGGAACCCACGCCTGAAACCAAGAAGTAGGAGCCGCACGTGCGAGGGCGAGAATCCTGCGAGACCTGCTGCTGCTGCTCTCCGCCTACAGGCTCGGCGGCTACCTGGCTGCGCTCACTGCCCCTGCCAGTGCCATCCCACCCCTGCCAAAGGCCTTGGTGAGGCCTTTTTCCTTTCGCCACCTGTGGGAGCGCCTGGAAGAATGTGGGGTGAGGAAGGAGGCGCGGGACCAGTCGGTGCGGTGTGGGGGAGGGGGGCAGGCGGGGTCGCGAGCGCGGCGCCCAGCGCAGGGCTAACAAAGAGTTAAGCGATTTGCATTACTGTCTGCGTGCGGCTGGGCTCCGAGGGCCGCGCGCTGCGCCTGGGTGGTCCGGTACAGTCTCGGGCAGCAACCTATTAGTGGTATCTCGGTGTGATTTATGCAGCTGTCAAGCTGCCTTCACCGCGACAAGTGAACTGCGGCCCCTGAGCCGGGCTCCTTCCGAGACCATCAGTAAATGGGGCCAAAGAGAAAGGAAAACAGCCCAAGGTGCCACCCCTCAGCCTCCCTCCGGGTCCCCTAATGACGAGTCCCCTGTATAGAAAAACATCCAGCTGCCCCCAGGAGAGCGACTCACAGAGCCCCACTGTCTGGGGCGCCAGGCCGGCCGGGGTGGGGGCTGCGCGGGCGGGCTTGGCAGGGAGCCACCCGCCACCAGCGGAGCGGGACAGGCCAGCCTGCCCGGCGTGGGGCGGACAGGTCCCTGGACGACAGTGCCAGTGCCCGGGGTGGACGTCGTCCTGCGGCCAGGGGAACATGGTCACGCCAACGTGCCCCCTACGAGGTCCGGCACCCACTCCACCCCGCCACACCTCCTTTCACCATCCAGCACAGGCGACACTGGGCTGAGAAGGCTACACAGGGGACACGCATCCATTCCAACGTGAGTCCACTCAGCCTCTGCTGACGCCTCTTTTCTCTCTGCTGCCAACTGGCATGCACACACCTCCCCGTACTGCCCACCTGTGCGGGTGACCCTGGGTCCCTCCATAGCCACGAGACAACAGCACCTGTCCCCTACCCCACTCTCCCTTGCCCATACCCACACACATGCCTGTGCACACACCCCTGCCACACACACTCCTACACACACACCCCTACACATACACACACCCCTACACATATACACACATACTCCTACATACACACTCCTACATACACACACCTACCACACACACCCCTACAGATACACGCCTACCACACACCCTCCCACATACACATGGCTACCACACACCCACCCACTTACACATGGCTACCACATACACCCCTAAATACACACACCTACCACACACACACCCACATATACATGGCTACCACACACACCTCTACAGACACATGCCTACCACACACACACTCACATACACACACCTACTACA
Source organism: Proteles cristata cristata (assembly GCA_017311185.1). NCBI lineage: Eukaryota > Metazoa > Chordata > Mammalia > Carnivora > Hyaenidae > Proteles > Proteles cristata. Next base: position 1,171,534 of record JAESUZ010001312.1, on the reverse strand, counting down.
CACACCCCTAAATACACACACCTACCACACACACACCCACATACACATGGCTACCACACACACCCCTACAGACACACCCTACACACACACTCCACATACACACGGCTACCACACACACCCCCACAGACACACACCTACCACACACACACACACATACACACGGCTACCACACACCCCTACAGACACACACCTACCACACACACCCCCACATACACACGGCTACCACACACCCCTACAGACACACACCTACCACACACACCCCCACATACACACTGCTACCACACACACCCCTACATACCCACACATACACATACTTCTGCATACACATACATACACTTACCTACCACACACACTCCTACATAAACACATATACACACATTCCTTCATGCACACACCCCTACTTACACACCTGTTATTCACAATGGGTCATGGCCCCCAAGGAGAAGGCTATCTCTTTTATACAGTATTTGTTTGACAGTGAAGTAGCCAAGGAGTTGTGCAAAACTTTAGAGGCTTCGAAAGTGTGTGTGCACGCATGTGTGTGTGTGTGTGTGTGAGAGAGAGAGAGAGAGAGAGAGAGGCAGTGCAAACAACAATGGGACTGCACTTTTAAATAATGTCAGGGACTTTAATAGGCCTCTTTTCTCTCTGCTGCCAACTGGCATGTGCTGTATTGTGTTTGTGGTACAGCATTGGAGGGCAGGTGTTCCACACTGGATTTGGTTCCTAGCCAGAACGTTTCAGAGGCTGGAGGTGACACACAGGGATGAATTCCTGATTGCTTCTGACACAGGGAGAAGCAGAAGGAGGTGCATGCTGGCCCCCAGTGTCCCCCGTGAACTGCTCCTCCTTTCCTCCCTCCTCCTTCAGTACTTTGGCTTTCCCTGGACTTCACAAGCCCCAGTGCTCCACAATGCGGGTGCCCTGAAAAGGAAACTCTTAGCTGAACTCAGAAGGACACAGGTGGCATCGACAGCTGCATGTTCTCTGGGTCTCTGGTCTTGGCAGAGCTTTTTGGACTTGGTCATTTAACAGTCCTGTCAACACAGGCGAGAAGGGACAATGGCATTTTTAATAAGCTTCCTGTTTGTTCAGAGAGGAAGCTGCTAATGCTTCACTTCAAAATGGTGTCTGGAGGTGAATGTGCCAGCTCACCCTCCCAGCACCTGATCTGCCTCCCCTCTGCCCACTCAGCCAGAAGTTTCAAAGGCTGACAGTTTAGCTCAGTGCATGCCAGCTTTTGCATTTCCCACTGCCAGGGGCTTCTCAAGGACTCTTGTGCCTGTCTGTTTTCCAGGGCACCATTCTTCTGCTCTGATCTGGGTATAAAAGGGAACAGCTGCACTGGAAGTAGGGACTGGAGCCGGCTTGGCCCACATTCCTTGTAGAATTCTCATCTTGGCCCTTTCCCCTACACCCCCATGTCCGGTTAGTACAGGCAGTTCCTGGGCCCCCACTTACTTTCAAATCTGAAACGTGAAGCTCATGCCATCGCTTCCCTCATGGGAACGCCTCACACCACACAACAGAAGGGGCCTTTCTGGGATTTGTCTTCTCATTGGATCCCCAGAGATGCTGGACAGATAAAGTCACAAGGAAGTGGAAGGCATCCATTTTCTTTTTGGTTGCTCCTGAGAAAAGAAGACTGATGACAAAGGCATTAACCATTATCATTTGTTGGGTGCTTTCCTGACATATTCTGTGGGGAGGCTATGCCTGGAAATAACAATGAATGGACCCAGATTGATTTTTTTCTGCTAGTGTTTCCCATGCAGGGTCTTTTCAAACTAATTTGTGTAAGACTTTCTTTTCTGAAAAGTTGAGAGAAGGTAAAATTTCACAGGAGAGTCTCGTGCTTTCTTCTGTGGGAACTATGAGGCCAGTTTGTCATCTCCACTGTACCCACATGACGTCAACCCCACCTTGTCCCATCCAGGTCTTTGAAATGACTTTCTCAAAAATCTACTCTTTGTTCTTCCACCATAATCACCTTCCTTAAATATAAGCAAGGTATCACTTTTCTTTCCTCTAAAATCTTCACTGGAAAACCATCTGCCAAAGTCCCAAACCTGAGAGCAACATCAAAAGCCCTTGACAAGATGTATCCATCCAGTCAGAAGATACACATGGCATGTGTTAGTCTGGGTTGGTCAAGAAGTAGACATCATTATAGGATTAAAAATGCATAGATTTGATTGGGGCTAACAGCTGTGGAAGAGAAAATGGGGAGGTAGCTGGAGAGAGCGGGAAGAACTGTCAGAGTATAATGAAGGTTTCACACACACACACACACACACACACACACACACACACACACACACATACAGTGAAGGGGAGGGAAGGAAATGTCAAGTAGAAGCATCCAAGACCAATATAGAATCTAATAAAGTTGGATCAATGCCATCGGGGAGCTATGTCAACCCACATCAAGGGAAATTTAGCCAACAAAGACTTCCAGGAATGAACCCATCTTTGTATCCCTGCCTCACTAAGCCACTGGCTGAAAACAGCCTGTAGGAAATGCATTTGGCCTTGATGAAACCCAATGTAGATTTGTTTGTGGACTTCTCAGAGCCTGGGGCCTATGGCCAACCCCTGGAGTTACAGGTCTTCAAAGAGCATTCTCATGGGCATTCCCATAGTTGCTGCAAGATGTAAGTCAGCCAAAGAAGGTAATCTATAGTTTCCAGAGCAAGCCATTCATCCGTGCATTTGCACATGCCTTTCCTCTTGCCTGCCATGCTCTCTCTTCCATTCTACCACCAAATGAACCTCTACTCATCCTTCAAGGCTCCATACAAGTGCCACCTTCTCCAAGAAGCCTTTTATCTACACAGATGATACTTTGCCTGCCCCTCCATGATAGCATCCCTTTGGATTAGAACTAGTTGTCCAAAAGTCTCATCCTTGGCCTTGACGGTGGGAACTGTTTCATTCCTCTTTATCCAAAGTAGTCTGGCACCACAGCTCACATAAATTCACTCACTTACTTATTCAACAAGAATATACAACAGAATTGTGCAAGATGGTTAAAGAGCTTGCTTTCCAGCCTGGGTGAGAGAACTAGAAGAATGAAAATATTAAGAGTCAAGCAATGAGCAAGAGTTAATATTACATGTCCCACAGGAGAAAGGGGACAAGAAGGCAGAGTCTTGAGCCAACATATCATGGACTAAGTGTTATGTTTTTAAAATGTACAGCAATAGCATATGAGGTTCTGGGATGCAAGTTGGGGAGTTGAAGTTAAGAACCCTCCAAAAGTCAGAACTCTCAAAGGGCTACAACCCCTAGGTGGGGGTTAATTAACTTCAATGACCCCATTGATTCAGCAAAATTATCGGGAACCTTCTGTCTACAATGGCTCTGGGTGGGCAAAAAAAATTCTCTGTGACTGTGTCTTACACTACTTAGAAAAAAATTTTTTTTGCATGGAGGAGGACACTTGTGGGGATGAGCACTGAATGTTATGTAGAAACTAATTTGACAATAAACTATTTGTAAAAATAAATAAATAAATAAATAAAATAAAGAAAACAAAAAAAAAACAAAAAAAAATTTTTTTTGAGCTGTACAGTTTCTGAAACCCCAAGCCGAAGTCAAGAACTTAACAAAGAAATACAAAGCAAAAGCTCTTCTTAAACTAATTCCCCATTAATAATTACAAAATTCTTAAGAAAATCCACAGTGAGTAAAAATCAGCGAGTACAACAGATGGTTAATTCATCAAGGACTTGAGATAATAGAAAAACAATGTAACAGAAACTATAAAGTAAGTATGTTTAAAGTATAAAAACATTTCTTTAAGTATTAGAAATATAAGGAAAGAATTAGACTCCATGAAAAATGAACCAGCAGATTTGAAAAAGAATGAATCAAAACTTTTACAAATGCAAAATATTTTCATTAAAATTAAAAAGTGAATAGGCAGGTCTCACAGTAGATCACCCAAGTTAGATTTGAAAAAGATGATCAAATATAGCACAGAAAACTAATGAAGTAGAATATATGAAACAGATTAAGAAAACATGGATGATATAATGAGAGGATCCAACGTATGTCTAGTTGGAGTAGAAGCAATATTAAAAGAAGTAATGTCTCAGAATTTGCTCAAATAGATGAGAGACATGAATGTTCAGATTTAATGAGTATGAATCTCATGCCGAAAGACTAAAAATAAACCCACATCAAGAATAGCATATTGATGGGAGCCTGGGTGGCTCAATCGATTAAGCATCCGACTTGGGTTCAGGTCATGATCTCATGGTTGGTGGGTTGGAACCCCGCATCAGGCTCTGTGCTAACAGTCAGCTCAGAGCCTGGAGCCTGCTTCAGAATCTGTATCTCCCTCTCTCTCTGACCCTTCCCTACTCACGCTGTCTCTCTCTCTCAGAAATTTAAAAGAAAAGAATAGCATATTGAAACTGCAAAACACGAATGTTAAAGAGAACATTAGAAAAAGAGAAAAGAGAAACAAAATTTAACATAAATCAATAGCTAGAGTGGAGGCAAGAAGACAGCGGAATGTTGTGAAACATTTTGTCCAAGGGACAAAAATGTTCAACCTAAAATTCTATATTCACATAAAATTCTGTAATCAGCAGTACACAAATTAAAGATATTTGAGGCAAATAAATGCCAACATAATTTATAATTCACAAATTCCCAGTCAAAAAGATTCAAAGGGTTGTACTTCAATGAGAAGTAAAGTTGAGGAGCATATGGGTGGTTCAGTAGGTTAAGTGACCAACTTCAGCTCAAGTCATGATTTCATGATTCTTGAGTTCAAGCTCCACTTTGGGCTCTATGCTGATAGCTCAGAGCCTGTAGTCTGCTTCAAATTCTGTGTCCCCCTCTTTTTCTGCCCCTCCCCTGCTCTCTCTCTCTCAAAAATAAATAAATATTAAAATTTTTTTTTCTTTCATAGTTTATTGTCAAGTTGGTTTCCATATAACACCCAGTGCTCATCCCAACAAGTGCCCTCCTCCATGCCCATCAGCCCTCTTCCCCTCTCCCCGACCTCCATCAGCCCTCAGTTTGTTCTCAGTATTCAAGAGTCTCTCAAGGTTTGCCTCCCTCCCTCTCCCCAACTATTTTCCCCCTTATCTTCCCACGTGGTCCTCTGTAAAAAGTTTTTTAAAAAGAAGAAAAGTTAAAACAAAGGAAGAGTGCAAATACAAGGGGCAAAGATCAGCTAAACAGTTGTTTAAAATTTAGGTAAATGTAAACAAATGTTGGCTGTGAAATTAATAGTAATAATAATGAATAATTTAAGATAGTTTAAACCCAAATGAATTGAAAATACTTCACAAAAATCACACATGAACCAGGGCAAAGGTATTCATAGAACTGTTCAAAAAGACAATGAACACAATAGATCTTGTCAAGATCTTGTTAGATCTTGTTAGGTAAAAGATACATATTAAAAATCTAAAGGTGCTTAATGCAATGCGTTACTCTGGATTGGATCTTGAAACAAAAGAAAAGTACATAAGTGGAAAAACTGGAAAAAATCCAAATCAAATCTAAAGTTTGGTTAATAGCAATGCATCCCTATTACTTTGTTTTTTAATTTTAACTAATGTCCCATGGTTTATAAGATGTTAACAGGGAAAACTGAGTGAGGGGTATTAAAAACTCTCTATTTTATACTTGTAACTTTTATGTAAATCTAAAATTATTCCAGAAAAGTTTTTATTAAAAAATAGAGAAAAAATTTTAAATGCAAAGGTAACCACTAAAAGACTAGAACAGGAAAGAATAACCTCCAATTAGAAGGCAGAGAGAAATATAAAAGAAAACTTGGTAAAGCAAAATAGGAGGGAAGCAAGAAGAAACATAAATAAGTATTTAAAAGCCATTATGAATAACAAAAAATGAATTGGTAGAAATAAATTTAAATATCAGATTGGGAAACAGATGAACAAAAGAGAAGGAAAGGAATAATCAGATAAGAACAGAGAGAGAAGCAAACCATAAGAGACTCTTAAATACAGAGAATAAACTGAGGGTTGCTGAAGGGGAGGTAGGTGGGGGGATGGACTAAATGAAGGATAGGCTGTCTTTAATAGGAGAACACTTGTTGGCATGAGCACTGGATGTTGTAAGTAAGTGATGAATCACTGAATTCTACTCCTGAAACTATTATTACAGTATATCTTAACTAACTTCAATTTAAATAAAGTTTTAAAAATTAAAAACATAAATAAATAAAATACACGTATACATATAAGATTGGGGACTAAATAAGGTAAAAGCAAACATCGATAAATTACAAAACAGAAAAAATAAGCTAATAACATGAAGATCTAGTTCTTTAATCAAGAAAAAAATGAAAAAGAAGAAAGGGAGGGAGAAAGAAAGGAAGGCATGAAATCATTAGGTAAACAAGTATTTTTTAAAGAGGAGAAAACAAATAGACAAAATTAGAAAATCACCACAAATATAGAAGCAACTTGGAAAGCTATGAGGGCATCCACCCAGCTCTATATAATCAACTTTCTTTGAACACCTAGGTGATAGAATTCTTCCTTTGTCTTCCACATCTTTTCTCTGTCCCCTCCTCCTTGTGTGCCCAGAAGTTTGACTTTAATAGATCATATCAAGCCCTCTGGCATCTGGTCAGTTTTAGGTCCAGCCAAAGGAAAAGCATGAGAAGAAACTTCCTCCCAATTCCCTTCCTCCACCAAAGGACACAGCACATTTGTTTTACTTTTAGATTTGGCAAAGGCAAATTAAAAAACCAAGAGGCTGGTCCCTGCATGGGATCACCAAGAGTCCCTATAGGATAGCCGGACATCCACAGGTACTGGACAGACCTGGAGACCAGTTAAATCCACCTCTGTATGTCTTGGCTGTGTGACCTTGGTCGAGTGATTCCCTTTTACCTACCAAATCAGGTAGCTATAAGAGGAAGAAACACACAAAAGAATAGTGGTAATGTTTATAACCCATAGAGATATTTATAAAGGCTCAGGAGTGGAGGAGTCAAGATGATGGAGAAGTTTGTAGGGACTGGAATTTCCCTCCTCCCTCAAACACAGAAGTATTGAGGTCAGAACACTTGGAATACCAGGAATACAAGCTACAGAGTGACAGAAAAATCTCCACAGATAGAAAGAGACAGCTTAGCAGGACAGAGGTGCATGTTTGTGAACTGGTGTAAGCATGGAGGGGGGAACCTCTTCAGTGGAGAAACAAAAGGAAGAGAAAGAGAGGCTGTGAAAGTGTGGGATTATATTTGGACAAGAGAAAAACCTCTTCAGACCATCAACTGGGGAACAAGAATATGGAAAGAGCCACTTTGTAGTTTGCAAACAGCTTTAGGAGCTAAACACCAGAATTATCCAGGGTTCTCTGTACTGAATCTGGCCCTGTGCTCATGCCTGGAGGGGAGCTGACCCCCAAGTGCAGTAGCTATCTCAGGGCAGCACTGGGAGAGTACAGTCATTTCCCTTGAGTACTGCAGGAAGAGGGTATATTGCCCTCTGCCCCCCCACCCCCGACCAAGGATGAAAGTCCCTTCAGGTGCCAGCCAGAAGCCGTTTGTCAGCTGGGCTATCCCAGAACCAGGTCCATGGTGTGCCAGGATCCTTTAAGACATCGGGTTTTGAATGCCAGCCCAGTGTTTGGGAGGCATGGGAGACCGTGGAGCAGGACAAGCCAGCCATCTGCCCATTCTACTCTGTAAGGGCAGCCTTAACAGTGTGGCTTGAGACACTATGTCCCCGGAGGAGAGATTAGGGTGTCGCCATTTTTTGCCCCATCACCAACACAGTGGAGCTACAGAGAGCAGCAAAGTGGCCCCGAGTGGAGGCGAGACCTGCTTACACCAAACCCCACCCCTTCGTGCCTTACTGCTTCTCCTGGAGCGAATCTGACACTAACTGAACCTGATGGCCTCTCCTCCAGACCAGCACAACCACCGATCCCAGGCACCAACATACAACTGTCCTGTGGCTTTGCATGTTCATCTATTTTTTTTTTAATTTTCTCTTTTCTTTTCTTTCCTTTCCTTCTCTTTTCCCTTCTTTTTCTTTCTACTCTCTTATTTTTTCCTTCTCCGGTTGAAATAAGCCTCCTAGTTTCTAATTCGATTATTTGGTCAGTTCTTATTATATACATATATATATATATATTTTTTTTCTTTCTTTCTCTGTTCTGGTTGTTTGTTTAATCAGACATTTTTATTCTATTCTTTTTATACCTTTTCTGTATTTCCTTTCTCTTTATTTTCCTCTCTCTCTCTCTAGATTAAGCCTTTTGGTTTCTTTGATTCTCCGCCTGATATTTTTAGCCCTCCCTTGTCATTTCTTTATTTGTGTGGGATAAAGTTTCTCCCACACTCCTTTTTCCTTTTTTCCAGGGTTGCTTCAATGAACAAATCAAAGGACACCTGGTGGAAGATCGAATACACCACTACAAGCAGTAGTAAAGTAGTGCAAAGATGCAAGAACAAAGTGCACACAACACACCCCAAAAACACTTACTGAACCCTGGAGAGTGTATGATCCCTTTTTAATGTAGTCGTACTCACAGGTGCAGGACACATAACAAGCTACTAAAACACGTAAAAGACAGAAAACTAGCCAAAGTGATGAAACAGAAGAACTTTCCCAAAAGAAATTACAGGAAGAAATGACAGCCAGAGAATTGCTCAAAACAGGTATAAACATTATATCTGAACAAGAATTTAGAATGGTAGCCATAAGACCAATACCTGGGCTTGAAAAAGGCATAGAAGACAGCAGAAAATCTATTCCTTCAGAGATCAAGGACCCAAGAAATAGTCATGATGAATTAAGAAAATGCTGTAAATGAGACACAAAATAAACTAGATGCAGTAACAGCAAGGTTGGGAGAAGCAGTGAAAAGAATAGATGAAATAGAAGATAAAAGTATGGAAAATGATGAAGTTGAGAAAAAAATGGGAAAGGAAATTACTAGAACATGAGAGGAATGATTCAATGAAATGAAATAATATATCCATATCCTAGGAGTTCTAGAAGAAGAAGAGAGAGAGAAAGGGGAAGAAAGTTTATTTGAACAAATTATGGCTGAGAAACTTCCTAATCTGGGGAAGGAAGCAGAAATCCAAGTCCAGGAGGCACAGAGAACTCCCTTCAAAATCAACAAAAACAGGTTAACACCATGAAAATATCATAATGAAACTGACAAAATACAAAGATAGAGAATTCTGGAAGCAGCTAGAGACAAACAGGACTTAAACTAAAAGGGTAGACACATAAGGGAAGTAACAGAACTGTCCACTGAAACTTGGCAGACCAGAAGGGAGTTCCAGGAATTATTCAATGTGCTGAATAGGAAAAATATGCAGCCAAGAATCCATTATTCAGCAAGGCAATTATTCTGAATAGAAGGAGAGATAAAGGCTTTCCCAGACAAACAAAAACTAAAGTTTTCTGACCGTTGAACTAGCTCTGCAGGCGATCCTAAGGGGGACTCTGTGAGTAGAAAGCAGCAAAGACTACAAAGGATCAGAGACATCACTACAAGCATGAAATCTACAGGTAACACAATGACACTAAATCCATATCTTTCAATAATCACTGTGAATGCAACTGGACAAAATAACTAAATCAAAAGAGATAAGGTATCAGAATGCATTAAAAAACAAGATCCATCTATGTTCTACCTACAAGAGACTGATTTTAGACCTCAGGACACCTGAAGATTGAAAGTGAGGGGATGGAGAATCATCTATCATGCTACTGGATGTTGAAAGAAAGCCAGAGTAGTCATACTTATATTGACAAACTAGATTTTTAAAAAGAGACTACAACAAGAGATGAAGAAGGGCATTATATCATAATTAAGGAGCCCATCCAACAAGAAGAGCTAACAAATGTAAATGTTTATGCCCCTAATATGATAGCACCCAATGTATAAAACAATAGGCAATCTTATGATAGAATGTGGTAATTACAGGGGACTTTGATACTCCACTTACAGCAATGGACAGATCATCTAGACAGAGAATCAGTACCCTGAACAATACATTGGACCAGATGGGCTTGACAGATATAGTTAGAACTCTACATCCCAAAGCAGCAGAATATACTTTCTTCTCCAGTAGACCTGGAACATTCTCCAAGATAGATCGCATACTGGGTCACAAAACAGCCCTCAACAAATATAAAAAAGATTGAGATCATACCATGCATATTTTCAGACCACAATGCTATGAAACTTGAAATCAACCACAATAAAAAATTTAGAAAGCTTCCAAATACATGGAGGTTAAAGAACATCCTACTAAAGAATTAATTAGTCAACCAAAAATTAAAGAAGAAATTTAAAAATATATGAAAGCAAATGAAAATGAAAGCACAACAGTCCTGCATCAACGGCAGTCTTAAGGGGAAAACACATTGCAATCCAGGCCTATCTCACAAAGAAAAAAAAGTCCCAAATACAGAACCTAACCTCACACGTAAGGGAAGCAGAAACATAGCAACAAAGAAAGCAGAGAAGAGAAATAATAAAGATTAAAGTAGAAATAAACAATATAGAATAAAAAAAGCGAACAGTCTAACAGATAGATGACCTAAGAGCTGGTTTTTTGAAATAATAGATGAAATTGATAAACCCCTAGCCAAACTTCTCAAAATGAAAAGAGAGAGGACCTAAATAGTTAAAATCACAAATGAAAGAGGAGAGATCACAACCAACACCACAGAAATACAAACAATTATTAGAGAATACTATGAAAAATTATATGCCAACAAACTGGGCAATCTGGAAGAAATGGACAAATTCTTAGGCACCCATGACTACCAAAACTCAAACGGAAAGAAAGAAATTTGAACAGATACATTACCAGTAAAGAAATTGAATCAGTTGTCAAAAATCTCCCAATAAATAAAAGTCCGAGGCCAGATGGCTTCCCAGGGGAATTCTATCAGACATTTAAACCAGAATTAATACCTATTCTTCTTAAGCTGTTCCAAAAAGTAGAAACAGAAGGAAAGCTTCCAGACTCATTATATGAAGCCAGCATTACCTTGATTCCCAAACCAAAGACCCCAGTAAAAAGAATTACAGACCAATATCCCTAAAGAACATGGTTGAAAAAATGCTCAACAAGATACTAGTAAATCAAATTTAACAGTATATTAAAAGAATTATTCACCATGATCAAGTGGGATTCATTCCTGGGCTGCAAGTCTGGTTCAATATTCACAAAGCAATCAATATGGCACATCACATTAACAGAAGAAAGGATAAGAAACATATGATCATGTCAATAGATTCAGAAAAAAAATATTTGACAAAATACATTATTCTTTCTTAATAAAAACCTCAAGAAAGATGGGAAAGAAATAACATACCTTAATATCATAAAAGCCATATATGAAAGGCCCACAGCTAATATCATCCTCACTGGGGAAAAACTGAGAGCTTTCCCCCTAAGGTCAGGAACACGGCAGGGATGTCCACTGTTGTACACTATTGCTTAACATGGTATGGCAAGCCTTAGCCTCAGTAATCAGAGAACAAAATGAATTAAGAGGCATCCAAATTGACAGAGAAGTCAAACTTTCACTTTTCACAGATGACATGATATACATGGAAAACTCAAAAGACTCCACCAAAAAAACCGCTAGAACTGATACATGAATTCAGTGACGTCCAGGATATAAAATCAATGTACAAAATCGGTTGCATTTCTATACACCAATTATGAAGCAACAGAAAGAGAAATCAAAAAATTATTCCCATTTACAATTGCATCAAGAATCATAAAATACCTAGGAATAAACCTAACCAAAGATGTAAAGATCTGTATGCTGAAAACTATAGAAAACTTCTGAAAGAAATTAAAGGGGACATGAAGAAATGAAAAAGCATTCTATGCTTATGGATTGGAAGAACAAATATTATTAAAATGTCAATATTATCCAAAGCAATCTACACATTCAATGCAATCCCAATCAAAATTGCACCATCATTCTTCCCAAAGCTAGAACAAATAATCCTATAATTTGTATGGAACCACAAAAGACCCCAAATAGCCAACATAATGTTGAAAAAGAAAACCAAAGCTTTGGGCATCACAATCCCGGACTTTAGCCTCTACTACAAAGCTGTAATCATCCAGACAGTATGGTATTGGCACAAAAACAGACACACAGGACAATGGAATAGAATAGAGAACACAGAATTGGACCCACAAAAATATGGCCAACTAACTAATCTTTGACAAAACAGGTAAGAGTATCCAATGGAAAAAAGACAGTCTCTTTAACACATGGTGTTGGGAGAATTGGACAGCAACATGCAGAAGAAAGAAATTGGACCACTTTCTTACACCATGCACAAAAACTAATTCAAAATGGATGAAAGACCTAAATGTGAGACAGGAAATCATAAAAATCCTAGAGGAGAAAACAGGCAGCAACCTCTTTGACCTTAGCTGCAGCAACTTCTTACTTGATATGTATCTAAAGACTAGGGAAATGAATTGGGACCTCATCAAGATAAAAATCTTCTGCACCACAAAGAAAACAATCAATAAAACTAAAAGGCAACCGACAGAAGGGAAGAAGATATTTGAAAATGGCATATTGGGTAAAGGGTTAGTATCAAAAACCTGTAAAGAACTTAACAAACTGAGCACCCAAACAAAACAAAACAAAAAAACAATCCAGTGAAGAAATGGACAAAAGACATGAATACTTTTCCAAAGAAGACATGCAGATGATTAACAGACACATGGAAAGATGCTCAACATTGCTCATCAGGGAAATACAAATCAAAATCACATTGAGATACCACTTCACACCAGTCCCAGTGGCTAAAATGAACAACTCAGGAAACAACAGAGGTTGGCAAGGATGTGAAAGAAAGGGGACTCATTTGCACTGTGAGTGGGAATGCAAACTGATGCAGCCCCTCTGGAAAACAGTGTGGAGGTTTCTCAAAAAATTAGAAATAGAATTACCCTATGACCAAGAAATTGCACTACTAGGAATTTATTCAAATGATACATAGGTACTCATTCATAGGGGCACTTGTACCCCAATGTTTAAAGCAGTGCTATTATCAATAGCCAAGTTATGGAAAGAACCCAAATGTCCATCAACTGATGAATGGATAAGGATGTTGCATATATATACAATGAAATACGATCTGGCAATGAAAAAGAATTAAATCTTGCCATTTACAACAACGTGGATGAAACTGGATGGTGTTCAGTCAGAGAAAGACAAATATCATATGTTTTCACTCATATGTGGAATTTGAGAAACTTAATGGAAGACCATAGGGGAAGGGAAGGAAAAATAAGTTACAAACAGAGAAGGAGGCAAACCATAAGAGACTCTTAAATACAGAGAACAAACTGAGGGTTGATGGGGTGGTGGGATTGGGAGGGTGGGGAAAATGGGTGATGGGCATTCATTGAGGAAGGTACTTGTTGGGATGAGCACAGGGTGTTGTATGTAAATGATGAATCATGGGAATCTATTCCTGAAGCCAAGACTACACTGTATACACTGTATGTTCTCTAACTTGACAATAAATTATGAAAAAAAATTAAATTAAGTTTTACAAAAAGGTTCAGAAAATAATATAAGTAGTCAGTAATATAATAATTTGGAACTTTTGTAGTAATTCTTTCTTACCACCTCAGTCATTTTGCTCTTATTCCCTCTCCATTTCCCTTCCTAAGGGATTAAACTATGGATAATGAATAAGGCATAGAAAATTGACAAGACCATAAATAAGAAAAAAACAAGAGCCAGATTCTCTGGAAATGTCACTATCATTTCACTTTCAATGTCATGATCATCATGTGCATACAGAAAGGCTACAAGCCATCGATTCATTTGAACCCATCAAGTAGAGCCTACATAGAGTCTTGGCCCTCAGTCTGTGTATCCATGGTTACACTCAAAAACTAAATGAAAATATGTTGAACATTTGGGGGATCAGGTTTGTTGCAAATTGATCCTTTTCACACAGAGAATGAATGGACGAATGAACACATAGGGGGATGAATGAATGAATGAATGAGCCACTAAAGAGTTGACACAGGACATTGGTAAAGGCCTGTAGAGAACAAAACGGAAGGTGCTCTGACAGTTCTTTCTAAACTAAGAAAAATGGCAAGTGATTGCTTTGATGTACTTTTGGCACAGGTCAGAAATGAAGGAGTTCTGATAATCATCCCTCTTCATTCTCATTATTTTTTATTTTTTCCATATCATTTTCGTCATTTTTGGCAATGTCCAATGTTTCCAGCATGCCCAGATCTGGTTGGCGAGTTACTCACAAACGGAACGTACAGAGACACCTCTCTGTAGAATGAGAGTTTGATTCTCCTGTTCTCTTACACGCTTTATTGTTTCTGTTAGGCTTTTAGGTGATTTCAGGCCTTCACCAAGAAGAGGGGAAGCACAGAGCAGCTAGGGTTGCAGCTCGCGGGCAGCTCTGGGGAAGGGACTAGAGTGACCCTGTTCATTTCTCCCAGCGCCACATCAGGAGCTGGCCTAATTCACGTCACCCAACACTGCAAGCCGCACCCCGCACGTCCGCTCCTGCCTAGTGCAACCTGCAGAGCGCTGTGGGCCCTTTTTATTGTCTAGATCACAGACCTTAAAGATCTCAGAACACCAGAACCATCCAGCTCCACGGATGGGGCCCAAAACTCACTTTCTCCTCCGAGGTGAACTTTCCTCATAAAACTAAATGAAGCCTCATAAAATAATTTCCTTCCATGACTCAAAAGTAGCATCACCGTAACACACACAGAAATCTGGCAAGCTACCCTTTTTAATCATGTCTCATGATGTAAAAGGCAATTATTTCTTTAAACCACCTCATGTCTCTCCGATGTATTTACAGCATGAGTCACGTCATCCAGTGGTATATGCAGTAATAAAATATTTGAGAAGAAAAAATAGAAACCTCCTCCCATCTCCTGGGGGTTTCCCTCTGAAAAGCTTGTTTCTGTCAGTATCTAGAAAGCTGTTCTTCCATGTTCCTGTGCACCACGTTTGAGTCTGATGGGGACACAGAGTCAAGACTCAGAGGGCATTTAACAGTTTAAACTGTATTTGAAATGTTTTCCTGCTTGCCAGACACTTGTTTTGATCTTTTTTCTCTTAATTTCACAAGCCTACAAGTTAGAGAGAGAGAGAAATGACCCCAGGGATCCTTTTATATCTTTTACGTATAAAACAAAGGAGTTTTTGCTTTTTTTATTTCCACTTATTTTTCTTCTCTCCCATATTTCTCCCCCAACATTTAGATCTGCCTAGGAAGGGCTTTGTATCTCACTAAGCAAAATTCTTTCCTATTTTACTATAGTCCAATATATATAAAATCGATTTTAAAAGATGAATTTTGCAAAAAGTGAGCTAAAAGACCTTACACCTTTGAGCTCAGTGCTACTTTAACAATGAAATGTAAACCACCAGGTAATGAAAGGAATACAATCCAGAAGAAGTAAGACCTGATATGGCTGGGTCCATCCTTCTCCATTGCAGCCTCCCTTTGTGGTCAATATGAGCTATTTGAGTCTGTTGGCTTTTTGAACCACAAGCTCCCGAAGAGGAAGACTTGCCCAAGTTCTAGAGCATGGATTCTGTGTCACACACCTTCCCAGTATTCATGCAGTGATCTTCTCTTCCCTCCAAAGGTTGCTTTGGACCAGGCCCCCCTTCAGCTGTCCAGCTCTGCAGCACCCAAGAGCTTAAAAAAAAAGACACCTGCTAACCCCATTATTAGTGTGAACATTAATCGCATTGACTTTTAGAATCTTCTGTAGGGTGGAAGGCTCCAAAGAGTAGGTTTCTGCATAGGAGCTGTGATCAGGAGTGCTGGGTACAGGAAGAGAAATCAGAGAAGTGTCCCAATGGGATTAATATCCTCCTAAATTTATTTATTTATTTATTCATTCATTTATCCTCCTAAACTTAGAGAGGCAAGGAGAATGTTTCCCACTGGGGAAAGGCATAGGCTTTAGAGTTACCCAGACCTGAATAAGAATTCTGGCTCTCACACTTATTAGCTATAATCCTATGCAAGTTACAAGCTTTTCTGAACATCAGTTTCCTTCTCTGTGAAATGGAAATAATAAAATTAATCCCCATAGGGGATTGTATGAAACAATTCATGTCTCACCTATACTTCTGTGAATCACACTCTCTGATACCTATCAAGTGTTCAATAACAAATATTTATTTCCTTCCTTTTTTCTGGAACTGGCACCCTTTTTCAATTGCCTACTTGATGAGCTAACTTCTTTTTTATATATAATTTTTTAAGTTTATTTATTTCTTTTGAAAGAGACAGAGAGAGAGAGAGAGCACGAACCAGGGAGGGACAGAGAGATAGAGAGAATCCCGAGCAGGTTCTGCAAAATCAGCACAGAGCCTGATGCGGGGCAGGAACCCATGAAACCATAAGATCATGACCTGAGCTGAAATAGAGAGACAGATGCTCAATCAGCTGAGCCACCCAGGTACCTCTTAATGAGCTAACTTCTTTTTTTAAATGTTTATTTATTTTTGAGAGAGAGACAGACAGGCAGACAGACAGGTTGTGAGTGGGGGAGTGGCAGAGAGAGAGGGAGACACAGAATCCAAAGAAAGTTCTGGGCTCCAAGTTTTCAGCACAGAGCCTCCAATATGGGGCTTGAACTCAGAAACCATGAGATCATGATGTGAGCTGATGTCGGATCAGATGTTCAACCAACTGAGTCACCTAGGTGCCCCTTGATGAGCTTACTTCTAACATGGACACTACATTTTCTCTCACATTGTCATCACTGAACAAAACGTATTTCCAACCTACCTTTAGAAGGTGTTTAAGGATTGGCCTAACTAACCCATTGCCCCTTCCCAGGTGTTGGTTACAACAAAAGGCATCATCGTTTTTCTAGCCAAAACAAACAAACAAACAAGCAAACAAACTAAAAACATCTTGGATGTCAGTTCAATCCACTGGTTATTTAGTGAGCCTGTAATTGTGCCAGGCATTGTGCTGGGGTACTTGGGAAGCAGAAATGCCTTGAAGACGTTATAAAGAGAGAAGTTCATATTCCAAAATAACATCAAGCGTTCCCATTCCTTTCCTCACCAAAGGAATCACATCTGGTATTCTCAGTAACAGCATTGGGGAAATGTAAAGTTTTTAGAAAATTTGCCACCAGAAAAGAAAAGATAATCTTGTATGGGGCTATTGGTTGGCAAGTGATAGGAACAGATGGGGAGGTACTACAATGGATCCAATTCATCTTTTATTCCCATTGATGAACTAAGAGTCTTGACATGTTTAGGAAGGTAAAATATAGGGGCGCCTGGGTGACTCAGTCAGTAAGCGTCCGACTTTGGCTCAGGTTATGATCTTACGGCTTGTGGGTTTGGGTCCCACATTGGACTCTGTGCTGACAGCTAGCTCAGAGCCTGGAGCCTCCTTCAGATTCTGTGTCTCCCTCTCTCTCTCTCTGACCCTCCCCTGCTCACGCTGTCTCTATCTCTATCTCAGAAATAAATAAAACATTTTTTAAAAGGAAGGTAAAATATATCATGTGCAGCTGGGCATATGTTTTGAACATAGACTTTCCCACCCTTTCTCCCCCACTTCCCCTTGCAAAACCAAAGAGGGAAGAGAGAGAAGTGGAGCCAATAATATGGCATCATATTTAAGGGAGAAAAACCAATGAGAGAGGAAAAAAAAAAAGAAGGAAGATCCATTAAATGGACTGTTTGTAAAAGGATCCCATTCTGTGTGTTAATCTCTAAGGGGAATATGTCCAAATTTAATATGTCTTTACATAGAATTTTTCTCAAGGGGCTTTAAGAGCTCTAGCCTAACACTGAGGTTTATGATAAATTTGCAAAAGTGGAGAACTCAGGGGTGCCTGGGTGGCTTAGTCGGTTAAGCGTCCGACTTTCGCTTAGGTCATGATCTCGCGGTTCGTGGGCTCGAGCCCTGCGTCGGGCTCTGTGCTGACAGCCAGCTCAGAGCCTGGAGCCTGTTTCAGTCTGTGACTCCCTCTCTCTCTGACCCTCCCCTGCTCATGCTGTCTCTCTCTCTCTCTCCTAGAAATAAATAAAGCATTAAAAAAAAAAAGTGGAGAACTCAGGCAAACACCAACATTAAGTTATAAAGGAACACCATACTTTCTGTGGTGATATCATCCATGATATGCAGTAGGGAGAAAACAGGTTATTTTTATTTGTTTGAGGTGGAGCTGCCTCTGAAGCAAGCAAGGAGGAAGAAAATTGAGCAACTGGATGCTGTCTGTTATATAATGGCTGGACCTCAGATGGTCCATCCAGATCAGACACTGCCCTTGAATGTGACTTTTCAATACCAAGGCCAGGAGGTCCTGCTTGCTTTGTATTATGGCAAAACACAGCAACAGTGTCTTCTCTTAATCATTGGCCTTCTCTGTCTTGCACTTCTGCCTTAGATTTAGAATCCATAAGATTCTGGGGGGCACAAATAATTTGCTAAAATTCTTCCAAGTCCTCAATAGGCCCTTTTCTTTCTTCTGCCCTTCAGTATAAGTCTTCTGAGATTATCACTGAAGCTGGAACTCTCAAAGAGGGATTTTGACTGAAAGGAACTGGCTGATTCAGATACATGATGACCAAGGGAGTTGGCATCCTATGGAAGTGCTGCAGCTGAAGGTAGGGAACTTCTTAAATACCAAGGCATTTCATTGTGTAACTTGGCTATTTTCAAACTTTTTTAACTGCAACTCTTTCTTGCAGTTTCATGACTGCATCAAGCTTTGTCTTTCCTTGCTTCGTTTAAAAAAAAAAAAAGGCTGAAGATGATAGACTGTAGACCATTTACCGTAGACCAAAACAAAAGGGCTTGGCTTTTTGATCTCTGTAGATGGGACAGCCATTCAGTCAAGGATTGTCACCATGATTCAGGCTGGGCTATGGGAAATTCATCACTCTACACTTATACTGATGGTCAGCAGAACACACTTTTCTTCTCACTGTTTTTGATATATTTTGTAATTGACATACTGCATGGGTCTGACATTACTTCAATTCTTCCTGCTTTTTATGTGCCTTATTCTCCCTTACACGGACCTGGTCATCTATTCACATTGCTATGGACTAAATGCTTATGTCCCCACAAAATTCATATGTTTCAACATCTAACCCCCAATGTGATGATATTAGGAGATGTGGCCTTTGGGAGGTGATTAAGTCATAAGGGTAGAGCCCTCAAAAATAAGATCAGTTCTTTTATAAAAGATGCCCCAGAGAGCTCCTTAGTTTTTCCACTATGCAAGGACAAGTGAGAAGACACCATCTATGAACCACAAAGTGGTCCTCACCAGACACAGAATCTTCTGGTGACTTGACTATGGATTTCCAGCCTCCAGAACCATGAGAAATAAATTTCTGTCATTTTTATAAATCACCAAGTCTGTGGCATTCTGTTAAAACAGCCCAAATGGACTAAGACATACATAAGCATTATCATCACACTGATGTGACATGGGAAAAGGACACAGCATAGGACAGTCTAGGACTATGAAGCAGGGGCCAGAGCAGCAGCTTCCACATAAGTAGGAGAAGCTCCCAAATCTCAAGTCCCTAAGACACGGTACTGTTGCGAAAAACATCATTGGATGGGGTAAGGATGCCACGGGGTCACTGAAGAGTCCTGCCTTCATCATTTTCAAGGGAAGGATTATATTCTCCTGGCTGATACTGTATTAACATTGTTTTATTCGCTGTTTACAACATCTGACAATCAGTAAAATTGACTTTAGTGTCAAGACAAAAGGATGTTTGAGGGATGACTAATGCTTTAAGTGAATGTTTTTTAATCTTATGGCGGTTCTCCATATAACTTCATACCTGTAGAGACTTAAATAGAAAGGACATTAGATTGAATATGCCTTTAATGTAGAAAAGTGATTGATTGATTGATCGATAGCCATTAATTGGCCATAAAGTGTCTTAATGCCCTCGATCCCTAGCAGCCACTGTCAACATAAAAAGTACTCCCTTCAGTGAGAAATGTCTCTCATGCTTCAACTGGAATATTGTACCAGTGCTGTTTATCATTGTAGTGGCTTATAATGAATGGAAATATGTTTCTAAGTATTAGTCTTCCTCTTGCACAATTTTTAAAAATTAATTTTAAGGCTTCAGTGCCAGGTAAACAACTTGTCTCAAACATGTTTTTCATGCTTCAAAACTATTTCATAATTCTACATTTTTGTGATGTTCACTGGGAGAGGCAGGGAGGGGGGAAAGTCTTGCAAAGGAGAAAAATAACCATTTTCCCCATTTATCTTTCCTGGACTTTCATGTATGTCTTACAAGGTAGTGGCCCTACCACTTTCTCCCTCCTCTTGTCCCCATTCTATCTCCTCTCCTCTTCAAGATCAGCTTCTCAAAAATGAACTGTTGAGACCTCATCAAGACAAAAACTTCTGAACCACAAAGGAAATAATCAATAAACCTGAAAGGCAACCAACTGAATGGGAGAAGATATTTGAAAAGGATATATCGGATAAAGGGTTTGTATACAAAATTTATATAGAACTTACCAAACTCAACACCCAGAAAACAAATAATCCAGTAAATAAATGGGCAGAAAACATGAATAGACACTTTTCCAAGGAAGATACTCAAATGGCAAACAGATACATGGAAAGATACTCAACATTGCTCATCATCAGGGAAATACAAATCAAAACCACAATGAGATACTACCTCACACTGGTCAGAGTAACTAGAATGAACAACCCAAGAAACAACAGATGCTGGCAAGGATGTGGAGAAAGGACAACCCTCTTGCACTGTGGGTGGGAATGCAAATGGGTGCAGCCACTCTGGAAAATGATGTGGAGGTTCCTCAAAAAATTAAAAATATAATTACCCTATGATCCAGCAATTGCACTACTAGGAATTTATTCAAAGGATACAGGAGTGCTGATTTGAAGGGGCGCATGCATCCCAATGTTCATAGCAGCCTTATCAACAAATCCAAATTATGGAAAGAGCCTAAATGTCCATCAATTGATGAATGGATGAAGAATACATGTGTGTGCACATGCGCACGCAATGGAATCCATACAATATTCCAATGTATGCAATATATATACAATACATAGTGGAATAATACTTGGCAATGAAAAAGAATGAAATCTTACCATTTGCAACAATGTGGATAAAACTGGAAGGTATTATGCTAAGGAAAATAAGTCAGAGAAAGACAGATATCACATGATTTCACTTATATGTGGAATTTGAGAAACTTAACAGATGATTATAAAGGAAGGGAAGGAAAAATAAGATAAAAACAGGAGGGAGGCAGACCGTAAGAGACTCTTAAATACAGAAAACAAACTGAGGGTTGATGGGGGCCAGGGAAATGGGTGATGGACATTAACGAGGGCACTTGTTGGGATGAGCACTGGTATGTATGTAAGTGATGTATGTGTGTGAGTGATGAACCACTGGATTCTGCTTCTAAAGCCAAGACTACATTGTATGTTAACTAACTTGGGAATAAATTAAAAAATAAAATAAAATATTATTTATGTATTAAAAAAAAAAGATCAGCTTCTGGCCTCAACACACTGGCCTTTTCTCCCAAACCGCAGAAGACCATCAGCACTTTCTGCTCAGGCTGTGGTATTTCCACTCCTGCTACTCAACAGACCACTGTTACATGGTAATGGTGGCTATGATGACTCCTTGGAAAACAATCCTGTCTTTGTCACACCTTCCATGTCAGTTCACCTTTGCATAGTCTAGGCGACTTACCTGCTGCTCATCTATTCTGGAAGATTTGTAAAGTCCTTATTCCTTCTAAAAAAAAAAAAAAACATATGTCTTGCATGCACACACACACACACACGCATATCCAAAGAAGTTCAAGATCCATTGTTTGGTAGAAACAGACACCTCATAGCATTTAAGTGATTTAAGCAGAGACTTAACTTGGGTCATTCAGTGCTTCTACCTGAACTTCCTACACTGTGGACAATTAAAACCGTGAATGCTCTGAGCCACAGAGAGGCTATCAGATGAACTGGTGACCCAAATCTACACCAGAGCTCTGTGCTTCCTCAACAGTGGGCCTTTGCACAAACTCATGTGCACACATGTAAAAGGCACACATGTGCATTCACACACACACAACACACAGTGAAGATTGAAGTTTTCCAAATTTTGTAACACATCCTACATTAGCTTAAAAAAAATTTTAAGTTCTCTTTGTATGACCATTTCATAGGCATGAATTCTTTCTTTTCTTTCCAAGATAGGAATTCTAGTTAAGCTATAGTGAACATTAATATGAGTGTACACAGACACACATGCACATATGCACACGCATCGACGCACACATGCACACACATCTAGATAACATTTAGAACAAAATCAAATATTTACATAATAATTACCTGCCTGTGGCAAACAACCACAGTATACTGCCAACCATGGCAATATTTTGCCATGACTGCAAATAATAGAGCAAATTTGCCTTTCTGATCTTTGCTGACCCATTACACTAAGGATTTCTTTCTTCTGAACCAAGGCTTCATCCATGACCTTGCTTTTGAAGATATGGCCTGTTGCTAACAGCTAAAGAGAGAAGCAGCCCTTGTTTCCTGTGTGCCTATGTGAACACCCCCTCCTGGGTCACCAGGATCTCCCTTGCCTGCCTCTTCTTTGGCAGAGTCACCTGTCAGTGGCCATGTGACCTGGCTTCATGGAGAAGATGTGGCAAATGCTGATGAATTGCATCGTTATTATGTTGTGCCTCCCGGGCCTGGGGAACTAGGCAACGTCTGTACATTGAGAAATAAATCAATCTAATGAGCAGCCACAATAGACTTGGCCCAGGCCGGGCTGAGGGCACCTCACATGGTGCGGATCCTAATGTCCCAGGGTTTGCCAACTCTCAGTTACGGCAGCAGTTATCCCAGTGAGGCTGAGCCAAGTCCTTCTTTTTCTCCTACCATTGCCTGATCCTTTGCTTAACTTGCACGGTGTATTCCCGTCTCTCCAAAAATGAGAAAAAGCCAGCAGAGGACCCTTCTGGTCTCTCTGCTGGTACCTCCAAAGCACTTGGCTTCTTCCTGCATTCCTTCCTTTCTACAGAATCTGTGCTTTAGTCCCACAAGCATGACTGCAAATGCCTGTGAAATGAGAACAATTGATTGGTGGGTATCTAGTGTATGCAAAAATAGCACAGATAGGGAAGCATCTGATGTGTTATTTCCATTGTCTGGCAACTGTTAGCTACATGCCTGCCCAAGGCAGGTTGGAACCTAACCTGTTCCATTAATATGCATGTTCCAGAGTGAGACTGAATGATTTCTCCAGATTCATATAGAGAGAAACTAGCAGAGCCAAGTTGCAAACCCAAATCTGATTCCAAATCCAACGTCCTTTTCACTATACAATGCTCTACGTTTTTTTCTTTAGTTTTTAATTAGGGTGAGATTCATGTTAACATGCAATTCACCATTTGAACGTGTAAAATCCAGTGGCATTTAGCATAGGCATGATGTTATGCAACCACTACATTTGTCATGTTCCAATATTTTCATCACCCCAAACCACTAGTGGTGACCACTAGCCTGTTTTCTGTCTCTGCAGATTACTTTGGCTGGGTTTTTCATATAAAAATCATCAGACAATAAGTAACTTTTGTGTACGGCTTAGTTCACTTAGTATCATTTTTTGAGGTCCACCTGTGCTGTAGAATGTATCAATACTTCCTCCCTTTGTATTATTGAAACATTCCACTGTGTGTCTACACCACAACTTGTCTATCCATCCTTCCATCTATGGACACTTGGATTGTCTCCACCGTTTGGTTATTGTAAATAACACTACTGTGGACGTGCATGTACACATATGTGTTTGAGTCCATGCTTTCAATTCTTTGGGTGTATGCCTAGAAGGGGAATCACTGAGTTATGTGGTAATTCTGTGTTTAACTTTCCAGGGAACCACCAAACTGTTTTCCACAGTGGCCGAACTATTTTACATTCTCATCAGCAGTGAATGGGGGTTCCAGTTTCTCCACATCCTCTCCAACAACTGTTATTTTCCTTTCTTTAACTTTTTTTGTTGTTACAGTTTTCCTAGTGGGTGTGAAGTGGTATCTCATATTGTTTGGATATGCATTTCCCTAGTGACTACCGATGTTGAGCATGTTTTTGTGTGCTTGTTGGCTATATAGTTCTTGAAGAACTGTCTATTCAAGCTCTTTGCCTCTTTTAATTGGATTATTTTCTTTTTCTTTTCTTTCTTTTTTTAATGTTTATTTATTTTTGAGAGAGAGACGGAGTGTGATCAGGAGAGTGGGGGATGAGAGAGAAGGGACACACAGAATCTGAAGCAGGCTCCAGTCTCTAAGCTGTCAGCACAGAGCCTGATGCAGGGCTCGAACTCATGAACTATGAGATCATGACCTGAGCCGAAGTCTGGCACTTAGCCTACTGAGGCCCCCAGGAGTCCCTATTTATCTTTTTCTCACTGAGTAGGACTTCTTCATATTCTGAATACTAGACCCTTATCAAATATGCAATTCAAAATACTTTCTCCCATTCTCTATTCTGTCTTTTCACTTTCTTGAGAATGTCCTTTAATGTGCATGTTTTTAATTTTGAAGAAGTCTGATTATCCATTTTTTTCTTGTTGCTCATGCTTTTGGCATCATTGTACTCCTTTTTTACCCAAAGTACCTAGATTAACACCATACACTTAGCAGGAAGTCAATAATATGTGTTTGCCAGTTTCCTGCATCTATTTGGCTGAAGAGAATGATAACTGACTTTTCATACAACTGAAACACTCTAGAACTCTAAGGCTGTTTGCAGTCATATTTCAGAAATATTATAATTTCCCAAAACCAACAGATGATTTCTCACTGTACTCTTAGAAAAATCATAAAAATATACGTTAGTTTTGATATACGTCTTTTTTACATGTGTACATGGTGTACATGTCCACCTTGTACATATAATGCTTTTTGTGTATATGGTACACATTTTACATGTTTACATATGTGTTTCTTAGTGGCATATGTGTTTTTACATGTTTTCCATTGTAAGAAAGAAATAGCAAGTTGCTGGTCTCTTAGGAATCTTCGATGTCTTCTTTTGTTTTTCTTGGCTACTCAACAGCTCTGACCTTTCTGTACACTTTTCTCAGGCATAAATCATGAGGGAGAGGGAGGAACCTGAACATTTAATTGTGTTATAATTACTCTTGGGCTGCCATACCACCTCCAGCTTATAATTCCAAAGGAAATGATACCTTTTCACTCTTTCTGTGGTGATTTATGGCTATGCTTTGCAGGAAAGTAATTTATGTGGCTAATAAATCCAAGATGAGTTTCCCAGGTACATGACGGAGGAGAAGACTGTTAGCACTTGCATCATCCTTTGTTATTCTCCAGGTGACAGTGGGTTCTCCATCCTCAAGCCCATTATCACTGACAACGATTACTGCCAAGAACTAACTCTACCTTCCATGGTGGCCCTACAGCCCCACTCAAAGCTTCACGTGAGTTTCTAGCACAATGCTTAGGCTGATCATGGTTAAAGATCCGGTGGCTTCTAATCGAATGCCCAGATTGGAATGCCCACATTCACATCTGCTAGTTATTTGAAAAGTGATTTCTCAATTATTTGTGCAAACTAATTCAAATAATATACTGATCCATCTTCAAGGCAGGGAGACATACACATTGTATAACTACCAGTTCTTTTGAATATAATGAAGGAAAAACCTAGTCAGTGGGATCTGGGGAAAAAATAATAAACAGCTGTAAGGTAAAGCATTACACTTAAGGTATGCAAAGCCAGATATAGAGAAATATTTCACAAAATCCTTATCATTCATTCTTCAGGAAAGAGTCCCTCATATACATGCTGAATATATTCTTAGACCTGTCTGAGAATCACATTTCAATGTCAGCAGAGGGATTTCTAATCTAAAACAACATAGGAAAACATAAAACATACAGCCAAAAAAAGAAAAGAAAAAAACCCTTTGTACCTAAGTTTTCTCATCTATAAATGTGGTCAATGATAGTATGTGTTGCATAGAGTCATTCAGTGAATGTATATAACACATTTTTTAAAAAATGACTAGCAAAGAATAAGTTCTTCATAACTTTTGGCTACTGTTTTTAAAACTTTATCTTAGTAATATAATACAGTAGAAAAAATACAGGTAGAAGGTTTTTTTTTTAATGTTTTTTATTTATTTTGAGAGAGAAAGAGAGAGAGACAGTGACAGTGAGCACGAGCAGGGAGGGACAGAGAGAAAGGAAGAGAGAGAAAAATCCCATTTCGCACAGTCAGCACAGAGCCCTAAGTGGGGCTCAATCCACCAACAATAAGATTATGATCTGAGCCAAGATCAGGAGTCCATCATTAAACTGACTGAGCCACCCAGGCACCTAGGAGGTGGCCCTTTTGAACTGCAGTTTGTTTTTCTTCCTTCTGCACCATGTTTTTGTTGAGTGTCTTTTGTTCCTTCTCTAGAAAGGCTTCACTCTTATGTATATGTGTGCAGCAGCTAATGTATA
The DNA here is from genome assembly GCA_017311185.1 of Proteles cristata cristata. NCBI lineage: Eukaryota > Metazoa > Chordata > Mammalia > Carnivora > Hyaenidae > Proteles > Proteles cristata. The sequence goes on along the minus strand of JAESUZ010001312.1, from coordinate 1,144,966 downwards.
CATGCACACTATAATAACAGGAGCAAGTAAGTGATTCTGACAAGTACATCTGATCAGAATGGCCAAATACTGGAGATACTAGAATTGTATAGTCAATTCAATCAGCAACAGCTAGGAAAACAATTTCCTTAAAATCAGTCACATGTGTTGTATTTCATAATACTTCACCATGTCTCCAGGCTGGCATTTACCACGTGGTGCTGACTTGCCTTACTGTGTCTCGCTCTACATCCAACTTTGTTCCACCCAAATGGAGACAGAAAACTTGTCTTGTACTTCTTGGTATCTCAAAGCCACACAAGCACACAAAATGACTGGATGAACAAGTGAAATAAGCAAGTAAGAACTCCTGCTGAAATAAGTCACTGTTACTGACATGGTAGAGCTTCTAGTCATACTCATTGGACAAATCCCTTTGTGCCTGAAAAGTACTTTTCCCTAGCTTTCCACAGAATCAGACTCCCATGTTACAGAATTAGAAATGGGATAGCACTGGAGTATTGGACAAATTACTAATTTTTAGTAGAATAATAGAGTCAAAATGAGCTTTAAAAATCATCTAATCTAGCCAGATCACTTTATAAAAGGAAGAAATAAGACCCAGAGAAGTTAAGTGCTTTGCTTAAGGCCACACAGCTAGTTAGCCTCAGAACTGGAAACAGAACCTATACTATCACACACATTTGACTGAACATCCTCCATCCACTATGGACTAAGAAACTTCCTTTACTTTTATAACTGGCTTTCCCATGACACAATCCTAATAATGCTTTTTCTCATCTGTAAAAATCCTCAAAGAACCAACTTGGCAAATTACATTTACCAACTTGGCATTTATATTGTGCATTCAACTAAGAAAAATTGAATGGTAATTCACAAGTGGGAGAGCATGCCAGCCAATTATCCTTTAAAAATAAAGCAGAAATAATAAAACCTGCTTTCATTTCAATGAAGGAACTGGAGCTTTAAGGTCTAAGCATCCTTGTGAATGTAATGAAGTCAAAAAGAAAACTGATAACAATGACAAAAAGCTGAGACATCAGCGAGTGTCTGACTATCAATCGGAGGGAAGAATTGACCCTTGGAGGCAGGGGTGTCTGATTTAACAAATAAAAATACAGGATACCCAGACAACCTTGAATTTCAGATAAAAGATGGATAATTTTTAGTCCCAAATATGGCATGGGACATACCTGTACAAAAAAATTATCCATTATTTATTTGGAATCCAAACTTAACATAGACATCATGCATTTTATCTGGTGATGTCATTTGAAGGGAAATTGGCACTTACACAGTTGGGCTATGGTCCTGTCTTAATTCCCTGTGCCTAGGGACATGTTACTCTCCTGAGAGAGTTCCATGGAACAAACACATGGTATCACAAGGGAAAACCCCAAGCAATTAGGGAAGAGTAGGCTACCTGCTCAACCAGACCATCCCAGGCAGCCAACGGGTGAGAGACAAATCCTCACATGCCTCCCCCTTTCTATTGTGAAAGCCTGCCATGTAAAATACAAAAATACATGCATTGCTGAATGCCACAGATGAGTACCTGAAGGGACTACAAAATGAAATCTCATTTTAACTGAAACAGAACATCTTTATTTAAATCAACCTTAGAAATAAACACACACACACACAAATACACAAACACAAAGGCACACAAACAGAATCCCACCCTCCCTTACCTAAAAAGACCACTCTTACATAAAAACTGTATGGTTTTTCCATCACAGTTGTTTGAAATTGGGATTTACATACATGATTAAGGTCCTTATATGTATATATATCTTAATCACAGCCTGGCGCAAGAGACCACAAGTATTTTTAACTGTTTTCAATGACAAAAATCTGCATTCCCTCCTCGCAGCTCACTTCCATGGAGCATTCCAGCACCACCTGCTTCCGTTTAAGCAAAGCTGACCAAATCCACTCCCCCCCCAAAACACACACACACTGAGTTCAATTTAATTATAGCTTTTGTTTTAACCCTCACTACTTGGTGATTAAGGCAACAACAAAAACCAAAAGGACCCAAAAAAGCTGGCATAAAGTTGCATTTCACATAACTTGAGAAGTATCTTCATCTAGTCTTTGTCCCCGTTATACTTTCAACTGTAGCATTAAAGACTCTCCAGGAATAAGATCCTGTTATGACCACTTACAAATACATTAATATTGCGCCTTCCCTTTGGAAACTTGAAAGGACCCTCAAAGGTCCCTAGATACTTTGTCAGAGTTCAGCTCTTCTGGATTATTTATGAATTGCATAAGAACCATCTAAAATTCCATGGCAAAGACAGTGGAAATGCCCTTATGTGTGCAGCTGGTTAGTGCTCATGGATTATTCATGAAGCACCACGATTCCAAATTGGTCTAAAGGAAACAACAGGACAAAGGACTCAGCAACCAGCTTGACTTGCTGGAAATTGGATCAAATGAAGTTAGTGTAGTCATCAGAACTAAGGCCCTCAGCAGATCTGATTTCTGATGTGCTTCAGCTGAATCTGAGCAGCAAATAAGAAGCAGCTGTTACTGCTGATTCTATGATGCTAGTAACTAAGGGTGATTCATTTCTTCCAGGTCTACAGGTCTTGGGTAGTAAAGAACATTCAGTGAAATGCCCTTAAAACTTCATGAATATGAGCTTTTACCACAGGGCCCCTAATGGGTACCCAACTCATTTTTTAGAAGAGGCAAAGTCTGGAAACAATGCAATATATGCATATCTGAGAATAGATCCCAATATAATCTTGAGGATCTTTCTCAAGGGAGATGGCAAAGCTGTCAAAGACAGTATGCAGTATCTGGGTCATTGCCTTATTTCAAATCCAAGCTGAATTTTAGACTTCTCTTTTTGTCAAAGGGAGGGGTACTGAAATGCATAGCAAAGGTGATGGCCTTTGTCAGAGGAAGGTGTGGGTGTGGCACATAAGGGATGCAGAGGTTTGGATCAGTGCTCAAAAACCAACTCTCAAACCAGGGTCCAATGTGGATGGCAACACTGAATGTTAGCACAGATATTAGTGGTTCTGCCTTCTCCTAGCTAGAAGCTGGGTAGAGAGTTATCTTGAAAGGCAGGAGAGAGAATAAGACAATTAAGAACAGGAGAGAGAGAAAGAGGGATATCCCCAGTGCAAAGTGGGAAGTGGTGCAAATATCACAATGATATGTCTCTCACACTGGTGTAACTGGCACATGGGTGGAGGACTGTCTATGACAGACATAAAGATGTGTTCAGGGAGGAAGTCCAAGATGGTGGCAAAGCTGCCTATTCCAAAATCATGCTCCTTCCTTTGGCAGCCCATATCCAATCTCTGATCAATCTCAATCCTCCTTGGGACAACTCTGAAGGGGCATTCCAGGCCCAGACCTCCTGAATCAGCTGAGACTGTCATGTGCCTACATTCCATCCAGTCCTTATTGCTTTTCCTCCCTTTTGGCATTCTTCCCAAGGGCACTCCTTAATAAAAACACCATGGACCAAATTCCCTCACAGAATCTGCCTCCTGATCCACAACACCATCTATATCTGGGATTTCCTTGACAACTTTCTACAGTAAACTTGCTACATCTGCAGCTACACCACTGGATTATGCTTGAACAATTCATTTCTCATGCCTGAAAAATAATCCATAGGAAACTTAGATCATCAATTTGTTGAGGCATTTGGCTCAAGAATGTGTGTTTCTTGCATATAAGAATTATTAACATTGGGACAAACTATTATCACATAAAAAGTAGCATAGAAAGCCAGCATGGAGACATTTGGTAAGTGTGGAAAGGGTGGAGGAGGGAAGGGATCTTGTTGGTTGTTTTCTGGTTTTCATTTTTTCAGTTGTATGACTCATTGTGGCCATGCAGACCTGACTAATGGTGGTTTTTGTCAGATTTTTAAAATCAAAAGCCAAGATGGGGAACACTGTTCAAATATTGTTTGCAGTAAATCACCCTTTATCTCCACTCAGAAAGCGGAGAGAAGGAGGAACTCATATTCTAAGAAAAGAGCAGACCCTTTCCCCCCTTTACTCCTCTTGTGCTCTTTTGGAAGTACAAACATGAGTACCAATGTCAGGACCACTCTGAGTGCTGAGAAGCTCAGCCTGTGATGTGCTTGGCTTTCTCATAGCAAATTCCAGGCAGGTCTTTCTCCATGGCCTACCAACAGCATAGTCATTAAAGAGGCAAAGCTCCATCTCTGAACTTGAACATGCCCTCACCCATTAGCTATTGGCCAGCATATAGTCACAGGAACTGGATTTTGAAGGAATGGGGACTCCTTGAGACTGTTGCCAGACAAGACAAGCACCCCTGAAATTAGAACAGATCTAGAAACTGAGGTGCTCCCTGTGTTCAGACACTGAAGTTGATGTCAATGGAAAACTGAGAGGCTAAGAAGTACAAGAATTTGGCACTTGTTCTTGGAATATTTGAGCATCTTTGGGTTGAGCTCAGTCACCACCTGTCACTTCTGCAAAGCAGCCCTCAGGACATGCTGTACTTGAGCATTTTGTTTTAGGGATCATGTTTCTTAGATGGCTTTTCAACAAAGGTGGTCTTCTCAGCCAGCACTCCCAGAAAGACCACTGTCAACCTGAGATGATACAACCGAACAGTTGTGCACAACTTCCAGCCCTCACTGCCAGGAGAGAGGGGGTAGAGGGGACCATGAAGAAGTTTATGGAAACCAGAAAACAGCAGAAAATGCTAGATCAAATTTCTTTTCCAATCCAGCTGGAACAATGGTGTACCCTAAACATCCAAGAGTCAGGCACAGTTAAGCAAGGGCAGTGGAGCCAGAGTGACAAAGAACACCATATATGAGAAAGGATGCAGAGGAATAAGATGGGCTACTGCACAGACACTAGCATGTCAGATGCCAATTCTGGGGTCTCCCTGGAAGCAGGTCCTTCTGATTGATTTTTAATAAAAGCCCTTCTCTCTGCTTCTCAATTTTAGATATATAAAGACTACTAAGAGTACTTGTTTCAAAAGCCGATCATGGATCCTTCTCCTAGAGTTTCTGATTTGATGGAATGAGAGCCAGGAATCTAGTTTATTGGTATAATTAGTTTTTAAGCAAACCATCGGTGACTCAGAAGCATGGACCACAATTTGAGAAACAAAGCTCAGATCTACAGAGAGATGTTTCCTTTAGTAGTTTTCCCATATACTTCCCTGCCAGCAACTGAGTCTGGATTATTTGCATCAAGGACTATCATAAACTCTGGAAAAGTCTGTAGGATTTGAACAAACATAATTGTACTAAAAGGAGTAGAATAGAAAGTAACAATTATTAAGCTCTAACTACATGTTAGAAACTGTTGGCAGTTTGATCTATTAGTTTAATTTTAGAAGACTCCTAAATAAAGAAGCACCTCCATTTTATAAATGGAGAAACTGAGGCTTGGAGAAGTTAAGTAACGAATTTGCCTAAAACCACCAAGCTAAAAGAGTAAGGATTTAAATCCAAGCATATCATCTGCTCTGAAAGCATAATTGTCTGAGCACAAGAATCTTCAATGGCATTTGTTTAAAATTTGATTCTCAGCCATCCACTCCCCTGGAGATTCTGATTTCACATTTTTTCAGTAGAGCCCTGGAATCTGTATCTTTGGCAGTTACCCCTAGATGGTTCTTTAAGCAAAAAGTGTTGCTTTTGAAAACACCTTCAAAACTTGCCTTGAAAAATAAATGTGTATTGCTCTTCAGATGTTTTCCTTTGCTACATTGTTTCTTTTCTTGGAGAAAAACTCTGGATTGGGATGAAGGGATTCCCAAAGCTATGTAATAACATTTGAGGGTGGGCAACATTTTTTGCATGACTCCCAGTAATAAAAAACAGCAAGTGGTTGAAGAAATAGCCACAGAATTAGAACAGCCGCTGTGCTCCATACAGAGATTAATTAACTCGCTTGAAGGATCAGATTTCAACACTCCAAAGTCCTAACATTCTCTGGCTGTTCACACACTATAGAGAACATCAGAATCATGTGGTGTAGGGGGCTGTCATGTAGGTGCCCAGGCTTCACCCGATAGAGATTCCAGGTTTCATGGGTTCGTGGTGGGGCTCAAGAATCCACATTTTGAAAGAGCACCTGGAATTATTCTAATGTAAATGCTTACAAACCACAATTTTAAAAACTGTGACAATTTATCATGGCCATCTTGGGTTATTTTCAAAAATAGAGGGTGGATGGATGGATGGATGGATGAGTGGGTTGATAATAGATGAATATCAACTAACACAAACAAACCATAAGATTTAGTGGTAACATTGCTGTTTTATCATTATCCACTAGTAGTCTGACAGATTAACATAAATAATTTGTTTATTCAGGAACAGTGTTGAATATATAAGAGCTATGACTGCATCCACCCCAAATTTTTTACCAAGCATGCTACACCATTAAGGTAATGGTGACTCTTCCAACTGTTCCTTACCCAGTAGTACCCCAAGAAACTGTCACCAGATAGTAAGCTGAAGCAAATCCTATTTTACTATCAATGTCCATGATAAAATCGGGCTGTGTTCTGAGATGAATAACAGTATCCTTGGAATATGATAAAATAAAAGGAGATAATATGATAAACTTTTATAATTTGAAAGTTCTGGCATTTGGATGACACAATAGTGTTTATCAATGTAACAGTAACCCTGCTTTGTGTTATTACATATTAAAAGTGAAAGTAGGGCTATTTTCTCAATAAAATATATGACGAAGTAAGTATCATACATCAGATAGAGAATGGAGTATTTAATCAATCTTATAATAATTGCTTAGCAATTTGGAGTGAAAATCAGTTTGGCTTGCTTTCTCATACCACACCCTCAAATAAATTCTAGGTAGATAAATTTTTTACATTAGAGAAGTGTAAATTACAGAGGATTTGAAGTTTATCAAAATAAATATTCTAGTCATTTCAGTAAAAAACAAGCTTATTTAAAGTGGACAATGTTTTGTGGACAGTGAATAATTTTGGTCACAATTTATCTACCCATAGTGCCTACAACCCTTCTAAGGGTAGTATCCAATAAATAAATATCTGAATTTATCAACAAATCACTAGATTAAATTTCTAGAGGGGAAGGACTTTTGAAAATTTAAAACAATTGAAAAATAAATACAATAGAAAACAATAGAAAAAAATTTTTTTGATCAACAAATTTGAGAGAGTGGGAACCTATAAAAGTCAGAAGACAAATCAGTGGTATATTTGTAGTAGATGTAGAGGAAAGATAATTGTTTAATAACTTTTACTGTATTAAAAAATTCACCCACAAAAATATATACATATATCAATAAAATATTGTCCCACACTCTCTCATTCACTGCTGGTGGGAGTGTAACTGGTTGACATTTCTGGAAGACAATCTGATAATATGTTTTTATTCAAAATATTCAAAATATAATTTATGAGTTATGAATGTGAATACTGTTTTTTTCCAGCCATTCATTTTCTGGGGATTCATCCCAGAGTAAGTAGGTCTATAACTACATACAAGAATTAACATAAGAATGTACATCACAGTATGGTTTTTAACGGCTAAGAACATTGGAGACATCCAAGTGTTCATCAATGGCAACACCAGGGCCAGACCTACCAGGGAACCGTAGGGAACCTTTAGAGAATCATGCCTGTATTTTTTTACAAGAGAAGCTATCGATGTAAAAGTTAAACATTTCAGAGTAAACATAGTTTGTTTGCACTAGACATGAATATAGCTGATGCCCCTGAATTGTATAGTCCAAAATGGCTAAAGTAATAAATATTTTGTTATGTATATTTTACCACAATAAAAAAGCAATGAGCTTGAATAAATCTAATTTTCATAAATGTTAAGAAAAATACTGATGTAGGAGCCACCTGGTTGGCTCAGTCAGTTAAGCACTCAGGTCAGGTCAGGTCTTGATCTCAGGATTGTGAGTTCAAGCTTTGCATTGGGCTCTGCACTGGGTGTGAAGTCTACTTAAAAAAATATATATGGAGAGAGATGTAAAACAATAATAAGGTAATTATTATTATTAAAGAAAATATTCATTCTCTGAGTAGTAGAATTATGAGTGATGTTCACTTCTCTATCCCTTGATGAAAGTCTGAATTGTAATTTACAGGTGCAGGTATAATTTTTAATTGTGTTATTAGTGGCAAGGATGATAAAATGACTTTCATTTTTTAGTTTAATCTATTTTAGCTTTATTGTTGATTTATTTAAAAAAATTTTTTTAACGTTTTATTTATTTCTGAGAGAGAGAGGGAGGGAGAGAGAGAGACAGTGTGAGCAGGGGAGGGTCAGGGTGAGAGAGAGATACAGAAACTGAAGCAGATTCCCGGCTCTGAGCTAGCTGTCAGCACAGAGCCCGACATGGGGCTCAAACCCACAAACCTTGAGATCATGACCTGAGCCAAAGTCAGACGCTTAACCGACTGAGCCACCCAGGCGCCCCTATTGTTGATTTAAAATTTTATTTTATTATGATAAAAATGTGAGATGTGTATAATTTTTAAAAATTTTTTTAAGTAAACACTCTTTTTTTTCTTAAGTAGTTTATTGTCAAGTTGATTTCCATATAACACCCAGTGCTCATCCCAACAAGTGCCCTCCTCCTCCATGCCCATCAACCCTCTTTCTCTCTCCCCCACCCCCATCAGCCCTCAGTTTGTTTCCAGCATTCAGTGACTTCCATTTTTGAGAACAGATTGTCCAGTCTGCTGGGCATACATCCACTGAAAATAAGCAGAGAAAAATTACAGATAATTCATAAAAGGAAAGATAAATTCTAAGGAAGTACATGTGAAATGTTCAACAACAATCAGATTTATGCATTCAAAGTTAAGGTCATTTTCAACTGCCAATTAGGCATATTTTTAGACATACCCAATGCTGGTAATCTATGCCTTGAGTCATTGGTGCCTCTAATATCATGCACTTGAAAAATAATTATCATTTAGGGGCGCCTGGGTGGCTTAGTCGGTTAAGCGTCTGACTTTCGCTTAGGTCATGATCTCGTGGTTCGTGGGTTCGAGCCCCGTGTCGAGCTCTGTGCTGACTGCCAGCTCAGAGCCTGAAGCCTATTTCAGAGTCTGTATCTCCCTCTCTCTGTAACCCTCCCCTGCTCACGCTGTCTCTCTCTCTCCTAGAAATAAAAAAAAAAAAGAAAGAAAGAAAAATAATTATCATTTAATATTTGTCTGGTCTTACTCACTTCTTTTATGGCTTCAAGCCCTAGGCTGTGCCCTACTGTCAAAGCCAGATAAGTGCCTTCTCCTTCTTCTCCTTCAACTCTGCATCCTTCTGGTACCTTTCTTCCAGATCCGTCTAGAACTACTTCCCCCACCTGCCTCACACTACCTCCCACTCCTGCCCTAGTTTCCCACACTTTTGCTTCTGTTTTCGTCTTCCCTTCATTCTTCAATTTGAACAAACCATTTCCTTTTGCTACCCATGAAGCAAGACCTAATTTGCACATATCAATAGAAAGATGACTATCATTCTGCATTTCTCTTAGCATACTAATTTCTCCTGTATCAGACTTTGCAACTCACACATATTTCAGAACATTTAAGAGTGTCTCAAGACTATTATTCCCTATGACATAGGTCATTCTTCACTGACAGACTGACTTTATGTGGTATTTCATAACTTAAAGCTACTATTTCATTTTGATTTCTGAATTAACATTATTCGGACATGAGTCCTTATGCATCTCAAGTCCTGCTTGTTCCTTCATTGAAACAAACATATGCAGATTCCACATTACTATCCCCAGATAGGTCACGTGGGGAAGGAATTAAGGAAGGAAATAAATTAATTTCCATGTCCTGTCTGAAGTCTGGCAGAGCTCAATAGGGTTAAGTGGCTCCAGGCCAACACAGACCCTTGAGCCACTCTGTCCCAACATGTACAATCTTTTCTTGGTAGACAGGGAAATATGAGGCCAATTAGTAATTTAAGCAAGAGTTTGCATTATTAATGTATTCAAATTTTAGCACACTTCATATAGAAAATAGAAAATACAACTGGCTTACTCCTTTAATACAAAAACTTCAGTAAATACTTTTTTCTCAGTCTACTCTCTATCCTGGAAGCAAAAAGTTTTAAGCGGAAAGAAACACCAGGGAAAAATGCAGAGATCTGGCAGGCTTATTTCTACTCCCTGAGATGTCTGAAAAGGAAGCTGCATCAGCTTGAACTCTGCCTGTAAGAACCCTCATAATCTCTAAAATGTTTTTTACAGAAATGTATTTTTGAGGATTTCAGTATGTGGTCTTTTATTTTTGGCAGAGGTTGAGAGCTGCAGAGCTAGATAAAAGAGCTGTATACACAAGCAGCCCATCCTGCCAATAGGTTAACCTTAACTCTCTAACAAACCCCAATTCCGTGGGGCAGCCATGAGCTCAAAGGAAAACTAGTCAGACCAGTTTGGCTTTCTCAGGGGTGTTAGAATCATTTGTTTTTAGTAAATCAATTTCATCCAGTCATTCATCCACAAATAATTACCAAGTCACTGCCTTGAGCCAATCCTTGGGTAAAATAAATGGACAGTGGCTTTGGGCCATGCTGGCGACCATTAACTCTAATTTTTCTTTCCATATTGAAAAATTTGGAGGCTGATTTATAGTCAAAATCTTACAAATTATGAAAAGAATAAACTCTAATGCCTTTTAAGCCTGTAAATCTTTGAATCTTTTTCTCAGCAGCATTCAATACAAGCACTCTTGCTCTTGAAATATTTTTGTTTCCTGCCCTTTATCCTACCTCACTGTTGGCTCCATCATGATAATCTTGGCAGATTTATCTTCCTGAACCAGATCTCTAAACATTGGAGTTCCCCTGGGTGGCTCAGTCCCTTATTCCTCTCCTTCTTCTTCACTCTTTCCCACAGTGACCACCTCTATCCCTATGGCTTTAAATACCATCTATATGGGGACAACTCCCCAGGTTTATCTTCAGCTCAAAACTCTCCTCTCGGGGCGCTTGGGTGGCTTAGTCGGTTAAGCGTCCGACTTTCGCTTAGGTCATGATCTCGCGGTTCGTGGGTTGGAGCCCCGGGTCGGGCTCTGTGCTAGCTGCCATCTCAGAGCCTGGAGCCTATTTCAGAGTCTGTATCTCCCTCTCCCTCTGACCCTCCCCTGCTCACGCTGTCTCTCTCTCTCTCTCTCAATATCTCTCTCTCTCTCTCTCTCCCCCCCCAGAAATAAAAAAACAAACAAAAAAACCCCAAAACAACCAAACTCTCCTCTCATCTCCAGACTTATATATCCAGAAGCCTCTTACATGTCATGTGGAGATCTCATGGACATCTAAAATGACATGTTCCTCCAGAATTCCTGATTCCTTCCCCTCCTCACCAAACCTGCTCTTTCCCAGGGTTCTCCAGCTCACAAAATGGCACCACCATTTGCCGAGTTGTGTAAGCTAAACCTGAAAGTCATTGCTGATTTCTTCTTCCCTTGACTCACTACCTACATTCAAGAAATAGCTTGTTGATCCTACCTCAAAAATATGTCCTAACACCAGGTGTAATGTTCAAAATATTTAACAACTGGTACTAAGCAGCATTTGCTGCTGACACTGCCGTGGGTGATATCTTTCCACTGGGTCCCCTGAGGGTGTCGGGTGGCCTACTGTAACCTGGATGAGCTGCTGAAGGGGCCAGTAGATGCTAGAGGGGCCCCCATCAGTTTGATGTCTGTCTCCACCATTCCCTACCAGAATGCCCACCTCAAGTGTTAGCCTCAGACCCTGCCCTCACTCTTCCCCTATTCTGCTCTGTAGCATGGGTTTTGACCCCAGGAATACATCTAGGGTGAGGAGAGGGAAGCACTCACTTTGGATGCAGATCTATAGAACAACAAGAAGCTCGGTAATCAAAAAATAATAGTTGAATGCAATGCTTTAAAATTTTGTAAGTAATTAAAAAACCCATAATGAACTAAAGACCACATTTAAATATAAACAGGATGCAACAGTCAGAATTAGGATGAGGTTATTGAAATAAGTCTTACAAAGTGCATGGTCAGATCCTGCCCTAAAATTTTGGCATTTTGTTTATCATGGACTTTCACTCTAATTTTGATTTTATAAAATATTGCCTTAAAATGTTACTTCTCTTAGGGTGCCTGGGTGGCTTAGTCAGTTAAGCATCTGAATTTGGCTTGGGTCGTGATCTCAGAATTTGTGGGTTCAAGCCTTCCATCGGCCTCTGCAGAGCCTGCTTAGGTTTACTTCTCCCTCTCTGAACTTTCCTGTCTTGTGCTTTCTCTCTCTCTCTCAAAATAAATAAAGAAACTTAAAAAACAACTTTAAAACATTATTTCTCTTGATTATCAAGCTTTTGAGTGCCCCTTTAAATCTTATGCCCTTAGCAAGCACTTCATTTGCCTCATCCTGTCAGTGCCTTTCAGGTACCTTGGTAAAATCAAACCCACAATAGTTGGTCTCCCCTTGCTTATCTTCCCTGTAGTGGGCAGCCAGCCCCTGTCCAGAGAGGTCCACATGGTTAATTGTGGCCTCTTCCCTTGGGGTGGTAATGTCTTCTTGCCGTTCTAATCTCTGGATTGTCTCACTACTGCCTAAATGGTTTAATTTTATTCCTTGGATAAAATCCTTTTGGTCATGACCTGGCCATACCACTCCTATGTTTTCACCCAAGAGAAGTGAAAATGTATTCTGTACTAAAACTTGTACACCAACGTTCTTAGCAGCTTTATTCATAATAAATAAATTATTCATAATTGTGTCAAATCAGAAACAATCCAAGCATCCATCAACAAGTGAATGGTTAGTGTATACTCATATAGTGGACTACAGCTTGGCAATGAAAAACAAAATAGATGTAAGAGTATGGATGAAAATCAAAGTAATTATGTTTGGCTGAAAAAGTCAGACTCCATCCTCCCATAGAAAGAGTAGATATTATATATACTGTACTCATACATTATATACATTATGTATTACATTATCTGGAATGACAGTAGACCAGTTGCTACCTAGGGCTTGGGTAGGGGGATTGATTGCAAAACAGTACAAAGGAGCTTCTTGGGGTGATGGGAACGTTATAGATCTTGATTGTGGTGGCAGCCATCTTACTATATACATTTGCCAAAAACTCATCATATGTTACTTTTAAAATAGGTGCATTTAAAAAAACCAACAAAATAAAATAGGTTCATTTTATTATCTGGAAACTATACTTCAAAAAACCTGATTTCATAAACCTCAGTTACCTCTTCTATAAAATGAAGAAAAAATATACTTGTTTGTGACAATGAAGTGAGGCAACACCTATAAGAGCTTAGAACAGTGCCTGGTGTATAATAAAAACTCTATAAATGATAGATATTATTTTAACAAGCTTGTGTGCTTTTTAAACTATAAATTAGGGGTACCTGGGTGGTCCATTGGTTAAGCGTCTGACTCTTGATCTTTGCTTAGGTCTTGATCTTAGGGTTGTGAGTTCTAACCCTGTGTTGGACTCCACACTAGGTGTGAAGCCTACTTAAAAAAAATTAAAACTATGAATTAGAGGCAAGTCACCTTTCTACCTAAAAATCTATTGTGTTTCCCACTTGAAGCACTAAAATCATATTTAAATTCTAAAAGAATGGCCCCCAAAATTCCAGTTGACTTATTAAATAATTCATTGAGTATAGACCACTTATTTTTTTTATTTGTAGTTTTCATCTGTTTAACAACAAAAAGAAAAGGAAACCATTTTATTCAAGTAATTCTATTGTTGAGAGAAACTCGTTGCACACATTTGAAAAAACAATCTATGCAAAACATATCCCTTCAAGTGTCGAGACTGTTCTTAAAAGGGACAACACATGAACGGAAAAAGAAATTCCATCTTGAAGTGGACGGTTATTACACCACTTTTAATAAATAGGTTTTTTTTTAAATGTTTATTTATTTATTTTGAGAGAGAGAGAGAAGTAGAGTACCCTTGCCTATCATGGTCCCTAAGCCAGGAGATGCCATCAAGGTTCTCCATATCAAAATCTGCTATGGAACCTCCATCTGGGAATGCGACACATATAGTGCAAGAGAGAAACCTGTAGCCCAAGAAACTGGACTCGAGGGTCCCTGTGCTATTTCTACCCAAGTGTGTCACCCTAACATCAAGTGTGGGCTTTGAGGCTTGGTGTAGGGTAACTCCAGGACCCCCATTTCCGTCTTGTCAAATGTCAACAGCATCTTCTGAATCACAACTCTGAACCAGGTGAATGATAGCTCTGTGTCCATACTGCCCTGTCAGCCCTGGGCATGGGCACGAAGCACTTGAAAATGTTTCCTAATCGAATGAGTGGTGTCGCTCACCACTCTTCAGTTCACGAGCTGTCCTGCTTCAGGGGAACTTATTGCCTTCCTTGTAGATGTGATTTGGGGAAGGAAAGAGGAAACAGATGCAGAGAGAGACTCCTGGACCCTCTGGCTCCTTGTTTTGCACAGGTGTGTGGTAGCCTCATGCACCTGAATCTTATCTCCCTGTCTCATCCCCTACGTGTCTCTGGATAGGCAAAGATCTGAGATCTGGGGCCCAAGGCCAGTCACTCAGCCTTTTGTTTTGTTTTGCTTATTTACTTTGTAAAAATTAAGCTTTTTGAGATAGTTGTAGATTCACATACAGTTATAAGAAATAAAACAGAGATCCTGTGTGCCCTTCACCCAGTTTCCTTGGATGGTAACATCTTACAAAACTATAGTATAATATCACAACCAGTGTGTTAACACTGTGCAGTCCACCCTTCCAGTTCAGATGTCCTGAATTTTACCTGTATGTGTGTGTGCTTGTGTGGTCCACACAGTTATCCACCACTGCAGTTAAGATACAGAAGAGTTCCATCACAAGAATTCCTTGTGGAGGGCCTGGGTGGCTCAGTCGTTAAGCATCTGACTTCGGCTCAGGTCATGATATCACAGTTTGTGAGTTCAAGTCCCACACTAGGGAGCTCAAGGCCAGCTTTGGGTGAACACGAGCCCCATTTCAGGTAAAAACAAGCAACAAACAAAAAATGTGAGGCCTTCTTCAGGTGAACCTGCTTCTCTCTCTCTTTCCCTCTGCCCCTCCTGGGGTTTTCTCTTCCTCTTTGCCCCTAGCTCACTTGCACCCGTTCTCTCTCTTTCTCGATGTCTCTCACTTTCTCTCTGTCTCTCATGCACAAATCCTTTGTGTTGCTCTTTTACAACCACAACCATCCCTCCCCCCACCTGTAACACCTGGCAACCACTAACCAGGTCTCCACATCTCTAATTTTGTCATATAATTTGTTATAAAAATGGAATCATACAGTAATTAGCTTGGGGTATCGGCTTTTTTCACTGAGCATAATTCTCTTGCAATTCATCTAAGTTATTGTGTGTATCAATAGTTCATTCCTTTTTATTGCTGAAAAGGATCCCATGTTGCGGAAATATCACCATTAGCTTAACCATTTATCCACTGAAGAATATCCGTGGTGAGCCCCTGGCCACTGATCCCTCAGCACGAGGGGGAAGGCCCATCTGTGATCCATTGTCTGTGGGTGTTTCTGGAGAAAAATCTAGGGCATGAAGATCACAAGATGGTGAACTCTTCACACCAAGAATGAGATCTGTCACATTGCGAACCAAAATGTCTGGAAGAAGCCATCAACATCGCCTTCCCCAGATAGGGAGATGCCTTGCCTGATAATATCCAGCGAGATACCATCTTTGTGCTGAAAGGTCAACCCATTCCCACTCCTGGCAAGGTGGCACCCATCTGCTCCACACTGACTCCATTAGATGCAAAGCCAGGGGACTAAGACAGGCTGTGTCGGGCAGGAAGGGGAAGGTGGGAGAGCCATGATTAAATATGATGAGCTCAGCCTATGTTTTCCTACATATTGGTTCTTTCTTGTCATCCACACCTCTTCTCCTTTCTCTGCCATCCACCTCACTCTGTCCTCACTCTTGCTCTCCTTTTCCTCCAGGCAGATGGATGTCCCAGACACAACACGAAGAGGAAGATCCTCTTCCTAGGCTCTGCCCCAGCCTTCCTAGTAACCATCAGAGCAATACCTCCAACAGACCCTCACCCAAGACACACCCAGCTCTGTGTATGCTGGATGATGGCTATCTTTTCTAGAATAAGAAGAGGTAAGTGTTTTCAGAGTGTTCTTATTCCAGAGCCCTTCAATAGCTGGTTGCATCATGGTGCATGGGATGTGAAGCAAGCTAGCCCAGGAGGGAATTTTCATATTCCTGTCTTAAAACCAATTCTCATTCAGATCCTGAAGAGTGACCTGATACTGACTTGCCCAAGCTTGAAAATACAATGTCCCCTTAGTCTCCCAGCTCAGGAAAACTTTTCCCCTTCCCTCCTGATATGCTACATCATCCTTTTGGGGGCAACAACAGGAGAGAAAAAAACTGCTTTACACACCACACACACACACACACACACACACACACACACACACACCAGCCTGTACCTCCCTAGGTCTATGGTACCCAGCAGGAAATAACCAAGGTTATGGTTACTGCACATACATTCACCCAACTGTGCCATTTATTCATATGCTGGCAGGCTCTCTGCTTGAGATAGGAAGAAAAGCAGATCACTGATGACCATCTTCATCTGGGGACACAGGGCACATAAAACCCAAGCAGCCTCCCTAACAACTCCTACTAGCTTCACACTAAAAGCTAAAAGTTCTCAAAATAACTTAGAGTCACTTGCAAACAAGCAGGACACTACTACTGCCTAACCCTTCAGCTGCAAGGAAGGCAAATGAGAGCAGGTGCACAGGCCATGCAGCCTTGCACCCCACTCCTGAGGGCACCAGGTGTCACAGACATGGGGCCAGCTCTTCCAGGGCCTTTGGTTTGCACAGCAAGTCCCGGGAGACAAATGTCTGCATCTCTAGGAGCTCCTCCTTGCTAGACTCTCCCTTTGTCTTATTCAGTTTCCTTCATTTCCTAAAAAATAACTGTTAACTTCTTTTTTTTTTTTTTAAATTCTAACTAAGCTGGGAGGATTCATTCGCTCATAAATCAACTGTGCAGTCTTTTTTTTTTTAATGTTTTATTTATTTCTAGGAGAGAGAGAGAGAGAGAGAGCATGAGCAGGGGAGGGTCAGAGAGAGAGGGAGTCACAGACTGAAACAGGCTCCAGGCCCCGAGCTGGCAGTCAGCACAGAGCCCGACGCGGGGCTCGAACCCACGGACCGCGAGATCATGACCTAAGTGAAAGTCGGACACTTAACTGACTAAGCCACCCAGGCACCCCAACTGTGCAGTCTTTTAAAAAAAATTTTAACTTTATATTTCAGAGCTGTTTAAGATTCACAGCGGAATTGAGAAGGTACAGAGATTTCCAATATGCCTCCAGCTGCCACACATGCAGAGCCTCCCCATTATCAACATTCCCCACCAGAGAGTAGTATATTTGTTACAACTGATGAACCTACATGGGCACATCATAATCAACCAAAATCCATGGCTTAAATTATGGGTGCTGACATTGTTGTACATTCTATGGGTTTGGACAAATGTATAGGAACATGTATCCACCATTATAATATCATATAGAACATTTTACTGCCCTGGCTATTCATCCCTCCCTGCAACCCATAGCAACCACTGATTTTTTTACTTTCTCCATAGTTTTCTTTTTTCCAGAATGACCTATAGTTGGAATTACACAAGACATCTTGTAGCCTTTTCAGAATGGCTCCTTTCCT
Source organism: Proteles cristata cristata (assembly GCA_017311185.1). Taxonomy (NCBI): domain Eukaryota; kingdom Metazoa; phylum Chordata; class Mammalia; order Carnivora; family Hyaenidae; genus Proteles; species Proteles cristata. The sequence goes on along the minus strand of JAESUZ010001312.1, from coordinate 1,127,251 downwards.
TAGTAATATACATTTAAATTTCCTCTATGCTTTTTCATGGCTTGATGGTTCATTTCATTTTAGGGTAAAATAATATTCCATTGTCTAGATGTACCACAGTTTATTTATCCATTCACCCACAGGGAGGCATCGTGATGGTTTCCAATTATGAATAAAGCTGCTATAAACATCTGTGTGCAGGTTTTGTATAGATTTCAACTATATTTTGTATAGAAGTTTTCAACTCCTTTCAGTAAATACCAAGGAACACAACTGCCAGATCTTACAGTAAGAATATGTTTAGTTTTGTTAAGAAACTGCCAAACTGCCTCCCAAAGTGACTGAATTGTTTTTGCATTCCCGCCAACAATGAATGGTAATTCCTGTTGCTCCACATTCTTGCCAGCATTTGATGCTGTCGGTGTTCTGGAATTTGGCCATTCTGATAGGTGGGTAGGGTAATGCTATCTCATTGTGTTAATTTGCATTTCCCTGATTATATATGATGTGGAGCATCTTTTGATATGCTTATTTTCCATCCGTATATCTCCTTTGGGGAGGTGTCTGTTAAGGTCTGTTAAGGTCTTTGGCCCATTTTTGAATCAGATTTAGTTTTCTTATTGTTGGACTTTTTAAAAGGATCTTTTTGTGTGCTTTCTGGCCATCTGTAATATATTCTTTGGAGAAATATCTATTCAAGTCCTTTGCTCATTTTTTAATTGTGTTGTTTTGGCTTCTTGTTGCTGTTACTAAGTCATAAGTTTCTTTATATATATTCTGTATATTAATCCCTCTCTTATCAGATAAATAAATTGCAAATATTTTCTCCCATTCAGAGGGTTGTCTTTTCACTCTGTTAATAATATCTTTTGGTGAACAAAAGGTTTTAATCTTGATGAAATCTACTTTATCTATTTTTTTAAAAATTTTAATGTTTATTTACTATTGAAAGACAGAGAGAGACAGAGCATGAGGATGGGAGGGACAGAGACAAGGAGAGACACAGATTATGAAGCAGGTTCCAGGCTCTGAGCTGTCAGCACAGAGCTTGACGCTGGGCTCAAACTCACAAACTGTGAGATCATGACCTGAGCCTAAGTTGGACACTTAACCGACTAAGCCCCTATCTATTTTTATTTTTGTTGGTTGTGTTTTTGATGTCCTGAGAAATAATCGCCAGATCAAGTACCATGCAGTCTCCCCTACATTTTCTTCTAAAAGTTTTATAGTTTTAGCTCTTACATTTAGGTCTTTGATCCATTTTGAGTTAATTTTTTGTATATGATGTGAGATAAAGTTCCAATTTCTTTCTTTCATCTGTAGATATACAATTTTCCCAGCATTGTCTGTTGAAAAAACTCTCCTTTTCCTGTTGAACAGCCTTGGCATTCTAGTCAAACACCATTTTACCAAATATGCAAGGGCTTATTTCTGGGCTTTCTATTCCATTGGTCCATGTTTGTCTATATGCCAGGGCCACACTGTTTGGATCACGGTAGCTTTGTAGTAAGTTTTGAAATGAGGAAGTGAGGGATCTCCAACTTTGTTCTTTGTTTTCAAGAATTTTTTAACTATTCAATGTCCCTTGAGATTCCATATGAATTCTAGGATAGATTTTTCTATTTCTGCAAAAATTTTCATTAGGATTTAATAGAAGTTGCATTGACTCTGTAGATTGCTTTAGGTAGTATGGACATTTTAACAATATTAAATCTTCCAATCCATGAGCACAGAAGATTCTCTATTTATTGTATCATTCTTTAATTTCTTTCAACCATGTTTTCTAGTTTCATGTGTGTTAATTTTTATATGCATGAAATCCTCTGGACGAAAACAAGAAACTCATGGTAATTGTTACCTGTCTGGAAGCAGAGGCTGGGACCAGTGTGGATGGATGCTTTTATATACTTATTGTAACTATGTATATTTTTCATACTTGCACTTGTGAATCGATCCATGATCAGAGTAAGGTGAATATGGCACATGGGGCACAAAATTTAAGAAGGTACCCATTCTCAGATGCCAATGTTGTCCTTACACAAACCTGAGAGTGAATACCTCCTTAAATGTCTTGCTGTATGTCCCCACCCTGGCCTCTAAAAGCATTTCCCAACTAATAACTTGCACACAGGCTTCATCTCTGACTCTGCTTTGGGGAACCTGACCTGAGACACCCTTTAGTATCTGCTAAACTGTCAAATCCTCAAAGAGAGATTTCTCTTGACTCTCCTTCTCTAAAGTAGGAACCTCTTATTACCTCCTGTTCTCTATCACAAAATGCTGCTATATAATTGACCTCAATATCTAGCCACTTGCTTATTTACCTATTTCTCTAATCCCAAGATTACACCCTGCATCAGGACTGGGACCATTGTCCTCACCCAGTTTCTTGTATGTAGTAGTACTTACAATATATCTGTTGAAGACTCTGTGTGGAATTAATGGATTTATTCCCTGAATATCAAAATAAAGTTCAAGGAGAATGGCTTCTTTTTTTTTGTAAAGTTAAGATCCTAAATTCAAGTATCATCATGATAGTTTAATAAACAAAAGGATGCATTTCTCAATGTCTTTTTAAAGGTACAGTTAGAGGTACTGGGTGGCTCATTAGGTTAATTGTCTGACTTTGGCTCAAGTCATGATTTCCTGGTTCATGAGTTCAAGCCCACATTGGGCTCTCTGCTGCCCACACAGAGCCTGCTTCAGATCCTCTGTCCCCCTCTCTCTCTGCCCCTCCTCCCCCCTCTCTGTCTATAAACAAACAAACAAACAAACTTTTTTTTAGAAAGGTTCAGCTGGAGTGCCTGTGTCCCTCACTCAGTTAAGCATCTGACTCTTGATTTCAGGTCTTGATCTTCTGATTTGTAAGTTCAAGTTCTACACCATGCTCTATGTTGACAGTGCATAGCCTGCTTGGGATTCTCTCTCTCTCTTTCTCTCTCTCTCTTTCTCAAAATAAATAAAATTTAATAAACTTATGAAAAAAGTTAAACAGAGTACTATCAGGAAAAATATTCCTGAAGCTCATTCCTTCTTGTCAAATCTACATATCCCATCTGGCTCTGATTTAGTCAGATTTTTTTCTGCTGCTTTTTATTTTTCTTTTTTCTTCTTTTTTTCTGAAAATTCACGCATGTTTCCATTATGTCATGTATTTTGTAACTATAGCCTAAACATCTTATTTTTTAAATCTCTCAGCCAGCATATTTGTTTGCCTTAGATAAGCCTCAGACTTGTAAAACAATGATATGATCAATGCACCTCAGGACCTCCTTTTTGCTGTCTAACCCTTTATACAAAAAAAAAAAAGGTCTTTCTGCAAGTATCCAGGACATGAAGACAGTTTTTCCTAAATATTTTTCAAATACTAAGGAAGCTTTTTTTTCCCTCAAAGGCCCATGAATGTTTGTAGATATTGGAGAGTCCCACAATATTTGTCTGTAGCAAGCAAGAGCCAGAAATTTGAAAGAGGAATGAGGTATTGAAACCCCAAGACCCAGGAATTATTACATTTACAAAAAGACTCAGAGGATGAAGCTCTCAAGCAAAGCAACTGTTCCCAATGTGCAAAAAGCTCTGCTAGTCCCCACCCAAGGAAAAGGTGCCCAATGGGTTCTTCTGTGTATGAGTATCATTGTATAGATGTGTTCTTTCCATGGATGTGGCCTTTGCTTAGATATTTAAGGGTTTTCTCTAGAAAAGGAGTCAGCAAACTTCTCTTAAAAAGAGCCAAATAGTAAGTACTCTGGGTTTTGTGAGCCACGTATGGTCTCTGTCACATCTTCTTAGTTATTCCGTTGATTGGTTTGTTGATTGACTGGTTGGTTGTTTGACGGTTGGTTGGATTTTACAACCCTTTAAAAATGTAAAAATGATTCCTAGCTCGATGACTGTATAAAACAGACCATTGGCTGGATTTGACCCACTAACCCTAGTTTGCCAGCTCCTGATCTAAATGATAGGAGGGAAGAGAGGATATTATTGATACTTGTTGGTTTCCTTTAGAGCTTCTTAGCTAAGCCTTATTATGTGCCTTCTCCCTTCTAATGCTATTCATCTATTCACTGGTGTGTACCAGATCCTGTGTCAGGTACTATTAATTCATTGCAGAATCTCAGTGAATAGTCCTTTGCTTTTTATTCCCTATCTTATAGATCGGGAAAGTGAGATTTTCAGAAGTTTAAGTAACCTTACCAAGTTCACACTACTAATAAGTCAGAATCAAGAACCAAGATTAAATCTGGTTCCAAATCTCTCATTTACTATTTCCATTGGGACCTGTCAAGGTAGCTCTTCTTACCTATTCACTTCCAATCTATCCCACACATTCTACCCAATATTCTTTAAATAGTCATTTTATCATGACACTCCCTTGCTCAGAACACTTCAGTGACTTCCTAGTATTTACCCAATAGAGTAAAAGCTGCTCCATCTAGCTCTTGATATGATCCCAACTTAAATTCTCAGTTTCATTTTCATGTTCCTGTGTTTCCCCATTCCTTCAGTCTGGCTTGATCATCTTACCCAATCTCCCAGCAGATGGCAGGAGGCTTTCCACCACCATGTTCTCCCTCCTGCCATCCTCCACCAAGTACATTCTCCCTTCCCACTTCTCAGAACTTACCCACCCTCTGCCCTCTCACAGGCTTAGCCCGACTTTACTTCGAGGCCTCAGGAAACCTGATGTGGACCTTTTCCTTCCAAGTGGGAGATAATGGTTCTACCCCCAACATGGCTATGGCCCTTTGGTTGCACCTCTGTCTCTGTTACACTTGAGAGGCAGATCTATGTCCTTGGAGGGTCCTCTTCTTCAAAGTTCTTCTTCTGGGTTTGGATATGGTCTGTCATTTGGGCACCTGTCCCCCACTAGGACCTTCTAGAAATCATGAATGCTTAGTGTCTCCAGGAACTGGCTTTTATTTGTTTGACAGTCTATTCTTTGTCTCAAGGGCATAATTCCACTTTAGCTAGAGTTTTAGTTAAATAGATTTTCCAATTGTTCATCACACAAGCCCAGTCTTGTAAAATGGAGAATTGAATCAGCCAACTCTGAAACTCCCTACTTGGACCCTATCTTCGTTCAGGTCTGCAACTCTCTCGCCATCTCCAAGACTCACATGTATCACTCTGCCTACATTTATAAGGTATCTCATATTTGATGCACTATTTGCAAATATATTATCAATTTAATTTCTATAAAAGCTCTGTGAAGCAAGTGGTATATCCTAACTTTACAGATGAATAAATTGAGACTGCAGAGAGCTGAAAAACTTTCCCCAGGGTCACATCATGTCCTCGAGGAACTTGCGAATTGTCCCAGTACCCCTCAGGATAATAAGCAGAGGCTCCAAATTCCCAGCCTTTCATTTCCAGAGGAATTGTATTCTGGCACATTTATGCAAACGTTAGAGCCAGAATCTCAGGGAGGAGTAGTGAGAGGCAGGGAGGAATGAGGTCAAGAAATATATGAAGGCGTTTCTCCCAGGAACCCCTGGCCAGTTTCTATAAGCCTCAGCCCTTCCATGGTATGAAGGAAATTTTCCCTTACCCTAATATTTTTAGCATGATTATACCCCAATCTCCTGTGAGGACTTGTATCACAAAAATTTCATTTCTGAATCTGCTACATCAAATGACCTTAGGGTTAAAAAAAATTGTGTGTGTGTGTGTGTGTGCATTTGCACATATGTTTAATAGCTCATGGGAAAAGCACATAAAGTTACACTGCAAAGTGCATGCAATTGTCACATGGTATTGATTACACATATTGAATATAAACTGAAAAAGATGTGGCTTTGGGGAAAAAAAAAAGTTTAAATTAAAAAGTAAAAAGACAAACAAGAATGGTAGAAACTGAAAATGCTTAAATGCTTATTCAGACAAGAGATTAGGTCAACCTCCTGACCCACTGACAAGAAGTGAGAAATGTCTGGGGTGAGGAAGATTGCTGTGCATTGCCCAGTTGCTATAGTTACCAGCTATGAATTTTCCTACAGGTAAATCATAAAGTGGTCTCAAATCTCTGATAGACTTGTTCTCAATCAAATTATCAAGTGGGTCAATTTTGTCTTGGGAAAATTTTCTCAAATCATTTCTGTTTTTTTCATAATAGGAAAACTAAATTTTATCTTATTTTTTAATAATTTATTGTCAAGTTGGGGCGCCCGGGTGGCTTAGTCGGTTAAGCGTCCGACTTTCACTTAGGTCATGATCTCGCGGTCCGTGGGTTCGAGCCCCGCGTCGGGCTCTGTGCTGACTGCCAGCTCAGAGCCTGGAGCCTGTTTCAGTCTGTGACTCCCTCTCTCTCTGACCCTCCCCTGCTCACGCTGTCTCTCTCTCTCTCTCCTAGAAATAAATAAAACATTAAAAAAAAAATTAAAAAAAATAATTTATTGTCAAGTTGGTTTCCATATAACACCCAGTGCTCATCGCCACAAGTGCCCTCCTCCATGCCCATCACCTCCCTTCCCCTCCCTCCACCCTCATCTGCCCTCAGTTTGTTCTCAGCATTCAAGAGTCTCTCATGGTTTGCCTCCCTCCCTCTCCCCCACTATTTTTCCCCTTCTTCTACTCCACGGTCCTCCATTAAGTTCCTCCTAATCCTCTTATACGTGTAAACATATGGTATCTGTCCTTCTCTGCCTTACTTATTTCGCTCAGCATAACACCCTCAAGTTCCAACCACATTGCTACACATGACCAGATTTCATTCTTTCTCATTGCCATGGAGTATTGCATTGTACAGATAAACCACATCTTCTTGATCCATTCATCAGTTGATGGACACTTAGTTCTCAAATCATTTCTGATGTTGATTGATTGACTGATTCATTCATTCATTCAAGGAACATGAATTGGGTTCTTCTATGAGCCAGGCAGTGTGTTAGGCACTTTATATAAAGGAAACACTGAAAGAGATAATCCAGTAGAGAGATGGGACCTCACCATGTAAAACAGAAGAAACAGCAATCATTTACGAAGTGCACCCCACGAGCCATTAATTATTCCATTAATAGGTACAAGTATCCCACAAATCCAATTCTTATTATCTGTACTATGGAAATCAGTTCATCCAGAATCACGCTCACTTCTCTCTGCCCCTAGGGCCCAGCCTTCACCTGCTATGCTCTATGCCAGTGCTATTTTGTACACATACAATGCAAGCCACGAGTATAGTTCTACATTTTCTAGTAGTCACATCTGGAAGGAGATAAGAAAAAAGAGATAAAACTTATTTTAATCATGCATTTTTATTTAACCTAATATATTTGTAAACACTATCCTATCGACATGTAATAAGGACAAAAACTATTCATGAGATATTTTACCATTTTTTTCATCTTCCAAGTCCAGGCCATGTTTAACAATTACAGAACATCACTTTTCAAGTGCTTAGTGGCCAACTGAGGCTGTTGGTGGCTATATTGGATGGTGCGACTCTACCCCTTTTTCAGGCAAGCAGGTTGGTACCTGTATCTGACAGGACCAGGCAAATGACAGTCTCTCTGAACACACAAAGAAGAGCTGGGTACTTCAGCACGGGTGGGGGTTTCAGCAGCCAGTCTTTACAGAGAAAGCGACTTTGAGTCAGACCTTGAAGACAAGGAAGGAGTGGATGAGAACAGGAAAGAGGTCACAACAAGCTGGGTGAGCAACAAGAGTAAAAGGAGAGAGACTGGAAGGGAAGGTATAAACAGGAAGGGCAACACCCGTTCACATTGCCTGGCACATAGGATCCTGGGAAGCAGCATTTTTATACCTTCTTACTATGCCCCATGGGGAAAGATGTTTTGTACGTATTTATCCACGTATTTGTATACACACATACATAGATATACACGTATATCCACATATATTCACATACATATGTATACACTCAGATACCTTCTATTAAATTCCCTTCTGTTATAATTTTGTGATGCTGGCCGTGATGCACCAACTTGATTTCATAGCCACTCTGGATTGGAACTCACACAAACTTGCCAAGGAGGACGTGGGGTATCTAAATCTCCAGCACCCATTTCTCCCTCTCTATTCACTTCTGCATATCTCAGTGAAAGTGAATTGATTGACTTGACCCATCTCTGACTCCAAGAGGAAACACAAAACTCCAGCATGGCCCACCAGAGCATTGCATCTGGTGGCCTTCATGACTGATTCAGAGAGAAGCATGTGGCTAATCAGAGCCGGTTAAAGCTAATTTACCATAATATTTTTCTGCAGTGATCAGGCCAAGAAATAGCCTGTTATGTTACACTTTAGAGATCACAGGAGTCCCCACTAGCAGAGAGCTCTCTGAGAGGGAATCCAAAAGAGAGAAAAGTAGATGTAAGAGCAGAAAAGCCTAGTTTTGAAAGTACTGTTTGAGCATTTTGATCACACGATGCCTGAAACCTCACCGCCAATCTACTATTAGACTTTTAAATTATATAAGCCAATACACTTTCATTTTTCCCTTAATCCTAGTTATGTTGAATTTTCTGCCACTTAAAACCTAAAGAGCCTAATTGATAAAATCTCCGTACATGTCACTGCAGATACTTGGTGCCTTTTTATTACCTGCTTTGGCAAAGTTCCAGGCATTTTTCTTCTGAGCCATTGCCTGTCTCCAGTTCAGAATCCCTTCCTTTATGTGATCTTTTCACCATAGCATGAGTGTCATTACCTGGCTACTTCTTCCCAGCATATTTGCATTTTAATCTCATTAGCCCTCTGAGTGATCTAAAAGATTCGGAATTTCAGCAGTGCCCTGCAGACAGGTGAGGGAGAAATCTGGAAGCAAAGATTTCACATGGTATCTTCTCTGAAAGACCGTAAGCCCAATTCTATACATGGGAGCTGAGGTTTTTTTTTCTTTAATTAGTTTAAAAGTCCCGTTTTCGGAGTGCCATTTTCGACTTGGTCAAAAAAGCATGCAACTCTTGTGGGTTATGGGTTCAAGCCCCACATTGGGTGGAGAGATTACTAAAATAAATAAACTTTAAGCACTTTTAATAAAAGTAAATAAATAAAGGTCCCACTTTTGTTGTGGTTATTGGCATTGCTGAATAGTAAGTTATTGCCTGAAACTCCAAGCTTCCCTCTGGGTCTGTGACTTTTCATAACTCTCTACCTTCATTTGAAACTAAGCACCCAAAGATGTATCCTGTGAATACTTGGCTACCTATAGGAAAATATGAACACTTCAAAAATAAGTGCCCTGCCAACATTTCAGAGCTGTAAAAGGTGGTGCCCAGAACTGTCAAATGTCAGAAATAATTACCAGGCAGAATGTTACTCACACATCCAGCAGTCATGATCAAAACTGATCCTTCTTGCCTTCATCTGTCTGGACAAAGTTAGGTAGGAAAGCTGCCCGGGCTGGTGCCTTGAGGCCTCATAGATTTGGAAAGGGAGAGTCTCCGACCTAATTCTGGAATATTCTCCTTAGCTGTCAGGGGTAATTTTATGAACTGCTCAGCTGCTGTTTTCATTTGCTTATTTGTTTTCCTGTGCACACACACGCACACACACACACACACACGCACGCAGACCCACAGTCACACAATTTTTCATAAGTGCAGAGACTGGTTGTGTCATATTTACCATGATTTCTTAATTTTCCATTATGAAGTAAAATATGATATGGGTGCAGAAAAGTATTCAAAACAAATATAAATAGTCATGAATTATTATAATCACTCCCCGGGTCAAGAAATAGAACTTTGCAGCCACCTTAGAAATCCCTGTCATATGCTCCATCCCAGCCATTACCCACCTCTGAAAGGTAATCACTGTCAGGACTTTTGTGCTAATGCTTTTCTTGTGTTTCTTGATCATCTTATCACCGGAGTGTGAAATCCTAGATGCTACAGCTTGGTCTTGCCCATATTTTTAAAAATCTAAAAAGTCTTTATTTCTTCTTCTCAAAGTCTCCATCTTTTGCTTTTCCTAACAGATTATCTATTAAGGAGCCCAGAATGCTGTGTTTAAGGGGGTGTGAGGGTACCAGTATATATTATGCCCATCACCCCCATGCTTTCTTTGGTCTGCCTCACCCATATTCCTCAGCTTCCTCTGCTTGCTCTACACCAACTAACTCAAGCTAACAACCACTGTGTGCCCTCCAGTGTTTTCCTCCATGCTGATGAATCATATGCAGGTGGTATAGTTGAAAGAAGAGACCAGGAAACAGGAGTGAGAGAGAGTGAGGCAGGGAAGGAAGGAAGATGGTGTCATGGAGCTAGTTACCTCTGTGGGCACCAGAGAGGCACAGAAATCACAGGAAAGGCACAGGAATGTGACTCAAGGCACAGGGAGGCTTCCAAAATCTCTCCCTCTCCTCCCCAAGATGTCTCTAAACTTCCTGCTTTTTCCTCCCACCCACCCACCCCCTTGAATTTCATCTGAGCCTAAAATAATCCTTTCAAAGCCCCACTTTGGATATCACCTTTAGGGGGCAACATGGAGGGAAACCATGGACTTGGGGTCCAAAGTACTGTCAAGACCTGGCACAGCTCTTCCTGCTGCATCAGACACTTGGGCAGCTCCTCCAGAGTCTCCTAGAGGTGAAACCCCTCCCAGAGCACAGATACTTCAGTCTGGCTTGGCCAGAGCCTCAGCTAAAAACAAACAGCACACACACACACACACACACACACACACACGCACGCACACCCCAAAGACCTTGATGAAGCGAAAGTCCAGGATTTAACAGCCAGATGAGCTCTGCTTCTGTGCAGACAAGAAAACACCTGCATAAAAGAAAGCAGCAGAGGGTCAGAACTTGCAAAACAGCCTTTGCTAACTAGATAAAACTGGTCTTCTGTACAATCCTTTAGCCAGGTCTCCTGCCCTCCAAAGGTCCCCCAATCAGTCTTCCCCAAACCCCCTCTGCAGTCACCATGGTCTGGGTCAGAAAGAGATGGAATCACCCAATAAGTGTGCCATGTACACAAAAGTCAGTTGCTTCCAGAATCCACTGGAAGGTGAAACATTTTTTTCTCCACAGAAAAACAAAGCAGGGAGAAGAAGGGAAGTATTCCCCCTCGTTTGTGAAAGGGGAAGCATCTGTATTTGACAACCTGGAGACAATTCAGGTATGTGCCACTGTGGTCAGTGTCATGTATAAATGTCATTTCCCATCTGCCTCGGAGGTGAAAATATCAAACCTGACACTACCTCATGGTTTGCAAAATGACAACAAATAATTTTATCATAAACAAGTTAGCACAGAAGTCTTCCCTTCTTAATTTAATTTCAGGAGAAAGGATGCTTAATCCTTTAATTACACAGCACATTTATCTGTCAAACTGACTCTTTCTGCTAAAAAGTATTTTGCCATCACAGAGGCTGCTGATACCTATCTGCTCAAAGAATTTATAGCATTACAGAAAAATTATCTTCTTCAAAAATTTTTTTTAGAAAGCAAAGAGTGGAAAGCTTTATCCTTTTAGGAAAGAAAGCACTATATAGGTCTGATCATCAACTGCCCCTCCCTCTGCCACCATGCCCAGCTGAAGGGGCTGCAAAGGCCAAGGGCACAGGGTCTTGATGCTGGTCAGCCGGCAGTGTATTTCCAGAAGGTATATTTCCAAAAGGGTGTCTTGCCAGAGGCTGCGTCGGCTCCTACAGGTCCAGGGGTCCCTGAAGGATGGATGGTGTCGGCGAAAGAGAATGAGAGAGCCCCGAGATCCTTTCTGATCACAAGGCAGGCATCTCTGTCCTGTCGGTTTTGGTGTCTTTATTTATAGGTTAAATGATAACATGACATCAGAAAAAGGAATTTTTACAATGGGTAGCTCTTTGTAATAAGATGCTTTGGAAAGTGTACAGAAGCAGGTTTTACAGAAATATTCTTGCAGAACTATTCCAATTATAGTGAGGTTAAGCAAATCTTATAACTAAAGATTTAGCAGGGTATTCTTAGTAAAAGATAGGATACATATTTGTTCTAAGTTAATCACGGTAAGGTTAGGTCATAGGTTAAGTGTATAGATGCGCTAAGAGTCATTCTGTCTGACTCTCAAATGTATATTTTTGAGTTGGTTAATAAGTTGTTTGTGGAAACCTATTTGATGCTGAATGTGTGAACACTATGGAGGCCCTAAAAGTGTCAGCCTTTTGTTTGTGGGTAATGCTTTAGCTACTCTTATCTATCCTCATCCCAGCCACCTGTAAGGGAGGGTGTTTGCAGAAAGTAGGCCTTGGGGAAGGGACTGCCATACATCACCAATTAGGAGAAGGTGTAAGTATTAACTTAAGTTCTGCCCTTATCTGTACCTTAACTCTAAATTAGGCTCTTTGTCTCGGGGCCAGGCTCAGTTGTAAATCTTGTGTTCTTAACCCCCTAAGTCTTGGATCTGCAAGGCCCTCAGGAAGAGCCTTTTGACAATCATCCATAGAGCTTTCATCTAAAATCTCTCTTGCAAAGGCAGGAATATGTTTTTCCTTATGAGGTATCTGTGTTCAGAATATTGGTCTGATATGGAATATTGTGAGGCCTGGTCAATACCAGCACAACACGAGCCAGTAGAAGCAGGAGATACCAGTTTTCATTTCTCATGGCAGGAGCTGTGCAAACACTGCCATTTCCTTGCTGTGACTGCCATCCATAGAGACCAGTGCTGCTCCCAGCAGTGTCTGGGAACTTAACTGAATGGGATCCACAAATAAAATCTCAAATCCAGTTGAGAAATCATCTGCTCAAAGGCCTGAAGAAAGAGCGCCACATGGCGAGGCTAATGTTGAGTGGAGGATCCAGTATCATCCCTGGGAATGGGGCAGCTGTGGTTCAGAAGTGCCCTAGGAATCTGGGGCCAGAGTCCTGGGGGGGATGGGAGGGCGTACTGTATGATGTTGACCAAAGCTCAGACAGAACCTTCGTGAAAGTTTTTTTCCAAAAATAGTAACAGCTACTTCTACCTTACAAGACTGTGGTGAGGATTAATAAGATGGTACCTATGAAAGCACTTCAGCAAGTCTAAAGTAAATCTGTGATCATAGTGGCATATTAGCTGGTGGCTCCAATGGATTTCATTTAGAGGGATATACACAAAAATTAACTCAAAATGGACTAAATATTGTGTGAAAGGCCTAAAACCACAGAACTCCTAGAAGAAAACATAGACTCCTTGACATCAGTCTAGGCATTGACTCTTTGGATTTGATCCCAAAAGCAAAGACAGAAAAAATAAAAATAAGCAAGTGGGTCTCCATCAACCTAAAAAGCTTCTGCATGGCAAAGACAAACATTGAGATTTTTTGAGATTCCTCAAAAAATTTATAATGGAACTACCATAAGATCCAGCAATTCCACTTCTGGATATTTATCCCCCCAAAAATGAAAACACTAATTTGGAAAAAATATAGGCAGTCCCACATTCATTGCAACATTATTTAAAATCATCAAGATATGAAAACAATCTAAATGTTCATCAATGGTTGAATGAATAAAGAAAATAGTGTGTATACACATATATTATATACTATATATAACTACAACTGAGCCACAAAAAGAATGAAATTCTGCCATATATGACAACACAGGTGTACCTTGAAGGCATTATGTTAAGTGAAATAAGTTAGACAAAGAAAGAGAAATACTGTATGTAGAATCTAAAAAATAAATAAATCACTTATATGTGGAATAAAAAAAAAAGAGCTTAGAGATCCAGAGAACAAATGGGTGAAGATGGGAGGTTGGCAAAATGTGTGAAGGGGGTCAAGAGGTACAAACTTCCAGTTATAAAATGGACAAGTTGTGAGGACATAATGTACATCATGGCAATAATACTTAATAATACTGGATTGTGTTGTTGAACGTTGCTAAGAGAGTAGATCTTAAAAGTTCTCATCACAAGGGAAAAGTCTGTAATGATGTATAAAGAGATGTTAACTAGACATTGTATTGATCGTTTTGCAATACACACATGTACCAAGTCATTGACTTGTGTATCTGAAACTAATAGAAATATGTGAATTATATCTCAAGTTTTAAAAAAAAGCCAACTCCTTTCCCCCCAAAATTAAACCTTTCTAATACTAGAAATACTGAAAACAGACATAAAATGCCACTTTTTGCCTTTCTTATAAGAAAAGGAAGTTTAATTATAACCAGGATTTGTAAGGGAGAGATGAGGGAATGAGGCAGATCAAAACCCCAAATGCAGAACCCTATTTTGGAGGGCCATTGGTGGTACCTATCAAAAATTTCAACATGCTTACCCAGCAATTATCTCTCCAGAAAAGTACCTTTCCTTCTGGAGTATAAAAATTATAAGAATAAAGGCACTGGTTACAGCAATGTTTGCTTGCATAAAAGGAGAGTCCTAAGTGTCCATCATTAGAAGACCAGTCAAATAAAGTATGAAGTAGTCATATGATGGAATAATAAACTGCTATAAAAAGAATAAAAGAGAGCTAATTGTACAGCTCTGGGTGAAAAGTCCATACTTTGTCAACTTACAAAAGCCTACTTCACACAGAAATATTCAATCAAGTATCACCAAAGTACCACGTGCATGTATACTCATACAGGTACAAAGAAGAGTCTACAATGTCATACATGGGGGGTGAAATTTAGATATTGTGGAGGGGAAAGACTTTTAGTACTTAAATGCCGTTTATATGCTGTGTGAAATATTTAACATGAGCTTGTATTGCTTTTATAATATGAAATGGAAAAAAATATATTGTCTTATTCTCTATGCACAACAAGGATACCTCAACAAGGATAAATGAAGAATATTCTCTAAAACAAACTAGATATCACTGTGATCCTTCTTGAATCAAACACTGTCTTGAGGGGCACCTGGGTGGCTCAGTCAGTTAAGTGTCAGAAACTTGATCTCAGCTCAGGTCTTGATCTCAGAGTCATGAATTTAAGCCTCACATTGGGTTCTGCACTGAGCATGAAGCCTACTTAAAAAAAAAACTCTCTTGAAGTACAGTTGACCCTTGAACAACATAGGTTTGAACTGCACAGACACACTTATATGGGTTTGTGGGGTTTTTTTTTTCAATAAATATAGTATAATACTATAAATGCATTTTCTTTTTTTGGCAATATAATTAATATTGTCTTTTCTTCTAGCTCACTTTATTGAAGAATAGAGTATATAACACACATCACATACTAAACATGTATTAGTAAACTCTGTGTTTTGGTAGGGCTTCCAGTTAACAACAGCTATTAAGTTTTTGGTGGAGTCAAGAGTTATATGTGGATTTTCAATTGTGCAAGGGGCCAGCTACATATGAATTTTTTAATTGGGGACCTGTAGAACATGAAAAACATCTAGATACAATTCTTAAAACCTCCAGAAATTTTTAAGCATAAAATATATCTGGCCTACTCTTTTCTTAGCTGTAACAAGCAGACTTCAATATTTATTAAAATGTATGTAAGTAGGGGCATCTGAGTGGCTCAGTCAGTTAAGCGACTGACTCTTCATTTCTGCTTACGTCATGATCTCACAGTTCGTCAGATTGAGCCCCACATCCAGCTCTGTGCTGATGGTGTGAAGTCTACTTGGAATTCTCTCTCTCCCTCCCTCTTTGCCCTTCCCCTGTTCACTCTCTTTATCTTTCAAAATAAATAAACATTTTTAAATGTGTGTAAATAGTTCTGTAAGATTAAAATGAGTGAGAAAACCAAAACAGAAGGAAAATCAGGGTAAGAAAGCCAAATGAAGTTAGAAATAGCATTTGTAGGGGAGGAAATGCACATTATAGCTTGCATCCTGGGATCTCAGTAGCATGGGTGTCCTAACATCTCCACAAAGAGAAAAATACAAGTTTATGACTTCACAGTGTACACAGGATTAAAGCAAACTTCTTACTTGTGAAGATTACAGATCTTCAGGTGGATGAGTCCTGAGAGAAATTTCTTTCATGAGTCCTCATTTTAAAAAAACAAAAAACAAAACAAAACAAACAAAACAAAACACTGCTACATTAAGAGGGCTCTCAAGAAAATCCTACAGAAATGAGTTTTCATAGAATCGTAGCTATTTTGGTTATGGAAAACAACATGGTAGAAAAGAAGAGATTATTGCCCTTTACTTTCTAGTATGGGACCTTTTTCAAAACAACAAACAAAAAACGCACCTACTTCATAATCATGATGTGCAATTTAGATCACAAGAGTCACAAAGAATGCTAATGACAAAACACTGTTTGCTAACCTGCTATCCCCAGCCCCTAGCAGAATGCCAGGTAAATAAGAAGCCTTCAACATAAGTGTTTAAATATTATGAATTTGGCCTTTACGCAGAGTTCTAAAATAGCTTGCTCTTCTGCTATTTTCCATGATGCTTTCGTCAATGATAAACTGGACTGCAAAATGGGAAAAATACACAATAGAAGCTTGGAATTTCTTTCAAAGCATATTCCTTCCTTTCTCTGCTTGCCCTAGGAGCTGGGAGGTGGGTGCAAAACCATTAAAAGATAAGTTTTCTGGCATGAGACCAGGAACAGTTCAAAAGGTACTATTGTAGAGCTGTCAGCTCAAGGAACCTAGCTACAGAACTCCTAAGAATGATATGGGAAGTCTGTGATTTAATCAGCTGCAGACTCATTACCCACAGGACCTCCACAGAGAAGCCTCCATCTATTAGTATGTCAGGTGCATATTTCATGGAGGGTAGGAGTAACACTTCGGAGTTAGGGCAAAAGTTGACAGCAGGAGCTGTGGTTTACCAGGGCACTTCTCACTGGTCGGGGATTTCATGCTGGTGACAGCTACATAGCCTCTCACCTTTAAAAATAAAACAAGTAGAATGACACCTGTCAGGGGGCTCAGTTGGTGGAGCCAACTTTGGCTCAGGTCATGATCTCAGGGTTCATGAGTTCAAGTCCCTCATCGGGCTTGCTGCTGTCAGCTCAGAGCCTGCTGGGGATCTTCTGCACCTCCCTCTGCCCCTCTCCTGCTCACACCTTCTCTCTCAAAAATAAATAAAACATTTAAAATAAAATAAAAATTAAAAAGTAGATCCATCAGCCCTTTGGCAGATTCCCCCATAGAGGACTGACATAAACTAACTTTCTATTGACTCTTCACTCTGACCACAAAACTCTCCTATGACAGTCAGATGTTTGTTCTAAAGAGCAAGTTTGCATTCACCTATTAACCTAGCGGCCCTTCTAAAAGGGAGTGTGTGCACCTGAGTGCGAGAGACAGTGGAGGGGGAAAGAAAACTGAAAAGCACCACAAATCAGCAAGTACCCACGACTAACCAGGCTCTCCCACCATCTCTGGGAATGTTGAAGTACTAAACCAACTCCTGTCTTTACCAAGCAGTCAACCGAGGTAGTACAAAAATGGAACCGTTAGTGCCCAGTTGGTGAGGCTAGGCTGTGTATCCCCACAACCCCTCAGCCTGGAAGTTACACAGCCACGCTGTGAGGTGCCAGCCAGCCCTTCGAGGCTGCCTCACTTGCAAGCGGGTGGACCGCGCATCAATAAGCCACAGGTTCACTTATTCCTCATTCCCCTGCCCCTTTCCTTCCCAGCCAGACTGCAGGCCATGCTTTCTCTTTGCTTTGGATCTCTGCCCTCATCCAAGAGTCCTGAATCAGGGAAACATCACTCATAAAAACTTACTGATCAATACTGACCTGTCTGAGCAGCCAGTTGAACACATCAGGCCACACAACACTCCCCAACAGAAATAGGAATTTAACCTATTTTTAAAGACATCCAAAGAACAAAATTACATGCTATATTGCATACTCCAACCCAAAACTTTGGACTGAAAGATAAAAGTTTCAAAATTCTGCCACCAGAGTAGAAGGGTATGCACATGGGGGAACCAAAGAGGGCTGGAGAATGCAATAAAAATTAACACCCTTCCCCCAGAGAGTCCGCTACCAAAGATGCACTGTGAAAATAATCTCACAAAGAATGAGGAGAGCAGCTGAGACTGGGAAGGTGACAGCCCCAGGGCTCTTGCTACCAAATGGTGCCCTCCTCCCTTCACCTGAAACTGAAAGACATTCTCTTGTCAGGACACAGAGGTATCCCTGCCACCAAACAAATTACAGACATCCCAAAGAAAGTTCCTTCTGCAAACAGTATCTCTTGCTAGACATAAACACCTCCTTTCAAAACTTGAAATTTATTAGCACCCAAATGATGTTTATGACCCTGCGGCTTGTGATCCTGTCATGGATTCTATCAACTAGGGAGACTGGATTAGCTCATGGACCCAGGTATTTATGGCTCTGAACTGAACCACTGTTCAAAGAACTCTAAGGACAGATGGTATTGATCTACCCCCAGGTGGATGAGTGCTGCTCGAGCAGGAAGGGCCCCGTGCTGGCTAAAAGAACACCCAGAACCAAGGAGAGAGCATAAACTAATAAAGCAAGAACTCACACAATGACCAGCAACCACCCAGAAGCCATATCTAACTATAAGAAGTGCGTTACCCAGGGGGAGAAAGCAACCAAACGCTGAAGAGGTGACACAACCAGCAAGAAAAAACAGCAAGATTTCTGCATCGACATAAAAAGGCAAAGATGAGGGGTGCCTGAGTGGCTCAGTCAGTTAAGCAACCAACTTTTGATTTCTGCTGAGATCATGGTCCCACAGTTCATGAGTTCGAGCCTCACATCAGGCTCTGCTCTTACAGAATGGAGTCTCCTTAGGATTTTCTCTTTCCCTTTCTCTCTGCCTCTCTCTCTCTCTCAAAATGAATAAACATTTTTTAATAGTTTATTGTCAAGTTGGTTTCCATACAACACACAGTGCTCATCCTAACAACTGCCTTCCTCCATGCCCATCACTCCCCTTCGCCTTCCCCCACCCCATCTCCTCTCAGTTTGTTTTCAGCATTCAAGAGTCTCTCATGGGTTGCCTTCATCCCTCTCCCCCACATTTTCCCCCTTCTTCTTCCCCATGGTCCTCCATTAAGTTCCTCCTAATCTTCCTAAATGTGCAAACATATGGTAACTGTCCTTCTCTACCTGACTTATTTCGCTCAGTATAACACCCTCAAGGTCCATCCATGTTGCTACACATGGCCAGATTTCGTAGTATTCCATGGTATAGATAAACCACATCTTCTTGATCCATTTGTCCGTTGATGGACACTTAGGCTCTTTCCATGTTTTGGCTATTGTGGAGAGTGCTGCTGTGAACATTGGGGTACATGTGCTCCTATGCATCAGCACTCCTGTATCCCTTGGGTAAATTCCTAGCAGTGCTATTGTTGGGTCATAGGGAAGTTCTATGGTTAATTTTTTGAGGAACCTCCACACTGTTTTCCAGAGGGGATACACCAGTTTACATTCCCACCAACAGTGTAGAAGGGTGCCCATTTCTCCACATCCTCACTAGCATCTGGAGTCCTCTGATTTGTTCATTTTAGCCACTCTGAGTGGCATGAGGTGGTATCTCAGTGTGGTTTTGATTTGTATTTCCCTGATGAGGAGGGATGCTGAGCATTGTTTCATGTGTCTGTTGGCCATTTGGATGTCCTCTTTGGAGAAGTGTCTGTTCATATCTTCTGCCCATTTCTTCACTGGGTTGTTTGTTTTTCGGGTGTGGAGTTTGGTGAGTTCCTTATAAATTTTGGATACTAGCCCTTTATCTGATATGTCATTTGCAGCTATCTTTTCCCATTCCATCGGTTGCCTATTAGTTTTAGGACTGTTTCCTTTGCCGTGCAGGAGCTTTTAATCTTCATGAGGTCCCAATAGTTCATTTTTGTTCTTGATTACCTTGCCTTTAGGCATGTGTCAAGTAAGAAGTTGCTGCAGTTGAGGTCAAAGAGGTTGTTTCCAGCTTTCTCCTCTAGGGTTTTGATGGTTTCCTGTCTCACGTTCAGGTCCTTTATCCATTGTGAGTTTATTTTTGTGTATGGTGTGAGAAAATGATCTAGTTTCATTCTTCTGCATGTTGCTGTCCAGTTCTCCCAGCACCATCTGTTAAAGAGGCTGTCTTTTTTCCATTGGATATTCTTTCCTGCTTTGTCAAAGATTAGTTGGCCGTGCATTTGTGGGTCAATTGTAAGTTCTCTATTCTATTCCCTTGGTCTATGTGTCTGTTTTTGTTCCAATACCATACTGTCTTGATGATAACAGCTTTGTAGTAGAGGCTAAAGTCTGGGATGGTGATGCCTCCTGTGTTGGTTTTCTTCTTCAATATTACTTTGGCTATTCAGGGTCTTTTGTGGTTCCATACACATTTTAGGATAGTTTGTTCTAGTTTTGAGAAGTACGTGGGTGCAATTTTGATTGAATTGCATTGAATGCATAGATTGCTTTGGGTAGTAATGATATGTTAACTGTATTTATTCTTCCAATCCATGAGCATGGAATATTTTTCCATTTCTTTGTGTCTTCTTCAATTTCCTTCATAAGTTTTCTATAGTTTTCATCATACAGATCTCTTGTATCTATGGTTAGGTTTATTCCTAGGTATTTTATGGTTTTTTGTGCAATTGTGAATGGGATCAGTTTCTTGATTTCTCTTTCTGTTGCTTCATTGCTGGTGTATAAAAATGCAACCAATTTCTGTACGTTGATTTTGTACCCTGCAACTTGGCTGAGTTCTTGGATCAGTTCCAGTAGGCTTCTGGTGGAGTCTGTCGGGTTTTCTATGTAGAGTATCATGTCTTCTGTGAAAAGTGAGAGTTTGACTTCTTCTTTGCCAATTCTGAAGCCTTTTATTTCCTTTTGTTATCTGATGGCTGATGCTAGGACTTCCAGCACTATGTTCAACAACAGTGGTGAAAGTGGACATCCCTATCATGTTCCTGATCTCAGGGGGAAAGCTCTCAGTTTTTCCCCATTGAGGATGATGTTAGCTGAGGGCTTCTCATAGATGGCTTTTATGATGTTTAAATAAGTTCCTTCTATCCCGACTTTCTAGACGATCTTTATTAAGAAAGGATGCTGTATTTTGTTAAATGCTTTTTCTGCATCTATTGACAAGATTTAATGATTTTTATCTTTCCTTTTGTTGATGTGATGTATCACATTGATTGATCTGCGAATATTGAACCAGCCCTGTGACCCAGGAATGAATCCCACTTGATCTTGGTGCATAATTCTTTTTATGTGCTGTTGAATTTGATTTGCAGGTATCTTGTTGAGGATTTTTGCATCCGTATTCATCAAGGATATTGGCCTGTAGTTCTCCTTTTTTGCTAGGTCTCTGTCTGGCTTGGGAATCAAAGTGATGCTGGCTTCATAAAATTAGTCCCAAAGTTTTCTTTTGATTTCTATTTTTTGGAATAGTTTGAGAAGAATGGGTATTAATTCTGTTTTAAATGTCTGGTAGAATTCCCCAGGGAAGCCATCTGGCCCAGGACTCTTATTTGTTGGGAGATTTTTGATAACTGATTCAATTTGTGGGAGATTTTTGATAACTAGAAGAATTCCATTTCTCCACTAGTTGTGGGTCTGTTTAGATTTTCTCTTCCAATGTGAATTTTGGTATTGAGTGTGTCTTTAGGAATTTGTCCATTTCTTCTAAGTTGTCCAATTTGTTGGCATATAATTTTTCATAGTATTTCCTGATAATTGTTTGTATTTCTGAGGGGTTGGTTGTAATCAGTCCATTTTCATTCATGATTTTGTCTATTTGAGTGCTCTCTCTTTTCTTTTTGAGAAGGCTGGCTAGAGGTTTGTCAATTTTGTTTATTTTTTCAAAAAACCAACTCTTGGTTTCATTGATCTGTTCAACTGTTTTCTAGGTTTCTATAATGTTTATTTCTGCTCTGATTTTTACTATTTCTTTTCTCCAGCTGGGTTTGGGGTTCTTGTTGCTCTCCATCTAGTTCCTTTAGATGAACTGTTAGATTTTGCACTTGTACTTTTTCTAATTTCTTGAAATAGGCCTGGAGTGCAATGTACTTTCCTCTTAGGACTGTCTTTGCTACATCCCATAGAATTTGGATTATATTTTCATTTTCATTTGTTTCCATGTATTTTATAATTTCTTCTCTAATTGGCTGATTGGCCCACTCATTCTTTAGTAGGGTGTTTTTAATCTCCATGTTTTTGGAGGTTTTCCAGACTTCTTCCTGTGATTGATTTCAAGTTTCATAGCATTGCAATCTGAAAGTGTGCATGCTATTATCTCAATTCTTTTATATTTATTGAGGGCTGTTTTATGTCCCAGTATGTGATCTATCTTGGAGAATGTGCCATGCACACTTAAAAAGAAAGTGAATTCCATGGCCTCAGGATGTAGACTTCTAAATATATCTGTCAGATCCATCTGGTCCAATGTGTCATTCAAGTCCATTGTTTCTTTAGTGATTTTCTGTCTGGTTGATCCGTCCATTGCTGTAAGTGAAG
This sequence comes from Proteles cristata cristata, assembly GCA_017311185.1. Classification (NCBI taxonomy): domain Eukaryota; kingdom Metazoa; phylum Chordata; class Mammalia; order Carnivora; family Hyaenidae; genus Proteles; species Proteles cristata. The sequence goes on along the minus strand of JAESUZ010001312.1, from coordinate 1,104,982 downwards.
TATTAAATTCCCCTGCTATTAGCATATTCTTATCTATAAGATTATTTCTGTTTGTGATTAATTGTTTTAAATACTTAGGTGCTCCCATATTTGGTGTGTAGACATTTATAATTGTTAGTTCTTCCTGATGGACAGACCCTGTAGCTATTATAGAATACCCTTCTTCATCCCTTGTTACTGCCTTTACTTTAAAGTCCAGTTTGTCCGATGTAAGTATAGCTACTCAAGCTTTCTTTTGACTTCCAGTAGCATGATAGATATTTCTCCATCCCCTTACTTTCAATCTGAAGGTGTCCTGAGGTCCAAAATGAGTTTCTTGTAGACAGTAAATAGATGGATTTTGTTTTTTTAAATCCATTCTGCTACCCTATGTCTTTTGATTGGAGCATTTCGTCCCTTTACATTCAGTGTTATTATTGAAAAATATGGGTTTAGAGTCATTGTGTTCTCTGTAAGATTCATGCTTGTGGTGGTGTCTCTGGTACCTTGCATTCCTTGCAACATTTCCCTCATAGAGTCCCCCTTAGGATTTCTTGTCCGGCTAGTTTAGTGGTGATAAATTCTTTCAATTTTTGTTCATTTGGGAAAACCTTTATCTCTCCTTCTATTCTGAATGACAGGCTTGCTGGATAGAGGATTCTTGACTGCCTGTTTTTTCTGCTCATCAAATTGAAGATTTCCTCCCATTCCTTTCTGGCCTGCCAAGTTTCAGTAGATAGGTCTGTAACCACTCTGATAGGTCTCCCTTTGCATGTTAGGGCCTTTTTGTCCCTACCTGCTTTCAGAATTCTCTTTGTCCTGATGTTTTTCCAGTTTCACTATGATAAGTGGTGCAGAAGATTGATTCAAGTTACATCTGAGGGGAGTTCTCTGTGCCTCTTGGATTTCAATGTCTGTTTCCTTCTCCAGATTGGGGAAGTTCTCAGCTATAATTTGTTCAAGTAACCCTTCAGCTCCTTTATCTCTCTTCTTCTTCATCTGGAATTCTTATGATACGGATATTGTTCCCTTTGATTGCATCGATTCTCGAATTCTCTTTTAGTGCTCCTGGATCAATTGACCTCTCTTTTTCTTGGCTTCCTCTTTTTCTATCATTGTGTCTTCTAATTCACCTTTTCTCCTCTCTGCCTCTTCAATCCGTGCAATGGCTGCCTCCATTTTATTATGCACCATCTTCCATGCCTTTTTCAAGCCCAGCAATTAATTTGATGACTATTGTTCTAAATTCTTGGTCAGTTATGTTGCTTATATCTGTTTTGAGCAATTCTTTAGCTGTCATTTCTTCCTGGAATTTCTTTAGAAGAGAGTTCTTATGTTTTGTCATTTTGGCTAGTTTTCTGTCTCTTGTAAGTTTTAAAAGCTTGTTATGTGCTCTGCACCTGCGAGTTCGCTGTATTCAAGGAGGCTTATTGACTGTCCGTGGTCTGTCTGTTCAGGAAGTGTTCTTTTAATGTCGTTCCTTGGTTTCTCTTGTTGTGCCTTTGGTTATTTTATTTCCTTACTCGTAGTGATATTTGGGAGTCTCCACTATGTGTACTTTGGTTTGTTTCTTGAGGTAGCCCTGAAAAGGAAAACAGACAGACAAACACACAGGGAGCAAAAGCATGCAAATGCACAGACAAATCAAACAAACAAGCAAATTGAAAGGGGAAAAACAACAGCAACAACAACAACAGCAACAACAGACAAACTACAGTGTAAAAGCATAAAACCAGAAATAAATAAAGAGCAGGGTGGATGTAGTGCTGATGGAAGAGCATATCCAAAGCGAGAAATGAATAGGTACCAATGAATAGGTAAACATTTACACTCTACTGTAATGTGAACACTCACATGGAATTGCTTTATATTCCTCTCTTGGAATTAATCTCCTTGTGGGCACAGACAAAGCCTAAGGCATCCAATTTCCTCCCCCAAAGTCTAGTTCAACCCCTGGCAAATAATAGGTATTCAGAAAACATTTGTCAAAGAAAATAAATCAGTTGACTTCACTGTCTGATATCTTGCCTATTCTAACTAAATAGGTTTCTTTTATGTGACACTTTTAAAATTAATTAATTAATTATTTTTAAGAGAGAGAGAGGGAGACAGAGAATCTCAAGTAGGTCCCGTGCCATCAGCACAGAGTTCCACTTGGGGCTTGAATCCTTGAACCATGAAAGCGTGACCTGAGCTGAAATCAAGAGTCAGAGGATTAACCAACTGAGCCACACAGGTACCCCTAATGTGACACTTTCAACCACCTTTAATAATTAATGGCACATTGTAAATTCAGTGAAGTAAATATAGTATTCAGCATTTCTCAAACATGAAAAAATATTTTTCCCCACTAAGTAATTTGTAGTACTAGGGGTAATATGAAGTATAGACAACTAAAAATGGAAATGGAAAATATTGCATTGGCTTTTAGTTTATACCTCACTGTTTCCTAAAACTCAAGGTTGGCAGAGACCACTAGTGCTCACTGAGTATTCATGGGCTCCCTGCATCTCTCATGCTGCCCTGTTGTTGAGTCTGGGCCATGTAATTGCATCCAGTGTGAGAATGTATGGAAGTGATGTGCCATCTCCATTCCAATGCATTCAAGTGTCAGTAGGTCACCTTCATCTTTTTCTCCTTTTGCTGGGACAACTCTGGAAATCAAATGTTGAGAGAATGACCTCACAAGGGAATCCCCAACTCACCAGATGTGGAACACTCCATTTCAACTCACATCAGAGTTTGTGATGAGCAAGAAATATACTTTTGTTGTACTAAGCCACTGAGATTTTAAACCACAGAGTAATTTGTTATAAACCTCTAACCTAGCCCATCCTTACTAAATTCATTCATCATTATCACATTCCTTGAGATAAAAATATGGAATAAATGTCTATTAAGTGTCGGTCATCATACCCATCTTACAATAAGGGTGTTGCAAAACTGCCAAGAGAGAAACTAAAGAAGCATAATATGTAGACTGAAGGATGAACAGCCTCTGTTATTCGAAGGAAAAGTACTGAGGTTAGATGTTTTTCATCTTTGCAAACCTAGTAGTTACTTCAGAGGTTATCAAAGTAAACTTAAGGGCAAAGAATACAAATCTGACCAATGTAACCGGCATTTTATTGTGTCTGGACTACTCCATTCTTTCCCCCAAAGCTAGGTATTCTCTGAGTAAGACTGGAAAGCAGTATGTCCAGAAATATGAATTCATATCCAGAAATAAACATTTCTGGTCTCCTGTTATATCCATATGGAATTATTGGCTTAAAAAAAAACTACAAATCTAAAGAGAACACTGTAAGTGGTCTAATATATATCAGAAATTGTCACTAGACCTCTTCAGTCAGTGTTCTTGTGCCTTTGTCGTAATTAGGCAATGTGTCTATGAATTTTCTGGATTAGGGTTACATAATAGATCAGCACTCTTAACAGATTTGTATCATTCAGCCATAATATCCATCCAAAAAATAGTCACATGAGATAAAATTCCATTGCAGCGATGTACTTTGATTCGCATCTATAACTGGCTCTTGACATTATGGGGAATTGGGGCCGAAGAATAATGTTGGGAGACATTGAGGCAGAATGTAGAGGAGGCAGCATTAGTTCACTGTCCATCATCTTCAGTGGGCACCCTCCTGCACTGTTGGTGGGAATGTAAACTGGTACAGCCCCTCTGGAAAACAGTGTGGAGGTTCCTAAGGAAACTAACAATAGAACTCCCCTATGACCCAGCAATAGCACTGCTAGGAATTTACCCAAGGGATACAGAAATGCTGATGCATAGGAGCACATGTACCCCAATGTTCATAGCAGCACTCTCCACAATAGCTAAAACATGGAAAGAGCCTAAGTGTCCATCAACAGATGAATGGATCAAGAAGATGTGGTTTATCTATACCATGGAATACTACATGGCAATGAGAAACAATGAAATCTGGCCATGTGTAGCAACATGGATGGACCTTGAGGGTGTTATGCTGAGCGAAATAAGTCAGGCAGAGAAGGACAAATATCATATGTGTGCACGTATAGGAGGATTAGGAGGAACTTAACAGAGGACCAAGGGGGAGAAGAAGGGCGGAAATGGTGGGGGAAAGGGGAGAGGCAAACCATGAGAGACTCTTGAATGCTGACAAAAACTGAGGACTGGTGGATGTGGGGGGGAGGAGGGGTGGGCATGGAGGAGGGCACTTGTGGGGATGAGCACTGGGTGTTATGTGGAAACTAATTTGACAATAAACTATTTGCAAAAAAAAAAAATAAAAATAAAAAAAATAAAATAAAATAAAATAAAATAAAAGATGGCAAAAAAAAAAAAAAAAAAGTCAGAACAATGAGATCTACTCGGTGCCCCACCTCTCTAAATCCCAAGGATCTCTTTAAAGCTCAGCAGAATTTTCATAATCACAGTGATTCAAAAGAGTCCAGAATTCCAACACCAGTTGTCAGACAAACCCCAAGTCGTGGGAAAACAAAATCTTTCACTAATTTTCTTTCCAATGCTCTAAACAGCTTCACAACTTTGCTTGGTGGAATTTCCAGTAGCACATAATACTGGGTTCCTCCCTCCATCTTCTTGCTCCTCCTCCCATCAGGAGCTTTTTTAAAAGATTGTATTGGAGAAGCTTTTTTTAAAAGCTTTTTTAAAAGATTGTACTGGAGAAGCTGTTCCCAGGTTTGATGTGTACTGGCCAGGGTTTAACCTCAAGTTTATAGAACTCTGGGACCCTTCATGGAAGCCACGGTGACAGACCAGTTTGAAATCTGGAGTTCTGGGCAATGAAACCACAAACTCTGTGCAGGCACTTGATCAGCCAGGCTCTTCCTTTGAAAGACGACCCTTCTGAGACAGAGGTCAGAGTTGGAATGCCCTATTGATTGCAGCTTAGCTCTCCAGGCTGAAACCCTCAGACCTAGGACTGGTCTGGCCCAAAGCGAGCTCTGGAAACATATATTTCCTCTTAAAATTTTTATTTTCAACTCACCAATAACTTATTCCACCTTGAGTTAATGCCAACTGAAACAGCCAACCAGATTCTCTTCCAGTTCCAAAACTGCCCTTCAGTCCTTGACAACCATTATCTTGCCTCTACATTTTTTACTTTTGATACAATAGCCATTGTATCTACAAGTTAATAGATCCAGTTTTAACTCACTCTTGTTTCTTTATAATATATTCATACACACATTAATTTTTTTAACATTTATTTATTTTTGAGAGACAGAGAGTGTGAGCAGGGAAGGGCAGAGAGAGCGGGAGACACGGAATCCAAAGCAGGCTGCAGGCTCTGTGCTGTCAGCACAGAGCCCTATGCCGGCCTCAAACTCACAGACCGTGAGACCATGACCTGAGCTAAAGCCTGACGCTTAACCGACTGAGCCACCCAGGCACCCCTCATACACACATTAATTTTTGCATAAACAGAATCATTTCATATTTGACAGGGATCTGCTTAGTATAGTCTTTATTTCTTTTTCACTTGCCCCCACTTTCCCATCTTTACAATTACACAGGATCACCAAAGCTATCGTCCTTATTTTCCCCTATATTATATCATCATAAACATATGCACATGTGGAATTTTGTTAGCCTGTGTTTATTGTACAAGTTGGATCATTTAAACAATTTTTGGTGTGTGTGTGTGTGTGTGTGTTTTTAATTTATTTCTGAGAGAGACTGCATGAGCAGGGGAGGGTCAGAGAGAGAGGGAGACACAGGATCTGAAACAGGCTCCAGGCTCTGAGCTAGCTGTCAGCACAGAGCCACAAAGCAGGGCTCAAACCCACAAACTGTGAGATCATGATCTGAGCCTAAGTCGGATGTTCAACCGATTGAGCCACCCAGGCACCCCAAGTTGGATCATTTTATACAGATTTCTCTGTATCCCTTATTTCCTCATTCTATAATACCTTGTCAACTGTGGTAGCTCTAACACATTATTTTTAATACCTAAAAATGCACCTTGGTCAAGCGATGCCGATTACTTTACCAGCTTTTCTTCCTCTTTATTTCTAGCTTGTATTTGTTCGTGATTTTACTTTTTCCTTTACTAACCATGCTTCAGTAAATATCCTTGTAAATATAACTTCCTATATTGATGCTTTCATTTCTAAGGAATATAGTCATAAGAGTGGACTACTACCTTGAAAACTATGTATTTTAAAATTTTATAGATTGTTTTTCATTAGATGTTGCATGGTTGTTTCCATAAACATGATGTAATTCACCTTGCAACTAGCCACACATAGGTATTACAATCTTTAAATTTTTTCCAGTCATATTTCACTGTTACTTTAATCTGTACTTACCCATTCCAATGGATTTGAGCATCTTGTCATAATTCTTTAATCCCGTTGCTTCACTCATCTATAAGTTGCCATTGATTTTACTGGAATGATTGTCCTTTCCTATGTTCCCTCTTAAGTGACACATGTATGAGATGAACAGAAAATGAGTGGAATTCACAGCCAAGGTCAAGCATAACTGGGAGGTGACCATCATTAATAGCACTATATTGTACATTTCAGAGTTGCTAAGAGAGTAAATCTTAAAAGTCCTCATCACAAGAAAAAATATTTGTGTCATGATGGATGTTAACTAGTCTTATTATGGTGGCCATTTAACAGTACATACACATGTCAAATAATTATGTTGTATGCCTGAAGTGAAGATAACAGTTACATGTCAATTATATATCAATTTATCAACAGCAGCAAAAAAAAAAAGAAAAGAAAAGAAAGAATAATGGGGAGGAACTTGTATAAGGAAAGGAGTTAAGGATTGGGGATTGCAATCAATTTTGCCAAAAGGTCAGTGGTAAGTAGAAAGGAGTTCTACTTTACACCTAGATATGACAGTGGGCATTAGGACACCATCTATTTTCTTGGTCATGGATCAATCTCACTCTCCCAAGAGCTCAAGTGCTGAGTTGTCCTTAATTGTGGAAGGCATTTTGGTGGGAGGAGAGAGAGCAGAAAACAAAGAGGGGAGGGGGGCAAGGAGAAATAGTATGTGGTTAGTGCCTGCCTTGTGCCAGTTACTGGAAGAGGCATTTTATAGACATGTTCTCACTTATTCCTGGCAATGAACTTATGAAAGCCATCATCTCTATAGGTCCTCAGAGATATCAAGCAACTTGCCTGACATCATTCATTTAGTGAGGGATGGACTTAGAGTCTGGCACAGGTTTGTTTCACTCCCCCATCCATGCTCTTTCCCAGCCAAAGGGAAAGTGCCAGTGGAAACCTGAGTCAGGCACTGTGTCCTGCACAGAAGAGCCAGGTAGTTGCAAGGTTGCATCACCATCACCCTGGGAAGCCTTGTACGTAGCTTTGAGTTCTACAAAGGTGTTCTTATAGTCAACACTACCTTCATGTGGCCAGCGAACTCTAATTTGGCAATAATATTTCTCTTGTAAATATGCTGAGATAAATCAAAGAAAGACAAATACTCTATGATACCACTTATATGTGGAATCTAAAAAAAACAAACTTGTAAAAACAGAGGATGGTGGTTACTAGGGGCTGGGGGCAGGGTACTTGGGGAGGTGCTGTTTAAGGGTACAAACTTGCAAACTATTAGATCAATAAGTTCTGGAGATCTAATGTACAGAAGAGTGATTATAACAATACTGTATTATAAACCTCAAAGTTGCTAAGAGACTAGATCTAAACTATTCTCACCTCAAAAAATATAATTATCTGATTTCAGTTAACATTATATATTGCAATACAATATAAATTTTCAAATCAACTTTTTGTACACCTTAAACTTGCCTTAAACAATCTTATATGTCAATTATATCTCAATTTTATTTAAAAAACCTCTCTCGTGAGTATCAGCCTTCTTTAGGGTGGGTGGCTTTAAAATTAAAAGTACTTTTAATTTACTAAATTAAAAGTACATATTCATGTTGCCACAAATTCAGTTTCTGAGCAGCCAGTGAGTACAACCAGACTTATCATATATCAATTAGCAGTACACAATATGTTTTTGTAAGCTATGTTAAAAAATAAATGTCAGGTATCTATCCAAAGGACTGTCCTTCAAGTAACAGCTTCAAATACCAATTATATACTATGTCTATTCAGAGGAATTCAAGGGAATGCTGACAGAGGTTTCTGGGCAGTGATTGTTATTTTCTCCATTTCAACTTAACAATTACTCCACCAATCAGGTCCCATTGGTCTTGTCTCCTTACTAATTCAGACTTTTCCCATCACAGAAATCCACAAAAAATGTCATCCTGGAATGAAATCAAATTGTGCAAGATGAATTCTCCATTTAGAGCTCAAGAAAATAACCTTAATATAGAAATCATCTTGGATTTTTCCATAAAGTGATTGCACAAAACAGAAAGCATTACTCATAACATGGAAGTTATCAGCAGTGTCCTAGGGAAGGCACAAACAGCTTGCCCAGCTGTCTCAAAGGTTCTAAGGGGTGGACATCCAGTTGAAACATTTACATTGATTTCTCATTTTATTGTCAAGCCTTATCACATAAGGGTGATTTGTGTTCCACACTAATTAGCTAAGAGGTTTAGACATTAATCCACTTGCCCAAGAAGTAGCCCTCTACAAGGATGGAGTTTTTTAAAAAGACAGACTCTGGCTTTATTGCCATGGGATCCATCACAGTAAGGAGATGTGCATAGCATGCTCTCAAATGGCATCTGGAAACATCCATACTTTATACTCATACACAGGGCTTTTTCCTCCTGGTTCCTTGTGTTCCTTGTAAGTGTATCACTTAAAAGCAAGCAGTGTCAGAGGCACCTGGGTGGCTCAGTCAGTTGAGCGTCCGACTTCAGCTCAGGTCATGATCTCACTCATAGGTTCAAGCCCTCTGCCAGGCTCTGTAGTGACAGTCAGAGCTTAGAGCCTGCTTCGGATTCTGTCTCCCTCTCTCTCTGCCCCTCCTCTGCTCATGCTAGTCTCCTCTCTCAAAAAAAAATAAATGTTAAATAAATTTATTAAAAAAAAAAAAGCAAACAGTGTCAGTTGAAGACAGTGGGAAATACCGGTGGAGAATTTCAGTGAAAAGGAAGTTGTATAAATCTGCTAAGTGACCAGTATCCAGCATATATAAGGAACATTTGAATTCAATAAGAAGACAACTCACTCAATTACAAAGTCTATGAGATTTCTTTTTCAAATGATGAAAATATTTTAAAATGGACTGTGATGATAGTTGTGCATATCTGTGAATATGCTAAAAACCCACCGAATAATTCACTTCAAGTGGGGAAATTGTAGGGGTGCCTGGGTGGGTCAGTTGATTAAGCAACAACTCAGTTTCAGCTCAGGTCATGATCTCACAGCCAAATCAGGCTCTGCGCTGAGCATGGAGTCTGCTTGGGATTCTCTCTCTCCCTTCTTCTGCCCCTTCCCTGCTTATATGTGCACTTGTGTGAATGTGCATGCACACTCTCAATAAATAAATAAATAAATAAATAAAGGAATTGTATAGTATGTGAGTTATGTTTCAACAAAGCTATTTTTTAAGGACATAAAAAGGAACCTGTGAGTATGATAAATACTCACTGGCTGAAGTGAATGACAGGGGGGTGTAGAAAGAATGAGACCAGATATGCAGAAGCCATGGTCCCATCCAATGGCAAGTTAGTAAAGCAGATGAGTAGCCTAAGATGCCCATAACTGGCATGCCAGCATCTGAGCCTCTCTACTAATTTCGTTATTCAGTAAATGTTTATTGAGCATCTACTATGTGCCATGTTATGTTCTAAGAAATTGGGATATGGCCATGAACAAGTGTTTAAAAGAAAGAGAGAAAAAGTTTAGGATATTTGCTGCAGCATCAGTTTGCTCTCAAAAACTGGAAACAATCTGATGATCCATAGGAAAATGAGTAAACAACCGTGATGGAATTTTGTCCATCCATACATTTATTTACAACTATTACAGGGATGCCTGCGTGGCTCTGGCGATTAAGAATCTGACTCTTGGTTTCAAGTCAGGTCATAATCTCATGGTTCATGGGATTGAGCCCCATATCAGGCTCTGTGCTGACCGAGCAGAGCCTGTTTGGGATTCCCTCTCTCTCTCTCTCCCCCTCCCCAAGTCATACTGTCTCTGTCTCTCTCAAAATAAATAAATAAACTTAAATAAATAAATAAATAAAATTATTATAAAAATCTATATTGATGGATCTGTTATTATGTTGAACCATCTGAAATTGCCAATTTTGTAGGTCAAAATAGTCAAATACTGGCAACTTCATATATTACTGTATTAAAAAACACATTGAGTTGGTTGATCAATTATAACAAGTATACCACTCTGTTGGGGGATATTAATAGGGGGCAGAAGCTGTGCAGGTGTGGGAGCAGGGTGTATATGTGTAATCTCTACCTTCTACTCAATTATGTTGTGAACCTAAAAGTTCTCTAAAAAATAATGTCTGATGAATTATGAAAAAATTGCTCATTAGTGTGCATAATAATATGTGTATCTGTATTTGCATAATTTTTTACTAGATGGGGAAAAGTATAGAAGGATAAATACCTGGGTGTTACTATTGCTCACTCTAGGAGGGAGAGGAATGTTTATGTGCATGCATGTGTATGTGCATGTGTATGTATGTGTGTGTGTGTGTGTGTATTGAGAAAGTGCTTATTAATTTTTTCTTTATACATCTTTATATTGTTTCATTTGGGAGTACAATTATGTGTTACTTTCATAATTGAAAATTTTAAATAAGAAAGGGAACACAAGGGAAGTTCCTATGGAACCGAATCCATCATCCAGACTTGTGAGCCTTTCCCTTCAAGTTTAATTTCATGTACAACTGGCAGGATGGACTGTCTAGATGTGAACACCCACCATATGCTATGGAAGGTTTGTTGAAATGGGAATTAGCTATGGATCTGGACCTGTCTTAATAGCTGCTCACAAGGAAACACAATAAAAATAGTTTCATAACACTTGCGATAAGACTACTGTACAAAGATTGATCACTTGACGTCATTAAATCAAGTGCCTTTGTGTGGGTTTCTGAGGACAAAGAAGTCCAGAGGTATTTTATGTGCAACATGAAGTATGAGATAAGAAATGAGCAAAGATAAGATTTCAATACATTGGTGTGTTAGCTGGATTCCACTCATCCGCCCTAACTCCTAAGCCAAGTCCCAAACATTTCTTTCAAGTCTGGAATAGAGTTGAAGAAGAGAGACTATCATTTTTTAAATGAACTTATTTTATGTATGCTCCTTCCCTTGGGGGCTTAAGAATGTCAGCAGTATCAAAATGTGAAAGGCGGTGTGTGATCATGGTTAAAAGCACAGTCTTTGGCCACAGAATGCCTGAGTTCAAACCTCAGCTCTGTCACTTACTGACTTGGGCAACTCATGTGCATGTAGTTTCTCCATCTATAAGCTGGGGTTAACAATGAAAAGCACCTCTGGGGACAGTCAGGAGGATTGAATGTGCTGATATAGGCAAAGCATTTAAAATTGAGCCTGGCACTAAACAGTACACATTTTTGTGCATTAAAAACTGCTTATGGTTTTGGCTTATGGGTGTAATGTCCAGTCATTTTCACTCACACACATGGACTGATTGCCTCCTGCCTTTGAGGCTGTATTCAGAATAATAAATAAGCAAATGAATGAATCTTACAACCCCTGTGCTGAATGGTTTGCCACACATTTAAAAATGTGCAAGCCTTTTAATTGCTATCTCTTTTCACAGCAGAGGCCAAATGGAAGCTGTTACAATTATTGAATTAGTCGTGACAGAATACGCAAAGTGAGAAGAGGACAGCGCAGGATGGGTCCTTCAGGCAGAGTGCTGCTAGTGTGGGACCACAGGGCTCAACACCCCAACTCAACATTTGTGGTGTGACTCTCAATTATTGAGGCTAGATCCCTAACTGGAGCAAACACTTGATCCTGTTACCTTATGAGTTTGGTGAGTTACATCAATCCTTGATCAGATTTAGAGCACAGTGTCTGCAGGTGATTGCATAAATTCACCTTGGCCCACAAGCCTCGGCCAGAGAGAAAGCAGAGCAGACCTAGCAAGAACCAGAAAATGGATCTAACGCAAAATACCAAACCATGTGCCCCAAATGCTTCGTCTTTTCCCCTTGAATTTCATGAGTCAAGAGAATTCTTCAGTGCATATGGTTTGTGATCTCTAAGCCTTTTGATAGGTAAACAAAGGAAGAGATGACCGTGGAAATGCCCATTGACCAATGGAAACTTACGTCATCAGGAACATTTTTGTGGCTCGATGATTTCCCCAAATCAATGAGGCCAAACATGTTAGCTTTTGAAGCTGTCTGTGGTTTTGTAGAGTCTTGACAATAAGGCCCCACACAGTCAGACAGTTAAGGGTACCCAAAAGCTCTCATGGTCATTCTATTCATTCATTAAGTCTGTGACATTACAGCTATTTCTATGTCCCTGACACTATGCTAAAAGCTGGGATCACACAGATTCCTTTTTAATACAGAGCAAAAAAATGGGTAAGAACCTCAAAAGTTGATGAACTTTTAGTCAGAAAAGAAAGTTCCTAGAAAAACAAATACACATTGTGGTATTGCTTTTATGTGGAAAACTTTCAGCTTAATACATTATTATGTCAACTGACCACAGTTCAAGGGCTAATTTCTCAGGAGCTGGTGCAAAGTGGAAAGCTTGGGAAGCTAGTAATTAGGTAAGTGGTCTTGCCCATCATTGCTTCTGAAGGAACACCAGTCAAAATTATGCTTGGAAATGTTACTTCAATAGGAAACAGAAAGCAGAAAAGAAATGTTAATCCAAGTGATAAGGAAACAATTCCTACCAGGAAATATTGCCATGGCAATGTGCATCTCCCCATAGTTCTCAAGGCAAAATACAAATTTAAGAAACATCTCCTAGGGCACCTGGGTGGCGCAGTCGATTAAGCGTCTGACTTTGGCTCAGGTCACGATCTCACGGTTGGTGGGTTTGAGTCCCGTGTCAGGCTCTGTGCCGACAGCTACCTCAGAACCTGGATCCTGTCTTTGGGATTTTCTTTCTCCCTCTCTCTCTGACCCTCCCCTGCTCATGCTGTCTATCTCTCTCTCAAAAATAAATAAAACATTAAAAAAATTTTTTTAATAAAAATAAAAACAAAATGGAGCAATGAAAATGACAGAAAAATCATGTTTGTTTTAGGACTTGAAACATCCAGATCTATTCCTTGAGCTGTCCATGAAAGATGAAATTGAGGGGTCTGGGACACAAAAGGAAAAAGGAATTCATAATGGTTACTGGATGTCATTTGGGGAGGTGGTCACTTTTTCAACACAGGATAATTTCCTTTTTACAGTTGCTTTGTGAAATCAACTGACAATAGATAAAATGACCTAAATCTGTCATTTACAAAGAGGAGTTCTCTCTGGCTTATCTAGCACCCCACCCACCTCAGGCTCACACCCTTCCTACACCCAACCCAGCATTATCAGCAGCTCTAGGTATTAATCAAGAACCTACTCTGACCTGCCCAGACTAACAAGCTCCGTGTGACCAAAGACACAAGAGCAGAAGACTCTGTTCCTCCTCAGAGTTTTTTACTGATTTTAACTAAAACAGGGAGGCCCTCAGTCTTGATTCTCTCCACTCCATCAGAATGCTGACAGGGTGATTGAACACAAGAATCCATTTTCTCTAACTCCTTCCTGAGCAATACCTACGACCCTGATGGAAAGAAGAGGCATTCCTCAGACTGCCCCCAGGACTTCCCATCTGATGGTCCAGGCTGCCATACCCTACGACTAGCTCTCTCGATGACAGATAACATGAGAATGGATGAATTTAATTTGTCATTGCCTTAGTCTCCCCATTTGTCAAATGGAGACAATAGTGCTTCTCCGTGTTTTATGCCCTGTTTTAGGAACAGACTGAGCTCACTAGAAAGAAAGTCCTCAAAGAATGTAGTGTTTATATTAAAACTTGATTTCCTCCCTTTGTCCCAAGAGAATGCAGCCCAGTAGCTATGGATCGTCCTCTGACCAGAGAGGGAAATAAACCTATTTTGTAGCTGCTGCCAAGCTCCAATGGAATGCCAAGCTCTAATAATGGAAGCTCTAACTTCACAAGGCATACAATGGTCATGAGAAAGACCCAGGGAGCACCAGCTCCACAACTAAATACCTATTCAGGGGCCCAACAGAAACTTCAGATCAATCCTTCCTCAAATGTACTCCCAAGTTATATGGAAACAAAAGTCATAAACAAGGTTACTCACCAATTTTTGTGAAGAGATGAAGAAGATAAGACTTTCCACCCTTCCTTGAGGGCAGACTTTGTGCTTTTCTCATTCTTGAGTTTCAGGGCCAAAATTCAAGGTGACTGCTCAAGAAACATTTGTTGCCTTTGTGCAAGTGGTCTAACGCTTGCAAGTGCCTGATTCTCCCCTTCAGGGGAGAGATGTGGATTCAGATTAGGATTAGCAGGGCCTTGAATAATTCATACTAAATCATCCAATTCACCTAGACCTGCAGAAAAGGGCCTTCAATTCCCATGTTTAGAAACTTACCATCTCTAACCTAAATCTGGCATGTTCTTTTTCCAGTTCTAGTGGAATCAGAAAACACAGTGATGAAGAAGTTGTAATTAACTATTGCAATATGCTGCTTCTGAGTTACAGATGAATTTGTCTTTCTAAGTAAAAAAAAAAAGTCTAAACAAGCTAATGTTAGTGTCATTGGGTCATTCTATGACATCTTGCTCAAAGCAGGATACTTTTGGTCTGAACTTGTTTTTGTCTGATTCACCATTCAGTAGTAAATTGGCCTTGAAAGTCAATAGATGGCTTGCTATTATCTCACTTCAAGAAAAACTCAAGATTGCAGTAGAGAGAAAGCAAGTGCTGGTCTCCAGGTTGAGGTCCCATTTCCTGGGTACCGAAACTCATGGTATGAAGTCAAACTACACTTCTATTCTTTTCTTTCATTTCCCTCCGGAGAGCTAAAGAAGGGGGGCTGCAGAGGGAGTGTCTCACGAACAACACTCACCCAGGCTTTAAATGTGTTTGCTCTGTTTTCAATAGCCTGTATTCCTACAGCACATTCTTGAAATAATACTTTGCCACTTAGGGACTTCATCCTTTTCACGAGCAGACAGCTACTTAAGAATGTAATTACTGCCACCTTGTGGGATGGAGACAGACTTACAGATATCCTCCCCTTATCCATGGTGCAGGGTGGGGATACATTCCAAGACCCCCAGGAGGTGCCTGAAACTGCAAATAGTACCGAGCCTTATACATACTATGTTTTTTCCTATACATACATACTTATGATAAAGTTTAATGTATAAATTAGGCACAGTAAGAAATTAATAATAACCAAAATTAAAATGGAGCAATTATAACAATATTCTGTAATAAAAGTTATGTGAATGTGATCTCTCTCTCTCTCCCCAGGTATCTTATTGTACCATACTCACCCTTCTTCTTTTTTTTTTTTTTAATTTTTAATGTTTTATTTATTTCTAGAACAGAGAGAGACAGCGTGAGCAGGGGAGGGTCAGAGAGAGAGGGAGTCACAGACTGAAACAGGCTCCAGGCTCTGAGCTGGCAGTCAGCACAGAGCCCGACACGGCGCTCGAACCCACGAACCGCGAGATCATGACCTAAGCGAAAGTCGGAGGCTTAACCGACTAAGCCACCCAGGCGCCCCCTGTACTCACCCTTCTTCTCATGATGATGTGAGATGATGATAAAATGCCTACACAATGGGATGAGGTGAGGTGAAGGATGTAGGCATTGTGAGGTAGCATAAGGCTACTAGTGACCTTTTGATTATACCTGAGAAGAGGGATCATCTGCTTCCAGACCCCAGCTGACTGTGGGTAACTGAAATCATGGAAGTAGAAACTCAGATAAGGAGTGGACTACTATATTTGTAAAAGCTTGATCTGTTCGATTTTTTTGTCACATTTGAATTTTTTTCTCATTTTTGATCACTTTTTCTTTTCTGGGAAGGAATCTCTGCTGATCTTGTTACAGGAGCATCTTGCATCTGGCTGGGAAAAAAAAAAAAAAAACCCAACCCTGCTTGCTTCACGTCCTGTTATTCTCGGTCAAATGGAGCTCTGACATACAGAGAGTAAAAACTTCCATTCTCTGGAAAGCTTTTAAGCTTCACAGACAGTGCCAGGAATTGAACCATAATCCTAAATAATTATATTTACAAAAAAGGGCCTGTCCATAATCTCTCCAAAAAATAATATTATTCACATATGTTTTGTATAGAAATCCACATACATTGGCTTAGCCATGTTTGCATTCTGATCTTAGACTAGAAAATTAGCCTGACCTAACAGAAGTGTTTAAAATTGCCTGCCCTATAATATATCACATCATTTGCTTTCAATGCAAAGCATGGTCTGGTTTATTTTCCATTGCATTTTCCTATTATAAAGACACTTCTATAGCTGTGTATATCTCTGTAGATGGCTCTAAGGGAAGGGGTTAGAAGTAAGGTTATACCCATGTTTGGATAAACACATCTATCTGTTTTACCTCAGAGTGAACTATCTCGTCATGGGAAAGTTGAAGTTCACTGAATAGACACCAACATTTATAAAGAGTTTGATTACAAGCAATGTCTCTGTTTTATATATGTGTGTGTGTGTGTGTGTGTGTGTGTGTGTGTGTGTGTATTATATATATATATGAAACTTTTTCACTTGGAAGAAGCTGGTTTTGTATAATTCTTTTTAGCAGCTACAATTTCCAATACCTGAGTAGATAAATCATATCACTACAGCTTTGACTTGAATCACCAAAATGGTTACTAAACTCTACAACATAGACATTACATCTGAACAGACAAAATGTAAGAATCAACTAGAACCATCTTGCAACAAAGCCCCTCCTTTCCTGAAATCTACTTTCTCTTACTGGAAGAGATACTTGATTGTAACCAGCATTATCACAGAACAATTCCCTTTCTATAATCTAAGAGATTTTGAGTTGAAAGTTTGGGAGAGAATGGGGGAAAGGATATGAGGCTCTCTCAGGAATGTGGAGTAATCTGGTGATACTGATACATGAATATTTCAGAGGGGAGAAAAAGTGTGACACAAGGCAGACCCCAGAAAGGGAGCCAAGCTGAATATTTTCCCCCAGTGTTTCCAGTCTTAAGTTTTCAGAGTAATGGCAAAGCTAGAAGGGGACATAACACATTAAAAGTCCCAGAAATGGAAGAAGTAATACAAGGAAAATAAAATTAAATAGAATAGCAGGTTGAAAACTAAACACATTCTTTATACTATATGATAGGCCTTATTTTTTTCTCTAAGTCCTCAAGAAGCAAAATGAAAGAGAATTCAAGTGAAAGTAAAAAAGATCATGAGCTCTTTCTGGGAAAAAAATGAAACTGGTCACCAAATATTTACTCAGAATATTGTGAGGAATGTTGGTGCTGTTCACCAAAACAGTCAGCTCTCCCAGGCTCAGGGGAGAATCGCACTTCCGGGCTCCCAGCCGGTAGGGTGGGGCTGTGTGACTTATTTTGGTCAGTGAGTAGAGAGCTGAAATGACATGTGTCCCTTCCGGGACAGAACATTTTGTTATTGATGCAATATGCAGAGTTCCCTATTCCCTGTGACACAGTGGCCTGCAATTCAAGATGGCAGCTGCTTAGCCATCCTGGGTCTCTGAGAGAATCTCAAGATCATAGCCACTTGGCCTGAACATGTAATGTAGGTGAGCAACAAATCTTCATAGTTTGGGCCACTAACATTTTGTAGATGTTTGTTACTGCAGCACACCAAAGGCAATCCTGCCTGATACACACCTGCAATAAGGAGGCAGTAAGGACAGGAGCATATGAGGTGATCCTTATGTGCAGACAGTGAGTGCCTGAAGCTTGCAGTGCAAAGATAGGGAGGGTGAGAAAGAGAAAACCTTATATTTCAAAGCAGTTTTCTGTCTTCTCAAAGAAGATTGAATTCACCTTCCAGGCAATTGCTACCTTAGTTTAGGGGGAAAAAAAACACCAAAATATGCCCTTTAGTTACATCAATACAAATCAAGAACACTCCCAATGGTTGTTAGGGGAGGAAACAAAAACACCCTAATCTAATACAGCACTTTTAAGAAAGGAAGTTAAGCCTTGATTTGGAAATGTCAATTGTTACATAGAGTTAAGTCAGAGTTGTGACTCAGAGGCTTTCATGTTTTCCTGAGTGAGAGAAAGAAATTTAATTCTCTCTTTTTGTCTCCCTCAAACATATCCCAAGGGTGGAGGTGAAATGGGCAGCTGGGAAAGATCCTAAGGAGAATCTGGGGCCCTGGGTTCACAGCAGAACGACTCCTGGGAGCTACATGAGTCACATTACTGTTGGTCCTCATGTCAGTTATTCCTGGGCCTAAAAACAGACCTGGTAAAACTTGTGGCCTGGCCTCTGTTTTGAGGGAAGTATAAGGACGAGTAACTTCCTCACTTGAGATACAGTGGTTAGGAGAGCAGCAGCATCTCCCTTAAGGTTAGAGGAGTGGTAAAAACATCAGCCAGAGGAAGGAGGAAGCCCCACTGCCCATTAGCCAAAGATGGTCATCAAGAAAGACAAAGGGTGCCATGCCAAGAAGCCTGGAAAAAAAGAGAAAAGAATATGATCCCAACACATGTTTAATATTGGCGATGATGATGATGATAGCTAATATCATATAGTGCCTACTGTGTGTTACTAGGTGTTACTGTTCTAGGCAAAGACACATACACACACACACACACACACACACACACACACACCATATCACATGATGACAGCAACAAGGCAGACTCTCCAAAAGAAGTTTGGTGTGGGGGAGGGGCGGGATGCACCTGGGAGGCTCAGTTGGTTAAGCATCAGACTCGATTTCAGCTCAGGTCATGATCCCAGGGTTGTGGAATCAAGCCCATGTTGGGCTTTGCTCTGAGCATGGAGCCTGCTTAAGGTTCTCTCCCTTCTGCCTTTCTCCCCTGCTCAGTCTCTCTCTGAAGAAGAAGAAGAAGAAGAAGAAGAAGAAGAAGAAGAAGAAGAAGAAGAAGAAGAAGAAGAAGAAGAAGAAGAAGAAGAAGAAGAAGAAGAAGAAATTGGAATACTTTGGAAGTGGGGTGCAGTTAGATTTCTATATTTCTATAGAAAAGAGTGAGCAGGGTAAATGGAGTAAATGACCACATTTTAAAAACAAAAGCTGGTTGTTTGGTAGGATACTTCTTCCAGAAAGCAATTAGCTGACACTATGAAGCACCTACTGTGTGCCATATGTGTTCACTTAACACATACGCTTTAATCCCCTACTCAGTGCCAGGCCCCATGAGCACACTGGACAGCAGTAAGCATGGCAGGCCAGAACCCTGTCCTGATGGACACAGAAAATGAACAGGAAAAGTAGTTAGTTCATTAATTTTTATAATGATATATGCTATAACAGAAACCAATACCAACAGAGGACAGCAGTGCACAGGAGAGCATGCTTCAGACACAGCCTCTCTGAGCAGTTGCCTCTTCAGCTGACCCAAGAGAGAGAAGCAAAGGCCAAAGAGGCTGGGGGTGCTCCTAGGCACTGGCAGAAAAGCACTGGGGTCCCAGAGGAATGAAGTCCGAGGGGGTGGGACTTAGCAAGGAAGGCCAGAGACAATGACTTCGAATTTCACTTTAGCAACAATAGGAAGCCTTTGAAGAGATTTAAGTAAGAAAGTGAAATGATCTCATTTACATTTTTAAAGACAATTATGGCCGCTAGAGGGAACTAACACTTACTAAACCGGCATTTTTGACCCTGACTCTTCTAGGAGCTTTTGGGTTGTTTAATCTAATCCTCACAAAAATCTCAGGGAGGAAGCTACTAGTCCCATTTTGTAAGTGATGACTTGGTTTGTCTGAGCCAGCCAGAAGGACCCCTGCACAGTGTAGATTTCACTCAGGTAAATACTTCATGGATCATGGCTGGCCACCAGGCTTGCTTCCCAGAGAGAGTTTAGGTCTGTGCTCCCAACAAGGAAGACTACTGAATGGGCATTGGAGTCAATGCAAGGCACCCGAAATCCATAGGTGCACCAAGCATCATCTACAGACAAAGAAGACAATACGCCCTGCTTGGTTTTTTTTAATGCTTATTACCAGTAAAATACACATGTATAAGAGTGTCACTGAATTTATTATATCTTTGTGCTGCTTTGTGTCTTCTCAAGCAGCAGAAATCAAAACTGCAACCACAAGCACATGAAGCCCATTAAATTGTCTGATTTTTAAAAAATTTTAATGTTATTTATTTTTGAGACAGAGAGAGACAGAGTGCAAGCAGGAGAGGGGCAGAAAGAGAGATATAGAATCCGACGAAGGCTCCAGCTTAGAGCCTGATGTGGGGCTCAAACTCACAAACTGTGAGATCATGAGCTGAGTTGAAGTCGAATGCCTAACTGACTGAGCCACCTAGGGTCCCCAAACTGTCTGATGTTTTAAAAGCATCTTAATTCTGGGACACTTGGGTGGCTCAGTCAGTTAAGCGTCTGACTCTCGGTTTCAGCTCAGGTCATGATCTCACTGTTCATAAGTTCAAGCCCCAAATCCAGTTCCACCCTGACCTGGGGGAACCTGCTTGGGATTCTCAAGCCTTCTCTCTCTGCCACTCCCCTGTGCATTCATTCTCTCTCTCTCTCCCTCAAATAAATAAATAAATATTTTTTTAAAAACATTGTTTAAAAGGCATCCTCATTCACAACTACCGGGGAACTATGGGTTTTAGACAATAGTTTTGCACTCCATGTCTGAGAAAGCTGGAATGCACAGTGTGGCCAGTGTCTTGGCCACCAGGGTAGGAATGAAAACTCCTTCACAAAGCCTTCCACCAGCTCTGATGCACACACCCCTGCCATTCCACAACAAGGATGCATTCGAGTCACCCCACCTTTCAATAGTCTGTCTTCACTCTGGATAATATTGACATATAAATGTATGCATGGTCCGACATACAGGTTCACCTCCAGCCAGCCATGTGTACATGAGTGAAAGCAAGATGTTCGGTTACTACATTGCATAAATATGTTTAGAGTTTGCCACCAGCGAAAGTATGTTCTATTTTCCAACCTCAATTTGTAAAATACAGCCTCTACTTGACCCAGAGTGGGTCAGCTAAAACTGGCAACCAGAGGAAGGTATAAGGATTTCAGACCTAAACAAGGTATTGATTCATTGGTTTTCTTCATCTACTCTGTGTTGTATTGAGTACCTTCCTCATTAACAGGCACTAAACTTCATGTTTTATTGTTATCGTCTTCCTTAAACACAATCTCGTTAAAACATAAGATATCACTGTCCCTATTTTATGGATGAAGAAAATGAGGTTCAGAGAGGTGAACTTGACTGCCAAGGTAGCTGGTTAACATCTCAGCCAAGATTCATGGCCAGGTCTAGGTATGATTGAAGCTTAGGTATGATTTTAATCACTCCATTCTCTTCCAAGAAACTACAGCTATCTGAGTTAGAACATCATGGAACACTTTCCAATCCTTTATAAAAGGTGCCTTTTAGGATCATTTTCCAGTACAGGAACAATGGGAAAGTCAGAATCATGAAATCAAGGATCTGGAAAGTGCCTGAGAGCTGAAAAATGGTGCAGTGGACCCTCTCATGTACCAATGAGAGGTGGACAAGCCCATCACCACAAATCAGAGTAGTCACATCATTGGGCTACCAAACGACCTACGCCCAAATGACTGTTGTCTTCCAAAGTGAACATACACTTGAATGTATGAGCTCTAGGCTGTTTATTTTTAAAACTAACCACTTTAGGAGCACCTGGGTGGCTCAGTCAGTTGAGTGTCAGACTCTTGATTTTTGCTCAGGTCATGATCTCACGATGGTGAGTTCGAACCCTACATCAGGCTCTGCACTAACCTAAAAGAGCCTGCTTGGGGTTCTCTCTCTCCTTTTCTCTCTACCCCTTCCCTTCTCTCATGCATGTGTGCCTTCTCTCTCTCTCTCTGTCTCTCTTTTTCTCTCTCACTCTCTCAAAATAAATAAACTTAAAATAAATTAAAATAAAATAAAACCAACCACTTTACTATATCACACCTTGCATATACATGCATTGTAATTGGTAAATCCAAACATCAATTAAGGTAATTATATTGTTACCAGGATAAAATATTCTTCAGCTGAAAATGTTTCCCCACATTCAGCTTACCTTTTTTTTCAATGATTAGAGCAAGAAGTCTTTCAATTTGGACCTACATATTGTCACGTATTTATTTTACAGATATTTTACTTGGTAGTTTTTAAAAAATTTTTATTGGTCAAGTCAGTTTTTAAAATCACCAATCCTTTCTCTGCATTTATCTTAAATGCTGTTAGACAGCCACCACCCACTAGTAGATACTCACATGATAAGGTGTTCAGTGCTTGATTGCTCATGGAGACATTTGATAATATTTGTACCCCACTGCACTGCTTTACCTTCTCATCAGGGAAAAGTCATTATTTGGTAGATTTTCAGTTTTACATAAATCCAGATAAATTTCTCCCTTTTTAAAATAGTTATTTGTCTGTTACTAATCAGTTAATCCATTTATACTATTCTTACCAAAGCAATTTTTAAAAATAGAATCCACTAGTGGCACCCGGGTGGCTCCACCAGTTGAGCATCTGACCTGACTCTTGATTTCAGCTCAGCTCGTGATTTCACAGTTTGTGAGATTGAGCCCAGAGCTGGCCTCTGTGCTGACAGTGCAGAGCCTGCTTGGGATTTTCTCTCTCCCTCTCTTTCTCTGCCTCTCCCCACTTTCTCTCTCTCTCTCTCTCTCTCTCTCTCTCTCCCTCTCTCCCTCTCTCCCTCTCTCTCTCTCTCAAAATAAATAAATAAACTTAAAAAAATAGAATCCATTAAATATTTCTGATCAAATCAGGTAATCTTTGTTCCATGCAGTTCCCGCTAAAAAGTAAAAATATCACTTAGTATATCAGCAAAGAGTTAAGGGCAAATTGTTAGTTTTTATGTATTCCAAGTAGTTTTTAAGAACAAATGAAACAAAAAGTCACCTTAGGCTTAAGCTTAAATAGTTACCTTAATTTCATGGAATAAACAGGTATCTATAGTAATAAATGCACAATTATATAAACATTTGTCATTTTTCACTTTCTCAAATGTCTCTCTTGAAACTTTCTGAAGTTAAGAAATTTGTTAAAGTATGTTAAAGAATGCTGTTTCCCTTTTCTCATAAATTGTGTTCAGCTATAACACACATGAAGAAAATTGCATACACCATAATACCTCAATCAATTTTCATAAAACAAAGCACTCATATCATGAAACAGAATGTGACCAACACCCCTAGGGCTCCTTCCTGCCTGGCCCAAGCACAACTTTCCCAGAGTATCTACAAGGCTGACTGGCCCCCAAAGTTGAGTTTTGTCTCTCTTTAAATTCCATATAAATGGGAAGGTACAGTGTGCACTCAGTGACTCTTGCATTCCTTCAATATTATGTTTTCTGAAATTCATCCCTGTTACTGCCAATAGCTGCAGTTTGTTTATTCCCACTGCTGTCTATTCTTATTGCTCTGTTGTAGGGACACCACAATTCATTTCTCTACCCCACTGCTGCATGGGACATGCCTACACTAAACATTATGCCTTGTTTATCTGAAATTCAAATTTCATTGTGTTTTTTCTGGCAGCCTTAATCTCTACCAACGCTTAACGTTACCAGGAGAAGTGCCTACTTTATTTAAAAAACAAAAATAAACCTACTGAAACCACTTGTTTACCCTGATAGAAGTTGCATCTACTAAATAAAAGCTTTACGGGTCTTTCAGTTCATCTGTACAATGAGAATAGAGAACTGGTCTATTCAAGAGTATCTCCTCCTCCAGAAAAATTAAAAAAAAGTCCACTTTATGAAATGAAGTGCATCCTTCAACTATCTATGTTTATTAAATCAACTGAAACAGCCAAGTCTTCACTTTATTTTTGACATGTAAACAGCTTCAATTATATTATGAGTTTGCTGACAAACACAGAAGTTGTAGTTATAACAATGTTTATTATTTCTATGAAGTTTTCCTTTATTCTCCAAAGCATATTACAAATTACAAATTAATGAAGCTCCACAACAGCCCTCCACCCCCACCCCATGGAAGAAGGAAATTACTATATTCATTTTATTATTTTTAAGTCTTTATTTAAATTCTAGTTAGTTAACATATAGTGTAATATTGGTTTCAGGAGTAGAATTCAGTGATTCATCGTTTACATACAACACTCAGTGCTCATCACAACAGTTGCCTCCTTAGTACTCATCCATCACCCATAAGCCCATTCCCCACTCACCTTCCTCCATGAGCCCTCAGGTTGTTCTCTATCATTAAGAGTCTCTTATGGTTTGCTTCCCTCTCTCTCTCTCTTTTTCCCTCCTTCCTCTATGTTCATCTGTTTTGTCTCTTAAATTCCACATGTGAGTGAAATCATATTTGTCTTTCTCTGACTAACTCGTTTTACTTAGCATAATACACTCTAGCTCCATCCACATCATTGCTAATGACAAGAGTTCATTTTTTTGATGGCTGGGTAATATTCCAGTGTGTGTGCGTGTGCGCGCCCGCTCATGTGTGTGTGTGCGCACGCACGTGTGTGTGTGTGTGTGTGTGTAGCACATCTGCTTTATCCATTCATCAACCAGTGGACATTTGGGATTTTTCTCTAATTTGGCTATTGTTGATAGTGCTGCTATAAACATCAGGATGCATGTATTCCTGTGAATCAGTATTCATTTTAAACCTCAAAATCCCAAAGTCAAGATAGGAACCACTGATCACAGAATAAATTTCAAGCCCAAAAGGAAAGTTCTTGGCTACATTCTCCAAACACCAAGCTTATGTCAAAAGGAAACATTAATAATCCATGAGCGAAAACCACTGCATTCTGCTTTTGCAACTAAAAATGGGAAAGAAATCTGGGGGGAGCCAGGGAAGGCTAAACATCCAACCAAGTGCTTATCTTCATTCTTAAATATAAGCCTCAACAGCAAAGTTTCAACCTCAGTAAAGTTCTGATTTGCTTTTTGATTCAAAAAATGGATCCTTATCAAGAATACAAGGCTCAGACAAGTGATATCCACAGAAAACCAGAAAAATATAAATTCATGAAAATTTAGTGGGTCCAGAGGAAATTCTAAGATTAAATTCCAAATGATCATTTGCTAAGGATATTCTGAAGTACAATTCTTCTGCTGTTATCTTCCAATGTGATTACTGAACAAGTACTGAAAATTACTGACCAAGTACAATAAAGCTGGTCTAAATTTCTCTCTTGACTTTTCCAGCCACAAAAATCTTGGCATGGGGGAATAGTTGTCCTAAAATGACTATTGTTCAACCCAGATCCTGATTGGAAGTGAGACTCTGAGGTTCTGTTGGGAACAGCTGGGATATTTTGGGGGAAAACATTTTGATCTAATTCCATATTTGTCTTCAGACATTAACCAATGATTTGTGAAACTTTCCTTGACAACTAATATTTAAAGAATAGAAATTGGGTATTTTCCAGAGCAATTTTTTCCCCTGAATTATTCCTTTAGCTCTTGCCAGAAAAATTTCTATCAACATGCTTACACTAAAGATCTTTGTCTCCATTTTTGCACTATTTTTCTGTTGAATAGAGAAAAATGCCCATTTAAAATGTGAAAAACAGAATTATAACTATGATTAGTGGCTATGTGCTGAAAAATAAAACCGTAAGATGTAGAAGACATACTATTGGTGGTGATAAAAGATCAAGTTTAGTTCACAAGTACAAAAAGTTAAACAAAATATGTTGTGTTTTTTATGTTAATTTTGGGAGAGAGAGAGAGCCCACAAACTGAGGAGGGGCAGAGAGAGGTATAGAGAGAATCCCAAGCAGGCTCCATGTTGTCAGTGCAGAGCCTGACACAGGACCAATCCCACCAACTGTGAGATCACAACCTGAGTCGAAACCAAGAATCCGATGCTTAACTGATTGAGCCACCAAGACACCTCAAAATATGTTGTTCAAATTGAATGAGCCAAAGATATAATATGAGAGTAGTACTTTTTTTTTTTGTTGATTATTTGTTTTGAGAGATAGAAAGATCGCATGCCCATGCGAGCCAGAGAGGGGCAGAGAAAGAGGGAGAGAGATAGAGAATTCCAAGCAGGCTCCACACTGTTACCGACATGGAGCTCAAACTCACAAACTGTGAGATCATGACCTGAGCTAAAATCAAGAGTTGGACAATTAACAAACTGAGCTACCAAAGTACCCCAAAAGCAGAAGTCCTTAATGGATAAGGAAGAAACATTGGCAAAAAGTCACAAAATTAAAGAGAAAAAGTATTTTTAAAAAAAATGTTTTTTAAAAAAAATGTTTTATTTATTTCTGAGAGAGAGACAGCATGAGAAGGGGAGGGTCAGAGAGAGAGGGACACAGAATCTGAAACAGGCTCTGAGCTAGCTGTCAGCACAGAGCCCGACACGGGGCCCGAACCCACAAACCGTGAGATAATGACCTGAGCCGAAGTCGGACGCCCAACCGACTGAGCCACTCAGGCGCCCCGAAAAAGTATATTTTTAATGACCGTCTTTAAACAATGATCAACCATGATCCAGTGTGGACATGTTAAAATAAATCTATCTTGTGAAGTAGAGTTGTTTAGCTGAAAAAGGGATTTTTAAGAAGTGAATTCATGACATGACTTCAAGTCCATGAAAAGTTTGAAAGATTCTTGTTTACCTCACAAGACTGGTCATCTTCCCATGACCCCACCCCCTTCCACCTTCCTCATCTCAGTAAATAACTGCCCATTTTCACCTATCACAAACTTAGGAGTCATTATTAATGCTCTCTTCCCCAGTCTTCACTTTACTCAATCCAGTGCCAAACAATATCCTTTCTATCTCTAAATTGTATTCTAAGTTCATCCACACCTCCCCATCCTGACCAACACTGCACCTTGCTCCAGCCTCCATGGGCATCAGGGCAACCCCTAGGCATTTTTCCTACTTCCATGCCTGCCCAACAGCCATTCCTTATCTCATACAGCAGAAAGGCTCCTTTTAAGCTCTTTTTACTAGATCATATCACTCTCCATTTTTTTTAAATTAAAAACCAAAATGAGGGGGTGCCTGGGTGGCTCAATCTGTTAAGCATCCGACTCTTAATCTCGGCTCAGGTCATAATTTCACAGTTTGTGAGTTCGAGCCCCACATCAGGCTCTGCACTGAGAGCACGGAGCCTGCTTCAGGTTCTTTCTGTCTCTCTATGTCCTCCCCTACTTGCTGTCTCTCTGTCTCTCTCTTTCAAAATAAATAAATAAACTTAAAAAATGAAAACCCTTTCATCAAACTTCTCAGTACACCCTACAAGGAACTGCAACTAGATTAATCTTGGCACAAAGGATACAATGTATCTTGGTTCAAGATACATTTGCTGAATAAATAATAAATACAATAAAGATTTTTAAGGGAGCCTCCTAGGGAAAAAAGAGACTTGCCAGTCAGCAAAGTCATTGCAAAGGAGGGGTGGGGAGACAGAAAGATGATCTATAAAGATGTTCTAAGCAGGGCAGGACTCCACAAGCTATTTGTTACTGGATCTTTGTGATCAACCTCCAGGGAGACCCCTGAGACCCTTCTGTGTTTGGCTGATGCATTGGCTTGCCCTCTCACCCCACTTCCTAACCTCCGTATTCTGGTTCCATCACCTCAAGGCAACCCCTGAGGAATCCTGAGTCTCCAATGGGTGTCATTAGTCAGTTCTCTGGAGACAGAGAGCAGCAACCCTGCTGGTTGGTGTCATGCATGGGGACTCTTTGGTGGGTGGGGATGGTGACTGCTGAGCTAGTCAGGCTCCCAACACTGGTGACAGCATGAACCTTCATGGGGCTGCAAGTGGCTGAGAGAGGACCAAATAGTTTTCAAGAATAACAGAAACTGGAGGTGCCTGTGTGGCTCTGTCGGTTAAGCATCCGACTCTTGGCTTCGGCTTCAATCATGATCTCCTGGTTTTGTGAGTTCGAGCCCCACATCAGGCTCTATGCTGATGGTACAGAGCCTGCTTGGGATTCTCTGTCTTCCTCTCTCTCTGCCCCTCCTCCACTCCCACTGTTTCTCTCTCTCTCAAAATAAATAAACTTAAAAAAAAAAGAATAACAGAAACTGGACCCAGAACAATTACATAGAAGAGTCATAGGAGAATGAGCTGATCAAGAAGAGAATCCAGAAACTATCCAAAAAACATTTTTCTTCGCTACACCTTCACTATGTCACATGGAAGTAGGATTGGTCAGTAACCCAGAACCGTGTCATCTACTATTTGTTATCTGAGCTTTAATGACACATTTCTCATTTTTAACTATGTTACTTAAAAAAAGCATTAAAGCAGAAAAATATTGCCCAAAAGATAAAAATGCATTTTGTCACTTATTTTTATCTTCCTCATCCTTTCCCTTTAAATTCTGCACCCATCTTCTGTCATGCTGTTCTCCAGTTGTTCTCTAAGAAATTTCTACTTCTCCCTCACACACAGAAGAAAAAGTATCTTTTCACTTTACGTTAACTAAAATTTACATGTACTTTACAACTTATACAACATTGCTTACGTGGTTTACTATCAAGATAGTTATAAGCAAAGGTCAAAAACAATCAAATGCTGGCAATTTCCTATGGTTCAACGTAGTATATTTCAGTGGGTTCTTACAACCACCTTGTGAAGAAGATATCATTAGTCCTGTTTCACTAAGCTGAGGTTCAGAAAAGTTAAGAAATTGGTACAAAATGCTCAGTAAATACATGCCCAATACTTAAGGGCCCAAATCATCTGATTCCAAAGTATTTTTCCCCCATTAAAATGTGTTAAATGCAATACATAGCTCAGTGCTTTTAAGATATCTTGTGCAGAATGTCCAGGTTCTAAACAATCTCTTTTCCCTTCACCCCCTGAAGTATTCTCAGGAGAAGATTCAAGCTCAAGAGCCACTGAGATTCCCTTTATTTAAGTTTTGGGAAGCAATCACGGGGACCAAGGAAAGAAAATCAGAAGGAATATAAAGGTTCCTATTGTGCTCTTGATTGGCTGGGGCTATCAATCCCCCCCCCCCTTTATGGGTAGAATCAATACAAGGAACTCCATGCTTTTCCTGACCATCTGCTTTCCCTCCAAAGTGTTTCCCTTTTCAAAAATGGATGATTTTCTAACTAATGTAAAAAGAGGATCAGTTCCTCAAAGGAAAAACAAAAGCCAGTATCATCTAATTCAGAGCCTGGATCAAGCCACTGTGGGTTTCACTCAAAAGAAATTCTCATTGCTCCTGATCCACACTTGCCACTGGTCCCAGAAACATACCAATAGCTTCAGAGCCAGTGTTTGTAAGCTGTCTCCCAAGAATTAAGAGTCACAGGAAGCAACAAGCACATAAAACCTGAGCATTCAGGAATTGGAGAAAATAATAGATTTGAATCATTCTGACACTGTCCTCTAACAGCCTCCAAACTCTCAGCCTCTAGTCTATCACCTCTGCTGCTGTGATGGAAATCGCCTGAAAAAGAAAAAGCTCAGATGCATCTTGTTTATCCTAACAAAAGGCATCCTTTACTAACCTGGCATTGCATGAATAACATGATGTATTCCATTAAGAGATCCCTGTTCTGACGAAATTTACAAAGTAACTTAACCTTTCACATCTGGAGCACACATCTTGAAAATGCAATGTGAGAGAATGTTACCCAGGAGATGGAAACATATTTATGATCCCCCACGTTATAGGTGAATAAAGCACAACAGGGAAGACCTAAATCTCTTTGTAAACTAAATTGGTAAAATATGTTAAGGGGGGAGGGAGTGTTGGAGAATAGTAGATACACATGTACTCGCAAAACCTTGAACTTTCCAGGGTTGTTAAAATGATAGACTCAAGATACAGAGAGGGCTGATAGGTCTGAGGAGGAACAGTGTGCGTACAATGAGTTTTATTTCCAATTTTCATTTTTAAAGACATGCTTGGCCTGATTTTTTTCAGACCTGTCTAAACTTCTCTTTGCTCCTGGAGCCTGAGGATGAGTACCAAATGTTTATGGCTGGCTAACATGACTCTCTCCATGGAAGACATTGTCCTGTTTCTTATTTAAGGCCCTAGTAATTAATCTGAACTGTCTTTTTTCAGACATAGAAAAACCGGATTCTAAAATTCTCTCCTTTCCTTCCTGTCCCCTCCCTGCCCTTTCAGGAGAAATGGGAAACATTTTTCCTGTCATCATAACCTTTTGGATTTTTGCATTGTATGTTCTGATGAATCTGTTGTTAACCTTCAGGCATTTTGAGCTCTGAGGTATCTGAGTGGCAGGAAGTGATTTACTAAGATTCATCCCCAGAGAACAAAGATTGGAACACAATAGTGATTTTGTTAATAATACAAAAAGAGATTTTCTACATATAAATCACATCAGCATATGTTTCTAGGTTCAACATCCATAAGGTTCCAATTTAGAGTAAAAAGAAAAAAAAATCACATTCAACAATCTCATATTGTAGCTTTGTTATGGAACTAGTGAATTTTGGTCAACAAAACCATTCACCTCTAAGGAAAAAACCCAGGGCAATGAGTGGACTAAATCCAAACTATTCTTAGGGCAAATTGTTAAAATATTTTCAAAGAAAACTCTTGAAAAAATAACATAAGAATTCTCCCATAAAATACCAATCTTAGATTCATGCTTATTTGTAGTGACTCTGACATTTAATAGTGATTTCTAGTTAATTGCTTTACCAAACTCTCTTTCAGGCAGATAATGCATTGCTTGCTTTTCTGTTAAAGAAGGGAGAAAAGAAAAAACAAAGTTGAGCATCTAGACTTCTTCAAATAATTACTGAAAAAAATTTCAGCCACTCTGAAGTTAAGGGATCTCAATGTGCATCAGGAGCCTAGTAAGTGTCAGAGACCAATAAGGCCCTATCAGCCCTTAAGGAATCCATAGTCTACCAGGAGAAATGACATGTCAACACTCAGAATACAACAAGTAAGTGCTTAGCTCCAGGACCAAACACTCCACAAACAACTCCATTCATACTGTTCTCACTTTCAGGAATCAGGAGAATTATAATAGCTGCTCTGTACACGGAAAGCATGGGAAGCTATCATAAGCATGTCACAAGCATTATGTTAAGCCTAGCCTTAACAATTCATATGGATATTATTTGTTCTATTTCACAGGTAAGAAATACTGAGTTTCACCTTATACAATGTTGGTAGGAATGTAAACTTCTACAACTGCTATAGAAAAGAGTATGAAGTTTCCTCCAAAAATTAAAAATAGAACCACTACAAAATCCAGAAATCCCACTATCCAAAGAAATGAAATCACTATCTTGAAGCAAGATCTTCACCCCATGTTCATTGTGGTGTTATGCATTCTAGCCAAGACTTGGAGACAACCTATGTCCATCCGCAGATAGGTGCATAAAAAAAGATATGGCATATCCAAAATGCAACATTATTCAGTCATTAAAAAGAAGGAAATCCTGCCTTTTGCCACAACATGGATGGGCCTTGAGGGCATTGTGCAAAGTGGAATAAGTCAGAGAAAGACAAATACTGTTAGATCCTAGTTATGTGTGGAATCTAAAACAGTCAAACTCACAGAAGCAGAGAGTAAAATGAGGGTTGGAGGTGAGGGAAATGTTAATCAAAACTTAAAGTTATGGGACAAAAAAGTTGCAGGATCTAATGTATAGCATAGCAACTACAGCTAATAATACTGTATTATATACTTGAAATTTACTAAGAAAGTAGGAGTTAGATGTTCTCACCACTAAAAAATGGGAATTATGTGAGGTGATAAAGATAGACAGATAACTAACCTTATTGTGGCAATGATTTTTGCAATATATATATGTATCAAATCATCATGTTGTACACCTAAACTTCTTATATGTCCATTATATCTCACTAAAGCTGGGGGGAAAATTTGTGTTGCAATGCAAAAGCAGCCACAGATAATACATGAATTAATGGTGTTGCTGTGTTCCAATAAAAGTTTATGGATACAGAAAAGAGGGTTTTTTAAAAATGTTTTTATTTATTTGTGTGTGAGAGAGAGAGAGCATGAGCAGGGGAGTGTCAGAGAGAGAAGGAGGTACAGAATCTGAAGCAGGCTCCAGGCTCTGAGCTAGCTGTCAGCACAGAGACAGAGCCTGATGTGGGGTTAGAACCCACGAACTGTGAGATCATAACCTGAGCTAAAGTTGGATGCTTAGCCAACTGAGCCACCCAGGTGCCCCTGAAAAGAAAGTGTAGATCTTTCCTGTCCAATGGGTATAAAGCTTCAGTTGCAAGATGAATAAGATGTGTACAACGTTTTCCTACAATACTTGATTGTGCACTTAAAATTTTATTAAGAGGATACCTATCGTGTTTAGTATTTTTACCACAATAAAAAATTTTTTAACAAAAAAGATGAAAAGAAAAAAAGAGATCACCAATATCATGAGGGAAAAGGTGATGGACATGGAATGCAGTATCCCACGTCTTGGCAATGATGGATGGAGATAACAAAAAGCAAAAGACAATGTCAATATACAAAAGTCAGTGGATTTCCTCTATACCAGCAATGAACAACCAGAATTGAAAATTTTTAAAATATCACTTACAATACCGCCCAAAATTGGAATATTTAGTTATAAATCTAGCAAAATATGTACAAAACTATGTCCAGAAAACTATGAGACAATGTAAAAAGAAGTCAAATAAATTCTAAATAAGTGGAGAAGAAGGTATTCTTTTTAAAAAGTGAGGAAGACAGTTTATATCAGTTGTCTAAACTCACAAGCCATTAGACAGGAAAACCAATACCTGAAGTCCTCTGGCTCCACATTCCCACTGACCTAAGCTTTGTGCTAATGTCTTGTTGTATATTAAACCAAACGTCACTACTCCTTTCGTTATATTTCTGCAAATTAATATTGTTGCAACAAGGGAACTCCTTACTGCATTCTCATGATGGTTTGCTTTTGGAAAATTGTAATTCTAACTCCACCTTAGCACAAGTTGTAATACATTATACAGCTTTAGGACTCATGACTCCATTTTCATGTGAGCACTAGAAGTAAAGAACTTCTACATATTTTCAAGTGCCTTTTTACCTTCCTCTAGAGTACCTCCTTTGTGAATCCCAAGAGACCTAAAACTTCATAAAGCCATCTGTGCTCACATAAAACTATCCCCGCAGAGAGCCATTGACATTGGCAGAAAAACCTGAGAAGTATTCTGAAGTATTACATATCTAATGAGTTGAATTTAGTGTTCAATTAGTAAACTATTACTTCACAGATTGTGATGAGGCAAAGCTTTCCTCAATGGAGAAAACGCTCAATGGAGTTCCACGCTAAGCCAAACATTCAGACAAGATGGTGCACATTGTGTCGGCTTTGGCCTCCAGTCACAGATAACGTGACGTTCATCTCATTAGGAGGCCTTACTTGTAATGTCAAGGGGACTTCCCTCCAGCCAATCTCGACAGCTGCCAGCACACAGATTCCACCTTCTATTCTATCCTGACTGGTTTCTTAAGGAACATTCACAAATGGGCCATCTGTTGCTTTTAATTGTTCTGAGTTGAAGTGCAGAGAATAGTATGTTTTTAAAAAAATTACACATACTAAATTTCTTACGTTGCCCTAAAGAAGATAGCGTACATATCTGCAGTAGATTCCCCAGATGCACACAGATGTGCCCCCCAACTGTGCTTACTTTAAGACCATATGTTCCTTTCTCATATCTTGAATATGGCCAAGTTAAAGCCACATTATCTTGACTACTGGATATATTAGTAAATGACAGAAAAAGAATTTTGATAGGTTTCATCCCATAAAGGTTGTAAGGGAAACCTTTTCCTCCTATTAAGACAGAGTATTAATTCAATGTTTCAACTATAAGATACTATTTTCCAGTATATTTTTTCTAAAGAAAAATACAGGTCTCATAATCTGCCCTCTCCTGTCCCAGTTCTAATATTAGAACTGTCAGAGGTTTTGTGTTTAATTTTATCATTGAGATTTTGATTGTGTGAGAGTAGGAGGGCATAAGGATGAGTCTAGCTTAGAAACTGGTTGGTCCATTGATGGAAATAGGGATTACAGGAGGAGATACTGGGGAAAATGAGAATCAGAAGCACAGGAGAAAGATCTAGACTGGAGCCATAGATTTGAGGGTTAATGCACGAAAGAGGCACTGAAGTGTGCTCTAGAATTTTTACCCCCTACACACACACACACACACACACACACACACACACACACACACACACACAGAGCAAGGTCTATCCTTGCCTACATAGATGAAGCAAAGACCACATTCTGATCAGTTGGCATGAGCTTTACCAAGCCCCACCCTGTCGGCAGGCAACCTGATTGACAGTAGTGTCTTCACAGGTGAGGATGATATCAAGACCCTAGAGCCTCAATACCAGGTATCAGGGTCTGGGGTGCCTGGGTGACTCAGTCAGTTAAGCACATAACTTTGGCTCAGGTCATGATCTTGCAGGTTGTGAGTTCAAGCCCAGCATCAGGCTCTCTGCTGTCAGTGCAGAGCCCACTTTGGACCCTCTGTCCCCCACTCTTTCTGCCCTTCTCCCACTTGTGTGCTCACTCTCTCATGTGCGCTCTCTCTCTCAAAACTAAATAAACATAAAAAAATAGCAGGTATCAGAGTCATCAGAGAAAACAAACAACGTGGAACACACCTGGAAAGGCAGGAAATGGTGCCACATAGCACCCAAGGAACATGTGAAGTGTTTCCATATGGATGCCCAGCACTATGTAGGAAGAATTTGAGAATCTGGAGTTTCCAGAGTTTGTAGAGGCAGAGCCTCCATTGTGACTTATTTTCACCTTAATTTCACCCTTAATCCAATGTGATTTCAGAAGTACGGGCTATACTGAAAAATAGGGTTACACAAAGAAAGAAAGAAAAGATAAACACATTTTATAACTCCATCTCCCCATGAATGAAAAGTATCTATTCAATCATCCCTCATAATGCAGATTTTTTTTTCCTAGGAAAATATAAAAAGTTACATCACGGTTCCCTTTTAATCCCCTGGCAGTGAAATTCTACAGCAACTGTTCTCTTAACATCTCTGTCCTTGTGTGGGTCTCTTTTGCTTCAAAACAAGAAGCTGGTTGGACTGTGCTATTATTCACACTGATCAGAGAAGCAAATTTTCCTGGAATTCTCCAAGACACAATAGAAGGCACTGTTCTTACAGCTAATTGGAGGAACATGGATGGTGCCCAGGTTTGAATCACACAGACATAATTAT
Source organism: Proteles cristata cristata (assembly GCA_017311185.1). Taxonomy (NCBI): domain Eukaryota; kingdom Metazoa; phylum Chordata; class Mammalia; order Carnivora; family Hyaenidae; genus Proteles; species Proteles cristata. Next base: position 1,069,683 of record JAESUZ010001312.1, on the reverse strand, counting down.
TCCTTTCCCTTCACAGATAACATTAGAAAAGCATTCCCTTACATTCATGAACTTCTCCCTCTGCAGCATGAGAAATGCACGAATGTAGCCCAGCCTTCCTTGCTTACAGAGAGATCTGTTCCCCAAAATTGAGTGCATTTGTTTAAGCCCCTTTCCAAAAAAAAAAAAAAAAAAGTTGAAAGTTTAGCTTAAGATTGACTTTTGGGGAATGGAGGGATGGGATTTTATCAGATTGCTGGGCAAGTAATGTGAGTATCTGCCAAAGAATCATATTGCTTTTTCTTTTAACAACAACAAAAAAAGTTTAAACTCATGCTGATTTGGCAGCAGGGAGCCTGCTCATGTGACAAATTAGTCAAGATGAAATGCAGTGGTTTGGCATTCCTGGAAATTTAATTCTCAGGTTTTAAAAAATGTGGGGAAAACAAGAAATCTTATTGTTAAGAGAGAGTCAGCACAGTGGCAGCAGCCCACTTGTAAGAAAAGTTCGTTTGCAAACAGGAAGGAACGTTTTGAAATGTCTTGAACTGGAAAGGTTGCCTGTAAAACAGCCGTTTAAAATAGCTACAAAGGGATCATGTAAAACATAGAGAGAAAGAAGCACAGAAGTAAAGGCCTGATAGGCAAGAAAGTGGAATCTATATCCAAGGAGCTGAAAGTCCTATATGATTTTTAGTCTTTGCTTCATTTTATCCAAATGTCATGAGGAAGGGACCCAGGTGCCTCTGTCTGCGATTTCAAACAGAATCCAGATGCCAAATCAGGGTTAAAAACTTAAAGATAAAAACCTGAAGCAAGAGAGAATCAGAAAAGAGAGAACAAGGTCAAGAATACAGCAAGTAAGATCCAGGTCACCAAGTCAAGATCACGTACACACACTCAAAGTCGGGGGGAAGAGACCGAAAATTTCCAAGTTCAAGCTCACTTACTAAAGAAGAGTAAGGCCGAACAGGTCAAGAAGTGCCTTACACTGGACTTTTCAAATTCTTTTAAGGAAATTAATGCTGGAGTAAATTCATATCCTTAAAGATACTGGAGACATGACTGGAAACAGATGGGTACTGTGACAGCATTTGTAAATATCATATATCTTAAAAATCAATGAAAAATGTGCATTTGTCTCATACAGTAGCTTTATTGTGTTCAAGATGAAGCTGATAGAAGTTAATGTCTCACCATTGAGTAAAATAGACTGCTCAGAAGGACACATCACATGCAGAAGTGCAAGAGAAACCACACCCTTGTGCAGCTAAGAGAACAGAAACTGATTGAGAAGCACAGGGCTCAACCATTGTCCTTAGCTGCACTTCCACATCATGTTGGGCCCTTACCCTCCCTACAATTCAGGAGTAAGCTCTCCTTCACCCCATGGCCATCAAGGTAGCCAGGGACCACAAACTCAAGAGGCAAAGGGGGTCAAGTAGGAAACACAATTGCCTGAGGCACTTGTCTCAAGGCCAAGGATAATGTCTGTCAATTACAAAATCTTTTCAAAATGCCATGGAAGCCAAACGAAAAGGTCAAAGAGAGGAAGATGTGGACCCATATGCAGCCCGAGGGCCACAGTGTACCAACCTTTAGCAGTCTACTCCTCTGCCCCATAAAAAGAACTTAACTAATATTTGAGTGAAGAACATAGACTCTAAGAGCTGGTGGCAGATCTTTTGCAAGAGAATAAACTGTGTCCAAGAAAGAAGAAAAGTAAATAAATTAAAGTAATAACTCACATCTTAGCATATCAAGACTGTTTTTTCAGACTCTTCAATAAAAATTTTTTTTAAATGTTTATTTATTTTTGAAGGAGGGAGAAACAGAACATGAGCAGGGAAGGGGCAGAGAGAGAGGGAGACACAGAATCCAAAGCAGGCTCCAAGCTCTGACCTATCAGTACAAACTGATGAACCGTGAGATCATGACCTGAGCTGAAGTTGGACACAACCAACTGAACCACCCTGACGCCCTGGGAGACTTTTCATTTTAACAAAAGACAAAGGTAGGCTGGATGTGGAATGGACGTTCTGTGTGAGCTATCCAGAAAGCAGTAACCTAGATAAAGGTCAATGAGCAAAAACTCTATTGAGGGGGTGGGGAGAGGGAATGGAGTTATTATTTAATGAGTATAGGGTTTCAGTTGTACAAAAGGAAGCATTCTGGAGATGGATGGTGGTGATGGTTGTATAATATGAATTCACTTAATACCACTAGACTATAAATGTTTTAAAATGTTTTAAAATGTGATAGAGACACACCCATACACGATGGAATATTATTTAGCCATAGAAAAGGATATCCTGCCATTTGCGACAACACGGATGGATATTGAAGGTATATGCTAAGTGAAACAAGTCAGACATAAAAAGACAACGGGCACCCGGGTGTTTCAGTCAGTTAAATGTCCAGCTCTTGATTCTGACTCAGGTCATGATCTTATGGTCGTGGGATCGAGCCCCACATCAGTTCTGCACTGAGTGTGGAGCTGCCTTGAGATTCTCTTTCTCTTCCTCTGCCCCTCTCCCCTGCTTTCTCTCTCTCTCTCTCTCTCTTTCTCTCTCTCTCAAAAAAGGTGGTGGGAGACAAACTCCATATGATCTCACCTAGATGTGGAATCTAAATAAAACCAAAAACCCATAGACTCAGAGTAAAGATACAAACTTCTCATTATAAAATAAGTAAGTCCTGGATATACAATGTATGGCATGGTGACTACAGTTAATATTACTGTATTACATATGTGAAAGTTGCTAAGAAAGGAAATCTTAAAAGTTCTCATCACATAAAAAAATTTGTAACCATGTGTGGTGATGGGTTTTGACTAGACTCATTGTGGTGATCATTTCACCATATACACAAATGTCAAACATTAGATGGTACACCTGAAACTGATATACTACTATATGTCAATTATATCTCAATTAAAAATGGTCAGGATGGTAAATTTTATGTTATGTGTATTTTACCACAATAATAAAAAAAAACTTTTTAGGGAGTGCAATCCTAGGGAACAGGAGTGAGGGAAAGGCGGAGCAAAATCAGGCGGGAGAGAGAGCCAGAACAAAGAGTCTTGAGGAGTTAGCCACTGATTACAGGGGATTCCGCAGGATTGTCCCGTGAATTTTGTGGAATGTGACTGAAGGCCATCCATGAGGGAGCAAGGAAAAAGCAAGTATCTCCAGGCTCCACCCTGCATTGGACATGAGTTTGACCTGCAGAGGTATCGCTCCAGCATGTCTGGGATCTCATCAGTGGAGCCAAGTGGTTTCATTGCCAGAGGTGAGGCCTGTTGAGTTGCACATGTGTGTAACTCTTCAGAGCCCTGTAAAATCAATTATAATGGTGGCCACAGTAAGAGACAGGTGAGCCCCTGGGAACCTGAAAGGGTGTCCAATACACAGATAAGCCAGAAAAACAAAAGGAGGCAAAAATATTCTAAGTATGTTCTAATGCAATACTAAATAACAGTCCAATTTTGAGATGATTGTTAAATTCAGTATGTATCACTTCTGATCATTTGCTTACCATTTTTTATCACATCTACATGCTACCTTTATAATTATGTGATAATTGCTTTAAATTAACTCCTTCTCTTGATTTACATTTTTGACAGCTTATTAAGATATAATCTACATAGGGGCGCCTGGGTGGCTTAGTCGGTTAAGCCTCCGACTTTCGATCGGGTCATGATCTCGCAGTTCGTGGGTTCGAGCCCCGCGTCGGGCTCTGTGCTGACTGCCAGCTCGGAGCCTGGAGCCTGTTTCAGAGTCTATGACTCCCTCTCTCTCTGGCCCTCCCCTGCTCACGCTGTCTCTCTCTCTCTCTCCTAGAGATGAATAAAACATTAAAAAAAAAAAGATATAATCTACATAGAGCAAAATTCACTCTTGTAAGTGTGTAATTCAGAAAAGTTTTGATAAACATACTTGTGTAAATGCCACCACAATCAAGATATCCATTTCTTGTATAATGATGTACATATCATTGAAAAACTTTTCCTTGTGCCCCTTTGTAGGACATGTCTACCCCCTGGCAGTCATAGATGTGATTTCCATCCCTATAAATCTGCCTCTTCCAGACTATCTTAACAAAAAAAAGAATCATATATTATGTGATCTTTTTACTTACATTTTTAAAGGACCTTGGGGCACCTGAGTGGCTCAGTTGGTTAAGCATCCAGCGGCTCAGGTCATGATCTCATGGTTCATGAGTTTGAGCGCCATGATGGTCTCTATACAGACAGCTCAGAGCCTGGAGCCTGCTTCAAATTCTGTGTGTGTGTCTCTCTCTCTGCCTCTCCCCTACTTGCATTTACTCCTTGTCTCTCAAAAATAAACATTAAAAATTTTTAATAAAATTAAAAGGAACCTTTAGGGGAGTCTGGGTGGCTCAGTGGGTAAACATCCAACTTCAGCTCAAGTCATGATCTCATAATTCCTAAGTTTGAGTCCCACATCAGGCTCCATGCTTACAGCACAGAGCTTGCTTCAGATCCTGTCTCTCTCTCTCTCTGCCCTTACCCCTCTCTCATCCACTCTCTCTCTTTAAGAATAAATAAACATTAAAAAATGAAACTTAGTCTCACTATTTTAAAGCATTGATGTGATAGGCTAGTCATATCATAATACCTATTAAAGAACACATAAAAATATAAAAATTAAAATATACCACGTAAACCATAAACACCACATGGATTTGGCTGGGCTGGGCTGGGAGTGAATGTAAACTAACACAGGACCATCAGGGGATGGAGGAAGCAGAGTCCAGCCCTCAGCTGCTGGTGGCAGAGGTGGAATGAAGCCTACTATGCAGACAAAGTGTATCTGAGCAGGTGAGTGGACAATGGGAACAAAGGACCCATGAAGAATTGACCCCTGGAATTCCAAACAAGTGTTCCTTGATTCAGACCAGGGGTTGATGGGCTGTTTACAGTCTCTGTGTGGACACTGACCAGAATAATGGAGGACTCCATGCAGAGCTTCTGGAACACTAGGCTGATGTCCAAGAGAAGGACTCAAACTCAGGAAATACAAACTAAACTTCTTTATTGATGGTTTTTCACTTTTCTTTTTCTTCCTAGCCCCACCACTTGGTTCTCCTTATCCTTCATCCATTGGTAATTGCAAGAATAGAAAACCTAACTTTCAAAACAACATAGTCAAGAGCCATGATGAGGTGTGGTTTCTTCCTTGTGCTCCAAATAGAAAAACATTCACTATTGCAACCATGTTCATCTGATTGTCCTCTGGACCGGCAAGTTCCCTCCATCTCCCTCAGTGAAGTTGAGAAAATGCGCAGACACCTGAGCAGGAGGTAGAGGGGACTTTTGATTGGACCATTTCCAAATATGACTTCCAAATTCCCATTTCAAGAGCAAATTAAGGGGCGCCTAAGAGGTTCAGTAGGTTAAGTATCTGACCCTTGATTTCATCTCAGGTCATATCTCAGGGTCATGGGACTGAGCCCCACATCACACTTCATGCTGAGCACAGAGCTGACTTGGGATTCTCACTCTCTTGTCTCTCTCTGCCCCTAGCTCCCATGCTCTTACTCTCTCTCACTCTCTCGAAATAAATAAAGATTTTTTTTAAAAAGAGGAAATTAAGACCAGGTGGAAGTAACTTATTTATTCAGAGCGTACTTCAAAATATGAAGGCAGCTCTACGGTGGCATGACCTCTAATCTCCCTTTCTAGAACAGTATGACAACTTGAACAATCTGAATTGCCACAACTCATAAGATAAGATGACTCTCTATCGAAAAGTGGCATGTGCTTCACCCTCTAACTCGCACCCCCACGTGGAGTAAGTGGTTGTACACAGAGATATACGTGCTGCCACTTTGACCGCAGGTTATTTGGAGTGGTTCGTGTACTCAGGAAGGAAAAGCTAAGCAAAGACATGAGGCATTGTGTTTGCGTCTATAGACATAAATTGCTTTTTCTTTTTAATCTACTCCAATAAGTAAATATCCAAATTCATTGTTCAACTATACCCCCAAGGTAAAATGAGTAGATTTTTTTTAGTGCAATAGACCTTTATGAAAGGGTTAAATAGCTTCCCAATGAGTCACTTACATGAGCTATTACATTTTAAAATCATGATTAATTTCACAACAGCCACTGTTTTGTGACTTATGTAATTATCCAAGCAGTGTTTGTAACGCATTTGCAATAACTAAGTTCTACAGACTATATGTGTGTAGGAAAGTAAGGTTTATCTGCACTAGGAAAACTTTTTGCCTTTTCTCTCTTACGTGTCTTGAGGGTGAGGACAAAGCTGAAGCGTGCTTGTTTTTCAGATTTTTCTCAACCTTGGAAATTCAGCTAGCAAAAACTTTACTATTGAGTGGTCAGCTTTCAATCTTAAAGGCAAATCCATATTTCTGATCTCATTTTTCTCCTCGGACAAAAAACAAGTATGCATTTCTTGTATGATACATATCAATTTGTTAAGTTGTGCAATCTAAATAATATAAAATATTACACAGATTTATTTCCTGAAATAAATTTGGATCTACATCTATCCTCCCTGAGGGAAACATGCATTGTATAAAGTGAAAAAGAAATGTACTGAATTTCTTTAGCAAAGAAAAATGAGAGCATAGGCCAAAAATAATGCCAATATCGTATATCCAGAATCTGTAATTATAATCCTAGTTCTTAAGATACAACCAAAGGGGCACCTGGGTGGCTCAGCTGGTTAAGCAACTGACATTTGGTTTCAACTCAGGTCATAATCTTGCAGTTTGTAAATTCGAGCCCTGCATCAGACTCTGTGCCTATAGTGTGAGCCTGCTTGGGACTCTCTCTCTCCCTTTACCCCACTTGCTCTCTCTCTCAAAATAAATAAATAAACTTAAATTATTTTTTGTTATTAAACAAATAATGATAAAATATAACCAAAGAGAACCTCCATGTACTTCCGTGTAGGGGTGTGTGCGTGTGTGTGTGTGTGTGTGTGTGTGTGTCTTTGTATGGGCACAGAGAATCAGGAACATTTATTTTAGGCTGTTAATACATGGTTACTGCGTATGGAGTTGTGGGATACCATGAAATTTTTCTTTATACATCTTTATATTGTTTAAATAGTTACAATGACTAAAATTACCTTTGTAAATAACAAGAAGAACAAAAATAACAATGGAAAATGAAGGAGCAAGGGAGTGTAGATGGTGCTAATAAGTTCTTTGCAACTTTGGGTTTTTTTTTTTTTAAGTTTATTTATTTATTTTGAGAGATAGAGAGTGAGTAGGGAAGGGGCAGAGAGAGAGGGAGACAGAATCCCAAGCAGGTTCTGTGCTGTCAGTGCCAAGCGCAATGTAGGACTTGATTCCATGGACCATGAGACATTGACCTGAGCTAAAATCGAGTCAGACACTTAACTGACTGGGCCACCCAGGAGCTCCTTTTCCTTCCAAGCTTTAATGCCAATCATTTGGGTCCAATAATCTAAATTGTTTTCTTGTTTTACTGGTTCCCCTCACCCCAGTCTCTGGTTAATTCTTTTCTTCCATTTGTATTGTATAATTGACACACAGCACTGTGTAAGTTTAAGGTGTACAACACAATGAGTTGGCTTACGTATATTATGCAATGATGACCATAGAAAATATAGCTGACACCCATCATGTCCTATAGTTACAAAAAAAGGGAGGATCACTTTTAGCATTCACTCTCTCAGCAATTTTCAAATATACCATTTGGCAGTGTTAACTGTAGTCGTCAGACTATACATTGCAACCTCAGTATTTATCTTGCACCTGGAAGTCTGTACCTTTTGACCATCTTTCTCCAATTCTCTACTCCTAACCCCTTACCTCTGGTAACCACAACTGATGTCTTTTTCTGTAAGTGTGATTTGGGTTTGGATTTTCCCCCCAAGATTCCACATATAAGTAAGATTATATAATATTTGTCTCTCTCTGTCTGACTCATTTCACTTACCATAATTTCCTCAAGGTCCTCTTGTTTCGTTGCACAGAATTTTTTCTTTTTATGGCTAAATAATATTCCATTATACATATCCCATCATTCTTACCCATTAGACATTTAGATTATTTCCATGTGTTGGCTATTGTAAATAAAGCTATAATAAACATCTTTGGTTAATTCTTTCTATCTTGAATTCTTCCTCAAGGGATGTTTTTAAGGGGTGCCTGGGTAGCTCAGTTCATTAAGTGTCTGACTTTGGCTCAGGTCATGATCTCACATCTCATGGGTTTGAGCCCCTCACTGGGCTCTGTGCTGACAGCTCAGAGCCTGGAGCCTGCTTTATATTCTATGTCTCCTTCTCTCTGCCCCTCCCCCACTTGCTCTCTCTCTCTCTCAAAAATAAATAAACATTAAAACATTTTTAAGGACTGTTTTTGATAAGCTAAATTTACAGAATGTAACTAGCAGCTCCGGTTTTATATAAAACAGCCATATGTATTCAGGAATAATCTAGCATTAAACAATGCGATGTAAATCAGGAGATCTAAATAGTATACAATCAGAGTTAAAATATTTCTAATCTGAAAGAGAGGACTTGAAAAATCAATTCAGAACCGTAGGACTTAGACTCTAGTAAGCCCATCCACAACTTGCCAATGCCTTCAGGCAAATCCTTATGGTCACATACTAAGCTGCTGAGATTCATCTAGTAAAATCACTCCCCCAAAATTCAAGTGAATATATATAAATATAAATAAATGTGCTTACTAAGGAAGGCATCACATAACATTTTGATAGGTCTATAGAAAAAGGCCACTATGACCTTAAGTACTCTAGCTTAAAAAGCTCTTTGGAAGACTGAACTTGAACACTGGAGTAAGATAACATAAGCATAAGAGAGAATAAAGATGTCTCACAAGTTTCAGCACCCTACAGTTTATACACCCCCTTGCATTTAGGCAGGTTCCAGGTTCAAGCATAGTCCCAACATGTTGAGCCAGCTCAAACTGTCCCTCTGGTCTTACTCCTCCCCACTTTGTGATGCTTCTTCCATCTCCCCCTCACAGAATTGCCTGGATTTGTCATTCGGGAGCACCACACACCAGCATCCAGTTGCAGTAAAAGAAGATTTCTCATACCCCCCAAAAGAGCTCAAATTACATCTGACATCCCTGATCATTGGCTTTCATCTTTCCCTAATTCTACCTCAAGACAGGTCCCATAAAATATTCAATCCCAAACAATTCAGGACACGCCTGGGGTATCCAGGGAACATCCCAAAGCCCTATCAACCTTTGTTCTGTGTAGACTGAAATTAGTTACCTAAAATGTGCTTGTTGAGGAGCACCCTGAACCCCCAGAGCTGAGTTATAGAAACCATAGGAAGAGCTAACACACAACCCAACACATAAATATTATAAAAGGTGGTTTGGAATAAATGCAGTGGCCTGTCTAAGGCTCCATTTCTTCAGTAAAATGAGCTCTTCTATCAGATAAGCAAGTCCTACATTTTTTGTTGTTGTTTTTAAGGCCTGCATTATTAACTTACTCTACCACCCTAGCACCACAAGCTGGAAAGTGGCTGCTAATCTATTAAGGAGACTGACTGGGTTTTTGCTTCAACTTTCCATGGACAGCAAACATATTGAGCTGCTTCTACATTAGGAAGCGGATAATGTTGGCTTTGGTTTCTTGCCCTATATTTTGTACCATTCCCCAAGAAAATGGGTGATTATTTACAACTGACAAACAAATTTGGGCATAGATAAGATCCTTGCCCATGTGTGGTTCATACTTTCCTCTCCTCTGCAAATGGGAACTGTCAAAATCAAATTAAGTAATTATATGGTGTTCTTGCAGCTGTGTGTTTCCTTCCTTACATTATATGGCTGTGGCTAAGGGATGGCTCTCTCCTGCCTAGTTTTTAAAATATTTGTAATGGAAGGTGGATTGTCCACTGTTGCCAGAAAAAACAAAAAGTAAATGAAAATGACATTGATGGCATGGCACAGCTGTGTGTGTGTGTGTTTGTGTGTGTGTGTGTGTGTGTGTGTGTGTGTGTGTGTGTACAGTACACCCTCTGCTGTGAATCATACTCTTTACCTGTTTTTTTAATTAATAAAAAAGAGGCTATAAAAATAGAAACAAATTGTCAATCTTCAAATGGCTCAATAAATAAAATATCTTTAGTACAAACAGTAGGATTTACTGACCACAATCTATCATTTCTTTTAAAAGAAATCCACTGAAAAACATTATATAAATAAATAGCAAGTATTTATCCAAGAAAATAACAGCTTTAGGACCTAATGATCCTGGGGTGCCTGAGCGGCTCAGTTTGTTGGGTGTCCGACTTCGGCTCAGATCATGGTCTCACTGCTCATGGATTCGAGCCCTGCATTGGGCTCTGTGCTGACAGCTCAGAGCCTGGGGACTGCTTCACATTCTGTGTCTCCCTCTCTCTCTGCCCCTCCCCGACTCGCACTCTATCTTTCTCTCAGAATTGAATAAATGTTAAAAAAAAAAAAACACAACAACTTATTAGAGTGCCTGGGTGGCTCAGTCGGTTAAGTATCCGACTTCGGCTCAGGTCAAGACCTCACAGTTTGTGGATTCGAGTCCCACAACAGGCTCTGTGCTGACAGCTAGCTCAAAGACTGGAGCCTATTTCAGATTCTGTATCTCCCTCTCTCTCTCATCCTCCCCTGCTCACGCTGTCTCTCTCTCTCTCTCAGAAATAAATAAAAAATGTTAGAAAAATTAAAGAAAAATAAATAAAAATTTATTTTAAAAAAAAGACCTAATGATCCTGCAAGGTGAGTGTTTGATTACCTATTGTTTGATATATGTATGGAAGAAAAGAATAAAAAGGAAAGGGGAATTTTTTTAAAAAAAGGTTGATCATTCTAGAATGCTTGCTTAAAAATTCTACATTAGCTTTTGGACACTGTTATTTTCAAAAACCTTAATTTCAGGCATGTTGGGGTGGTTCAGTCAGTTAAGCATCTGACTCTTGATTTAGGCTCAGGTCATAATCTCACAGTTTGTGAGTTTAAGCCCTGCTTTGGGCCCTGTGTTGACAGTGTGAATTCTTTCTCTCTCTCTCTTTCTGCCCCTTCCCCACTTGTGCACTCTCCCTCTCTCTCTCAAAATAAATAAACTTGAAAAAAACCCCACCTTCATTCCAGCACTCCTAATAAGGATAAGGGAAGAAAACTTATGATTTCAAAGTTTGTGCCTGTTTTCTTAAAGAATGTCCTCCAACTTGACAAGGCTAATTTTCAACTAATTGGCTTCTTATAACTGTAAGGATATATATGCTTAATGGAATACCAGGCATCTGGATAAAAGAGAAGTTGTTATATACATATACACATATGTATGTATGTATATATATATGAAATATATTAACATCATATTAAATTTTTAAGATAATACAGTTTATTTAGAAACATATACTCAAAATGTCAGAGCTTCAACTGGAAGCAATAAAAAATGCCAAGACTTAAGGACAACAAAGAAACACAAAGACAACCCAAGAAAGGGGCCAGAATGAAATGAATGCCAAAAAAAAAAATCTCCAAGGCAGATAGGACTTTCAAGAATATGACTTTTTATGTTATCCTGGAGGAATTACCTTCTTAGTATAAACATTAAAAACATAGAATTATGAGAAAATGTAGCAAAAATGACAACAAAATTAACATATAACCATGCTTAAAAAAAAAAAAAAGAAAATCTCTACATGCAAGATAAACAGAGAAATCAAAGCCAGGGCAGAGAGGTGACCCAACAGCAGGTCCAAGCTCAATCACAGACCCTCGAGGTTCAGGGCTAAGTCCAAATGATTCTGCTTTGTTTTGTTTTAAGATTTTTTAATTCTAAGTAACCTGTGCACCCAACACAGGGCCTGAACTTACAACCCTGAGATCAAGAGTTGCACACTCCACTGACTGAGCCAGCCAGGCACCCCATCTAATGCCTCTTCGAGGACAAGGGAGAGAATGTCTGCAGGGTGGAAGTGGGGTAGAGGGAGGGCTGTGGTTGGATACCTCCCTGTGAATCACAGAGTCTTGAAATACTACTTCCTCCATGAAAAAACTGAAATAACTCCTCCCACTGACTATGAAAGCAGTTAGAAGTCTTGCCACATCTTCAGGGCCTTGGGTTAAAAATAAATCACCTATGAGAAATCACAACTCCAGGTACCCATTTTATATAAGTGTAGGGTTTAAATGTGTAACACCCACACCATTAAGGCACCACAAACCATGAAGTTGATATCAGAATGGCTCTAAAAGACTCTTAGCATCCTACAAAATGTGAGACCCCTCCCTGGAGATACTTTAAAAACAGGGGCTTAAGAAACTCTCACAGTGAAAGAGGAGTGCTCGGGTAGTCAGTTGGTTAAACATCAGACTCTTGACATCCACTCAGGTCTTGATCCCCCAGTCACAATCTCAAGGACATTATCCCACAGTCGTGGGATGGAGCCCCAAGTTGGAGTCTGCAATGAGCCTGGGGCTTACTTGGGATTCTCTCTCCCTCTCTCTCCAACTCACACTCAAGTGTATGCTCTCTCCCTCTCTCTCAAAATAAATAAATAAACATTAAAAAAAGAAGAAAAGAAACTCTCAGGGGAGAAGAGGTGAGGGTGGAGGAGTCACCGTAGCTGGCACTCATTTGTTTTAATTCCCTCTTTTTTAGATTTATTTTTATTATAAAGAGAGAAAGAGTGAAGCAGCAGAGGAGAGGGGCAGAGAGAGAGAATCTTAAGCAGGCTTCACATTCACTGTGAGCCCTACTCAAAGCTCAATCCCTCAACCCTGGGATCATGACCTGAACTGAAATCAGTAGTCAGATACTTAAATGACTGAGCCACCCACCCAGGTACCCCTGAACATCATTTTAAATTCAATGAGAAATCAAGACAATGTAAGGGAGATTCAGAAAATGCAATCAACAGGAAAATTGACACTCCAAAAATAGGGATTAGATACAGTGTGAAAGAGACTACAAACAAGTTTATTTAAAATTAATAAAGAGAGGGGCGCCTGGGTGGCTTAGTCCGTTAAGCATCCGACTTTCGCTAAGGTCATGATCTCGCGGTTCGTGGGTTCAAGCCCCGCGTCGGGCTCTGTGCTGATTGCCAGCTCAGAGCCTGGAGCCTGTTTCAGTCTGTGACTCCCTCTCTCTCTGACCCTCCCCTGCTCACGCTGTCTCTCTCTTTCTCTCCTAGAAATAAATAAAAATATAAAAAAAATTAAAATTAATCAAGAGATAACAAAGGAACAAAAACCATAAGGTAAAGACGAGATACAATAAGAAAGAACAGACCACTTTGGAAAGAAGCCAGTGAGAACTCTTAGAAAAGAACAAAGTCATTGAAGTTACAAACAAATGAAAATATCCTCATTCAGACATGTTATAGAAAAACTTCAAAACTTCAATGACAAAGGAATGAGAAACTAAAGGCAAATTATCCACAAATAAATGGCAGTTAGACTGACAGCCAACTTCTCATCATCTCATCAAATGATTCCAGAAGGCAGTGAAATATCTTTAAGCAATGGGGGAAAATAACCATTGGTGTAGAGTGTAAATAAAGTGGTGATGGCAAAATGAAAACATTTTTAGGTAAACTGATAGAAAATATTTACTACCCACAATTCTTCCCTGAAATGACTATTAGGGTGAACCATGTGAACTATTTCCTATCTAGCCATTTTTGACCCACAAAAAAATTCATGATTCAAAGTAAAACTGAAAGATGTATGTGATTTAGGAAGAAGAAAAGTGAATATCAGATATAGGGAGCAATGATGAGCATTTACTTATAAATCTCAATAAACCTTGACTAGTAAATAAGAATACTATTTTAAGAACAATAAAATAACCAGTAGAATTTTTGGAATGGGAGGAAAGAGTTAATATATATATGTAGGGGTATGAGGATAGAGCTATTAATTAAAATGAAATCCTATTAAGTCATGAGTCGATGTTAAAATTTTGAGGTTGATGACTAAAAGACCAGAAATAAAATACAAAACTTCTGAATCAGTGGTTGGAGTGGGGGCTGGGAATAAAGAAAACTCAGTTTTTCCAAGAGAAGTTAGGAAAGAAGAAACTAGAAGGGGAAATAAAGATGTGATAAATAGAAACATGGAATAAGATGATAAACTAAGCCCAATGATGGGATGCCTGGCTGGCTTAAGTCAATTAAGCATCAGACTTTCATTTTTTAGCTCAAGTGATGATCTCACTGTCATGGGTCATGAGATCGAGCCCTGAGTTAGACTCCCTCTGTGCTGAGCGTGGAGACTGCCTAGGATTCTCGTTCTCTGTTCTTCCCCACTCACATTCTCTTTCCCACACACAAAAGAAATAAACATTTTTTAAAAAGCCCAAAGAACTGATAATCAAAGTGGCTAAAAAAGGCAACAAATGTGCCTGTTTAATGGCAGATCCTTCAGATCGGATTTCAAAGGGCAGATGCAAAATATCAAACTATATGCTGTTTTCTATAAAATGAATCTATAAGGGTTCAAAAAGATCAAAAGTAAACTAATGACAAGAATGAAACAGTATGTAGCAAGCAAATACTAAGAAAGAGGGAAGGGGAGAGGGGAAAAGAGGTGGAAGGGGAGATTTGGAAGGGGAGGAGGGGATGGGGGGAGAGGGGAAGAGGAGGAAAAAGAAGATGAAAGGGAAGAATGAGGGTAATGGAAGAGCAGGAAGAAGCTGTATAGCAATATCAGACAAAGAGACTTTAAGACCAAAACAAATTTTTAAATCATTATTAACAGATTAAGAGGGTCATTATTTAATGATTAGAGGAACAATACACCAGGAAAATATACTTGCTTTAAATCTCTATGCACTTAAGCCTGGATAAATAGTTTTGAGGACATATTGACCGAAATTCAGACCACATTTGATTTCTTTGGTGTTTTACTAGAATATTTTCCACCATTAGCTAGTTCCTAAGTATTAACTTGATCATCAAAAAAAATTTTTGGTAACTAACTATTGTGTCCCAAACTAGAAATTAATGTTGAAGGAAAAAAGTCCCTATCTTCTTGAAGCTTAAATTATACTCCAGAGGGTAGAATACATCTATTTCAAAATAAATCTTGAAAGCGCATGACTTGTATGTAAGAAATTACACTAAAATCTAAAGTAATATGCAGGATTCAAATTACTTACTCAGTCATATTGCCCAATGCCCTAAGTGGTTCTCTGATAATAAATTAGATAGTTAAGAAATTTGTTCATGTTTTGAGGGATCCCCTGTGTCCAGTGGGCTCCATGTATTTTTTCACATATTTGTTTCTCATTTTTACTGAACATAATTATAGAGGTGACACCCCATGGCATTATTTCATTTTACGAAGCTTAGTAAGATGTTACTGCCAAAGTGCACATGTGGCCAATTAATAATGGTTATGAAAATAATGATTTCACAATTATTGGCTTGTTCCATGAGAAATGTAACTGAAAATCCAGCACAGTTCCATGATTTAGGAAGTATAAATAGCAGCCCAGCAATGTACTCACTTTTTCATCATTTGCTTTATTCTCCAAATGTAAATAGCATAGATTCACTGACAGTTCTCCTTCAGGCATGCGCGTCTCTGTTGAGTCATATGTTAAAATGACATAAGGGTACATATACTTAAATCTTCATGAGGCATATCTCTTTTCATTAACTGCCAAAGTATACACACAATATTCCAGAAGAACAAATTACGACATAATTTTTTAGATACTGTCAAAACATAGTTGGCACAAGCTAGCCAAAGAAATGTAGTCAAGTGGCAAGTGATATTTAATTCACATCCTGACATATTTACATAAACTATTAAGTATTGATGATGATAAGACCTCACTTACAATTTCTGATATCAATTTCTGCTATAAATGCCATGCACATTTTAAGCCAATATAAACACAATTCTAACAATTAGCATGAAAAAAGTCCTAAGATTACATCTGGACCCTCCAAAAAGTCAATGTGATACAAAAAGGTTTCCATATGTTTAAACAGCTTACCTCTAACAGAAATAAAAGTTTCAAATTAACCTGATATTTTGGCATGCCATTTTGTGGTATGGATGATGGTATGTCATATCCAGACTAGGACATGTGAACTAATGGTCATTTCTAAAAGTTTGTGGTTTTTCTCATCAATAGAGAGGGTCAGGTAACTATGAGGTACACTCATGAATCTTATGTCCTCATAAAGTTCAGCATTTGATTGGAAAAGGCTGTCCCTGGGTTTAATTTTCTGATGATCATGGCCTTGAAATGGCTCCCGTTGTTTTGCTCATTTTATTACTTAACTGTTACTTAACTTGCCAACCACTTTGAGGGGGAGGGAAATGCCAAATCTGGCATTACCTGGTGTTCCCTGCGAATTCTTAGGGTTGAGTTGCCAGTGTCTTGTGGGAGAGATAGGCAGTAGAGCCCAGGGCCTGCCAGCGGGAAGAATGTGCCAGAAGATCCCAGCATAAAGCTTAGGCCCCACAGGCCTGCCCTGAGAGAGTGTAAGAGAACCAGGTTCCACACAGTTCGAGGATCTCAGAGAAATCTGCCTATCCCACCTCATCCTCCATGCTCTGGGGAAGGGAAAGAAGGAGAAGTCTCCTCTGAGGATTCATACCCACTCAGAGGCCCTCTGTAAGGTTTGCAGAACCAATTCCTTGTGCTTAGATAGTCTAAAGACTCATAACAGTGGAGAAGTTAGTTTAAAGTAGTCATCGGAAGGAATCATTACAGAGAATAAAGAAGGCATGATATGTAAAGAGATAATGGGTAAGGTTTTTCAGAATTGCTAAAAGATACCAGTCCTTAGATCATAACACTTGAAACCCCAACAAAGATATATCAGATATATCATAGTGAATGAAAGTCAGAGATGAAAAGAATTTTTAAAAACAGCCAGAGAGAGAAGATAGATGATCTACAGAGAAATAGCAATAAGACTGATAGCTGACATCTTGATATCGATCCACTGGAGGGCCAAAGAGAAGGCACTGAAAGACAGAAAAAAATAACCAGCAAGCTGGAATCCTAACTCTGGCAAATATTCTTTTCAAGCAATGGTACAATGCAGGTGATGAGTATATGTGTGCGGACTAGAAAATTCTTTCAGCTTTGGGAGAAGTGTACTTGACCTCTCCTCAACACTGTCTTCCTTATTCTTTTCCTCTGGCACACAAACACAAGGATGAATACTGCAGGCACTCCTGGGACCTGAGGTTGGAGCCAGGCTGCACAGGATCCAGACTTTCTTTCCCACCAGGGACAGCAAGTAAAGCAAGGACATCTGTCCAGCAAGAGGCACCACCAAGAGAAGTAGTAGTGCGGGGGGCAGGTGCTGACTCTGCAGCCACCTTGGCCGAGAGGCGAGGGCCTTCCGGGCCCACTGATTGCCACTGAAAAACCCCCAGGGAGACCACCCCCCCCTCCACCAGGTCCCCCAGAAGGCACTGCCCACATCGGATCAGGCTGTTTGGAAAAATTCCCTGCAGTTGTGTAGCTTAAAGAAACTCCCACAGTCATGTGACTGCAGCTATTCCTGGGGTTGGTTGAATGCAATGTTTAATAAAGTGGACGGTCGAGGTGTCTGGATGCCTCAGTTGGTTGAGCCTCCGAGTCTTGATTTTGGCTCAGGTCACTGTCTCACCCATGATGGGATGGAGCCCTGCGTCTAGCTTAGTGCAGAGGATAGAGCCTGCTTAAGATTCTCTTTCTCTCTCTCTCCCTCTCCCCTACTGGTGTTCTAAATAAACAACCTCCCAACAGGCCCTCTAGACAAATATAGGCATTTGTCTAGAATTGGACCTTTGTCCATAAAATTCAGGCAATTGACACCACCAGCTCTTGTATCACCAGCATGGGATTTGATCACATGAGGGCTTACAGCATGTTGGAAAAATGAGGCTATGCAAACGTCATTATATCAAGGGCGACTGCTTGGAGAGACTTAGTAAACTTGAAAATTTACAAAAAAGCATGTTGGAAATGGAAACAATTTCATGTGGAAATATTACAGGCAAAGGCATCATTGCTTTACATCGCTTAAGAAACCTCAAGTATTTATTGTTAAGTGATCTTCCTGGAATAAGAGAAAAAGAAAACCTTTTCCAAACCTTTAAGACAACACTGCCTTCTCTGGAACCAAAATTAGACTTGAAATAAAATAATAATATTTAATAAGTGTCTTATTTCAATATAAAGTGTCATTTGAAAAAAATAATTTCAACTTTGCAATACATTTGCAAATCTTAATAATAAAATATTGGAAGGCCACTTTTCAAGAAAGAAATGCAGCTAGGGGATTTTTATTTTTTTGAAGTTTTTATTTATTTTTGAGACAGAGAGAGACAGAACATGAGCGGGGGAGGGGCAGAGAGACAGACAGACAGACAGACAGAATCTGAAGCAGGCTCTTGGCTCTGAGCTGCCAGCACAGAACCCGATGCAGGGCTTGAACCCACACACCGTGAGATCATGACCTGAGCCGAAGTCAGATGCTTAACCGACTGAGCCGCCCAGGGGACAAGAGGATTTTTAGATTAGCCTAAAATGTTGCAAGGGTCGTACTTCAGGCAAGAAGATTATCTAAGATGGAAAGGATTTGATCTGAATAAAAATGGTGAGCAAAGATCCTGGAGTAGTAAATAAATAGACAAGTAAATCTAAACAAATTCTTTGTGTAAAACAACAGTAACTTAGTTTGTGGCAAAGAACATTCTAGAGATAAAATACAACTGCAGTTGTATATCAGGGGAAAGGAAGGAACAGAGTTTAAGCTTCTCAAGTTCCTTCTATTTTATGAGAGAATACAGATGTTGATTGTCTTAATCTTTGGCAAATATGTTAAATTAGCTTCAGTAAGTGACTTAAAGATAGGGATAAAACACACCTCCAAACAATAATAGAACTAGCAAAAATTTAAAGACAAGTAAACCAAAACTAAATCCAAAGGATATCAAGAAAGAAGAGGATTTTTTTTTTTAAACAAGGAAAGGACAAAATGAGACAGAAAGAAAGTCTATAATAAAGCTACATGGACTAAGCAAAATCAATGAAAGCAAAATTCAATTAAAAAAAAGAAGCAGAAGGGGCGCCTGGGTGGCTTAGTCGGTTAAGCGTCCGACTTTCGCTTGGGTCATGATCTCACGGTTCGTGGGTTCGAGCCCCGCGTCGGGCTCTGTGCTGACTGCCAGCTCAGAGCCTGGAGCCTGTTTCAGTCTGTGACTCCCTCTCTCTGACCCTCCCCTGCTCACACTGTCTCTGTCTCTCCTAGAATAAATTAAAAAAAAAAAAAAAAAAAAAGAAGCAGAAGCCAAGGTATGCAGTTTGTAAGTGAAGAACGTAAAACCAAAACAAAAAACTTATAGGGGCACCTGGGTGCTCAGTTGGTTAACTATCCGACTCTTGATTTCTGCTCAGGTTATGATCTCACCGTTTCTGAGATGGAGCCCCACATCCCGCTTCGTGCTGATATCACAGAGCCTACTTAGGATTCTTCCTTCCTCTCTCTCTATGCCTGTCTCCCACTTGTGTGTGTATGCTGTCTCTCTCTCAAAATAAATAAATAAAGTTTACAAAATTACAACATAAAAAGATGGGAAAATATATACTAAGTATATACCAACAAAACAAAAGCTAAAGTAGCTATAGAAACATCTGACAAAATGGTCACTAAAGCAGTAAGATTTCTCTTCCTGAGAGTAAATGATGAATTGCACTTCTTTCATTGAAATTCCCAGGTCAAAAATAACGACTCTTCACGCATGGTAACCTTGCTTTTGAGCCTCACTGTGCCTATCCCCTTAGATTTCTGTCTCCATTTCCAGTTGACGTAAGCCATACCTGGAATCCTCACAAACTCTGGTCCTGCATTCTGAGTGCTATCCGTTTTTCCACTCTCTAACCACAATAGCCTTATCCTCTGGCTTCCTCCCTTTCTCCAAAAACAACCAAACACCAAACCTACTCTACTGCTCCAAACCCTCAAAACTCAACCTTTCTCATCTCATCTTGGCATCAGGCATTTCAGAAGCGCCAGTTCCTTTCTTACCTCTAAACCAATTACAAAACAAGAGTAAGGCAGATGCAAAAGCTTTGTCTTTTCTATTTATTTTTTAAAGTTTAGGGGCGCCTGGGTGGCTTAGTCAGTTAAGCGACCGACTTTCGCTTAGGTCATGATCTCACGGTTCGTGGGTTCGAGCCCCACGTCGGGCTCTGTGCTGACTGCCAGCTCAGAGCCTGGAGCCTATTTCAGTCTGTGATTCCCTCTCTCTCTGACCCTCCCCTGCTCACACTGTCTCTCTCTCTCTCTCTCTCTCTCTCTCTCTCTCTCCTAGAAATAATAAAAAATATTAAAGTTTATTTATTTATTTTGAGAAAGAGAGAGAGAAAGACAAAGCATGAGTGGGGGAGGGCCATAAAGAGCGGGACAGAGAGAGAATCCCAAGCAGGCTACGCACTGTCAGTGCAGATCAAGGCATGATCTTGAACCCAGAGATCATGACCTGAGCTGAAATCAAGAGTCATCCACTTAACCAACTGAGCCACCCAGGCACCCGCTTAGTTCCTTTTAAAGGGCAAAGCTGCCTTTCCCAATTTCTTATATTTAAGATATTTTCTGAATACTGTGGTCAAAGACATTGGAAATGATTTTGTTTCTGTAACTTTCTTTTAAGAATGGCCAACAGTTTGTCTATCTCACAAAGTAGGTCATGTGATTAGTGATTACCTGAGCATTGGATGAGAATTCGCCCTCCAGGTATTTCTGACATGTAGCAAACGTAGGGCAGATTCTGGCCTATTAGAAAAAACAAAGCAGCAACAGCCTAAAGGAGTAAAAAGAGTCAAAGAGAACAAGAACAAAACAGAGCTTATTTACTGTTTAACCCAGTAAATTGACCCTAAAAGTATTAACATATTATTGGAATTGAACATTGACTAAAACCTATCAGAGGAAAGGAGGAAATAAATTGAATCCCAAATAACACAAAGCTCTTTCTGTTTGTTTCAAAAAGTGGAAGCCAGAATTACTGATTTATACTGAATTTCTATAATTTTTTTCTCAAAAACACTTTAGCCAAGGGGCACCTGGGTGGCTTAGTCGGTTAAGCGTCCGACTTTCGCTTAGGTCATGATCTCGCGGTTCGTGGGTTCGAGCCCCACGTCGGGCTCTGTGCTGACTGCCAGTTCAGAGCCTGGAGCCTGTTTCAGAGTCTGTGACTCCTTCTCTCTCTGACTCTCTCTTGCTCACTCTCTCTCTCTCTCTCTCCCCTAGAAATAAATAAAACATTAAAAAAAAAAAACACTTTAGCCAAATGAAAAAGTCCTTAACTCTTACATAGAAGACCGTAATCCTAGGTCAAAAGAGCTTGTTTTCACCCATGGGTGTTAATTCACATTCTAGATGGGAAGAAAACATAAAAAAAAAAAAAAGGCTAAATGAAAAGGAGAGATTTAAACACCTACTCAAGAAATACAAGATATATCACTAGACCAGAAGTGGTTGTCAAAGGAATTGTATCCAAAAGAAATGCTAAACAAAATGGACTGATAATATTGCTGAAGCATTCACTTCAATGCCAAAAAGTAATCAAAGGCAAAGAAGCCCACTCCCACTTAAGCCTATCTGAATGGTTAACTGCAAACACAAGGAGAATCCAATGAAGAGAGGATGAGCAAAATGTCCCACAAAAACAACAGTAGCAGAAGAGGGTGGGGTGGCGAGGAGGAGTGCTGCCCACTGCCCCCCATTGCTAAAGAAGAATCACGCTGTAGGAGTGAGACTGGTCAGGTAGGAGAGAACAGAATGGATTCTATCTCTGCTAAGTCAGCTGTGGAGATAGTGCGGGACAGACACTGGAGACTCCTGGAATGTGAGCTGATGAATCAGGGAGGGAGAATGCATCCTAGCTCCCCCTCTGCAGCCACATCAAAGGTTCCAAGGATTAGAAAAAATGCTCAGCCCATTGCGCAAGCCACCCTGGATACCCAGAATCTAATCCAGTTGATGAGTTTATTCAAGCCAGTTTTTTGTGGAGTTGGTACCAAAAACATCTCGAACGACTTTTTGCCTGGGAAATGAAACAGAAGAACATTCTCTATGCAGCACCCTCATCAACATTTGCCAATGGTAATAAAGCAATTCTAGAACTCTAATTCCTTAACATAAAGTTATGATTGCCAAAAACCAAAATTATAGTCCCAGACTTCTTTTTCTCTAGATAAAATGAAGTCTTGGTTATCTGGACTATCTGAGCCATATCCTGTCTATGCACTTATTTTCCATCCCAGAAGTGGAAAGGTAGGTATGATGCCCCCTCTACTGGCTATGCCCCTGCAGTTAAATATGAGTTTAACTTCACAACTCAGCCTTTTAGCTGGATTCCTCTCTCCAAAAACCAAGAAATGGACCGTGCAAGTTTCTTAAAACTTAACCAAAGATTTACAGAGCCTTTAACAAACATCACATTAAAGAGTTAACAGAAACATGTTTAAACCCTTAAAAACAAATTCTATTCATTTATTTTTGCTGATATTGACTGAAACTATTGACATTTTCTGATGATTTTCTTAACTCTGCCCTGGAGAGTGAAGGACTAGAGAGGAAATTTAAGAAAGGAAAATAATAATAAAGATGTTTTAGATGTTTTGAAGCAAGGTTTCCAAGCATTTCCTATTCTCTCTCCTCTCAATACATGCAGAACTTTTGCATCCCCATTCTTCCATCACTGAAACACGCAAGCACACTTGGTGGCCTTATAACCTATGTCTTCCGAACTTCCAGAAAAGAGTATAAATGTATACAGTTAACTGTAGGTGAAAACCCTAGGGTATTCTTTGGTTCTTGAAAACTAATAGGAATAATGGCAGTGGTTGATACCAGCAAGTGGACACCCCTTACACGAGCCAATTGTTACTCAGATGGATTAATGGGGCTATCCCCTCCTCATTGATGATCAAGCAAGTAATCTGAAGTTGACATTCCACAATGTACCTTCTTTCTTCCCAAGGTCCGAATTTTAGCCTAAACCTATTTATTCAACCAAATTTGCTCATTAAGTCATCTGATAAATATTTACCAAGCATCTACAGTCTGTCAGGCAATGTCCTAGGGACTATGGATATAGTAGTGAACAGACGGTCTCACCCCATTTCACTGAAAAGACAGAAGGCAGCTTAGTGAGTGGGCTCCCATTCATTGTCCCTGCATCTCAATGAGTTTATATGTGTCCACAAATACTAGGTTAAATTCCAACTCCATGAAGTCTTCTCTGATCAATTTGGGCCATGGGTCTCACACCAACTCTGATTTTATGAAACATTCTATCATTAAACCACTACATATTTCCTATCTATACATGTATTTCTCATGTCTGTTATTGCCTTGAATTAGCATTTAAATATTTCACTGCCATCTGACTGTTCACATATGTCTGCATTTTTTCCTCAACTAAATTAAAACTTCTTTGAAGCAAGAAACACATAACCTGATATAGAATTATATAAGAAGTCCTAAAGAGGTATAAAAATAAATCATTTTTAACAATTCACCTTTCTTGAAAAGAATATTATTAATACAGTCTATCAGCAAAGTTTTATGTACTACAGAAATTGAATCAGTTACTAATCCTAACTAGATTGTCTTATATTAAGAAGTTAATTGTAATCCCCAGGGCAACTTCTAAAAAAATAAAAAATATGGTATTGAAACAAGATTAAGAGAATTTAAATGATATTACTTAATGCAAAAGAAGACAGGAAGGGAGAAATAGAAGAACAAAAAGAATGTAAGACATGTAAAAGACAAATAATAAAATGATAGACATAAATCCTATCGTATCAGTAATTATATTAAATGCAAATGGATTAAATATTCCAATCAAAATGCAAATATTGGGCAGAATAGATTTTTTTAATGTTTATTTTTGAGAGAGAGAGAGAACATAGGAGAGGGGCAGAGAGAGAGGGAGACAGAAGAGCCTAAGTGAGCTTTGCACTGACAGCAGAGAGCCCAACGCAGGACTTGAACTCATGAACCCTGAGATCATGATCTGAACCAAAGTCAGATGCTTAACCAACTAAGCCACCAAGGCATCTCAGGCAGAATAGAGTTTTTAAATGATCCAATTCTATGTCTACATGACATGTACTTTAAATTCAAACAGATGAATAGGTTAAAAGTTAAAAAGATGGAAAATATATACCATGCAAACAGTAACCAAAAGAGTTGGAGTCCTATATTAACATCAGATAAAATTGACTTCAAGACAAAGATTTTATGATGATAAAAGGATCAACCTATCAGAAAGACATAACAGTTATAAACATACATACATCTAATAAGAGATCCCCAAAATACATCAAGCAAACATTTACAGAATTGAGGAAATACATAATTCAGTAATAATAATTGTAGATTTCAATAACCCATTTTCAATAATGGATAGAACAATTAAGCAGAAGATCACAAAAGAAATAAAAGACTTGAAAAACACTATAAACCAACTAGACTTAACAAACATTGATAGAACACTCCATCCAACAACACCACCAAAAAACTAGGAATAAAAGGGAATGTCCTCATCAATCTAATGAAGGCTATTTTCTAAAATCACATAGCTAACATCATACTTAATGAAGAAAGACTAAATATTTTCCCCTATGATCATGACCAAGAACAGACAATGTCTGTTCTAATCATGTCTAGTCATTGTACTGGAGGTTCCAGCCAGAGAGATTAATCAAGAAAAAGAAATAAAGGCATCCAGACTGTGAAGGAAGTAAACCTATCTCTATTCACAAGTGACATAATCTTGTATGTAAAAATACCAAATAATCATTTAAAAATTTTATTGAAATAATAAATGAGTCAGCAAGTTTGCAGAATAGACGATCAATATGAAAAAAATCAAACATACTTCTCTACACTATCTATGAACAATACAAATATGAAATTTAAAAAAATCCATTTATAATAGCATCAAAAAGAATAAAATACTTAAGAATTAATTTAAGTGTAAGAATTATACAATGAAAACTACAAGGCATCATTTAAAAAACTGAGAGAATCTTAAAGCTGTGTTAAATTATGCTTCCACTTGTAGTGCTTTAGATCATATAATTTTTTAAAAATGAGGGGTACCTGCATGGCTCAGTCAGTTAAGCATCCAACTTCAGCTCAGGTCATGACCTCACAGCTCATGAGTTTGGTCATGATCTCATGGCTTGTGAGTTCAAGCCCCATATCAGATTCTCTGCTCTCAGAGTAAAGCCCACTTCAGATCCTCTGTCCTGCTCCTTCTCTCTCTGCCTCTCCCCTGCTCATGCACTCTTTCTCTTTAATATTTTTCACATTTATTTATTTTGGGGGGGGCAAAGAGAGAGGGGGACACAGAATTTGAAGCAGTTCTAGGCTCTGAGCTGTCAGCACAGAGCCTGACGTGGGGATCGAACCCACAAGCTGTAATGAGATCATGGCCTGAGCCAAAGTTGGACACTTAACCAACTGAACCATCCAGGTGCCCCAGTAAACATTTTTTTAAAAACAGAAATAAGCCTATATCTCCACAGCCAATTGATTTTTGACAAGAGTGCCAAGACCATCCATTGGAGAAAGAATGGACCCTTTAGCATCCTGGACATCTGTATATCCATATGCAAAATAATAAAATTGGTCGCCTACCACACAATATACAAAAATCAACTAAAAATGGATCAATGACCTAGAGAGCTAAAACCATAAAACTCTTAGAAGAAAACCTAAGAGTAACTTGTTGGCTTCAGATTTAGCAACAACAGATTCTTAGATATGACACCAAGAACACGAATAACAAAAGAAAAAAATGTATAAATTGGACTTCATCAAAATTCAAATCTTTTGTGCTTGAAGGATATTATCAAGAAAGTGAAAAGACAACATACATCATGGGATAAAACATGTGCAAATCATATATGAGATAAAAGTCTAGAACAAGGAATAAATGAACTCCTGCAAATCAACAATAAAAAGACAAACAACCCAAGTTAAAAATAGGCAAAGGACTTGAACAGACATTGCCCCAAAGGAGATATATGAATGGCCAACATCATATTGTTGTCAACATCATTAGGCAATGGGGAGATACAAATTGAAACCACAAAGAGATACCGCCTCCCCCACACTAGAATGGCCATAATCAGAAAGATAGATAACAAGTGTTAACAAGGATGTGGAGAAATTGGGATGTTCATGCATTGCTGGTGGGTAAGTAACATGGTACAGTCCCTTTGCAAAAGCAGTTCCTCAAAAAGCTAAACATGGAGATGCCGTGTGACCTAGTAATTCTATTCATAGGGATGTACTTAAGAGAAATCAAAACATATGTCTGCACAAAAACTTGTACATGAAGGTTTTATAGCAACATTATTTATAATAGCCAAAGAATAGAAACAATACAAAAATCCATCAACAGATAAATGAATCAGCAACATGTGGTAGGTATACCAACACAATGGAGTGTTTAGGGCCATAAAAAGAAATGAAATATTGATATATGCTACAACATGGATGAATCTCGAAAACACTATGCTAAGTGAAAGAATCCAGACACGATAGGTCACATATTGTATGATGGCATTCCCATGAAATCTTTTCTATTTGCAGAAACTGACAAAGTTCCAACTTTGTTCTTTTTCAAGATTATTTTAGCTGTTTGGAGTCCTTTGTATTTCCATATGAGTTTCAGGATTATCAGCTTGTGCATTCTGCAAGTGGAATAGATTGCATAGAAATGAAATTAATAGGTTGCTTGGGTGGTTCAGCCAGTTAAGCTTCTGATTCTTGATTTCAGCTCAGGTCATGATCTTGCAGTTCATGAGTTCAAGCCCCACTTCGGGCTCTGTGCTGACAGCAGAGCCTGCTTGGGATTCTCCTTCTCAGCCCCTCCCCTGTTAGTGATCTCTCTCTCTCTCTCTTTCTCTCTCTAAATAAATAAATAAAAACTAAACCATGAGAGACTCTTGAATACTGAGAACAAACTGAAGGCTGATGGGGGTGGGGAGGAGGGGAAGGGGGGTGATGAGCATGGAGGAGGACACTTGTTGGGATGAGCACTGGCTGTTATATAGAAACCAACTTGACAATAAACTATGAAAGAAAAATAAATAAATAAAATAAAAAGTAAAGAAATAAAAACTTTAAAAATAAATAAATAAAATCAATTTTGCTAATAGGTAAATCTATAGGGACAGAAAGTAGATTAGTGGTTATGAGGGACTCAGGCACTTGTCAGAGGGGAATAGAAAATGGCTGCTAATGAGTACAGGGTTTCCTGTTGGGGTGATGAAAATGTTCTAAAATTATATAATGGTAATGGTGTACAACTCTGTAAATGTGCTTAAAAACCACTAAATTGTAGACTTTAAAAGGGTGAAGTTTATAGTATATGAACTGTATTTCAATAAAGCTGTCATTTTTAACATCCCATTCTGGGAAATTAGGATGGTATAGTTGTATTCCCACACAATCTATAATAGTAGGCCTTGTACAGAGAGATGCCAAAAAAATATTTATGTAGATGAGTGCACATGACACTCCCTTGTTCACAAATTGCTCCAAATATTAGTTGAAGTTTTTCAAATAGGTCAACTCGTTGAGGCATAGCCCATGCCTTACACGTAGTGAATACTCATTGCAATTAGACATTGCCTTGTGATTACACTGAGCCTAGAGATAATCACATCCATGGTGGGAAGAAATGCTTAGTACCTGGTATGACCTACGACTCCTGATTATTCAGGAGGCAGCTCTGTACAGTGAATTCTACAATCAGACTAGCTAGGTTTAAATCCAACTTCTATGATTTAATGATATGATCTTAAGTGAATGACTTAACCACTGTGAGCCTTGGTTTCCTCATCTGTTAGGACAAGATTAATAATAGTAACCACCTTTAAGGGCTGCATGAGGCTTAGATGAGGTAAGACGCGTAGGGCACCCATGTGACCTGTGACAAGCCCTTACCATTCATTCATTCATTGAGCTGCTCAGCATTCATCGAACACTGGTTTAAATCTCTGCCCACAAAGGATAGAAGTAGAAGAAAATCATGTAAACAAATCAATGCCATAAAGTGCTCTGGGGGCTCTGAAAGGCATCCAAAATGCACAAGAGGGAATCCCAAGGGACAAGAAACACTGTGTGTATGTGAGATGGGGCAGCAGTACAGGATATCAGGAAAAGTTTTATGGAAGAAGTACCATCAGAATAGAGTGTCTATTTAACTTTTTTTTTTACATGAGAATTATTCCCCAGATTGAGGGAAATAGGGAAATAGGATATTCCAAGGAGAGAATGATAATGGGAAAGCATTATTTGTTCAGGGAGCTGTACTGAGCTCAGCACAATGAGACCCAAAGTGAGGTACAGAAAAGTCAAGAAAAGCAGGAGCCAGATCACAGAAAGTCTTGTTTTTCCCCCTTCATCAGGGCAGACTGAATCACCTGGCATCTGGGAATCCTCCTCCCCAGCCCAGAAAAGGCATTTTCTTTGGTTGGTTTTGTTTCTAAAGGCCATAGAGCAAAATAGAGGAAGGACTGAAACTTTGAGACTGCTCGAAAATTTCCAAAGTATTATAGTAATTTTAATGCTGACAAGGCCAATCATTTATTGATCAGCCATCACTGAGCACCCGGAGGCTTCAGGACAGCTATTAAGAGTGACCAGTGTCCTTAATAAATGCTATTGCACTTTGCATGAGCCCAGTTTCCCTGGCATGCTCCCAGCATGCACTATTCCCGCACTGGGCACCAGAAGGACTAAAACAAGATGGCAGGTCCCAGAGGAATGCCCTCAACTACCCACAAGTATCTGGGCATAAGCTCTCATCATAGGTGATTATGGCCACGGGTTAATCTAGTGGTTCTTCCTAATTAATAGCCTGGAGTATTGAAGAAGCCAGAAGTGACCACAACATTCTGAGTTTTTGGAAAAGCCCAGATGGCTGAGTGTCAGCCTTCTGTTAGATCAAACCTTGGTGTGTTGTTTAACCACATCACCCTTTCCTGGAATCCAGCCCTTTGGCTGACACTCATCTGTGGAGACACAGTGTCCCTTTTGTGGCTCAGAAATACCATTTAGGCTTTTCTTCTGCCTCAGCATTCCCATTTCTCATCCTTTCAGCTTCTTCCAATCCATTCTTCTCTTCTCTTGGGCATATGCTCAGTCTTTCTTCATTCACTTCTTCAGATTATTTTCTCCTGAGTTGTTTTATTGTTTTCTTTTCCTTCAAAAGACCTGATATCCCTTTATTTCCCTGCTCCTTGATTTCTCAATTTTCTCTCTTCCCCTCTGCCCTCCTCCCTCTTCTCCCCCTTCTTGACTTTCTTTTACTTTTTAATTGGCCCCAAATGAAAACAAAAAAATTAATCATATTGTGTATCTCATGACATGTTCAGCAGGTTCTTTTGTTTGGTTTATGTATTTTCTAACTACTTGTTTTTATGTAATAAGCACCAATGAATCTACTAATCATTTAAATAAAAAGAGAAATCACAACAATAATCCTACAGACAACCATTTTGTAGCCCACTAACCCTCCCACCCCCGGCTCCTCACCAGAGTAGCTACCGTGCTGAATCTTGGGCATCATTCTCTTTTTCTTTTTATACTAATAAGTTGTATTAATGTGTTAGTGTCAAATTCTTCTTACTCTAGGGGAGCCTGGGTGGCTCAGATGTTTGAGTGTCCAACTCTTAATTTTGGTTCAGGTCATGATCCCAGGGTCATAGGATCAAGCCCAGAGTCTGGCTCCATGCTAAACATGGAGCCTGCTTAAGATTCTCTCTCTCTGCCTCTGCCCCTCTCCCCCACTTGTGCTCTCTCTCCCCCTAATAAATTTTTTACTCTAGGTTTTTTGGTTTATGAAAAGATTCATGCTCTTTCTTAGTTTTATTTTATAGATTTTTTTACCTTGAAATAAATTCAAACTTACAGAAATGTCAAGGATAGTACACAGAAATTTCATATAGCCTTACTGATATATAGTTTATAGTTTATATAGATATAGATATATAGACAGAGAGTTGGGGCTCCTGGGGGACTCAGTCATTAAGCATCTGACTTTGGCTCAGATCACGATCTCACAGTTGGTGAGTTTGAGCTCCCCATCGGGTGAGTTCGTGCCCTGCTTTGGGTGAACACGAGACCCATTTCAGGTGAAACATGAGTGCCCCTTCAGGTGAGCCTTACTTCTCTCTCTCTCTCTCATATTCTGTCTCTCTTTCTCTGCCCCTTGTGGGATTTGCTCTCTCACTCTGCCCCTTGCTCGCCTGTGCCTTTTTTCTCTCAAAAAAATTATATGTATATATAATATATATAGACAGTTACTATTCTCTGAATCATTTGAAAGATTTCATATAGCTTGACTCATTATATCCTTAATATGTCCATGTGTATTTCTTAAGAACAAGGAAATTCTCTTATATAACCACAAATGATGAAAGGAAACATTAATATGATACTTATACACTTACATCTTACCATTAATCCATTTTTTTATCAATAGGCCATTTTGAAATTTTGTCCATTGTCCCAATAATAGCACACAGCAGTTTTTCAATATGGAATCGGGTCCAGAATCACATCTTGTGCTCAGTTATTGTGTCTCTTCAGTCCTCTAGACCCTGAAATTTTCTTCTGCTTTTCTTTGCTCTTCATGACATTACCGGTCGTCCGGGATCCTATTAAGGTCCCTTAGTTTGGGTTTTCCTAATATTTCCTTTCGATTGCGTTCATGTTATTCATTTTTGGCAGTGATGCCACAGAAGTGATGCTGTGTTTCATGTCTTTCTCAGTAAACCACAGCCAGAGGTCCTGTGTTGGTGGTATTTGCTTTGATCCCTTGGTTACATTACTGCATGGTGTCACCACACTATATGCTTACATATGTTTTGGGAGAATTATTATTTCACTTAATGTCACATTGCTGAGATTAATCCATATTGTTGCATGTCACCCTCTTCTCTCTCTCTTTCCCACACCCACCCACCTACACTCTCACACACGCGCATGCATTTTCTTCTTTTTCCTTCCTGTCTTTCATTTTCTGGCCACATTCTTTTTTTGTTTATTTGTTTTTTGTTTTTTTGATTTTTGTTTCTTGTTTTTTGTTTTTTTTTTCCCCGAGGAATTTTTTTATTTTTTATTATTATTTTTTTTACAAATAGTTTATTGTCAAATTAGTTTCCACATAACACCCAGTGCTCATCCCCACAAGTGTCCTCCTCCATGCTCACCCCCCTCCCCCCCACATCCATCAGTCCTCAGTTTTTGTCAGCATTCAAGAGTCTCTCATGGTTTGCCTCCCTCCCTCTCCCCCACTATTTTTCCCCTTCTTCTACTCCACGGTCCTCCATTAAGTTCCTCCTAATCCTCCTATACGTGCAAACATATGATATTTGTCCTTCTCTGCCTGACTTATTTCGCTCAGCATAACACCCTCAAGGTCCATCCATGTTGCTACACATGTCTGGCCACATTCTTAATCACTTGGAAGTATACAACTCCTAACTCAAGCATATACCTTCTTTTCTTCAGTTATGATAGACTAAACCTCCAGAGAGTAACATAAAGTTGCCAAAAATATGTGTTGTTATGAAAATAGATGGCTTAGTAAAGAAGCAGACACCAAAGAGATCAAAGAGGGATCCCTCACCTTTCACTCACTCAATCAAAGAACCAACCTGACATTTATTAACTGAGTAACTATTATGTCCCCAGCACCATACTTGACTAGATGGGGACACACAAAGTGCAAAACCACAAGGGGCTTAGAAGCCTGATACTACCCTCTCTCATCGGTGCACCTGTCAACCCTTTTCTCATGCTTCAAGGTACAGCTCACATGGCACCTCCTTAAGCTAACACTTCTGGCACCCACCCTATGTACTTAATTGAGTACCTACTGTTTTTTTCAAGCACAGTGATATACTTTCCTCACAGTAGTTATGGAAGCTAGGTGTTACCATCTTTATTTCTTCAATAAGTAGACAGAGGCTCAAAGTTTTCAAGGACTTGTAAACAGTCACACAGCTGTTTCAGGACAAAGCCAGAACTGGTGTTCAAGCCTGACTTCAGAGTTGATTCATCTTCTCACTATTTCACAGTGGGGCCTAACAGAGTCAGGGCTTTGTCCTTAAAACTTGTAACATCTCGCTTATAGTTCAAATACCCTAGTTATTACTCCATGTCATAGTTATCTTCACATCCTTCCCATGTGATGGGTTCTGAGCCACTTAAGCCTAAGAATAAAGTTCACGCTCATTTTTGAGTCCTCAGAATTTGGCAGAGTAACTACAAATGACAGTCTTCATTATTCACGGATTCCATATTTGAGAATTTGCTACTTTATTTGTCATCCAAAAATCAATATTAGGAGCACTTTTGTGAATATGCCCATGTGCACAAGATGAAAACCTAGAGGGCCCCACTCACACATCGTGCTCCGCCTTCCTGTTTCAGCTCTCAGACTATAAACATATGCCCTTCTCATGGTCACTTTGCTTTTAGTGCCACTTTTTTTTTTTTTTACAATTTTATATTTTTTGTTGGTGTTTTCCCTGTTTAAAATGACCCACAAGCACTGTGCCGAAGTGCTGTCCAGTATTCCTAAGCATAAGAAGGCTGGGATGTGCCTTCCAGAGAAAATATGTATCTTAGATAAGCTTGTTTCAGGCATGAGTTATTAGCTGTTGGCTGTGAGTTCAATGTTAATAAGTCAACAATATATATTAAACAAGGTGTCTTTAAAGAAAAACATATATAAACAAGTTACATATTGATTGGTTTACCAAAACATTGTGACCAGAGATTGGTAGCAACCTAACCCTGTATTTTCCCCTAGGAGCAATGGTTTGGTACTACTAATTCAGTGTTCTTGGTGACTTTGTAGAACATAGCTACTGTAAATAATAATTAACTATAGTAGGTGGTAAATAAATGTTTGGGGGAAAATGAAGGAAAGAAGACATTTGTTGGAGAAATGGCATTAGCTTATTCATGAATCCACATGAAAAATCAAAATGATATATGGAGAAAATTTTCTATTGATATAGTAAAGAAGTGTCAGATTATGTAGTAAACAGAAAATGAATTATTGTATAATAAGAAGACACACAAAAGGAAGGGGTAATAAATGTACATTTCTCAATAGGAAGAAAATGTTCTGTGACAATTTCTTTCCCAAAGAATGAATATTTATTATACAAATTCAAGTATTTCTGACTGCCCTGAATTTCACACTCCATAGTTATTAGCTTTTTCCCTCTGTATCTCACTGAGCACATTAATAAGCTATATGTTTTATGTCCAGAAAAATATAATGGTACAACTCTTTCTGAAGGGGTGGAGAGAATGAGCAAGGGAGGAGCAGAGAAAGAGGGAGAGAATCTTAAGCTGGGTGTGGAGCCCACACAGGGCTCGATTTCACGACCCTGAGATCATGACCTGAGCCAAAATCAAGAGTCGGATGTTCAACGGACTGAGCCACCCAGGCGCCCCAGTACCACATTTTTTAACCACAAAAGTTTTCAAGAACTCGCTCTATAACTCTCCCAAATTTTTATTATTAAATGTTTTCTTACTAACTAACAGAATGATTAGCTCCACTTTTAAAGAAAAATACGCCAGAATTTTTATCTCTGAGCTCTTCATAAAGCAAGGAGGAGGAATTTGTTTGCTCTTTCTACTGACTTTATAGACCAGATTCTAAGCTGTGGCATGATGGGAAAGGGCCTGACCTGCCAGTTCCTTATCCATATGATTGTGGTAAAAGCAGACATAACATTATGGCTCAAACAGAACAAAGATGAGCTTACAAAGTACATGGTATAAATAATTCCAGAGCTTTGGGACACAGATCTCTTTTTTTCAAGACACGAATCTCATGTAACCATAATCATGATTGGTGGTGGGGAATTTTAAAAACAGAGTCTTCCCTAAGCCCTCCAGACTTAGTTATACCACAGCTAAATCAGGTGATTCCAACATATGATTCACATCCCACAAAAAATGAAATGTTTACAAAAATAAGACTCCCAAAGGACAAAGTAGCCTTTTCTCAAATCCATTCAAATTTTTAAGCCAATCTTCCTATGTTTTGTTTGACATAACTACCATGTTTCCTATGCTAAAATAAGAGGTTCATACACACACAGGGGTCTGACACAGTTTAAATGCAACTTTGTCTTAGTGTAGGTCATGAGTCAAGTCTATTGGTATAGTGATCTATACATACATATATTGTTTATTATGAATATCTTCAACTACACACAAAAATAGTAGGAGAAATAATACAACAAACTCCCATTTACCAACCATGCAACTATATTTTCAAATACGAGGAAAAGATCAGAGAGAATTTTACTTTTTCCATCTATACCTAGAGCAAATAATAACAGCACCAACAACACAAAATGCTTTGCAGACTATGAGCTGTTTGACTTGTAAACACTTTGCATCTCAACCTGAAATGCCCAGTAGGGTGGCTGCATTAGAGTAGTTTTCCTAAATCCCTTGTAGAATTAAAACTGATGAGTATAAAAATTTGGTTTCAAAATTTTTTATTGTTTTAAAGTTATACGTTTTCATTTTGTAAAATTGACACATAAATTAGCATGTGGATGGGTATTTTATGATATAATAAAATAAATATTCATTTTCTTTGGTGTGACAATATTGTATTATAGTGAAGTAGGAATAGTTCTTTATTTTTAGGAGATTCATAATGAATATTCGAGGGAGAAATGTTATAATGTCTGTAACTTGGTTCAGCAATGGTATGTATGTGTGTGTGTGTGTGTGTGTGTGTGTGTGTGTGTGTATGTGTAGATCCAGAGTTGATTGGCTTTTTCTGTAGAGAGCCATATAGTAAATGCTTTCAGCTTTGCAGACCAGAAGACAAAAATCAAGGATATTTTATAGATAACTCTATAACGAGCTAAAATGTTGCTACCAAAAGCATAAAAACCCTTAACTCAGGGCTGTACAAAGACACATGATGAGTCAGATTTGGTTCACCAGAGTTTGAGTCAGATAACCACAGTATGGGAACACTTAATATAACAGATAGATTCATAAATGATAGAGGATAGGTATGTATGTAGGTAGGTAGGTAGGTAGGTAGATAGATAGATAGATAGATAGATAGATAGATAGATAGATAGAAGGGCAAATGTAGGAAAAGATTAACAGTTGTTGAATCTTAGTAGAGAGAACATGGATGTTCATTGTATTGGTCTTTAAAATGTTCTTTTTGTTTGAAGATTTTCATAGTAAAAAGTTGGGGAAGAGCAAATACATAAAAATACAATGAAAATAAATATCACCCATAATACAAGCACCTCAAGATTATTAACACCATCAACATCTTGATCAAGTTCCTTTTATTTTATTTTTTTAAATGTTTTATTTATTTCTGAGGGAGAGAGAGAGACAGCGTGAGCAGGGGAGGGTCAGGGAGAGAGGGAGATACAGAATCTGAAACAGGCTCCAAGCTCCGAGTTGGCAGTCAGCACACAGCCTGACACCGGGCTCGAACCCACAAACCATGAGATCATGACCTGAGCCAAAGTCGAAGGCTTAACCGACTGAGCCACCCAGGTCCTCCAAGTTCCTTCTATTTTTAATTCCTAGAGTGTGTGGAGTGTGTATTTTTCACAATGATAATGATATCCTACCCCATATAAAGTTTTATAGCTTGCCATTTCATTTCATACTTTTTCCTTTTTTTCATTTGCAGTTTCACATGTGCTAGTCATATTAATGGACTCATAATATCCTATTGAACACGTTTTTTTAATGTCTTAATTATTTCCCAATTATTGAACATTTAATTCATTTCCAGTTCTTTACCCACACAAGTAAGAATTTCTTAATGTGATTTTTATTTTAGAGAGAGAGAGAGCAAGTGGGAGGGAGAGGCAGAAGAAGAGAGAGAGAATCTCAAGCAGACTCCATACCCAGTATGGAGCCCAATGAGGGGTTCAATCCCACAACCCTCTCTCTCTCCGAAAACAAATAAATACACATGAAAAAATAAAGTAACCATGCCTTGTCACTCTCTACCCTAACTTCCTACTGCACACCGTCACTCAGCCTTGAGTATGTTTATCTGCATTTGTCCATCTCTCCAGTTGGATGTAAACTTCAAGAGGGCAAGGAGTCTGCCTGGCAATATTCACTGTTGTTACCCCTGTTTTATACACTTAGTAACTATTCAATAAATATATGTTGATCAGATGATCAGATGAGTGAGTGACAGTCTGGGGCCCATGAATGAATACTTGAGACTTGACTTTCATTTGCCATTAAGATATAGATCTTCTCTCAGACTTCTCAGGTTTTCATGCTTGGTATATTTGCTATAGTTTTGATTATGCTACATTGTAATTCTTCCTGCACATCTATTAAGTGTGTGAGTTAAGCCACACATTTTGTTTTGTCTTTTTCTGTTATTTGTTTTGAAAAATTGTAAAACTGTGGACAAGTTATAATGACCACCATATTCCTTCCACCGAGCTTCACCAACTACCAACAGTTTAACACATTTGTTTTATTGCCCCCCAATATATTATTTTTACTGTTATGTTGAGACTCTTGACCACATGACTCTTAAATTTCTTACTAAACCATTTGAGAACCACAAAAGAGCTGACTTCCTGAGGCTTTCCAATTTTCACTTTAAACATCCTCTGAGACCTAACTAATCTTGGGTGGCAGGAAAAAGATGCAAGAAGTACATATTTACAAACCCAGAAGCTATATTTAAAGACAAGTTCAAATTAAAAGTTTTACCTTACCATCCAAAAGTTACATGTTTATTGGGAGCTAGATTTAATAGATCTCGAATGCTTTACCTACCCTGTGAAGACACAACATGAAGAGACATTCTGCCCCAAATTCATTTTACCGAAAGGGGCATGTGACATGCTAGAGTGTCACATCACACCTGGGTTGTAATTTAACTTTCTCTATGCAGATAGTACTCTGGCTCCATCCTCATCCCAGTGTAGTGGGGGAAATTCCACCACGCGCTTTAGGCCGTTTTTTCTTTAACTCTACTGCCATCTAGTGTGCAGAGAATAGAATTTCGGACTCCGTAAAAGAGAAGGTGGATGTGTACTATTTGTTTCCTTATCTGGATTCAAAGCCTGTCTTACCGCAGAATAAACTGTTTTATAGCAGAATAAACTACCATGGCCTTTTTGCTTTGCTTTGGATTAAAGAAAGTATCTAAGAAAAAATATATACTTTAAAAATTAGACTATATTTCACACTATCTTGAAAACAAGCTAGACAAGAAGGCTTGCTTTTCTAATTTTTTTAAAGATTTTATTTTTCAGTAATTTTTTTGAGTAACCTCTGCACAGAACAGAGGGCTCAAACTCACAACCTGGAGATCCGAAGTCACACCAGTCAGGCGTCCCATGGCTTGCTTTTCCTGGTAAAGCCCTCTGGCACATTTGGCCTCACAGAAGATTCCTACATCTTCCCCTCTCACTCCAAGGGCATACTCAGGTCTTCAGCATGGCATTTTCCTTCTTTCCAGTGGGATAGGCTAGAAAGAGGGAAGAGAAAAGAGGGGAAGAAGAAAGTCAAAGGCAAAAGGAAGAGAATGAGACAGGGGCATAGGTGATGGGAAAAATAATAATAAAGACATTAAAACAGACCAAGGAGTGAGATACAAATACAAGAAAGTGCAGCAGGAAAAGCATGCAATGTTAGAATGGACACCCAGAAACCTAGAAAAGCAGAAATACAAGGGAACATGTTGAGGATCCGAGGTAAAAAGAGGAAAGGAAAGAGATGGAAAAGGCAAAGGGTTGAGCTCACACTTCCTGCTTTGCCCCAGAAGGGACTGCCAGGCCAGTCCCCACCCTGTCCCTGAACTGGCTGCCCCCTTCCCTCATGGGACCGTTGACTTACTTGCTATGCTTGGTGTCCACCTCACTGGGATGGGAGCTTCCAGAAGGCGGAGGTTTTTACTGCCCCCCCTACCCCAGCCCCTTTTTGTTCACTGATGTTTCCCAAGTGGCTGGAACACTACCTTGCACACACGTGATAAACATGCAATAAACGTTCAACAAACAAATGAAGGAACGGTGGCAGCCGCTCTAGAGATGGATGTGAAGATGTATTTGCAACGTTGGTTTTGCTTGCTGACTGTGACACCTTTTCTCCCGGGCAGACCACATTTTCATTTGCAGGCCACTGCCTGGTTTTTTACATACACTTCTTGCTACAGGCCAAGTGTTTATGTCCCCCCAAAACTCATATATTTATACATAATGCCCAATGTGATGAATAGTATTCAGAGGGTGGGGCCTTTGGAAGGTGCTCTGGTCATAGAGCAGAGCCCTCTTGAAAGGAGATTAGTGTCCTTAGAAAAGAGGCCTGACAGAGCTCCCTCACCCCTTCCTCCATGTGAGGACACAGTACGAAGTCGTGATCTGGAACAGGGCCCTCACCCATCCATGCCAGCTCCCTGATCTCAGACTTTCACCTTAAGGACCATGAGAAATAAATTTCTGTTGTTTGAAATCACGCAGTCTGTGATATGTTGTTACAGCGGGCCAAATAGACCTAAATATTTCTCTTCTGAGGACACATACACTCCTTAGAAGTCACTGACTAGATTTCCACTCAAGTCAGGATTCCTCTGAGGGTTAAATTCTGACATCAAAATAGTTATCAGAGCACCTGGCTGGCTCCATCCTTAGAGCGCGGGACTTTTCATCTCAGGATCGTGAGTTCGAGTCCCACATTAGGTACAAAGCTTACTTTATATATATTTTTTAAAAGTTTTAGTGTTGATTTATTTTTGAGAAAGAGAGACTGAGACAGAGTGCAAGCAGTGGAGGGGCAGAGAGAGAGACACACAGAATATGAAGCAGGCTCCAGGCTTCAAGCTATCAGCACCGAGCTGGATGCAGGGCTCAAACACAAGGACCACAAGATCATGAACTGAGCTGAAGTCGGACATTTAACTGACTGAGCCACACAGGTGCCCCTGTAAAATTTACTTTAAAATAAAACAAGAGCACCTGGGTAGCTCAGTGGGTTGAGTGTCCAACTCTTGGTATCATCTCTGGTCATGATCTCATGGTTTGTGGGTTCGAGCCCTGTGTCAGGCTTTGTGCTGACAGTGAGGAGCCTACTTTGGATTCTGTCTCCCTTTCTCTCTGCCCCTCCCCTGCTCGCATTCTCTCTCTCAAAAATAAATAAGCATTAAAACAAATCTACCTCTTTGTTGCTAGATAGATAGATAGATAGATAGATAATTTAAAAAAGAAAAGAAAAAAGAAAAACCATAAAGCAAACTAGAAAAGAGAGAGATTCTCACTTCAGGCTAAACCTTAGGAAGAATGTTTGGGAGCAAGTAAAGCAAGTTATAAAAGATTGTTTTTGCTTTCTTTCTATTTATAATCTTCTTTTAAAATCTCTCCTTTCCTGACATTTTCATCCTTGTAAGTTATACTATATGTCTTCATATCTTTCCAATCCCTAGCTCAGCTAAAGTGAAAACTGATTTTTTAAAAATTTTTTGAAACATTTTTTGTTTAATGTTTATTTTTGAGAGACAGAGCTCAAGTGAAGGAGGGGTAGAGAAAGAAGGAGATACAGTATCTGAAGCAGGCTCCAGGCTCTGAGCTGTCAGCAGAGAGACCACAATGCAGGACTTGAACTCACGTGCCATGAGACCACTACCTGAGTTGAAGTTGGTCACTCAACCGACTGAGCCATCCAGGTGCCCCTTGTGATACCTGAATTTCTGAACCTCGACTGTCAGAACTCTAAAGAGCGTGTTTTAAAAATTATTTAGGAGTTAGAAGATGGCATGAAAAGATATAAAAATCTTTAAGAAAGCAATGCAGAAAGGAAATGCTCAAGAAAGGTAGTTTTCCATTTAAATTTGGAAAATGTCTGTGATGCTGGCACACTTTGTTACACTAATTGGAAGCATTAGAGACAGCGCAATTCACTACTCAAAAATGACCAAGAAAATTTTTTCAAGTATCTCATTTTTTTTTGTAATTAATGTCTTTATTTTTGGAAGTAGTATTTTCTTCTTTTTCTTTTTTATTTTTTACAAATAGTTTATTGTCAAATTAGTTTCCACATAACACCCAGTGCTTATCCCCACAAGTGCCCTCCTCCATGCCCATCCCTCCTCCCCCCCACATCCACCAGTCCTCAGTTTTTGTCAGCATTCAAGAGTCTCTCATGGTTTGCCTCTCCCCCTTTCCCCCACCATTTCCCCCTTCTTCTCCCCCTTGGTCCTCTGTTAAGCTCCTCCTAATCCTCCTATACGTGCACACATATGATATTTGTCTTTCTCTGCCTGATTTATTTCGCTCAGCATCACACCCTCAAGGTCCATCCATGTGGCTGCACATGGCCAGATTTCATTGTTTCTCATTGCCATGGAGTATTCCATGGTATAGACAAACCACATCTTCTTGATCCATTCATCTGTTGATGGACACTTAGGCTCTTTCCATGTTTTAGCTGTTGTTGAGAGTGCTGCTATGAACATTGGGGTCCATGTGCTCCTATGCATCAGCATTTCTGTATCCCTTGGGTAAATTCCTAGCAGTGCTATTGCTGGGTCATAGGGGAGCTCTATTGTTAGTTTCCTTAGGAACCTCCACACTGTTTTCCAGAGGGGCTGTACCAGTTTACATTCCCACCAACAGTGTAGGAGGGTGCCCGTTTCTCCACATCCTCGCCAGCATCGAGAGTTCTCCGATTTGCTCATTTTAGCCACTCTGACTGGCGTAAGGTGGTATCTCAGTGTGGTTTTGATTTGTATTTCCCTGATGAGGAGGGATGCTGAGCATCGTTTCATGTATCTGTTGGCCATCTGGATGTCCTCTTTGGAGAAGTGTCTGTTCATATCTTCTGCCCATTTCTTCACTGGGTTGTTTGTTTTTCGGGCGTGTAGTTTGGTGAGTTCCTTATAGATTCTGGATATTAACCCTTTATCTGATATGTCATTTGCAACTATCTTTTCCCATTCCATTGGTTGCCTATTAGTTTTGTGGGTTGTTCAAGTATCTCATTAATGGGTCATTTGCACTGGATGGAGATACAAAGGCTGATTTGGAAATCTAGTCCTTAGACACACTTGTAAAATGTAGCTGGTCCTCCGTGTGCTCACACAAATCTATTTTGGCAGTTACTTTTGCTTTCAGATAAAACAATATGATTTTCCCAGTTGTTCACACCTTCATTATTGAATTTGTCCCCCTGATCTGTCAGTGGTGTAGATGAGACCAGGTGTTATTTTTTCACTGTTTTGTGGCTTTTAAGTAGGGAAGCTGAATTCATCTTATTTTCCCATCTCCATCGCAGTCTCCCAAGGTCATGGACATGACTGCCATGCCAACACAGGACCAGGGGGCTCTCCCACCTTCCACCAGACCATTCTGGATCTTGGAGTGAATTTCATGTCTCTGTGAATTATAGTGGGTGATTGCAGCAAGAGCCTTAGATCTCAACTGGGGACTTCTTCTTCTTCTTCTTCTTTTTTATTTCTCTAATGTTTTATGTATTTTTGAGAGAGAGAGAGAGAGACAGCATGAGCAGGAGAGAGTCAGAAAGAGAGGGAGACACAGAATCCGAAGACAGGCTCCAGGCTCTGAGCTGGCTGTCAGCACAGAGCCCAATGCGGGGCTCGAACCCACAAACCATGAGATCGAACCCACGAACCGTGAGATCATGACCTGAGCCAAAGTCAGACCCTTAATCGACTGAGCCGCCCTTGCGCCCCTCAACTGGGGACTTCTAAGTGGTTTGGTGAACACAGCTTGTGGCAACGAGTACAGCATGGTCATCATATGTGTGACCATGGGTAAATTAAGTAACCTCTCTAGGCTTTAGATTCCTCATTTGTAAAGTGATCATACAGTTCTGTGTGGTCTTTATGGTAGTAGTTTCCAGATGAGTACGTGGGTCAATTTGAAAAAAAACAAAAAACAAAAAACTTTTTAATTTTAAGGATTAACATGGGGTTTAATTTTCAGGATTAACAAAGATTAAGGATTAACTCTTTGTTTTTGAAATAAATTCAAGATACAGACAGCTGCAGCCATGTACTCATCTCTCCTCTCACCCTGGCTCCAACCGTGGAGAGTTGACAGAGAGATTCACATGAAGACCAAAAAAACAACTTTATTAGGGGATTGGCCAAATGCCAAATATCCCACAGAGTAATAGGGAATCTCATAAAGCTGAATGAGGGAATACCAGCTGGCCTCTCTCAATGAGTTGAACTTAACAACCATGCCTGATGCCAGTCACATGCAGAGCAGCCTATCAAAGT
Source organism: Proteles cristata cristata (assembly GCA_017311185.1). Taxonomy (NCBI): domain Eukaryota; kingdom Metazoa; phylum Chordata; class Mammalia; order Carnivora; family Hyaenidae; genus Proteles; species Proteles cristata. The sequence continues at coordinate 1,027,359 of JAESUZ010001312.1, read as the reverse complement.
AGTGCCTCTTCTACCTAAATTAGGCTGGGCTTCTGTTCCCTGCCCCTGGTGGCTGCTTCTAGGGGCTGTGAGATGGACAGCTGAGCTATTACCCCAAAAGGCTCCGAGAGTTACTTTCAAGGCCATACACAACATAAGCTGAAATTTATTGCCTTTTTCTATTTTCCATCTCAAATGATGTTCCACTCAATGATCAATTCGCTCATGAGAGATCTTACAATGAATACCATTCAAAAGTCTAAAAATTCCAAATATTGTGAAGCCATATTGGGGAGACTGGATGGCTCAGTTCATTGGGCATCTGACTCTTGATTTCAGCTCAGGTCTTGATTCTCACAGTTTGTGAGTTCAAGCTCCATGTCAGGCTTGCATTGACACTGAGAAGCCTACTTGGGATTCTCTCTCTCTTTTTCTCTCTGTGCCCCTCCCCAACTTGTGCTCTCTCTTTCTCTCTCTATCTCTCTCACAGTAAATAAATAAATAAGCAAACTTTTTAAAAAAGAGTTCAAATTTTAACATGAACTCACATCAGTGATTACAATTCCAGAGAGAGGCTGAATTCCAAAGATGAAATCCTTTGACCTGGGTCAACTGAAGTCTGAAGACATTACATTTAAACATTTCTCTCTCTCATATTTACTTGATAGTAAGAATTTTCTTCCCAGGTACATAACCCTGAGATCAAAACTATCTCCTTCATGAGTATTATAGACAGAAGATCTTGGATCTTGGGTCATAAAGGGTCCTTTCAGGAGCAAACCAGAGTACCTCCAATCATCCATATGCAGCTTCCAATAGGATGGATCCTGAGAAAGGAGTGGTTGAGATGGTTCTAGCGATTGAGGGACATTCCTGCATCTTCCTCTTGATTGTTATATCTCTGTTTCTCGGTTGAGGTAAATAATTTATCCAGGGGTGCATTTGGTTAAGCACCCAACTCTGGATTTCAGCTCAGGTCATGATCTCATGTTTTAAGGGATTGAGCCCTGCATTGGGCTATGCACTGATAGCAAGGAACCTGCTTGTGATTCTCTCTCTCTCCCTTTCTTTCTGCCCCTCCCTCCCCAATAAATAAATAAACTTAATTTTATAAAAAAGAATTTATACTACATCTCCCACTCCCCATCTGTGTGCTCAGGAAGATGCTAGGATTCTCCATGCATATTTAGGCCATTCTCAGAACTATTGGTGCAACAATTACCAGCTGCCACATGGAGCATGTGGTTTAAGTTCCTGTAGAGAATGATCAGTTAAATATATATAATAGCATGTTAGTCAGACTTAAAAAGGAAGGAAATTCTGACACATGTTACAACATGGATCAGCCTTGAGACTTTATCTTAAGTGAAAGAAGTTAGTCACATACACACACAAAACAAACAAACAAACAAATAAATAAATACAGTATGAATCCATTTACATGTGGTACCTGGAAGAATGAAATTCATGAAGACAGAAAGTAGAATGGTGGTTGTCAGGAGCTGGAAGAAAGAAGGAGTTAAGAGTTACTATTCCATACGTATGGAATTTCAGTTTGAGAAGACAAACATATTCTAGAGATGGATGGCAGAGATGCTAGCCCTCAATACCACTGAGCTGTGCAGGAAACACCACCTCCTTGGTGCTGAGATGTTGATTTGTTTTGACCCTAACCTCTAACAACACATACCTTTGAAACCCCTTTCCTCTCACATACATGAACTAATGATTACTGTTTTGTTTCTTTCTGCACATCCATCATGTGTATAAACCTTCTTATTCTAATAAATATGGAAAAAGGACCCTTACTTAGGACTCTTGTCTACTCCCGGATATTAGTCTCTTTTGTTTTCATTTCTGTGTCTTCTGTCTTGCTGGACAAAAGAGAACTTGAGACTCAAAGTCTGTGACAAATTGTACACTTAAAAATGGTTAAGATTCGGGGCACATGGGTGGCTCAGTCAGTTAAGCATCTAACTTCAACTCGGGTCATGATCTCGCTGTTCAAAGGTTTGGGCCCTGTGTCAGGCTCTGTGCTGACAGCTCAGAGCTGGAGCCTGCTTCAGATTCTGTCTGTCTATCTGTCTCTCTCTCTCTCTCCGTCCCTCTCCTCCTCTCTCTCTCTCTCAAAAATAAATAAAAAACATTAAAAAAATTTTTAAATGGTTAAAATTGTCTTTTGTGTTTTGTGTTATGTGTATTTTACCACAATTTTTAAGTTTTTTTTAAATAAAAAAAATCTCCCTTAGTATGATTGTAGAACTAAGAACACCTTTCTATGATTCTCTCCAACCCTTAGCTGATGATGGCAGATGTAATAAAACCATCAGCATATCTTGTTCTTTTAATAAATTCCATAATCTACCTAGTCCTCCTGTACTCCCCACTTGGGTCCAGAGAAGGCTTTTCCTCCAACATTTCTACCTCTAGGCCAATCTGGGAAGAGAGCTTCCACTCCACGTTCTTGTCAGCCAAAAAGGAGAGATGCAACCTAACCTTATTGGTGAGAGGTGACATTCACAAGCATGGCCCATTGGTGGGCAAGGTCCTGGGTAAGAGTTCACTGTACCTGTCCTTCTCTTTGTGAGGTTAAACCAACTAAACTTGGCCCATCTAGCAATCCTGAGCAATCCATAATCTCTCTGCTCTACATCATTGGCCTATGACCAGCTATGAGGCAATTAGCCTTGTGGAATAGGTCTGGTGAACTCAGTTGTGGGAGAGACAGGAAAAGGCTGCCCTCTGGACTAAGAGTGTCATTGTCCCTTTGCCTGGCTTGGGACAAAAGTGACACTTTAATCTCCATCTGTTTCTTGAGCTTCTTCTTTTCTGACAGGTGCAAGGAAAGCAAAACTTTATCTCCACTCATCTTTGATTTTTACCTGAGATCCTTTAACAAGAAGGAAAGGAAGGAAGGAAGGAGAAAGAAAGACAAGATTAACAAGAGAAAAACAAAGTATGCAGCACATATCATGTGGGAAAAACCTAAATGAAGAGCAACTCAAAGCAGTGGCTTAGAACTCCAGCTTATGCAACATATTCAACCTAGAACAATAAATTCTAGAGAAAGACAGGACAAAGGAAAGCAGTTCAGACTCCGAAGGATGGCAACCTGTGGGGAGGTAAATACATGGGAGAAAACCAATGAAGTAAGTTTGGTTTGCAGATTCCTCTGGTGTCTTTGAGCTGATAAGACTCCATCTCCAGTAAAAGGAGAATCATACTCTGCCTTAAGGCAGAAAAAAAAGGAGCTTTTCCTGTGTTCATTCTGTCTTAATTGCTTTCAGCTCAGAATCATTTTTTTCTACCAAAGGGACATGTTTTAGAGTGACAGATTCTGGTTTCCTTCACAGAAAAGGGGGCAGCAAAGAAATGGTAGAAGGTGAAAGATTTTATTCCCCCAAATCACCATAAAATGTCGTCTTTAGGACAAGCATTCTTTTTAAAAGTTCCCCTTCAAATTAAATACATTTAACTTTATACAAACTCACTTTCTTGTTTTTCATTTTGTCTAAACTGATGGATATTTTTTTAATTGTCACCAATCCATAAACCTCTGTTGAGGAACATTTGAGGAGTACTTCTCTGAAGTGCTTTTTTGCTCTTAAAATTCTGTGATATTAATCCTGTTGCTTCATGGGCACCTGGGTGGCTCAGTCGGTTAAACATCCAACTTCTTCTCGAGTCATGATCTTGCCGCTTGTGAGTTTGAGTCCCAGGTCAGGCTCTGTGCTGACAGCGCAGAGTCTGGAACCTGCTTCAGATTCTGTGTCTCCTCTCTGCCTGCCCTTCTCCTGCTCTCTCTTTCTCAAAAATAAATAAACCTCAAAAAAATTTTTTAGAAAAAAAGGTGCTGTTGCTTCTGCTTCCACAACCCCTCCCCAAATCCCAGGAACTGAAGGGGTAATAAGGGCTAAAGTGGAAACCAGAATTTAGTGCCTTATAGAATGCTTTGTACAGATAAAATACTTGGCAAATAAAAGAAATAATTATTACTATTATGTCTTTTCTCCTGTGCCAGGGAAACCCATGAACTTGTCTGACCTGAAGTTCCACTTGCCTATCTGAATCCAGGATCTACCTCGACTGGGACACCCATTGCAGATAGGAAAAAATACCAGGAGGGACACAACCCGAAGGCACACTGCACCAAAAGTGATGTTGCAATAGGGACCCAGTTTTGTTCTACTTTATGAAGCTGTATGCAAAGTCAGGTTTCTCTGGTTTATATTCTTGGTGTTAGTATTTATTTATTAAAATGAAATCAAGGGCGGGGCGCCTGGGTGGCTTAGTCGGTTGAGCGTTCGACTTTCGCTTCGGTCATGATCTCACGGTTGTGGGTTCGAGCCCCGCGTCGGGCTCTGTGCTGACTGCCAGCTCAGAGCCTGGAGCCTGTTTCAGAGTCTGTGACTCCCTCTCTCTCTGACCCTCCCCTGCTCACGCTGTCTCTCTCTCTCTCTCTCCTAGAAATAAATAAAAACATTAAAAAAATTTTAAATAAAAAAATAAAAATAAATAAAATAAAATAAAATGAAATGAAATCAAGGGTGCCTGAGTGGCTCAGTCAGTTAAGCGTCTGACTCTTGGTTTTGGCTAAGGTCATGAACTCACAGTTATTGTGTTTGGGCCCCAAGCTGTCAGTGATGTCAGCACAGAACCTACTTGAGATTCTCTCTCCCTGTCTCTCTGCCCCTCCTCAGCTCTCTTATTCTCTCTTTCTCTCAAAATACATAAACTTGAACAAAAAATTTTTTAATGAAATGGTCATATTTTCCTCATTTACCCATACCAAGACTAAAGTCAGAAGTTGCTTCCGGGGCGCCTGGGTGGCTTAGTCGGTTAAGCATCCGACTTTCGCTTAGGTCATGATCTTGCGGTTCGTGGGTTCGAGCCCCGCGTCGGGCTCTGTGCTGACTGCCAGTTCAGAGCCTGGAGCCCATTTCGGAGTCTGTGTCTCCCTCTCTCTCTGACCATCCCCTGCTCATGCTGTCTCTCTCTCTCTCTCTGTCCTAGAAATAAATAAAAAATATAAAAAAAAAAAATAAGTTGCTTTAGGGGCGACTGGGTGGCTCAGTTAGTTTGCGTTTGACTCTTGATTTTGGTTAAGTTCATGATCTCATGGTTTGTGAGTTCAAGCCCCCTATGAGGCTCTGCAATAACAGTGTGGAGCCTACTTGGGATTCTCTCTCTCTCTGTCTCTCCCCTGCTCATGCTCTCCCTCTCTAAATAAATAAATAAATAAATAAATAAATAAACTTAAAAAAAATAGTTGCATTAAACTGCCTTCTTTCATGATGTTCCTCCAGGTATCTGAGTTCATTAGAATTCATATACTTCCCTGAGAATTATTAGCTCATTCTTCCAAACATGTTACCAAGAAGAGAGGGAGAGAAAGAACTGTGTCCCCACCCATACATAAAAATCTGCTCTCTCTTTGCAAGCAACTGGTGCACTTTGCAGCTGACATGTCCTAGATTGTTCTTTAAAAAGCAGCAGCATCAGAAAATATAAGAAAAGATGATTCAAAAAGTCCCCGTGAACTGCCACAACCAGCTCATAATTATAAACGCAGGAATAGGTAGGCGGAACATCTGTATTTCTGAGTCACTCTATTCTTCTAGAACGGATAATGTCAGTAGCCTTCTTGCAGTATAAACACTTGTGGTCTGTAAGTAGTTTCCAGAACTGATTCATGATGAGCTAGATCTTTACACTGCAGATGGCTCTCTCCCCACTTTCATGATCTCAACATGTTCTTAAGTCACCTTAGTTGATTATTGACTGCTGGCAGCCCAGAGAGTATTACGTATATTTTATGTACATATGTACATATATATTATATATATACTATGCTATATTTTATATATTTATATATCATATATATTATATATATTATACTATATTTTATGTGTACATGTACTATATATAAATATATGTTTAATATAATAATATAATGTGTGTGTACATATATACATAAAATATATGTGTATATATATAGTATATATAATACATATATATGTACACATATATATTATATATTTAAGTAATGTCTACACCCAACATGGGTCTTGAGCTCACAATCCTGAGATCAAGAGTCATATGCTCCTCTGACTGAACCAGCCAGGTGCCCCAAGACTATATTTTAAATAATGACTATGCAAAATCAATGTGTGTGGGGGTGTGGGCAGCAGGAATTAAATAGCCTTAAAATCCTATAAAGGTTTGACCTTGGATCTCTAATGCCTAGAATATCATACAAATTTAGGGATGTTGACTTTTGTGGGGAAAAGACCTAGGAAAAAGCAAAAAGGGAAGTGACCTTTTTTCCAGAAAACTGTAAAACCAATTATTCCAAAAGAGAGTTCATTGAGGCTTTTTGGTTAATGAGTAACAAAAAGTTGCTGGCAAACAAAACAAAACAAAAGAGTAATACATAGATGAGAGAAAACAAGAGTTAACAGCTGTTAAAGCAGGGCCAAGTTCACCAACGTGTTTTAAGGAGTTATTGCCTCTTCATGGGTGACTCCTATGGGGAAGTTGCACTGTTTAGAGACATGTAAACATCTGTTGACCTAACAAAACACTGATTCTCATTCCTTACCCTCCCTCCCTGCCAGCTGTGGTAAATAGCCAGACACTGAGGCTCACTGGCTTTGGTATGAGTCAGAAGTTCAAATTGTGGTTCTGCTCTGCCTACCTGTGTGTCTCAGGACAAGCTTCCTACCTCCTCCCAAGTGTCAATTTCCACACCAATATGATGGGGGATAATTGTTCACCCATCTGTCTCAGGGGCCAGATGTAAGATACAATGAGATAATGCAGGTTACCACCACACTACAGCTTCTGACACACAAGCTCTTGGGGACAGTGGCAGAGGCAATTTATTGTTGTAGATTTATCTAAATAAAGGTTCACACTTACAAACAGCTAGATCAGAATAAAGCCCTTAGGGATAGGCACTAAAACCTCAGCCTCTGAAAGTGACAGCAACATGTGAAAAGCTTGCACAAGATAGCTTGCGGTAAAGGAATACAGTGAAATCTGAAAGAGGAACCTAGGGTGGTGGAAGTACCCACTTTGAAAACTCAGACACATGTAACTATTTGCCAAAGAAAGATGGCACCTCATAATCGGGGTTCCTTGAATGGCTGCAGGTCCTAATTAGTGATTCCAGAAATTAAAATGACCTGTCGTGAATCTGATTCTGCCCAAGGCTTCAGAGGAACCCTTGAGAATGTAATCTTTTCTACTATTCTGTCTGAAGGTAGAAATAGGAAGAGAGGAAGTGGCTAGAAAGTAATAGGGAGGGTCTATGACAAGATTGTGGCAGAGAAGCTGTGTCTCAGGAAGTAAGAGGAAGTTACTCATTATCCTCACTTCCTCTCAACTTCCCCTACACCAACCTGTCCCCAGATGGCATAGGCTAGGGCCCTGGACATCCTTCAAACTTGACCCTAACTGATATCACTGTAATAAATAAACTGGTATTATTTTCTTATTACTTCCTTTCACCAGTCAGTACCCATCTTGCATGGGATACATGTTTGTTGAGGAAAAGTCCAGGTCAATCCACTTGGGGAAGAGGAATACCAGTAAGGGTCACGGATGTTAACTAGCACCATGAATTCTGCAAAATCACCCTGCACAGAGTCAGGTGCCTGTGACACTTCAGAAGTGGAAGAGAAAAAAGAGTCAGGAGGAAATAGAAAGTCGGGAAGAAAAGAGGTGGGAGCTAGGGAAAAAAAGTGATTACACATATATACATCTACTAAAGGCTCAAAGTATGAGCAGATATGCAAAGGTGAAAAAAGACCTAGAAAAGATGACAAGGAACGGAAGCAGTCTGCCCAGGCAAGGGAGCTGCCCAGGATTATGCTTGCGTGAAACCATGCACACCATTACTCTTCCATCAGTATTGGTGGAAATCTGCCCATGTGTGCCAGGCACTGTGTTGGGCTGTGAGCAAAGCCTTGAGTTCTTGCTCTGGTTTGCACACTAATGGGTGAGGCAGACATTGATCAAGTCATTGCATAAACATGTAAAATTGCAATTGTGAAGGGTGTTATGAAGAAGAGCTACATGATACTATATTGAACGTAACAGAGATTAGCCCAGACAGGGAGATCTGATGAGCTTCCCTGAATAAGCATTGCCTGACCTGAGCACTCAGTGATAAGACTTTAACTGGATAAAGAAAGAAGAGAAAAGCAGCTTAGGAAGAAGAATGTGTGCAAAGACCCTGGGGTGGCAGGTTTGAGGACTGAAAAAGGGCAAAGAGTAGGTAGTAGGGCAAAGAGCCCAGGAAGAATGGGCAGGGTGATGTTGAAAGCCAGGAAAGGACCAGACTCTTTGGGGACTGAGGACCATGTGATAGAGTAGTCTTTCTCTTAAGAACAGTCATTGAGGGGCGCCTGGGTGGTTCAGTCGGTTAAGTGTCTGACTTCAGCTCAGGTCATGATCTCGCGGTTGGTGAGTTTGAGCCCCGCGTCGGGCTCTGTGCTGACAGCCAGCTCAAAGCCTGGAGCCTGCTTCAGATTCTGTGTCTCCCTCTCTCTTTGACCTTCCCCTGCTCATGCTGTCTCTCTCTCTCTCTCTCAGAAATAAATAAAAACATTAAAATAAATAAATAAAAAAGGAACAGTTATTGAAAGGAAATGGAGAAAAAAAAACAAGAAAAAAACAAGAAAATCTGAAAATGGCAAAAAAAAAAAAAAAGACCCCTGTTTATACTTTATCCCCACTTTCTTTTTTATCTCCACTGACTATCAATCTGGCTTCACTTAAGCAACTGAGATGGCCCACAATCAGAAAAGAAAACATTTAACATTGTTAACTTAGTAATTTCACTTAAATAATCAATATTTTTAAATGTATTTTCCATTAATGTACAATAAAAACTTCCATTCTGAACCATCATCAAAACACAAATGCCCAATACATAAATTAATAATTCAGTTTTTAGTTACCTAAAGAACACTGAATTAGAAGTCAAACAGCCTGAGTTCTGACTCGGCCACTATTTAGTAACATAGTTTTAGGTTTTAAGTCCCCAGACTTCTCTCCATCTCAGTTTCCTCATCTGTAAAAGGGGGTAATTACCATTGCCCAACATACCCCACAGATCAAAGTAAACATCTTTTGTAACAGAGCTATAGACTAAATAAAGAGATTATTATCAACATTTCTTCAAATTGCATAGAAAAACACACAAATTATTCACTCAGATAATTTTTTAACTTGACATATCAAACTGTTTTTGCAATATTGTTACAAAATAATGCTTTATATTGAAAGTCATTATAAAACTACTTCTTATGTGTATAAAATCACCAAGAGGGAGATTCGTTGAGAAGAAATGCTTGTTTCGCTTTATTGCAACACAGATGCAAGATTCAGGGCAGGTATTCAAAATGTTATATTTACTTTAAAAGAGAAAGGACATATAAAAATACTCACCTCATTTAAAAAAAAGCTGTGGATGTTAAAACCATGAGATGTTATTTCTCACCCATGATATTCACAAAAATGTAAACTCTTGACAAAACAGTCTGTTGGACACATTGTGGGGAAATAAGCACTCTCATTTACTACCATGGGTACAAAAACCCATGAAGGGTAGTTAGATAACATATAGCAAAACTATATATGTATTTACCCTTTGGCAGATCTAGGCATTTCTTCTGAAAATACCTCCAACTGTACAAGAATATAAATGCACAAGGTTATTCCTTACAACATTATTTGTTTTTTATAAGTTTTTAAAAATTGTATTTATTTATGCTTGAGGGAGAGAGCACAAACAGGGGACGGGCACAGAGAGAGAGAGAGAGAGAATCCCAGGGAAGCTCTGCACTACTAGTGTGGGGCCTGATGCAGGGCTCACATTCACTAACTGCAAGGTCATGACCTGAGCCAAAACTAAGAATCAGATGCTCAACAGACTGAGCTGCCCAGGTGCCCCACAACATTATTTGTAATTACAAAATATTGGAAGGCAGTTTGAATAAACTATGGTGCACTTACTCAGTGGAGTACTATACAGCTAGAAAATTAAACAACAAAAAGATTTCTATGTGGTGGCATAAACTAATTTCCAGAATATATTCTTGAGTGAAAAAAAAAAGATGCATATAAAGATTATATGTAGTATGCTACATTTTGTATGATAAAGGTGAAATATATTTATTCATTTTTTTATAAAAAAACAAGCACAGATAAGATAAAAAAATAAATGAACTTGCTTACCCATGAGATTTAGAGGAATGGGATGGAAGAGATGGAAAGAGACAGCTGTGTCTGAATATAACTTTTAATATAGTTTTGTATTTTGAACCACATTGAAATTTTACATATTCAAAAAATAACACTAAATCAACAAGAATGGCGGGGCAGGGGGAGGGTAGGAGAACCTGAAAGTGAAAGAAAGAAATGTACTTGATTATAACCAAGTTGATAACACAAATTACAAAGAAAAGCAATGAATCCAAAAAGCTTTTGAACATAATAACAAGGTAGTCTGACTGTATGCTTTCAGTGGGATTCTAAGGACAAAAGAAACCTTGAACTTTACTTGGTAGGCTTGTTTGGGTAGTGATGTGGGTGAGGCAATTCTGAAATTGCTTTATGTATAATGTAGGATCGAGCAAATGAGTAAAGATATTGATGTTTTGAGCAAACAGGGAGTTCACTGTGGGAGAACAAAAATGCAGTTATGGGAGGGAGGAGGGAGAGAAAAAATCCTATATGGATTGGACACGAATTAGAGGTACCATTATGAACTCATGATTTTTGAAAAACATTTCTGAGTTCTGTTCATCTGAGAAGACCTAAAAGCAATTTCACCCCAGAGCGATAAGCATAGGGCATCAAGTTCTTGCTTTCTGAACACCATTCCCCAAACCCTTTGGGAAAATGCCTAATTTCAAGGTGAGCCCAGAATATGTTGTTGTGCCAGGAATCAAGGCAGTGCTCAGAAGATATGCCAAAGAGATTCAAGAACCAATTTAAGAGGCTGTCACCTGCAGATTTGGGACAATCTGAGCAATAAAATGGATGACAGAAATGGATTACAGTACACTGAATAAAATGGAATCCATGAGTCCTTCATGATATATATATTTTTTAATTTGTTAAAGGATTAGGGAGAGAAAGAAAAGCCCTCTTTTCTGGAAGAATGCCAACTAAGAAACACAGAAGAGATGATAGAAATGGAAAATCACTGCTTCCAACTACTGTAGTAGTACTTGATTTCAAGAGAGAACCATTGGTGGATACTAAAACCATAGGGAGAAAGATAGGGGAGGGTACTCACACAGCCCAAAGCGTCACATCCCAAGTTACTTACTGATTACAAAGGGAGAAAAGAAATCTTTATAATGGGGGAAATATGGTAGGTAACATCTTAGCCAAATGATCAAACATAACCTCATCATTATGAATTTATTCACTGCATAGTTCCTCTGTTTTGATACGCTATGATGTGTGATACATTACCTGGTAGTATCCTGCCAAAACGTGTTTAACCCAAGTCTAACCATTAAGAAACAATGAGACATCTGAAATAGAATAGGCCTAGACTCTTGGAAAATGTCAATGTCATGAATAACCAAACAATAACAAAACATTAGCAAACCGAGCCACATTAAAGAACACTACAGGGGCGCCTGGGTGGCTTAGTCAGTTAAGCGTCCGACTTTCGCTTAGGTCATGATCTCGCAGTTCGTGGGTTCGAGCCCCGCGTCGGGCTCTGTGCTGACTGCCAGCTCAGAGCCTGGAGCCTGTTTCAGAGTCTGTGACTCCCTCTCTCTCTGACCCTTCCCTGCTCACGCTGTCTCTTTCTCTCTCTCTTTCTCTCCTAGAAATAAATAAAACATTAAAAAAAAAAGGAACATTACAAAGACATGAAAATAAATATAGCATATGATTCTTGCTCAAGTCTGGACTAGAAAAAGGAAACAAAGTGTTTTGTTTCTTTTTAAATATTTATTTTTGAGAGAGAATGTGCATGTAAGTGGGGAAGGGGCAGAAAGAGAGGGAAGAGAGAATCTCTAGCAGACTCCATCCTCAGCTCAGAGCCTAATTTGGATGACCTAAACCAAAATCAAGAGCTGGATGCTTAACCCACTGAGCCACCCAGGGATCCCGAAAGTAAAACAGTGTTCAATGGCAAAGTGTGCCATTATTGGGATGATTGCAGGAATTAAAATATGAACTTTATATTAGAAAATAGTATTGTGTTTGAGGCACCTGAGTGGCTCAGTCAGTTAAGTGGCCAACTCTTTATTTCAGCTCAGGTATGATCTCACAGTTCGTGAGTTTGAGCCCCAACATCTGGCTCTGCTACATGGGAGCCTGCTTGGGATTCTCTGTCTCTCTCCCTCTCTCTCTGCCCCTACTTGCTCTCTCTCTCTCTCTCTCTCTCAAAATAAATAAATAAGCACTTCTTTTAAAAAAGAAAAAAATAAAGTAGTGCTGTGTCAATATTAACGTCCTGAATGTGGGACTTGCATTGTGGCTATACAGGAAAATATTCTCATTTTTAAAGGCTATATGCTGAGGGGTTGGGGGTTTAGGTGTCTGGATGTCTGCAACTAACAAATGGTTCAGCTAAAAACACACACACATGCACAAAGGGAGGAACAGAGGGAAGGAGAGAAAGAAAATGTGATAAAAAGTTAAATTGGCGAGCTATAGAGATAGTAAATGGATGTTCATTGTACACTTCTTGCAAGTTTTCTGTCGGGTTGCCATCTTGCAAAATACAACATGGCTGAGGTAGATTTTTATATAGTCCCTGGAAGAAGACAGAATAATTAGACGATCTGAGAACCAGTAAACATTCATCAGCTGGTGAATCCTTACCAAGAATGCAAGCTTCAGCAGAAAACCCCAGAGGCTTGTGGAGGTAGTTGAAATTAGCAACAACACAATTATTTAATCAGTTAATTCCATACAAGACACCCGGTTAAATTTGAATTTCAGATAAACCATGAACAATTTTTTTAGGATAAGTATGCCCCCAAACATTGCCTGAATCACACTGTATTTTGCCTGACAGCCCAGCTCTAAGAGGCACTTTGACCTGCTCCATGCCCAGAGGATAAAGCATGCCAGGTCAGGAACCTCAGGACAGTTCAAGGTTAGGAGCATATTATATTTTTTATTTACTAATTTTATTTAATCAAGCTCAATTCTTCTTTAAAGTTTACTTATTCATTTTTGAGAGAGAGAGTGTGTGTAAATGGGGGAGGGACAGAGAGAGAGAAAGAGAATATTCCAAGTAGGCTCTGTACTGGCAGCACCTAGTCTGAATTGGGTCTTGAACTCACAAACTGTGAGATCATGACCTGAGCCAAAACCAAGAGTCAGAGACTTAACCAATTGAGCCACCCAGGTGCCCCTCAACTGTTCTTTAATGAAGACTACTCCTCAAGTCATATTTTCTCCTTCCATATTGTTGACACAACCCTAATTTAGACTCAATTTTCTCTCACTGCATTTCAAAGCCCCCCACCCCCACTCCACTGCTCCACTCTCCCAGCTTTGACTTTTAAATACTTCACTTTTCCCATCCTTTACACTACCTTTTTTCCCTTCTCAACTTCACCTCTTTAGCTTGGGTGAGAATAGTTCCAAAGCAACAGATGATAGTTCGTAGGGATCTCTTCTGGAGATTTGAGTCACCTTGTTACTCCACCCAATGCCATTAATAAAATGCCTTGACCTAAGCTGGTTAGGGACCTTCCCCTCCCAAGGAACACCTGGCTGTCTTGTCTTGCATTTTTGGTACATTTGGCATCCACGAGGTCAGAGCAGGTCAGAGAAAAAGATTGTGTATTACCCTCTCTTAAATTCCTTATCATAGAATCCTCTCCTTTTTTGGTCTTCTTTATCAGCTTCTCTTATTGTTTTGTCTAAATGTTAGTCAGCCTCAGTTTTTAATCATGAGCATTTTCTTTTATCTTCCTTAGGTCTAGTGCTTAGCAAAGTTCAATCATGTGTATATCATCTTTGTGATTTTTGACATCTCTGGATAATTATTAATAATTTTTTCAAATGGATTTAATTTTTTACTTCAATTTAAAATAATTTAAGAGGAGTAAATCATTATAAAACCTTTGGGGCACCTGGGTGGCTCTGTTGGTTAAGTGTCCTACTTTGGCTCAGGTTGTGATCTCCCAGCTTGTGAGTTTGAGTCTCTTGTCTGGCTCTGTGCTGACAGCTCAGAGCCTGGAGCCTGCTTCAGATTGTGTCTCCCTCTCTGCCCCTCTCCCATTGACGCTCTGTCTGTCTCTCTCTCTCTTCTTCAAAAATAAATAAGCACTAGGGCGCCTGGGTGGCTTAGTCAGTTAAGCGTCCAACTTTCGCTTAGGTCATGATCTTGCAGTTCGTGGTTTGAGCCCTGCGTCGGGCTCTGTGCTGACTGCCAGCTCAGAGCCTGGAGCCTGTTTCAGAGTCTGTCACTCTCTCTGTCTTTGACCCTCCCCTGCTCACCCTGTCTCTCTGTCTCTCTCTCCTAGAAATAAATAAAAATATTAAAAAAAAAAAAAAAAGCACTGGGGTGCCTGGGTGGCTCAGTTGGTTGAGTGTCTGACTTTGGCTCAGGTCATGATCTCCTGGTTCATGGGTTCAAACCCTACACCAGGTTCTGTGCTGACAGCTCAGAGCCTGGAGCCTGTTTTGATTCTGTGTCTCCCTCTCTCTGTGCTCCTCCCCTGCTCATGCTCTGTCTCTCTCTCAAAAATAAACATTTAAAAAACTGTTCAAAAATAAATAAACACTAAAAAAATTATATATATATATATAAACTTATAAAAATGCACACCCCAAAATAAATTACTGAGAAGAATTGAACTTCTTATGATCAGTCAGGAATAGTGGATATTTGGCTTATGTTTCTTATATCTTGCTTACAGTTAAGGAAACTGAGGCCCAGGAAGAAGATAAGTTGCTCCAAATTCAAACAGAGTATAGGTCGAGCCGGATCTATAGCTGGAGACTGGTGAGTCCCAGTTTTAGAGTGTGATCTCTGAATGGGAGCATTCAAAAGGAACACTGGTTCTTCAGGGTAGGAGAGCTGCATCAGAGGACAGGAGCTTGGTGCATGGTAGGTTAAAAAGAACATAAAAACTCTGGACTCAGAAAGACTCTGGTTGGGTCTCAACTAGGCCACTAAACTCATATAGCCATACCCCCCATGAGTTCACTCTTTGAGCCTCTGTTTTATAACATAACACAAACCGCAGAAGTTGGAGAGGACTGCTGGGTCCATGTGCTCAGCCCAGTGTTTTTTCAATCAGTTGAAGTTTCCTTCCTTCTGCCACAGACCCACAACAGCTATGTCTCCTTTTAAAAGAAATAGTTTTGTTTTGGCTTGTTTTTTTCTGAATAATCCCACCCTGATGTCTCTCTCTTACTGTTCTCAGTGTCCAGTATCCAGTTCTCCATCTGCTCAGGGATCATTGGCAAGGAGAGAGGCAGCGGCTTCCTGGCATCTTCCAAATGTCTTGAAAACTGAAGACAGCCTAGTGATCAGTTCTGATGGCCTCAGAGAGCCCCAGCTTTGGGTAGCCAAGGGAGGGCTGCAGGGTCTGGAATGTAGATTCCAGATCCAGTGAATGTTCATGAGGGGCTTTTGGAGTGGTGGTGGGAGTCCAGAGCCGATAGCCAAGAAAGAATTCTTGAAGACGTCTTTGGTGCAAAAAAGGTGATTTTATTATAGTACAGGAACAGGACCCATGGGCAGGAAGAGCTGCACTGGAGTTGTGAAGAGTGACTGGTTATGTACTGTGGAGTTGGGGTAGGTAAAGTCAAGAGGAAGTTTCTTAAAAGGATGTCCATATGCTAAAGAAAACTCACAGATTACAGGAGACTTGGCTATTGTCAAGCTAAGGTTGTTTTTCCCACTAGCAGAGCATTATCATTAAAACAGCAGGGAGTTCCTGGAGATTAAACTATTGATAAGATATTTGTAAACTGATGGAGACTCTATCAGTTTAACCATTTGTTTTCTAACCTTTCCTTTGGTTTGGCAGCCAGGAGTATCTACGGAGTATCACACATATCCAACCTGGGGGGGGGGGGGTTATTAGCTTGTACTTTGCCCTCAGCTTGCCTTATGCTCCCTCATTACTCAGAGGCCTCTTGGGAAGTTTGACTTTAGGAAGTCCTGCGTATGGAAGACCCAGGGAAAACCTAGAGAAGTCTAGAGTGAAGCATTTGATGAATATGGAGACGAGAGGCTCTTTCTCCACCATGACATTTTGAAAGGCAGGCAGTGGGATCCAAGAAGCAGCCTGGAGTTGGGTATTAGGTTTCCATGGGAAAAGAGATGGCTGTGGCTTGGAAGGGAGGCATGGGGGCGGGGGGGGGGGGATTTGGGAGGGAAAGTCAGTGCTGCTGGTCTGCATGACAACAGGAAAGGGAAGCAGAACTTTCCATCCCTCAGAGGGTGAGATTAGTTGAGGGAAAAGTTTGAAGCATGTGACCCATCCCCAGCTAGGAACCAGGGGGAAGTAGATGACCCAAGAGAAAAATAGGATGATCTGGGGAGTGTAAACCTAACAGCAGGACACAGCCAAGAAGAGGAAGGCTGAAATTAGCACTTAAGACATACTTGAGATTCTATGTGTTCTTGAAAAGAATCCAGGTGTTTCTGAATTCTTCTCAGTGCCAAGAAAGACAGATGGCAAAGTGACCTGGAGATTGCCAGATTTGGAGGGGACAGGGGTGGTGAGGGGGAGGTTATAGAGCACCCATACTGAAAATCATCTAGGAGCCACAGAGAGATCTCAAGAAGGACAACACAATGTCATCAAGTGCAGGGCAGGTCTCAGTTGGCAACAATGAACTGCTGGCGGTGGACTGGGCTGACAACCCACCATGAGTCCCCGAGTCTCAGACTCAGCATGAGATATCCAGAAGCAAGGCAAAGAAGAACGGGAAAGACACCAGAAAAGAAACAGGTCCAGTCACAGAGCCTGTGGATGTGTATGCGGGGACACTTCTTTCTGGTGTTACGATTCCAGAGGATCACATCCCCAGATGGCATCCTAGGAAAGTGGAGAAGGAAGTCTGAACAATGGGATACATCGGGGCGCCTGCGTGGCTCAGTCGGTTGAGTGTCCGACTTCGGTTCAGGTCATGATCTCATGGTTCATGGGTTTGAGCCCAGCATCAGGCTCTGTGCTGACAGCCAGCTCAGAGCCTTGAGCCTGTTTCAGATTCTGTGTCTCCTCTCTCTCTGACCCTCCCCTGCTCATGCTGTCTCTCTCTTTCTCTCAGAAATAAATAAAACATTAAAAAAAAATTTTTTTTTAATGAACAATGGGACACATATCCAATAGATCAAACTGAGAGAAGTAAGGGAGATGATTCATTTTCAGAAATACCAAATAAAAACTGTACTGTCTGGTTAACAGCAGGTTTACAACCTCTTGGAAAGATATACGAACCTCCCCTCACTCCAACAATGGAGTCCCAAACCTTTAGATACTTCACTTCCAGATTATTTCCCTTTCCATTTTGCATGCTTATTTTTGTGCACTTTGCAATGAGCATGCGCCAATGAACAAAGGGAGAAGGGACTGAAAGCCTCTGCATCTTCTGCATCATCTCAGGGAATGTACATTTTTTTCAATCAGACTACTTTTTTCTTCTTCTTTTTATTTATTTATTTATTTTCAAGAGAGAGAGAGAAGCAGCATGAGTGGAGTGGGGAAGGGACAGAGAGAGAGAGGAAGACACAGAATCTGAAACAGGTTTCAGGCTCCAAGCTGTCATCACAGAGCCCCATGGCAGTCTCCAACTCAAAAACCAGGAGATCATGACTTGAGCCGAAGTCAGATGCTTAACTGACTGAGCCACCCAGGCATTCCCAGTCAGACTATTTTTTACCTTACATGGGCTTAGGTGACTTCCAGGTAAGGCTGGAAACTCTGCAGTACTCCGTCAATGGGGAACAAGGGGGGAACTTGGATGCTAGGGGATAAATTGTCTGCTGTAACTGCTCCAGGTGTGCCTGTCCATCAGGTACCCATTCTTGCAAGAATATTGCTTCACTGAGCTACGAGTCTCTGCACCCTTCTTTTGATGGGTTGGTGCTTTTGCTCACACAAACCATCAAAGATATGATTTAAATCAAAAGGCTAAGATATGTTAACTGGCAAGTTAAAATTTCTCCCCCATAGTTTCCAGAAGAGAGTAGGGCCCTAGAGTAAGATTAGATCAATGGGGGGGGGCGGGGGGGGGAGAATCAAAGCCAAGTCCTAAATTTTCAAATTCAGGACATTTGTCACCATTACCATATTTTTCAACACTTCAAGATCTGGGAGTGTGTCTTTTTTTCCTCGCTCATCAAGCACATATCAGACATGACATTTCTTGAAAAAAATGAAATAAATAAATGACCATAGTATATTGCTAATTCTGGGGAAAGTTTTCAATTAGCAATAATTATGCTTTGGATCAACCTTATTGGCTATGATACTGCCACTAAGCAAACTTGTATTGTTATACTCAGATCGCAGTATCCTCACTGACCAGAGATCACCGGGGAGACCGAGTCATGCATGCAAAGGGAAAGGGCTTTATTACGGGCTCGAGCTTGGGCTCACAGACTTCACCAGTGCCGTGGATCCATGCTGAGAGCCTCGAACAAGGGCAGACTAGGGTTTTTATGGGGTTTGTGACAGAGGAGTTAAAGAAGTTGTGACATGGGAACAGTGATTCAATCATAATTATACAACATCATTGACAGCGGGTTTGACCATACACATTGTCTAGAGTATGCGTTACTTTTGGTGGGATCCAATTACAACGTTGAGAATACCTTTAAATTTAACCAATCACAGAGCGAGCCTAGGGACTTACTCGGCAACTAACGGGTTAACTTTAATGTTAGGTAACAGGGTCCTATCTTTAGTTTCTATCTCCAGGCCTCTCCCTTAGTAATGTGGAGGGTGGTCACTGGCCTTTCCTGATTGGGTGTTGCAAGGGTGGTTTCTCCTGCCTTGGGCAATGTATAACTGCTTGATAGTTTCAGGAAAGCTGAAACTCAGGCCTTCTAGTTTAGAGGGGAAACTTAAAAAGCCTGTCATGGAGTCAGTTTGGTTTAGACGTTTAGACTTGTGTCCTTGTAGTATATGACTAATTCCGGAACAACAAAGTCTAGGTTTGAGTTATTTGAGTCCACTAGCTTCCTGATTTTCCTGAGATTTGAGAACTTCTTTTACTTTATGCAACTCCAGGTTGTAAACAGAAGGTCCTGGAATAGCTCTTTGTCAGGCAGGAGCTGAAGAGTCTGTTAGCCCTTGGCAATTCCTCAAGGCACAGAAAGTAGAAAAGTCCAGCCTAAGCCTGACTTGGAGGAAGGTCTTTGAAAAGACTATACAAGGAGAGCCCCCTAAAGGCCCCCTGAATATTGTCTCCCTCCATTACAACACTAATTCTTCTCTGCCCTCTGTCTTCCATGGAACAGAAGAAGGAACATCTGTCTCCTCTGATATTCTAAGAAGGTGGATATCAGACTAGAAAGTCTTCCCTGATCAAACATTAAAATTCTAAACACACTTTTCAGTTTTCCCACATATGCCCTAATTTACAGGAAAGGCAAAGTTTGTTGTAAAGTTTGTCTGGAGGTGAATTCGTTTAACAGAGTGAAATGAACATTGTTGGCTGCCATCCATTCTCACCTTTCTCCTTCCTCACAGGACCCAGGTTTCATCTATTATCCCATTCTCCCTCAAGCATTACAAGTGCCCCAAAGCAACCTGACCCCACCTCCTCGCTCCAAGTGTGAGCCTGAAGGTCTAAGATGTGATTCTCAACTGGATGTGATATTGTCCCCCAGAGATGTTTGCCAGTGTCTGGAGATATTTTGGATTGTCACATCTAGGGGGAAGGTATCCACTAGGTAGAGGCCAAGGACACTGAGAAACATGCTGTCATGCATTGACAACAAAGACTTTCCACCCCAAAATGCCAGTTGTCCAATTGTAGAGAAACACTGGTCTAAGGGTAATGGCACTCCTCTTACCAGGGATTGCTTTAAGTCTGCAAGAATTTCTTGGAAAGTTGGTCTGGTCTTCTCTCCTGCTGGATATGGTGGTGGTCAGATGTGCTGTCAGAAATTGGCACTGTCATTGTGCCCCCCTGGGTTATGTCCTCTGTCTGTGAAGATAAGGTCCATATACATAGGAGGGCATAACTGCTGGATAAAGCTGGCATTGAAGCTTACCCCACCACTCTGAACTTCCAGGTTTGTGAGCCAATAAAAATCCTCATGGTGTAAGCCAGTTTTGAGAGAGGACTTCAACTACCTCCATTTTTACTTCAGTCAGTACTTCCTAATTAAGTTCCTTCCAACTTATCTCTTAACTCAGACAAAAGACTCTGCAGGGCAAGGCATCCTGTGATGGGAACCAGAAACTATCCCTTCAGGCAATAACCACTGCCCTGAGCCAGCAAGACCCCACGTGATTGACTCCAAGACAAGGATCTACCTGACCTTCATTGCCTACTGGCACGTACCCGCCCACCTTTGTCCCACATTCTCCTTAAAGACACCTAGAAGTATTTTCAGCACTTTGGAGAGTCTTTGAGACTCTAATCTGTTGTCTTCCTGGTGTTAGCCTCACTGAAATAAATTCCTTTTCTGTTTCACCACCACTGTCTCTCGGCCTTTGAATTTTGTCAAGAGTGAGTGGCTGGCCTGCGTGGGACCCCTGGAACCAGGTGCTATTGCACCCCTGTGCCCTGTTACAATTTAAATTGGGTTTTCACAGGGGTGCCTGGGTGGCTCAGTCAGGTCATAATCTCACAGTTCGTGGGTTCATGGGTTTGAGCCTCACGTTGGGCTCTGCACTGACAGCTCAGAGCCTGGAGCCTGCTTCAGATTCTGTGTGCCCCATTCCCCGCCCCACGCCTGCTCACACTGTCTCTCTTGCTCTCAAAAATAAATAAACATTAAATTTTTTAAAAATTAGGTTTTATATCAAACTCAAAGCTGCATGCATCATGATTTAATAAGTATTCTAACATAATTTTCTGAGAAATTTGAAAAAAAAAACAGAAAAGAAAGAAAAGAAGAAGAAACCCCATTATGAGGATATCAAAGAGTTTAGTGTAGAAAACTTTAAAGTTTCTGAATTCATTGTCAATCCCACTGTAATATTAGAATATCAGACCTTTGTAACAGAACTAATAAACCTTGATAAGAGAAAGGAATTAAATGTTCATGATGTAGCATTGCTGTAGAGCCTGGCTGGTCCTGTAACTTTCATTCATTCCACAAATATTTCTAAAAAGCCTGCTATGAGCCAGGCAATGGCCTGAGAGGTCATACTGTTAAATGAAACAGGCAAGTCTCTGCCCTTGTTGAACTTATATTCTAGGAAAAGGAGACAGACAAGAAACAAATAACCATGAAACATAATTAAATGACAGGGCAGGTGAGAAGGTGTACCTAGTGCTACAAGAAAAAACAATACATCAGGTCAGGGGGATTGAGAAGGCAGAGGAGAGGGTGGTGGACAGCAACTTCAATAGGCAGACAGAGTAGGTCTCATTGATTAATGACCTTGTTTGTTTTTAAATGTTTATTAATTTTTGGGAGAGAGAGAGAGCAGGAGAAGGGAAAAGAGAGACAGAAGATCCAAAGAAGCAAGCTCTACACTGTCAGAGCCCAATGCAGGGCTTGAACTCATGAGCCACGAGATCATGACCTGAGCTGAATTTTCATGCTTAAACAACTTAGCCACCCAGTGCCCCAAGAAATGACCTTTGAGAGGAGTGCCTGGGTATCTCAGCTGATTAAGTGTCCAACTCTTTGGGTTTGGCTCAGGTCATGATCTCATGGTTTTTGGTTTCGAGACCTACATCAGGCTCCGCACTGTTAGTGGGAGCACTGCTTGGGATTCTCTTTCCCTCTCTTTCTGTCCCTCCGCTACTCGTGCATGCGTGGTCTCTGTTTCCCTTTCTAAGTAAATGAAAATAAATAAATATTTTTAAAAAGTAAAGAGAGAGAGAGAGAGAAATGACCTTTGAGAGAAGATACTAAGGAGATGGGGGTGTGAATCAAACAGACACCAAAGAAAGGAAAAGCATTCTATACCGAGGGAAGAGCAAGTGCAAAGTCCTGAGATAAGAGCTCTCCTGATGTGTTGAAGGAATCACAAGAAGGTGGGGTGGCTAGGGTGGAGTGAATGAAGGGGTAAGAGGCACTAGGGGTGAGTTCAAAAGTAAAGAGTGGGGCTTTGTAGCCATTCTATGAACTTTGGCTTTTACTTCCACAGAAATGAGGAGTCATTGAGGGGTCTTGAGGGGGAAACCATAATCTGGCTTAGATTTTAAATGAGCTTTCTGGCTATCAAAGCAAAAGCTGATGATTGCAGCCATGCAGTGAATGATAGTGATAACTAACAGGTTGGAGTGCGGACGGCAAAACAGCTATGGATCTAGATGTATTTGAAGGAGCCAAAAAGTAGATAAAGCACACTGGGGAAAAAATTGGCCTACAAAGGTACCAATACAACCCTTCAACTTTTGACTCCATTGCTATAAGGAAAAAGAACACCAGCTGCTGGTTACGTTAAAGGTTGACTTGTCAAGATGTATCACAAAGTCAGGCATGTGGTTGAAGATAGAAGATATATGTAACATATGGAGGAGTGTTATTGTCTCCTGAACCAGACAGCCCCCAAATTTCTGCTTCAAGTTGTTAGAAATATGTCGAGATTGTGAAACAATAATTACAAAGATTCTGAGAAACTCAGCATTCCGTACAGGATCAAACCAAACCTTACAACTGGATTTTTATTTTTATAAATTTTTAAAATGTTTTTATTTCTGAGAGAGAGAGAGAGACAGCGCGAGCAGGGGAGGGTCAGAGAGAGAGGGAGACACAGAATCTGAAACAGGATCCAGGCTCTGAGCTGTCAGCACAGAGCCCAATGCGGGGCTTGAACCCACTAACCGTGAGATCATGACCTGAGCTGAAGTCGGACGCTTAACTGACTGAGCCACCCAGGCGCCCCTATAACTGTATTTTAAGGATCCCCATGATCAATTTAAATTCCCATGGTAGTATAATATGGACAAAGAGCTATATTGTCAATCTCTTTTTATTAGTATTGCATCTCATTTGAGAGAGCCTCATTTACCCTCAAGATGAATCTTAAAAGCAAATTCAGAACGGATGTTAGGCATTGAGGAACACATCGAAGAGAATGCAAATAAAAAATATTTTAAATTCTTTAAAAAATCCTCCAGTGATCCTGTAGAATCGAGACACTTGAGGCCGACTTTTCCTCAACCAGGTCTTTTGTATAAAAATTACTCAACTGGGTATGGTGACGCTACTGCCCCATAATAAATGTATTCATGTATCACCACACTCCCTTTAGACCCTATTAAAGGCCATTGTCTGCCTGTCAGACAGATTATTGGCTTGATTCTCAGGTCTGTTCAGACCCCAAGCATCTAGATAAGGCATTATACAAATGTCGCACCAACGTTTTAAATCACCTTTAGCATAGATAGTAGTTAATAATAGACTCTGCCTCATTTAAGTGGTTTCCAGCAGCGCCATTCACTTTACCGTAAATGCAATTTCTCCAGCTTTAAGACGGGTATAATGGTATTTTCCTAGGAATTGTTGGGAAGACTAGAGTTAATATTTGTAAAGCCATCAGAACAGTGCCAGACAATACCCAGGGTTTACGTGTCCATTATTGTTTTAAGACCTTTACTCCGCGGCATCTCGTGGATTTAAATGTAAATACCTTTAAAAAGCAGAGAAACCAAAACTTGTCATATTTTCTCAACACTCCCTGATTCTATTAGTCGTTCGAGGCTGTCAAATCATTTAGAACAAGACGGCGAGGAAGGTAACACAGTCAAAAGATGCAAAGAAAGGGAACCCCGCGTTGTTTGCTAATGCGAGGTGTGCACTCTTCGTTCAACATTTCCAGCACGGCTCTCCCGGATCATTATACTTTCGAGAACACGGTTTTGTTTTGTTCAGTAAAACGAACCCGTAAAAAAAAAAAAAAAAAAAAGCAGGGCATTTCCCTGCTCCACACTGAGGTCTGGGTGAACAGCTTAGACGCGGGCATTTCTAAGACCTCCCTGAGTCGTTGAATCACTCGGAATCGTCAGGAAACCAGCAAGAGCGCTACAAGGCCTCACACGCAGGCTGCACTTGCCTAGGACGCAAGCAGAGCAGCCAGGGGCAAAGCCGAGCCGCCGGCGCACGAGCCGCGCGCCCGGGCTCCGCGCCTGCCGCGGAGAACCAGAGGCTTGCTCGCCCGCGCCTCCCCGGGCCTTCCGAGGCCTAGGAGAGGCGGAGCAGAGCTGAGTACCGCCGCCCAACTCAGCGCCGGAGCCCCGGAGGGTGCGCGCGACTGCGGCGGCGGAAGCGGGCGGGGCAGGCCGGGGGCGGGGCGGAGGTGGGGCGGGGCGGCGGGCGGCCCTGCGGGCGCAGCGCGCGTTTCCGGCGTGCGCGGCGGAGCGCTCGGGTGGGGGCACCGCCGGCTTCGAATCGCGCACAATGAGACAGCGCTGAGCGCCGGAAGTGGGGCCGAAGGAAAACACGGAGAGGGAGCCCGGCCGGGACAGGAAGAGGCGGGGGACCGCGGCGGCGGTGGTGAGTGTTCTGGGGCGCCTTCTCCCGGTGTCCCTCCCAGACTCGCCTCCGGGGTGGGTCTCCGGTGGGTTCCCTCGTCTCCGGAGTAGAGGGCGGGCCCGGCCCGGGAGAAACGTTGGCTCCATCCCCCGCCGGCCTCCTCGCCTCAGTTGCGAGGATCAGGGAGCCCCCAGGCCGGCGGGGACTGAGCTCTCGGGTTCGAGTCCGCATCTTCACTTTGTGTCAGACCCTGCCGGCGCCGGAGAAGGGACTTGGGTGGACGCCCTCGGCCCCGGCCCCCTAGCCGGCTGGGGGGGACCCCGGAACCCCATCGAGGAGGCAGGTCACTTCCTGCTTCCTGGTCCCCGAGGTAGCTTCGTGGCCAGGAGTGCGGGGACGCCTCCTCTTTCTCTGCCCCTGGCCTGGAAGGGTGGAAACTGAGGCAGACCGGGGATGGGGCGATCAGAGACTGGGGTTGGAGAGGGAGAAATGCTGTTCGTGACAAAACCAAACTTGTTTGGGGTTAGAGAATGAGGACTAGGGAGGTGAGCTGGAGTTGTCTCTTGGTGGGAAGCCCAGCCCCTTTTCACTAGAGGGACTCTTGGTGGGGAGCGAGCCCCTCTTCAGCCCTGGCGACGGAAGCCTGTGGTTCTGAATAGTGGTGGTGAGGGGGAGCCGAAATCCTTCCCTGGAGCACTGAGAAGGGGCAAAAAAGTGAAGCTGAGAGATGAGCTACGTTCACAGAAAGTTTCGGTTACTTTGTATAGCACTTAAAAGTAATTGCCAACTTTTTTTAAAAAAAGACTGTTTCCGGAGCTTTTTAACAGGATTGGTTTGGGATGAGGGTTTTGTTTTGTTTTGTGGAGGAGCGCCTTTTTTTTTTTTTTAAAGGTAAACCCAACCAACTTGGTGTGAGTAACATTTTTTTATACTGCAGTTCTCAAGACTGTAGGGAAGCTTCCCTTAGTCACAGATGTAATCTTCACGTTAAATAGTAAGTACTAATTTTCATGGAGAATATTATAGAACTCAAGCCTCCCAACTTCTAGTGTGATGCACCGATTGTTAGGATGTGATGGAAATTAGGAAGAGTTTCTTACAGGCTTTTGAGCACCTGTGCAATAAACGTATGGTATTTCACATGCTTGATATGATCTCTTGTTACCGTTTGATGATTTCCCAAAACTCCTTCTTCCAGGTACAGAGTAAGAAAATTGAAGTCAAAGACCATGGGAGATGCAGCAAAACCTTATTTTGTGAAACGCGCTAAAGACCGGGGAACTATAGATGATGAGGATTTCAGAAGGGGTCACCCCCAACAAGATTATTTAATAATGGATGATTATGTTAAAGGTCACAGCAGTAAAATGGAAAAAGGCCTTCCAAAGAAAAAGTTAACACCAGGGAACTATGGGAATACCCCCAGAAAAGGACCATATGCCGTTTCCAGCAATCCCTATGCATTTAAAAACCCGATTTACAGTCAACCCGCTTGGATAAATGACAACCACAAAGATCAGAGTAAGAGATGGCTCTCTGATGAACTCGCTGGTAATTCAGACAGTTGGAGGGAATTCAAACCTGGACCTCGAATTCCGGTTCTGAACCGACCCAGAAAAGACTCCTTTCAAGAAAGTGAAGATGGATACAGGTGGCAAGATGGACGAGGCTGCAGAACTGTAAGGCGACTGTTTCATAAAGACTTGACCAGCCTAGAAACCATGTCAGAAATGGAAGCAGGAAGCCCTGGTAATGTGTTCCAACTTGTCAAGTTACAAGCCCAAAGTTGCAGTATCTTTTCTTTTTCATCCAAATGAGGTTTATTATTTTTAGCAATGCAGTTCCCAGTTTTTCATAGTTTCTGCTTATTTAATGTGAATATTTTAAGAATTGTAATCATGGTATTTGGGCAACTTCAACACATTGCATGTATTGGTCCCCTTAAAAGTTTACTTGGCCACGAGGCTCATTTTACTTCAGGAAAACGTATTTCCCATTGGTACTTTTCTACAGAAGAGGATGATTATATCCCCCTGGGGACTATTTCATATTTTCTGAGTGGTGTATATGTATTTTCTAAATTATGTATTGTAATTTTGTATTTGAATAGTGAATGTGTCCATAATATAAATGACAGAGTATAAAGCTAAAACGAATCCTATTCAATGTAAATACACAATATAGACCTTATTTATTTCCTGTCTTGGAGGATTGTATGTCTTTTGGATAGAGCATTAATCTCCAGAGGTAGTCCAAGATTTTTTTTTTCCCCTCACAAGTGAGCAGCATGGCAAACAGGCTGAGACACGCTAAGTTTTGAAAGTCAGAGATACTGATAAGTTTTGCCTTTTAGTGTCCATAGAACCAAAACCCATTTCTGAGGACCCTGTGTGCTTGGTAATAATTGCCCCAAAGTGACTATTTGTACATTTTTCTAAAAGGTGAATAGTGGATTTTGTCCATGTAGCAATGATTTCTATAAACAGGAAGATTATCTAATGGACAATAATTCCTAAAATGAAATAAACTCATAAATATGAAGGAAAAAGTAAAACAGTACTTAGTCTGAAAATACAAATTATGCTTGGAAAAAGGGGCTTTTAAATTGATTTGCTGTGAGTCTTTTTTAGTGACTATATAGAATGGGTAGCAGACTGGCCAGCACTTTAAAGTTTTTTGTTTGTTTGTTTGTTTTTAGTTTAAATACATCTAGGCACTCTCCTAGGTGTCCAGAGGCCCTTCTCTTTCATGTTACCTCACAGTGGCCAGCTTATGTTTCTGTCTGTTCAAAGGTGTTTGAATTTGTGACTTGGACATGTAGAATACTTAAGAGAAAAAATGTCATGTATTTTTAAAGAGTCTTTTGATAGTATTAAATGAGACAAAAGGTGCTTTTTTTTATTGAGGTGGGAAAAGTAAGAGAAAATGTCTTGTATCAAAGAGTACAGACAGAATGAGGTGTTATAAAGGAATCAGTCAGGAGAGAGAAAATCTTGGCCTCATAACTCTCGAAGCTAGAACGAACTTGAAGGAAGTGTCTGACGCAGTGCTCTGTCGTGATATATCAAGGTAGAATCACAATTTTGCAAAGCAGGCAGCTGTAGCTTGGCAAGGTTAAATTTATCCAGACTGTTTATGCCGGGAGGTAGATGAGGAAGTGAAGTTGAAATTGAGTACTGTGCTGCTTTGGCCATTAACAGCCTCACTGGACATTGAATTTGACAGAGGGAAACCATGTATTGATAATTTCTCAACTTTTGATTTGTATTTTTCTTTTTAAAAGTCTGTGTATATTTAAGTCTTTTCTATTACTGTGTCCAGCTATGACATGGACATTTTAACTTAGTTACCAATAGTCTTTTTAAAAGAAAAAGTTGATCTTGAGTAGCATTATAAAAACAAAAGATTTACAAAACAAAAGTTTGCAAATAGATATTAATAGGGACTGTTAACAGACTGAAAGCCTCATATATGTATTCTTGTTTAGTGTGAAAAGCAACCGAAAAAGTTGCTTGAACAGGAAGTACATACTTTACTATCCTTTTAATTGAAGGCAATCCCCAAACCCCCATGTTCTTTCCATATGAGAAAGAGGTATGTACTTTCACAGTTGCTAAATGGACTGTTCAGCTTCAAGCCCTTGAAAATCTTCATAAAGGAAATAATACTAAGCTGTGGTATAAAATTGCTTACTGTAAAGAGAAATTCAATTTAAAGTATAAACTTTGCACTGCACTCAGGATCCTAAAAAGGTTCTCATTAAAGGGACTGAAATTTTCCTTGAATCAGAATTGTGTCTTAATACGAAAGCGTCTCATCAAATGATGATGATAAGATATAATGAAAATTATCTTAGAGTTGCTTTGTTTTTTAATACTTCTTTTCTGTCTTCCCGTTCTACATTACTGCCCTGTACATCACCCCTCACATATCCTAGATTGCCAATGTAATGTATTTGGGACAATGCCATTAGTGATTTTAGCTGGAAAATATCCACTCAAATACACATGTCTTTTGTGAGTGGAATAATGGGCCATATGCAAATAAAACGTGGAAGACTTGGAATGGTTTATGTAGAGAATTTATGTTACAAGATGCATGAGATGAGCCAGGTCATCTTCCTCGAATTATGGGAACTCTTTAGGAGTACCCAGCTTTATCCTTCCAAGAGTCCCGTCAATGAGATTTTACTTGCTATTTTACCATGCAGTCCTGTGAAACTCAGTTCAGAAGGTGATACTGTCTTGTCAGTTACGGTCTGTTCTAAATGTGATTGGATCTGGATTTTAGTAAGTTCATTCCAGTTCTTATATTGTTAGATAAAAGGCTGGATTTCAGAATTCCATCCATGCTTCAAACTTTATTTCAAGTCCCATTACTTTGATTCAGTCATGTGTGCCTGAACCAAGTTCTTTTCTTGGACCAGCATTTTCCCCATCTGTACAATGGGGATAATATTAGCATCTATGACAGGATCATTGTAGGGATTAAACGAGGCATTGCATATAAAGTGCTTGCATTGCATCTGTTGCACAAAAAAATACCCAATAATGACAGCTGCTGTCATCACCGTCCAAATTTCTGCAGCCATCTACTTCTCTGTATAAAAACAAGGAACTGGGTGTCTGGCTGGCTCAGTCTGTGGAGTGTGAGACTCTTGGTCTCAGGGTTGTGAGTTCAAGCCTCATGTTGGGTGTAGACATTACTTTAAAATTTCTTTAAAAAAGCAATAAGGAATTAATTATACTCTTTGGAGGAAAATTGAAGTCACCGTGGAAAATGACAGCAAATATGTGAGAAGCCTTTGTGATCAAGAAAGAGGAGTTAAAAAAGACATTTGGTTCCATATCAATTACAGTTTTGTGGACTAATGTGGACTTTTCTAATGGGTATTGAACATATTAGTGTAAATCTCTAATGAGCATCAAAGTAAGACACTTGTTATGAACACTGAAATCAGATGTAATTATTTAGTGTAGAGCTTGTAATGATATGCAAATTACTTGTGAATAGACACACAGCTAAGTTAAAAGAAGTTCTTGTCTCAGAAGTTTATGCAGACTGGGGCACCTGGGTAGCTCAGTCAATTGTCCTAAGTGTCCAAATCTTAGTTTTGGCTCAGGTCATGGTCTCATGGTTTGTGGGTTTGAGCCCTGCATCAGGGTTTGCCCTGATGTGTGGAGCCTGCTTGGGATTCTGTCTCTGTCTCTCTCTGCCCCTCCCCTGCTCTTTCACTCTCTCAAAAATAATAAACTTAAAAAAAAAAAAAGTTCATGCAGACCAAGAGCACTGTCTTAAAAAATTGTGATAATTTAATTGGGAGTAGGGGAGTCTTAAAAAGCAAGTATTAAAGTAGACTGATTTTTCTTTGCAAATGACTACTTACCTTTTAGTATTTTATTTGTTTGGTCCATTTTGATTGTTTTTTAAAGAAACTATTTGTCCTAATACTTTAATTTCTTTTAATTGTCACTTATACTATAGAAGCTATTCACAGAATTTCAGTATGTATTCACCTTACAGTACTTTAAGCACAATGCTTGCTACTTTTCCTTTAGAGCTGTTCGCAATAGCTTTTTTCAGCCTCCCTTTTCTGACTCAGAAGTTTTTCAGTCAACTGATTGATTTTAAGTTCCATAGGAGAAATGAGTTCCACTGTAAACGTGACCTAGGAATTGGCTCATGCAGGGCTTTTCAGTAAATTTCTATTTTGAAAGACTAATTTTTGATAAGTCACTTAAAGATTATTCAAACCATTTATCATGCAATTTTAATTAGGGGAATGAGTTTTGTTTTAATCCTATGTATTACTGGTAGCTTCATTTTCAGAGCTTGATAGAAGTTATCAAAGCTTATTTAAGACCATTGTTTATAGGTCATCTTCAGTTTCACAGGTAGAAAAGTTATAAGTTTAAAAGAAGGAACAGATTTATTTATTAGTTATAAAGATTACAGAACTAACAGCAGAGTTTAAATTAATCTGTACTTACAGAAAACATTTATTTTAACTATTGGTTGTTTTTCTTTGAAATGTGCTTAGTGTGCAGGCTATTCAAAGAAACTAAAATGAAAGTAAAGATAAGATGGGAACTAGTTGTTCTCAGTAAATAAAATTTTGGCCTGGACTCCTTTTGTGAATATGGGAGGAGGGCCAATCACGTTAAAGCTAAATTTACAACCAAATGATGGATTTTCATTCCAGATAAGAACGTAGTTGATTTCTGGCTTCTTTGGAACTATCTTGTTGTTCTTTGCTCTGTTGAGATTGTTCACTTAAAAAAAATGAAAGCAAATGTGGATAGTTTTCATTGGAATGACAGGTATACTTAAAGGCATACTAGAGTAGGATACATTTACATTGTAATAATGACATATTAGGTATATTAGAATTCCTGGTATGCTCGCCTTCAGAGGATGATTTTTACTATTGCTTGAGTATGCTTGGGAGCACACTGGGAAAAATGATAAAATCACATTGTATGGTTGAAGTGGATTCTTTTTCAGTGTTCCAAAAAGAGGATTTCTGTGAACCGATGTGTCCAGATGAGGTGGTTAATGAATATTCACGCATTGTATCCATGGAAGAGCTTTCCTTTGGCTGTGTTCAGATGTATTCTGTTAATCACATAATTTACGTCATAAATTTGTACGGTCTGCTTTGTCATCAGAGCAGTATTATTTATTCAATATTGCCAATAATATTTTCCCCCAACTTAAGAAAACAAGAAGCAGAGGTCCAGACCTCGGAAGCCACGGAGGTCTAGAAATGAGGAAAATGAGCAGGACGGAGACTTGGAAGGCCCCGTGATCGATGAGTCTGTGCTTTCAACGAAGGAGCTACTGGGCTTACAGCAGGCAGAGGAACGATTAAAAAGAGACTTCATTGACAGGCTCAAAAGGGTAACGTCTTTGATTTGTTACTTAAAGTTGTCTTGGTGTAAACTCTGTTAGTAATTGGGATTATGTGCTTTGATGAGTCAGGAATCCTACTGCAATTAGTAGTATTTAAGGACTGTGAGTTAAAAAATAAAAGTGACAGTTTGATTTAATAGAATTACTTCCAAAAAAATGACTATTAGGATAATAGTAAAGAGTGACAATAATATGTTAACAGTTTCTAAAGTGAGGGGGAAATCGTTTCTAGCTAATTTTTGTTTGCCTGTATTTTGGAAGATACATATATATGTCTCTATAAATCTCTTTGAATTACAGCGACCAAGAAACTACCCTACAGCTAAGTACACCTGCAAACTTTGTGATGTTTTAATTGAATCCATTGCATTTGCCCATAAGCATATCAAAGAGAAGAGGCACAAGAAAAACATTAAGGTAAGTTTAATGTAACCCAAACAAATGTTTACTTGTCAGTTGTTTTACTTGTCATCTTTTGACTTTCCCCTCTTTAAGACTATGATATTAATAACTTGACTATATTATTGAATTTGTTTTAGCCAAAATACATTCATTGGTCAGGTATGTTTTGTGGGACAGTCTTGTGAATTTCTTTAAGAACAGTACCAGGATGAATGAAGTCATTAATACGACGTAGGTATATGCCCTTAATGCCAGTCAAAATAAAGAAAATAATTTGTCATTGCTGCTTTTAATGTTCTTTCCCTGCACTTTTTCCTAATTGCTGCCTTCCTTCTATTATCACTTTATGTGCATAAAGAAGTATATATGTTTGATGAGATGAAGACTAACACAGCTAAGGTGAGAGGGAGAGCTAAGAAAAATATTCCAGAGTATTCTACAGGGTGTTGTCTCAGTGAATGGTAGAAGGTGAAAACTGTGTGAGTCATTTTTAATCTCAATATTGATCTTAAAAGGAGAAGCAGGAGGAAGAGTTGCTCACTACGTTACCCCCGCCTACACCCTCCCAGATAAATGCAGTTGGTATTGCCATTGACAAAGTGGTACAGGAGTTTGGCTTACACAATGAAAACTTGGAACAGAGACTAGAAATTAAACGTATCATGGAAAATGTGTTCCAACACAAGTTACCAGGTATTTTCTAGATTTGTTTTTCTATTTAGCTACCTAAAAAGTACCTCATTCATTTTTCCTACCAGTAGCAATTTTCATCTAATAGAAATTGAGTTGCCATGTCCTGAAGCTCTTAATTTTTTGTGTGTTTTTATTTCTCCTGGCTTTTCCCCAAGGTAACAAAGACTTTTACGTGCATTGTCTTTAAACCTGTTTTCATTATGAATCTCATTGTACACGTGTACTTTAACTGCCCAGTATTATTGAGGCACTGTGAGGCCCTTGTGCGTATATTTGTTTACCTTGCCATCTCTTTAAATTGACATAATATTTTGAGTTAAGAAGTATATTCGAGTCATTTTCAGGTTGTATGTCCCAAAAAAGTTCTGTTTAACCACTTTTCAAAAGAATTGCAACATCTAAAATGAGCTCTGAAAACTATTTCGTAATAGATTTTGTGTACTGTTGATTAGTTTTCCAAGTTTTGTCCATGGAGCCACAGAAAACTATTTTGTATAACGGTCCACAAGTGATTCTGAATCACAGTTAGGGTTGGAATCACTATTCGGAATTTATCACTGTATCACCCTTAGAACTATTTGTTCTACTGAAAAATCACTCATATAGCGTATCATTCATGCTTGTGTATGTTTTCATAAAAATAAAGAGCAAGTATTTGTTCATTTCATTATTTCTGTATCTCATCCTTTACAGTCTAGACAAGTTCCTGAAGAGGCATATATAATTTCAATAATTTCTGCCATGAATTTCCATTGTAAAACTGAATGTATTTTAAAACCCCCACACAAAAAAAAAACCCTGATGAGGAGGAATCATTTTTTTGGCACAAGGGTAG
Source organism: Proteles cristata cristata (assembly GCA_017311185.1). Taxonomy (NCBI): domain Eukaryota; kingdom Metazoa; phylum Chordata; class Mammalia; order Carnivora; family Hyaenidae; genus Proteles; species Proteles cristata. The sequence goes on along the minus strand of JAESUZ010001312.1, from coordinate 993,916 downwards.
TAAATAGTCAAACTTAGGGGGGAAAATACCATATATAAATATAGTCAGGACACACACACACCTTCATCTGAAGAGTGAATTGCTTTATTGCCTAGCATTTTAAGTTATGTCATTGATACTATAATTATTTTCAAAAGTTTTCTGAAATAGAGTATATTATATTAAGGGCTTTTTGGTTTATAATGAGTATTCATACTGAAAAGTAACCTTTAGGTCATTTTTATGGTTATTTTACTGAACATGATCTTTATAGTAAATTACACCTATGCATGTTTTCTAAAGGTAAAATGTTTGCATTAACTCTTTAGTTTGTTATTGAGTTTATAGATCTGAGACAAACGCAGCCCTTTTTGACTTTCACATTATAAAAATGTTTGCAAATGGTATTTTCTGCACAAAATAAAAAGTAATAATTTAGAAATTTTTCTGGACATGTTTTATACTTGATATGAAAAGAGTGGCTGTTAGGCTAAACCACAGACAATATAGTCTTTCCTGTTATATATAATAAAAATGAAGACAACAGCAAAGAGTCAACCTTTCCTTTTAGTTTGTTTATGCCAGACTTGAATACTGTCTTACTTTCATGTAATTTCATGTTTTAATTGGTGATTCCGTTTCTGAAATAGCAGTGTTTTGTTATGACTTTTGAAAATTTTCACTTTATGACTTATTTAATTTTTTTTTCAGATTGTTCTCTGAGATTATATGGGTCATCCTGTAGCAGATTGGGTTTCAAAAATTCAGATGTCAACATCGACATTCAATTTCCGGCCATTGTAAGTACAAAATGAAATGTTGGAATTTTCACAGTGGTATGGAAATTTTTTTCAAATGTGAGCTATATATGAATATGTTTTAGATATTTGAAGATAGTGTAAGTGTAATGGTGGCAGCATTTTTTTCCCCTAAAATTTCAAGTTTTTGCTCTTCTGCCTATCTTAATGGAGCTTTTTAGATTCTGTTCACTTGAGAAGATTAAATTATATTGGTAAAGTCAACTTTTTAACATCAGAGAAAGATTTCAGATTTTAAATAAATAAATATTTTTGACCCCAAAAGCTCAATTTGCTCCTAAGTTCCTTCTTTTATACATCTACTTTGTTAAAATAATTGTGCGTTTGAAGAACCACAGTTAGCCTGGATTTCCAGTTTAAATGTGATTTAAAAAGATGTTGATGAGTCAGAATTTTGAATCCGGAAGGCACTTTCATAGATTATCTATCTGCTGGTGTTTCCCCAGCCCAGTTTGAACCTATGCCCGTTTGCCTAGGTTGCTAGTTAATAAAAAAGGTTCCTGGGCAACACCTCAAATGTTATATTTTACAGTCACTCCTTCCTTGCCATCTCTGACTGCTATTGCTAGCTACATGGTCAGCTTACCAATAGACTCTTCCTTTAACCTTAAATTCTGATAAGTAATTCACCAGTACAGTGGTTATTTTAGTCTCCTCATTTCATTCAGCAAATACTCACTGAGTCCATGTTGTATGCCAGCCACTATACTAGATTTCAGAGGACGAAACAGGTAGGATTCCTCCCCCATGGAACTCACACCTACTTGAGGAGATAAGTAATTACATATATATGATTGATTGTAATGAGAGCTATGCAGGAGAACAAGGTTCTGTGATAGAAAAGAATAAGGGATGTGTAGATCCAGTAGTCATGAAGGCCCCCTTTGAAGTGATAACATTTAAGCTAGGCTCTAAATGATGAAAAAGAGTGGAGAAGTGAAAGGGTAAGTGTTTTGGGCAGAGGGAGCAGTGATTGCAAACACCCTACATCAGTATGGGCATGGTCTATTCAAGGAGCTGAAGGGATGATTGTAGAGCCTATGTGGAGGGACCAAGGGAAAGAAGCAGCTTTAATGGTCGGAGAGAGGGCCCAACATGCTGGATCTGTGGGTCTTGGGAATGTTCCATTGTGACCTAAGGGCAGTAGGAAGCCATTGAAAGTTTTAAGGAGGGGCATGACTAGGTCTGATTTATGATGTTAAATGGTTTTGGTTCCAATGTGGAGCAAGGATTGGAGAGAGGCAGGGCTGAAGTGGAGACCAGCAAGCAATCTGCTGAAGTAGTCTTCTTCTAGAGGAGAGACGATTCTAAGAGTTTCTTGTCTTTGAGATGTGCTGAGAAGCTGATTACCTCAGGAGTGAGTTAATCAGGATTTAACTGTGTAGCGGGTCTCTTGCCCTCATCTGGTGCTCATCTCATGTCTCCGATGTGTGCATATAGCATAGTGACTAATTTCTTTACTTAGGTAGCAGTGTGCTTCTAATTTGGAAAGGACTTTGGATAACTTCAGATGACTGTGTATTATCTCTGAAATAGAAGTATATATGGATTTGTGATGTATTCATTGATTTGTTTCTTAGATGTCTCAGCCAGATGTTCTCTTACTTGTTCAAGAATGTTTAAAGAACAGCGGTAAGGCCAAACTCCACATTTTGCTCTTAATTGTTCTATTTTATCTATATCTTATTTGTCAAATGTTGCAAATAGGAGGTCATGTGTCTTTTAATTATTTCTGTGGGTAATATCCAAACAGAAAACCAAAGCAAATGACCATGAATTATTAGCTAGTTGGAGTCTTGCTAATTGTTCTACAATGCAAAATAACTGTTTTGTAAGTAAAGCTTTTAGCTTGCTGATAAATGTTACAATTTGTAAAGATTGAGTCCTAAACCCAGACTAAAAAGATGCAAAGTATGTAAAATTTACTCTTGATGGTAAAACTGTGATCTGCTTTATTCTTTAAATTAATACTTTACAGACGATAAACAGATGTGACCCAACTTTGATGAATAAATCAGCAAACACTTGTTCCCAGTTAGGGTTACCAGTTGTCTAAAGTAATGTTCGGCTTAGGACTTTGACTTTTTAGGTTCTCCATAGGCCCCATTAAACTGTCTCATCCCAATTAGTCTTCCCCATCCTTCTTTTGGTTGAATGAGACATTTAAACATTCTTACTTCAGCAATATGTGTTTGAGCCCAGATATTTTAGTAGCTTTTGCAGAAGTTTTGTTTTTGAATATCCTGTCCACATTTCTAATTACCTTATCCACATAACACTTAACTGTCCTGATCCAGTAATGTAGTCGTTTCTAATCAAATGTGAATTTTGCAAAATAAGGGTTTTAAATTAATGTGATTACTTGATTGTTGTGCATAATACTGTTCTCCTTTTCAAGCCATCTCAGCTTTATTTCATAGTCTTCTCTCAAAAGGCTGAACAGATTAAGTCACAACTTGTACTTTATCTTGTTCTGCTTTTAAACAAAATTTAATTAACCTACTTAATATTTTTTTCTTCTTTCCTCAGAGTCTTTTGTTGATGTTGATGCAGACTTCCATGCTAGGGTGCCAGTGGTGGTGTGCAGAGAAAAGCAAAGGTCTCCATTTCTTTAAGCTGTTTACATATTAAGTAGAAACTTGCCAGAAGCACATGTACTTTATTATCCTCGTGTCCAGTTTCTAGAATAAGACTCCTTATGTGGTTCATTTCACAAGCTCACTATTAGCATTCTCTCTATACTTTTGGCATTTGATGCAAGAGGAAAAGGTGTTTTATTTTAAGAAGAATAAAATTATTTGAAAGGAAGTATAGGAAGAAAGCATCTTGGCCAATTTTGTTTCAGTATAAAACACCTTTATCAAATGGTTATTTGCTCTTAGCCACCTTACATTGCCGTCCTTTCTAGCAGTATCTTTAGCAGCGCTGAATAACAATTAGTGTGACCTCCCCCGTGCCGCTCCTCCCTCTGGAAGCACTATCATCACCACGGCAAATGGGTGGCTTGTAGGCTGGAATGATTCTTCATTAGGCAGATTCCTCCAACTCCTGGGAAAACATTCTTTTATTCTTACAAAGATGAATCCATACCCTCATTTGAAACATGTTACAGTATCTTCCTAATTTTCATTTCCCTTCAAAAATATTTTAATATATGAAAATACAGAGTTCTAGTTCTGAAAAATAAAGTTCGGTCAGCGAGTAGCTGCCCTATCTTTTTCTTAATACAGTGGCCTAAAATGACCCATAAAGATTTAGTAAGTTTTTTATTTTTCGTTTTGAAGATCTTTATTATCTGTGCAAATTAGTTGTTGGTGTAAAAGATAACTGATACCTGTGTAACACTTTTTATCTTTCTGTCTTTCTTTCCCATCCCCACCCTTTACTCCACCAGTGGTCTTCTTTGTAAAGTGAGTGCAGGAAATGAAAATGCTTGTCTGACAACAAACCATTTAACCGCCCTTGGAAAACTTGAATCAAAGCTGGTTCCTTTGGTGATTGCGTTTAGATACTGGGCAAAGGTAGGTTTGAGTTCTTTAAATGCAAGAATACATACTATATATGCATAAACAGTATGCTTTGATCTTTGCATGGTTAATTTAATCTTAAACATTTGGATGCATATTTATAGACATGAAGGGAGTAGGCATCTTTAGTATTGGAACCTTAAATTTAATGTTTACAGAAAGGAAAATTTAGTGTTTCTATTTCACTATAACAGTGTTGCTCAAAAGGTCAAAATGATTAATAGTGCTTATTAAAAATCAGATTTGTGGGTCAAATCCCAGAGGATATAGTCCAAGAATTTACATTCTAACTAGTTTCCCAAGGTGATTGTTAGGCACAGGAAAGTTTGAGATAAACCTTCTCATACCATTTCCTATAGTGTACCCAGAGACTCCAAAAAATGGAAGCCACTTTCTGGTCATGCTTACGTTTCTATAATGTTTTAAATATGACATCTCAATATTTATTAGAGCATTTAGTATTTCCTTAAAACATGATTATAAAATTGAGATTCTGGGTAGGTGCTTTGTAGAGAAAAGCCAAAGCTCTGCTAATTAAGATACAGCAGCAGCAATATGTACTTTCTATTGCTCCAGTCCAGGATAAATGGAGGACTGCTCCACATTTAACTGGGTGAGTTGATAATTATAATATGCCATGCTTTGAAAGCTGCTTCCTACTCCATCACTAAGTAGGCTATGCTTTTTAAATTGTTATTCCTATTAGTGCTAATGAATTTGCCTATTTCTCTCCCCGATCACCTTTTTGACCAATGTGTGAATTTTCAAGGCATTAGCTTCAGATGAGGGGACTACTATACTGGGCGGAGCTAGTTGGCTTGCACTTGGGATAGAACTATCATTTTGATTATATTGCTAAGTGGGTTTTTAAAAATATTTGTTTATTTTGGAAGAGAGAGCGAGTGAGCACGTGAGCAAGTGGGGGAGGGACAGAGAGAGAATCCCACGCAGGCTCCACTCTGCCAGTGCAGAGCCCAATAAGGGGCTTGAACTCACCAACCGTGAGATCATGACTCTAAGCTGAAGTTAAGAGTTGGATGCTTAACTGACCAAGCCAACCAGACACCCCATGATTTCATAAATAAGTGTTTTAACCAACTGAGTGGATTTGCTGTGGATGTCAAAAAATGAAATAACAGGAACACCTGGGTGGTTTACTTGGTTGAGCGTCTGACTTGATCTTGGCTCAAGCCATGATCTCACGGTTGGTTGGTGAGTTCAAGCCCCACATTAGGCTCTGCACTGACAGTGTAGAGCCTGCTTGGGATTTTCTCTTTGCCTCTCCCCAACTTGTGCACATATGTGCACATGCTCTGTCTTTCAAAATAAATAAAAGTTTTTAAAAAATTAAATAACAGGGGTGCCTGAGTGGCTCACTCGGTTGAGCATTGGACTTCAGTTCAGGTTATGATCTCATGGCTGGTGAGTTTGAGCCCTGCGTCTGGGCTCTGTGCTAACAGCTCAGAGCCTGAATCTTGCTTTGGATTCAGTGTCTCCTCTATGTCCCTTCCCACTCATGCTCTGTCTCTCTCTCTCTCTTCTAATAATAAATAAACATTAAAAAAAAGTTATTAAAAAATAAAATAACAAATGTTAGTTTAGCTAACAAGATTAAAATTTGAAAATGAAGTTTCCACTCAAAACCACAATATGTGGTTGCTCCAAAAGTATGAAGAAGTTTTTTTTTTTTTTGTAATTTGTGGTATTTTATTCTGAGAAGTAAACTATCTAATACACATTTTATTTATTTATTTTGATGTTTATTCACTTTTGAGAGTGCACGCAAGGGAAGGGCAGAGAGAGAGAGGGACAGGATCTGAAGCAGGCCCTGTGCCAACAGCAGCGATCCCAGTGTGGGGTTCGAACTCACGAACCACGAGATCATGACCTGAGCCAAAGTCAGACTCAACCGAGTGAGCCAACCAGGTATCCTGAAGTTAGAGATGTTAGACCAAATTGTGTAAATGACACGTTGATATGAAAGAATGTTTACCCTTTTTTTCCCCCCTCATTTTTAGCTTTGCAGTATAGATCACCCTGAAGAAGGAGGTTTGCCACCTTACGTGTTTGCCCTGATGGCCATTTTCTTTCTGCAACAGAGGAAAGAACCCCTTCTGCCTGTTTACCTAGGATCATGGGTATAACATTTTTTTGCTTACATATCTGATACTGATTTTATTAAAGGCCACACTTGCTTACACATAATTTAAAAATCTAAAAACCTAACCAGAACTGACATGAATTTATTTATCCTCCTAATATGAATATTCATGCCTCTCACTGCTGAAATATTAATGTATTTGACAGCAAGATGCTGGCCTATCAATACCCTGCTAGGGGTGGCATTAGTTTTCTAAACTGAGAACCCTCTTAATTTGTGAAACACATATCCTGAGGGTTTTAAACAAGAGAATGTGAACCTGAATTAAATTTATCCTTCGGTACATACTTTCTTTCAGCATAACTGGGAACTTGAATTTACAAATCCCCTCCAGACAGACTGTATGAAGCATTTGGTTGATCTTTCTGTTTCTAGCCTTTTAGTACTCTGCATTCCCCATTCCCTGTGAAACAAAAGAGAAGAGTTGAGATTGCTGGCTGTACTACAGGATGCAGAGCATTGTCACCGCTTGAATAATATTTTTGTGTTTAAGATGGTTTAGAATTTAGTGATGTGGCCACTCTTTTCTGCATAAATTAAGGTTGAATTGGCTTATTCAAATGGTAGGATTTAAGGAGAAGTCGTTTCAGTGTCAAAAGATACTATGCTCCTGCTTTTAGAGACCTCAGTTTTTAAACCCTAAGTGTTTATCTTGAGAAAATCTTACATGTACACTTACTGTATAAAAAGTCTCCCTTGGTGAGAAGCTTATTTGGGCATATTTGGTATTTTAACCACTTTTCTTCTTATTGCACCCAGGATTCTCATCATTTAAGGAGAGTATATTCTACGGCAGTAACTCTTACCTGCGGGTACATAGCAAAAATATATGATTATAGGGAAAACTTTTTTCTTTGTACTTAACAGATTGAGAATTAACCAAGGACCTTTGTCTGCTGGGTTCTGGAAACAAAGACTAAAGCAGCATGAGCCCCCTGTAAATGGCCCTGGCAGAGGGATCACAGGAGGCTCTGTCCCAGTGGCCTGAAGGGCCCTCTCTGTGCTCGTCCTGATCTGAGAGGATGTAGAGCCCTAGCAGGTGTCTGCAAGACTGCTCTCGTGGGGGAGCAAAGAGAGAACAGAGTGACCCCTTATCTGATAAAGAACCTTTTCCATCAGACCCAGAGGGGAGTCTGTGAAGGTCTCTGAAATTCTCCTCTCATGTTAATCCAAGAGAGACAAGACTTTAGGATGGAATCAAGCCATTTAGACTCTCGAGAGCACCTTGTATGGGTTCCATACTCACTTTTGTCTTAGTGAGAGGTGACTTTTCTTGGGTCCTAGTCACCTTTGAGTAAAGTTCTCTGTCACTGATGTGAGGATACAGGAAAAAGGATGTTTCTCTTCTGGTAAGTGGATTCTCCTCGGGATTTACTTAAGAGTACAGTAGTATGAATATACCCTTTTCTATGGCTAGTGTATTACATCCTAGGCAGTAATACTGGAAATTCTCTAAGGTGACACTGAATTTGATTGTGATTATACCATTTGTTCATTTAAGATTTAATGCAAGAAATAGGTATGTGGTAGTCAAACGTGAATTGAATTATGTGGATCAGGTAAGGCACAGTCTACTGCCTGAACCAAAATGATCTGCAGTTTTCCATTTTTAAACTAATCGGTCATCAGTGCTAGATTCTTACCAATGCTAGAAGCTTCTGCTAGAGTTGTAGTCAGAAATATAAAGCAAGTGAAGGAAAAGAAATTAAATTCAGTCTCTTATTGGTGCCAGAAATTTTACATCGTTATTTCTGTAGAAAATCCATTGATGATTTCAAAACTGAATGAAAGTATCTAAACTGTTAATTTCTTCACAATCTTTAAAGCACTATGTATGTTTTTCATAAGGAGTGCATAGATGAATAAGACAAAATTCTCTGTCAAGAAGTTGAGAAAATCCTGCTTCTGTGCCCTAATCTGTCTCTTCAGAAATTCTTCAGCCATTCTCTCCCAACCTATGCAGACCTCTTCCACGTTAGAGGCTGTTCTCACTGACTTCTTACTTCCATATATTGTTATTAGACCTTGATTTGACGAACAGTTGAAATGATATTGAATAATGACTGATGAATAGGTTTAATTCTGTCTGCTAGGCATCTTTTATCCCCTACAATGATACCTACTAGTCTCCGAGTAAATCATGTTTGAAATCTGCCTTGTTTTGGGTTATATAGACTTAGCCTTTAGCAAACAGTCATTTACACAGGAAGAATGCCAGGTAATGTAGTACAAAGAAGAATAGTTTAAAGTTTGATAGCCCTACGATTCTTCCAGCTCTTGTCCCTTACACATGTCCCTGTGACCTCCAGCAATTTATTTTCTCTGAGCCTTGGAGTCCTTATCTGAAAAATTCTGAAATGAGATCATAAATGTAAAGCCCCTAAAACAAAGTAGGAGGACAAATGTAGTCCTTGTCTCCCTCAATAGAAGATCTACTTATGAAATGGAGGCATGAACTCCTGAGTGATCCGTATATAAATAACAGCTATAAATTCTCAACAAAATGCAAAGAAACAACAATGTGAAGGCTCTGGAGACTGAACAGGTGCAAGCTGACTTTGGAGAGAAGTCAGACCTTGGAGCAAGTGGCCAACACAGAGCGAGGTTCTGTTTTTCTGTGGCTTTACCGCTAAAGGGAACTCTGCTAGAAAAACTAGTCCTCTTTCTGGCCAGAGGAATTAGGGCCACCAGATAAAGGGAAGTACCCAGAAGGGAAAAATAGTGGAAGTGGAACCCTTATTTCTGTATATAAAATCACCACATCTCTAACCCCTGAACCAGTCCAGTCTGTCATATATAGGGACTTGGATGTCATTACTCTGTCCTCAGAAAAAGGGGGGGAAAAGTGAAAATCAACAACTCTTCTTAGATCCATCAGAGAATTGAGGTCACAGGGAAAACCATTGCCCCAAAAATTGGAGAGACAGGCAAATATAGCAAATTATAACTTGTCAGAGCGGAAGCCTAGGAATGGAGCCAATACTAGGGTAGGAGGGCTTAGACTATGGTTGTAGAGGCTCAGTTTGGACAAGCTTGAACGTGGAAAATAACAGAGAGCCCCAGTCTTAGGGGACCCCCAGCAATTTCACAGGTTTACCTCCAAGAACCCCCACCAGGTTCTCAGGGTGAAGATCCAAGAAAAAGTCTCCCCTTGTGCTTTTGGCAGGGTGAGAGAAAAAGTTGCAATTTTAAAGTATGCCCAGAGCATTGTGTTCTTTTAAACAGGCTTACCTTCAAAGGAACCTTTTTTTAACCAGGTCTTAACTGACCTAGAGGAAAGAAAAGTACCTAACTCCAGCTCCTTTTCTGAGTTTTCCTGTCTTACCTCGGGGGTGGGGAATTGAAAAGTACTTTGTCAAGGTCACAGCTCAAGGCTACAGGCTCACTAAAAGATGGAACTTGATTTTAGGATTATAGAATGCTTCCCCTCCCCCCAGACCTTACTACCACATTAGGGCTCCTGGATAAAATGGGATTATAATAGAAATACCTCATTTCAGAAGAGATCTGTTAGGAAACCCAAAGACAACAGGGGAGACAAAAACAAGGACACTAGATGAAGTTTTATCTTCTTGACATCTGCAGCTACAACGAACAAATAGCCTAACTCCTAGTAAAAGAAAACCTCACACTTGGGGCGCTTGGGCAGCTCAGTCGGGTGTCTGACTCTTGATTTCAGCTTAGGTTGTGGGATCGAGCTCTGCACTGAGCATGGAGCCTAATTAGGATTCTCTCTCTGTCTCAAAATAAATAAATAAACATTCCCAAAGAACCCCAAACCTTCACACTAAAGGCTTATCTCCATTCCTTTTACCCAGTACATATATCCAGCTTTCAACAAAAAAAATTGCAAGTCATACTAAAAAGGCAAAAAACATAGTTTAAAGAGGCAGAGCAAGCACTGGAATTATCAAGCCAGTAGATTAAAACAACTTAGATTAAAATGCCAAGGGCTCGAACAGAAAAAGATGGACAATATGCAAGAACAGATGGATAATAGAAGTTAAGAAATGGAAGCTCTAAGAATCAAAAGGAAATACTAGAAATAAAATGTGTAACAAATAAAGAATGCCTTTGATGGATTCATCAGTAGCTTCGACGCAGAGGGAGAAAGAATCAGTGCGCTTCATTCAGTAGAAATTTCCCAAACTGAAAAGCAAAATGAAAAAACAAAAACAAAAAACCAGAAAAGAATATCTAAGAACTTCAGGACAATTACCATGACTTGTAATATATATTTATGGGAGTATCTGAAGGAGAAGAAAGAGAAAGGAACTGAAGAAATAATTTAGGATAATAATGACTGGATAATTTTCCAAAATTAATGATATTTTTAAAAAAAATGTTTTTAACATTTATCTGTTTATGAGAGAGAGAGAGAGCTGGGGAAGGGTAGAGAGCGAGGGAGATACAGAATCTGAAGCAGGCTCCAGGCTTTGAGCTGTCAGCACAGAGCCGGATGCAGGGCTTAAACCCATGAGCTGTGAGATCATGACCTGAGCTGAAATCAAGAGTCGGTTGCTTAACTACCTAGGTGCCCCCTACGTTCACTTGTTTAGAGGCTGTGATCAGTCCCACTTTACAGTAAAGAAAGCTGTTCAACTTTGCTCCAAATTTCTTGGAACTTTAAAGCCCAAACTGTTTTCTTTAGCCATTTGCATCCCAACAGCATCAATAGAAACAGTTCCTTTGGTTGAGTATTCACTGTGTGCCGTGGCCTGTGTCAGTGACTTATGTGCGTTATTTCATGTCACAACTGTCCCATGAAGGAAGTTCTACTGTGTCCCATTTACAGAAACCTGTGACAGGGAGAAAGCGAGCACTGACTGAAGGTCTCACAGCTCTGTGAGGAATCTGAGGTTGGGGCCAGGCAGTTTCACTCCAGAACTCGTGGCTCTAGGCCTAAGCCATGTCACCTTCTCCTAGACTGTTCACTACAAAATTATTTCACAGAATCACCATTTCTTTTGCCAATTAAAACCTTGCTTTTACTTTAAAAGTATTTTCAAATTAACAGACGTCTTGGAGGTATTCCAGAAACAATACCTTTTCTATTTTCTTTTTTTTTTCAATGTTTAGTTTTGAGAGAGAGACAGAGTGCGAGCTGGGGAGGGGCAGAGAGAGAGGGAGACACAGAATCTGAAGCAGGTGCCAGGCCCTGAACTGTCAGCACAGAGCCCGACACGGGGCTTGAACTCATGAACTGTGAGATCATGACCTGAGCCAAAGTCGGATGCTTTTTTTTTTTAAATATTTTTATTTATTTCTAGGAGAGAGAGAGAGAGAGAGCGTGAGCCAGGGGAGGGTCAGAGAGAGAGGGAGTCACAGACTCTGAAACAGGCTCCAGGTTCTGAGCTGGCAGTCAGCACAGAGCCCGACACGGGGCTTGAACCCACAAACCGCGAGATCATGACCTAAGTGAAAGTCGGACGCTTAACCGAGTAAGCTACCCAGGCGCCCCCAAAGTCGGATGCTTAACTGACAGAGCCACCCAGGCGCCCCCCCCTTTTCTATTTTCAGTGAGCTATAAGTGTGTTTTAATTTCTTCCAGGATTAATATGGCTCTGGTTGATACAAAATCCTTTCTACCTTATAATAATAGTATGTATCTAATTTTTCCTAGATTGAAGGGTTCTCGTTGAACAAACTAGGGAATTTCAACCTTAAAGATGTTCAGGAAGATGCCGTGGTCTGGGAGTACACTGACAGTACCGCCGGAGATCCAGAAGCAGCAAAACGTGAGGCACCAACAGAAGTGCCTGTTAAGAGGGGACAGGTGTGTTCTCTCTCTCATTTTTAATTGTGCAATTTCTATTTGATTTCATTGTTCACCGTGGACTCTGTGACTTAATCAGTCCTCCTGTCTGTCCTCAACTATCTTAACTGTTTCGTGCATGTTTTATTTCCTAGTCTGTCCAGCCCTTCAAACAGACAAATAATGACAAAAGGTAAAATGCAGGTCATCAGCTCCTGTTATTTATGTAGTTTTTTAAGCGTAGTTTCTCAGTGTGAAGGATACTGAGAATTCAAAGTTTAATCCCTGTCTATCCTCAAAGAACTTATGTCTTTGATGATACTCTGAGTTTTAAATATATAAAAAGTTCATTAACCTCAAAGGTACTAAAATCACAGTGAATAAGTATTTGGTATATGTATTTTCATGTTCTCGTCCACACCATTAGGAGTTGGCAGGGAAATGTATGCACAAGGAAAGAATTGCCATTTAAATTTCAAACAAAAATCTGAGCAATGTAATTATACTAGAACTAATAGGAATCTGCCCCAAATTGGTGGAGAGTCCCTGACCCCATACCTTTCCTCGTGGGATGCAGTGGCAGCAGTGCCCACAAAATACTTCTGAGACCGGGATTCTCATCCTAGCTGTACACAAACAAGTCATGTCACTCCTCTGTTCTGTGCCTAAAATGAGGAGATGGTGGTGAATCATAGACTCTCCACTTGTGTTTTCTAGAATCCTTGAGCACTGGAGAGAGAAGGGAGGCTGTGCCAGTTAACCTTAGCCACCACCATAACACCCCCACTTTTTTTTCTGTGTCCTATTTGGGGTTCCAGTAGCGGTTAAGAATGTAGGGTATGAAGCCAGAATATGGGAATTTGTACCCCAGCTCTCTCACTTCCTAGCTGTGTGTCCTTGGGCAAGTGACTTAATCTTCCTGTGCCCAGTTTCCTCACCTAAAATTGGAAATGATATTGGTACCCACTCAGAGAGTCATTGACTCCTGGAATGCTTAACTCAGTGCCACGCATGTGATAAGCATGCAATAAATGTTAGCTGCCTGCCTTTCTTCCTTCCTTCCTTCCTTCCTTCCTTCCTTCCTTCCTTTTTCTTTTTCTTTCTCTCTCTCTCTCTCTCTCTCTCTCTCTCTCTCTCTTTTTTGGAAAAGAAAGTGTTCCCTACTTTAAAAGAATAAAAACAATAACGAGAAACAGCTTAAGTACTAGTGTAGACGTGTCAAAGGTCTCTTCAGTTCCATGTTACAGTATCATCAAGTCATCTTGGTGAGAGGCTTAAAAGCCCTTAGTAATGCTAAAAGCTTATAGATAAAGATGTGAAATTTAAATGAGGCTTTTAATTTCTAGCGGGTTTTTTGTGTGTCCTCAACTATAGTGTTTGAACACAGACAACTTCCATATTCAGCCAGTTCTGCTTTGTAAATCTACCCGATGATTTGATCTTATTTGACAAAATGTCTGTGGTCAGGATTTAGTGGCTAATAAAATACCATACAATACTTGTTTTGAACCTCATGAAAATGAAGTGCGATGGGAGACAAATTCGTATACCTCAGAAGTAAAAGCTATTGCTATAAGCCCAAGTATATACTTGATCTTTACATTTTTGTGCTGTTTGGAGATATTAATCATGCTGCCACTTCAGAAATGGAGAGCTAGACAGGGTCAGATTGATTGTATGGTGTGGTGAAAGAGCCCTGTCCTGGGATCAAGACACTGTTAGTGCTGCCACTGATAAGCAGCGGGACCTTTGACAAGTCACGTCAACTCTGGGCTTCCGGTTTCTCTCCTAACATCTGGGAGTTGAACTAGATTACTTCTCAAGAGCACCTTATGGTTGTGACATCACGTTTCAATGATAAGTGGATTCCTTGTACTTAAAAAACCTATACCTAAGTGAAAGTATACAGAGAGCAACCGAATGTGCCAGATTCTTTCCCTTGTCTCTCATTTAATCCTCATAACTGTCCTGTGTTGTAGGTGGTACCGTCCCTACTCTGCAGATAATGATAGCGACCATTTTTTGAACATGTGTGCCAGGCACTGTGCTAAGCTCTTTACAGACATTCTCTCACTCAGTCCTCCCAACAACCCTCTGAGGTGGGTACTATAATTCCCATTGTTCAGATGAGGAAACTGAGGCTTAGACCACATAGCTTGACCAGGCTCCTACACAGCCAGTATACGGCAGAATTGGATTTCAAACATAAAAGTCCTGTGGCAAAGGCAGTTTTAGCTGCTGTGCTCTCATGCCAGCTGAGAGTGAAGACACTAAGTCAGGGAGCAGTTAAGAGAGAAATGGCAGAGTCATTATTTGGACTCTTTTTTTTTTTTTCTATTCTAGGTCCCATGCGCCTTCCAGTACATTCCATCACAGTACGTTCCAATTTGTTGAGAGTCTGTAAATATAAAACTGGCATCAGTTTCTGAAATCAACAGTTATTTGACTTTGGTGCCCCTGGCTGGCTCATTCGTAAGAGTATTCAACTCTTGATCTTGGGGTCATGAGTTCAAGCCCCATGTTGGGCATAGAGATTACTTAAACTTTGAAAAAGACAAAAAGTTGTTTAACTTGAAAATCAGTGGTCACTGGCATAGCTTCTTATAGCAGAGGAAAGGAGTGTTGTTTTTTGCTCCACACCCTTAGTGGCTGCCCATTTTGGTGTGCATGAGTGTGAAGGTTCCCTCCAGTGGCAGCATCAGGGAGAGCTCTGTGCTCAGAGAAGCAAACCATGCACAGTTCACTGCAGCTGTCAGTAAGGCGTCAAGATTAGGAGTGCCACCTGCTTACCTACCAGTGCCCATCTGCCCCCATGATGATGGTTAGATTTTAACCTGTTCTCATCCCAGGAGGGTACTCTTTGCTACAAACAAAAGAGAACCTAAATGCAGTTTACCCAGATGGATTGTCACAACCCTATGTTTGCTACGGTTTTTCGGATTTTTTTTGTAATTTGCTTGAATAACCTCAAGTTTCTCAGATTGTGCTCACCTAGGAACTAACCCATGTGTTTTCTCTCTGCTGTTCCTAGGTATCATTAATATTTGATTCCAAACACCAGCTGTCAGTACCCGTTGGGCAGCTCTGGGTGGAAATGCTTCGATTCTATGCTTTAGAATTTAATTTGGCTGATTTAGTGATAAGTATTCGTGTCAAAGAATCAGTGTCTCGTGAATCCAAGGATTGGCCCAAAAAGCGGATTGCCATTGAAGGTATCTCAGAATGTTTCTCTTTAATTCCCTTTCCTTTTAAGGTACCAGTCTAACCGCATGCTTTGTATTTCATTCTCCTTTCAGCTCCCATGTGTAACTTAGGCCTGACCCCAACAGCAAAATAAACAGATTCTGGCACGTGTTACCGTGGTCATTCTGAGGGACTAGACTATTCATTCTGGGCTTTTTATGCACTGTAATAAAATGTCTTGGTTAAAAAAATAGCTAAACAGTGGCTGGCTGAGTCCTCACTTTCTTTGTAAATTGCTTACCAACTTGAACGTATAAAGTTTTTCCCCGGTGATGTGTGAATCCTCCATTCCTCTCTGCTCTTCTCATTGCTGGATTTTTAGATTCAGCCCTTTCATGGATTGTTGATGTTGTTTAGATGTTTAAGATGAGAAAATACTTTTTCTCATGCAAAATAGTTCTTGGTTGGATCCCTCTTCATAGCGAAAGGCTGGTTATTTTTGGAATATCTACAGTAGCATTTGGAATTTACTCACGAAAACACTTTTTCTAGTGAAGGCGCATTTAACTAAAACCATTGTATGAGTTATTGATGTGCTCTGTAGATTACATTAAATAGATGAGCTCTTCTCAGATTTGCAAAATCAGGAGGTTGAAACCCCTCTAGAAAATTTTAATTCTCCTCCTTCAGATAACTTAAAGAACCTCCTAAATGGAATTGTCATATTTTTGCTTGATTTTTTTCAAGCTTTTATATTGCATAAGAGGGTTTTTTGTTTTTTGTTTTTTGCAATTTGCATTTTGCATAAATTCTGTGTGCAGTCATGGGGATCTCACATTTTTAAACCCTCCCCTGCAGTTTCTCTGGCTCAGCTCTTCTGGCCAATTGCCTAACCTGCTGGAGTTCTAGGGGAGGAGAAAAGATTGAGAGAAGTGGTGTCTCCTCCTCGTGCCTCCCTCTCGCCCCTGAATTCAGTCCAGCCAGTTCAGTGATGGGGCTTCCTGGGGCAGAAGAGTGGAGGTAAGCTCTATACACCACAGGGCCTGGCTGAGTGGGGAGGCAGAGCACTCAGCAGAGCCTGGCGGGAAGACCTCACTTCCCCAGGGCACAAGAGCCACACTGATGACACTTTTTTTTACCTCCACAGTCATAGAACAAAATAGGGAAGGGGTCCTGGTTCTTAGCAGAATGGGTTCTCTTCATAGATCAGATGTTTAAGAAAACATTTCTTTTTGTTCTTAAACCACATCCCATCCCCAGTTTTGTAAAAAGCATATGAGATTCATGCTAAATTCTAGTTGTGTTTGTCTTCTTATTTACAGCAGGCTGATTTTTAAACGTAAGATAGAAATGTATGAATGTGAAATAGAAATGTATGAAGTGGTGGATTTTTTTGTTTTTCATTACAGATCCCTATTCTGTTAAAAGAAATGTGGCAAGAACTCTAAATAATCAGCCTGTGTTTGAATATATACTTCATTGTTTAAGGACAACATATAAGTATTTTGCTCTTCCACACAAAATTACAAAATCCAGCCTCCCGAAGCCTCTGAGTACTGTCACATGCATTTCCGAACATTCTAAAGAAGTAGCAAAGCATGACGCGGGTGCACAAGCAAAAGACGATGAACCCAAAAGCTCAGGTTTGGCTCAAGAACCAGGTGCTGCCAGTTTAGGTGCAAACGCCTGCCAGGTACAGCCACTTAAAGAGACTGCTGAAAGCTTTGGAAGCCCCCCAACAGAGGAAAAGGGGCATGCGCATGTCAGCGTTCACCTGGAAAACTCAGACTGTGTCAGGACAGGGGCTGGTTGTGATGGTGGTGAGGAGGTTAAAGCACACCATCGAGAAGCAGGAAGTAAAGCTGGGAGTGAGGGCAAGCATCCTTTGACTGGTGATGATCAAGAGCTAAGCAGTAGCAGGCATGGAGAGCTCATCCTCCATGGAAGCACACAAAATAAGGAGACAGATGGCACTTTGGATGTAGAAGACGTCCACAGTCCTACAGCCAAAGAGTGTGATGGATTCACCACTTCAGAGGACAAGGCTGATGTTGATGAAGAAGGCGTAGAAGGTACTGATGAGCTAGAAGATGCTCCAAGCCACTTTGCGCCTTCGAGACAGGGTCATACATCAGGGATCATTCATTCCGATGAGGAGGAGGAGGAAGAGGAAGAGGAAGAGGAGGACGATGAAGAACCCAGGCTATCCATTCCCCGGAGGGAAGATGAGGATGACTTGGCAAATGAAGATGAGTTAGAAAATCCGTACACAGGATCAGGGGATGAGGATGCCCTGTCTGAGGAGGATGAGTTAGGCGGGTCTGCTAAGTATAAAGACCTGAAAGAAGGTGGAAAACATGTGGACGGGGCTCTCCTAGTGGGATTCAATAAAATCAGCCTTAAAGAAAATGCATGTGTGGAAAGTTGCACTGCGGATCGGTCTGATTTCTTCTATGAATTTAGTAAACTCACCTTCACCAAAGGCAAGGTAATCGGTGCCACTCCCAGAACTAAAAGACGTTAATGCATGTCATTTTAAATTTCATGCACTAGAACAGAGCTCTGCCCTGTCCGGGTGGTAGTCAGGAGTTGGTCTTCCATTCTGGGACAACCAGTCCATCTCCTGCCCTCCTTAGACCCTTGGGAATTTGCATAGGCGACAGAGAATGCCTTTGGGAGTGGAAATAACTGCCTTTTACTCCTGAGTATTCCATAAGATGTCCCTGTTACAAATGGTTTGGAGCGGCTGCACGTTATTTTTGTTCCTTTGGAATGTCAAGAGTAGGCTGTGGGGCTTTTGAGAAAATGACTCAGGACTTTTTTATTTGGCAAATAGAGTTGTAAATGAAGTCTTGGTTTGCTTTCCCACCTTCCTGTAGTCTCCTACAGTGGTGTGCAGTTTATGCAAACGAGAAGGTCATCTCAAGAAGGACTGTCCTGAAGACTTCAAAAGAATTCAGCTGGAACCTTTGCCGCCACTGACACCCAAATTTTCAAACATCTTAGATCAAGTTTGCATCCAGTGTTACAGTAAGTTCTTAGCACTTCTTTTTGTGTGTCAGAATGTCTCATTGGCATCTGCCCCAGGAGTCCTCTGACTCCCTAACCTGTTAGCTTCATCCCTGGGACCAGGTCTGTCCCATTCTCCCGTGTCCACAGAGCTCTGTATATAATGCCTATTCTGGCTGAGATGTGCAGTAAATTACTGTTTTAGGAAAAACAGGGAGAGAGGGAGAATCTTTTAAGTCTTGTCGTTGGAGCACTAGCATTCCCAGCTGGTGTTCCTCGAACTGTTTTTCTAAGCAGTTAATGGTATTTAATGACAACTGGTGCCTGGGTTGTTCATTCAATTAAGCATCGGACTCTTGATCTGAGCTCAGGTCATGATCTCAGGGTTGTGAGTTCAAGGCCTGCACTGGGCTTGAAGCCTACTTAAATAAAATAGTAATTCATGACAAGAAGTGCTCCACAGGTCAAGTAGGGAATGAGTCTACCCTCATGCAGGGTCAGGGGGCAGGGCCAAGAGATTTACAGGGCATATTAGCATAATAATGGCTTCTGAGAAATGGTCTAGTAAAAAACCTGTTTAACTCTTTATTGCAACATTTCCAAAATTTGAGTATGATATGCGTTTTAATTACCACTAAGTAATAGCTCCCTAACAGCCCTTTGAGGAACAACAGTTTGAGGAAGCATTGGCATAGTGAGGGTTAACGTTCCACAAAGGAAAAACATTTGAAGAAGAGGCAGGCGACTGTTTGGAGTAGAGGAGCGTGATGCATCACAGTGCTCCATCCTGAGTGTAAGTGCCAAAAGATACTTGTTCCTAGCCAGGGGGTCAGTCTTCTGTAAACCTTTCTGGAAGTTATAAGTTATGAAAGAAAGACTAGGTTCCCCTTAGAAACATATGCACATGCTCATAAGGTTGTGTTTACACTTTGGGAGAGTTCCTTCTGAAGACCACCTTTCTAGACTCCTGGGGTCTCTGAAACCTAGTAGTAAAACCACTGTGCAGATCTGCTTATATTTCAGGAACAGTTCCTGGACGCAGATTTTCAAAGAAAGACATCCTCTATTTTATATTACTAATGCTGTCTACCGAGAAGAGACTCGAAATTTAAGGCTTTCTTTTAAACTTGTTAGATTTTGTTTTATAAAAAGTGTGATATGCCCCTCCCCCCCCCCCCAAGAATGTGAACAACCTTTGTTTCTGAATGTTTTCTATTTTACACAGAGGATTTTTCTCCAACCATTTTGGAAGATCAGGCTCGTGAACATATTCGGCAAAATCTAGAAAGTTTCATAAGACAGGAGTTTCCAGGTAAATAACTTTATACCTTTAAGAAAAGAAGGATGTGTGACCTTCCTTCGGAATGAGTACATGTGCTATAAGCACGTTAACTTTGGGAATGAGAAAGTAATTTTGCAGGGACAGTGGGGACAGGGCTTTGGTTACTTTGTGACATACTTCAGATGGTCTTTGGTCTGTGGCTTTACCGACGGAGAGGACAGCAGCACTATGGAATCTCTGTTAGCAGACACCACTAGTGGAATTTTATTTCGTATAATGTTCGAAGTCAAAGTTTGCACCTCCAAAAGTGAATATTTAGAAAGCAGTAAGCTTACATTGCTAAATATATTGTTATGATCCAGGTTTTCCTTGAAATGTCCTTGCAGTTTAAGAAGAAAGTGGCACTTGGTAATCTTTTACACCATATACACATTGTATTTGTTTAAAGTAAATTTTGAGAGAAAGTAGTTTGTCATAAGTATGACATAATCAGATTGATATAGGATATTTAACAGCTGGATATTTTTGATTCATGCGAGGGCCTTTTTGATCAGAATATTAAATGTACCCAGGTAATTAGGTATCACTTTTCATCTATCCCCAACAGGAACTAAATTGAGCTTGTTTGGCTCCTCCAAAAATGGATTTGGGTTCAAACAGAGTGACCTCGACGTCTGCATGACAATTAACGGGCTTGAGACTGCTGAGGTACAGTGACCACATAAAATTCAAATTTGCTGCGGCAGTGTGATTTCACAGTCCTGACTGACAGTACAGCTCAGTATTTTCCACATTTATCAGGGCATACCATATGGAGCATGCCATTTGGCACAGTCTCTCTGGTCGGATACTTAAGAAGCTTAGAGGTAAACGTGAGGAGCTTGTATTTTCCACCTACAGTACAATGTGGCTTTGGAAGTGACCCATGGGAAGGCGACAAAGCCAAACCAGCTCCTCCAGGGCCCTCCTGGTGTAGCCCGGAGGCTGACTTTGCCACACACACCCCACATAAGACTTGTTGAGAAGTGTTGAGGAGGCAGGCACTGTGGTTTTCTGAGACTTCTTTAGCAGGCAGGCAAATGGGATACGATGATAAGAGCTCTAAACTTCCAGTTCAGAGACCTAGGTTCAAGACACACTTGGTTTCATGAGTTCCGAAACATGTGGTCTTTGGTTGATAACCCATAAAATGAAAAGGATCATTTCTGTTCCTCTTGCCCCTGGAGATTGTGTGCACATCAGCTTGGATCACGCCTGTCAGGAGACCACAGACTAGGGCCCACAGCTAAATCCAGCCATGGGCATGTTTTGTCAGTACAGTTTCATTAGAACACCTCTTCACTTGTGACGCGGTTACGGCTTCTGCTTTCGCTGGATAACTACAGAGTTGAGTACTTGCAACAGGGTCATATGGTTTACAAAGCAGAAAAGGTTTGCAGGCCCTTGACAAGTATGAAATACTGCATAAAGGTATAAAGTCTAAGAAGTACTAAGTCCCTTTTCTTTTTTTATCTTTAACAACAGTCCAAACGCTGTATATCCAGAGTGATGCTGTTGTCACTCAAGATCTTTTTATGCCTTTACTTGTTTTCAAGTCTTTGTCTTTTGAGGATGTATCTGATTTGGGGAAAATAGCCAAAAGTTACCTACCCTAGTTTGGTGAGTCAACAGGATAAGCAAGATTGTGTCCAGTATGTGGAATTACCTTATTACATGTCATCAATATTAAACTTTTACATGGCTTATAAACTAGCTTTAACGGCATTTCTCAAGTAAGATTCCAAATATGTTCTGGGATATGTATAGCCATTTAAAGGGCTTAGGTTGTAAAAGGCCAGCCCACTGTTTTTACGTCTGATTTATTTGAAACATTGGTATTTGCTGTATGACTTTGATTTGTGTATGACACAGAAGTTTGCCTTGTGCTATAGAGAGAGCATCTGAGCTTCATTACTTTCCACCACAGTTCCTGTAATTGAAATACAGTGAAAGTCCACTGAATACGACAGGGCACAGAAGCTCCCTCTTATTTATTCTGGCACAGAGGATCCTTCTGAGTAACATGGTTACAGAGAGGGGAAAATGGAAGTCCTTATGGTTCAGACTTCTCCAGCTGCTCTGATTTCAGCCTTTGTTGTACCTCCAGAAACAAATTAGTAAGTGAGGGCTATGGGGGCCTTCTATACCTTCAGGGTATTTCCTATGAATCCTGACCAAGGCTTGCCTAAATGGGAAAAAAATCTGTATAGACTAGGCTGAAATTATTATCATTATTTCTAAAGGTGGTGGAAACTATCTGTAACCAGGTTAGGAACCTGTCTTCTATTTTCGATTCAGTATGTGCCATTTTTGTTGCAGGGGTTGGACTGTGTAAGAACTATTGAAGAATTGGCAAGAGTCCTCAAAAAACATTCAGGTACCTCTACAGACTTTTTCCAAAAATATTTTTTGTCTTTTTAATTAGTGTTGTGCATCCTTAGAATTCATTGATGCCAATGAAATGTATAGTAGCTCATCTGTAGCATGTGTGCAGTATTGGTGTCTTTAAAAAATTTTTTTGCATGAAAGACTGAGGGATTCGGTGATCATTTGTGTGCATATTGTTGCCTGGCTCAGTTTTATTTCAAAGCAAAGCATATACTATACAGGCAAGAAATTTTGGAAACTGTTTTGCCTTATTGACATTGTATCACCCAAAATGTAGGGGCTGCTGACAACGGCGTGAAGCACATGGAATGCACTGTAGGTTATAGATTGTCTTTGCAGCTGTGCTGCTCGACATCTGTATGTGACCCTGAACAAGTCATTTAACTTTACTTGATCTCTTGCCATCAATAAATTGAGAAAGCTGTAAAATGTATAGATGCTATATACATAGGGCATGGTGCTGACATGTCATTAACATATCCTTTTGCTGTCATGGACAGCTTTGGATGCTGGAATCTTTTTTTAAAATGTGGTTCAGCAAATTTCTGTGGTAGGAGCTGGGAGGTGAACAAGGTATGGTCCTACCCTCACGAAACTTAACACCTATGATCTGTCTATCAAAAGCTTTCTTTTATCTCAGCCAAGAGTAGACTTAAGTTAGCATCATGGGCAGTTAACACATCATGAGTTAACACACAGACACACAAACATACACCGTGAGTGCTCTCTCCCCTTTTTGTTTTATATTTTTTATACCCAGGAGTTTAAATAAAAAGGATACTATGTTACTTCAGTAACAAGATAATCTTAATTTTGGTTTATTCCCTTTAAAAGTTAAGCTGGAACATCAGTACTTTTTTCTTTTTTTATAACATGCATTGATATGATTGTTTTTGGTCATTGAAAATAAGCATTGCCTTCACTTAGGAATTTTACCTCGAAAGATTATGAGATTTTTAAATTATTTTTAAGATTATGCAGAGAAACTAAATTGCTAAATTGCTACAGTTATTATTTAGTACTGAGCTAGGTTTTGACTTTTCATTTTGAAATAATTTGAAACTTAAAGCAGCAAAAATCGTATAAAGAACTCTTTATATCCTTCATTCAGATCCACCAGTTGGTAACATTTTACCACATTGGATTTATCATTCTGTCTCTTCCTTGCTCACAATTTTCTTCTGTACCATTTGAGATTAAACTGCAGACATCATGTTTCTTTCACCTAAATATATCAGTATACACTTCTTAAGAATGACCCATTGTTAAAAACAGGTTATTTTTAGGGGTAGAGCATACAACTCTTGATCTCAGGGTTTTAAGTTTGAGAGGTTATAAATTTGTAGAGATTACTTAAAAATAAAATCTTTTTTCTTTTTAAATGTAAAGCTTTTTTTTTTAATGTTTATTTTATTTTGAAAGAGATCATGAGTGGGAGAGGGGCAGAGAGAGAAGGAATCCCAAGCAGATTCCACACTGTCAGCACAGAGCCCAACATGGAGCTCGAACTCACAAATCATGAGATCATGACCTCAGCTGAAATTAAGAGTCAGATACTAAACCAACTGAGCCACCCAGGTGCCCCTAAATCTAAGTCTCCTCAACTATCTTATTGGGTGCCTACTACGTGCTCAGCACTGTATTGGCCACTTAGGGATGGTGGAAAAATAAAAGTAAGTCTACACAAATCTTTTCCTTGGACAGCTTTCAGATCTTAAAAACAGGAAAGTAATCTTACAGACCATGTAACAATGTAAGGTAGTATTCATTCTTCAGAATGAGTCAGAAGCTACAATTAGTATTTCGTTAAGTTCTGAGGAGAGAGATTCTGGGAAAGAGTCGCACAGGTGAGATTCATGTAAGAGATGGGTTCTGGTCTCAGGGAACAATGAATACAAATGAAAAAGGATAGAAAGAGAAGTCATTCCTATCAGGGCATGTGCCTGAGTGTGAGCATTGCTGTATTGTATTTTGGAGGACAGTGGAAATATCAGTACATTTAGAGGGGAGTTTCAGGTGGTTACTATGACTGTATAAGGGTAGAGTCTCCCAGGGCAGGTATAATCTTAAGTGAATTCAGGCAGAAGGTAAGTGCCATAGCCAGGTGCTAATGGTCCTAAAACAAAAAGGATAGGAGAGATTCCGAAGGGGAGATTTCCCAGATTTGGTATCTACAAATAAGAAATAAGGATTCAAGCTGATGTCTGGGTACTTGGGAAATGGGAATGTTCACAGAGATAACCTTGTAGAGGTGTTTAGTTTGCCATGAAGGTATAATCTGTAAGAGTGAGAAGTCCAGCAAGCAATTAGAAATATGGAGTTGTCAGTCAGGACTGAAGAAAAAAAGAAAACAGTGAAATCCTTGAAGAGAGAGATACCAAGAATAAGACAGAATTCCAAGGGATCGTTTGAGAGAAGGTAAGGACTAGGCCTTAATTGCTTTGGGTGGAAATTAAGAAAGGAGCTGAAAAGGAGCCATTGGACTGGCAAGAACCAGGATGATCTACTGTGGATAAATCCTAGAAGACAGGCTGGTAATGGGCAACCGTGTTAAATTCTGGAATGGAAAGGAGATGGAGTAAAAGGCTATCTAATTTAGAGGCAGTGTAACAGAGTAGTTGGTGGGGGTTCTGGAATCAGATTCTCTGGTTTTAGATCTTGGCTCCCACTTGTTGGCCGTGTGTTCCTAGAAAGACACTCAACCTCAATGTAAGTGCTCCGTTCCTCATCTTCAGAGTAGAAGAGCAAATACTTACCTGGCAGGGGAGATACAATGATCACAAAATAGAAGAGCAGTGATGGGATTTAAGATTAAGAAAGGTGTAGTACATTTAAGTACAGCATCTAGCATATGCCAAGTACTCAGTACCTGCCCTTCCTTCTGAATCTACTTTCTTAGTCATTGACATTGACATCTTTGGACTCCTCAAAATGGGTGAAGTGATCATTTATTTGTCCTAGAATAGGTTCAGTAGAAGTTTGGAGTTGGTCACACTCATGTGTGAATCTCAGCTTCACAGCTTACTAGCCGCATATTCCTTTTTTTTTTTTTAAATGTTTATTTATTTATTTTGAGAGACCGAATGGTGAGTGGGGGAGGGGCAGAGAGTGAGGGAGAGCGAGAATCCCAAGCAGGCTCCATGCTGTCAGCCTGACTCAGAACTTGATCTCATGAACCCTGAGATCATGACCTGAGCTGAAATCAAGAGTTGGATCCTTAACCAACTGAGCCACCTAATTTCCCCACTAGCTGCATATTCCTAAGCAAGTTAATTTCTCTGGGGCTCTGTCTTCCCATCTGTTGGGTGAAGGTGAATAGTCTTGAGAGGTAATGTTTGTGGAGGGTTCTAGGCGCTCAGGAACCAGTACCTTTTACTCTTAATAGCCCTTCCTTCTCGCTCATCCCCTCCACCCCTGCCTCCACTTCCACAGCCCATCCAGGTACACACCTGCTCTCAAGCATGTCCTGCTGCTTCTCTGCATCCCCATGGCACCATGATAGTTCAGGCCCAGATCATTTTTTATTTTTTATAATGGTCACCCTGCCTCTATTCTGGTTGCCTCCAATCTGTCCATTGCCAGGGGTATTGTCCAAATAGATATGGTCAGTAATTCTTCCCAACTTATACAGTTCATTGGTATCTATTTGCCTCTAAGGATAATTCTTAGTAAGATATATGTTCTCTATTTGGGCCCTTCCTGGTTTCTGCCCTCATCTCCTATCACTCATTCCTTTTCCCTCAAGTTGACTCAATAGCCTTCACAATCCCATGGAAGTTCTCAAACATGCCTTTCTGCTTTAGGCATTTGCCCTGTCCATAAGTACTTTTCCTTGCCTGCTAAATCCCCTCAGCTGCCTCTGTTTTTACCTGTTGCCCTCCTTCAAAGCTTAGCTCAGTAATTTTCTCCTCTCCTGTTGAAGTTGATTTCTATTCTTTTAACTGTCTTTTTAACTCCATGATGTATAACTTTTGTTTTGAGGATTCAGATGATCACCCTGTAGGCTTTTCTCTGTATTAGATATAGTCATGTGGAGAGAATAGGTAGAGCTCGCATAGTCTAGACTCTAATATTTTCTTCTGTTCTGGTGTTTATCAGACTGACAGCCCTATACACATGCACATGATCCAGTGAGTTCCTGGAGGACAGTGGCTGCCTCATTCATCCTTGTACTTCAGATATTGAGGTGTTTAACAAATACAAACTTTGCTAGAAGAGTCTTTCCAGATGTTTAATTACAGAATCAAGTAGTCCTAGTGACTGCAGTGAACCTAGCCAGATTTCAGTTTACATCATCTTATTTTGAGACATTAACATAAGAACTGCTTATGGCCCCAGCTGCTGTATTTAACAATACTTCTTATTCCCAACCTAGGTCTTAGAAACATCTTGCCTATTACAACAGCAAAGGTGCCAATTGTAAAGTTCTTCCATTTGAGAAGTGGTCTGGAGGTGGACATCAGTTTGTATAACACACTGGTAAGATTTTCTCCAGGCCTTTTCTTTACGGAAATGAAGGGGAATGAATGACTCTTAGTTTACAAAGTATCAAGTAAAATTAAGCCATTCCTTTGATCTTATTCGTTATTTTCATTAGGAGTGCTTGCCATTTGCCTGGCAGTATTCTGAGACTAGGGGCATAACAGAGTTAAGTTAGTATTTATTTACAATGAGGTCAGAGGGGCAGGTTCTTTCTGTTTGACTTGAATTTTATTTTAATCTTGGATTGTGTATGTGTCTTTCGTCTCACACTTGGCTTCCTGCAGGGTTTTCTGAACCCTTTTCGGGACACTACGAGCATTCAGTTTAAATAAAGCCAGGGTGAATTGGGGGATCCTTTCATCTACTTAGACGGGATTATTTCAATAGCCCTTATTTCTGGGAATGTTCAGACTGGGGACATATTAACATGGAAGTCATGAGCTCAGATGTCATTTATAATTCTTATTATATAGTAAGTTAATGAAGTTCATCTTTGGGGAAAAATAGTAGTTTCAGCCTAAATGTCTTCAATCTAAAGTGAATTACACTGTAAACCTTTTCAGAATATTCCAGTTAAAATTTTTTTCTTCTGTTTGGTAACTTACAATTTTCCTTTTAACAGGCCCTTCATAACACAAGGCTCTTATCTGCTTATTCAGCCATTGATCCCAGAGTGAAATATTTATGCTATACCATGAAAGTATTTACAAAGGTGAGTAGGCTTCCCGTTGTGATTCATTAGGAGATTTCATTGCATCTTCAAACCTAGTTGAAAACAAGTCTGTATTTTTTAAAGAACCACAGCCATGTTAAATGCTTCCTTTAACTACTTTGGGAACCCTACCATGGCAAGCTAAAATTTTGTTGTCTTAAGTTTTACATATGACCATCTGAGACTGATGGTTGGGGATTTTTGTTTTTGACATCCTTTCAGTTGATCTTGTTTGGTTGGCACATTTTTGCATTTGAAAATGTAACTTTTATGTCAATGCCCTGTAGAAGCACGTTACTTTCAGTGATCACAGAAAGCAGCAAATTTAGTAGGAGACTTTGGTGATCTGTTCCTTGTTTTCCTTCCCTCTAGATGTGTGATATTGGTGATGCTTCTAGAGGAAGCTTATCGTCATACGCATACACGCTCATGGTGCTATATTTCCTCCAGCAGAGGAATCCACCAGTCATTCCTGTCCTTCAAGAGGTATTAGTAAAAAACTTGTGTTTCTCATCTGTGAAACTGGGTGATCTTTGAGCCCTCTTCCTTCTCTAATATTCTGTGGTTCTGTAGTTAAATTTGTAACTATTTTCCTACAAGTTTTTGTATCAATGCATTAAATTTGTAATCCATACTAATAGTTTAAAAATTAATTTCAGATATACAAAGGTGAAAAGAAACCTGAAATATTTGTTGATGGCTGGAATATTTATTTTTTTGATCAAATAGATGAACTGGTACGTATTTTAAGAGTAAAGATTTTTTTTTACATCCTTGATAAAAGTTAGCTGTACTATGCTATGGTGTAATGGTCAACAACTATATTATCACTTGTTATATTTATTTATATTATGATAGTAAAATAGCACATACAGATATTTTCTTTGAAGTTGAAAATGTTTTCACTTTAAGTGAAAACATTTTTATTAAGTTAGGTGAGTTTCCAGGGACTGTGAGTTTCCAGGGACTGTGTGTAGGATTTCTTTAATTCCAAATGGCTGTGTAGCTTTATTCCAGGTGAACAAATATTGCTAAGTGGTTTTCTACAAACTGTTTGGAAAGACTGAGTTCAAAGATCTAATAACCCAGGCATCATCAAGGCTCTTAAAATGTACTTCCAGATTCTTCCACAAACATGCACTCTGGGGTTTGACATTTAAAACTCTGAGCTCTCCCTGTGTCTAAGTTACAGGGTAGAAATTAATAAACTCATGTAAATGGTATTTTAAAATGTGAAGGAAAAGTTTCATAATTATATTTTTATGTATTTAAGTTCCAGTTAATTAAAATAAGTCCAAACTTACTCCCTGAGATACAAATGAAGATAGATATTAACATTTTACTATAGAGCATGATATCTCTTGTTCTCTTCTATTTCTAGCCCACCTATTGGCCAGAACATGGGAAAAATACAGAATCTGTTGGGCAGCTATGGTTGGGACTTCTTCGATTCTACACAGAGGAATTTGATTTTAAAGAACATGTTATTAGCATCAGGAGAAAAAGTCTGCTTACAACTTTTAAGAAACAATGGACTTCAAAATACATTGTCATTGAAGGTACAAATAAAATGAAACTCAAAACGGAATAGAATATAGAGTTTGAACTAGGAGGGCCTTGTTCTTCATTCCTGCAGAGCTCTTCAAGATGGCAGGGGGCCACCAGCTGGGATGTGCTGCACTGCCATTCTGTTACAGTCCGCATCAGCAGACTTGTCTGTTTCCTTCATGAAGAGTTACTTTAAGGAGCGCTGGGTGGCTCCATCAGTTGGGCACCCGACTCCGCTCAGGTCATGATCTCATGGCTTGTGAGTTTAAGCCCCGTGTCAGGCTCTGTGCTGACAGCTCAGAGCCTGGAGCATGTTTCAGATTCTGTGTCCCTGTCTCACTCTGCCCCTCCCCTGCTCATGTTCTGTCTCCTTCTCTCTCTCTCTCTCAAAAATAAATAAGCATTAAAAAAAAAAAAAAGACTTATTTTTAAGTAACTGGTGTCCTCCTGTGGGGCCTCTCGCCACCTCAGAAGTCTTTTGACTGTGACACATCTTTGACTTTTGTTGAACACTTACTGGAGAATATGTTTGCAATAGAGATAAGGCAGCTTTAAAAGAGTGGGACTTTTGGGGTGCCTGGGTGGCTTAGTTGATTAGGTACTTGACTCCTGATTTCAGCTTGGGTCATGATCTCACAGTTTTTGAGTTTGAGCCCTGTATCGGGCTCTGTGCTGATAGCTCAGAGCCTGCTTGGGATTCTCTCTCTCTCTCTCTCTCTCTCTCTCTCTCTCTCTCTCTCTCTCTCTCGGGCTCTGTGCTGATAGCTCAGAGCCTGCTTCTCTCTCTCTCTCTCTCTCTCTCTCTCTCTCTGTTCCTACCCTGCTGTGCATTCCCTCTCTCCCTCTTTTTTTCTCTCTCAAAATAAATAATAAACTTAAAAAAAAAGAGTGTGTGGGGTTTTTAACACCTTGCAAATTGAAGGTTTGAAAAGTGGACACTAAGTGAATTTTCAAGATCCTTATTTGCTGTTTATTGATGAAGGAGTTTACTTAGAAGTAATTATATATAAACTTTGGGATTTCTTTCGCCCATGCTGAAGCCTTTTCTTCCATTGAATGCAAGGATCCATAGGCCATATATGTTTGTAGTTGATTGTTTACTTCCAGTTTATAGGATATATATATATATATATATATATTTTCTTTTTTTTAATTAGAGAGAGAGAGCACAAGCACGAGTAGGGGAGAGGGGCAGCAGGAGAGAAAGAATCCCAAGCAGCCTCCACATTCAACATGGAGCCCAACATGGGGGTCAAACCCATAACCCCAGGATTGTGTCCTAAGGCAAAACTAAGAGTTGGACGCTTAACTGACTGAGCTACCAAGGCACCCCTCCAATTTGTGGGATTTTAATTTTAGGGTCAAAAGAGTTTAAGTGCTTAAAGCTCTACTGCGAAATGGCTTAAGAAATATTTTATTGATTTTAATCTATTTTTTTAAATATACTGATATTAGCTAATTCATGTGTGTTACTTTAGGTTACGTTTACATCATTACTTCTGTCTATTGGCAATATTAAAATACTGTGAACATTTGTAATATTAAATTCAGATCACTATGGCATTAAATATGATTTTAACTTTTGAGGGTCTCATATGTCAAAAACAGAACTTTGTCTTAAACCTTTCCATTATCACAGTGGGTCCTTATCATCTCCAATTGTTCATATATTGTTTTTAATTTTTTGAAGCCTCATTATCTTCTCATTTTTACATTCCTTTCAGATGAACCATTAGTAATAGGCTAAATTAGAAAGAAGACTTTAAAAAAAAATTACTTATTTTGAGAGAGAGAGTGCACATACAAGCACATGAACAGAGGAGGGGCAAAGAGAGGGAAAATCCCAAGCAGCCCCCATGCCGCCAGCGCAGAGCCCGATTTGGGGCTCGAACCCATGAAACTATGAGATCATGACCTGAGCTGAAATCAAGAGTCAGATGCTTAACTGAGCCACCCAGGCACCCTTAGAAGGAAGACTTTAAACCAGCTATTCTAGAATGGAGGAATTTCAGGGGTGGTGGTGGCAGTAATGTTTTTTATTATACAGTAGCTTAATATTGTATTATCTCTGCTGCATTAAGCAAACCAAAAATACACATAACAAATCACTAGAAGAAAGCCTGACCAAATCAAACCTTCTGAAAGCAGTTGTTAATATAGGGTCAAACTGAGTGAAGTTTTCTATACTCCAGTAACATGGTAGTGAGTCTGCATCCTGAATGGTGTGCCCCACTTACGGTACATTAAAAGCATAACGGACAACCAGAAAGATGCCTCATTTTACTTCTTTAGCTCTTTTGAAAGATTTTTAAAAATGTTTGTCTAGGGTGCTTGGGTGGCTCAGTTGGTTAAGCGTCCAACTTCGGCTCAGGTCATGATCTCATGGTTCTTGGGTTCAAGGCCCGTGTTGGGCTCTGTGCTAACAGCTCAGAGCCTGGAGCCTGCTTCAAACTCTGTCTCCCTCTCTCTGTGACCCTCCCCTGCTCACGCTGTCTCTCTCTCTCTCAGAAATAAATAAAACATTAAAAAAATTTAAAATAAAAAAATAAATGTTTATTTATTTTGAGAGAGAAAAAGAGTGAAGGAGGGCCAGAGAGAGAGAAACTGAGACAGAGAATCCCAAGCTGGCTCCATGCTGTCAGTGTAGAGCCCAACATGGGGTTCCATCTCATGAACCATGAGATCGTGACCTGAGCTGAAATCCAAGAGTTGAATGCCTAACCGATTGAGCCACCCAGATGCCCCATCTTGATTCCTTTCGTATATACTATGTACATGCAGTCCTTCATTTTCTTAATAATCCTCAGAAAGGGTTTGAGTTTTTTTTCTTTGCTTTTCTTGAATATCTTTAGGCATTTATTGGAAATAATTAAATATTCAAAGCATGAATTATGTATATATACTTTAAATCATAAATGAAATAGTATTTTAAATTAAAAATACTGCTTTACCTCCCTTTATTTCATGAACGAGTTTATTCAGATCTTGACTAAATCTTAGACATCAGCATTTTTTCCCATCATTCCTACCACTTTCTGGGTCATCTAATAAATAATATTCCAGAGCACAACATACATATACTTATCTAATGCATTTAAGATGTACAAATTTAAGATCATATTGTAGTCCTTCATGAAACTTTTACTAAAAATTGAGGTCTGGGTAGCAGAGGACAGGTGTGTATGTGTCTTAAATTATAAGTGTTTTATGATTTCCAGGATGACTGAAGTGATCCTTAAAAATGCTTGTTAGTTAGCAGGAATATCCAGTGCTACAATGTTTTACATCTATTTGTGACCTCGATATGCCTCCCAAACTATCACTGTTAGAGAATACTAGACTAATAGGTCTTCTCCAAAAAATATTTTGTTGTTTAAAATGAAGCAACTCCTCATTAAAGGAAAGAGTCTATGTGGAATTAAACATAAAGTGACACCTTCTTTTCTGATGGACACTTTTGAGAAAGCACTTGACTTCTATTTAGGAATATATATTACCCACCTGTATTACACATTTGAACTCCTTAAAAAAGAAGCCGTTTAATACAGTTGATCTTGAACAACATGAGTTTGAACCACGTGGGTCCACTTAAATGTGAATTTTTTTTTCAATAAATACAGTATAGTACTGTAGATATAGTTTCTCTTACGATTTACTTTTTTTTTTAATTTTTTATTTATTTCTGAGAGAGAGAGAGACAGTGTGAGCAGGGGAGGGTCAGAGAGAAAGGGAGACACAGAATCCTGACGCAGCACAGATCCCGACGCAGGGCTCAAACCCACAAACCGTGAGATCATGACCTGAGCCACCCAGGTGCCCTTCCTATGATTTTCTTAATGTTTTTTTTTTCTTTCTTAAAAATTTTTTTAATTTATTTTGAGGGAGAGTGAGTGAGTGAGCAGGTCAGGGGGAGAAAGAGGGGAAGAAAGAATCCCAAGCAGCCCGACGTGGGATCATGAGATCATGACCCAAGCCGAAACCAAGAGTTGGATGCTTAACTGACTGAGCCACCCCAGTGCCCCAACATTTTCTTTGTTTTAGCTTACTTTATTATAAGGATGCAGTATATAATACATACATAAAATATACATTAACTATGTTATAGAGAAGGCTGTGGTCATGAGTAGGCTATTAGTAGTTCAGTTTTGTGGGACTCTAAATATGTATGTGGAATTCTGACTGTGTAGGTGGTTGGTGCTCCTATCCCCCATGTTATTCAAGGGTCAACTGAACTTTTATTAATGATAAAGTATGTAATACTTCCTCCATCTTTTATGTTCACCTTAATGTATGAATAGTGGCATTTCCTATTTCATTATCTTTTTTGTTCTCATTAATTTTTTTATGTAGATCCTTTTGATTTGAATCACAATCTTGGAGCTGGATTATCAAGGAAAAGTAAGTTGCTTTGTTTATAAATGTTAATGTGGTCTCTTTTCCTTTTAATCCATCTAATTGAGCACTTAACTCTTTTCTTCTCAGTGACAAATTTTATAATGAAAGCATTTATTAATGGTAGAAGAGTATTTGGTATTCCAGTCAAAGGATTTCCGAAGGACTACCCCTCAAAAATGGTAAGCGTCCATTGGAAATACCAAAAAAACAATTCTAAAAGCCTTTATTGGGGCAACTGGGTAGCTCAGTAGGTTAAGCGTCCGACTTCAGCTCTGGTCATGATCTCAAAATTCACTAGTTCAAGCCCTGCATCAGTTTCTGTGCTGATAGGTCAGAGCCTGAAGTCTGCTTCAGATTCTGTGTCTCCCCTCTGCCCCCTCCCACTTATGCTCTGTCTCTCTCTCTTTCTCTCTCTTTCTCAGAAGTGAATAAACATTAAAAAAATTTTTTTAAGTTTGTTTGAAAAATAAAAAATAAAAGCCTATATCAAGCACCTAATTGGTACATATTACTCCAGTAGTAAATACTCTGAAAGTCTAGTGAATCTAGCCAAGGTAAACAGTTGCAATACAAAGTAATCCCTAAATTCTTTTTTAAACCATTCTAGTTCTGAGGCCATTTATCAGGAGAACAGAGAGAAACCGCCAGAAGTGGAATTTGGGTGGGATAATAGACCTTTTGGCACTGGTGCTTTTCTTTGGTGGCGCATGTAGATGGCACTGCTGTTCCAGCAGCATTCAGCTCTGTGCCAGCCTCTGCCAGGCCTGGCTCGCACAAGCTGATGATCCTCCACCTTCTCATGTGAAGTCTAGATCTTTCAGTCTACTTGAGAGCAATACATCTCTTAGTGGGACTAGGAGAGAGACCGCATCACCTGTGCCGGCAAGCTCTTTGGTGTCCTATAACCTGATGCTCAAAATTTTTATGGAACCAGACTCATTAAAAACAAAACCAAATTGCACTACAAAAATTCCCTTCAGTAAGCGAAAAGGAGGTTATTAGGAACTAGAGGATTTTCTATTAAAAATAATTCTTTTTCCCTCATTAGTTTTCTCAAAAAAGACTTTTTAAATGAGTCTATAATATATGAGTGTATTAAAAGTGTGGGTATATACTCAGCATTGGACCACATCTGTACATCTCATGTTGGTTAGATATGCCATGGCTATCCTTTACCAAGGCTTCTGAAACTTGACCCAGCAGATCCTCTCAGGGGTTTTGTTCCTGGGGATTCTCATTCAGGAGATCTAGGGTAGGGCCTAAGACTTGGATTTCTTGCAGGCTCTCAGGTGATGCCCAGGCTCCTGGTCCTCACCATAATTTCAGTGGCAAGGAGGCGTCACTCCAGACATTGTCTTTCCTTTCTTCTGATATTTTTTCTCCAAAGCCAGAACAAAACAAAGCAGCAGCTCATAGCTCCTTTCTTTTGCTGTAATGCAAAAAAATCCATGTAATGCAAATCATAATCCTCAGTTTATTGGGTTTTAGGCTTTTCATTTTATGAGAAAGTGAACCCTTTGTACCTAGCCTCAGCTCCCCCCTAAGTCTTGGGGAAGCCGACTCACAGGCATGCGTAATGCTCTTATAAGTGTCCTGGAAAAACAGGCTCCCTTTGTGGTTAGGGTTAAACCGTGGGCTGCATGACAGAAAGGAATAAACCAACATGAAGTTTAGGTAAAACTATCCTGAAGCAGTGTAATAATCATTATTTAAAAAAGAGGGTTTCCAATTGATACCTGGTTAGCTGTTGTGTTTTGACCTCACAATAATCGTTCATAGTTTTTTTAAAAAATATTTTTATTTATTTATTTCTAGGAGAGAGAGAGACAGTGTGAGCAGGGGAGGGTGAGAGAGAGAGGGAGACACAGACTCTGAAATAGGCTCCAGGGTCTGAGCTGGCAGTCAGCACAGAGCCCGACACGGGGCTCGAACCCACAAACCGCGAGATCATGAGCTAAGCGAACGTCAGACGCTTAACCGACTAAGCCACCCAGGCGCCCCTCATTCATAGTTTTCTATATGTATGTTCCACTAGGAGTACTTTTTTGACCCTGAAGTGCTCACTGAAGGAGAGCTGGCACCAAATGATAGATGTTGCCGAATTTGTGGGAAAATTGGACACTTCATGAAGGATTGTCCTATGAGGAGAAAGTAAGTCAGTGTTCAAAAGGGGTGGTTCTGTTTTTTTCTTACTGTACCAATTTTTAAATGAGGGTCTATTGTAACAGAAAATAAACTTGTATTAAATCCAGCAGTTCTCAGATAAATGATGTTTTACACTGAATATGAAGTGATTTAACACATGCCTTTAAGCACAGTTGACCAGTAGTCCCTCAGATGTCCAGATGACAGTCTTCCAGGCCTGATCCCCTTTCCTCATTTTGGTCACTGCCCTAGTCGTTACTCAGCCATTCAGCCACCAGCCTCCAACAGGAATGAAAGAAGAAATGAGGAAAGTAAAATGAGTTCCTTCAGGGCATCAGTGACACTTCAGTGTACAGGAGCTGGGCTGTACCAGACTCATGTGCAGTGTATTGCCAGAGGGGACCCTTCACTTGTATGCAGTGTAACTCTTAATAATTGCTGTGGCAAAGCCACTCAGTTTGGTCACCGTGCTTTCTTCTGGTGATGTTTGCTGTGGGGGGGGAGGGGGGAGAGGGGAAGTTTTGGTTGCTTCCTTGGGACAGACTGTTGTTTTGGGTGGTGTGGTGGTCTTAGCTGGACAATAATGTTCTCATTTAAAAACATACTACTTAAAATAAGGCATCATCTGGAATTTGAGGCTCTTATTTAGTGCTTTGGTTTTTTATTGAGATAATAGTCACTGGTCACTGATAGGGCAAGAAAGAAATGTTTTTAACATTTTAAGAACATAAATCTCCTTCTAACCCTTGTTCCCTTGTGAACTGAAAGTTCCATAGCTCGAATTTCTAGTGCCTAATAAAGAATGGGCCGTGGAGTTTCCAGAAACCACCCCAAGGCTAATTTGAGCTTCATCACGTCCATAACACAGTAGGTACTAAACCAGGGAGTTCCGCTAACTGCAAACACTGGTTTTATGGCACTAGAGTCATTGTGAAAATCAAACAAAATCTGTGCCATCACCCTGAGGTTGCTTCTTGATAGAGGAGATGGAGTTAAATTTGTTGAATTCTTGTTTTTCCCTCTGACACTTTCTGTTTCCAGTTATCTCCCAAACCTGGAGTGCTCTTAGTATTTTGTCAAGTTTCTGTTTAGAGTTTTCCTACTGGTGTTATATATCATCTTCTAGAGTGAGACGGCGGCGTGATCAGGAAGATACCCTGAACCAAAGACACCCCGAGAACAAAGACAAGAGGGGCAAAGAGGACAAAGACATTCAGAACAAGCACACAGAGAGGGAGGTGTCAATGAAGGAAGATAAGCCCGTGCAGTGCACGCTTCAGAAAGCCAAGCCAGTGAGGACGGCTGTCGACCTGGGCAGAGAGAAGATCCTCAGGCCACCAGTGGAAAAATGGAAGAGGCCAGATGACAAAGACTTAAGAGAAAAACGTTGTTTTATTTGTGGAAGAGAAGGGCACATTAAAAAGGAATGCCCGCAATTTAAAGGCTCTCCAGGTATGGATACCAGTCATACCTCGATGTTTGCACTCGCATCTCAAGGGAAACCTCTCTTTTAAAGTCCTCTACTGTTTTAGATCTATTTATTTCTTTAACAAATCTACTTACTGAAGAAGATTTCATTTTGAAGAAAGTGAACCCTCTCTCCCCTTTAATTCTGACCCTCTGTGTGTCTTAAACTTACTCCCGGTTCCATTTCTAGAGGCTTATAAAAGTCACTCGATTGACTTGTCTAAGATTATCAGTGAATGGAAAAACCCAGTCATCCCCACTGCCTATAAAATGTAGTCTGAGTGACCAGAAAACACGCTGCCGCCTGAGCTTCGCTTCTCAGTAGGTGCACTCTGGAAGTGGAAGCACTGACTGGCCGTGGGGGAGGCACAGCTGAATTCTGTCATTCCCTGGGCTGTGATAATGAGCCACTGGTACTGTTTGTTAACTGTGTACATGCACGTGCCTAGGAAAGGCACCAGAAGGAGCCCTGTTACACAGTGACTGGTGGTTCAAACCGCGGAAGAGAATTATGGAGGATGTTACCATTTTAATACTTTCCTGCAGCGAGCATAGTTACTTACTCTTTTGATGAAGAAAAATAGATGACCAGTCCATAGCTGAAAATCATCCATACTTCTTGTCCCTTTGAGTTGTTGGATTTGCACTGACCCTTTCTATTAAATGGGTAAAGTGTCCACTGTGGGCATCTTTTTAACAGACTGTTAGCAGTGGGGGTACCTTCCATGTACATATAATAAGTTAGGATTTACAAAACGGTTTACATACCCCTCACTTTGTTTCTCAGAACAAACCTGAGAGAGTGGATGGAATCTGATTGGCATAGAAAAGAAACCCGGGGAAGTCATTTTTTAGATTAAAGCAGTAACCGTTCGTGTACCTGTCCTCAATTGCATATGCGTATGGACAGGGGGAAAGAGTCAGCACTGCTGACAGTTCCTTTAAAATACAATACGGTCATTGTCCCTGGAACACTAGTACCTCTCTTCCGTTTTATTATATCATAGCAGCAATACAGTGTCTCTTTTTTTAAAGACAAAATTTTTAGAGCACTTATTTTTTTTAAGGAGCTTTATATGGAATGTATATTTTTAAATTATTTAATTATTGGTTTTAAAATAGGACTTCGGTGTTTATGGAACTTACAGCTTGCCCTACTTCTAAGGAACTCAGACAAATTTAAATTCAAACTTGTTGGGCCCTGACATGGGATATATCCCAGAACTTTTATAATCATAAGAGGTAAATCTATTTAAGAGAAAATAATAGCCATAGCTAACATTCACTGAGTCAGGCACTATTTTAAGTACTTTACATGGGCAATCTCTTCTGATTTTCTCCCCAGCCCCATGAGATGTGGTATTGATAACCCCAGTTTACAGATGAGGAAACTGGAAACAGTATAGATAAGACGTAATGAAGTTCTACTTAAGTTACTTTTGTAGATCCTTCTGAAGAATGGGTGGTCTGTGTTTACTAGTAGCATGAAGCACATTATCATCATGCCCCTCTTGGGTACAACGCAGAGGTGAAGCGATGCCTCTGCGTTCCCCCAGCTTTGATGGGTTTCTTCCTCCCAGTTGGTAGCAGGTTCTGCATTGTCTACTAGTGAAGCTCTCCAAGTAGAGCAGCGCTTCTGGAAGGCTACAGGGGCAGCAGGATGTGAAGGAGAGCCGGAGGGGTCCTGGGGCAGGGATGGGTAGATGGGAAAGGGAGAGTGGGAGTAGAGCTTAGGGCATTTCCTCCAGCAGTGACTCAAAGTGAATCAGTTGCTTCTTCCTGTCCGAAAATTATGCTGCCCCCTCTCGTTTCTTCAAATACGTGATTTTGTCCACGCAGTGTACTAAGTGGGAGCTTCTGTCACATCCACAGAAACTTATTCTGTGAAAGTTTGAAAACAGGGCTGCTGCTTTCATTTTAAAGTGAGAACAAAAAGTGCTGATTTTTTCCTCAGGTATGTCTAAATCAGATTGTGTGTTTGGATCCCCTTCTCCACCTAGCCCCTTGAGACCAGCTGGCACCTTTGCTCAGGTAAACCTAGCTCAGACCTGAGCGGGAAGTCCTTGGCTCATCTGTCCAGCGCATACTTGCCGAGTGCTAGCCGCTCTGCACCAGGCCCTGAGCAAGGTGCTTGGCCGCACCAGGCCCTGGCCTCTTCCTTCTGGCTAACCCTTGCAGCTCCTCCCTCGGCCCCCCCGAGCAGCGTGTAGTGAGGCTTGCTGGGCACTGGATGGCAGGGGCGCTTCCAGGCTTCCTGAGTCTCTGTTCTGCTTTTCAGTTAACTTGCAAAGTTCTGCCTTACACATGCCTAATTTCAGCCCTCTTTGAATATGGTTACAGTGTTAAGGCTGTTTCAGATGCTCTTCCTTTCAATTTTGTAAACCAGTCTATTTCATTTTTTAGGCAGTGCTTTTACATGAAGACAAAAAGAAACAAAAAACAACCATATTTTTGAGTCCCCAGTCAGGTATGTGGGTTTTAAAAAAACAAATATGTGTTATTTTATTTACTGCATAGTTTACCACATGCCTTTTGAGATGCTTCCTTTGACTATGTGGTTTTAACAGGGACTGGACATCAGAATCACTTGGGGAACTTTTACAAAAAGAGTTGCCCTGCCCCCACCCTTCAGTGGTGAGGCTCAGTCAGGCCTGTGCTATCGGTGCTCTAAGGTGATTCCTCTGTCATCCCTGAGTAAGAACCATACCCTTTAATTATTTGTTCCTCTTCCACACTTTTTGTTTCTGCTTTGAAATTGCCACTGTCTTGTCAGCAGTATATTCTCCTCATGAGACTATTTGCCATACACAAAAGTAGGAAAGAAAGAAGTTATTGGCCTGAACTCCTCCCTTCCTCTTTCTCTGTCTCTCCCCCTCACCCTTTTCCTCTCCCTGTCCTCTCCCTCTCTCTCTCAGCTGCGTCATTTATTCATTCCTTCAATAAATACTGATTAAGCCACCACCCCTCCCTCTCTCTCCCGCCCAGCCTCTAAGCACAGAGCATGGGCCTCAACACTGCTGATACAGTGGTGGACCAGCAGAGCCCCTTCTCTCATTTACTTCACATCCTTGTCAGAAGAGAGACATGACTATTCCCTGTGGCAACAGGGGCCAAGACTCACAAGCAGGGACGGAGAAGGGAATGCTGGATAGGGATGTGGCATCTCTGATGAAGTAACATTTACGCAAAGAAGTCAAAGAAGGGGCGAGTCAGGGGAAGTTGGAGTTAGCCTGTTATCACAGAATGAAAACCACCGTTGTACCGCCATGTCACTGAGTGGTGTGAGCAGGGAGGGGTGGTGGGAGGCGAGATCAGGGTCGACAGCAGCACTGGCAGGGATGGATTTCATTTTCTCCAGGAGACTGATGGCTGCTGGAGGGTTTGGAGCACAGGCAGTATTATGGGAATTCTGATGGTAAAGGTTCCCATTGCAAAAGGCTGGGCGGAGGTGAGGGCAGCAGCAGAGCCACGAGAGGCTCATACTAGAGCTCAGGGGAAAGCCCTTGCTGGCTCACACTCGCGGGGGAAAGTAGCGGGGGACGTGAGGGCTGGTCATGCTCTGGATATGCTGAAGGTGGTCCCATCGTGGTGTGTTACTGGGTTGGATGATTGCATAGGACAGAATGAACCAGAGATGACGCTGAGCAATTTTTGGTCTGAGCAACTAGACTAGAGGTGGGACTTCCTGTGCCAAGAAAGAGGAAGAATAGATTTGGGGAAGGAGTCCAGACTTAGCCATGTAAGTTGGACTGCTGGGTGTCCGGGTAGAGATGCCAGGTAGCCAGTGAGATGTACTAGCTGAGCATTCAGAGCAGAGGCCTAGGCTGAAGATAGAGACTTGAGTATTGTCAGGGCAGAGAGAGTTTGAAGGCCTGGTAGGAGTGGGGTCACCTTGGAAGTAAATGTACAACGAAAAGAGAAAAGCATGTAGAGCCTCAAAATAAACAAAGAAGACTGACAGAAAGCAGTCAGTGAGGGAACAAGAGCGCCGGCTCCTGGAGTCCAGGGGAGAAGGGGCCTCAGAAAAGGGCTTGGCCATATGTGGGAACTGCTGCTGGGAAGACTGGGGCGGTGTAGGCTGAGCAGTAGCATTGCATGTGGCAGTGCACAAGTCATCAGGGACTCGGAAGAGGGCACTTCCTCTGGAGTGGACAAAATCTGGTTGTGGGGGTTTCTGGGGAGAAAAGCTGGAACCAGTCTGGGCAACCAGACCTCCTAGCATCCGTTCCGGCCCACAGGCCTGTGGACAGGTGCTCAAAGAGAGGCAAGATCAGGAGGCTCTGAAGGCCTTTCTCTGGTGTTTCAAGAATGCTTTTGATCTAGAAAGGGAAGGGGAGAAATTGAGGGGGATGGGGTGAGGAGGAAAAACAAGGTAACTTTAATATACTGAGGAACTTTTTTTTAGCTTTTTTTTTTAGTAAGAAGGGATGAAACTCTAAACTTGATACAAATATTCTGAGTTTTGGCCTGAAGACCTTGTTAGTAACTTTGCTCTGTGTGTGTGTGTGTGTGTGTGTGTGTGTGTGTGTGTGTGTGTGTGTCGTTCAATAAAGTAGGTTTAAAGAAGGGAAATTATATAAGCAAATAGAGCCTGTGTAGTCTTTTTAACTTGATTGTACAGTTTCTGAGAAAAGTTTCTGAAACTTTAAAACTTCATTGATATAACTGGACATTTTTGTATGTAGGGTAAAACAACTCACATATTTTATGCTCAGTCCTTATATGTTGTATATGTAATGTGTGCACACTGTTTTTAGATTGGAGAGAGACTGTGTTAGTTAGAATGTGAGAGATAAAGCTGTCTCTGCCATCACTGAGAAATAGCACTCCCATTTCTGGGG
Organism: Proteles cristata cristata; assembly: GCA_017311185.1. Lineage (NCBI taxonomy): Eukaryota > Metazoa > Chordata > Mammalia > Carnivora > Hyaenidae > Proteles > Proteles cristata. The sequence continues at coordinate 952,185 of JAESUZ010001312.1, read as the reverse complement.
CCACCTTCTGAGCCCCGCGGTAGAGAGAGCACCTCCCTGCGCTCACCTACCTGGACTGAAATAAGCAGCTGCGTGCGGCGACCTCATCCTGGGAAAGCAAAGAGAGGTCCAGGAGAGGAATGTTTGGTTGTCTCTACTTTGAATGTTGTTAACAAGAGAAAAATAAATGGAATAATTAAATTATTTAGCTACTTCCATTTCTGTCAGTATGAAGATAAATTATCTCAAGTATATACAATAATCTAATAGGATTAGCCATTTTTTTTATGCTATCTAGGAGGGTTTTTTTGGTTTCTTTTGTTTAATGATTGGAGAAAACATTTAAAGTGGCATCATATCTCTTTATAATTACAACTTAAGAAGCATGGATGTTAGGTTGGTAGAGTAAGGTCAAGTAATTCAAAGAGAAAGAATCAGAAATCTTGAGAGAATTACTCCCCTTACCTAAAAAGGGAATGGTCTGCAAAAAGGTAAACTCAGGAGGCTCTATGAGAAAATATAGGAACAGCTGTTTCCTGGGAAGATGTTGTAATTGTTCTCATCGAAATGCATGAACATAAGAACAAGAAAAGTTCTGGTGGGAAAACCCCCAAGACCAGATAGAAGTGAATGGGAACGGGACCCTATCATGAGCTGATTTGATGGACAATGAGAATAACCATGAAGGACAGAGGACGAGGGTGACAAGTGGCCTCTGAAAACCACGTATGGGAAACAGAGCCACTGCAGTTTGTGGGATCACTTCCCATAGAGCCTCTGAGAGTTTGAGGGTCACAGAATTACTGTATGTAAACAAGCCAAAAGAGTGTTGTTTTTAAGATTCAGCCTTGAACAAATACTTCCAGAACATTACACATAGGATAAATACCAGTCCTTCCTTTGTCAAGATGCTGCTACTTTTGCCAAGGTCAGGGTGTTGAAGAACATCACCTCTGCAGCCAGATTGCAGGATGTGGTTTGTAGCTCTTTGATCTTGAAAAACCTGCTTAGCCTCCACTTGACTCAGTTTTCTCATCTGTTTCAAGGGGATAATCATACCTGACTTGCATGGATGTTGAGAAATCCATGTAAAAGCACTTAGAGCAGCACCTGTGTGTAGCGAGCAGAGCAGAGGGTTGTAGGGGTGGTGATTGCGTCAGTACTCTTACACCGCGTCCGTCAGCCTGGCTCCTGCTGAAGGCCTTCACACATCTTGAAAGTAGAAGTTTATTCTGATTTTATAAATTGTAAATGGGGGAAGAATACAGATGTTGGACATCTGGACATATACCTGGAAAAGGCATTACCAGTTGACAATACGGATTTCTGTAATTATCTTCTGCATAAAGAACTTACGTATTTATAAACATTTTGAGCAACTGTAAAACTTAAAACTTGAATTTACTACTGAAGAAAAATTATTACAATAAATGTGTCTATTTCATACCAGAAAAAAAATAGAAAACATTTATGAGTGGTTAAAATCAATCTTAATTAAACTTTTCAAGTAAGTACATGACAACTGTTAAGACTTGTCAAATTTACCCACAGTGAATTTATCCAAGTTGTCTATATTATAAATCTGAAATATGTCTCAGCTGTGAGTAGTATTAAATTTCCCCCAGAGCTGCACTTTTCCACAGTGCCCAGGTAGCCCCCCAGCAAACCGCTGGGGGGACAGCCCCTGTTCTCTCACATTAGCCTTATTGGCTGCAGGCAAGAGACCAGCTTCTCTGGGCTCCAGATGTCTCATTTGTACAAGTACTGACAACACCACTGAGCTCATCAGACCCTGAGATTCAAACACTCAGCCCATAATAAGTACTTAGCCAAGTTCTCTTTCCTGACTTGCCATTTCTTTCTACTAGAGTTCTTAACTCCCAAATGAGAAGAGCGGTGAATAGACAATTCCATGAATTCCCTTTTTCTTCACTATGACGTACTTCCCTGCACCTCTCACACAAACAGCTAACACAATGCCTTAGATGTCCCGTGAGTTTTATTGATAACAGGTGTACTCATTTTGAAAAAACAAGGAAGACTAAATAGGAGAGTAGTCAAGAATATGAGCTTTCAAGTCAGACATACTTGAGTTTGAAGTACAGCCCAACCATTTGCTGACTTACCAATCCTCTGTGCCTCAGTTTCCTTATTCATAAATTTGGGCTAACACCTCACAGGGCAATTGTAAGGATTAGTTTCATCTACATAAAACCCTTCACACCGCATCTGGCACATACTGTCCCTCGAGTTAGCACTGCCTTGTTACTGGAGTAAACAACACCTCCTGTCGCACTGTTCCTTACCTCTTATGACTTGCAGGACAAATATATACCGGAGGTTTAACAACAAACAGGAGTATGTGGAGGTTGTGGAACCAAGTCATCAACTGATTTTTATGCTTAAGTGAATTACTCTGGTTTACATGTAACAATGTATTCAGTATGAGAATCTCAAAAACCTAACACTTATCTATTCCTTAAGCCTCCCCTGTTTTGCAAAGAAAATTACATTTCAACTAAAAGAAATCTGTCTCTTCATTTATTGCATTTTAATCTCATGGTTTGAAATCTTAAAAACTGGAGATGTTATAGGAGATTGTTGGTATCTTTTCTCCCTCATGATGATATATATTCTATTAGAACTTTTTCCCTTGACCAGAATTTAAAAGCCTACTAATTAAAAAAAAAAGGTCTTTATGATAGTAAATTTAAAATAATAGAAATAAGGGCACCTGGCTGGCTCAGTCAGTAAAGCATGTGACTCTCGATCTCAGGGTTGTAAGTTTGAGTCCCAAGTTGGGTGAAGGGATTACTTAAAAATAAAATATCTTGAAAAATAAAGCAACAGCAGTACCTTTGTAAGCAACATGGGGAGACCTGATTGTTGAGTACAGATCATTCTTTTTGATACCCTTCTTAATATTCTAGTATGTGAATATGCCATTATTTATTTAACATTCCTTACTAATGGACTAACTATTTTCAAATATTTGGTATGGGAGTGTCCTCCAAAACTTCTTTTGGTTTCATAGTCTCCCCCAAAATGGAGAAAGCCCATACCTGTCATATATTTTTAAGTTGATATTTAAATTTTTCATCAGAATTGCAAAGCATATGATGATTCCTGGGGTCTTTTAAAATAAATATTGATATTTTAAAATAAAACTTATCAATTAGTTTTATTTATTTATTTATTTATTTTAAATGTTTTTTTTATTTATTTCTAGGAGAGAGAGAGAGAGAGACATGGTGAGCAGGGGAGGGTCAGAGAGAGAGGGAGTCACAGACTGAAACAGGCTCCAGGCTCTGAGCTGGCAGTCAGCACAGAGCCCGATGCGGGGCTCGAACCCACGAACCGCGAGATCATGACCTAAGTGAAAGTCAGACGTTTAACCGACTAAGCCACCCAGGCGCCCCTTATCAATTAGTTTTAAATGTATCAAATGAAATGAATATGCTTTTTCAGATGAGCAACCATTCATTTACAGCTGTTTAACAGGCAGAAATTTCTTATCATTTTACTTTCCTCCTTGAATCCCTTTGTTTTACTTCTATCTTAAGGTGGTATATTTTTATCATATATATTTCAAGCATTTTAGGAGTGCCCAGGTGGCTCAGTCGGTAGAGCATGTGACTCTTGATCTCAGGTTATAAGTTCAGGCCCCATGTTGAATATAGAGATTCCTTAAAAATAAAATTTTAAAGGGCACCTGTTTGGCTCAGTTGGTTAAGCCTTTGACTTCAGCTCAGGTCTTGATCTGCGATTCATGAGTTCCAGCCCCACATCAGGTGCTCTGCTGTCAGCACAGAGCTCTCTTTGGATCCTCTATTCCCCTTTCTCTCTGCCTTCCTCTCTCTCAAAAATAATAGATAAATGTAAAATTTTTTAAATTGATATCTTTAAAAAAGATTCAAGTTCCAGGATTTTATTAATCAGCCTATCCTACTCATCTGTAACTATTTATATATAAATTGAATTTTTAATCTTTGTATCAAAGTATAAAAATTTCTTCTAAATTGAGCTTTTGCATTAGAATATATAATTGATCAAAACAAAGTTTGATTAAAAATGACCTTTTTATGAGTGAATTTTTTTTTTTTGCGCAAGTCAGGGAGAGAGGGCAGTGGGGAAAGAGAATTTTAAGCAGGCTCCATGCTCAGCATGGCATCAGACATGGGATTTGATCCCACGCTTGTGAGATCATGACCTGAGCTGAAATCAGGAGTCAGATGCTCAACCAACTGAGCCACTCAAGGGGATCCCCAAATTTTTATATTTACTTACTGAACATGCCTGCCATTCAATGAGATAGATGGGATTTCTCCATGCATTCATGTATGGGTGGATCAATACTACTTATTGCAAGAATCAAACAATGCTCCTTAACTTTTTTTTTTAATCTTTTGTTTTTATAGTTGGTAACCACTGAAAAACCTCAGTAGTCTTTATGATATTAAAAATAACATAATTTTTTAGGGAATGGAAGATATTTTACAACAGTGCCACTCAGTTATTGTCATTCCTTTTTAAGTATATAACCAAAAATTACATAGTAATGTATCATCAAGGTAATTTTATGAAAGCTAAACATTTGGGATTTTTAGTAGAGGCATCACACTGACTACAGATAGCAGCATTTCATTTGCTGTCCTGCCTCCTCAGGCTTTTTCACCCCAGATGTATATACCACATTAAGATTTGGTTGAGTAGGAAAACGTACCACTCTTTTTTAAAGTAGGAGAAGAGCTATGTAAGAAAGACAGGTGTGCCTCCTGAGAAACAGCCCAAAAGCCTTGACCTCACAGACATTCTCAGAAGGAATCTGTGTAAACATTGAAACACTGCTGTCAAGCCCCTTCAAGCTCCCTGCCTGCTTGTCCTGTTCCGTTGGCTCAGGAATACACTATTTCAGGTTTCAATACCACTGTTTATATAAAACTCTTACCAGGCATATTCGCCTACTTATTTCCTCAGGATAAATTCCTAGTCAGAAGAACAATAGATTAAAAATTATGCACATTTTCACAATGATGCCAGCAATACCAAAATGGGATTGTTGACAATCCCAGGTAGTCCCTGACAGCCTATTTCCCCTACCCTCACATCCCAGCAACAGTCTTTTTTGTCAGTCAGCTTGTATTCTCCATTGAAGGCTCCTATTTTTCACATTTTCATTTGTATTTCTTCATGTTTTGGTGTTTGTGTTTTTTAATTAGGGTATTCATCCTTGTTTTCCAGCTCTGTCCACATAGAAAGCTATTCGTATTTTGTCACATGTGGTCTATCCTTCACCGCTACCACCCCCATTTATTATTCTTTCAGCCTCATTTATGATTCATTTTGCCACACAGTCACTTGCTTGTTTGGTTTAGTAGTTTGATCTAGCCTACTTCTGGTCATTCCAGGTCATGCTTATAGTTTTATAAGTTTCACGTTCTTCTCCCTGATTACATGCAGGTTCATCCACATTTTAGCTCTAGTGGTTTTACATTTTTACATGCACATTTTTTATATGAAATTTCTTCAGGTTTGAGGAGACTTACTTTTATATATAGGGAATGTAGTAATAAGACTGCTAGTACTATTCTTAGAAAAGAGTAGTTTCTGAACATTTTGGGAAAAATATAAAGATACAAATATAAGCCATCTACTAGAGAATGGAGTTTATTTTTTTCACATTTTCTTTTTAATCTTTTCTTAAATAAAAGATCATTAAGATGGTACAAGTCCCCTGTGACTACCATCCCGACCCATTTCCTGCATCGTGTCCCCTCCACCTGAGAAGTGTCTGTTTTTAAACTTGCGTATGTAGCCTTTAACATATGTGTCCTTGGTGAATTTTTTAATTTAAATACACAGTATTATACTGTGTACTAAGAATTTTCTACAACCTGCTTTTTCATACCTATTTAATGAAGTAATTTTGAAATTTATATATATTGCTATTTATACATTTAGTTTTATTTTCTTTCCAGTATTCCATGTATGAATACAGAATATTTTATCCATTCCCTAACACATGAGCATTTAGGTTGCATTTGGTTTTTTGTTATTATAAACAGTGCTGTAGAGAACATTCTTGTCTGAGTCTCCTTGAGCATATATATGAGCAGTTCTATAGTTTTTATACCTAGAAGTCAAACTGTTGAGTCATTGCATATGTGTATTTTCAAGTTATTGGTTGAAATAATTGCCTCTCTCACCAGCAAACCTGATGGGTGAAAAATATTATGGTGTTGTTCTAATGTATATTTTCTTGACTCTGGTGATGCTTTTGATTATTGACCAGTTGAATTTATTCTTCTGTGAATTCCCTGTTCATATCATTTGCCCATCTTACACGTTTGTTGACCATTTGGAGTTCTGTGAAATCTCTGTTCCTATCATTTGCCCATTTTCCTGTTGCATTATCGTTTCCTTATTAATTTGTAAGTGTTCTTCATTTTTCTGAATACTGTTCCTTTATTATATATGTTCTATGGATCTTCCTTTAGTATATCTTGTCTTTTAACTTGTGTCTGTTCCCATTCCAGAGTTTTAAATTTTAATGATTGACTTCCCATGATTGACTTTCCATGATTAGTTTCCATGGTCATGTGGCTCAGTGATTTTAGGGTCATCTTTAAGAAATTCTTCCCGGGGTGCTTGGGTGGTTTAGTCAGTTAAAAGCATCTGACTTCAGCTCTGGTCATGATCTCACAGTTTATGGGTTCGAGCCCCGCGTTGGGCTCTATGCTGCCATCTCGGAGCTTGGAGCCTGCTTTGGATTCTGTGTCTACTTCTTTCTCTGCCCCTTCCCCACTCGTGCTCTCTCTGTCTCTCAAAAATAAATAAACATTTAAAAAAAATTTTTAAGAAATTCTTCCAAGATATCTATCTCATCTATATTTTCTTCTAGTACCTTTAAAACTTCGTCTATTTAGATCTTTAACCCATCTGAATTGTGTGTACAGTATGAGGTGTAGTGATCTAAACTTTTGTCCCTTGAATGAAAAGTCTATCCTTGATTCTTTGGGCAGTTCAGAATATCAAAGATTTGTTGCCTGTAGATGAGTAGACACTCTAGGGTATAAATACTATAGGAAAATACTTTGCTTCTTCCTGACTGATAGCACTCATTTTTCACTATGAGGTGATCATCTAGAGGCTATGATTTGAAAAGTTTGCTTCTTGGGCGCCTGGGTGGCTCAGTTAGTCAGTTAAGCATCTGACTTCGGCTCAGGTCATGATCTCATGGTTCGTGGGTTCGAGCCCCGTGTCAAGCTCTGTGCTGACCACTGAGAACCTGGAGCCTGCTTCAGATTCTGTGTCTCCCTCTTTCTCTGCCCCTCCCCAGCTTGCGCTCTCTCTCTGTCTCTCAAAAAATGAATAAACTTTAAAAAAATAAAAGTTTGCTTCTGTTGGGCGTACATTTCTATTTGCATGCTTAATATGTTTACTTTAGAAGATGTAGATAGTTAAGCAAAATAAAGAAAATAAAAGCCATTTATACTTAATCTGGAGCATAATTGCCATCTAGGTTTTGGAAGTTAAGTCTTCCCATCTTTTTTATCAATACACTAATAATGGCTAACATTTATTGAGTACTTTGTGTGCCAGGTATTGTTCAGTTGTTTTACTTGTATGTATTCATTTAGTATTCACAATAATTCCAATTGGGGTAGGTGTAAGGGCCCACATTTTACAGATAAGGAAATGAGACACCAAACATGATTGATGGGATTTTTCATTTGTTTTTTTCATTTTATGAAAATAGTATTCATGTGGTTTTACAACTTTTTAATGTTATTAATTGTCCTATGGATACCTCGTTTCTGTTACTCATATCACAAGTTTTGGACATTTATTTGCATACTTCAATTTTTATTAGGTTTCAGTGACTTACCAATTTAGCAAAATTCCTACCCACCTCTCTGTCCTTCTGATCTTCCTTCAAACAATTTGGTGATCAAAAGTTGTTTTAATTTGCATTTCTTTAGATCACACATTGATACTGAATGTTTGTTACATATTATCCTGCTTTTTTTTTTCCTCTTCCCAAAATTGCTTTTTATTTGCCCAGTTGAATGTTGGTGTTCAGCTTTTCCCTATTGACTTGTAAATTCTTTAGTAGGAAGCCTGGCAAGCCTTTTTCATAGGTAACTTAGGAAACTTCATTACTTCTTACACTTTGACTCTCTTATTTAATTCTGTACTTCATTTGGAATAATGTGGAGAGGAAAGGATATGTTGTAAGAAAGATACCTACCTCCCTCCTCCTCCCAAAATACTTATTTGCCACAGTACCAGTTATTGAACAATCCATACTTTACCTCATTGGTTAAAAATACAACTTTTGGTATATACTACTTTTTATATGTAATCACTTAAGTATTTCTTAATTTTCTTGTTTCATTGATCTATTTCTTTATGCTCCAGAACAAGACTTATTAACCATTCTGTAGTATGCTTTTAATTAGTAATCTACATTTCTGTCCTTCACCTGTAAATATAATAAATTTTCTTTTTTCCTTTTATATCAAAGTTATTGCTAGAGTGTGACCATCCACAGGTTCATACCCACAAAGTAGTGATGCAAGACATTTCTATTTTTTTTTTAATTTTTTTTTTTTTTTTTTGAGAGAGAGAAAGATAAAGAAGGAGAGAATGCGAGCAGGGGAAGGGCTGAGAGAGAGAGGCAGACAGAATCTGAAGCAGGCTCTAGGCTCTGAGCTGTCAGCAGATGCGGGCCTAGAACCCACAAACCGCGAGATCGTGACCTGAGCCAAAGTCAGATGCTTAAGCCACTGAACCACCCAGGCGCCCTATTTATGTCTAACCAAGGAAATTTTTTGCAATCTATTCTGTGTGGTTGTAAACGAAGACACTGATCGATGCAAAGCAGAGGTTTTGAAAAGTCCACTGACCTGCACCAATATGGACGTCACGAACACGCCAGTGTATTAGAATGAGGTCACTCTAGCAACTTGCCTGCCTCTATTTAGAAAGAATTTTGACTAGGTGTGTGTTTAATTGATCATGTTCCATACGTGCCTTTTTTATACCTAGCTTGCTTATTCAATTCAAAACAAGTGACCACTGCCAGTCTGAAAAGTTTCTGTATATAATTAATAAGTAATTTTATTACTTTTGTGATAAAGTGAGGCTTGTTTTATTTATGTTGGGTTTTGTTCTTTCCCCCCCTCTAGGTAGCCTTTCCAGTAAATATATGACTCAGGGAAAAGCCTCAGCGAAGAGGACCCAGCAGGAATCATGAGGGAAGGAAAATGCAGCACTCTAAATGGCCACTCAGGCGGTCCCATTCACTTTGAAATTAGGTTCATTTCACAGGACACAGCAGTGTAGATCAGGCTTCTACTTAACATTCAAGGGAAATGTCAGGTTGTTTTTTTTTAACTTAATGAAATTGTTAACAAGGAAAAAAAAATTTACTGGAGTCTTAACCTACCACAAATCCCCATAGATGTAAGGATTTTAATAGAAAGCCATGATGTATGTATTTAAGCCAGGTTTTATTTTTTAAGCCAGATTTTTAAAAAAAGTGTAATTGTGGGCCAGTATTCAGTGAATACAATTTCATGGTTTTTAATTCTCTCAGAGCACACTAAAAATGGTGTGCTGATAAATCCCTAGTAAATTACCCTTTATTCCACTTATAAATGCCTTTTTTGTTTTGCAGAGGGGAGATTATATTTATTGTTGTTTACTGAATCCTTGTGTGAAAGCATATCAAATATGTGTGAACTGCTACTACTGTATTTACGATTTACAAACCTATTTCACTGGTATTTGTAGAAGTGATGATGCGAACATGAGTACCTATTTATGTGAGCCTTCTGGGGATCAGCAGCGCCCCCCGAGGGGCTTTTTTTTTTCCCCCTCTCTAATTTTAAGTTGACACAGAATTACTACGCTCCTAAAAATGAAGGGAAATGAATAGTCCTGTTTGCTGCTAAAAACATTTTCAAAGACAAAACGACAAAATACAAGTGCTTTTTACATTTTATGATACTCTGAAATTAGGGTGGAGAACTTTTAAAACTCCCTGAAGATGAAAGAGGCCATCTCTGCCAATCACAGGTTTGGTTGGTGTCATTTTGGGGGTGTGACTGGAGCCCTCTTGGAACCGTTTCTCTAACTCCACAAGTCCTTCCAGAAGTACTACGTGGTCAGAACTATGCCTCGGTTTATTTATCATTTTGAAATAAAATCAGAATTTCAACCTGTAATTTTATCCACATTACTTTCTAGCGAGAGTTCTAATTTCATGAGGAAACCAGATGGAGGGAGGGTGGTACAGATCTGCTCCTCTTCATCTTCCTCTCCTTGTGCTCATGCCTGCTGCTGTTCGTTGGCCCCACTGTGCGCCACACTCTGGGAATGTGTGGAGGAAAGGCCCAGACTCGGGGGCATGGAAACAGAGGACAGGGCTGGTGTTTGCTGGGCAAGCGATCGCAGGTAGGAGAGGGCTCAGAAAATAGACATCTGTGAGCCCTTCTTTTCACCGATGAACGACATATTCCAGTTAAGGAAGCATCCTGTCGAGAGTAACTATAGAATTGGGCACGTTGTGGTAGAAGGGGTTAGCGATTGTTCCTTGCTCAGTTTTAACGAACCCAAACTCCTGAATTTAAAGCATCAATTATGTACACTGGGCCGAAGCTGCTCCCTGTGACTTTCCTCACCTGCTCCTCTTCTGATTCTCTTGCCTTCAACTTGAAAGTGAGCTTGACTGGGCACATGACTTCTCTCCTTGTCACACTTTCTTTGTAAAGCTTATTGATGCAGTCTTCTGACTTTATAGCAGAAATCAGAGACCGGCCTAAGTTTTATTCCCTTGTAGGTTTTATTTTTCTGTCCGGATGCTTCAGTGTTTATTTATCCCTTAAGTTTTGTGTCCGTGACTTTTGTCTGAAACCAAAGCAAATCCCATGTATCTCCCTTAGCCCAGTTTGGTTTTTTGGTGGTTGGGTTTTTTCCATCTTGGGAAAGTATGTGCTTAATTTTTTTTCTAAAAAATGTTTTTATCTTTTTTCAGTATTCCTCTTTCTCCTCCATGCTAGGAAAACTTTTCAAATATAATCTCCAGATTTTTGGTGTCCTGCTGTTTGCTGTTTCTCACATGAATTTTGTCATTTCATTTATAATTGTCTTCAACTTACTTTAGCCACCTTCCATTTCCTCTCATTCAAGTTTATTTTTATTATCTTCCTTTTCATGGAAACCAGGTTTTCTTATATCCTTTAAAGAATGTTAAAAAGCTTCCTACATTTTATTCTAATTTCTGTGGTAGATTTCAGTCCCTCACACTGGATCAATGGGACAGTGACCAGGGTTTACCAGCCCTGGAGGATGGATTCTTTGCTTCCTTGATGTGAGCCTTGTCACGGCCCCTCTCAGCGCCCCAGCCAGGGGACAGGTGCATCTGCTCCATGCTGAGGCCAGCCCCTGGGGCACAGTTATCATTCAGACGCAGCTGGCCTGTTTCTCCACAGCTCCACAAAGCCACCACTACCAGTTCTTCTTTCCTCTTTCTCTCAGGAACAGGAAGATGAAATCTATTCTTACAGCCCCAGTCTACATGTTTTAATCCCCTGCTCAGTACGTACAGTATCAACAACATGCACACTTTCTGAGATGTTACTAAAATGTTCTGACATGACTTTAGTTTTCATCTTCAAATGTGTTTCACAAATGGTTCTATTAAAAAATGGGGGCGCCTGGGTGGCTTAGTCGGCTAAGCGTCCGACTTTCGCTTAGGTCATGATCTCGCAGTTCGTGGGTTCGAGCCCCGTGTTGGGCTCTGTGCTGACTGCCAGCTCGGAGCCTGGAGCCTGTTCAGTCTGTGACTCCCTCTCTCTCTGACCCTCCCCTGCTCACGCTCTCTCTCTCTCTCTCTCTCTCCTAAATAAAAAAAACATTAAAAAAATTAAAAAAAAAAAAACCTTTCCTGAATGGAAAAAATCCTGGGTAGGTAGGTACGTCAAAAGGGTTCATAGTTCTACAGACCAAAAAAAAAAAAAAAAATTGTTGACAGGAAAATAGAATTCAACAAACTTCGATAAAACTGTGAAGAGGTGTTCAGTACTTTTTTCTTTGAAAGCAGGTGTGTTTGCACAGCAGCAGTGAAGAATTTAGTGCACTTCACTGGGTGGAAGTAAGCCTAACTAAATTAAACTGCCTCTGCCAGTTTTCCAGCTGACTGTGACAATCCCCATGACCTCTGTCTGTGCAGTTCAGTTTCCTTACCTACGAAATGGAAAGCATATCTGCCCTTTCACAGAGTAGTGAGGCTCAAGGGAGGTTTTAACTAGGAAAACGCTTTTTCTAATGTCTAGGACCCCGAAACTAGAGCCCAAAGTGCAGTGTTGATTTTAAGTGCTTCCTACTGGTGGGAATCTAAATGTGGTTCCAGCTTGCTAACTCCTTCAGTAGTTAACCACAGCCGCCTCCTGACACCACAGGGCAGCTGCTGCTCTGAGATAAGCGTGCTCACACATGTCTTACACAGTCATGAAAACTCTTCTAGTGCCAGTTTATCTCAGGCACCAATAACATTAGGTATGCCTGACCCACTAATATGTAAATTATGGGACTTAACCACTCACATGCAAAACAGGCAGCCAGTTAAAACAAAACTGAGTAGCATGTATTACATAGATGAACAAATCAGGCATACGTGGGATCCTGAATCAATTTAGGATTAGATTTTAAAAACACTTTCTAGCACACTCTACTAAAAAGCCAGAGTTTATGTATCATTTTTAAACTAGCCATGCCAATGCACCCATCTAAAAAAAATGGTGAGGCTGCTATGAGTGTGCTCATGGGTGCTTTTGAAACCTGTAAAGTGCCCCATGACTGCACAATGATATTTCAATAATTAATGATACATGGCATTTTGTTTTTACATTTTATTAACACTATTTTTCAGAGCAGTTTTAGGTTCACAACAAAACTGAAAAGTACAGAATTCCCATATACTTCTGTCCCCACACAAGCCAAAACCCTTCATAATCCACATCCACGCACCAGGGTCAGGTATTTGTTAGAACTAATGAGCCTATGTGGACACAACATTATCACCCAAAGTCCATTGTTTAATTAGGATTCATTCTTGGTGTCACACGTTCTGTGGGTTTAGACAAATGTATAATGGCATGTGTATCCACTGCTGTTTCCATGTTTTCGCAGTATATGACATCTTTAAATATCCATGAACAATTAGCAACCTTTATTGAGTCGCTAGTGCTTAGGTGTCATACACTTCTAAGGGTTTTTCATTTAGTCTTCATGGCATCAGTAGGAGGAAGGCACAAGAAGTAAAATACCGTCCCAGATCACCCAGCTAGGGAGAGGAAGTCAAGTTAGGAACCCACCATACTACCGTCTCCTAATCTCACCATTTCTTTTGTGGTTAGCGGGCTTAGAAGCAAAGATAACCATTCTCTTGCTATCATGCAGTTCTATTTCAGCAGCAGGGAGACAACTACCTAAAGGAGTTCTGAACCATCCAATCCTTTAGGCTCTAGGGGATGAAAGATAAAATTGGGCTCTAAAACACACTGATTAGTTCTTTCCACATCAAAACTGAGCAAGAATCTTTCCTCGCCAGCACCACTCCACGAAACCTACTTTCCCCCTTTTCCTCCAGCACTTCCACGAGAAAAGCCACCCATCCCTTATGTTCTCCTCCTCCCCCCAACTGCTAACCCTGCTGCACGTTGGTCCTCCAGGATCGTTCATTATTGCGGGGACTCTTCATTGACCAGGCTTCCTGTGAGTGCACGCCTAGTATAATGCCTGGTGATTAGCTGTACTTGCTGAATCAAAAGGCAGAAGGCCCTGAGCAGCCACTGCAAGGTCTGACGAACAGGTGTTCAACCAAGCTTACGGAACGGCTCTCGCTATGAATGCTGACAGAACTGTCCAGTCACGTCTTCGAGTTGGTCGGGGTTCCAAAGACAGCACCTAAAAGCGAAACTTGCATTAGCACCATCTTCCAACGTCCGATGCAGTACAGCCCGCGGTGAGGGGGTCGGTCGGTGAGTGTTTGGGTTGTTTACTTAGCGATCCTGCGGTAAATCTATGCTCTTAAGAACTGCCTAGCTGGACCAAACAGGAAGAGAAACGTGTGCACCTGGGCCACGGAACCCTTCTGCTTTGGATAGCACCAGATCTCGTGGCTCTGCGTTCTTAAGGAGTGACGCTGCATCTAGCCCCGGGCAGGTCGTGGAGCGACACGCCTCCAGAGTCCACCAGAGCACTGCAACCCTACTCTGCATGTTGCGCGGAGGCCGTCCTCGCAAAGACAACCTTGCTGTAGGGCCCGTGCGCCCACCGTGTCACGCGCCCACCGTGTCACGTGCCCACGGCCGGAGCTCCGCGCCCCGCCCTCTGCCCGTCACTCACGCGACCCGCCCAATGGCGGCGGCGGGGGCGGGCCCGCGCTGGGCGGGGCCTGGGGCGCCGTGCGCCGGAGCTTGTGGCGTCAATGCGGCCGCTGTGTCCATGGAGAGAGGCTGAGGTGGCCGAGCTCCGGCCCGAGGCAACGGGGCGCCGGGACGGCGAGAATGTCGGCTTCGTTAGTCCGGGCCACTGTCCGGGCTGTGAGCAAGAGGAAGCTGCAGCCCACCCGGGCCGCCCTCACCCTGGTGAGTGGCCGGGGAGCGCGGGCGGGCGGGTGACATTGGTTCACCTCCGCCCTCGCCAGGAGGTCAGGGCGGCAGGGCGCCGGGCCCGCTCTGCGGCCGCCTTGTCGCCGCCCTGCCCGCCTCGCCTCGGCGGAGGAGATAAACAAGCCCGGGCGGGGCTGCTCCGCGGGAGGCCGGCACCCCCGGAACTACGTTTCCCAGCAGGCCGCGCGCCGCCGCGTGCGGAGGTTGGGGTCGCCGCGGGCCGGGGCAGCCGGTGCGAGCCTAGGGGCGCGACTGTGCTTGGGTAGCGGGCCTTTCAGAGCTCGGCATGCTGGTCGCCGGGGAGCTGGGGGAAGGGAACCGGGACCCCTGTCCTCGAGGTGCGCAGGCAGGGTGGGAGCTCGCCGGGGGACCTCCGGACGAGCGTGGCGAGCGACGTGGGAGCGCAGCTTCAACAAAGCCCAACCCTCGCCGAGATCAAGGCTGCAGCGCACAAAGGGTTGCTTCCTGGGGTCAGGGAGAGGAGGCTTTTTGAAACACCCTTCGGCCTCCAGCAGCCCTCCGCCGTGGTCGGCTCTCACAAAGGACAAAGAAGGATAAAATCTCTTATCGTTAGCGTTCGGCGTTTTCTAGGCGAAAGGTCGAACCAGAGTCCATACTGCAGTGCTCACCTCAGGACTTACCGTGCATACGGGATCTCTGCTGCACTGTGCAGTTTTTTTCCTTCTTAGCCGAGGGAAAACTCACATTAACATCGTATTAGCCACTTTAAAACGTACAGTTCGGTGGCATTTAGTACAAAGTGTTGTTCAACCATCACGTCTTATCTGGTTCCAAAACATTTCACCCCAAGAAAACTCCGTATCCATTAAGCAGTCACTCGTATTTGCCGTTTTGAAAGAGTTGAATTTTCTAGGAAAGCCTGTGATCAGTTCAGCATACTCCTCACACACCCACTCTTGATGAAGGAGAAGGCTTTGTGCAAGCATTCAGCACCTAGAAAGTGGAAAAGTAGATTCTTGAAGGTAATCATAGATTCCATTCAAGCTAATACTGTAAGAAAGCCTGTTGCCGGAAAACTAGTTGCAGCCAAACAGAAGAAAGTTGTGATGATGTGGGAGAATTCATCTTTATAATGGTTCAGTGTTTTCAGCCTGTACAGAGGTTTTCCCGATTCTTTGTTACTATTTTCTGTACCACCGGCCTGTTTACGTGTCTGGAAGATATCATTATCAGAGCTTAGAATTCTCCAAGATCTTGAAATCACAAGAACTAGAGGATACGAGTCGTACTTTATGTCTTTCGGTGTCAGTTCAGAAGTACTCAGAATTGGGGAGGCTGGGTGGCTCAGTCTCTTTAAGTGTCTGACTTCAGCTCAGGTCATGATCTCATGGCTTGTGGGTTGGAGGCCCGCATCAGGTTCTGTGCTGACAGCTCAGAGCCTGGAGCCTGCTTTGGGTTGTGTCTCCCTCTCTCTCTGACCCTCCCCTGCTCACATTCTGTCTTTCTTTCTCAAAATAAATAAACATTAAAAAAAATTTTTTTTAAAGTACTCAGAATTGAAATGAATTCTGCCACTGGTAATGGTAGAGCCAGAAACAGAAAGTACAGAGACACTCGAAGAGCCTTTTATTTTTACATCATTTAGCATATTATTACTTGCTTGTTCAAAGTCTCTTAAGTCATACCCTTCTCCTTGTCATTCAGCTGACATTTAAGACCTCCTGTGTTTCAGAATAAGAAATAAATGAGTTACACAGTTCCCGTCCTCCAGGGATACAGTTGTGGGCCAGGCCTTGGCACCCTTGGCCACCCTTAGGAATTACTAGGAATAATGACAGCTCACATTCTCAGACCTGAGCTCTCTACACTTGCTCCTGCTTCAGTTACTGTTACCACTTATCAAGGTAATTCTGCTAACAGAATTGTAGCAGCTCCTTATCCTGTCAATTCTTAATTCAGCAGGGCTGTGTTGTTGCATTTGATCAGGTGTTCTGCTTAACTTGCCAAAGTCCATTGTTTGAACTTAGCCTGTTTAACTCTCTGACTGACTTTAGAAGTTTCTTTCCCTGTGATCTTAGCTGGTGCTAAAGAAAAAGGTCCTTGCTGCTTTCTACCCAGTGGCCTGCGTAGCAGGCTTGCAGTCTTTTTAATCCTAGCATATGTTCCCTAGGCTCAAGACACTATGGCATGCATGCATTGCTGTTTGTTCTGTGTTTTTGCAAATATTTTAAGTCCCAGCGTGTAGTCAAGTGCAGAAGTGGGAGGTGACCAAAGGGCTAATGAGTGAATGCAGATGACAGCAAATGAAAGTAGAGAGATTTCAGTAAAATGAGTGGGAAGAGATCAGTGCTACCTAGATACATATACTTCACAACAGGAACTTGACATGGTGCACCCTCGTTCAAGTGCTGTACCTGTTCAGTGTACTAGAGGTCATCATCAGAAGGCTCGGAAACGGAAAAAGAACTGATGAAATGAAAACATGGTTCCATGCTATCAGCACCAAATTGCCTACATTAACTGATGTTAATCCAGGAGAGGATCGGTGGGTTGCTGGAGCAAAAGACCTCATCTGATGATAGGCCGCCCGTAACACTTTGATGCAAACCTGAGATAGTTCCTTGATTGAATGTTTTAAGACTCCACCACATGAAAGTGAGTACCTTTGGACGTTTTCAGAGGAACATCCAAAGAGGATGCTGTCCCTACTCTACATACCCAGGAATTGACAAATGGAATTGAGTTTGTAGGAGGCAGAGTAAAAAATGACAAAAGAACTTGAAGATTTAACACTGCCCTGCTGGCAGAGGCTTTTGTTTCCATCCTTCTACAAATCAGAATTAAGGTAACCATAATTTAGAATTATGGATATACCTAAGCTATGCATAAAGCTGAACCAGAGCTATAAGAGAATAATGGTACATAGCATTGTTCTTCATACACCCAGAGAAGTTAATTCATTATATGCATTGGGTGCCTTAAGACTTAAACTTTCTAGTGGCACCTCGTTAAGAAGGGCTAAGAAAAAAATGTGATACTCAAGCCCCAATAAGGAGCTGTTAATTTATTGAAGGACAAGTACCAGAAGTCCTTTGGAGCAATGACCAAGCAGTAAGATTTCTATATTTAGGCCATTTAAGGGGTATTCTCCAGGAAACCTTTGGAAGCAGTCTGTGTAACAATGAGAGATTGGGTAAATAGAGTACATCTAGTTGGTGAGTACATTCAGTAGGTGTAGTCACCGTAAATAATACTTTTTTTTTAAGTTTGGGAGTCATAACTCTTCATTGTTTGACTTACTGTCTCTGTGCAAATTATTTAATCTTTAATACCTACATCACAGAATAGTAAGAATAAGATGATGCATGTAAACCATTAAGCACCTAGAATGTACTTAGTAAATGGCTAATGCATGTTTCTATGTATTACATGAGAAACATGTTAAACTTTTAAAATGTGGGCTTCATAATACACAGATGAATAGGAAAAGACAGAATGAGTTGAGATACACTGTAACGTGTTCTTTGGTTGCTGTTTATCTACCATCTTCTAAACATGAAAATGCTACATTTATAATGAGATTAAAATATGTTGTAGTTGTTGGCATGTGTTTAGTATACATAATCATGGAGTTAGCTCTGGTTTTTTGTATTCTTGAACAGCAAAATATTAAAATTGCATGGGGACTTAAGGAAATAGTGTTGATGATGAAAAGTTTCTGCTACAAAAACACTGAAAATCTTTTCTTAAGGGTCTTTTATCTTGTTCTGTGATATACATATGAGTAGATTAAAAATCATCTTTATATTTTATTGAATTTCAAGAATCTTAATTTTTTAAGTTTACTTATTTATTTTGAGGGAAGCGAGGAACAGAGAGAAACCCAGGTGGACTCCGTACTGTCAGTGAAGAGGCGATGTAGGGCTTGAACTCACGAACCACGAACCATGAGATCATGACCTAAGCTGAAGTCGGACATGTAACTGACTAAGCCACCCAGGCGCCCCAGGAATCTTAAATTTTAATTCATTGGTCAAATCTCAGGTGAATAAATCAGGTTAAGGTATAAATTAAGGTATATTATACTTTACTTGAAATAGTATAGGTACCTTAGCTGTTTGCGGGGAGTGCTTGGAAACTGGAAGGTGACCAGGCCTGAAGCACATGGTTTAGTTGAAGTTCTCGCACTGTTTGCCAGATTGAGTTTACTTATTGCAGAGTAGCTAGCCTCTGCAAGTCAACAAAGAACCCAGGACAGTCCTCAACTTCTGCCTGGCCCTGAAATACAGAAAGTACCTTTAATGGCTAGCATTTTTTGTAAGAGCTACATGTTCCCTGTTAGTCATTCTCACTTGTTCTGAAAATCAAATCTCTCACTTGGCAAGTTGTAAGATCCATATCTTTCCCTTTAAATAAGCACTCAGCTGGGTTTCCATCATTAATAACACTCCTCCCAATGGAGTATGTTTGATTTTGGCCTGACACAGGAAAACTAAGACTTGATTTGGTTCCTATAATGACATTTCCCAGGCACACTGGCTACTTTACCTTAACAGTGCAAGGTGTGAAGTCAGCCACTTTGGGACAAGTAGACCAGTCTCCAAGAATTGTTTTTGTTTACTGCGTCTTGAGTGTTTTCTACTAAGAGTTGAGAAAAGAAGAAAATATATTATTTTGTAAAACCAAGTTAGGCGATTTAATAATCCCTTGGCGATAAAAATACAAGGGGCTGTTGACAGAGTAGTGTTTACACCCTGTCTGCTCTGTTTTGGTCATGCAGGGGTGAATGGTGAAGCCTCCTCACCTTTGACCCCCGCCAGCCTCACAGGGCAAGTTGTACTTGAAATGGATATTTTCCCATGACCGTGCCTGGTTTTTTTTGTTTTGTTTTGTTTTTTTAACTTATCAGAAATCTGTTGCTCTTTGACAGTAATTAGATTCATTTCTTCCGGGCTCAATGTGGAAAATATGACCATGAAAATTACAAAAGCTAGTTTTTGCTGTCATTTGTTTAGAAGGATAAATGAGCATTTTTAAACATTTTTTTCAGAAATACTTCTGTAACTATTTGAGGTTGATATGCCATGATCTCAAAAGAAAAAAAAAACATAACTCTACTCTTCCCCATTTCCTCCTTCTTCCCCTTGCATACAATTCCCTGTTATCCACTATTTTGTCACACTGCTTGGCTCCTGTTCTGGTAGAATTGTAGGAAAAGGCTTTTTAATAGACCACCTACTGGTGGTGATTTTTTTTTTAATTTTAATTTTAATTTTTTTTTTTTTTTATAGTTAGGCTCTGCCCTGACAGCAGAGAGCTCAACATAGGGCTCAAACTCACTAACTGTGAGATCATAACCTGAGCTGAAGTCACTTAGCCAACTGACCCACCCAGGTACCCCTAGTTCATGTTTTTAAAAAATTTTCTAAATTGGTTTCATGGCCTTTCTAAATTGGGTCCAGACCCTGCTTCAACATCCTCATCTGGCAGAGGCCCCTCCAGGCAGGCCGGAAGAGCACACTTCGGGGCTATCCTTTGGGTCTATTCCCTCAGCACAGGCTTAAGTTTTGGTTACAGTTGCTTCCAAGTCATAGGTCATAATGTCCACTCTCTGCGATTTCACAAACCAGTAAGATGCCACAAAAAACTGGAGGACCAGCACAGCATTGCCAGCTGAGGAGCTAATAAAACAAAGTAGGAAGGACATGATGTCTTCATCAATAGACTGTCATCATTGTGAAAAGAGCTGGTTTATATTGAGCTCTTTGTGCCTCGCACTGCTCAAAGTGTACTTCATGAACTCATTTATTGAACTTCATGAGAATCCTGAGGAGGAGGGTCTTTTCTCCCCATTTAAGCCAAGTCACAGGCAGGGACCCAGCCAAGAAGTGGAGCAGGAATGCTCTGGAAGAGACTTTGTCCCTTACAGCACCAAGAAGAGCAGATAGGCTCCAAGAGTACAAATTCAGTAAATGTTGTTGGAAAATGGCACTTCCCGAGAAAGTGTGGTTGGTGATGCTGACCCATATATATGATATAATATGTTGTGGGGTTTTCCTCATCTTGAGGACAAATGGGCTGATTAACAACATTACTCCTGAAAAATGCCTCCCTGTGCTTGCTTCTGTAGTTGACTACACCTGGGTGGCTCAGTCAGTTAAGCATCCGACTTCAGATCTTGCTCCTCATGAGTTCCAGGCCCACATTGGGCTCTGTGCTGACAGCTCAGAGCCTGGAGCCTGCTTCGGATTCTGTGTCTTCCTGTGTCTTCTCTGCCCCTCTCCCACTCATGCGCGCGCTCTCGCAAAAATTAATAAACATTAAAAAATTTTTTAAATAAAAATAGAATGTTTTGAATTGAGGAGAGTTATTTGTTTGTTTATAAAAGCCACAAGGTACTCAGGCAAGAATGGAATATAAATTTGTCATATGAATTTGCTAAAGATAGACCTGAATAGTTTCAAAGATAAGGGAACTGTAAGGCGCTTTTTTTTTTTTTAATATTTTATTTATTTATGAGGGAGACAGTGTGGGCAGGGGAGGGAGAGAGAGAGAGAGAGATACAGAATCTGAAGCAGGCTTCAGGCTCTGAGCTAGCTGTCAACACAGAGCCCAATGCAGGGCTCAAACCCACGAACCATGAGATCATGACCTGAGCCAAAGTCAGGCGCTTAACTGACTGAGCCACCCAGGCGCCCCTATAAGGCTTTTAAAAAAGCAAGTTTTGCACCTAAAAACTTAATAACTCATTCTTTTTTCAGACACCTTCAGCAGTAAACAAGATAAAACAGCTTCTTAAAGATAAGCCTGAACATGTAAGTAAAACCAATCAGATGAATGTTTAGTAAAAAAAAATTGAAGTCATATTTTCACAATGAATTTATCTTATGATAAGCATTATGTTTTCATTGATTAGGGATTTTTATTTAAAGAATAAAGCTATACTCATGGTTTTTTAAAAAAAAATTGGAATTATTTTATAACAGGGTATTCAATGGAGAAGATAATCATTTTGTGACCCCAAACTCTTAGTTGTCATTCATCCTTCTAAGAGGCTACCTCTCAAGTGTCCTTCCCAACACAATGTATACATTTTTATCTGTTTAGACCAGAGTTTCTCAGCCTCTGCACAGTTGATGTTCTGGACCAGATAATTCTTTGTTGTATGTGGAATGCAGGATGTTCAGTAGTATCTCTGGCCTCTGCACACACATACCTGTGGCACTTTCCCACTCCTTAGTTGTAACAACCAGTAGTAATTCCCTGAAGGGAACTACTGCCCTAGACCATGCCTGTGCTTGTTACGTTTGTGTGTCTGTCTCTTCCTACTTCTTAGATAAAAGCATTCCATACATGCTGTGGTTACACTTTACTTTTTGTCCTTAATAATACAGCTTGAGGTTCTTTCTGTATCATTACAGAAAGACCCGCTTCATTCTTTTAAATGATTGCATATATTAGTGTGTTTTATTAAACAGGTTTTATTTATTTAGCCAGCCGCCCAGGCTAACGGTCTTTGGGGTTGTTTACATCCAGTGCTGCCATGAGAGCATCATGCAGCAAACATTTCATGTCCATAGTGTACCAGGCCCACTGCTTAGAGGGCTAAGCCCGTAGCGTGGTTTAGTGCACCTACATAACCTGTTCACCTGGAAGCAGGATTGTGGAGTAAGGAGTGTGTGCCTCATCTTCATCTTAGGGCATTGTTTGTTGCCTGTGGAGTACTGTAAATCACATCCAATACTAGACTATTAATAATTGAATGATTAGACTGTGGAGTGGTTTCTAGCTTCTGTTATACAACCTGCCTTACGATGTAATGAAGCTTTGGACCTTCCTCAGATGTACTGCATACATATTATCAGTGTTCCAGCTCCATTTGGGTAGACTGATGACCAAGTGAAACATGAACTTAGCTGTGTAGATTTGAGGGATGCTTCTTCATGGTGACATAAAAAGGATGGAACAGATCCTTCATTGGTGTCACTGAGGGCACAGGTGGTCCCTTTTCCAAACTCAAGGCACCTAGAGCTGTATTTTCACGTATTCTGTAATTATCTGTATTCATGCCTGGTAGTAGGACTTCTTGCTTGCTTGAGTCCTCCTATTTACAAAGATAAAAGCTAAGTTATACCCATATGTAGGAGATGTGCCTCAGAATTTGAGCTGGACAGTTTAGCATTGATTGTGCCAAATACATGCCACTCTCTACCATGTTCTATCAGCTCTCTGAAAGTGAATAAAAAGCACTGTCTTCGTGTTGTTTAAGGGTGTAAGGACAGAGACTACTGTCTGAATGCTTCAGCTCTCCAAACTTCCAGGCAGCTTAATGTAACTCCCACCCTCTGCCACGTGTCTTTCCCATTCTGACTGCTTTCCTGAAGCAAGTCCACATTGCTGCTTTTAAGGGAATCAGGGTCTGCTGGCTGATATCATACTTTGTACGGTAATAATTCTACCATAGACTTCAGTGAAGTATAGGATCTAAGAGTAGAAATTTGGCAGATATTGTTAGACAGTCACATTAAGGTAGATATTGGTATTTTAACAGTGCAGTTTGGTCACCTTTTAAATTTCTTACATCTGTATTGGCTGCAATCTTTTTTTTTTTTTTACAAATAGTTTATTGTCAAATTAGTTTCCACATAACACTCAGTGCTTATCCCCACAAGTGCCCTCCTCCATGCCCATCCCTCCCCCCCACATCCATCAGTCCTCAGTTTATTCTCAGTATTCAAGAGTCTCTCATGGTTTGCCTCTCCCCCTTTCCCCCACCATTTCTGCCCTTCTTCTCCCCCTTGCTCCTCAGTTAAGTTCCTCCTAATCCTCCTATACGTGCAAACATATGATATTTGTCCTTCTCTGCCTGACTTATTTCGCTCAGCATAACACCCTCAAGGTCCATCCATGTTGCTACACATGGCCAGATTTCATTGTTTCTCATTGCCATGTAGTAGTCCATCGTATAGATAAACCACATCTTCTTGATCCATTCATCTGTTGATGGACACTTAGGCTCTTTCCATGTTTTAGCTATTGTGGAGAGTGCTGCTATGAACATTGGGGTCCATGTTCTCCTATGCCTCAGCATTTCTGTATCCCTTGGGTAAATTCCTAGCAGTGCTATTGCTGGGTCATAGGGGAGTTCTATTGTTAGTTTCCTGGAACCTCCACACTGTTTTCCAGAGGGGCTGTACCAGTTTACATTCCCACCAGCAGTGTAGGAGGGTGCCCGTTTCTCCACATCCTCGCCAGCATCTAGAGTTCTCTGATTTGCTCATTTTAGCCACTCTGACTGGCGTGAGGTGGTATCTCAGTGTGGTTTTGATTTGTATTTCCCTGATGAGGAGGGATGCTGAGCATCATTTCATGTGTCTGTTGGCCATCTGGATGTCCTCTTTGGGGAAGTGTCTGTTCATGTCTTCTGCCCATTTCTTCACTGGGTTTGTTTTTCGGGCGTGTAGTTTGGTGAGTTCCTTATAGATTCTGGATATTAACCCTTTATCTGATATGTCATTTGCAACTATCTTTTCCCATTCCGTTGGTTGCCTATTAATTTTCTGGGTTGTTTCCTTGGCTGTGCAGAAGCTTTGGCTGCAATCTTTTGATTTCTGGTACTTGAGAATGTGTACACATGTCTACCTTAGAATTAAGGCCCTGTGTAGAGAGGCAGGGTCATTGCCAGGTGACTGCCTGTGAGCCTCTGACTCTAACTACATGGAAGCTTCCCAAGACCATCTCCCACAGTGAAGCGGAGGACAAACATTTTTGAGCAATTGAGAATGTGTTAGGTGGCCGTCTCTGCCATCAGATACTTTTCTTTTTTCTTTAAAAAAAAAATAAGAGGATTTTTCATGTTTAGAATTAAAACTCTTCTTTAAGAGGCACCTGGGGGCGCCTGGGTGGCTTAGTCGGTTAAGCGTCCGACTTTCGCTTGGGTCATGATCTCGCGGTTCGTGGGTTCAAGCCCCGCGTCGGGCTCTGTGCTGACTGCCAGCTCGGAGCCTGGAGCCTGTTTCAGCCTGTGACTCCCTCTCTCTCTGACCCTCCCTGCTCACGCTGTCTCTCTCTCTCTCTTAAAAATAAATAAAACATTAAAAAAAAAAAAAAGAGGCACCTGGCTGGCTCAGTCAGTAGAGCATGTGACTCTTGATCTCAGGGTTGTGAGTGCAAGCCCCTCGTTGGGTACAGCTTACTGTGGTACAGTGGGTTACTGAGCCATTCTTTGCAGATGACAATTGTGAAAGCTAATCACACGGAAGGATGATGTCTTATGTGGCAGAAACAAAGCAGAGAAAAAGATCTTTGTTCCTGCTGTAATAAAACCTGTGTCT
Organism: Proteles cristata cristata; assembly: GCA_017311185.1. Taxonomy (NCBI): domain Eukaryota; kingdom Metazoa; phylum Chordata; class Mammalia; order Carnivora; family Hyaenidae; genus Proteles; species Proteles cristata. The sequence goes on along the minus strand of JAESUZ010001312.1, from coordinate 927,230 downwards.
TGATTATATGTGTTTATGGCAAGGATTATAAGAAAAAAAGGAAAAACCATATAAAATATTTTTTGTAGAGTGATAGTGACTTATTTTTTTTCAGTTTTTACTCCTCTGTATTGTTTTCTTTGTATATAGTTGGTTTTTTTAATTTTAGGATCCCCACTAGGGTTGCAGTGATGTTTGTCATATAGCTAAATTTTTTAAATCCATATTCCCACTTCCACTTAATACTTCCTAAAAGGACATTTTATAGCCAGAAATCTAATATTTATCTTTAAGCTTATGAAGAAACATATAATGTCAAATTGCCAGGGTTTTTATGAATGTAATTGTTTATTGTGTACTATTTTAAAACTGAAGTTTTATTTATGATGCTTTTTCAGGTAGGTCTGAAAGTTGGTGTCCGAACCAGGGGTTGTAATGGCCTTTCTTATACTCTAGAATATTCAAAGACGAAAGGAGATTCTGATGAAGAAGTTGTGCAAGATGGTGAGTTTTAAGCAAACTTGGCCTAAAATTTTAAACCTTGAACAGCAAGAAGAGTAAAGATAATAGTAGGAATACCATATAGAGTGCTCACCGTATATGGTTTGATGGACTTTCATATATTAAGTGATTCATAAACTGCAGCTGAGCGAGAATGGTACCATATTGTCTCCCATTTTGCAGATGAAGGAACTGAGGCATGGAGAGGTCAGATAGCTTGCCTCAGGTCTCTCGACTAAACAAGTGGCCTAGTGAAAAGTTGAACCTAATCAAATTCACTCCAGAGGCTGTGCTCTTAGTAACTGATAGATCATTATGCATTTGTTTCAGTTACAAAAAATAATCATTGTGTGCAGAAAGGTTTTAGAATGGTAAAACTTAATACTGAACCACACATTGTATATGAAGCAGCAGTTTGACGTCTATACCAAATAAGTAATGTCATCTTATGCTTTTGAGGCATCTGTATTTTTTATTTTTATTTAAAATGTCAATGCTTTAATTATATCTTGCCATCTGCTCCAATCCAATAATCTGATAAAACCTATTGGAAACAAAATAATGCCACAAGCCTCGGGCTCTTCAGCGCGTATGGGTTTCGCAGTGCTGATTCTGCATCGGGTGACATTAGCTAGCTTTCCTGTTCCTGGTGTTCATTTCATCAAACTGAAGTTATTGACCAACAACCATGACATTTTTGTTAATATGTTATTTTTATTTTAATTTATTATTATTTTTTTTTATTTTAGAGTTGGGTAAAAGGAGAGAGCTCGATCCCACATCCCTGGGATCATGACCTGAGTCAAAGTCAAGAGTTAAGACGCTCAACCAACTGAGCCATCCGGGCTCCCCAATATGTTGTTTTTTAGATCAACACATAAAATATCTTAATTTTTTTTATTTTTCAGAAGAAGAGCTCTAATAATTATCTGTAGTTTGTATATGAGTAATTACTAAGTTTCTTATAAGGAGGAAAGCTTTCTTTTTTTTTCTTTTTGGAATGTTTACTTCATTAAGTTTTTTTTTTGGAATGTTTATTTATCTTTGAGAGAGAGAGAACATGCAAGCAGGGGAGAGGCAGAGAGAGAGGGAGACACAGAATCCAAAGCAGGCTCCAGGCTCTGAGCTGTCAGCATAGAGCCCAATGGGCTCAAACTCATGAGCTGCAAGATCATGACCTGAACCGAAATCGGACACTTAACCAACTGAACCACCCAGGCGCCACGGAAAGCTTTCTTAAACTGATTATACTTACGAAGATACCAGCTTCTACCTGCGTAATTACTAGGGAGTTAGGTTATTACCAGTTTTCTAGCCCCTAAGCAGAACAAAACGGCTGTGGTGCACTGGTTGGCCTTATGAAATTAGCCCAGTGTATCAGTCCTGGTGTGTCTCCAGGCTTGCCTGTGTGTCGTGCGTACAGATGTCATTGCAGAGTTTTCACACATCTTACGGACTCTGTCTTCACAGAAGTCACGTCAAGAACGTACTTCTTTCCTTCATTTTGTATATTGGAAAAATGAGTGAAGTGAAAACCAAATTCTAATTCTGTGTAGAATTGTATGGGATTTGCTTGTATACAACAGTCTAGCCTAATATCATTGTGTTTGACATAGATTACTGGGTGGAAAAGAAGGGACAGACAGGAAGCTGAGCCCTGAATCCCTTGAAGTAAATAATGGGACTGATCCAGAAGCTTCCTGTTTGGCTTTTGTGAGTCGTTACTAGGCAGGGTTTATGTGACACTTGTTTTCTTCTCCCCTCAGGAGTCAGAGTGTTCATCGAAAAGAAAGCCCAGCTAACACTTTTAGGAACAGAAATGGACTATGTTGAAGATAAATTATCCAGTGAGTTTGTTTTCAATAACCCGAACATCAAAGGAACGTGTGGCTGTGGAGAAAGCTTTAATATTTAACTGCTCTGGCTGTAAGCTCCGGGAAGACTCATGGAAGTCCTAGGGCTTACTGAAGAAATGATATGACTGTCATGTGCCGAAAGTGTATAATGTATGACTGCCTTATGAGGAAAATAAAATGATGCATTTTGAAAGTGAAACCAGTATGTTAGATTCCAGAAGAAGTGATATTTGTACTATTTTTAAAGGGCAGAAAATGAGAAGCCATTACTCTCTGAGTCATTTGCCTGATCCGTAAAGAAAAAAAATCCTACCCTGCACTTCATTGTCTTGCATCCTTTTTATTAGAACCAGTTTCATGCAAGTTGCCTTCCTGGAGGCTGTCAGGAACGTATTTAATACATGCGCGCTCCATAGATGGATGTTGAATGGCTCGAATGTGCATTTACCCACCAGATTGATGGCTCTTAAATTCAGAGGCACAAGATCCTGACTGCTGGCGTGACGTGGAAGTGTAATTTTTCTACCCAAACTTGGCACAGCATTTCTACATTTTTGTCCCAAATTTCATTGTTAGATGCCTCATTTGCTTTCCCCTTTACCAACACCCGTGGGTAGATGAAAGTATCAAAGATTTCCTTGAACAGCAGAACAGTTCTGGGCAGTGGCATCAACAGGTAAGAATCACTTAGCCCACCACTTTCAATCCATTTCTTTGCCACCCTCAGTGTCCCCTCAACAGTGGAGTCCCAGGCTGGCTTAGATCCTTTTGGTTGAAAGGTGTCTAAAAAGCCATCCAGCCCACCCCTCAATTCTGTACCTGGGGTACAACCCCTAGGGAAGCAGAAGGACTTTTGTCCACCCTCACACCGTAGGCTCGGTAGCAGCGGAGCTGGGACCACTCTTGTGTTCCCTTCCGTGTAGGGGACAAGCCAGCTCTAGTCTGAGGCAGGCAGCAACAGTCAGCGTGTGGTCTGGCTTCTTTATCTGGTTGGCATTCTGATAAGATTCCACTGTAATTTGACGAAGATCGTTATCTATTTTATTTTGAGAAGAATCTTATTTTAAAACCCACTTGTGTGAATTACTGTCTTATTTCTTTAGAACTGTGAGACGTGGTTTATACTAGCAGAGAGGACATTGTAGCGCGCCAGAAATACCCTTTTCGAATGTTGTGGTTGATTCTGAAGCAAAACATTGAAGGTCTTTTCTTCAAATTCCCAGGACGTATACATTTTCTGGATCTCAAGTTCAGTGACTAACATTCTTAACCTAACATTATTACCACCACTGTTTCTTTGACAGCCTTTGTTTTGTCATTTAGTGATTTTCCTTCTGGGTTTGACATAAGTGTTCTATGAGATGTCACACTTTTTTTGAAAGCTGGTTCTCACAAAGTAGCCATCACACTTCTGTCTGTCCTGTTTACCCAAGTACAGAATGCACCAAAACCTAGCACAGTGGCTCTGTAGAGGTTCATGAGTTCGTATTGTTAACAGAACTGTCAGTCCACCTATAATTTGTGCAATACTGTACGTGCGTAGAGAATGAATTGTCAATAAAAACGTGGCCTCTGTGTGATCGTAAAATTGCCTTTTCTTTATGAGGAAGAAGGGTTTGGGAACAGTAGTTGCAGCTGTTCCAGCTACTGATGAGTAATGGCTGCGGTTTTCTAACCAGTCTTGTCTCTCACGGGAATTCTCTCCACCTGATCAGTCGCGTCCACTCTTCTCACGTGTCGTTCTCCAGTTGACCCTTAGAGCCTTTTTGATCTTTCTTGGCCCCAGAGACCTGAGCATTGCCTTTCTTCAGTTTTCTCCCTGCTTCCATTCTTCCCTCCCATGTGATTCCTTCTTACGGCCTCCGGTGTCATTACCCTTCCCTGCGATGCTTTTCCCACATCTGTCATCCAGGCTTTATGTTCACGTCCAGAAAGGTTCTCGACCATTCAGCTCAGCGTCTTTGGAAGCACCTGCTGTCCAAGCCCTGAGGTTTCACAGATGACTGGAGACAGCGCCTACCTCAGCCATCTTAGAGCTGAGAAAGGAGACTGCAGTGAAGAGAAGAGGGTACATGCCGTGACAGGTAAAATGTATCGCAGACTTGCTGTGTGCCAGGAGCTGTTCCAATGTCCGCAGTGAAGTACTTTGTTGTCATCTCAGAGATGAGAAATTAAAGTTAGGATAATAAAATAGTTGACCTGAGTCCCACAGTGAGTGGCCAGGTCACAGTGACTGCCCATGCCATCTGTCAGAGCCCGTGCTGCTAGCAGTTGCGCTGTGCGGCGTGAAGAGAGAACGGAGATGAGTGCACTTCTAAGAAGCTCTCTTGGAGGCTGTGACACCTTGGCCTGGTTTTTAAAGCCCTAAGAGATTTGGGGAGGGGGGAAGACAATGGGCAAAACTACAGAGAACTGAAAACCTGCAGGAAGCTAGGCACTCAAGACTGAGGGACAGAAGGGACAGTAGACAGGACAGGTTTGGAGCTTTCTCTAGCTTCTGGAGGTGCTGGGAGCCACTCAGAGTCTTTCCACGGGGCCCATCAAAACCTCTGCATTTAGAAGTGTCAGGCTGGCAGCCCTGTGGAGCATGGAGAAGGCCGGGTGGGAGGACGGCAGGAAGTACGCTGACCCCCAAACCCTGAGACCAGTGTGAGGCTTCAGAGCTGCCATCAGCAGCGCTCCCGTGAGCAGACCAGCCTCAACAGGGCCATGGCGCTCTGGCCTGTGGCCGTCCACACTAACAACACTTGACTGGGTGTTTGGGTTTTAGGCTCTTGCATAGTACTGAAAGGTTTTCTTGAAAGTAGGAGCTTTGCCGTTTCTTTGGTGTTCCTTTTGCATCAGGCATGTCCTAATTATTTTTGGCAAAATGGCTTGCCTGCAGCTGCGTCATGTTCTTTCTCGTTTCAGCCAAGCTCCGCCAAACCGTGGGCGTCCTGTGAGAGGTCACTTCCTAGTACCTGTGTGACACAGAGGACGTCAGCTGCCACGGCAGGAGCCTCACGCAGAGATGACGCCAGTGGTTTTTTATTTTTTCATTTTTTTTTTTTAATGTTTTATTTATTTCTAGGAGAGAGAGACAGCGTGAGCCGGGGAGGGCTAGAGAGAGAGGGAGTCACAGACTGAAACAGGCTCCAGGCTCCGAGCTGGCAGTCAGCACAGAGCCCGACGTGGGGCTCGAACCCACGAACCGCGAGATCATGGCCTAAGCGAAAGTCGGACGCTTAACCGACTAAGCCACCCAGGCGCCCCCGCCAGTGGTTTTTTAGAAGATCACTCTTAAGAGCCCACTCCAGGGGCGGACATACCCCAGGAGGAATTTCAGGAGACGGAGACTGTAGCAGTGTTCCGCTACAGTGGCCCTGTCCCTGCCCTGTCTCTGACCCACAAGAATGATTTTTCTTGTAGGCAAAGAGGAAAGTGGGGAGGGATTGGGAAAATCCCAGAAGATCAGAAGCCCCAAGATTTCCAGTACTTCCTAGGTTTCATTCATCAGGAAATCCCTTTTAAAAAGAGCCTTTCTTGTCTTGTTTTGATGCCTGGAAGACCAGGAAATGCAAAAACCTGTGATGTGAAGCTGCCTGGTCATTCCCGTGCCATCGAACAGCTGTAAGACCCGTGTGGCCTGCAGAGCTCGTTATAAGTGTCCAGGTTGTGCCTCAGAGCAGACGTGACCTGGGCCACGAGACCGCATCAACTCGTGTAAATATAAATGCAGCTAGCCTGATGCCAAGGCTCAGTGCGGAAGTCCGTGGGGTGCTGGCGCACAAAGCCAGAGCTCTGGGGGGTCAGATACGTCTGGATTTAAATCATGGCTTCTGTCATTTTGCGGCCTTTTAACCTGGTGCAGGTTAGGTGACTTCTCTGAGCCTGTTGCCCCATCTGTAGAACAGTCTCAGAACTGGGGGAGATTTGATGAGCCAACTGTGTGTAACCAGCATCCAGCTTAGAGTTGACACTCAGTGCTTAGTGGTTCTGGTCTCTTTTACCCGCGGTTATCAGTCAGAACAAGAGTTCAGGGAAGGGAGCATTTTCTTACAATTAGGAAGTTACTGCCCATATTAAAATCTGGGGGAGGTTTACTGTATTTCTTTACATGACCACCACCGCTTGTTTGAAAAGAGCTACAGATACCATTCAGAGAAATTCTGTATGGTACAAAGAGAATTCCCATGTAGAGAGATGTGCCTTACCTGATGAACTGAACCCCGCTGGGCTGGAGGGTGGGGGGTTACCTCAGCAGGAAAGCCAGGCTGGCAGCCCACCCACTCTCTTCCTGCTTTGCGATGTGGAGCCTGTCCCAGGGGTAAGTCCCAGTGGAATGTGGGAAGTCTATTGCCTTCCTTGAGGTGAGGACTCTGCACCAGTGATGTCCCCCTTTCATACCCCCCTCCCCCGTTTCTTTGGTTGCCCTAGTGGATTGCACCACGGATTTACTTCCGTGAACAAGTAATTCCCAGCTCTTCACTACAAAGTACACGTTAGGGGTGCCTGGCTGGCCGTCGGAAGAGCACACAAGTCTTGATCTTGGTCGTGAGTTCAAGCCTCCACGCTGGGTGTAGAGATTAATTAAAAAACTAAAATAAACTTTAAAGTACATGTTTATTCTCTGTGAAGTCCAGACCTTCAAGCAGTCCTCATGCTTCGGAGTGTAAATAAATGGGGATCTTGTCGATCTGCAGATCTAATCCCCAAGGTCTAGGGGCCTGGGCTTCTGCACATTGAGCCAAGGTTCAGGTAAAGCCCATGCTGTTGCTTTGTAGACCACCTTTGAGTAGCAAGGTTTTAAAATGTCTCTAGGGGTATCTGTTTGACCTAAGTGATAATCCGCGCCCATATTTGTTTTTACCACCCACTGTGGTGGTCAGGGTCTCTGATCAGCATGAGAGAGCCACGTGGCCACCCTGAGAGGACAGGACAGCTTACCCACCGGTTTCTATAACAATCGTCTTGTTCCTCTCATTGTTGTGAAATCCTAAAACTGTCTTGATGTCCAGCCCCGTTTCCATTCAGTAGCAGGGTCCCCAGCTCAGTCCCCACTGCTTTCCCCGCACAACCAGGAGACTTGGACAGTCCATGAGTCATTTTGATCCTAATGCTCTGGAACCAGAGTCCTCAAATAGGCCAGGTTTGATGCCCTGGGGAGACCCACAAGAAAGGGGTCACCTTGCGTGGCCCTTCTTTACTCTAAACAGCTATGTAAGATGGCACAGGGCATTGCCTTTCTCAGAAAATGTCCTCAGAAACAGGACAAAATTTACCGCTTACACTACTTTTAAGTGGGCAGTTCAGCGGCCATAAGAACCTTCACCTTGTTGCACAGCCGTCACCACCATCCATCTCTAGAACTTTCTCATCTTCCCAGACTAAACTCTGTCTCTATAACACACCAACTGTGCATTCCTCACCACTCTGGTCCCTGGAAACCACCAGTCTACTTCCTGTCTCTGTTTTTTCCAGGCACCTCAGAGCAATGGAATCCTACAGCACTTGTCCTTTTGTGTCTGGTCAGGAGGTAAAGTTTTTGATCTTCATTAGCCGGAGACGTAACAGTCATCACTGTTGCTCTTTAACCCACCACCGATGGAGTCTAGTTTGTCAGCTGTGACTGTCCTTTGACAATGTGTCTGCTGATGGTTATTTATGAACAATTGAGGGCAGTTTAAGAAAAGCATGAAAAGATCATGCACTAGACTGACGCAGATGAGATTTGTCATGAGGACTTTGCAGAAACATCAGGTATAACAAAGGAAGTTAAATATACAGGACTTTAAATATGTAGCTCTTGTCAGGAACGAAGTCCAGCAAAATCATTTGGTTCCACAACAGATCTCTTAACTCCTTCCTTCCTCTCTAATGCAACCCTGATCCACTTTGAGCCACGCCATGTGGGCAGGTATAGGAAGCTGTCTTCTATTAACTGCCTCAATTTCTCTTTTGCATCTTGTCCGTATTTATAGAAGGAAAAACTTGACCAATTAGAAAACACAATTCACTTGTTCAGTTTTAATGTTTAATGAAAACTGTTCACTGTTTAACATAAAATGTCTTGGGGCACCTGGGTGGCTCAGCTCAGGTCATGATCTCACGGTTCTTGGATTCCAGCCCTGCATCAGGCTCTGTGCTAACAGCTAGCTCGGAGCCTGGAGCCTGCTTCAGATTCTGTGTCTCCCTCTCTCTCTGACCCTCCCCTGTTCATGCTGTCTCTCTCTCTCTCAGAAATAAATAAAACATACATACAAACATACATACATACATACATACATACATACATACATACATACATAAAATAAAGTGTCTTTCCATACTTCACCTTCCACCTATCACGCTCCTGGAGGAAAATAATCTCCTGGGCATTGGTGTCATGCAGCTGTTTATGTGACCTTGAAGATATCCATATGTCACAATGGACAGTTAGTTACTCCTTCACCAACACTTACTAAGCATTAGCAGATGCCAGCCCCATGGAGCTACCAGATGAATGAGACCCAGATCTGCCCCCAGACCTGTGGATTTGTAACCAAGATGGCCACATAAACATAATTGTAAAGCAAGTGGTAAGTCCTGTGATTGACCTACTCCTAGGGCATAAGGAGAGAACAGAGAGGTGAACATTAAGCTAGCCTGGGCATGGCCAGGAGATGCAGGGTGAAGTGGGTGGTAGGGAGAGAGAAAGCAGAGGCTACAGCTGAGAGATGAGGTGAAGCTGTCTTCATGTTGACAAATCAGAACTGGGAAAGTGACCTTCCAGCAGTTTGTGACTGAGCCTCAACAGTCCCTCTCTTCCTTTAGGCCTTCACTTAGCAGCCATGCCCTTTTCCTGGATTTCTGTGCCTTCCTTCCCCACCGTGTTCCCACCAACTCCTAGCCCTGACTTGACTCTGTTCTCACTATGCCTATAACCCCTCCTCCCTGTCCCCCAATCCAGCCCTGAGAGTGTTACAGCCTCGGTAGAGAGGACAATCTGAAAGGGGAGGTTAAAAAATGGTAGTGAGCTTCCTCTCCTTTTTCCGGAACCAGCATTTGTTGACAAGCTGTCTCTCATGGGCCCAAACTGAATGGTGGAAATGCATGAACTCCTCAAACTGGCTTCCATCCAAAGCTGCCAGTGTTATATCCTCCCCTGCCCAAGCAGGTCTGTCAGTCCTCAAGGCCACCACTGAGTCCACTGTCTGTCCAACCAATGACGGTCCTGAGCAGGTACCCTTCCCTGGAGACTATCCACCGAACAGTAAGCGTCAGCCCATGGCAATCTCTTTGAGTGGAGTTGTACTGTCCCAACCCGTCTTACCATCTACCCTAGGTGCTCCAGTCTGGGGCCTTCCTTCCAACCTATACATGCTGCCTTACATCTCATGGGTATGTACCCAGTTCACGGGTGCTAGGGGCACTCACAAGTACACTGGCATTGTGGACGGCAAACAAAGCCAAGGCTGGTGACTCAGCCAGTGCTTCCAGACCAGTCTAGGACCCTGCTTCCTTGAGGAGAGGTGGGGAGGTGAGCCCCACTGCCGAGGCACAGCTCTTTGGTATCAAAGGCAGTAGAGTAGAAATGGCTGTAGGTGCAGAGATGGGTGTGGCCCCCAGGGACCCTCAAGGAATTGTTTGCCTCCTCAAGGTTGCTGAGCAGAGCAGTGTCCCTCTTCTCTGCTTTCTATCTTTGGGAGCCTGGCTCCTTCCTTTTGGGATTCCATCCTATAGGTCAAGTGCTACACCCTCACCAGGCAAACTGGAAACTAGCAGAGATCTTCCCTGGTGCCTACACCAGGTACTGATTCCCATTTCTAAAGTACTGGCATCCTCCACTGGCCACTCCTGAGGCACCTGAGCTGCCCCCAAACCCCCTTCCCTGAGAGCTTATGTCACAGCAGACCATGACATCACCACAAGATGCTCAGTACCACATCCATTCTAATGCACTCAGGGAGGACGGGAGCTGGTCTGCTGGGAGAGTGCACCATGGAACCCCCCTCTTACCATGTGGGACTGTCTTAACACTTTGCTTTAGGCTTGCCTTCCATGGGCAACCACAAGTCTCCAGCTGTTTCATTGCTAAGTGTCTATGGAGCCCTGGCTATAATAATGTCTTGTATCATGGAGGACACAATGATGTGCTCCCGGGAGCTGGCCTTGCAGGAGGGGGAAGTGGTTTGTGTCTGGGCTGAGAAGCCCTGAGCACTAGGCTGATGTCTTGTGCGATGTGGGCCAGGGCAGAGCCACTGAGGGTTTTGAGAGAGCAAGTCTGGATCAGAATTCTTTTTTAGGAAGTATGACCCAATGTGGCTTATAGAAAATAAGAAGTTGAACAGAGGATTTCTAGGGCCCTGAAACTGTTCTGTATGATGGTATAGTGTGTAATGGTGGATACATGTCATATGTTGATCAACACCCATTGGACATACAATACAAAGTCAACCTCAGTATAAACTAAAGACTTATGTTAATAACAATATTGGTTCATCAGTTACAAATAATGCATCACACTAATGAAAGATGTTAATAGGAGGAATTGTCTATAATGGTGAGAAATGCTCTCCTTTCCAAACAATTTTCTGTAAATCTGAAACTGCTCTTAAAAAAAAGTCTATCAATTATTTAGAAGTCTTTTTTTAAAGAACATTTAAAACAATTTTTTTAATAGTTTATTTATTTTTGAGACAGAGAGAGACAGAGTGCTAGCAAGGGAAGGGCAGAAAGAGAGGGAGTCACAGAATCTGAAACAGGCTCCAAGACCTGAGCTGCCAACACAGAACCCGATGCAGGGCTCAAACCCACAAACCGCGGGGGGGGATGGGCATGGAGGAGGACACTTGTGGGGATGAGCACTGAGTGTTATGTGGAAACTAATTTGACAATAAACTATTTGTAAAAAATAAATAAATAAAAATAAAATTTCCTAGAGCTCAAAAAAAAAAAAAAAAAAAAAAAAAACAAACCCACAAACCGCGAGATCATGACCTGAGCCAAAGTCGGACGCTTAACCTACTGAGCTACCCAGGCGCCCCTAAAGAACATTTAAAAAATGTTTAATTCCAATATAGCTAACATACAGTGATATATTAATTTCAGGTGCACAATAGAGGGATTCAATAGACATGTTTTATTAGCAAAATAATACAATTGTTTTACATTCCTAAAAAAACTCAGGTTTTCTAAAATTGCATTTTGAAAGCAATTATTCAAAGGGAGAATTGAGGTTCATTCATTTTTTCCTACCTGAATTTCAGTAATAAAGGTCATTTTTTAAAGTAAGCATAAATACACTTAAATACTCCCAACGTGGGGCTCAAACTCAACAATCCACACCTCAGCAAGCATTCTGGCCTTTGTGTCTGGTCTCTGCTCAAAACAGATAAGCTCTCCCCGCACTTCAGCAGCCTCAGGGTGGTGTGTGCAGCCTTCCACAGTGTGTGCAGGGCCTGAGGCATCGTTCTCGCCCTGCTCCACCAGTACACCACGTGCTGGTCACCAAAGCCATGCCACTGATCTGCTCTTGCTCAGAGCCACAGACTTTTCCTCTCTCTGACATGCTCAATCTGAAGGATCCGTGTTTCCAATTCTGATTGCGTTACAGTCACTAATAGCACTTTATAGCTCCTAAATCAATCGTCATTCTATGCAATTCATCTGAAAACCCGAGCAGGTGGCATGTAGCGATTGTTCCTAATCTGCTCCAGCCACTATGCGATGCCAGTGGATCCCATAGGCAGCCCAGTCCCAGGCTGAGGAATTTAGGAAAATCAGCCGGGAAAAGCCCACTAGGCATTTTGGTGAGAAAGTAGGCAAAGCTAACAAAGCCTGGACAAATCTTCGGTTCTCTGTGGCCTCTCACCAGCTTCCCAAAGGGGTCCTCTTCTCACTTAGACCAGCATTCCCAAAGCATGGAACCCCTAATCTCTCCAGTGGGCCACAGGCATCTGGGGGGTTCAGAGGAAAAAGCAACAACACTTTGGAGATGTAAGATTGTAGTGACTTCACAGAAACCCTATTTTGTTCTCTGCAACCATTCCATATTTAAATGTTGAGCATTTGGGGTACCTGGGTGGCTCGTCAGTGGAGCATCTGACTCTTGATTTCAGCTCAGGTCATGATCTGGCAGTTTGTGGGTTCCATCCCGGCATCAGGCTTGGTGCAAAGTCTGTTTGGGATTTTCTCTCTCCCTCTATCTCTGCTCCTCCCCTGCTCTCTCTCTCTCTCAAAATAAATAAACTTAAAAAATATATTGGGCATTTCTCATAAAGACAGCATCAGATTATCTTAAGTAACATTCAGTTGACAAAGTTCATTGTGGTTAATGTATTTTTCATACCACTGGCTGGTATCAAATTTGGAATCTTTATTATCGCTATTGGGTTATATTTGACTCAATTTCATTTTTCAAGAGGATTAGTGGCAGAAAAGTGTTCACTAAAGCACAAAATAGTGATGCAAGGTATTGAAGTATCATATATCCTACAAATCAGAAAAATCTTATGAATACCCAAAGTAACTGTCACTCCAGAATAATACAGAATGTCAGGATTTATTGGTCAAGCAAATATCCAGGCGTGCTCTTTCACAAAGAAGTTGAAAATTGAAACAGTAGGAGATGAGACTCTAGATCTCAGGGTCGTGAGTTTGAACCTCACATTGGATGTAGCGCTTACTTAAAAACTTAATAGGAGGGGCCACAATGAATATCTGAAAGCTGAATTTAACTAGATTGGAGCTTCTGAGTGCCCAGGCCATCCCCAGCAAAGTTACAAAACCTGGTCAGAGGGTTCCACTGAAGCTTTTGAGTTACTCACCAATAAACAGTGGTACTTTTCCAGAAGTACAAAAAATTGCTTTCCAGGACAAAATGATGTATTGCTGAACACAGAGTAAAGACAAAAATGGCCAACCTGTTATTTAAAAATTTTACTTATTGAAGCAAAAATAGGTACATGTCATGTTGCTTTAAGAATCTCGTAAAGCTGTCTACAGAGTTAATCACATATGTTATGTTCTACAAGAAACAAAATGAGCTAGTGGCCAAATAGTTTCATCAAAGATCTCTTTTTTCAGTTTTTTAAAAATGGTTTTTAATGTTTATTTATTTTTGAGAGAGAGAGAGAACATGAGCAGGGGAGGGGCAGAGAGAGAGGGAGACACAGGAATCCACAACAAGCCTACAGGCTCTGAGCTGTCAATACAGAGCCTGACATGGGGCCCAAACCCACGAACCACAAGAAGATCTTATTTTTTAAGAGAATTTTTAATTTCATTTTTTAGAGTTAATTCATTAATTAATTAAAGTAATCTACACCCAACCTGGGGCTCGAACTCACGACCCTGAGAGCAAGAGTCGCACACTCTCCCAACTGAGCCAGCCGGTGCCCCATCAAAGGCCTTGTTGTACAACTATTAATAATATGCAATATGACACAAGCATTTCCAGTTACAGCCGTGAGCTGTTGATGTGTATATTGTACATAAACATGAGGAAGAAAGCACAGTGATGCTTTGCTCTGTGTTACTGAACATGCAGTGAAAAGCCATTGGGGAGGCGGGTTGTAGGCAGAAACAGATGCCCAGACGTCCTACCTCGGTGGAGGGAGCAGTGGAGGAGGGCTGTTGCTTCAGAAATGAAGGGCATGTCTCTAACTGCCCGCTCCCCAACCCCAGATGTCTGGTGAGCTGTGGGGGACTCACTCCCAGGAAGCTTCCTCTTGGTTGTGAAGCCATCGGGACAGATACTGTGAACGCCACACACAAGTTGTGGCTGCTGCATGTCCACCTGCCCTGTAAAGAAATGGGGACGGGGCGAGACCACTGAGTGTACGTTAAGATGATGGACCGAAAGCTCCAAGTAACTCCATGCCTCGACATCAGAACAAAACCGCAACACTGGGATGTGTTTTAAAAAGACGTAACACCAAGACGAGATTTGGAGAGATGCTAACATCAGACACACTTGTGGAAGCTGGAAGGTCAGTGGAGGAGGAGTTGCTAACGGTTGGGAGCGCTAAGAACCGGACGGCCCTCTTCGGCTTCAGAAGTCTCAGAATGCGACTGCAGGCGACACCTTGAACGAAGGGCAGCGAGGAAGCTGGGCCAAGAGGACCATTACTGAGAAGCTGGACCCTCAGAGGCCCTCCCTCACTTCACGCCTCTGCCTGTAACCTAACGGACTTCTCTCTGGAGAGGCTAATCCAGGGGCTGCAGACTTGGGAGGGGCCGGGCCCAGCAGGGGGTGCAAGTATCACACGTAAGACAAGGAACAGAGACCCAAACAAATCAAGGGATTTGTGAACATATGTATAGTAGGTGCCTGATAGCGGATCCCTCCCCAGCCCCCCCTTCCTCCAACTCTGTAGCTCTGATTTATCCTGTCACAGTGAGAGACTTAGCACCCTCCAGACCAGGGACGGTGGAATCTTACCAGCCCAGAAAAGGCCCAAAGATGATCACATTAGGGGATCCTCCCCCAGACGGGCTACCCAAAGCCTACAGGCCCCATCAGTGCCAGTAGAGTTTCCTGCCAGCTTTTTAGCACCTCATTTGTATCGGTGAGTAGACAGCCACAGCTCACCAGATATCTGAGGATGGCCCCTTTCATGGAAGTTAGGGGCCATCTCCAACAGGAGAGAGAGAGACAGAGAGACCATGTTGGGAGAAGACAACTGCAAAAGATTAAATGCAGTGTTTTCAGAGGGATGACCTGCTGCATCATGAAGCAAGAAAGAGGGACAAGGAAGGGGACACTCAGAACAAAAGCAGCTCTTACAAACCAAGTGCCCGGTAGGGCGCCTGCGTGGCTCAGTCCTTAAGCATCTGGTTTGGGCTCAGGGTGTGATATCACGGTTCATGGGTTCGAGTCCTGCATAGGGTGAGTACAAGTTGGGCTTTGGGTAAACACAAGCCCTGCTTCTCTCTCTCTCTCTCTCTCTCTCTCCACCTCATTCACTGGTGCCCCCTCGTCTCTTGAAAAAACAAAACAAAAAAAAACAACCAACTGCATGGTCACAAAACAGAAGGGTTAGAAGATAAAGGAGAACAAAGTGCTCAAAAAGTAGATGAAAAAGACAGCTGGATTAAAAAAAATAATAATAAAACAGAGAAAAGGTGAACAGTGGGTCTTTACTGCACCCCAGGGGGAGGTTCTGTGCTCACCCCATCCTGAGATTGGGAAGTTGGCCATTGTGAACAGAAACTATAGGAAATAGAAAACATGAAGCGGCATCCTACCCTGCTCTGCCCAAAGTTTTTCTTGATGCTTGCTCTGGCCCACACCGTGGTCCTACCAGACGCCTCAACCGCGGTCAGCTCCATGTTAGCCAGGACTCAATCACAATGTCGCCTTTGGCTCCCCACAAAGAGATGCTTGAAACCCCCAGGGAAGCAGAGGTCAGACCAGCCCCCAGGTGTCTATACATGTCATTTTCCAGTGCAGCCTGCACCTGACTAGGTCAGCAGCATTTTCTCTCTCAGCTGCCCTTCCACAAAAAGGAAGTCATTTTCTGTCATAGATACATGACTCTGCTGACACTAAAGAGAAAAACAAGAGAATGATGTCCGCAGAACTGAAACTGAGTTCTCCAAACTCAGATGGTTACCTGAGGTTGGAGGAAGGGGATCCATTTTGGAGCAGTCCATCCAGGGGTTTCCAAGGTTCTGGGAGTGTTCTGTTGTTTCTGCTTTTTGAAATTAAAAAAAAAAAAATGTTTATGTATTTTGAGAGACAGCGTGAGCAGGGGAAGGGTGGAGAGAGAGGGAGAGAAAGAATCCCAAGCAGACTACACTATTAGCACAGAACATCACAAGGGGCTCAAACTCATGAACAGTGAGATCATGACTTGAGCCGAAATTAGGAGTTAGATGCTTAACTGACTGAGCCACTCAGGCAACCCTTTTTAAACTTATTTTTTATATTTTTAAAAAGTTTATTTATTTATTTTGAGAGAGACAGAGTGTGCAAGTGGGGGTAGGGCAGAGAGAGGGAGAGAGAAAGAATCACAAGTAGGCTCTGCACTGTCAGTGCTAAGCCCAACGCAGGGCTCAAGATCATGAACTGTGAGATCATGACCTGAAGTGAAACCAAGACTCGGATGCTTAACCTACTGAGCCACCCAGGTGCCCCTTTGAATTTGTTTAAAGTTTATTTATTTATTTTGAGTGGCAGGGGAGGGGAAGGGCAGAGAGAGGGAGAGAGAATTCTAAGCAGGCTCTGCAATGGATATGTACGTGTTTAAAGAATAAAAAGTAAAGGGGGTGGTGCCTGGGTGGCTCAGTCAATTAAGTATCAGACTTCGACTCAGGTCATGATCTCACAGTTTGTGAGTTCGAGCCCCATGTCAGGCTGTGTGCTGACAACTCGGAGCCTGGAGCCTGCTTTGGATTCTGTGTCTCCCTCTCTCCCTGCCCCTCCCTCGCTCACACTCTGTCGCTGTCAAAAATAAATAAAAATTTAAAAATAATAAAAGTAAAAGGAACCAGGATGTACTTAGCACCAAGTTAAAAACAGAACACTATCACTCAGGGTGCCTGAGTGGCTCAGTCGGTTAAGCATTTGACTCTTGATTTCAGTTCAGGTCATGAAATGGTTATGGTTTGTGAGATGGAGCACCACATCAGGCACTGAGCTGACAGCTCGGAGCATGCTTGGGATTCTCTCTCTCCCTCTCTCTGCCCCTCCCTCATCCTCAAAATAAATAAACTTAAAAAAATAGTTGTGATGGTAAATTTTATGTTATGTATATTTTGCTGCATTTAAATTTTAAGAAGAGGGAAGCAAGTTGCAGGAGAAATCTGTAGGGAGACATATATATGTAAGAAAATGAGGCGGAGGGGAGAAAAACAGAAAAGCAGAAAGGAAGAGAATGCGAAACATGAAATTCAGGAAGGTGGCTCTCCCTTGATGTGTAAGGGAAGGATGGCAGTGAGGGAGTGCAGAGTGCTGTTCCTGACATTCTGCCTCTTAGTCCAGGTTTTGGGCACATGGAACTCCATGATTATTCATTCTCATTTAAATGCTGACGTGCTTCTCTATTACGTTTTCTATGATCTACTCTCTATTAAAGAAACAGAACTCTCTTAGACTGTTTAGGCATTGATTTTTATCATACATCTGCTGTATGTATGTTGTAAGTATGTATGCTGAACATTCAGTACCTGCTTGTGATCATTGCTAAACTGGTGTTATTTTATAGATCAAAGTCATCAGAAAGAGCAGAATGTAAGTCATTTGGGTGATTTTAAATTTTCTAGTAGCCACATTCAAAAAAGTAAAAGAAACAGGCAAAAATAATTTTAACCATTTTATGTAACCCAGTATATCTGAAATAGTATATTTTCAGCATATAACCAGCATACAAATCCTTAATGACATATTTGGATTCTTTTTTCTTACTATCACGCATCTCAGTTTGGACTGGTCACAAATCAAGTGCTCAATGGCCACACTTAGCTAGTGGCCACCATACGGAACAGCGCAAACCAAGACACTTCAAACTTCAATTAAATACAGCCTGTGCTACCATACTGCATATGATTAACGTGAATGAACAACATGTGTTGAATGACATCATTGGCCTGAACAAATCAAACTGAGAGACGTCGACAGCCATGTCCAGTTTCACGCAAGCACAGGCCATGAAGATACTCTTGATGGCCACTGGGCCAACTTCAACTGCGAGGCCTCCACTGGTTGTAAAACATACCCCGCTTTTCAGAGATGTTCAAGTGTGACGCTGATACAATACAGAGGTCACAATGCAAGATGTATGGGGTGAGGACTGGTTATTATTACAAAGCCTAACGACAATATGTGGAGATGAGACTGGGCGCATCCAAGATAGCAAACCCAGAACTCAAATGTTAGATTCAGGGGAAGAGCTTGCTGAGGTGGTCTTTTTTGTTTTGTTTTGTTTTTTATTGTTTGTTTATTTTCTTTGGAGAGAGAGACAGAGCAAGAGCAGGGAAGGGCAGAGAGAGAGAGAGAATCTAAAGCAGGCTCTAGGCTCTAAGCTATCAGCACAGAGCCCAATGCGGGGCTCGAACCCACGAGCCCCGAAATCATGGCATGGGCCAAAGTTGGATGTTCAATCGACTGAGCACCCCAATCAGGTGCCCCTGAAGGTGGTTTCTACAACCTTGTCAGGCTGCTGGAGCATGGTTTAGGGTCTAAGAGGGTTAGTGAGCCCAGACAGCAGGAAAGCATATTCCCATGAGGAGGCCCAAGTGGGCATTCTCAGGGGACTTAGAACACCTAATGGCTCCTGCCACCCAGCTCTCACCTGTGCACATTTTACCCTGTGAGGTACATGTGTTGGAGAGTGGGTGTTTGCAAAGACAAACCTTCCCTCTGTAAGACCCCTTCATACCTCCACTCTCCAGTGTTTTCTCTGCTGTTTGGTTGTAGTGGTAAGTTTATACTTTAACAACCAAGTCCTTTATTGTCATTGTATGGGGTTCAAGAGGGAGAGAGAAAACTCTCCATGACGTTTTGTATATCAAAAAATATGCTTGAGAGTCAGAACTGTTCCAAGTATCCTCAGAAGGGGCGATCCTGTGGCTGAGCACACAAGTAACTATGTAGACACAAGAAGACATAAGGTTATCTTTCTTTCCCATGTGTATCCCTTTCTCCTCAAAACAGGAAGTCAGCCATGTCCTAAAGGAATTGTTTTGACATTACAAAAGAAATGCATGCTTGCTGTATAAAAACTTTGAACAAGATGTACGGTATTAATCAACAGTAGGGAGGAAATCTCCCATTCAGCCCCTTCCTATTCCCTCTCTTCTGTTGAAATTGGTAGGTGTCCTTCTGGATGATTTGCTATGATCTGATGACTGTGTTCGTATATCCACTTCATACACAAAACTATTTCTCTGCCACATGAAATACAATGTGGCTTTATTTGTGCACGTGGGGAATCATTGTACAATGACCATTAACATTTGTGGAGCATATTTTAGTGACACGTTTCTCCACACAGAGCCACAATGCTCCTTTAAAAATGTGAGTCAGAGCCTGTCACGGGGCCTGCAGTGGCTCCCTAGTTCCCTCTGAGGAAAGCCAAAGTTCCGCGTCTGCCTGCAAGGCCCCAGGGCACCAGGGCTCTCCTCCCTCCTCTCCGCCCTTTCCCCTCACTTCCTCTGTTCCAGTCCTCCTGAAACCTGGTCTTCCTCCCGTCAGCCAAGAATCTGGCCCTTGGCCTGGCTGGTCTCTGTCTGGAAGCCTCCTATTTATTGTCAGGGCTCACACTTCCTATGCCCCTTTGCCCCCCAGCATTCCCAATCCACCTTGTCCCTGTAATATTTTACTTCCTTTATAGCACACAGACTTCAAACTTATTAATTCATTCATTTTCTTCAAATTTTCATTTAAATTCTAGTTAGTTAACATACACTGCAATATGGGTTTCAGGAGTAGAATTCAGTGATTCATCACTTACATACAACACCCAGTGCTCATCATAACAAGTGCCCTCCTTGATACGCATCACCCATCTAGTGTATCCCCCACCCACTGCCCTCTGTCAATACTCAGTTTATTCTCTAAGAGTCTCCTAGGGTTGTTTCCCTCTCTTTCCCTTTTCCCCCTTCCCATATGTTCGTCTGTTTTGTTTCTTAAATTCCACATATGAGTGAAATTGTATGGTATTTGTCTTTCTCTGACTTTTTTTGCTTAGCATAATATACTCTAGCTCCATCTACATCATTGCAAATGGCAAGACTTCATTTCTTTTTGATGGCTGAGTAATATTCCAGTGTGTGTGTGTGTGTGTGTGTGTGTGTGTGTGTGGTGTGGTGTGTGTACCATTTCTTTATCCATTCATTAGTCAGTGGACATTTGGGGTATCTCCATAGTTTGGCTATTGTTGATAATGCTGTCATTATAATGCTTTGGATAAAAACCTAGTAGTGCAATTGATGGTTCATGGGGTAGTTCTATTTTTAACTTTTTAAGGAACCTCCACACTGTTCTCCACAGTGACTGCCCCAGTTTGCATTTCCACCAACAGTGCAAGAAGGATCCCCTTTCTCTGCATCCTTGCCAACATCTGTTATTGCTCGAGTTGTTCATTTTAGCCACTCTTGACAGATGTAAAGTGATGTCTCATTGTGGTTTTGATTTGCATTTCCCTGATGATGAGTGATATTGAGCATTTTTCATGTGTCTGTTAGCCATATGGATATCTTCTTTGGAAAAGTGGCTATTCATGTCTTCTGCCCACTTCTTCACTGGATTGTTTTTTGGGTGTTGAGTACTAATTCATTTATTACATATATGACTTTCATTTATATATATATATGTGACATTTATTATATACATATATGTGTTTCCCCTTGCTGGCATGTAAAGTTCACAGGAGCAGAAATGTTTGTTCTGTTTGTCAGTGTATCCCAAGGGCCTAAGCTGTGCCTGGTCAATAACAGGTGTTCAATAAATTATTTGTAAATATTTTACAAATATTTTTCCTTTACACTTCATTTGCCTTTGTATTCATAAGGTCTATTCCAGTACCTGACACATGATAAACATTAACTGTTGGTGGATTAGTGCTGTCTTACAGCCAAAAATTCAGTCAAGAAGGAAGGAAAGAGAGACAAATAGAAAGAAAGAAAAATAGGAAATAATGGACACAAACTTCCAGTTAGCGCCATCTGGTGGCACAATGGTACTGTCAGGCTCCCTGGACAGGAAAGAACAGATTTAGTTGTGGGAATAAGATAAACTAATACCTTTATTTATTTTTTTAAGATTTTATTATTTTTTTTTTTAAATTTTATTTTGGGGGCTCCTGGGTAGCTCAGTTGGCGGTGGGTGACCGACTCTTGATTTTGGCTTAGGTCATGATCTCATGGTCCATGAGTTCAAGCCCCATGCCAGTATCTACTCTGATAGCATAGAACCTGATTGGGATTCTCTGTCTATTTCTCTCCGTCTCTTTCTCTCTCTGTCTCTCACTCTCAATATAAATAAACATTTTAATGTCTACACCTAGAGTGGGGCTCAACCTTATAACCCCAAGATCAAGATTCACGTGCTCCACCGGCTGACCCAACCAGGAGCTCTTATAGTACTACATTTATTTATTTATTCATTCATTCATTCGTTTATTTATTTATTTATTTATTTATTTATTTATTTTTGAGAGAGAGCAGAAGAGGGGCAGAGAGAGAGGGGGATAGAAGACCCAAAGCAGAACTGACAGCAGTGAGCCAGAAAGGGGTCTTGAACCCACAAACCGTGAGATCATGGCCTGAACTGAAATTGAATGCTCAACCGACTGAGCCATCTAGGCACCCCCAGATTTTTTATTACTACAGTGGACCCTTGAACACCATGCATGGGTTTGTACTGTGTGGGTCTACTTATATGCAGATTTTTTTATAAATAGAGTACAATCTGTAAATGTATTTTCTCTTCCCTATGATCTTAGTAACATTTCTTTTCTCTAGCTTATTTTATTATAAGAATTGTATTGTACAGTATATAATACATATAGCACTTAAATAGGTGTTAATTGACTGTTTATAAGGCTTTTCCACTGTGGTGGGTCGACCCCTCGAATCCCCCATTGTTCAAAAGTCAGCTGCACTTTATTTTGCTTTATTTTATTATTTTTTAAAAGTCTAATTATTTATTTTTGAGACAGAGAGAGTACAGGCAGGGGAGGAGCAGAGAGAGAGGGAGACAAAGAATCTGAAACAGGCTCCAAGCTTTGAGCTCTCAGTACAGAGTCTGACGCGGGGCTTGAACCCAAAAGCTGTGAGATGATGATCTGAGCCAAAGTCGGAAGCTTAACCAACTGAGCCACACAGACGCCCCAAAATATTTTTTAAATTGCGCTTGTCTTTTTAATGGTTAGGTGGCATGGTCATTTAAATGATTTTTTAAAAAGTAATATCTTATTGATTTAATAACTGTTCCAGCCTTTTAATATTATGAGCAATTAAAATGAGCATTGTTTGCACAATTTTCTGTTTACTCTTTAGCAAATATCCCTAAAAATAGCACTGTTAGTTTTAAGGGCCCACATACTCTAGTGGACTTTGCTAGATTTTTCTCTAAGTTTAGGTTAATTCTCACTTCCCTGAACACTGAATGAAAGTGCCAATTTCTCCCCACTCTTCCAATAAATAGATATTATCACTGTATTAACATTTATCAGCCTGATGATATTAAAATCTCAGTTTACATGTATTTGCATGTAATTTTCTGTGACTTGAACATATCCTTATGTTTGCTGACTTTATTCACCCTTAATTGTGAGAATTTCCTCTTCAAGCCCTTTGTTTTTCTATTATTTCTTTTTATTTTTTTCCTATCTTTCTATGTCTTAATTTTAAAGTTTATTTATTTATTTTGAGAGAGTGAGAGCAGGGGAGGGCAGAGAGAGCAGGAGAGAGAATCCTAAGCAAGTTTTGCATAGTCAGTGCAGAGCACGATGGGCAGCTTGAAGCCATGAACTGTGAGATCATGACCTGAGCCGAAACCAAGAATGAGATGCTTAACCAAAAACCCAGGCGCCCCTTTTCTATCATTCCTAAGAAGCTGTTCATTTTTTCCTTAACGGTTAAAAAAAAAACAAAACCTCTTGGAGTTCCTGGGTGGCCCAGTCGATTAAGTATCTGACTCTTCATAGCAGCTCAGGTCATGATCTCACTTGTTTGTGAGATGGAGCCCCATGTCAGGCTCTGAGCTAGCAATATGGAACCTGCTTGGGATTCTCTCTTTTTCTCTCTCTGCCCCTCCGCCAAATGCACTTATGCTCTCTCTTTCTCAAAATAAATCAACTTTAAAATATTAATTAGGGGCGCCTGTGTGGCTCAGTCGGTTGAGCGTCCGACTTCGGTTCAGGTCATGATCTTATGGTTTGTAGGTTTGAGCCCCGTGTCAGGCTCTGTGCTGACAGCTAGCTCAGAGCCTGGAGGCTGTTTCAGATTCTATATCTCCCTCTCTCACTGCCCGCCCTCTGCTCACTCAAAACAAATTTTAAATTATTTATTGTGACAAATTGCAAACAAAAATAGGATTGCGAAAAAGTGGAGATAAGAATATAATTTAAAAGTTGCAAAAGAAGTAGAACACAATGAATTACAATGAAGCAGTTACACAGTCAATGATTATCAATCATGATCCCTAGTGTTTTACCATAGGATATCCTTAACCTAGATTTTGCTGGTTTTATACTTCTCCTACAATGTATTTTTCTCCTATTTGGTTACATCTATTTATCATGCTGGATCCTTTCCACGGTCATTAATCATTCAGTATTGACTATTATAGCCAGACCCACTGGTTACCCAAAAACAGTGTGAATGGATTTTTCTTGGCTTTCTTCCCTTTTCCCTGGAAACTGTTCTTCTCCCCCTTAGGTAAGGTTTCCGTTGATGTCTAATATGCATATGAAAACGTGCACAGATTATAAAGATAAAGCTCAGTGAATTTCCAGAAGTTAAACACAAGTAGCATTCAGATCGGGTCAAAACAGTTACCAGAGCTATGAGATTCTCATGCTCCAGCACCGACCCATCCCAAGGTAAAAACTATTCTGACTCCTAACCTTATAGATTAAACTCGCTCATGTTTGAGTGTTATATACATCATAACATCAAATATAGAATCTTGGAGGATTATTCTATTGTGTGAAAAAGCACAACGTATCCTTTATACTGGGGATGGGGATTGAGGTTCTTTGGAGCCTTCATTTCCCTTCATTTCAGTCAGTTACTATTACAAGCAGTGTTGCAGTGAATAACCTTGGTAGTATTTCACTGTCATCTAGGCGACTATGTTTTTTTTCAAATGTAAGAATATATAATACTGGTAAGTGGGAATCCTACCTTCAGAGAGTAGATGTATTTGTAGTTTTCCCTTACAAGCAAGCTTATCCTACTGCTAACAGATTCTTTACTAACAAAGTCCATTCATCTCTTGACTGCCTGAAGTCCATCAACTGGTAGTTTTCTCAAGAAGGACTCACGGGGACAGTATGCCCTGAGTTCTTACATGATCAAAACTTTTTCTTGAGCTTTTACTCTTTTGAATATAGCTTGGATAACCGGAAAAATCCTTGACTCAAACTTCATTTCATTTTTTTGTCTTTTTGTCTGACTGTTGCTATGGATAAAAGAGACTTCTTGGGGTGCCTGGGTGGCTCAGTTGTTTAAGCAAGTCTGATTCTGGCTCAGGTCTGAACTCTGATCATGAGTTCAGCCCCACATCAGGCTCTCTCCTCTCAGCACAGAACCCACTTCAGATACTCTGCCACCCCCACTTCCCTGCTTGTGTGTGCACTCTCTCTATCCAAAATAAATAAACATTAACAAAAAAAAAAAAAAAGCTGGGGAGCACCTGGGTGATTCAGTTAGCTGGACTTCTGACTCTTTTCAGCTCAGGTTGTGATCTCACAGTTCATAGGTTCGAGCCCTGCATTGGACTCTGTGCTAACAGTACAGAACCTGCTTGGGATTCTCTCTCTCCCTCTCTCTCTCTCAAAAATAAATACATAAAAATTAAAAAGAAAAACTCAGACTTCTTTTTTATCCTGAAACTCAATTACTTTACCAGAATAGGTCTTAGTGCAAGCCATTCTGATATTTTAATATGTGAATTTAAATCTTCAATTCCAGGAAAATCTTTTTTTTAAGTTTATTTATTTCAGGAAAATCTTCCTGAGTTAAGAAAAAATTTTTGAACATTTATTTATTTTTGAGAAAGAGAGACCATGAGTAGGGAAGGGGCATGGAGTGAGGGAGACCCAGAATCCGCAGCAGGCTCCAGGCTCTGAGCTGTCAGCACAGAACCCAACAAAGGGCTTGAACTCATGGACCACGAGATCATGACCTGAGCTGAAGTAGGATGCTTAACCGACTGAGCCACCCAGGCGCCCCATGAATTTTGATTTTAAATATTTTTCTATTCCATGATTTGGGGCTTTTCCCTTTGGGGTATCCAGTTAAATATTTTTTATCTCTTTTGTCTATCTTTAAGATCTATCACTTTCTCTCCAAGTCATTTTTAATAGTTTTATTGATAAACAATCCACATACCATTAAATTCTTCCAAAGTGCACAGTTCAATAATTTTAAGTATATTCAGAGAGCTGTGCAACTATCACACAATCAATTTCAGAGCACATTTATCACTCCAAAAAGAAACCCTGTATCCACTCCCCATTCTCGCATGCCCCCCAGGCTTAGGCTACTTTCTACTAATCTACTTCCTGTTTGTATGGATTAACTATTTTATATATTTCATATGAATGCAATCATCCAATATGTGGCCTTAGCATAATTTTTCAAAGCTTATCATGTTGTAGCAGGTATCAGCACTTCATTCCTGGTTATACCTGAATAGTAGGCTATTGTATGGAATACTACATTTTGTTTATCCATTCATTACATGATGGGCTTTTGGACTATTATGAATAATGCCTCTGTGAATATTCATATATAAGTTTTTGTGTGGACTGTGTTTTTATTTCTCTTGGATACATACCTAGGAGTGAAACTTCTGGGCCAAAGGAGAGAGAGAGAGAATCCCAAGCAGGCTCTGCACTGGCAGCACAGAGCCCAATGTGCACCTTTAACCCCTGAACTGTGAGATCATGACCTGAGCTGAAACCAAGAGTCGGATGATCAACTGACTAAGCCATCCAGGTGCTCTCTTGCCCATTTTAAAATCAAGTTACTGTATTTGTCTTTGTATTGCTGAATTGTAAGTGTTCTAGGTACATTCTGGACACAAGTCACTTGTCAGATATATGATTTATAAATTTTTTCTCCTATTCTGTGAGCTGTTCTTTCGCTTTTGTTAGGGTGTCTTTGGAAGCATGGAAGACTGGTTGATTGATTGATTGATTGATTGATTGATTGATTTGGAAGCACAGAAGTTGTAACTGATGAAGTTCCAATTTATCAATTTTATTATTCTTATGCTTATGCTTTTAGTGTTGTATCCAAGAAACCATTGCCTAAGCCAAGAGCATGAAAATTTACTCTTATGTTCTTATAGGAGTTTTATAATTTTACCTCCTACATTCAGGTCTATGATCTATTTTATGTTAATTTCATTGTGTGGCTTGAGGTGAGGGTCCAGCTTCATCCTTCTACTTATAGATATTCAATTGTTCCTATACCATTTATTGAAAAGACTATTCTTGGAGCACCTGGGTGACTTATCATGTTAAGTGTCTGACTCTTGATTTCAGCCCAGGTCATGATCTTATAGTTTATGAGATCCAGCCCCTTGTCTGGCTCTTTGCTGACAGCACAGAGCTTGCTTGCCATTCTCCCTCTCTCTCTGCCCCTCCCCCATTCATGCTTGCTCTTTCTCTCTCTCTCCCTCTCTCTCTCTCTCTCAAAAAAAAAATACTAGGGGCGCCTGGGTGGCTTAGTCGGTTAAGCGTCTGACTTTCACTTGGGTCATGATCTCGCGGTTCGTGGGTTCGAGCCCCGCATCGGGCTCTGTGCTGACTGCCAGCTCAGAGCCTGGAGCCTGTATCAGTCTGTGACTCCTCTCTCTGACCCTCTCCTGCTCACGCTCTCTCTCTCTCTCTCTCTCTCTCCTAGAAATAAATAAAAAATATTTAAAAAAAAAATACTATTCTTTCTTCCACTGACTTGTCTTCACCACCTTGTAAAAGTCAATTGGTCATACTGCAGTCTTCCAAAAAGAATTTTTAACTTTTTTTCCTATTCTACATTTTGCTTTTGTCTGCCACAATAGCTACTCAACATTGCCCTTCTTTGAATTTCATCTTTAACTCTTTTATCTATAAATTTCTATTTAGATTTCTATAAAAGAGAAGGAAGGCTGGATTGACATCCTGGTTGATTAAATGAGAAGTCAGTGTAAGCACAGACTCAAGCAAGGATGCACGGAAGCACAGAAGATTTTTTCAGAAATGAAATGAGTTGGCCCAGCTGCCTGATATGGAGAGGATGTTATGGCATTGCAGCGGTGTAGTAATATGATTTGTAAATGATGGAAAAGTGTTAGAAGCAGATTGTGGTTAGTTTTGTAAGTCTGATCAGGAAGTTTATATCTTATTCTAAAAGTAAGTAGCAAAGAACCAAATTAGAAAAAAAAACGGGCTAATGAATGGTTGGATAAAGAGGTGATTTAGGATAGATTACAAAAATAACAACAACAATAACATAAGGGCTAGGAAATGAACTAGAATAGTTTGATTTGAAGTCAATCAGTCTTAAAGTTTGTTTTGAGAAAGAGAGAGAGACAGCACCACCAGGGATGGGGTAGATGGAGTGGGAGAGAGAGGATCCCAAGAAGGGTCCGTGCCATCAGTACAGGGCCGAACGTGGGGCTCAAACCCATGAACCGTGAAATCATGACCTGATCTGAAATCACGAGTCAGATTCTTAACCCACATCTCAGAAGTTAATCGGGCTTCTTATTAGAGTCATTGCAATGAGTTTGGAAAGAATAGGTAAGATAGTTTTTAAGGATCAGTTTCAAAATGAAGGGGTAGTTATGGATAAAAATGAGGACTGTAAGAACAACATTAAAATTGATTAAAAAGTCAGTATGGCAAGAATGCAATTTTGGGGGTGCCTGTGTGGCTCAGTCAGTTATGCGTCTGACTTCGGCTCAGGTCATGATCTCGAGGTTCATGAGTTTGAGCTCCACGTTGGGCCCTCTGCTGTCAGCACTGAGCCTGCTTGGGATCTTCTGCCCCTCCCCCACTCACTCTCCCTCTCTCTTTCTCTCTCAGAAAGAAACATTTTTAAAAAAAGAATGCAATTGGTGGGGGCACAGTTAGATTTAGCTGGTTCAATCAGAAGAGCATGTGACTCTTGATCTCAGGGTCATAAGTTCAAGCCCCGTGTTGGGTGTAGAGATTGCCAAAAAGAAAATCAGTTTTGGTTCACCAAGCAGAGAGAAAGTTAAATGTGTTTATACACGAGAATATAAAAGTAACGAGTGCAGAAGTAAGAGAGATAAAGTTTGAAAGCTAGTAATAGAGTAGGAGAAAAGAGAAATTATTTTTCTCTCAAACAGAAGGGTTTTTATATGTTTGTAAAGAAGGAAGAAGCCATTGGGGACCATGAGATTGAAGATAAGGGAATGGTGGCGAAGCAAAGGGGAGAAAAAAGAGTTGTGTTCTCAATGCCAGGAAAATATTCCACAGGAGTAACAAGGAGGAGAGAATATCCCAGCCAGGGTAGGAGAAAGAGCACACTACCATTAGATGAGCAGGGAGCCTTTCCTTCTGGATCAGAGGGTGAAGAGTTGGGTGTGCATACAATGGGAGCAGAGGATGCTACCCATGGGAGTTCCTGTCAGATGCTCTGGCCCTTCTCAGGAAAATTAGAATTTATGGTGGGAATTTCTAGGAACAGCAATAGATGGAGAGAAGTGCTGAAGAGCTCCTGCAAAGGCTCCTGTGGGCCCACTGGCTCTATTTCTCCAGGAACACTCTCTGTGAGAGGCTGGATTAAAGGGCTAACCTAAAGTTTAGTCATTGGCTTGCCTCCAGCCAAGGCCCTAAAGTGAGAAGTAGGTTAGTGAAGTCACCATCAGAGTGGATAAAAGCATCTTTGGCAAATTATCTGTTAATAGCATTCTGAATCCTGACCCTTCAACAAGAGGGAAGTGTCCTCAGTAGTAATTATACAAACAGACTCAGCAAGAATCTCACCTTTCTTGTGTCCCATTCCCTATTGTCAATTTCACAGTAATGAAATGAGTATAAATTTCTCGGATATTGCTTTGAATATATGTATAAAGGGTTGCAAGACTGGCCAATGAAGCTGAAAATGTTTTATCTGCATCAGCAATTCTGATTGAAGTTCAGCATGCATGTGTAGTTGGGGTTAAGTCAAGCCCTCTTTAAGACGAGGAGAAGGGAGAAAAATGTATTGTCCACCAGTTGTGGGAAAAGGCAGCCCTCTCATGGTGGGTAGCACCACTGGAAGACAGAGGTGGCTGCCTGGGAGACGCTGAGAGGTTTTAGATGAAGTAAGTTAGAGAAATATTTTCCTTGCAAGAACGAACAAAAGTACAATCAAGCTTAGTTTAACTGGTGGTAATAGACATGTCTATGAAGCCACCATGCAAATGTAGGAAAGGGGGCATTCATGCTGCATTATATTGCCTTTTTTTTTGGTCGTAGATATTGATATAGTGTACTCACTAGTGACCGTAATATATTTGGATATACGTATATATACTGTACATACATATTTGCATATATTTGTATATAGTATAGAGTTTTCTTTTTAATATTTATTTTTGAGAGAGAAAGTGCGTGAGTAGGAGAAGGGCAGAGAGAGAGGGGGACAGAGGATGTGAAGCAGGCTCTGTGCTGACAGCAGTGAGTCCGATGTGGGGCTTGAACTCACTAACCACGAGATCATGATTTCAGCCATAGTCAGATGCTCAACCTACTGAGCCACCAGATGCCCCCATTCTTTGTTTTCCTATTTTGCTGGAAAGAGAGGAAGAACCTAATTGTTTTTGCTTCATCCAAACACTTTTGGTTCTTCTCTGATACTCATTCAAGTTACTGCATCTACAAGTTAGGATACAGTGGTTCCCAGGAAGATGTTTTCCCTCCTACATTCCCTTATCTCCAACAGAGGTTTCACTAGAATATATTAAACCAAGAATGTGAAGTATTGTGGGGTTTATCTAGTATTTATTGCTGTGTAACAGTCCACTCAAACCTCAGTGTCTTGAATCAACTATAATTAATTTTTAAAATTCTTTTAATGTTTTCTTATTTTGATAGAGAGAGTGAGCAGGGGAGAGAGAGGAGTGTAGGGGAGGGACCGAGAGGGAGAGAGAATACCAAATAACAGCACAGAGCCTGATGTGGGGCTTGAACTCAAGAACCGTGAGATCATGACCTGAGCCAAAACCAAGAGTCAGGTCTTAACCAACTGAGCCATCCCAGTGACCCTATAATTCACTATTTGCTGTAATTTTGGAGTTGGCCAACTCAGCTGATTGGCTGTTCTTCTTCATTTAGGATCATTTGGAGTCACTCATGTAGCTGTAGCCCTCTGGAGGCTCGAATGGGGCTTGGTGATTCAAGATGGTCTCACTTTCATGTCTAGTGGTTGGTGCTGGCTCTCAGTTTTTCATGGCATTTCCTCCTGGAAGGTAGCTAAAACTCTTTGCATGGTGGCTCAGAATTCCAAGAGTGTGAAGCAGAGCTCCAAAGCTCAAGGCCCAGACTCTGGCATTCACACAATGTCACTTATACCTCATACTGTCAGTCAAAGACAAGCCCTCATGCTATGGTCAAACACAAGCGTAAGGCAAGCCCAAGGTCAAATGCGGGGGCAGATTGAACTGCCACTTACTGATCAGACCAACTGTAAAGATTCTGTGCTGTTTCTTTCTTTCTTCTTTTTTTTTAAAGAGCTTATTTTTGAGTAATCTCTATAGCCAACATGGGGCCCAAACTCAACCCTGAGATCAAGAGTCACACACTCTACTGACTGAGTTAGCTGGGTACTCATCTGTGGCTATTTCTGACCCCTCACAAAGAGATTAAACACAAGTCCACCTGTAAAATGCATACTGTCATGTCTGGCTCAGAGCAAATTATTTCAAAATGTTAATTGTTATTGTTATTTTATTATTATTGGCCTTTTCCTCTTTTCTTGAGTAATGAATAAGTGTGTTTCTCTTTAGATAAACTGAAAGTTGTTCAAAATATGTAAGACAAAATCTTAAACAACCCATATAGGATTCTTTGAATTAGTATGAAATGTCTGAGGATATATGTCATGTAAGAATTTGAGGTGTTTCAGAGAATATAATTGTTGGGCATGTGAGTAATTTGATAGATCTTGAGGTAGAAGAAAACTTAAAATGGTATAAAATTTAAAAAGTAATCACAAGAGACTCTTCAATACAGAGGACAAACTGAGCGTTGCTGGAGGGGCAGAGGACAGGGGACGGATTAAATGTGTGACAGGCATTAAGGAGGCCACTTTTAGAAATGAGCATTGAGTGTCATCAGACTTAAGAGATGAATCACTGGATTCTACTCCTGAAATCAAGACTACACCGTATGTTAACTAACTTGAATTAAAAAAAAAAAAAGAAGTGCCCCACTTATGAAGTTTTAGAGACTGTAAAATTGTTACCCCCCGGCGTTTGTACTTTGCTGGATGTTTGATCTTTCACTTTGTCTTCTTGTCAGGAATTTGAGAATAAAATCCCAGCACAATGCTCTTTAACGGGGACACCGATCCAACCGAAGATGAGACGGCAGACAAGCCTCCGGCGGACAAGTCTCTCAGGTGTTCGGTATGTGTTTACAATTCTGTAACAATCTACATGGGAAACTTTACATTCAAAAATTGTGGGGAAAAAATTTGGAGCTGCTGAATACTGGTGACAAGCCTGGGCGCCACAGGGAATAAAAACATTCCTCTTTACTGACTTAACACTCTTTTGTCACAGTGAAAGGCAGCACCTCCGTGGGCAGGCAAGTGTGAGAGCGAAGTTGTCTTCGTGATATTGGCAATCATCTGAAAATGCCATTCACCTACCTTCGCCTGCTCTGTATTTGTTGCTCTTGCACAACTAGGCTAGGACTGAAGGGAAACTCTGCATTGGGCTAAATGATCCAAATTTGGGCTCTCACTTTGGCCTTTTGGCCTTCCAATTGAATGGCCTAAGATGCTTCTTAGGGATAATGGAATGAGTAGGCAAGATGCTCTGGAAAATGGGATTTTATTCTTTCAACACGGGATTTTAGATAAGAAAAATACTCTGAAAGAGGCACCTAGGTGGCTCAGTCAGTTAAGTGTCCGACTTTGGCTCAGGTCATGATCTCACGGTCCATGGGTTCGAGCCCCACGTCAGGCTTTGTGCTGACAACCAGCTCAGAGCCTGGAGCCTGTTTCAGATTCTGTGTCTCCCTCTTTCTCTGACCCTCCCCTGCTCACACCGTCTCTCTCTCTCTCTCTCAGAAATAAATAAAAAATTAAAAAAAAATATTCTGAGGAAATATTTGTCTTTGCAACAACTACTGCCAAACATAACACAGATGAAAGTATTTGCTTTGGTAAAATATCTCCGTGGGTAAGGACTATTATAACTTCCTTTGCACTGCAATCTAGAACATTCTGAGCCCTTCAGACACCAGGATGAAGCTTTGATGTCTATAGTATCTGACTCTCTTTCTTTCTTAAGAGAAATGTAGCCTTCCTCAAAAAAAAGGCTGAACCCCCCACATCTTTCTCTCTTCATGGCAGCTCATTGAATTTCACATTTGAAAAGTCATACAGAGTTTAGAGTCCAAGTTTGATGGGCTCATTTCATAATTGAGGGATTCAGTAACATGTCTAAATAATATCCCTTTCTGGGATTGACTGAGAGATTTGACCCTCTGGTGTCTGTTCCACATTGCCATTCATTATTAACTTGGGTCAGTTAGGCAGACATATTTTCCCTAAGATGCTTCTGTTTTGTTTTATTTTTGTTTATCTATTTTGAGGGGGGAAGGGCAGAGAGAGAAGGAGGGAGAGACAAACCCAAGCAGGCTCTGCTCCACACTCAGTGCAGAGCCCAACTCGGTGCTTGATTTCACAAAGTATGAGATCATGACTTGAGCTGAAATCAAGAGTTGGACACTTAATGGACCAACTGAACCACCCAGGCACTCCGATGCTTCTGTTTTCATGGTTATTTGTTATCCTCCTTATTCTTGGGTTTTTGGGTCTACCAGACAATTACATCTTCATCAATCTCATGACTTCCCACCTTTTATCCTACAGCTACCAGAAGTTTATGCATTTCTTGAGAATTTTAATAAGGAGAGCAAGAAGTCGAGTCTCCTAAAAACTCAAAGTATTTCACCCAGTGAAGCACAGAAAATGCTTAATCAAAACCTGAATGCCATGTCATTCACCAGTGGAACTGATGTCAAGGAAAAAGATCCCCAGTCTATTTTCATGTGCAAGGTGGTTAGAAAAGAAAAGGAGAAACCAGAACCGATGACTGAACTACTGTACCAAAGCTTGTTGGACATCTCACCCTCTCCAGTGGGGGGGCTGTCCAAATCCCAACAGAGGCTCTTACAGTGTGGAATCCCTCCCCCCGCACACACCTTTCCCTATGAGATTCTCGTTGATCACTCCAGCTCCTCATCACTATCCCCCACGCAGAAGACTCAGGGAATTAACATATTACATGGGCTGGGGATTTCCAGGATCGTGCCAGAAAATTTTATCTTTGAACACAGAATTTCTGAGTACTTCTTAATTGATCCAGGTAATCTAAACAGATGAGTCCATGTGAGATGAAATTAATGGAAATCTGACTGCAGCTTTTACTTAGTTTACTAGAGCTGAAATAGTCAAATAGTGACCATGGGAATCTTGCAGTCATGGGGTTCATGACTGATGTGCTTGCTGCCTACAGTACCAATGTGAGGTACAGAACAGAGACTCGAACATTCCAAGGTCAAATCTCAGGTCCAGTCTCGAAAAGGAGTAGTATAGATGCAGTCCTTACACTCAACATAGTAACATGAGCTGGTTAAACTTGGACTCTAAAGCACTCATAACTATTCTTTCTTGTTAGGTGAACTTAGCCAATTATTTACTGAAAAATGGCTTATTTTCTCAAGCATCTTGGCTTTAGTGACATTGAGAGTTTTTTAAGATACTTTTTCATGAACCTTTACCTTTTCTTTACTGTTACATTAACAAGAGGAAACTCCTCCCTTCATATCTGATTTAAAAAATTGTTTTACTGTTTATTTTTGAGAGAGAGAGAGAGAGCATGAACAGGGGGAGGGGCAGAGAGAGAGGGAAACAAAGGATCCAAAGCAGGCTCCAGACTCTGAGCTGTCAGCACAGAACCTGATACAGGGCTTGAGCCCATGAACCGTGAGATCATGACGTGAGTTGAAGTCGGATGCCCAACTGTTTGAGCTACCCAGATGCCCCCGTTTCTGATTCTTTAATAGGGAAGTACTCATAAAAGACCAAAGACTATTCATAAAAAACTGGAAATATATCGTGGTGAGTTTTAATGAGAAGGGAGTGTCTTATAAGGTCCCCCATTTTCCATAATTTGAGGGAAGTAACAGTTTGCAATTCTGTGTAGGTGTAAAAAATAATAGATTAAATCAATGATATAACATATTTGAACCTTTCTGAGGTAGTTTCTTGACTCAAGACCATCTGCACAGCAAATATTTGACAACACCATTTTTTTTTTTTACAAATAGTTTATTCTCAAATTAGTTTCCACATAACACCCAGTGCTCATCCCCACAAGTGCCCTCCTCCATGCCCACCCCTCCTCCCCCCACATCCACCAGTCCTCAGTTTTTGTCAGCATTCAAGAGTCTCTCATGGTTTGCCTCTCCCCTTTCCCCCACCAT
Organism: Proteles cristata cristata; assembly: GCA_017311185.1. Taxonomy (NCBI): domain Eukaryota; kingdom Metazoa; phylum Chordata; class Mammalia; order Carnivora; family Hyaenidae; genus Proteles; species Proteles cristata. Next base: position 892,543 of record JAESUZ010001312.1, on the reverse strand, counting down.
TTCCCCTGCTAGGAATTTACCCAAGGGACTGACAACACCATTTCTACATTAAAAGTCATGGGAGACAGAGGAGCAAATTTAAAGGCACTGATTGATTAATTTCCTCATATTTGGACCAAGATGCTGCAATAGTCCTTGCTGTAACTCCCCACACTGATGTCTTGACAGAGTCTAGTGCAAGTTTCACATTCCCTGATACTTTGTGTGTTCTGGAGCCCAGGCAGAAGTAGAAATCAGGGCATTTGTAGGAATGGCCTAGGTAACCCACAGAAGTGCATAAGGTCAAGTCTTGGAGCAGAGAGGAAAAAAATCATGGAAACTATTGGTAGTCAGTACCTACTGCCAAAGAGCCTATTGAAAAGTCCTGAAGGCTTTGGATGTTTGATAGGATGTTGGTGGTTTTGCCACACCCACAGGAGACAAATTGTCCTCTCTTCCCAAGGCTTAGCTTATCTCTTGGCTACCTAACTTCTCCAGGTCTCTCATGTGGCCTTCCAGACTCTGTGTTAGAGTTTCTTCTGTGTCTTCATGACCTCATTTCCTCAGGTCCTTAGGTAGGGTTTCAGGTACACATCCTGTCTATTCAAGGAATATGCAAGAAGCCTGGTAGGCATCCCTATGAAGAATATCCAAAAATTTCTTAGGTTTAGTTGGTATTGTAACAATTCATCTTTTACAATCCTACATTGTCCACTATTACTATCATTTTATCAGCCAGCCCATCCCTAAAGTATTCTTAGCCCAGGAGAACGTTAGAACTCCTGGTATACCGAAGAATATTATAGAAGATATGCTTACTAGCATTAAGCACTGGAGGTGGGGGGGGGGGAAGAGAGTAACTGTTGCCATTTTCTTCTTCTATCTTATCGGTTTCTCTTGCTCAGGCTAAATCCTGTGGGACTCTGTAGGTTGAAGATTATTTTTCTTATATACTTAGAAGTCTGGAAGCAGGCAGATAGTGTTGGAACAGTGCTTTTTTTATATTGTCAAGGACCCAGGTTCCACAACCTTTTTATGTGTGGCTTTTGTCTTCATGGACAAAAGATGTCTCCTTCACCTCCAGGTACTATGGCCACATTCCAGGCAGGAAAAGGGGCTAAGACAGAGGGGCATAATGGCTATTTCTGTCTTCTTTTAATAGTGAAGCAAAACTTCCTCAAATGCTCCTCTTCTGTGACTTCTCCCTACATCTCCTTGGTCAGAATTGCATCCAATAGCCACCCCTTACCACTGGGTGGTGACTAGAGATCTTAGTTTTTCACCCTCTATAGTCAGAGGAATGCAGAAGAGGATCACAATGGGTATGGAGTGAGCCAACATATAGTATCTACCACTCATCACAACTTAAAGCTCTATAGTAGTCAAAATAATCAACTCTGTGGCCTTCTCTTACCAAATATCTCTTTCCTTCCTTCTATACCCAGATCTTCCCATGCCAGGCCTGCCAAGATCTTGTTAAACTCCCTGACACTTGGTAACTGCCCTTAGGGAGGGACTGTTGACCACCAGTGGTTATCATCAATAGCCTGCTCCAGTCTCTGTTCCACTGGGGAAGGTAGGAACTCAATAGTAAGAGAGAAATGGATCTGCCTTCTTGCTTGTTTGCTGTACCATTATTCTTCTTGTATTACTCACATTCATCAACTTGGCTCTCTGGCCTCTGGTTTTACACTCAGATCCCTGCCTTGGGCGCTGCTTTTTTTTCCTCTCTCTTTCTTTTGAGGGGTGGTGGTGGTTTACAATTTTAGTCATTAAAGGATCTGTTCTTGGAGCACCTGAGTGGCTCAGTCGGTTAAGTGTCTGACTCTTGATTTCAGCTTAGGTCATGATCTTATGGTTCTTGAGTTCAAACCCTTTACGGGCTCTGTGCTGACAGCACAGAGCCTGCTTACGATTCTCTCTCCCTCTCTCTCTCTGTCCCTCCTCTCTCATGTTCTCTGTCTCTCTCTAAAAAGTAAAATAAACAAACACTTTTAAAAAAGGATCCCTTCATTGCCATGTAGTATTCCATGGTATAGATAAACCACATCTTCTTGATCCATTCATCTGTTGATGGACACTTAGGCTCTTTCCATGTTTTAGCTATTGTGGAGAGTGCTGCTATGAACATTGGGGTACATGTGCTCCTATGCATCAGCATGTCTGTATCCCTTGGGTAAATTCCTAGCAGTGCTATTGCTGGGTCATAGGGGAGTTCTATTGTTAGTTTCCTGAGGAACCTCCACACTGTTTTCCAGTGGGGGAAAGGGAGAGAGGCAAACCATGAGAGACTCTTGAATGCTGACAAAAACTGAGGACTGATGGATGTGGGGGAGGGGGAGGGGCACAGAGGAGGACACTTATGGGGATGAGCACTGAGTGTTATGTGGAAACTAATTTGACAATAAACTATTTGTAAAAAAAAAAAAAAAAAAAGGATCCCTTCTTGAAGGGATTGTAATTACTAGTGATACCCCAAATTAGTAGGTACTGAAAAAGTAGAGGAAATAGCCATATTCTAGCTAAGCCACTGCCATTTTATACCCAGGGCTCAAGCCAGCATCTTAGAAGAAATGACACTAGCAGTCTATGTACTTCCAACTAATTCTTGTCCCTGTTTTAAGCCTTCATTAGGATCCTCCTTGTTGACCTCAGTGCTCTGTAGGTCTCTCCATTTGTACATTATTAGTATCCAAGCACCAAATGAGAGCCCCTCCACCTGCAGTGTCCATTCCAGCCCAGTTAGCCAGACCCACCAAGTTTCCCATTTGAAGGAGAGCTTTAGGCCAGATAAACACCGTAGGTGACCTTTTAGTTTATAAAGCTCTAGACACAGCTTTCTACCAGAAGGGAGAAGGAGACTCAAGTTCATCTAAGTTTCATTCTGTCCATGAAGCATCTCTGGATAACTGAAGGTTAAGTCACTTCCTCATGTAATTCTTTGAAAATATGATTCTTTGCAGAAAAACAATTCATGGACCTAAGGGATCTGGAATGGAGATATTACAAGGGGATCGTGAAGTGGAAGCACAGTACTTTAGATTCATTCATAAATATAAAATACAACAGTGAGAAGAGGTTTGTGGAGAGCCAGGAGATGCCTGGTGTTATTTCCCCTCCTCTAGTTTACAGGTCTTTAGTCATTTACCCTCAGATTGATTATCCAAAAAATACAACTTCTTAAATAAAATACGTAGCTTATTAAAACATCTCGGATGTAGATTTTGCTTTTGACAGCATTGAACTTATACATGAAAAGTAAAGAAGCAGAGGAGCCATGGGACATAGGAATTGCTGGGTCCCTACAATCTTCATGTAAGGTCCAAAATTAAACCATTAATATGGAGAAAAAGATTTGAACCAATCTGCTTGTGTAAGGCCAGGGTTGGACATGTGAAACCCATCTGGACCCAGGCTGAGGCAAATCTGGATCATGTGAAATGTAAGGGTACCTAGGAAGAAGAACTATCAAGGAAGAATATCTCTTAAAATTTTTTTAAGCACACGAAGCAGTATAATATCATGAAACTGTTGGTAAATTTAATCAAATGGAAGAATTAACCCCAGAGGATATAGAGATCAATCTGAGAACTTTAAAAATAATATGTTAACTGCTCAAAGACATGAGGAAAGAAGTGGCATTTATGAAATAAGAACAGGAAGATTTGAAAAAAAGAGTAATTTGGAAATCCTGAAAGTGAAAACTCTAATTATTGAAAGTAAAATAATAATCATAATAGCCCTCAATAAATTATCTCAATGGTATACTGGATATATCTTAATGAGTTTAAAGATAGCATTGAGAGAGAAGTTTCTAAATCATATAACAGTAAGAAAACAGAAGAAATTACAAAATAAGTTAATGGGAGCACCTGGGTTGCTCAGTCAGTTAAGCACCTGACTTTGGCTTAGGTTATGATCTCACAGTTCCTGAGTTTGAGCCTTGCATGGGGTAAACTTGTGCCCCACTTTGGGCTTTTAGATGACAGTGCAGAGCCTGAATGGGAGTCTTTCTCTCTCCTTCTCTCTGCCCCTCGTGGAATTCTCTCTCACTCTCTCTCTGTCCCTCACTCACTCGTGCCCTCTCTCTTGCTCAAAAAAATTTTTTTAAATTAATTAGTTAATTAACGTTTTAAAAAAGAGAAATATTTCTTCTTGGGGCACCTCAATGGCTCGGTCGGTTGGGTGTCCACTCTTGATTTCGGCTCAGGTCATGACCTTGCAGTCGTGGGATCGAGCCTCAAGTCAGGCTCCATGCTAGGTGTGTATCCTGTCTGGGATTTTCTCTCTCCCTCTCTCTGCCTCTTCCCCTCTCAAAATAAAAAACATTTTTAAAAAAGAAATATTTATTCTTCAAAGTCTAGCTAGAAATCAGCTATAAAACCATTGAGTCCTTATATCTTTCTTCTTATTTTTGCTATGAAAATATGTAAACAGTCATAAAAATAAGTAAAATTGTGTAATGAACCTGCACATACTCATCACCTAGATTCAATATTTGTTACGATTTTCCCACACTTAGTTAATCTATTCCTTTTGTTATTGGGTTTGCTGTGTCTATTGAAATATTTTAAAGATTTTATTTTTCTAAGTAATTTCTACACCCAATGTGCAACTCAAACTTACAATCATAGAATCAAGATTCATATGTTCAATGGACCAAGCCAACCAGGTGCCCCTGCTGAAGTATTTTAAATTTTTTTTTTAATTTTTTTTAATTTATTTTTTTTTATAGTTTATTTTTGAGACAGAGACAGAACATGAGCTGGGGAGGGGGCAGAGAGAGAGAGGGAGACAGAATCTGACCTGCTGAAGTATTTTAAAGCTAAGGCTTCATGTCTGAGATATCATCCTTATATGCTTTGGTGTGCATCTCAGAAAAATATGGCTATTTTCTTTCATAACCATGATACCATTATTATATCAAGAAAATTAACAGTAATTCCTTGGTACCATTTATGTATCCATATTTAAAATCCCCTGATTGTCTCAAAAGTTCCTTTTTCTAGTTGATGTATTTAAATCAAGATCCAAGCAAGATCTAAAGATTGCATTTGATTGTTTGGTCTCATAAAGTTTTTTTAATCTAGAGCAATTCTTGTTTTTTTCATGCAATTGACTTACTGAGGAACTAGGTCTATTGTCCTGTAAGAAGTTCCCACAAACGAGATTTGTAACCCTCAGGTGTCATTTGACTTCTTCCATTATCCATATTTCTTGTAAATTGGATGTTTTCTAAAAGTTTGATTAGATTCAGGCTCAACGGTTTTGTGAAAGAATACTTTGTTAGGTGAGCTGTGTACTTCAGACAGAAGGCAAACAACATCTGGTCATTCCTGCTTTAGTGATTGTGAGATTGAGTAGTGAATTCAGGTGCTGACCCTTCAACCTTTCACCTAATGGCTTCCATCCATTGACAGTTATGGTTGCCATCTTCTATGAAGCTTCCAGTAACTTCTGCCTCCTGGTAGTTACACACTTGTTTAATTTCCTCCCTGGAGATTAGGCAAGACTTACGATTTGCTTCTATGTTTAGAATACAGCAAAGGTAAAACATGTCCCTTCAAGATTAAGTTAGGGAAAAAATGCAGATTCTGTTTTGTAAGTTACTACAAAAAGATTCTATCTTGGTTCTGTGTTGGACTCCCACCCTTGCTCTTACTTGCTAGCTCATAGGGAAGCCAGCTGCCCTCTTCTGAGATGCCCTATGGGGAGGTCCATGTGGAAGTAATTGATATATCTCTGGCCAACAGCTAGTGAGGACCTGAGGTCTGCCCACAGCCACATGAGTGAACCTGGGCCGCAGACTTTGCCTCCTGCTGTCAAGCCTAGAGAAGACAACTGACTGCCACCCAGTGGGAGACCCTGAGCCAGGGGCACCCAGCTAAGTCAGGCCCAGACTCAAGATTTATTTTGTATGTCAAAAATGAATATTTATTTTTGAGAGGGAGAGGAACAGAGAGAGGGGGGACAGAGAAGTCAGAGCAGGCTCTGTGCTGATAGCAGAGAGTCCAACTTGGGGTTTGAACTCATGATCCGTGAGATCATGACCTAAGCCGACATCAGACACTCACCCTACTGAGCCACCCAGGTGCCCCAGTGACATGTTTGCTTTAAGCTGCTACATTTTGAGGTAATCTGTTATGCAGCAATAGGTAACTACCACAGTGATCTTTTCCTGGATTAATTATTTTCATTAGGGTTTATTGGTTGATGATTTTCTAATCTGTTGTTAATTCCACATTTATTAATTGGAAATAATTTATAAAGAAAACCTTTCCCTCATCAAGTAGGGCTATTTGAGTTACACTGAAATACAGTGTGTACAAGGAAGGAAGTTTCCCTCTTTGGTTTCCAATTTTCAGATTAAGGTGTTATTGTTCTAGTTACTTCCAAGGGTCACCAAAAAAGTGTTTCTCTCTCTTTTTGAATAACATTGTGGACTCATTGGTGTTTGTTTTGTTTTTAATAAGCTTTTTAAAACTTATAGTGTCATACACAAAACCACAAGTTTGATGGATTAAAGCAAACTGAAAATGTCCATGGAACCACTCCAGGTCATGAGCTAGAACACTGCCTGCAAGTCCCTCTCCTGTCCCCTCCTAATCATCGCTCCATCCCTCCCCTCCAAGGGTGACTAATGGGTACCTTAGATTCGTTTTGTCTGTTTTTGCACTGTTTCATACAAATGTAAACATACATTGGTACATGCATACAAAAGATTCTCTTGTACCTGGCTTCTTTCAACATTATGCTTATAAGATTCATCTATGTTCTGTAGGTAGCAGGAGTAATTTTCATTGTTGTTCGGTATTCACTTGTATGAATATAGCCTGATTTATTTATCCAGTCTGCTGTGGATCAACATTTGGGTCATTTGCAGTTTGGGGTTATTACAAATAATGCTCTTGAGATACCAGTGGCAGTTAAGTAAGGTTTGATTGCTGGAGGAGATCCACAGGATCCAAAGTCTTATAAGTCTCCAGTTTCTTGAAGTTAAGAGGGTTTATGATGGTAAAGTATTAAAATAAGGATATGCATCACAAACAACAGCAGGGCTCCAGAGGCACCAGACCCAGGCTCTAGTTTTCTTCCCTCTGTAAGGACCATACTGGACACGCTCTTTTTCTCCAATCAGGGGTCAGTGTGTGCATGGAACACTTTAGAATCAGGGAGAATGAATTGGAGTCTCAATTATCTTTTACATTTTGTTGGTCAAGTAGGCATATTCCAGCTCCATAGCCAGCCTCTGATAGTCTCATCAAACCAGGTGAGAATCATCAATATCACTCTTGTCAATAAACAATGTTGATAAGTGTACAACCATCCCAAAGCTTCAAAGACTCATGGTTACAAAGCAACACTGTGAATCGGTAGGCTTCATGCTTGGCCAAAGGATGTTGTAATGCAGGGTCTTTAGCAAAACAGCTCAGGCTAATTCCAGGCCTGCTGGAATTAACCCTTAAAGCACTGTTGCTATGCAATCATGTCTTTTAGTACATGTGCTCACACTTCTCTTCTGTGGGATTATATATAACTGGGTTTGAAGATATTTGTGTAGTAGATAATGCAAAACATTTTTCCAAAATTGATTGTACCAATTTAGAGTTCTACCAGCAGAGTATATGGATTCTCAGTATTCTCTATGACTATATTGTTGTTCCTTTAAGTTTTAGTCATTCTGGTAGGTGTAGTGATATTTCATGCATTTTTATTAGAATATCCCTGCTTACTTGTGAGGTGATCCCCCTTTTCATGTTGTTTACTGGGCAGGTAGAACAGAGGACCAAGGGGGAGAAGAAGGGCGGAAATGGTGGGGGAAAGGGGGAGAGGCAAACCATGAGAGACTCTTGAATGCTGACAAAAACTGAGGACTGGTGGATGTGGGGGGGAGGAGGGGTGGGCATGGAGGAGGGCACTTGTGGGGATGAGCACTGGGTGTTATGTGGAAACTAATTTGACAATAAACTATTTGTAAAAAAAAAAAAAAAAAAAAAGAACTACTCTTGTGTGACGTGCTATTCAAATTTCATGCCTATTGCTTTCCCCTCCTCCACTAATTGATTTGTCAAAAATCCTTATTCTGATATGAATTTTTTGGTATATGTATTTCAAATATCTTCTCCAATTCCATACACTGTCTTTTAATTTTCTTAATGGTGTGTTTTGATTCAATTCTAGTGTAGTATAATTTCAGTCTCTTCCTTGGTAGCTAAAGCTTTGAGTGTTCTGTTTCAGAAATCTTTATGAGAATTCTTTACTGAGCCTGGGTGGCTTAGTCAATTAAGTGTTCAACTTCAGCTCAGGTCATGATCTCCGGTTGGCAGTTTGTGCCCTGTATCAGGCTCTGTGCTGACAGCTCAGAGCCTGGAGTCTGCTCTCAAAAATAAATTAAAAAATTAAAGAATTCTTTACTTTGGGTCACCTGGTAAGCGTCTGACTCTTGGTTTTGGCTCAGGTTGTGATCTCACGGTTGGTGGGATCTAGAAAAACTCACCTTTTCCAAAGTAAAAATTTTAGAATCAATCCCTGAATAATCTGTAGGCTTCCCTATTGAAAATGAAAGCCACAAAGTCACTCTTATTCAGGTAGGGTATAGATGAGTTTTCTTGGCACTAGGTCTTAAAGATGAAAATCATCTCTCTTCCTGGGATCTCAGTTGTATATTGTCATTGCTGCTACTTGAACTTTTCCCATTTGTAATAAATTGCCTCCAAATTTAATGCATCCTGAAATTGAGGACCTATTGTGCTAATTTTGTTTCTGATCTCCCTGTAATTTGTATCTGTTTCTAAATGGTAATAAAATGAACCTAAATCGCATTTAAAAAATAGGATTAGAGCCTGGGGAAATACATGGTGTTTCGTTAAAAGAGTATATAACATAATCAGGATTCTGAAATAATTAAAATATAATCATCTGCAGAATTACTGTGGGAAAATTAATGCTTGAATGATACAATCATATGATGAAAATGAGCACAATAATCCTGAATTCATGTAGCTCTCTATAAAGAAATGATTAAGGAGGAAATGGAACAATTAAAATGGAACTGCTCTTACCAGGTCCAGAAACGGAATAATTGAATGACTGTTAAGTCTGAAAATAGAAATAGACATTGTGATATTAAGAAAGGGAACTATTATTCTTTTATGTGTTTATTTATTCTGAGAGAGAGAGAGAGGGAAAGAGGCAAAGAGAGAGGGAGATAATGAATCCCAAGCAGGATCAATTCCCCAAACTGTGAGATCATGACCTGAGCCCAGATCAAGAGTTAACACCCAACTGATTGAGCCACCCAGATGCCCTGAACAGGAATTATTTTTCGTGTTAGAGAGGCATAAGGTGATAATAAACCAGATCCTTTGGTGACATTAATCAAAACATTTGAGATACACATGAATAGAAGGAAGAAAGGAAAATAACCAAAACCTATGGTGCTGAGCTCAGCCTCAAATGTGAGACAGAACCACCCTGTACCTTGAGGTTTAGATTTAAGATATAATGTTTATTTGCATACCCTCTTCCTGCCCAAATAATACCTAGGAACTTACTTACTGATTGGTTGATTGATTGATTGATTTTATTTTTAAGTGATTTCTACACCCAACGTAGGGCTTGAACTCACAACCCCAAGATCAAGAGTTGTGTGCTCTGCCAACTGAACCAGCGAGTGTCCCCTGCCTAGGCACTTATATAGCCCCAGTTGACAGTATACCCTGTTTTGATGCACTTTCGTCATCTCTGAGTTATAGAGAGGATGATCATTATTTGTTCAGAGCTCCGCCATGTATGAAGAATAATCTCAAATTTCTTCTCTCACCTAGGATATGGTATTAAGACAGCGTTACTGTTTATTCAAGCAAATACACTAAGAAAAGAATGTAATATGTTATTCACTTACATTTTCCATTCATCACCTAGTGACTCTTCTCAGAGAAAAGAAAGAAAGAAAGAAAGAAAAAAGAAAAAAGAAAAAAATGTACTCCAAGTTGAGTCTTTGACTTCAATAAGCAGAGAAACATCTATAGATGGTTTCACCTTACAAAGAAAGGAAGAAATTTAATTCTACAATACAAAATATTCTATTAAAGTCAAAAAGTCTCTGGAGCGCCTGGGTAGCTCAGTTGGTTAAGTGTCTGACTTCGGCTCAGGTCATGATCTCATGGTTCATGAGTTAGAGCCCTGTGTCAGGCTCTGTGCTGACAACTCAGAGCCTGGAGCCTGCTGAGGATTCTGTGTCTGTCTCTTCCTCTGCCTCTCTCCTGCTCTCACTGTTTCTCCCTCAAAAATAAATAAACAAAAAAAATTTTTTAGATAAAGTTAAAAAGTCTATTTTCTTTTGTTGTTGTTGTTGTTGTTATTGTTTAAAAATGTTTTTAAAAGGTTTTATTTTTGAGAGAGAGAGACAGAGCACAAGTGGGAGTGGAGCAGAGAGAGAGGGAGATGCAGAATCCAAAGCAGGCTCCAGGCTCTGAGCGGTCAGCACAGAGTCTCCTTTTGCCTGCCTCTCTTTCTCCACCCCAAAATAAATAAATAAACTTAAAAAAAAAAAACCCTCTGACTTAATCAGTCCATCAGGTATAATATCACAATTTACATTCTGCCATTCTGCTAACTGCTTATACTTTTTACTGATGCCCTTTCAAAAAAGAGTAATTGATTTAGCTCCTCCTATGTTGAATCCACTCCATTTCACAAGTTGGCTAAAGGCTTTAAATACTAAGTGCATGGCAGTGGTAACTCACATCTCCCCTTCCCTCCACAAAGCTGTGTTGATTTTCATGTGCTGAGCCCTGAGTGAGGTACTGCTGCAGAAATCACAGGTGAGAGCACAAGGGATAGAAGGGGGCTGGCCTGGGGAAGAGAGAAGGTATCATCCTTTACCCTATGTAGACTAATTTCATCTCTTGTTGTATTGGTTTAAAACACATGTTTTAACGTCTATTTATTTTTGAGAGGCGGGGAGGTGCAGAGAGAGACGGAGACACAGAATCGGAAACAACTCCAGGCTCTGAGCTCCAGGCTCTGAGCTGTCAGCATAGAGCCCAATGTGAGGCTTGAACCCACGAATCAGGTATTGTATAGGTTTAACTACTGCCCCTTCCTTGAAGGCAAGAACCATGCCTGACAGTGCCTGGAAGTCACTCTTGACTCTCCTCCTCACACATCCTCCATATCTATCACCGAGTCCTGTCCATTTTACTTCATACATGTTTTTCAAATCCATCCATTTCTCTCCATCTTTACCACCACCTCCATACTTGAAGCCACCATTATCTCTCCTGTGTATTACCACAACTGGTCTCCTTGCATCATTGCTAATCCTTTTGTAATCCTCTCTAATCTATTGTCCACACATCAGTCACTCAGTGACTTCCAACTCTTATTGGTATAAAGACATGGTCTGTCTTATCGCGCCTCTAATGGGAACAGAGACCCTGAGTCAAGCCTTTAGGACTCTGCGTCTCTGTTCTCAGCAGCAAGGTGGGGAAGGACAACCCATGTCATCTGATGCCTCATGTCCTTAGTCTGCCACAAATGAACGCTTCACATATCATTCATTCGCTTAGCATCTAGAGATCTTTCTGTATTGGCAAATAGAGAGCTATTTCTTTTTTCCTAATGACCACATGATATTTCATTGGGCTGATGTTTTATAATTTATTTAAGCAGTCCCAATTCCACTTGAGATTTGTCCAAGGCTGTAGGTACACATTCTTGCACAAATGTCTCCATTGAGTATTCTTTTTCAAAATTATTTTTAGCTGTTCCTGAAACATTCTTCCTCTTCCTGTATCTTCTGTATAAACTGTCAATTCAAAAAACTCCCTAAAAATGTAAACTAGTGAAGCCCCTCTGGAAAACAGTGTGCAAGTTCCTCAAAAAATTAACAATAGAACTCCCCTATGACCCAGCAATAGCACTGCTAGGAATTTACCCAAGGAATACAGGAGTTCTGATGCATAGGGGTACATGGACCCCAATGTTCATAGCAGCACTCTCCACAATAGCCAAAACATGGAAAGAGCTTAAGTGTCCATCAATGGACAAATGGATCAAGAAGATGTGGTTTATCTATACCATGGAATACTACATGGCAATGAGAAACAATGAAATCTGGCCATGTGTAGCAACATGGATGAAACTTGAGGGTGTTACACTGAGCAAAATAAGTCAGGCAGAGAAGGACAGCTACCATATGTTTGCACGTATAGGAGGATTAGGAGGAACTTAATGGAGGACCATGGGGGAGAAGAAGGGGAAAAATAGTAGGGCAGAGCGAGGAAGGCAAACCATGAGAGACTCTTGAATACTGAGAACAAACTGAGGACTGATGCGTGTGGCGGGGAGGAGAAGGGGGGAGATGGGCATGGAGGAGGGCAACTGTGGGAATGAGCACTGGGTATTATATGGAAACCAACTTGACAATAAACTATTAAAAAAAACCAAAACTCCCTAAAAAATTCTCTTGGAATTTTTCTCAGATAATTGCAAAGAATTGCAAAAAAAATATAGGGTGTATGTAAAGAATGAACAATGAGGACATGGAATATGATTTTCCACAGTCTGGTACAAGTTATTCTATGTGAGTAATAATTTTGTGCAAGAAGCCAAAAAAGAAGTAGCAAATTAGAAGCATAATTCAAAAAAGAAAAGAAAAGAAAATATGGTTTTGTTGAATAGAGATTAGAAGAAGACCGATAATTAGTGTCCCATAACCAGGGAAGTAGACAATGTCTCTATGTCCTAGTGTGTGGACACAGCAGTAAACATATAAACACGCACATGTACACATATGCAAAGACCCCAGATGGCGAGGGGGCACTAGGTGAGGAAATAAACAGCAAGAGATGGGAACTGGGTGACCAGGGGAGCTCGCCCTGGAAGACACTTTCTTTTTTATTTTTCCTAATTTTTTAAAAAATGTTTTATTTATTTCTAGAGAGAGAGAGACAGCGTGAGCAGGGGAGGGTCAGAGAGAGAGGGAGTCACAGACTGAAATAGGCTCCAGGCTCTGAGCTGGCAGTCAGCACAGAGCCCGACGCGGTGCTCGAACCCACGAACCGCGAGATCATGACCCAAGCGAAAGTCGGACGCTTAACTGACTAAGCCACCCAGGCGCCCCTAGGAAGACACTTTCAAACTGAGCTCTGAGTGACAAGGATCCGGCTCTGCAAATCCCCAAGGGGAGAGTATTTCCAGCAGAGGAAATGCCCAGGACAAAAGTCCCAGGGCAGGCATGAGACGGGCACGTTCGAGAAGCCAGGAGATTGTGTGCAGTTGCCAGGAAGCACAGTGAAGGGGAGACAGGCCAGCTGAGTGAAATATGTCAGAGACAGACAAATACCATACCATCTCACTTACGTGTGGAATTGAGAAACAAACAAACAAACAAACAAACAAACAAACAACAGAAAAATCAGGGCGCCCAGGTGGCTCAGTTGGTTGAGTATCTGATTCTTGATTTTGGTTCAGATCATAACCTCATGGTTCAAGAGATCAAGCCCTGCATCAGGCTCTGTGCTGACAATGTGGATTTTCTCCCTATCTCTTTCTCTCTCTTTCAAAATAATAAACATTTAAAACAAAAAAAAAAAAACAAAAACAAGCTCAGATACAAAGAAGAGATTGGTAGTTGCCAGAGGTGTGGGTAGGGGTGGGAGAAACAGATGCAGAAAGTACAAAGGTACAAACTTCCAGTTATTAAAAAAAAAAAAGGAAGTTTTGGGGGTGTAACGTACAGCATGGTGACTATGGCTAATAATAATGTATTGCAAGGGCTCCTGGATGGCTCAGTCCATAGAGCATGCGACTCAATCTCAGGGTCATGAGCTCAAGCCCCGTGTTGGGCATGGAGCCCACTTAAAAAAAAAAATACTGTATTGCATATTTGGAAGCCACCAAAGGAGTGGCTCTTAAAATTTCTCAACACAAGAAAAAAATAAGTAAAATCTGTAAGGTGATCGATGTCAACTAAACTTATTGTGATCATATCTCGGTATATATATATATATATGTATATATATATATATATATATATATATATTTTTTTTTGCACCGAATCATGTTGTACATTCTAAACTTATACAATGTTACATGTCAATTATATCTCAATAACACTTGGGGGAGAGTGAGGGCCCCACAGATACTGAGCTTCTTCAGCAAGGCCAGAGACTAGCAAACCAGGCCCTCCATGTCTAACTTCCTGGGAAGGACCACAGGCACCATGTGAGGACAGAGGTGTGTCCCAATGTCATCACCAGTCACCTTTTTCCTAATGGTCCCAATTCCCCAGGGCCTTTCTCCCCAGCTCACCTTTGCAACATTCAGGTTGAACAAAAAGCAAAAGAAAGCCCAGTAGGAGTTCAAACAAGAAACTCCTCTGAGAATTATGCAGGGAAGGACTAACAAGGTCTCAGCTAGAAAGGAGCAGGGGCCAGTTTCCCTCACACCTGGATCCCAGAAAGTCAGTAACTGACATCTGAGGGAACCTCTAATGGCTCTAGCCTGAGCCAGGCTGAATGTGAAATGGAATTTTCACCCTCGCTGCCGGGCTAGCTCCTATGTATCCTTCAAAACCCTGTTCCAGCATCACATCCCTACATGGTGTGGGTTATTATTCCCATTTTCTATCTCTCTTTCTCTTTTTAATGTTTTTATTTATTTCTGAGAGAGAGAGAATGCGTGTGTGTGTGTGTGAGCAGGGGAGGGTCAGAGAGAGGGAGACACAGAATCTGAAACAGGCTCCAGGTTCTGAGCTAGCTGTCAGCACAGAGCCCAGTGCGGGGCTCAAACTCACGAATCACGAGATCATGACCTGAGCCAAAGTCAGATGCTTAACCAACTGAGCCACCCAGGCGCCCCCATCTGTTTCCCCAGGCTAACACTTATACACCTGCCTCCTTTGCATATGACTTTTCACCTCCTCCCACTAGTGGGGAGAGTATATTTCTCCGCTCCTTGGCTTGGCCATGTTGAGTTGTTCTGGCCAATGTCGCGTGGGTCAAAGCAGTACTGTGACAGTTCAAAGCCAAGACCTCAGAGACGTTACATGTGTCCATCTGTCTTCTTGCATTCCTGCCATTTGCAATGAGACTATGTCCTGGGGTAGCCGCTGGTCTGAAGTGGATGAGACACTCGTGGAGCAGACCTGACCCCTTCCTGCCTGACCTCCTCCTGATCCCCTCCCCCCTAGACACGCAGACTGTAAGTGAAACAAACAAGTACTTGTTCTTATAAGCCCTGGAGTTTGGGGGAGGGTTATTATGCAACATTATTGCCTCTGTGACCCTTCTTGGCCCCACACCCATGCACACACATTAACACTCCCTCCTCTGAACCACTTTCTCACCTGCCACACTGGTAAAAGTGGACACACTTAGCCACTGGACGTAGCGATTGTACCAGTATCTGTCTGCTCTGCTAGCCAAGTGCCTCTTACTTCCCAGCAGCAGCACAATTCACTGAGGAGCTTAGTCAACTTTTCTTGAACTAAAATGAATCCAAAAAAGCTTCTTGAACTTTGCATTACATTGCATCATCCTCTCCAGACCTCTCTGCCCTCTCCCTTTCTGCCGAAAAGAAGGGCATAAAATTTTCCTTTGTGACAGTGTCCCCCCTGCATTCTTCTGTACTAGCAAGAGGAGATCCTTTTTTTTTTTTCACAATGTTTTTCTTTTTTTTTTTTAATTTTTTATTTATTTATTTTTTTTACAAATAGTTTATTGTCAAATTAGTTTCCACATAACACCCAGTGCTCATCCCCACAAGTGCCCTCCTCCATGCCCATCCCTCCTCCCCCCCACATCCATCAGTCCTCAGTTTTTGTCAGCATTCAAGAATCTCTCATGGTTTGCCTCTCTCCCTTTCCCCCACCATTTCCGCTCTTCTTCTCCCCCTTGTTCCTCAGTTAAGTTCCTCCTAATCCTCCTATACGTGCAAAAGGAGATTCTTATCAGTGGAGACAACACCCACTTGAGTCTACATAACAAATCTTACTAAATTTGTTACAAAGGTGACTTTCTAAGTAGTTTCTGGTGGTGCTGCTGCTGTGGGTGCTGGCCCCATGGAGGGACCACACTTTGAGAACTGCTGATCGAATTCTGGACACCTAGGTGGCACAGTTGTTTAGGTGTCTGACTTTGGCACAGGTCATGATCTTGCGGTTTGTGAGTTCGAGCCTCCCATCAGGCTCACTGCTGTCAGCACAGAGCGCTCTAAGGATCCTCTCTCCCCCTCTCTCTGCCCCTCCCCTGCTGGCGCTCTCTCAAAAATAAATAAGCATTTTTAAAAAAGAAGAAGAAGAAGGGATTCTGTGAAGATAAAGTCACGTCCCCAGGGAACTCTGTGGCCAGGTCACTGACACCTCTTAGGAATCCTTCTGCTTCCTCCCTCATAGAAGGCTGTGCTCTTTTTAATCCACGGACCGGTGCCCGGGGCAGGGTGCAGAAAGGAAATCTACAAGACAGATGTTCAGAAGCAAGGACCACCCCCTTGTACTAGTTCAGATTCCCCCAAAAGCAAAGCCTGAGGCAAACATTTGAGAACAGTAACTCTCTGGAGGTGATCCCAGGACGCAGGAGCGAAGGAGACAGGGAGGGAGGACATGCCAACAAAAGGGTGTGTGATTCAGGTCCCTCAATTCTCCTGGGACCTCTGGGAAGCTGAATGCCTTTCAGAATTTCCCACCGGAAAGAGAAGAGACTGGGTGTTATCCACCTGCTAGACCCATTGATTGAAGGTTGGCGCGGGACATTAGCTCTCCCACACTTCCAAGCCAACCCCATGAGAGGGGCCTGTGACTGAGTGGTGACATTGGTCAGCCTGAGCCTCGAAAACCTGTCTAGAACAGCCACACGGGAAGTCAGAAGTGGACCTACGGGGCACGAAGCAGAGACCAGAGGTCATCTGCCACCTGGCTGCAGGCGCAAGCGTGTGAGAAAGCTGGGAAGACCCGGATGCAGGCAGGAACTGCGGGCTCCCCTTGAAAGCCGTTCAAAAGAGCTCTACTTGGGGTGCCCGGGTGGCTTGGTCCGGTAAGCCACCAACTTCGTCTCAGGTCACGTCTCACAGTTGGTGAGATGGAGCACCTCCCCCTCCCCCATCCGGTGCTGTGCTGACAGCTCGGAGCCTGCCTGGGATTCTCTCTCCCCTCTCTCTCTGCCCCTCCCCTGCTCATGCTCTCTTTCTTTCTCAAACTAAATAAGTAAACTTAAAAAAATTAGATAAAAATAAAAAGAGCTCTAGTTGCACACCCAGGTTCACAGCAGCACTGTTATAATAGCCAAGAGTGGAAGCAAGCTGTCTTAAATACAGAGAAAAACCTGTGGTGGCCAGAAGGGAAAGCAGTAGAGGAATGGGTGAAATACGTGAAGGGGATTCAGAGGCACACACTTCCAGCTGTAAAAAATAAGTCATGGACATGAAAAGTACGAGATAGGGCATATGGCCAATCATACTGTAGTAACGTCGTACAGTGACTACACTTATGGTGGTGAGCGTTGCACAATGTGGAGAATTAGCAAATCACTGGTGCATACCTGGAAGCAATATAACCAATTGTAGGTCAATCCTTCTTCAATTAAAAAACGCTAAGGGGCTCCTGGCTGCCTCAGTCCATAGAGCATGCAACTCTTGGTCTAGGGGTTGTGAGTTCGAGCCCCACATTGGGCATACTTAAAAAGATAAATTTTAAAAATAATTAAAAAACCCCCAAACACTGAAAATGATGAATTTAGTATATCACATCATTGCTTGTTTATTTCCTATTACCCACAGAAAAGTCCCAGAATAGCCAGGCCAACTATAATTTCTGCAGTTTTCATGTAATTTCTTTAATCTCCTCTCCTTCAAGGTTGACAGTAGACTCTGAAAGATGTATGCGTGATGCACAAGTGTGGAAGATAATGCCCACAGGGAGAACCTTTGACCAGGGAGTGGAGAGCCAGGGACCCGTGCGTCTCTCCCCTCTGAACAGGCTGTGCCCCGCAGCCTTCCTGTGCCTACCTCTTAGGAGCCAGTCCTGTAAGAAGGAGCCACCAGGCACAATGAACTCCCCAGAAAGATCCCCTCCAGCCCTTCTCCCTCTGCTCCACTGTTGTCTCCTGGAGTAAATCTGGAGTGTGTAAACCCTTGCCTCAGGCTCTGCTTTCTAGGAAATCCAAGCTATCATTTTCATCAAAGAAGATGTGAGTTATAAAAAGTGTTTCCATTTTACACTGCCATTTACCCAGGAGCCCAAGCGTGACCAAACCTTATCTCTGTCAGTCAGATAAATGGAAATAATCTCATTAATTTAGTCTACATTTCTTATGTGGTGAAAAAATTGAGTACATTTTCAATATGTTTATTGGCTACGTTTATGTCTTATTTTTCTGTTTTTTTTCATGTGTTGTGTGTGGGCCGGCAGTGAATAGTCTGTCAAGAAAGAATTCTTAACACATTTTCGGTGCAAAAAGGTGTTTTTATTAAAGCTCATGGGCAGAAGGAGCTGCACTGGGATTGTAAGGAGCGATTGATTGTATACTTGTAAGTTGGGGACATAGAGGTAAAGGAAGTTTCCAGAAGAATTTTCATGTGTTAAAGAAGACTTACAGGATCCTGGAGGTTTGGCTCTTATCATGCTGAGGTTGCTTTTGGCCTCTAGCAGAGTGTTGACATTAAGGCAGTTGTGATAAATAAAATCTTTTTTATTTTTTATTTTTTAGAGAGAGAGCACAAGTGAGGAAGGGGGTAGAGGGGTAGAGAGAAAGAGAGAGAAAGAGAAAGAAAGAGAAACTCCATGCTCAGTGCACAGCCCAACAAGGGGCTTGATCCTACGACCCTGGGATCATGACCTGAGCCGAAATCAAGAGTTGGACACTCGACTTACTGAGCCACCCAGGTGCTCCTAAAAATAACACCTTTACAATAATGATAATAAATAGATGAATGTATTTTTCTATGTTTACTTTTTTTTTAATTTTTATTTTTGAGAGAGACAGGACAGACAGAGCACAAGTAGGGGAGGAGCAGAGAGAGAGGGAGACACAGAATCTGAAGCAGGCTCCAGGCTCTGAGCTTTCAGCACAGAGCCCGACGTGGGGCTCAAACTCACAAACCATGAGATCATGACCTGAGCTGAAGTCGGAAGCTTAACTGACTGGGCCACGCAGGTGCCCCTTCTATGTTTACTTTTATTCCTTTTTTTTGGTTTAGTTTTTACCCTTGAATCATTGTTATATCTAGGTATTATTTTGACAGCAGGCATTCTATAATTTCATCTAACGAGAGGCATTAAGTCCAAAATGTACTAAAGAAATATCTGCCTCAAGAAAACAAACACCAAGTTCTGGGTATAAATGGATTTCTGGCCTACAGTAGCAGCAAAATTTTAAAAATCAGGGACCCTTTATGCAGAAATGTATTCTAAAGTAACATCTTTTTTAAAAAATGAAAAGCTACATGCACACTTTTATGTGCATTTTATTTATAAATAAATAAATAAATAAAAATAATAAATAAAAATAAATTTCATTTGAAATGTGTTTTCTTTAAAATTATAATTGTCAAACTATATAAAACATGAAAATATATATGAATTACTGTAAGGAAAATACAATATTATATTTCTGTAATGATTACAATATATAAAAAGTAACATGGAAAAATGAAAATTTTTTTCCATGACAGTCTGACTTTCTGGTTTTGATTTGCACTATTTACAATGTTTATTGTTCTAGTTTTTAAAATCCTGTCATATGTACACTTATAGTATCATAAATATCATTAAACCATAACTAGATGAAAAAGCAAAAGTGTGTTCTGGATGATGGAGAAAAAAATTCGATGTAACCACAATGAGATCCCGGCTTAGGAAAAAAAATGACAAAGATGGGCTATTGAAGGCAAACAAAGGCACGTTGATTTTTAAGAAAAAACAGGAAAAATACAAAATATATTTGAAATCTCATAAATGTGGGCTCAAACAACCAGTGAAGTTGTTGCCTTTAATATTCAATTTGAAAAAAGAATGGGCCATAGCGATGGAGGAAGACTGTTGTGGGGTTTACGTTGTCCTTAACTGGGGACTTGGTAGCCAGAGCTCCAGATGGCATTAAAAGATCATAGATCCCTTTCTGCCCTATGCAAGCCAACACATTCCCTTCTAATTTCCAAAAGAAACTAAGTGAATGTTTGGTTTTGGTTTTTAATAGACTTCTTTAAAACAGCTTTAAGTTTACAGAAAACTGAATGGAAAGTCCAGAAGGTTCCCATAATCCCCCCTCTCCAAGTCATCTATAATTAGCATCTTATAGAGAGTGGTACTGAAGAGGGAAAGAGTTAACATTAGGGAGGAGAGAAAGGACCTTGAGGGAGGCAGGCTCCAGCTGCACACGGGAGGCTGAGAGACAGACAGCGGCAGGGGAGTTTAGGAAAAAATAGGGTGAGACAAACATGTTCCAGACCAGCCTGAGCTAGGTGCCATGCATGAAGTCTCACAAACTTTCTGACAGGGTCCCAGTAAAAAGTCAGGGACGGAAATCCTCCACGGTAACCCACTCGGGACCCCTCTCACTCTTGAGAGCTTTATACTTACCCTCAATAAACTCGATCGCTTGGCTCACTCTCTGTTGTCCCCAAGATTCATTCTACTGCGTGAGACAAGGACCACCCTCCTGTAATAGTACGTTTGTTACAACTGAGGAGCCACTACTGATACATCATTAACTGAAATTCATAGTTCAGATTTTGGTTCATTGTTGGTGTTGCATATTCTGTGGGTTTTATGTAATGACATCTATCTGCCATTAAAGTCTCATACAGAATGTTTTCACTGTCTTAAAAATCCTCACTCCTTCCCTCCAAGCTCCTGGCAACCATTGACCCTTTACTGTCTCCATTATTTCTTCTTTTCCAGAATGTCCTATAGTTAGAATCCTACAGTATGTGGACATCTTTTTCCTTAATTTTTAAAGTTCATTTATTTATTTTGAGAGAGAGAGAGAGAGAGCACAACTTGTGGAGGGTCAGAGAGAAGGAGAGACAGAATACCAAGCAGGCTCTATGCCATCAGCGCAGAGCTGGATGTGAGGCTCGAACTCACAAACTGTGAGATCATGACCTGAGCCAAGATTAAGAGTAGGACACTTAACCGACTGCACCACTCAGTGGCCCCATGGCCTTTTCTGTCTGGCTTCTTTCATTTGACAATATGTATTTAAGTTTACTCCATGTTATTTCATGGCTGGATAGCTCTCTCTCTCTCTCTCTCTTTTTTAAAAAATTTTATTTTAGAAAGAGAAAGTGTGCACAAGATGGGGGGAGGGGCAGACTGCAAGGGAGAGAAGCTCAAGCTATCTCCATGCTCAGCAAGGAGCTGACACAGGGCTCGATTCCACAACCCTGGGATCATGAGCTGAGCCGAAAACAAGAGTTGGATGCTCAACCGACTGAGCCACCCAGTCATCTCTGTGGCTCATTTCTTTTTGAATAATATTCTATTTCATATATCTAGAGGTACCATAGCTCATTTATCCATTCACGCCAGGGAAGGAAGGTTTAGGTTTTTAATTACAAGTTCTGTTTTAATCAGCTTTAAGTGGCTAATGATAAACTTCCAGGTATGCTCATTCGTGGAAAATCTGGACTGAGGGTAAAGGCAAGCAGCATTAAAATGGATGAAAGCAGCTTATTAACCTTGACATTCATATTCTGGCTTAAAAAAAGGGAAAGTTTTCATTCCCTTCTTCATGCTTTACTATACTTTGAAAATAAGGGGTACCGGGATGGCTCAGTCAGTTAAGTGTCCAACTCTTGGTTCCAGCTTGAATCATGATCTCAGTTTGTGGATTCGAGCTCTGCTTTGGGCTTTGGCTGACAGTGAGAAGCCTGCTTTGGATTATCTGTCTCTCTCTCTCTGCCCCCCTCCCTGCTCACAAGAGTTCTCTCTCTTAAAATAAACAAACAAACAAACAAACAGACAGACATTAAAAGAAAGGAAAGAAAGAAAGAGAGAGAGAGAGAATGATCAAATACCAGAAAACATTGACTATATTTTCTGTGAAGATGTGTTGAATCCATTTTAATACCTACAATTCGAGTAATACATTATGAGAAGACTAGAAAATGCAGGTTGGCAAAAATGAGAAAATGCCAATGACTATACGCTCTATTCCTTACCCAGAGATAATCACCGTTGTATATCTGTATATCATTTGCATGATCTTTCAGATTCTCCTATGCACTTGTAGACATTTATGCATGACATCAAACTTATTTAAGTAGATATAAAGTTGGCTCTCATTATTCACAGGAGTTGTGTTCCTTAAAGTCACCACAAACCCTGAATTAGAGAACAGTTAACCATAGCTCCTAGAGGAAATACAGGGTCAGGTTCCTATGAACCTCTGATTGCAACATTTTCATCAACCGATCAATACATGATCTTATTTTATATATGTTTCTGTTGGAAGACCACTTATTTAGTAGATGCTGTTGATTCACTGACAATGAACTCATGGCCAAATGCACCATAGCTCTGCTTGAATGAAGCTTATCTAACACACATGTCTTCTCCATAAGACACATCAGAGTCTTCTCACACCTAGGAACTCTAGTCTACTTCAGCACTACATGCAGGGGTCACTTAAACCAGAAAAGAACACAAAAAACTGAACAACATGGCACCAAAGAGACAGCAAAATGGACTTGTCTACAGTATGAGCTGAAACAAGAAGGCAGAATATTTATTGTCCGACCTTGGCTGGGAATGGGCAGGTCCCACTTTTGGCCTCCCTGGGCACATCTGCCAATGACCATGAAAACACCATGAGGACTGACTTGGGGATTACAGATAAATTCTAGCAAGTAGGCAGATTCACAAACTTGGAATCTGCAAATAAGATGGTTGACTGTATATGTGCCGAGTCAATCATGTCATTCTGTAGCCAGAAATTTCTTCTCAATATATGACTAGCCATCTTCCACATCATTACATGTGCTTCTACAGGATCATCTGTAATGGGTTAGTGAGTATTATATTGTATGAATACAAGAACATTGATTGAGACAATCTGTTCATTTCCTGTGGTTACTCTAACAGATTGCCATAAGCCTGGCAGCTTAAAACAACTGAAATTTATTGTCTCACAGTCCTGGGGGCCAGAAGTTCAAAGTCGTCTCACTTGGGTGAAATCAAGGTGTTGGCAGGGCCGTTCTCCCTCCTGGGGTTC
The DNA here is from genome assembly GCA_017311185.1 of Proteles cristata cristata. Lineage (NCBI taxonomy): Eukaryota > Metazoa > Chordata > Mammalia > Carnivora > Hyaenidae > Proteles > Proteles cristata. The sequence goes on along the minus strand of JAESUZ010001312.1, from coordinate 869,348 downwards.
TCGGGGAGAATCTACTCTTTGTTTCTTCCAGCTTCTAGGGAGCTGCTGACATTCCTTGGCTTGTGGTCATAGCATCCCAATCTTGAAAGCTGGGATCTTCAGATCTCTCCCTGCTCCTTCCGGACATGCCCCTCTTTTCTGTACATCAAATCTCCTTCTTAACTTCCTCTGAGAGGGATATCTGTGATAGCATCTAGGGCCCACCCTGATAATGTAGGACCTGAACAGAGAAAACCTCAGGCACAGAGATAGTGTGCAAATCACAATTGCCTGCATCAGGCCTAATGACAGCTTTTAGCAAGAAAGGTGCTTTGACTGAGAGTGGCTTCTGGGGTCTCCTTGTGGGAGATAAGCTCAAGGTGGCAGTTGCAAGGGTCAGAAGGCCCGATCTCACAAAAGCAAGATCACAACCTGAGCTGATATTAAGAGTCAGAGGCTTAACCAACTGAGCTACCCAGGTGCCCCGAAAGGAGCATCCTTATCTCCAAGAATGAGGGAGGACGAGAGGAATCTGAATAAACATTTTTCCAAGGAAGATATATGAAGGGCCACGAGACATGTAAAAAGATGCTCAACATCACTCACCATCAGGGAAATGCAAATCAAAACCACAGTGAGATATCACCCCCTATCAGTAAGAATAGCTAGTATCAACAAGATAAGAAATAACAAGTGTTGGCAAGACATGGAGAAAAGAGAACTCTCATGCACTATTGGTAGGAATGTAAATTGGTGCAATTATTGTGGGAAACAGTATGGAGCTTCCTCAAAACATTAAAAACAGAAATACTACATGATCCTGTAATTCCACTAATGGGTAATTATCTGAAGAAAAGGAAAACACTAATTCGAAAAGACATATGCACCTTTATGTTTACTGCAGCATTATTTATATACCCAAGATATGGAAGCAGCCCAAGTGTCCATCCATAGACGAACGGAAGAAGGTGTGGCACACATAGGCAATGGAATATTACTTAACATAAAAAAGAATGAGATCTTTGTCATTTGCAACAACCTACAGAGTATTATGCTAAGTGAACTAAGTCAGAGAAAGACGAATACCATATGATTTCACTTATATGTGGAATCTAAAAAACAAAACAGATAAACAAATAAAAACAGAACTCAAAAATATAGAGAACAAGCTAGTGGTTGCCAGAGAGAAGGTGGGTGGGAGGATGGGTAAAATGGATTGAGGTATAAACATCTGGTTCTAAAATAAGTCATGGACATGAAAAGTGCAGCATAGGGAATGTAATCAATAAACTTGTAATAACATTGGATAGTAATAGATGGTAAATATGTTTATAGAAGTGAGCATTGCATAGGGCATGGAATTGTTGAATTACTAGGTTGTACATCTTAAACCAATATAATACTATATATACGTCAATAATAAATTTTTAAAAATTTACCAAATGGTGCACCTGGGTGGCTCAGTCAGTTAAACATCTGACTTCAGCTCATGTCATGATCTTACGGTTTGTGAGTTTGACAGCTCAGAGCCTGGAGCCTGCTCCGGATTCTGTGTCTTCCTCTCTCTGCTCCTTCCCTGCTCATGCTCTGTCTCTGTCTTTCTCAAAACTAAATAAACATTATTTTTAAAATTTACTTACTTTTTTTCATAAAACCCCAAGTCAACCCTCTGGAATTAGGACACTAAGTGGGTTTCTACCTAAATCTGTATACCCCAAATTCTTTGATCCCAAATAAACATTTTGCCTCTTAAACAGGTTTCTTGTATGTATGTATGTACGTATGTATGTATGTATATATTTTAAGATTTTCTTTCTGTGTAATCTCTACACAGTGTGAAGGTCGAACTTACAACTCTGAGATCAAGAGTCACATACTGTACCAACTGAGCTGGCCAGGCACCCCAGGTTTCTTGTTTGTGGAATGATGGTGTTCATATTAATATTAATATTAAATAAATATGTACTATATATGTCAATGTCCTGTATTGTTATGTATATCTCATGCATGTTGTGTGTGTGCATGTACATGTCACCTTTAGTTACTTCACCAGTTCATAAAAGAATAACCTTTTAGTATCAAAATAGTAGGAGGAAAATTATCTCAGAAAAAGCGAGTGTCAGTTTGGCTCCATGAAAACTCAACACATTCTCTTATTCCTCCCACTGTGCAGCCGAGTGGTAACTGATCTGTGATAGATTCAGAACCAGCACTGTTCTTTGGGGATCTCTGCCCTTCATTACAGAGAACATAGGATCCGATTTCACCAAAGGCGTTGGCCACACAACAAGTAACAGAAAATAGATAGCCAGAAAGGTCTGTATAGCATAAAACATTTTGGGCGAGTGGTGGAGATAAAATCTTCCTGCAGGTAACTCATTCATTCATCCATTTACTGAATAGTCGTGAATGGAATAACTACTGGGGTTAGGAGCTATACTCCTTGGTGGGGTCACAGGGAAGAAAACGGGATATATTTTTGCCCCCAAGGAGCTCACATTCTCATGATTTACAATACAGTATGATTCACACAGCACATGCGTATGGGTTTTAGTATTGGATTTCAGAGGGGCTGACCCAGCTTGGGGGACAGGAAGCTCTAATAGGAGGTGACACCTGAACTCTAAAGGTAGGTAGGCATGGGGTGCTAGGGGGCTCAGTCGGTTAAATGTCCAACTTGGGCTCAGGTTATGATCTCATGGTCCATGAGTTCAAGCCCCAAATCGGGCTCTCTGCTGTCAGCATTGAGCCCACTTCAGATCCTCTGTTCCCAATCTGTCTCTGCCCCCTCCCCAGCTCGTGCTCTCTCTCTCTCAAAAATAAGTAAATGTTAAATACATAAAGGTAGGCAGGCAATGTGGAGGTGACAGTAAGAGGTAGAGGAGGTATTGGTAGAGGTGCAGGCAGCCAGAAGGAACCAACATATGTCTCACAGGCAGGAATATTGATCCCTATTGGGAACTCATAAATACCCTCTGATGGCTACACCTGTTCCTATTGGTATGATTTTGAACAATTTGTTCATCACATAAAAGAAAAATGAAAGAGAGCTGTGGTTTTTTTTTCCTGGCTGCTCTGTATTCATATTTTTTATTAAATTGCAAATGTCTGAATAAAATAAGCTTTCTAAAAACTATGCATTGTCTCCCAGCATCAAGGCATAATGTGCAAAATGATTTCTCTTCTGCACAAAACCAATTTTCTCCCAAACACAAGACTTGCTAAACTAAATAAGCTCACACAAAAGGGTCTTAAGGAAATGGGGAATATTTTCAGTGTTTGTTTCACAGATGGTGATGGTTACTTCTGCAAGCCAAACATTTTAAATTCGTTTGTACAGAATCTTATCCTGAGTCACGCAGTACATCTTCAAATAAAGGCTTCTTCCTGAAGAAATCATGTGCAACAAAATTACATATTCATATTCAAGTGAGTCTTCCTGCACAAGAAGTGTGCAGAAATTAGGCAAACATTCATCTAAATCATTCATGGTTAGGACCTCGTACCAAAGACAGATGACATTGGGATTTCAAGACACACCTGAGCGGGAATCTGTAGCACCAATTTGTTTGCTACCCAATAAATGCAGGGAAGTCCTTAAGTGAGCACTTGTTTTTTTGAAAGCTGTTAATTTTCAGGAAAGGTTTGAGAATATCTGTTTGGACTCAGTCACATCTCTCCTGTGTGAATATGGTCACAAGTGCACTCCTTGTCTGGGAAGATGCACGCCCTTGGCTGCTTTTTTTTTTAAATTAATTAATTATTTTTTTTTTTTTTTTTTTTACCATGCCAAAGCCTAACCTATAGCCTTGACCTCCCAGGGGTGACATGAGGCCAAGTGGTCTGGAATCAAGGCAGAAACAATGTATAAATCAGGAATTGTTTGGGGACAAGTGACAGAAACCCATCTGAACTAGCTCAGATAGAGAGAGAATTTTTGGAAAGGATTCACCATGCTGTCTCTTGGACACCTAAGGGCATGGACCTGAAAGGACTGGCCGCCCAGGAATAGAGCCTGTTCACATGGGCCACATGTCCATTTACTTCTTTCAGCCAGGATCTGCTGCATTCTCCTGCTGACTTTGTTTTTGTTTTTAGTTTATTTATTTTGAGAGAGAGAGAGAGAGAAGGGAAGAATGAGAATCCCAAGCAAGCCTTGCACTGACAGTGCCCTGGTGTGGGGCTCGAACCCATGAACCGTGAGATCATGACCTGAGCCAAAGTAGGATGCTTAGCTGACTGAGCTACCAAGGTGCCCCTTTCCTTCTGATTTTTAAAAATAGCAGCTTTATGATGTTTAATTCACGTATTGTAGAATTCATCACTTAGAAGATATAGTACCTTGGTTTATAGTATGTTCACAAAATTATGCAGCTACTCTCTGGTTTTAGAAGACCTCATTTCTCCAAAAATAACCCGCATCTGTTAGCAGTGACTCCTCATTGCCCCTTCTCCTCTAGTCCCTGACAACCATGAATCTACTTTCTGAATGCCTGTATGAATTTGGCTATTCTGGATACTTCAATTAAATGGAATCATACTCTATGTGGCTTTTTTTTTTAATGACTGGTTTATTCACTTAGCATGTTTTCTTTATTTTTTTTTAAGATTTTATTTTTTAAGTAATTTCTATCAATGTGGGGCTCAAACTCATGGCCCCGAGATCAATAGTCGCATGCTCCACCAACTGAACCAGTCAGATATCCCTCATTTAGCATGTTTTCCAGGTTCATTCATGTTGTAGCACATATCAGTACTTTGTTTCTTTTTGTAGTGAATAATATTCCATCATATGGATATGCCATATTTTTTTATACATTCATCAGTGATGAGCATTTGAATTGTTTCCACTTTTTACCTATTATAAAGAATGCTGCTATGAACATTTGTGTATAAGTTTCTGTGTAAACATGTCCTAACTTCTCTTGCATATATACCCAGGAGTAGAATTGCTGGATCATATGGTAACCTTACGTTTAACTTTTTGAGAAACTTCTAGACTGTTTTCCAAAGTGGCTGCACCATGTGACCCTCCCAGCAACAGTGTATGAGAGTTTTTTTTCTCTGTGTCCTTGTCAACACTTGTTATTGTCTATCCTTTTTATTTTATCCATCTATTGTGGTTTTGATTTGCATTTCCCTAGAGATTAGAGAATTTGATCGTCTTTTCATGTGCTTATTAGTTATTTGTACATGTTCTTTGGAGACATGTCTATTCAGATCTTTTGTCCATTATAATTGTGTTATTTGACTTTTGATTATTGAGCTATAAAGTTTCTTTATAGATCCTAGAGATAAGCCCTGGATCATATGTATAATTTCTTTTTTTTTTTTTTAAATGTTTTATTTATTTCTAGGAGAGAGAGAGAGACAGCGTGAGCAGGGGAGGGTCAGAGAGAGGGGGAGTCACAGACTGAAACAGGCTCCAGGCTCTGAGCTGGCAGTCAGCACAGAGCCCGACGCGGGGCTCGAACCCACGAACCGCGAGATCATGACCCAAGCGAAAGTCGGACGCTTAACCGACTAAGCCACCCAGGTGCCCCTCATATGTATAATTTCTAAATATTTCTCCTGTTCCATAGTTTGTGTTTATTTTCTTGATGATATTCTCTGAAGCACAAAAAGATTTTTCAAATTTTTAGGAACTCAAATCTACGTTTTTCATTTATCATATATACTTTTGGTTTCATATCTAAGAAACCATTGCCTGTTCCAAGGTTATGAATATTCATTCCTCTTTTCTTCTGTCTCACAATTTTAGCTCTTTTGTGTAATTCCGTGATTTGTTGTGAGTTAATGTTTGTCTATGGTGTAAGGTAGGGGTCTGACTTCATTCTTTCACATGTCGAGATCCAGTTGTCTTAGTACTGGATATTTGTTGAAAACAGTATTTTTCCCAACAAATTGTCTTGATGCTCTTGTAGAAAATAAGTTGTAGGCTTCTACTTTTTTTCTTTTAAGATGAGCTCTTTCTATCTGTCTGTCCCTTTATGATTTCATCCCATGTTGCAAACCATGGGACCACCTTGACCCTGAATCTGTCTGACCTTTCAGTTGAGGGGTCCGTTATTGTCTAATTCCCTGTTTCTCTCCAATTCTAGAGAGAATCTGATTGGCTTGGTCCATTCTACTGGTTTGTCACTGTTTTCATCAGATGTCTACTATTGTCCGGTCAGCTCTGCCTAGGGTGGAGGGCTGAGGCCATTAGCCCACATCGAGGATGACCAACTCATCCTGGTTTGACTAGAACTTTCCTGGTTTTAGTACTGAAAGTCTCACATCCCCCAACCCTTCTCAGTCCTGGACACACCACAATGGTTTTGGCCTCCTCCTCAGCAACACTGTGTGTATATAGGGTTCGGTAGGTCATTTATAAGAGGGACAACGTGCACATTCAGCACAATGTTTTGACTCTCACAGTAAGTCAAATTGTAAATGTGTTAAAAAAAAAAAAAAAAGCAATCCTAGAAGCATTATCAATGCTTGTGGGGCAGTGCCATGCTCAGGGCCATGATGTGAGACCATTTTTAGACAGGGCCCTTGGGAAGACCCAACAAACAACAGAAAGAAAAGCTGGGTACACAAGATCTGAATCTAGGGATTGAAATCTAGTGGCCCACAGTCCAAACCCAGTCTTGCTTAGTCTGACTCAGTATTACTCAGCCAACAAGGTGGTTTTATACCATTTGTGTTTGAATGCTTCACAGGCTGTCTGGCTCCTTCCTCCTTGTTAACCTCCACGTGCGCCTCCACCAAACATTGCCTGCCTGATCCCGGTGTTTGAGTTTGTAACCCCGGACCTAAAAAGGACCTTTTATGCTATTCCTTGTCTGGTGGTGAGAGATGGAAATGGTTAAGTGTTCAGGAGTTGAGAAATACTATTGCCAGCTGCAAAAATGATTACTCAGGCATCGAAAACATTGGGTTAATTTAAGTACATCACACGATCGATTAGCTGACTTCTTGAAAATCACCGTCACTGTAAGAGGAATCCCCAGGAAAGTTCGAACTGGCCTAGGGGACACAGCTAGAAAATTCACAAATCTGTGAATATTTGAGTATCCCTGGAGGCAAACCCTGAGGTGAGGATCTGAGTGGGATCAGCTCAACGGGCGGTGATCCCAGGCAACCCCGTAGGGAGTGGGAAGCTGCTGATGGGGCAGAAAGCCAATAAAAGGCATGTCCGTGGGAAATCAGGGAGCGAGTGTAGACCAGAGCCCCAGAGCTGTCCCTCAGGAGTGAGGGGAGCCGACTGGGGTATCTTTCCACCAAAGCCTGTCAGCCATTGCTTGAAGGCTGCTCCCTGCCCCCAAAGAAAACCCCAAAAGACGACGCTGCTGGCTGTTGAAATTCAGGCCACATCTGCTGGCCAGGTGCCCGCTGAGGGCAAGGGGCCCTGCAGCCTGTCCCTGCCTCCCCCTGCCCCCACCACACACACACACACACACACACACACACACACACACACACACACACACACTCTCTGCTGTCACCATAGTACCCACGTCTTACAGAAACACCAAATGTCTGTCCTGACACGCAGGTGGTTTGGAATATTCAGGTTTGTCAGTCAGCATTCTTGGCTGTGAGCACCGGAGTCGCACTTGCTGAGAGAAGCAGAAAAGAGACGAATTACTGAGTTTTATTGTGTGGCTCCCGGGAATCTCCAGGAGGATCGGGGGCGGGGAGGACCACAACACAGGTGCTCCCAGCGGAAGACTCCACTGACCCGCTGCTGGGTCAGGGAGGGCACCGCGCAGCGCGGTCACGGGCACTGCCCCTCGCCTCTGTCCTGGGTGGAAATCAGTGAAGACCACCCAAAGGACAACAAGCAGAGGTCAGTTTTGCAGAGAGTGCTGTAGCAACGGAGTCTGCCACCATCACCTGCATTTGGCAGAGGCTTCAGGGCAGGTAGGGGAGTGGGGGCGCTGAAGGGTGGGAAACAGGGACGGTTTCAGGTATGGACATCCTGTGCACCTGGGCACGTGGCTTTCTCGGGTTGGGCTTGAGTTGGAAGCAGAGGGAAAAAATCAGGGAAGGGGGCCGTTACTGATCAAGTTCTGACAGTTCAGGGCTGCGATGCTGCAGTTTGGCTTCCTGGGCCCACAGCTGTAGAGGTTTGGATCAGAGTTCTATTTTCACATGCGGTCTGACCATTGTCCAACTGTATCTTTGGTCTGTCACCCCCCCAAGTCAACAGCCCTCTCTAGTCAGCATCCTCCTAGCATCTGCTTCCTCGCCCCCGCCCCCCACTTTGCCAGCCTCTGAATGAGTCCCCTGCTGTTTAAAGTAGAGCCTAGTTTGGAGGCCTGAGCTTCAGGGGGTCCCCCTAGCTCTTCCTGGGGTAGGCACCCGTGGGGGGTGTTCATCCAGAAGAGGAAGGAGTTCAAAGATGCTAGGCAGCGACACAGTATGACTGCTGTCCACCACATAAGTACAGCTGGTGACCAAAGATTTGCAAAACTTTGGAGTTTGGATCCAGAATGTTGTGTGAATCAATAGATAAAAAGAGAAATGATTTCTGTGGACATATTCCTTCAGGGGATGAAACTTAAGCCTATTCTTCCAGACAACATGCAGAAAATTTTAAAAAAACACAAGGAAATCCTCATGCTTTCTCTACCAAAAAATTACTATGATTGCCATTTAGACACAGTATATTTCTTTGGTCCTTTAAAAAATTTTTTTAATGTTTATTTTTGAGAGACAGACAGAGTGTGGGGTGGGAGGGGCAGAGAGAGAGAGAGAGAGAGACCGAGACACAGAATTTGAAGGAGGCTCCAGGCTCTGAGCGCCTGACATGGGCCTCGAACTCATGAGCTGTGAGATCAAAACCTCAGCCGAAGTCAGATACCCAACTAACTGAGCCACCCAGGCTCACCTGTGGTCCTTTTTAGAAAAGTATTGAGATGACATTGTATACACAATTTCATATTCTGCTTTTTGGTTTAACTCTGTATTACAAGCAGCTTACTTCCCCAAAACTCTTTGGAATATCATTTTATGACTTCCTAGTATTCCACTATGTGGCTGCATATGCATAATTTATGCAGCTATTCCCAGAATGGGATATTTAGATTGTCTCTCATTTTTGTTGTTATTGTGACAACAAATCTCTGTCTTTGTTTCACAGTGGGATAGTTTTAGAAAGGAGTACTAAGCATAGGATATGAATGTATTTACTTTAGTTGACCCTTAGTCTACAGGATTATTTGCAAAGTCAGGAGAGAGAAACACCTTTAACAATCTTTGTAGTATCTCTTCTCATCTTATCTTATCTTATCTTATCTTATTTATTTATTTATTTATTTATTTATTTATTTATTTATTTAATTTTGAGAGAGAGAGGCAGAGCCCTATGCAGGGCTTGATCTCACAAACCATGAGATCACGATCTGAGCTGAAATCAAGAGTTGGACGCTTAACCAACTGAGCCACCCAGACGACCCTCCTCTCTATTTCTGTATGAATAACTTTCACCAGGAGAGACGGACAGGGTAAGTGAAGATAATGTAAAGAAATAAACATTCAGGAAGGGAGGCTTTCTGAAAAACTGTCCTGAGATGCCTCCTGGCTTGGATTATATTATGAAATGGTTTATCATCTGCTGAGGCACCCTGCAAGTGTACATGAGAAATTTTTGGCTAGCTTGTGGTTTGTACAGAGAGGAGAGAAGCTCATCCCGATTCTGAATGGCATCACTTTATGGTAAATAGAGTGGCAGGCAACATGTGATACTCTATTTTTTCAAGTTTATTTATTTATTTTGAGAGAGAGAGACAGCATGAGAGAGAGTGCACATGAGCCTAAATATGGGAGAGACAGAGAGGAAAAGAGGGAGACTCAGCCACCCAGGTACTCTGATACTCTAATTATTATTTGGGGTGAAAAAGTTGATGGGTTACTATATTTTAAAAATGCACATCCTGAGGTGTCTGGCTGGCTCAGTTGTGAAGTGTGCAACTCTTGATCTCTGGGTTGTAGGTTTGAGCCCCATGCTGGGTATAGAGATTACTTAATAAAAAAATACATACCCTGGGGCATGTGGTGGCTCAGCTAGTTAAACATCTGACTTCAGTTCAGGTCATGGTCTTCGAGTTCGTGGGTTCCAGTCCTGCATTGAGCTCTGTTCTGACAGCTCAGAGCCTGGAGCCTGCTTCAGATTTTGTTATCTCCCTCTCTCTCTCTGTCACTCCCCCGCTCATGTTCTGTTTCCTTCTCTCTCTCAAAAATAAATATTTTAAAAAATGCATACCCTAAATATCAACACATAGGGCCGAGCTTCATACATGTTAGTGACCCATCAGAGTCACATGAAGGGCTTGTGGAAGCACAGGATTCTGATTTGCTGATGCAATTGGTTCTGGGGACCACGCTGTGAGGCTTTCTTAAATCTGGATACAGAACTATAAAGAGAGGAATCATAGGTGTCTTCAGATAATATAATTTGAGGGACGCCTGGATGACTCAGTCGATTAAGTGTCTGACTCTTGGTTTCGACTCCGGTCATGTTTTCACTGTTTCATGAGTTTGAGCCCCGCATCAGGCTCTGCACTGACAGTGCAGAACAACGGTTACTTGTGAAGAAAAATGCTTGCAGCAGAGGGTCAGGGTTCTCGTGGGTCTCCTTCGAGAAAATAAGATGGCTAAATCCATGGGGCTAAGGAGAAGCAAGCTTGTCTTTAGGAGCTCTGGGCTCCACCAGTATCCCTGTATGAGAAACCTCTTTTATTTTTCAATTCTTTTTTATTGTTGTAAAAAAACATATAACATAAAACTTACCATCTTAACCATTTCTTTAAAACATTTTGTTAACATTTATTCATTTTTGAGAGACAGAGAGAGACAGAGCATGAGTTGGGGAGGGGTAGAGAGAAAGGGAGACAAAGAATCTGAAGCAGATTCCAGGCTTTGAGCTGCCAGCACAGAGCCCAACTTGGGGCTCGAACTCATGGACCGTGAGATCATGACCTGAGCTGAAGTCGGAGGCTTAACTGACTGAGCCAACCAGGCACCCCCCATCTTAACAATTTCTAAGTGTACGGTCAAGTAAGTGTTAAATATATTCACCTTGTTGTGTAAACAACCTCCAGAACACTTTCATCTGCAAAACTAAAACCCTGGACCCATTGACCAAGAGCTTCCCTACCAGTCCCTGGCAACTTCATTCTACTTTCTGTCTCGATGACTGTGCTTACTCTAGATGCCTCATATCAGTGGATTCATACAGTATTTGTCTTTTGGTAGCTTATTTCACTTAGCATAATGTTCTCAGGTCTCCTCTATATTGTAACATGTGACAGAATTTCCTTCTTTTTTAAGACTGAAGAATATTCCATTATCTGTATATGCCACATTTTATTCATCCATTCATCAGTCGATGGACACTGGGTTCTTTCTCCTCATTTTTATTGCTGAAGTATAGTTGACATACAGTGTTCTATTAGTTTCAGGTGTACAACACAGTGATTCAACAGTTCCACACATTGCTTAGTCGCAACCACCGTAAATGTAGTCACCATCTGTCACCATACAGCATGATTATTACAATATTAGTGATTATATTCCCTATGCTGTACTTTGCATCCCTGCAATGTATTTATTTTACAACTGGGAGTTTGTAGTTCTGAATCCCCTTCATTTTTTTCACCCAACCTCTCACCTTCCTCCCCTCTGGCAACCACCTTTATTTTCTGTATTTAGGAGTCTGTTTCTTTATCGTTTGTCTGCTTGGTTGTTTGTATTTTCTTTCTTTCTTTTTTTAAAAGTAGGCTCCACACCCAACATGGAGTGTGAACTCAGGACCCTGAGGTCCAAAGTCACATGCCTTACTGACTAAGCCAGCCAGGCACCCTTGCTGTGTATTTTAGATTCCATATATAAGTGAAATCATATGGCATTTATCTTTTTTTGTCTGACTTATTTCACTTAGTGTAATATTCTCTAGGTCTATTCATGTTGTCACAAATGGCAGGATTTCTTTCTTTTTTATGGCTGAGTAATATTCCATTGTATGTTTGTACCACACCTTCTTTTTTTTTTTTTTTTTTTAATATTTTTATTTATTTCTAGGAGAGAGAGAGAGAGCGTGAGCAGGGGAGGGTCAGAGAGAGGGAGTCACAGACTCTGAAACAGGCTCCAGGCTCTGAGCTGGCAGTCAGCACAGAGCCCGACGCGGGGCTCGAACCCACGAACCGCGAGATCATGACCTAAGCGAAAGTCGGACGCTTAACCGACTAAGCCACCCAGGCGCCCCTGTACCACACCTTCTTATCCAGTCATTTGTTGATGGACTCTTGGGTTGCTTCCATATCTTGGCTATTGTAAATAATGCTGCAGTAAATGGAATGCATATATCTTTTCAAATTAGTGTTTTTGTTTTCCTTGGTCAAATATCTAATGGTGGAATAACTGCATCATATGGTAGTTCTATTTTTAATTTTTTGAGGAACCTCCATACTGTTTTCCGCAGTGGCTGCACCACTTTACATTCTCACATCCTCACCAACACTTGTTATTTCTTGTCATTTTGATGCTAACCTTTCTGACAGATGTGAATTTATTTCTCATTGTGGTTTTGATTTCCATTTCCCAGATGATTAGTGATGTTGAGCATCTTTTCATGTGTCTCTTGGCCATTTGTATGTCTTTGGAAAAATATGTATTCAGATCCTCTGCCCATTTTTAAAACAGATTCTTTTTTTTTTTTATTTTTTGGTGTTGAGTTTTATAAGTTCTTTATATATTTTAGGTATTCATTCCTTATTGGATATGTCATATGTCATTTGCAAATATCTTCTCCCATTCAGGAGGTTGACTTTTCATTTTGTCGATGGTTTCCTGAACTGTGCAAAAGCTTGTTATTTTGGTATAATTCCAACAGTTTACTTTTGCTTTTGTTTTCGTTGCCTAGGAGACATATTTGGAAAAATGTTGACATGGCTGATGTCGAAGAAATTACTTCCTATGTTTTCTTTTAGGGGCTGGTTTCAGGTCTCACAGCTCTCTCACAGGTCTTTAATTCATTTTGAGTTTTGTGTGTGGTGTAAGAAAGTAATCCAATTTCATTCTTTGGTATGCGGCTGTCCAGTTTTCCCACATAATTTATTGAAAAGGCTGTCTTTTCCCCATTGTATATTCTTTCATTCTTTGCTATGGATTAATTGACCATGTAAGTGTGGGTTTATTCCTGGCCTCTCTCTCTCCTGTTCTATGGATGTATGTGTCTGTTTTTATACCAGTCCACACTGTCTTCATTACTATAGCTTTGTAACACATCTTGAAATCTGAGATTCTGATACCACCAACTTTGTTCTTTCTCAAGATTGCTTTGACTATTCTAGGTGTTTTTTAGTTCTGCACAATTTCAGGAATTTTTTGTTTTAGTTCTGTGAAAATGTATTGTATTTTGATAGGGATTATATTAAATCTGTAGATTACTTTGGATAGTATGGACATTTTAACAATATTAATTCTTTCAACCCATGAGCATGGTCATCTTTCCATTTATTTGTGTCATCTTCAATCTGTTTCATCAGAGTAGAGGTCTTTCACCTCCTTGGTTAAATTTATTCCTTGGTATATTATTCTTTTTGGTGCAGTTGTGAGTGAGATTGTTTTCTTAATTCCTTTTTCTGCTACTTTGTTATTAATGTATAGAAGCACATTGCAAATTTACTGAATTCATTTACTAGTTATAATAACTTTTAAGTGGTTCCTTAGAGTTTTCTATATATAGTATCATGACATCTGCAAACAGTGACAATTGTACTTCTTCCTTACCAAGTTGGATATTTTATTTTTCTTGCCCAAATATTGCAGCCAGCATTTCCAGTACTATGTTGGATAAAAGTGGTGAGAGTGGACACCTTTGTCTTTTTCTTGATCTTAGAGGAAAAGCTCTCAGTTTTATACCATTAAATATGATGTTAACCATCAGTTCTTCATATATGGCTTTTATTATGTTGAAGTATGTTCCCTCTAAACTCACTTTGTTGAGGGTTTTTATAATGAACAGATGTTGCATTTTGTCAAATGTTTTTTATTGATTTGCAAATATTGAATCACCCTACCATCCTTGGAATAAATCCCACTTGATTGTGGTGAATGGTCCTTTTAATATACTGCTAAATGTGGTTCACTAGTATTTTGTTGAGGAATTTTGCATCTATGTTCATGAAGGATATTGGCCTGTAGCATTCTCTTTTTGTAGTATCTTTGTCTGGTTTTGGTGTCAGGGTAATACTGACCTTGTAGAATGAATTTGGAAGTTTTCCTCCTCTTCTATTTTTTTGGAATGGTTTCATAAAAATAGGAATTAACTCTCTAATCTTATCTTGAAGTTTTGTTTGTTGAGACTTCTTTTGATTACTAATGCAATACTAGTAATCAGTCTGTTCAAATTTTTCATTACTTCCTGATTCAGTTTTGGAAGATTGCATGTTCCTAGGAATTTATTCATTTCTTCTAGGTTGTCCAATTGGTTGGCATATACTTTTCTTAGTATTCTCTTATAACTCCTGGTATTTCTGTGGTATCACTTATTATTTCTCCACTGTTATTTCTGATTTTATTCATTTGGTCCTCTTTTTTCTTGATGAGTGTGGCTAAAGGTTTATCAATTTTGTTTATCTTTAAAAAAACAGATCTTACTTTCATTGATCTTAGGAAGTTTTGTTTTGTTTTGTTAGTTGCTGTTTCACTTATTTCTGCTCTAATCTTTATTATTTCCTTTGTTCTACTGGCTTTGGGCTTTGTTCATCTACTTCCTTTAGATGGAAGGTTAGATTGTCTATTTAATATTTTTTAGGTATTACTATAAATTTCTTTGTTGGAACTACTATTGCTGCATCCCAAAGATTTAAGACTGTTGTGTTTTCATTTTCATTGTCTCCCTGTATTTTTAAAAATTTCCTCTTTGATTTCCTCAATGATCCATGCTTGTTTAGCAGCATATTGTTTAGCCTTCATGTATTTTGAGGTTGAATTTTTTTTTCAGTTTTTTTCTCATCGTTGATTTTTAGTTTCATATCATCATGATAAGAAAAGATGCTTGATAAAATTTCAATCTTTTTAACATTTATTTAGGCTTGTTGTGTGGTCTAACATGTGATCTATCCTGGAGAATGTTTCATGTGCACTTGAAAAGCATGTGTATTCTGCTGGTTTGGGGTGAAATGTTCTGTATCTTTTAGGTCCATTTGGTCTAATGTGTTATTTAAAGGCATTATTTCCTTCTTGATTTTCTATCTGGATAATCTACCTATTGATGCAAGTGGGGTATTAAAGTTCCCTTTTATTATTGCGTTGCTATCCATTTCTCTCCTTGTGTTTGTTAATATTTGTTTTATTTATTTAGGTTCTCCTCTGCTGGGTGCATAGATGTTGACAATAGTTATATCCTCTTGTTGGGTTGATTCCTTTACCATTATGTAGTGCCATTCTTTGTCTCTTGCTACAGTGCTTGTTGTTTTTATTTTTGTTGTTGTTTGATTGTTAGAGAGAGACAGAATGAGAGGTGGAGAGGAGAAGAGGGAGAGAGAGAATCTTAAGCAGGCTCTACACTCAGCGCTAAGCCTGACAAAGAGGCTCAATCCCATGACCTTGGGATCATGAGCTGAGCCAAAATCAAGAGTTGGACACTCAAACGACTCAGCCATCTAGGCTTCTCACTACAGCCTTTGTTTTAAAGTCTATTTTGTCAGATGTAAGTACTATTACTCTGGCTTTTTCCTTCTTCCCTTTACATCCCTTGACTAAGTTTTGTAGATATCATTGATTTTACTACTTTTGTGTTTTAAGCTCCATGCTTTAAAGCCATGCTGGCTTAATACGTGATAATAACATAATAAATTTTATTATGTTTGCTTTTACCTGCAAACATTTTTTCCTTTCATGATGTTCTTATTTCTTATTTATGGCCTTTTCTTTCCACTTAAGCAATTCCCTTTCACATGTCTCATAAGGCCAGTTTAGTAGTGATGGGCTCCTTTAACTTTTCTTTGGAAAACTCTTTACTCTCCTTCAGTTCTGAATGAGAGTCTTCCTGAGTAGAGGAACCAACTTGGTTGCAGGCTTTTTCCTTTCAACCCTTGGAAGATACCATGCCACTCCCTTCCGGCCTGCAAGGTTTCTGCTGAAAATTAAGCTGGTGTGTGTATAGGTTTTTTCTTGTGTATAACTGTTTTCTTTTCTCTTGCTGCTTTTCAAATTTCTCTTTAGCATTACTTTTGCCATTTTAATTATTATGTGTCTTGATGCGAACCTTCTTGGATTTATCTTGTGAGGGGCTGTCTGTGCTTCTTAAACCTGGATGTCTATTTCCTTCCACAGTTTAGAGAACTTTCCAGCTATTATTTCTCCAAATAAGTTTTCTCCCCCCTTTCCACTATCTTCTCCTTCTGGGATCCCTATAAGGTGATCGTTATTATGCATGATGATGTTGCAGAGTTCCCTTAACTTATTCTAATTTTTTTTGTAATTCTTTTTTCTTTTTGCTATTCAGCTTGGTGTTTCATTATCCTGCTTCCAGATTGCTGATCTGTTCTCCTGTATCCTCTAGTCTGCTCCTGATTTCCTCTAGCATATTTCTTTACATTCTTTAGCTCTGACTGGTTCTTTTTTGTATTTTCTATCCCTTTGTTGAAGCTGTCACTGAGTTCATCCACACTTTTCTCAAGTCTGGTGAGTATCTTTATGACCATTACTTTTTAAAAAATCTATTCTTATCCCTTTGATTGGAGCATTTAGGCCATTTACATTTTTTTTAAAAAGTTTGTTTATTTATTTTGAGAGAGAAAGAGAGAGAGAGAGCAAGTGGGGGAAGGTCAGAGAGAGAGAGAGGCAAAGAGAAAGAATCCCAAGCAGGCTCTGCATTGTCAGCACAGAGCCTGATGCAGGGCTCAAACTGATGAACTGTGAGATCATGCCCTGAGCCGAAGTTGAATACTTAACTAACTAAGCCACCCAGACACCCCAGACCATTTACATTTAAAGTAATTATTGAGGCACCTGGGTGGCTCAGTCAGTTAAGTGTCCAACTCCGGCTCAGGTCATGATCTCATGGTTCATCCGTTCAAGAACCACATTGGGCTCTGTGCTGACAGCTCAGAGTCAGGAGCCTGCTTTGCATTCTGTGTCTCCCTCTCTCTGCCCCTCCCCCACCCACGCTCTGTCTGTCTGTCTCTCTCTCTCTCTCAAAAATAAACATTAAAATACAATTTTTAAATAAAAAAGAAAAGTAAAAGAAAAAAACTTCTTTCCTTCTCTTTTCCCTTTTATTCTTTTCTCTTTTACCCCCTTCTCCATGTTTTATGTATATGCCCTCATATTTTACATCTTTTTATTTATGATTATCTTATGTCCAATTATGTCCATTTCTTTTCCACTTAAAAAAGTCCCTTTAATATTTCTATAAGGCTATTTTAGTGGCAATAAACACCTTTATATTTTGTTAGTCTGGGAAGCTTTATATCTCTCCTTCAATGCTAAATGATAATCTTGCTGAGTATTCTTGGTTGTAGATTTTTTTCTTTTTAGCATTTTCAATACATCATGACACTCCTTTCTGGCCTGCAAAATTTCTGCTGAACAATCAGCTGACAGCCTTAAAGGTTTTCTCTTGGAGGTAACTATTTGTTTCTCTCTTGCTTTGTTTACCTTTAAACTTTAAAGGTTTGTTTAAATTATTATGTGCCATGGTGTGGATCTCCGTGGGTTCATTTGTTTGGAATGCTCTGTGCTTCTTGGCTTTGGATGTCTGTTTCTTCCCCTAGGTTAGGGAAAAGTTCAGTTATTATTTATTCAAACAAGTTCTCTACCCCATTATCTCTTTATTCTTCTGGGACTCCTATAATATGAATGCTTGTTCCCTTGATGTTGTTCAAGAAATCCTTTAACCTAGTCTCATTTCTTAAATTTTTTTTTCTCTTTTTGTTGTTCACCTTAGGTGTTTTCCCTTACCGTCTTCCAGATCCTTGATACGTGTTATATCACTAATCTGCTGTTGATACCCTCTAGTTTGTCTTTATTTTAGTTATTGAATTTTTCCATTCTTCTCTCCAGCCTGATGAGCATCTTTATGATCATTACTTTAAATTCTTTTTTAAAAATGTTTATTTATTTGAGAGAGAGAGAGACAGATAGAGAGAGAGAAAGTGAATCCAAAGTAGACTCCAGGCTCTGAGCTGTCAGCACAGAGCCTGATGCAGGGCTAGAACCCATGAACCATGAGATGGTGACCAGAGCCGAAGTTGGATGCTTAATGGGCTGAGCTACCCAGGTGCCCCAAATTCTTAAAAAAAAATTTTTTTTAATGTTTATTTATTTTTGAGAGAAAGAGAGACAGAGCGTGGGAGGGGGGGAAGGGGGGAAGGGCAAAGAGAGAGGGAGACACAAACTCCAAAGCAGGCTCCAGGCTCTGAGCTGTCAGCACAGAGCCTGATGAAAGGCTTGAACTCATGAACTGCGAGATCATGGCCTAAGCTGAAGTCTGATGCTTAACTGCCTGAGCCACCCAGGCACTCCTCAAATTATTTTTTTTAAGATTATTTATTTATTTTGAGAGAGGGAGAGAAAGAGAGAGCACTGGAAAGGGAGAGAGAGGGAGGGAGAGAATCCCAAGCAGGCTCTCCACCATCAGCACAGAGCCCAATGTGGGGCTTGAACTCACGAACTGGAGATTACGACCTAAGCCAAAATCAAGAATCAGACCCTTAGCTGACTAAGCCACCCAGGTTCCCCATTATTTTAAATTCATTATCAGGCATATTGCTTATCTCCATTTTATTTAGTTCTTTTTCTGAGTTTTTTTCTTGTTCTTTCTTTTGGAGCTTATTCCATTGTCTCCTTCTTTTACTTGACTTTCTGTGTTTGTTTCCATGGATTAGGCAGAAGAGCTTGTGTGTGGCATCCCTTGTGTGGACTGTGGTGCTTGGTGGCATTTGTTGGCTGCCTGGAGCTGTGCCTGGCATGGGATAGGGGTTCTGAGGGCTTTCCATGTACCAGGTACCCTGTCTAGATAGCTAAAAGTGAAGGTCGGGGTGTTCTAAGGTTCTATGTGCTGAGTGCATCCTAGCAGGGCAGCTGAAGCTGAAATGGGTACAAGCTGGTGTGTCCCAGGGTGCTCTGTGCAGGGAGTGCCCTTCCAGAGTGACTGGAGCTGGTGCAGAGTGTGGTCTGGGTGGTCCTCGGGTTCTCTACACAGAGGGTGCCCTAGCACCGTACTGGAAACTAATGTGAGGGCAAGCCAGGGGGATTGGGGGTTCTATACACAGAGGGCACCTTGGCAGGACAACTGAAGCTGAATTGGGTGCAAACTGGTGGCTCCTAAGGTGTTCACCATATCAGGTGTCCTGGCTTGGTGACTAGAGCCAAGACCAGCATGATTGGGAATGTTCCGGGCATTCCCCATACAGGGGGTATCCTGGCAAGGTGGTTGAAACTGCTACAGGCACAGGTCTGGTGTCCTTGGGGTGCTCTGTGCAGGGTGGCAGGGTGGCTGGATTTGTAGCAGATATCAGCCAAGATGTTCCAGAAAGCTCTTCACCAAGAGGTGTCCTAGCAAGCCAGCTGAAGGCAAAGTGGTGTGGGCCTGGGGTCTCTTGGGGTGTCTTGTGCCTGTGTCGCAGCAGCACAAAGGTTGAGGCTGTAGTGAATGCTATCCCAGTGGGCACTGCCCTGTGGCCACCTTGGTGGGACAGCTGGAGCTGGCGTGGTCTAGGGGTCTGGGACTCACTGAGGCAGGCAAGCTGGTTGAGGCACCCAGACAGCAATGGTCTGTGCTTTCAATGTGGAGGGAGAGTGTAGGCCATGTGCATTAGCTCCTCCCACCCAGATAGCCGTCCAGAACCTTTTGGAGGAGTTCAAATGTTGACTCTTCTGTGCTAACTCTTGTTTTAAACTCTGGGTTTTGTTTTGTTTTGTTAAAAAAATTTTTTTTTAATGTTTATTTGTTTTTGAGAGAGAGAGAGACTGAACACGAGTGGAGGAAGGGCAGAGAGAGAGGGAGACACAGAATCTGAAACAGGTTCCAGGCTCTGAGCTGTCAGCACAGAACCTGATGTGGGGTTTGATCCCACACGATGTGGTATCATGACCTGAACTGAAATCAGATGCTTACCCGACTGAGCCACCCAGGAACCCCTAAATTCTGGGGTTTTTTGAAGAAAAAAATAAGAATAAGAAAATTTTTTTAAAAATTCAAATTTCAAAAAAAAAGAAGAGAGGTGCTTGGGTGACTCAGTGGGTTAAGCATCTAACTTTTGATTTTAGCTCATAAGATCAAGACCTGCATTGGGCTCTGTGCTGACAGCACAGACTCTGCGTGGGATTCTTTCTCTCCTTTTCTCTCTGCTCCCCCACCCCCACTCATGCTTTCTCTCGCTCTCTCAAAATAAATAAAAAATAAACTTAAAACAAATCTTTTAAAAAACTAAAAATGAAAATAAAGATAAAAGAATATAATAAAAGAGAAAAGGGAGGAAAAAAGAAGAAAAGAAAAAAGAGGAGAAAGAAAAGAAAAAAACAAAAAGAACAAAAGAAAACAAAATTATACAGCTTATTTTCTGTGCATGGGTGTCACAGGGACTGGTGTGGTCTTGTGGACCATGGACTCACGGGATCACAAGCTCGCTACAATAACTGGATCCGCCAGTTATGGTGTCCAGATCCTGCCTCTGTCTGGACTTTCAAGGTGGAGACAAAACCCAAACTGTGCTATTTTCTAGTCCCTCTGACCTAGAGACCATTCCTGCAGCTCCTCTAATATATGGTATAATTCTAGTGTCATCTCTTCTATATGAGAGTTGCTCTTTTAAACTGTGGCTTTTTTCTGTGCCTACAGACAGAGGAATCTGTTCCTAGTCCCTCGGTACTAACCCGCCCCACTGAGGTTCATGGCATCGGGGGTGGGGGTTTCCTTTGTCACTGTGTCTTTCTCTTGCCGTTCTATCTTTGGTTGTTCAGAAGCTGTTCATTCGGCCTTCAGTTCTTCTTCACGAGCAATTGTTCTATAAATAAATGTAATTTGGTGTGTTCTGTGGAGGGGGTGAGGTCAGGATCTTCGCCACCTGGGACCAGCACCTGTCTTGAACTCTTTATCAGGCATATTGTTTATCTCCATTTCACTTAGCTATTTTTTTTTCCCATGATTTTTGTCTTGTACATTCAATTGGAACATATCTCTCTGTGTCCTCATTTCATATAGTTCTCTGTGTTTGTGTCTGTGTTAAGTAGGTCAGCTGTGTCTCCTGGCCTTAAAAGTAGCAGCCTTGCATGGAAGAGGGTCCATGGAGTTCTATGGTGCGACCCTCCCTGGTCACTAGAACCAGGCATTCCCGGGTGTCCCTTGTGTGGGCTATGTGTGACCTCTTTTTGGGGCTGAGTGACAGCTGCTGTGTGCACGCAGGTAGGTGGGGCTGGTCTTCAGCCCAGGTGGCTGCAGTGACCTGCTGTCATGCACACTGGACAGGATTTGCTCCCCATGGGGTTGGGAGGCCCGGCTGCCACTGCCACAGGGTTGCCACTGTGTAAGGCTGACACTCAACCCTGAGGTCTGCAATTAGCCTCTGCCACAGCTGCGGGCACACTGATGGGCAGGCTGGTTTCTGAGGTAGCCAGCTAGGAGGCCTGACTGCTCAAACTGCGGGCACGCCAGTGTTTGGAGTTACCTCCCCAACTCCCCAGGGCAGGAGGCCTGCAGGGGGGACACCTGCCAGGCCAGGGCTGCAGCGGAAGTTGGGCACTAGCCTGCTCCCAGGAGTGTCTGGCTGTCCAGGCTGGGGCACGGCAAGCAAAATGGTGTAGCACTTTTGTTCCTGGAGAAATGTCTAGCACATCCTTGCCCCCCTGGCACACATTCTAAGGTTAGATGGTAAATCTCTACATAAACCTGAGGCACTTTTCAAACCTGCGGCTTCTGTGCTGTGTCTCCAGCCAAGTTATCCATGCTGGGTCTTTAAGGGGGGACTTGGTTTTGTCTCACCCTCTGGCTGCCCCAGAGGTAAACCCGGCTAGTTTTTAAAGCTCCCAGAGTCAAGCCCTGCTGATTTTCTTTTCTTTTCTAAGTTTTATTTTATTTATTTTTGAGAGAGAGAGTGAGGAAGCAGGAAGAGGGGCAGAGAGAGAGAGAGAGAGAGAATCCCATGCAGCCTCCATGCTGTCAACGCAGAGCCTGAGGCAGGGCTCGTTCTCACAACTGTGAGATCATGACCTGACTCAAAATCAAGAGACAGATGCTTAACCAACTGAGCCACCCAGGTGCCCAAAGCACTGCAGATTTACAAAGCCAGACATTATGGGGACTTGTCTTCCCAATGCAGGTCCCCATGCTGGTGGGGGAGGGGGGGCAAATGGCAGGGGAGGGGCTGATTCCCTCAGTCCTTTAAGCTTGGAACGTCCCTCCATTTGTACTTAGTTGTACCAGGGTTTGGTTCCCAACCATGTCTCCCCTAACTCTTACCCTTTCTTATGTGGTCTTCTCTCTTCAACTCACTGTGGACAGTCTGTTCTGTCAGCCTTCGGGTCATTTTCAGAGTTAGTTGCACAGATGTAGCTATTGCCTCTGTGTGTCCATGGGATAAGATGAGCTCAGGATCCTCTTCTTCTGCTTACATATTTCTTCTTCAGTATTTTTTTGTTTTACATGTGTTTATTTTTGAGAGCCAGAGAGAGACAGACCATGAGTAGCAGCGGGGAAGAGAGAGAGAGAGATACAGAATCCCAAGCAGGCTCCAGGCCTCTAGCTGTCAGCATAGAGCCCAATGCTGGGCTCGAACCCACGAACTGTGAGATCATGACCTGAAGTCGAACGTTTAACCAACTGAGCCACCCAGGTGCCCCTCTTCTTCAGCGTTCTTAAGAATGGTGATTCTCAGGGTGGAAGGAAAGGGATAGAGCTGTAAAACAGAAGAGGTTATGTAAAACTCTGTAGTCTTAAATTTGAATCTGAAACATCAGTTGAAACTATGATATACTCTTTATAAAACAAAGTGAACCCCGTTTTTTCTATGTCTTTCTACTGGAAAAGTTTTGAAAAAACAAAACAAGTTTTCATTGGTTTCAGTGAGCACCTTAGCACATGAATTGTTCTCCAAATCATTTACCATTAAAAGGAACCAGAGCTGCTTGAGGAAATCACTTATTCCAGGGTTGAGACTGGAAATATACAAGACTGGGTCTCCTATCATATTATAAAGTGTGGAAGAAAAGGAAAGAACAAAAGCAAGGACATTATCCAAGCTATTGGAGTCGTATCAAGAGGACCTGAAGCCAACTTGAAGGGCTCCCATTGACCAAAGATAGCTCAATTTGACCTCTAGGATAGGATCTGCTCCAGCTACAGACAGACCCTGAAAATTTAAGGGCCTCTCAATCCACTTAACTAAAAACCTCTTCTCCTGCACTATGTTGAATATGGTACTATCTGGGATACCAAGCGTGGATCTTCTTTAGGCTATATCTGGGGGAGGAGTAGCCAAAAAGGTTTCAGATTTCCCCAAACTTATTTGATTTTTCCACTCCCCACCTTCTCAACCTCACCTTATTTTCTTTCACTCACACCCCTACATACAGACACAGCAACCACTCACCCCTGCCCTCATCAAAAAGGCTTCCCCATTCTTGTTAGAGAGAACAGCTTTCACTGTTCTCTCTGTATATGATATCCTCTCTGTGCTCTTTCAATGGCTGCCGTAAAATTCAGTGATCTGAGTCAACCAAGTCTTTGTCTTCCTATGTCAACAGATGGTTTTTGAAGTTCAGAAAGACATTTATCTCTCAATCAAGGCTTTCAACAACCATTGATTGAATGGGTGGGAAGCCAGAGGGTAACTTCGGATTTAAAGGTCTGAAGAGAACACAGTGTTTATGTCTGCAAGCCTGATATTTTTCACGCCCTGGGACTGGTGGCCAATCTCTGTATCACTAACGCTGAAACAAGTAGACCTTGTGTGTCCCTGATGGAAGGTGATATAATGTGTTCAGTACCACCTATGAAACAGTTTTTACCTGAAAATGTGGAGCCTGAATCTGAGATTTTCAATGTAACTACCGAGTGAAATAAAAAGGCAAAATAAAAGTTAAGTGACACCATGAGAAAACAAACATAAATTATGGAACATTCTATGGGATGAAACGTGCAAAATAGGGAGAGATAGGTGCTATACAACAACTAAATGCAACAGGTGGACCTTGCTTGACTCAGACCAACTTATTATAGAAATATATTTTGTATACATCCCCGATTTTTTTTTTTATGGAATCAGAAAATTTTGACTATAGAACAAACCTCTGAAATAAAGGAATGGTCATTTCTTTTGTTAGAAGTAATAATGAATGACATTGTGCTTTTAAAAAAAAAATGTTTATTTTTGAGAGAGAGAGAGGGAGACAGAGAATCCAAAGTAGGCTCCAGGCTCTGAGCTGTCAGCACAGAGCCCCACCCGGGGCTCAAACCTATGAACTGCAAGGTCACGACCTGAGCCAAAGTTGGACACTTAAAGGACTGAGCCACTCAGGAGCCCCGACATTGTGCTTTTAATAGAAAACTGTTGTTTTAGAAATACATATTGAAGTACATAGGAGTGAAATGACATGCTATCGTGGATTTACTTTAAAATAGTTTTTCAAATCAATCTAGATGTACCAATCTGACAAAATGCCCATGATATTTTGGTTGCAAAATGCAAGTTGCAAATCAGAATGCATAACATAATTACACTTCATCAATATAAAGAATTGTAGGGGAACCTGGGTGCTTATTAAATGGCTGGCTTTTGATTTCAGCTCAGGTTATGATCTCACAGTTCATGGGTTCGAGTTCTGCGTTGGACTTCATGCTGACAGCGCTGGAGCCTGCTAGGGATCCTCTCTCTCCTCCTCTCCTTGCCTCTCCTGCTGTGAGCATTCTCTCTCAAAATAAATTTAAAAAAAAATAATAAGAATTGTGATCAGATGACATGAAAATAGGTATAGAAATGACAATGTGCATGTGGGTAAAATTTAGGAATAAAATGCACAAAACTTAAATATGGTTACTGTGGGGAAGGTGTTAGTTGGAAGAAAGGGAGACTTTCAAGTATAATTTTTTATAATTGTTCTTAGTTTTGCTGTCATGGGTGATACTTTACTTTTTGTTGTTTTTGTTTTTTGGTCAAATAAACGATTAAAAAGCTTAAAATCACAAACTTCAAATTTAAACCTATCATGCTAATTACATACCAAACAATGCATAAAGAATATCTGGAAGGGTCCAAATCAAGAGTTAATGATGATTACCTCTGGGGACTGGCATTTGGGGGAGTGGACAAGACAACTAGAATTTCAGCTTACAGGCCTCAGTGCTTATTGAACCTATTTTAATAAGCATCAGGGAAATTTACCACTGAAACAAAAAGGATGAATTTGGGGTGTCTGGGTGGATCAGTCACTTAAGCATCTGACTTTGGCTCAGGTCATGATCTCATGGTTCGTGGGTTCAAGCCACACATCCAGCTCTGTGCTCAGAGCCTCTCTGCCCCTCCCCCACTCTTACTTTTTCTCTCTTTCTCTCTCTTAAAACAAGTGAATAAACTTAGTTAAAAATTTTAAATTTTTGTAATTAAGAAAAAGTTAATGCACAAATTCAAAGCCTGGAAAAAAAACCCAACTAGAGCAAAAATCTTTTTATATACAACTGAACAACAACTTCTTTTTTTCTTTCAATGTTTATTTATATTTGAGAGAGAAAGAGAGACAGAGCGTGAGTGGGGGAGGGGGAGGGAGAGAGAGAGATGCAGAATTCAAAGCAGGCTCCAGACTCTGAGCTGTCAGCACAGAGGCTCAAACTCACGTGAGATCATGACCTGAGCTGAAGTCAGAGGCCTAACTGAGTCACCCAGGCACCCCTACAACAGATCAACTTCTTAAGAAAGCATATTTTATCAAATAAGAAACACTAAAATGTTAGCAACTGAATAATACAAAGACCAATATGGTCATGATCAGGTTTGGGCTTCAAATCCTGAATTTGAATCCCAACTTTGTCACTACAGAGAAAGCATTCATATATCTGAAAGAAAACCTGTTGTGTGCGGCCAGAAATTACTGTGATATCTAATGAAACTAGCACTTAAAGTGATAAGACCCTGGTTGTGGTTTATTAGAGTACAGGTGACACTCACCTTTGAGATGAATGTCCCAGGGACCTCTGCTTGCCATTTCCACCTTGGTCAAAATGCTAGTCCGTGATTGTCTCCCTGCATCTGGCGCGGGGCACAGCGACCACGTGGCCACCTTGACAGATCATCTTGTGCCCCTGTGGTGACACTGCTTGAAAAGATGCCCTTGAGGCCTCATCAGGAGCTCCCGTGAGTTGCCCTTCTCTGAGCTGTTGGTTAGTGCCTCTTCCCCATCCCCCTCCTCCCCACTCTGTCCAACCAAGAGAGACATTTTTTGCTCAAGCCCTTGTTGTTGCGGGGAAGCACTTGTGTGTGGGCCCCGCAGTTTGCCCCAGCCTCTGAGATTCCAGCCCATTTTCCCCAGGTATTCCTTCCTCTGTATCCTACATGATTCTTGCTCACACGCCTCCCCGTCTTATTTCGATGGACCTCACCATCCATCGGTCTTGGCTGTTCTCCTCTCTGTCCAAACCCAAAGCTGTTCATTTTTCTCTTGGTTTCATTTCTCTTGGCTTTTCAGTTTTCTCCTTATCTTTCCTCTTTGGAGTGCCCACGTGGCCCCCAAGTAACTGTAGGAGCCTGCTCTTACAGTGGACATCCGTTATTGGATGGCTAGAAATTGTAACATACTGGTATTTGTAAACACTGACTGATGGAGGCTGGCACTGATTTTGTGGGGAAATTGCCATCCGTTTATGGAAAGATCACATTTCATGAACCCATTTTTTTGGGCCATGCCTGTGTAAATAAGGAAAGTTCCTACCCAAAACAGATGCTTCAGGCTGAGATATTAATCACTTAGTGTAATTGATACTGCTTTTGAAAGGCAGTCCTTGGGGTGCCTGGATGGCTCTGTTGGTTAAACTGACAACTTAGGCTGACTTCGACTCAGGTCATGATCTCAGAGTTCGTGAGTTCCAGCCCCATGTTGGGCTCTGTGCTGACAGCTCAGAGCCTGGAGCCTGCTTGGGATTCTGTGTCTTCCTCTCTTTCTGCCCCTTCCCTGCTCATGCTCTGTCTCTCTCTCTCAAAAGTAAACATTTAAAAATTTAAAGAAAAATAAAGGCAGTCCTTATTACGGGCAGAGTGTGGCTCTGCAGAGGTTACTGGGATGTGAAGTAATTTGGAGGGTGGCCCCGGAGGCAGGGGAAGGGAGGAGGGCTTTCTGGGAGAAAGGCAAGGAACCCACTCAGCACTGCAGTGGCAGAGAAGGGGTAAGAAGAGCTGACCCCTGTGAAGAGATGCATCCAGTGGCTTTCCAGAGCTGAGCTATCTGCTCTCGGGTATGAAGTTTTGTTTTTCTGTATTTTTAGTTTGTGACTGGACTTGGTATGACTGACAGATGATCTTGTCTTCTCGGTGCCTTGCAGAAAAAAGAGAAATAAAGGTTGTGCCCATACTTTGAGAAGAAGCGAACTCACAGCATAAGTAAGGATTAAATTCACTTGCAAGTGATAGACATCTGAAAATGAGCAAGTTTAAGCAAGATAGAAATTGTTTCTCTCTCAGGTAAACATGATCCAGAGATGATGAGTTCAGTCCTGGGAAGGCAGTGCCATGATCAGTGGGAACCCGGATCCCTTTACTCTCTGTTGCTCCATGAACACGTGGCTTTGACTTGTGATCTGAAGTGACTGCCCAAGTGCCAGCCACCCTGTCCACATGCCGGCTCCCAGGGAGGGGGAAGGAGGTGAAGAAACGCACTCCTCTGGCCTCTAAGGACACCCGTCAAGTTCCACGTGGCTCTTCAATTTGACCTGAACATACTGGTGACCACACCGCAAGGGAGGCTGGGAAACATCGCTTTTGTTTTGGGTGCACACGGATTCAGCTAGAAATCAGAAGTCCCATCAGAATGGAAGAAGAGAAGAGTGATGTCAGCATGTGGCAGAAGAGTGTCCCCCGCAACTCTCCAAAGAAGTTCCGGTCCTAATCCCAGAACCTGGGAATGCCATCTTCCATGGCAAGAGGGACTTCATGGATGTTGATAAACTAGAGATCTTGAGACCAGGAGATTATCTTAGATTATCTGGGCACACCTGATAATCCAGCTCACCATGTGAATCCTTAAAAGCAGGGAATCTTTCCTGCTGTGGTCAGAGGGAGGTGTCACTACAGAAGCAAGGCCAGAGAGATGGACATTGCTGGCTTTGAAGATAGAAGGGGCCATGAGCTAAGGAATGTCGGGGCGGCGGGGGGCGGGGGGGAGGGCTCTAGAAGCTGGAAAAGGCAAAGGAACAGATTTCCTATAGAGCCTCCAGAGGAATGCAAGCCTGCTGACAATTTTAGCCCAGGGAAACACACATCAGAAAATAAATCTGTGTTGTTTTAAGCCACTACCTTTGTGCTAATTTATTACAGCAGCGTAGGAAACAAAGGGTATACAAAGGGTATACAACCGAAAGTCTCTTCTGCAACCTTCAGACATCAAACCAGTCCACAGATGGTTCATGGTCAGAGACCTGGGCTGGATGGGGCAAGCACCAAGCAAGGGATTTATACAAACTCACACACTCACCCAGGATCCTTAGCGGGAATCCCCAGAGAGGGGCCTGGACTTTCTGCCCACATGCACGGAAGAGGCCTATGCTATTATTAAAGGAAAGGCTGACTTTCCCTCTGTGACCCACCCTCTGTGGGTGATGCAAAGTAGTTATATTATCCCCTCTTGCCCCTCACGAATCTGCCTTCCTGCAAAGAGAACCGTGGCAGGAAACAGATTTTTGTTATCTGGATGAAGAGGGTGGTAGTGTGGAAAGTTCAGATTAAAAGGCTGAGATTTCATTCCCTTATTCATACAACATACAGTCATTGAGTACCTGTGGGGGGTCCATGAAGTCTGCACACATAAATCTTCATTTGTGCTTTACAGATTGAAGAGGTCCTGGGGGCCACTGTGCACATTTGCCCATATTCCCAGGCGTTGTAGACACCGGCCATGCAGAAAGCAATAGACCCAGACAGGCATGGGCCTGCTCCTGTGGTGCTTACAGTCTACCAGGAAGGTAAAGGACCCCACGCGGGGGTGACTCTAGGGAGGGAGGGGTGTCAGGATGGGTCGGCTCTCACTAGTTCACATTGTGGTCCAGTCACTTACCCGTCTGCCCTTGAGCCACTTCTGCCTGGCTGCAGAAAACAACATCTGGGTGGTTGCTAGGATTAAATGAGTTCATACATCTATAAACATTTAGAGAACAACGCCTAGCACATAGTAAGCGCCCAATATGTATTAGCTGCTACTATAATTGTTGCTAGCTGTGTGACCTGGAGCCCGGACCTCATTTCCCTGCTGTTTGTTTTTCTTTAAGGTTTGTTTGGTTTTTACTGAGAGAGAGAGTGAGAGAGTGAGCTGGGGAAGGGCAGAGAGAGGGAGAGAATCCCAAGCAGGCTCTATCCACACTGCCAGTATGGAGCCTGATGCAGTGCTTGAACTCACGAACTGTGAGATCATGACCTGAGCCAAAATCCAGAGCTGGAGGCTTACCCACTGAGCCACCCAGGTGCTCCGATGGGGGTCTCCCTGTCTTGATAACCTTGTATGCCTCACGGGGTCCATCAGTTCAGACCAGGGAACAAGTGCTATTAAAGCACATTACAATGCATATGGTGCTTTATGGGTTTAGTTACTTGAGTCTATTATTTACTATCTGTGTCTCCATCACTACGTGTAAACTCACAACAGCAAGGAATCTTGATCTCTTTTGTTGCTAATAATATCCCAAGCTCTAAGAACAGTGACTAGACAAAGCTCTCAATAAGGAATTGTCAACTGCCTTGAATGAATGAACACATAAACAATTGATTAAAGTTAAGTGACCCTGGGTGTATTTATCTGCTCAGGCTGCACTAACAAAATACCACAGATTGGGTGCCTTAAACAACAAAAATTTATTTCTCACAATGCTGGAGACCAGAAAGTCCAAGACCTGGAGCTGTCTGATTTGGTTCTTAGTGAAAGCTCACTTCCTAGCCTGCAGACAATGGCCTTCTTGCTGTGTCCTCACAGGCAGAGAGAGAGAGAGAGGGAGAGAGAGAAGGAAGGGGAGAGGTGAGAAAGAAAGAGAGAGGGGGAAGGATTGCTCTCTGGTGTCTCTTATAATTACATGAATCTTACTAGATCAGGACCCACCCTTAGGATCCCATTTAAGTTTAATTCTTTCCTCAAGGCTCCATCTCCAAATGCAGTCACATTGGAGACTAAGCCTTCAACATACGAAGTAGGGGAACACAACTCAGTCTACAGCACTGAGCGAATGCATGCACATGCCCTAAATCCACTGCGGCTTGTTGCCTCTTGCTAGGAACGTCTTTGAGCTGCTCCAGCCATCTCACGTTGCCTGCACCATTGCCATTATCACGCTCACCTTCACCTCTGTCCTTATCAGCAGCGTGGTGTGGATTTTCTTCCCAAGGAGATGCTCTCAGGTCCCTTTGCAGATCTATAAGCCAAATGTCTGGTGTGAACAAAGAAGAGGAATCTTGTGGACTTCTACAACAACTGAGAACAGGCAGATTCCCCTAAGCCTAAAAGGAAATTCTTCAGGAGCCAGAGTCCTTAGCCAGCAGAAAATCTACTGCTAAGCTGCTCTCTTCCCTGAGTGTCTGGCTGATCCGCTGAAGGTCACAAACAATTCAGCAGGTGCAAGTACTGTTCACAGACTCTAGTAATTGATTTTGTGTTCATGGTGCATTTATTACTTACAGAGTATTGTTCATTATTAAATTGTCGCAATATGCATTCATGCTTATGAATTTATAGATATTGTAAACAATGTGACAATTGTTAAAAGGCATATTGCTAAATCTTTAAAAAAATTTTTTTGAGAGAAATGTTTTATTTATTTTTGAGAGAGAGAGAGAGAGCATGAGCAGGGGAGGTGCAGAGAGAGAGGGAGACACAGGATCTGAAGTAGGCTCCAGGCTCTGAGCTGTTACCACAGAGCCCAACACAGGGCTCCAACCCATGAACGGTGAGATCATGAGCTGAGCTGAAGTCAGGCGCCCAACTGACTAAGCCAGCCAAGCGCCCCTACATATTGCTAAATCTTATGCCCATAGTGATTTACCAGCGTGCAATGTCAGTTTTGTGTGAAGGGTAAACACTGTGTAATTCATAATTCTCAGGACCCTTATCTCTAAAGTACACACGTGCTTGAAGATATCAAGTAAAACAAGACTCCAGATGCTAAGTAAATGACCCCTATTGTGACAGCTACTTACTGGGTAACAAAACAAATAAACATAAAATCTCTAGACAGCATATTAATCTTATGACCAAGAAAATAAGTCCAAATCAAACACAGCACGTTTCTCTAGACTAGATCTTACAAACACACAGCATCGATTTCACAACGATTTCAGAAGAGACTCAGAAACCTACTGCGCCTCACTCATAGGTTCAATCAGTTTTAGGGCGCTGACCCCGGTCATACCTGTTTCACAGCGCTGCATGGAGTCCAGGGGCCGCAGGCATAGAGGCAGCCAGAGCAGGAGACCAAGGGCCACTCCAATATTTTGGCAGAGTCAAGTTAACAGTGGTTGTTATGGAGACCGCTAGTGTTCTTCATGAATGAACAGCTGTTCCTTTGCTCTGCCCAAAGAAATACTGCCTGTGTCTGGGGACCCAGCTGGCTCCTTACAAAAGGCGCGCACCACCAAAGAGGGGGCTTGGAAGCAGAAGTGACCTAGCCTTCTTTGTAGATGTTGATTAAGCTCTGCTATAGAGAATGTTTGATGCAAGCCTGTTTTCTCCCCTCCCCCGCCCGCACCCCCCCCCACCCCTGCGTCCAAATATGGCTTGATTGTGAAAAGGACAGTGAATAACCACAACTGGCTTTTTGCCCTGTCGGTGACTACACACACTGAGTTTTCAACAACTTTCAAAACCCTTTCTAAGGGGAGTGGTGAGAAAATTCCAGAAGACAAACACTTGGTATGTGAACCCAAATACAGAGGGGGTGTTCTCACAGACCATAGAGCAGCCTTTCAAGCCTGGAGAGTTTTCCCTAAGATGCCACCTTCTCTTAAAATGACAGTCTGCTTACTCTGCAGAGTTGAAGCTCGTTAGATGCAAACTTTGTGCTGTGCTCTCTCTTTGGATTTGCAATTTGCAGAGCAGAACACTACTTTGTGGTGGGGGATACAGGTTGGAGGCTGGAGTCCCTATCCTCAAGAAACTCCTACATCCCTTGGGCCCGCAAATGAACAATGGGATAAAGTGGAATAGAAGTGGATAAACCCAGCTGATACCCAGACTGCCAGGGGTAAGCCTGTGTGATCACAACTTCAGAGCTGAGTAAATGGAGGATGAATCAGTTAAATGCATGGCTTTAAAGCACCAAGGACAGGGCTACGCAGCCATCAAAAAGAACGAGGCAGAGCCCTATGTGCTAAGAGGGAATAACCTTGGGACCTACTGGACACTGACCAGAGTAAGGAGCAGAACAGTGTGTATGATGTGTTCCCCGCTGGTGGAGACAGGAAATGGCAAGGGGGAGGGAGAGGATGTGAATATGCAGAGAATAAACCCAGCAGCATTCCCAAAAACTGGTATCAGATTTCCCTTTAAGGACAGAAAATAGGAGATTAGGAGTTGGGGTGGGGTGGGGTGGGACTTACTTTTCACTACATGTTGAATTTGTTACAGTATGAGTGTATTAGCTTCTGAGATCTTTTGAATTTAATTTAAAATAACTTCTGAGACACCTATACATGGCATTTAAAAAACATTTTTTTAATGGTTTATTTATTTTTGAGAGAGAGACAGAGCACAAGTAGGAGAGGGGCAGAGAGAGAGGAGGATACAGAATCTGAAGCAGGCTCCAGGCTCAGAGCTGTCAGCACAGAGCCCGATGTGGGGCTCAAATCCACGAACTGTGAGATCATGACCTGAGCCAAAGTTGTACACTTACCTAGGTGAGCCACCAAGGTGCCCAATAGCTTTCTCTGAAAAATTTTTTAAAAATGCTTTTATTTATTTTTGAGATAGAGAGATACAGAGCATGAGTGGGGGAGGGGCAGAGAGAGAGGGAGACACAGAATCCGAAGCAGGCTCCAGGCTCCAGGCTCTAGGCTCCTGACTCCAGGTTCCAGCCTCCCATCTGTCAGTACAGAGCCCATTGTAGGGCTTCAGACCACCAAGGTGAGATGATGACCTGAACTGAATTTGGACGCTTAACTGACAGAGCCACCCAGGCCCGCCTCCATAATAGCACTCTTTATTTGGGGTGAAGAGAAGCAACAATGTGTGTGTGTGTGTGTGTGTGTGTGTGTGTGTGTGTGTATTGAATGCAATCCCAATCCAAATCTCAGCATGTTTTTTTTTTGTAGAAATGGACAAGCTGATTCTCAAATTCAAATGGAAGGTCGCTTAGGTTGCTCAGTCAGTTAAGCATCCTACTTCAGCTCAGGGCATGATCTCACGGTTCATGAGCTCAAGCCCCACACTGGGCTCTGTGCAGACAGCTTGGAGCCTGGAGCCTGGTTCAGATTCTGTTTCTGTCTCTCTCTACCCCTCCCCCGCTCATATTCTGTCTCTCTCAAAAATAAGTAAACATTAAAAAAAGCATAAAGAAAACAAATAAAATTCAAATGGAAATGCAAAAGACCAGAAGTGCAAAGACAAGTCTGGAAAAGAACAAAGTTGAAGACTTAACACTGCTTGATTTCAAGAATTATTATAAAGCTATGCTGTTCAAAGTACCATGGTATTGGCCTAACAGTAGACAAGAGTTCAATGAGTGGAATAGAGGGCATGTATATAGAAAATTCTGGAAGGATATACAAGAAATTAGTGACAGTGACTGTCTTTCTGGTTGGGAGCTGATTGGAGGAAGACCATGTGGGCGCACTTTTCACTGTGTCCATATTTAACACGTGAATCATGTGAATGTATTACCTATTCAAAAAATGAAATTCAATAAGCATTTATTTATTTATTTATTTATTTTAAAAAAAAACCCACTTTCACCAAATGGCTTTTTTTAAAATGTTTTATTTATTTCTAGGAGAGAGAGAGACAGCACGAGCAGGGAGGGTCAGAGAGAGAGGGAGACACAGAATCCGAAACAGGCTCCAGGCTCTGAGCTGGCTGTCAGCACAGAGCCCGACGCGGGGCTCGAACCCACGAACCGTGAGATCATGACCCAAGCGAAAGTCGGACGCTTAACCGACTAAGCCACCCAGGTGCCCCTGAAATTCAATAAGCATTTATGATGCTCCTTTAAGGGCAGTTTATGGTAGCTTTCCAGCTGGGAAAAAAATTATCAGGGAGTATTGTGTACTTTCCATTTGGGAAGCCAAAAAAAAAAAAAGAGAGAGAGAGAGAGAGAGAGAAAGAGAGAAATCAACTTGTCCATCAGAACAATTCAAAACAAGGTTTGGGTCCTAGGCCTCTTGGACTTTCCAAAGACAGTAGTTATGTCTGAGAAGATTAGGAGAGTTCACATCTGAGAAAGGTGTTCAGCCTTTGCATTGGTCTCAGTCAAGAAACTTTATCAATAGAGAAGCTGGATTTCTGGTTCTCTCCCTTATAAGAGGTCAGCGTCAACAGGATGCTTTTTTGCCTTCTTTTCTTTTTCTAAAGGTTTTATTTTTTCTTTTCTTCTCCTTCTTCTAAATAATCTATACACCCAACATGGGCCTCGAACTCTTGACCCTAGGATCAAGTCGCATGTTCTACTGTTTAAGTCAAGCAGGCACCACTGTCTTCCTTTGTTTTCTTTTTCTTTTTTTATTATTTTTTAATGTTTATTTATTTTTGAGACAGAGAGAGACAGAGCATGAGTGGAGGAGGGGCAGAGAGAGAGGGAGACACAGAATCTGAAACAGGCTCCAGGCTCTGAGCTGTCAGCACAGAGTCCAACGTGGGGCTCAAACCCACAAACCATGAGATCATGACCTGAGCCGAAGTTGGACGCTTACCCAACTGAGCCACCCAGGTGCCCCTGTTTTCTTTTGAAAAGCAGCTTTTTTTTTGAGGGTAAGGCAGCTTTAGTGGCAGATAATAAATTGTACACATTGAAAGTGTATATTTTGATATTTGACATATGTATTGAGAATGGAAAAATGTTTCAGCAATAAAGACTCCATCCAGCCCCCCAACACTGTGAGACTCTACAATGGTGCCTAGTAGCCTAAGGCCTGGAATGACTGAGTGTCTGCCTGGGAAAGCTCAAGCTGCCAAAAGAATTTACTGTTTGTTCCAGCCAAGACAAGATAAGCCCTTGACTTCCTTTGTCTTAGAGCATTTGCTTTAGAAAACTTGAAATTGTAAATCCTTTTTCCTGTCTAAGACAAAGTGCCTGGCTGGCTCAGTCCATTGAGCTTCTGACGTCAGCTAAGGTCATGATCTCACAGTTCATGAGTTCGAGCCCCACATTGGGCTCACTGCTGTCAGCGCAGAGCCGGCTTCTGATCCTCTCTCTCTCTCTCTCTCTCTCTCACTGCCTCTCCCCTGCTCATGCTCTCTCTCAAAAAAGAAATTAAATTTTTTTTTTATTATTATTTCTAGGAGAGAGAAAGAGTGAGCAGGGGAGGGTCAGAGAGAGAGGGAGTCACAGACTGAAACAGGCTCCAGGCTCTGAGCTGGTAGTCAGCACAGAGCCCGACATGGGGCTCGAACCTACGAACTGCGAGATCATGACCTAAGCGAAAGTCGGATGCTTAACCGACTAAGCCAACCAGGCGCCCCATCAAAAAAGAAATTAAAATGTTCAAAAAAAGATATATACATGTTTCTATAACTCAAGGAATATCTTAAGACTCTGGAAGCCTTCTCTTTGAAACGTGATCATCAGGAAAGATGTGGTGCTCCATTTTCCAGTCTTGGGAACGGTAGGAGCCTAACTTCGAGAAGCACCAGGTAGCAGACACAGATGGCATTTTTAAAAAAGTTTGTGTGTGTGTCTGGTGTATGCGTGTGTGTGAGTTGTAGGGGCAGACAGAGAGGGAGAGAGAATCCCAAGCAGACTGCACTGTTGGTGCAGAGCTTGATGCAGGCCTCAAATTCATGAACCATGAATCATCACCTGAGCCAGTATCAAGAGTCAGATGCTAAACTGACTGAGCCACCCTGGTGCGCCTATGGAATGGTTTTAACTGCAACTTCAATTTCCTAAATAAATACAGGGCAATTCTGGCTAGGTATGTTTTTCTTCAGTGAGCAAAGGTAGTTTCTGTCTCTCAAGGGATTTGTCCATTTCAACTAAGGTGTTGAATTTATTGGCATTAAGTTGTTTATAATATTCTTCTACCTTGTCAATATCTATAGCCATCACTACCCTCATTCTTTACATTAGTAATTTGTGTCATCTCTTGATCAGTCTGGATAGAGGTTTATCAATGTTATTGATCTTCTCAATGACCCTTGCCTATATGTTGTCTATTGTTTTTATTTTCTGTATCATTGATTTCTACTTTGATATTTCCTCTCTTATGCTTTCTTTGGGTTTCAATTGCTCTCTTTTTTCCCTAGTTTCTTAAGGTGGAACCTGATTTGAGACCTTCCTTCTTTTTTCTTTTATTATTATTATTATTTTTAAAGAGTTTATTTATTTATTTATTTATTATTATTTTTTTAAATATTTTTATTTATTTCTAGGAGAGAGAGAGAGACAGCGTGAGCAGGGGATGGTCACAGAGAGAGCGAGTCACAGACTGAACCAGGCTCCAGGCTCTGAGCTGGCAGTCAGCACAGAGCCCGACGCAGGGTTCGAACCCACGAACCGCGAGATCATGACCTAAGCGAAACTCGGACACTTAACCGACTAAGCCACCCGGGCGCCCCTATTACTTTTTTTAACTTTATATTTTTTAAGCAATCTATACACCCTCCATGGGGCTTGAACTCAAAACCCTGAGATCCAGAGTCACTCACTCTACCAACCAAGCCAGCCAGGAGCCCCTCTTCTTTTTTAATATAGGCATTTAGTATTCTGATTTCCCCCCTCGTAGGCTCGCACAAATTCCAGCATGTTTGCAATTTTATTTGTTTCCATATACTTTCAAATTTCCCCTTTCATTTATTCTTTGGTTGGGTTGTTTCAAAGTGTCTTATTTAGTTTCTAAAACTGTTTCCTGTTTCCCTGTCTTGGCTTAAAGCAGAATCCGAGTTAGAGCTGCTTCTACTAGAAGCAAAGTTTTAGAAGAGCTGGGAAGCTCAATTTGGTGCTTAGCCCCAGTTGTTATAACAAGACACAAGGATTTGAAGTCAAGTAGGCATAGCTGATGTTCCCCCCATCTTTTTTAAAGTGTTTTTTTTTTTTTAATTTTTAACCTTTATTTGTTTTTGAGAGAGAGAGACAGAGCACAAGTAGGAGAGGGGTAGAGAGAGGAGGACACAGAATCCGAAGCAGGCTCCAGGCTCTGAGCTGTTTGCACAGAGCCCAACACAGGGCTTGAACCCACAAACTGTGAGATCGTGACCTGAGCTGAAGTCGGACACTTAACCGACTGAGTCACCCAGGCACCCAATTTTTGAGAGAGAGAGAAACAGAGCATGAGCAGGAGTGGGCAGGGAGGGAGACACGGAATCTGAAGCAGGCTCCAGGCTCTGAGCTCTAGGCCCAGAACCCAAAGCAGGGCTTGAACTCACAAACTGAGATCATGATCTGAGCCTAAATGGATGCTTAACTGACCCAGCCAACCACCCATGAAGTTCCCCTTCAAGACAGTTGTCAGTAACACAGGGGGGTAGGGGTGGGGCCGGTCCCAAACAGCTCAAATGAACAGCTAAGAAAAAAACAGCAGGCTTGTTGTGCAAACACAGGTCAAGACAAATCCCCAGCAGGGGAAATCTGAATAAGGACAGTACAGATGATATTAGGAAAATTATTATTAATTTTGTTAGGTATCTGAATAATGGCTATGTAGAACAATGTGGGTTTTCCCCCTATATGAATATTAAGGTATCTGCAGTGAGTTTGGAACTGTATTTTATTTTTATTTTATTTTTTTAAGTAAGCTCCATGCCCTACATGCAACTCTGAGATCAAGAATCGCATGCTCTCCCGACTGAGCCAGCTAAGTGCCCCTGTAATTTATTTTGAAATATTTAAGCAAAAGAAAAAAGGTTCTATCTCCTTCTTTCTTCTTGAAACTAAGTTATAGTCTGCATTAACAGAGCCCAAGACTCAGCACCATCCAAGCTTTGCAGCTGGATGGCAGCTGGAGAAAAGAAAGCTCACATCCCTTCTTGCAGGGGCATGTTCCAGTGAAACCGCTTAAAAACATAAAGTTGAACAAAAATCAAAATGGTTGTGCTGGAGCGCACAGGTGGCTCAGTTGGTTGGGTGTCCGACTTCAGCTTAGGTCATGATCTCAGGGTTCATGGGTTGGAGCCTTACATTGGGCTCTGTGCTGACAGCTCAGAGCTTGGAGCCTGCTTCCAATTCTGAGTCTTCCTCCCTCTGTGCCCCTCCCCAACTTGTGTTCCTTCTGTCTTTCTCCCTAAAAAAAAAAAAAAATTAAAAATTTTAAAAATGACTGTGCTAATGCTTTAGCAAAGCTTGATTTTAAAGGAAACTTTATCCTTTCTTTTGCAAACCTCCTCTCCTCCCTTCTTAGCCTTTTGTATCCAGAATGCGGCACCACTTTGAAAATGTGACTAATGAGGCTAGCAGCATACATAATTCCTGTCCAAACCATCTAGATTCTGTATTTTCCTATGAATCCCACCTCCCTCACCCAGCCCCTTCCTCCAAGAGGGCTCTCAGTGTTTTGAAGGCCATAACCTGCTCTAGCTTCTTTTGTCCGGAAAGCAATAAAGCTATTGTTCCTCTGTATCCCAAACTCAGTCTTCAAGGTGTATTTTGGCCCTGAAGCACACAGGTTTGTTTTCAACAACACCAGGAATTACATATAGCCCTTCTTCCATCCCACTGGCCAGAACTTAACCATATGGATGGAGTTTCCTGCCAGGGCAGGTGGGGAACTATAGAAGAGAGTCAAGGTGGTCCCATGCCCCATGGAAACTCAAGGTTCCTGCTACTGCAAAGAAGAGAACAGACACCAGGGGCCAATGGCTAGTCTCTGTCACCTGTGAAAGTAACTACCAGAGCCAGTTCTCCAAAGAATGTGTTGCTATGGGGTTGAAGAGTTAATTCCAACAGGATGCTGGAATCCAGCTGGGAATTCCAGGAACAACAAACCCTATTCCCCAGGATTAGGTGTGAAAAGCACATGTGACCATTTTTATTCAGAATTCTTCAGACTTATAAAACAGCACTTCTCAAACTTTAATGTGCAGACTAATCACCAGGGCACCCTGCTGAAATGCAGATTCTCATATCAGGATTAT
This sequence comes from Proteles cristata cristata, assembly GCA_017311185.1. Classification (NCBI taxonomy): domain Eukaryota; kingdom Metazoa; phylum Chordata; class Mammalia; order Carnivora; family Hyaenidae; genus Proteles; species Proteles cristata. The sequence goes on along the minus strand of JAESUZ010001312.1, from coordinate 829,916 downwards.
GTGTTTCTTTTTTCTTTTTCTTTTTTAATTTTTAAATGTTTATTTAGTTTTGTGTGAGTGAGAGAGAAAGAGAGAGAGAAAGAAAGAGAGAGAGCGAGCATGAGTGGGGGAAGGACAAAGAGAGAGAGAGAAAGAGAGAGAGAGAGAGAGAGAGAGAGAGAGAGAGAGAGAGAGAATCCAAAGCAGCTCCAGGCTCTAAGCTGTCAGCACAGAGCAGAATGTGGAGCTCGAATTTATGAACTATGAGATCATGACCTAAGCCAAAGTCAGACACTTAAGTGTTTCTAATAAGCTCCTAAGTGAGACCAAGGTGGCTGGTCTGAGGATTAAGCTTTGAGTACAGCACCCTGTAATAGGTTGAATTGTGTTCACCAAAAATTTGTGTTCGAGTCCCAACCACCAGTACTTGTAAATACCACCTTATTAGGAAATAGAGTCTTTGCAGATATAATTAAGGCATAAATTGAGATGAGGTCTACACTGGATTAGTGTGGGCCCTAAATCCAACCACTGGTGTCTTTAAAAGTAGAGAGGACAGACACTCAGATTTGCACAGAGAAGGGGGCCAGGCAGAGATAGAGGCAGAGATTGGAGTGGTGTACTTATGCCAAGGAATGCCAAGATGGCCAGAATCACGGAGAAGCTGAAAGAGGCCAGGAAGGGCCGTCGCCTGGAGCCTTCAGAGGGCATGGCCCTCCTGACATCTTGGATTCAGACCTCCAGCCTCCAGAACTGTGAGAGAATACATTTATGTTTTCTTAAGCTGCCCAGTTTGTGCTGATTTGTTACAGTACCCCTTGGAACCCAATATTCACCCTTGATTTGGTATGTGTATGAGCTGGAAGATTCTCTCTGGGTTCTGCACTATCAATGTTGTGTCACATTTCATTTCCTTTATTCCCAAGGCAGCATTTTCAAAGTGTAGAGCAGTGACATAGGATCTTCATTTAAAATCTAGATTTATGGGGGCGTCTGGGTGGCTTAGTCGGTTAAGCGTCCGACTTTCGCTTAGGTCATGATCTCGCAGTTCGTGGGTTCGAGCCCCGCGTCGGGCTCTGTGCTGACTGCCAGCTCAGAGCCTGGAGCCTGTTTCAGTCTGTGACTCCCTCTCTCTCTGACCCTCCCCTGCTCACGCTGTCTCTCTCTCTCTCCTAGAAATAAACAAAATATTTTAAAAATTTTTTAAAAAAATAAATAAAATCCAGATTTATGGACACCACTCTACCCATGGCATCAATATTCCTTTTTTTTAATTTGAGAGAGAGAGAGGAGGTGGGAGGGAGAGAAGGAGGGAAAAGGAGTGGGAGAGGGAGGGAGAGAGAGAAAGAGGGAGAGAATCTTAAGCAGGCTCTACGTTTAGCATGGAGCTCAAAGCAGGGCTCAGTCTCACGACCCTGGGATCTGACTTGAGTCAAAATTAAGAGTCAGATGCTCAGCTCTCTAAGTCACTCAGGCTTTCCTACTCATGGAATCAATATTCTTTTTTTTTTTTTACAAATAGTTTATTGTCAAATTAGTTTCCACATAACACTCAGTGCTCATCCCCACATGTGTCCTCCTCCATGCCCATCCCTCCTCCCCCCCACATCCATCAGTCCTCAGTTTTTGTCAGCATTCAAGAGTCTCTCATGGTTTGCCTCTCTCCCTTTCCCCCACCATTTCCGCCCTTCTTCTCCCCCTTGCTCCTCAGTTAAGTTCCTCCTAATCCTCCTATACGTGCAAACATATGATATTTGTCCTTCTCTGCCTGACTTATTTCGCTCAGCATAACACCCTCAAGGTCCATCCATGTTGCTACACATGGCCAGATTTCATTGTTTCTCATTGCCATGTAGTATTCCATGGCATAGATAAACCACATCTTCTTGATCCATTCATCTGTTGATGGACACTTAGTTGAGCCAGATACTTTCAATCTCTTCCCAGAGAGCAGATTTCCTTCTCTATCTTAGATCACTTCATACAAATACAACTCAATGGGTCTCTGTCCTAACAGATAAATAGTAGTACTTCACTTGGACACTAGTCAATGTTGACACCTAGTTGGTGAGAATGTCCAGGGGGCCATTATCAGTCATTTAGACTGTAGTCTGAAAAGGGCAGCTGGGGGCAGGTAAAAAGACCTGCCATGCTACTCACTGGCTGTGTGTACTTAAGCCATCTGACCCTCACTTTTCTCTTCTATAAAATAGGGACAGTAATACCTGCCCGTCCTACCTGGATGGGCTATTGTGTCTACCACAGAGCTACAGGGAGTACAAGCTAGTCCTTAAGAAGGATGCATGCAGGGAAGGTAGACTAGGAGCTCGCTGGTAGTCCTGGGTGAGGAGAAAACAGCCTATTTCTCTGCAGACAGCTCGCACTGTGGAGGTGTGAGCTCGCACTGTGGTGGTGTTTTGGAAACTGTGATTAATTAACTGTGGCCGACTTGGCTGGCTATTCTTTTTAATCTTTTGCTTGGGGGAGGGGTGACTCTTTTGTGCTATATAAAATTACTTTAAGATTTGAGAATAATCAGCCTCTATAGATCTTCAAAAAAATTTTGAAAATGGAATTTTCCTTTCCCATCTTTCTTCCTTATAGCCCAGCATCCACTGAATTTTGAGGGGGCTTGAGAACAACGTGGCAAATACAGGCCCCTGGGAAACTTAAGTGGAAATAAGTCTTTAAGAAGCCAACCCAGGGGTGCCTGGGTGGCTTAGTCAGTTAAATGTCCAGCTCTTGGTTTCAGCTCAAGTCACAATCTGATGGTTAATGAGATCAAGCCTTCCGGTGGGCTTTGTGCTGACAGTGTTAAGACTGCTTGGGATTTTCTCTCCTCCTCCTCTCTTCCCTCCCCTACTCGTGTGTGTGCTCACTTGGTCTCTTTCTGTCTCTAAAAAATAAAAAATAATAAAAAGCCAACCCATGCAGAGGAAAAATTCAGAACTGTAGTTGCCTTTCTGGGTGGGCAAGGATCAGCTGGAAAGGATGCATGAGAGATGGGGTGACAGTAGTATGCTATAGGGTTTTGTAGATATGCAGGAAAATGCATTTATCAAAACCCAATCAGTGTCTAAATGTCCATGCATTTCATTGTAGAAATTTTTTAATGACCAGCATTTTAAAAAAAAAATGTTGAGAGACAGAGAAAGAGAATGAGTAGGGGAGGGGCAGAGAGAGAGGGAGACAGAAGATACAAAGCAGGCTCTGCACGGACATCAGAGAGCCTAAAGCAGGGCTTGAACTCATGAAATGTGAGATCATGCCTTGAGCCAAAGTTGAATGCCTAATTGACCAAGCCACCCACGTGCCCCTCATTGTATCTCAATATTAAGTACAATTGGGACATCCGTCTGGCTCAGTGGTAAAAGCATGCAACTCTTGATCTTGGGGTTGTGAGTTGGAGCCCCACACTGGGTGAAGAGATGACTTAAAAATCAAGAATTTAGGTATTTATGTTTTTATTTAGTACAGCTAAGAAACTGATCTACTAAAAAGTGTCTTTTCTCCGTCAGAGCCTGACACAGGGCTTGATCTCACGAACTGTGAGATTCATGGCCTAAGCCAAAATCACAAGCCAGATGTTCAACTGAGTCACCCTGGTACCTTTGTATCATTGTTTTTTTTAGAACAGTTTTAGGTTTACAGCAAAACTGAGGGGAAGGTACAGAGATTTCCCATATTTTTCCTTCCTTTCCACACATATGCCTAGCCTCCCCCATAATATCCCTCATCAGTGTGATACATTTGTTACAACTGATGAACGTATACTGATACATGACTAAAAATTCCATAGTTGACCTTAGGGTTCACTCTAGCTGTTGTATATGGAAAAAAATGTATAATGACGTGTATCATTACAGAGTATTTTCATTGCCCTGGAAAAACTCTGTGACCCGCCCATTCATCCTGCTCTCACCCCGATCCCTGGTAACTACTGGTCTTTTTAACCACTTTCTCCACAGTTCTGCTTTTTCCATAATGTCATATTGTTGGAATCATACAGTACGTGGTCTTTTCAGATTGGCTTCTTTCACTCAGTAATATGTATTTAAAGTTCCTCCACATCTTTTCAAGGCTTGGTAGCTCATTACTTCAAAAATTTTTTTAATGTTTACTTATTTTTTTTGAGGGAGAGTCAGAGCCCAAGCAGGGGAGGGGCTGAGAGAGAGGGAGACAGAGCGTGAGTAGGGGAGGGGCAGAGAGAGACACAGAATCTGAGGCAGGTTCCAGACTCTGAGCTGTCAGCACAGAGCCCAGTGTGGGGCTTGAACCCATGAACCATGATATCATGCCCTGAGCTGAAGTCAAATGCTTAACGGATTGAACCACACAGGTGCCCCGAATGCTCATTACTTTTTAGTCCTGAATAATATTTCAGTGTCTGAATAGACTACAGTTTATTTATCCATTCATCTACTGAAAGACATCTTGGTTGCTTCCAAGTTTTGGCAGTTATGAATATAGTCTCTTTAGACATCCGTGTGCAAGTTTTTGTGTGAACATAAGTTTTCACTGTCTTTAAGTGAAGGCCAAGGAGCACAATTCATGGGTCATATGGGAAGGGCATGTTTAGTTTTGTCAGAAACTGCCGAGTTTCTGTACCATTCTGCATTTCCCACTAGCGAAGAATGAGAGTTCTTATTGTTCCACATCCTTGCCAGCATTTGGTCTTAGCAGTGTTCTGAATAATTTTTCTTTTACCCTAGTCCTGGGAATCTTAGACAATTCAAAAGTGTGCCTTCAGCAACCCCCTCTCCATGTTCCTCTCCTCTCCCTTATAACACGTGCCTCCTTCTGTCCCCTTTCCAACTACTGCTTTGTGAGTGGTGCTGTATTCTGGTACAGAACAAGCAAAAATTTAAAAAAATGTATACACACACACACATTTTATTTTATTTTTATTTATTTATTTATTTTTTTTACAAATAGTTTATTGTCAAATTAGTTTCCACATAACACTCAGTGCTAATCCCCACAAGTGTCCTCCTCCATGCCCATCCCTCCTCCCCCCCACATCCATCAGTCCTCAGTTTTTGTCAGCATTCAAGAGTCTCTCATGGTTTGCCTCTCTCCCTTTCCCCCACCATTTCTGCCCTCCTTCTCCCCCTTGGTCCTCTGTTAAGTTCCTCCTAATCCTCCTATACGTGCACACATATGATATTTGTCCTCTGCCTGACTTATTTCGCTCAGCATAACACCCTCAAGGTCCATCCATGTTGCTACACATGGCCAGATTTCATTGTTTCTCATTGCCATGTAGTATTCCATGGTATAGATAAACCACATCTTCTTGATCCATTCATCTGTTGATGGACACTTAGGCTCTTTCCAAGTTTTAGCTATTGTGGAGAGTGCTGCTATGAACATTGGGGTACATGTGCTCCTATGCCTCAGCATTTCTGTATCCCTTGGGTAAATTCCTAGCAGTGCTATGCTGGGTCATAGGGGAGTTCTATTGTTAGTTTCCTTAGGAACCTCCACACTGTTTTCCAGAGGGGCTGTACCAGTTTACATTCCCACCAACAGTGTAGGAGGGTGCCCGTTTCTCCACATCCTCGCCAGCATCTAGAGTTCTCTGATTTGTTCATTTTAGCCACTCTGCCTGGCGTGAGCACACACATATATTTTAAATTGTCAAGTGTTTTGGTGACTTGATAGATATATTTCTATCTCTGGAGGGTCTGCTTAAAAATGCACATATGTGTTAGGGAGAAGACCATGTAAGCAAACAAGGAGATAAAGTTCCCCTGGTACTTATCAGGCATCTGGAACAGTTAGGCTTTTTTGCAGAGACCATTGGGGTGAGGACAAGCTATGCCCAAGCCTCCTGAATGTCCCCCTCTGCCTCCCCGCCCCTCCCCTGGGTTAAGCTGGCTTGGCTACTGTGGTTTTTCTTCCACCATTAATTCAACTTCTCACGTCTCACTTCTCTGATTCTTTCCGGATTTCAAACTGTGGTCCTGATTTATCCTTTCTTTTATGAAGGCTGCTCTTCCCCTGGCTGGCTTGAAAAGCTTTCCTGGCTCATTACCATAGCAATAGGAGCACGCTGCTGAAATCAGCACCAAAGAAGGGGGGGCGGTGAGCATTCGCTCCCACAGGCAACACCAAATCTGGGGCTGCCGCCACTCCAGGCCTGCTGAAGGAGCAGCTCTGTTTCTGAGCTCAGAGACATTAACAATAGAGAAATATTATCTCCTGGGCAAATTACTGCGTGCCTCCAGACCTCCTCCCTCTTTAGTGTATAATAGGAGTGAGCTTTTCTCCAACCTAATGCAGAGGAAAATCTCCAGATGGTTCTGACCAATCCCACCCAACCTAAGCATGATCCAGTATATAGGTCAGGGCCTCCTGTTCCACAGTGCACCTACCCTTGTAAGGGCCTAGGTCCATCTGATATCTCAGAAAGAGGCAGAAGTGGGTTGTTAGGGCCTGAGCACAACTGGGTGGCTGACACTGACACAGGCCTCCTGGGCAGTGCATGGGGGCTTCTGGCTGCAGAGGAAGGTGACTCTCACCAGTGTCTAAGTGAATGGAGACAGGTCTGTGGCCTAGACAAACACAGCAATCAGACGGAGGGAGGATGGGCTGTAGGCTTGGGAAAGCCCCTGCGGAGGCCTCCTGGGTGCCCAGAGGAGGCTAATGGCCTCTGGAGGTGAAATCTACCCTCCATTTCTCCCTATCACAGGGGCTTTGGAAATTCAAACAACAGTGGAACTGTTTTCCAACTTTCTGGTTTTCCGGTGCTAGTCACAGAGTGCCTATATCAGGAGTCTATGGACCCCTTCTCAGAAGAAAAACTTTATATGCATAAAAATAAAATAGGGGCACCTCGGTGGCTCAGGTGGTTCAGCATCCAACTCTTGGTTTCTGCTCAGGTCATGATCTCATAGTCCATGGGTTCGAGCCCTGCATTGGGCTCTGTGCTTTCAGCGCAGAGCCTGCTCAGGATTTTTCTCTCTCTGCCCCTTCCAGGCTTGCTCTCTCTCAAAAAATAAATAAGTAAATAAACAAACAAACAATAAAGAAACCGATTATATTGAAACACAGTTGTCAATATGTTAAAAAACAAATGTGTAATAGATCTGCTTGTTTAATATATTAATAAGATCAAGTACCTTGATTTAAAAGTGTTGATGTACATACATGTTATCTGACACACATATGTGTTATGAAAACATCTGTGATTTTATTAGTTACAAAGTCATTGGTACTGTGAACACCATGAATGTTTTTAAGATTTCTCAATTTCAATGTCTAAAATATTGATAGTGAAACCCACATGATAAAAATAACTCTTTGGGGTCATCAATAATTTTTAAATGTGTTTAGTTAAAAATTTGCAGTCCTAAATCCAAAAATTTGAGAGCCTCCAGCTTTGCTGATCAAAGATCAGAGATGGCGGGTGATGAGGGAGCATAAGGCAAGCTGATGGCAAAGTACAGGCTACCCCCTTCCCAAAGTGGGATATGTGTGCTATTCCTTGGACATTCCTGTCTGCCCAAGAACAAAGGAAAGGAAAGAAAACAAACGGTTGACTGACAGAGGTCACCGTCATGCAGGACAGGAGTCTCCTTCAGTTTATGGAGAACTTAGTAAACTGCAAAAAAAAAAAAGGTAGTCTTATCCATAGTCTAATCTCCAGAAACCTATAGCTTCTGTTTCCTGGAGCCCTAATGTCATCCTCATCAAGATGTCAGGAGGTTTAAGTGCTTGCCATGGCAATGTGGGAAACAAAGGCAAATGAAAAATTAAATTCCCCTTACTGCCTACAGCCCATTGACAAGTCCTTGAAATAGGCAGAATGACCTTCCTCTAGGAGCTCCACTGCCTCAAATATGACACTTTGTTAGGGTCAAAAGGGAATCTTAGCCTAACATGATCCCCACCTCTAGGATCCTGTGAGTCTACTTTAACATATAAAAATTCCTGTGGAAACTTCATTTATTTCACCAGCCTCCCCCCGTCCAAGATATATGTTGGCAATCATATTCCAGGCTATGGCCCCCTGATACACATCTGAAGGGCTGCATCTGAGGTTTTACTAAACAGTAATAACAGTAATTATATAACTGTATATAACAGTTATTACTGTTATAACAAATAACAGTAATAAATGACATTTTCTTCACAACAGCTAGCCCCTCAAGGTCTTGGAAACCTTGCTTCCAAAATTCCTTAGAGACTTATGCTATCCCTAACCCCCTCCCAACCAGCAGCTCTTTCTGCCCACGAGTCCTGTCCCTGTGCTTTAATAAAATCACTTTTTATTTTTTTTGCACCAAAGACAACTTCAAGAATTCCTTCTTGGCCATTGGCTCTGAACCCCCACCATGACCCCAAAACACCATCAGCAGTGTAGGCAGGAGGCGGAAAGAAATGCTGGAAATAATTTTTAAAAAGATATATTAGATAAGAATCAAAAACATTTAAAAAGAGGATGTTGGACCCAATGATACCTAAGGTCCTAACATTAGGATTCTGTGACATGGGGGATAAAACTCTCCTCAAGCTTCAAGTCCAGGCCACTTTGTTGGAAGATGCAACAGAATACAGGATGGATTAGGTTCTTAGCCGGCAGCCTAGTGAGTCCAAGGTTTAATTCTTCCCTGCAGCAGACACTCCTAGAGAGAGCAAAGGAAAAGGAGGAAATCAGAAAGACTGCATATTTATCCAAAAGAGACTGAAACAGACATTAACTGGTGGGTTTGGTTCCCTCCCACTCCATGCCATTCCTGGGGACTTGAACTCACAACCCCAAGATCAAGAGTCGCACACTCTATTGACTGAGCCAGCTGGGTGTCCTGAGATAGGATTCACTCTATATAAGAAAGCAGCTGTGCTCCCTTTATATATCCAAGGTACCACCATCCTGCCCTGTGATGGGTCTGGATGTCAGAGCAAGTGGAGGAAATGGTGAATTAAGGCTTCAAGTCTCTGGAAGTCCAGGCTCAATGTGATGTGATCATCAGGCAATGCCTTGGGAGGTACCTAGGCTTCTGACAGCAGAAACTGAGCCCCTGGGAGGTTGGATCTGGGGGACAGAGGGAAAACTGAGAACAGAGGAGCCCCAAAATAGACACAGAAGTTGTGTTCCTCACGATTCTGTGTAGGATGAACATAGAACACGGGAGTGTATACTATTAAGATTTTTGGATACCTTGTCTTTGCTGATTTTCAGTCCTGGCCCTGGGCACACATAATACACCCCCCCCCTTTTATTCACATCCTGTATTTTTTATTTTTCTGGAAGTATTGTGCAATAAACTAGTGCCACCAAGGTCAAGGGCTGAAGAAGAAGCCATTGTTGAGGAGGAGTAGCTGACTCTCGCAACACCCTCTCTGCCTGAAACCTCCATCCTTTCCCTGGGCCCTTAGTTACTGGGTCCTTGATGCCTATCCTGATGGGTTTTTAGCTGCTGGTGTCAGAAAGGTACTGGAGGGTTGGTCAGTGCTAAAGTATCAGTGCCCTGCTGGCATTCTGGTTATTCGTTACTGCATAATGAACCACCCCACAATGTAGTGGCTTAAGACAACAAGCATTTTATGGTTATCTTTTAGGGCTGGCGTGCTGACTGGGCTCAGCTGGGCACTTCTGCGGCCACATTCAGATGGAAAATTCGGGCTGGGCATGGGTGCCCAGAATCCATGGGGGAATCATCTGGGGCTTTTGTCCTACACACGTCTGGCAGTTGATGGCAGATGTTAGCTGAGACCCTGGCTGGGGCTGGTGGGCCCTTTTGTGACCTAGGCTCAGCATGCATTCTGCTGTAGTCTTTCTGTCGAGCAGTCATATGCCCCCACTTAGATTTCAGTCCCCAGCCTCTATAGATAACCATCAAAGAATTTGGGGGCCAAAGCAAGCCAATGCTTTCCTCTTCCATTACCGAGTCTAGGCTGGACCACTGAGACGCAGCTCGACCAAAATATTAGGGTTTTCCCTGGCACAGGTGCAGGTAATCAGCCTTCCCAGGAAGAGCAAAGACTGCCAGCTCTTGCTAAAGATCCCTTCTTCCTTTCTTTTTGGGAAACACTACCCATGGCTTGTAGCTGGGCACATGGCAACCCAGAGTATGAACCTCTGTTTCCCAGATACCTTGCAGCTGGGTGTGGGCATGTGCCTAACATCTAGCCAGGGAATGTAATCAGAAATGTCATATGCAACTTCTAAGAAGTGGCTTAAAGGGTGGGAGAAAGCCCTTTGTCCTCTCCTGTCATCTGGGTGGAATGTGGAAGTGACAGCTTCAGCTGAAACACCCACTGGGGCCCTGTGAATGAGGGTCACATCTGGGCACAGTGGAGCTTGAATCTCTGCCAAGACTGTCCACTCAAAGACTTATTCTGTGAGAGATGAAACCTTGGTGAACTTACGCCACCACTATTTAGGCTTCTTGTTACTAGCAGCTGAACCTCATCCTAAAATGATGTACAAAGCAAGGCTCCCTTTTGGGGTTTGAAGTTCATGTCCCATAAAGTGGAAGCCTCCAGGGGAAAAAGATCCATCATCCCAGGTCCTTCTACATGGCTAGTGTCCTTGTTTTGCCCCCTGGATCATTAGATTCTCTGTTGAGACCAGTGTTTGTCAACTGCAGCCACTATTGGTGTTGCTGGAGGGAGCATTTTTTTTGTCTGTGTGCAGGATACTTACCTAAAGGTCAATAGTAGACCCCTCTCCTCCACCCTCATGAATCATTGTTAAAAAACCAAAGTCTCTTATAGACCACAATATTGTATTACACTCTTCAAACTTGCCAAGAGACTGGAACTTAATTATTCCAACCACTAAAAAAGATAATTATGGACCTCATAGAGGTGCTGATTATTGCTACAATGGCAGTCATATGACATTCTATAAGTGTAAATGGCCTTACATGTCGTACACCTTAAAACTACACAATGTTATATGTCAAATATGTTTCAGTTTAAAAATCCTTTCCCATGACTAATACCTGGCATGACCCATCTGGTAACTGTAAGGGTGTGACCTCACTCTGGGTGGACACAGTGGTTCTTCAGTCAGATTGTTGGAAGATCTTGCTAGGTGTGGGGAACTTGCCAGATTGGGTAAGACAGCAAGTCAGTGGGCACATAAATTAAGCTAGCAGAGGGAGCCAGGTGTGTGTGCTCTATCCCACAGCACTTAAGTACATACTTGTATGAAGAAAGAATACACATCAAAACAAAGCATGGAAACCACTGAAACACAACTGACATTTCAAACTGTATTCTCAAGAAATACCTCTTTTTTTCCAACCATCACTGGAAAACCAGCTCTAATAGAAAAGCCATGAGCCAGGGAGTTTAAGTTTGCACATTTTCAAGTGTTCTTAATATTGCTGCAACGTGAAACTGTGAATCTGCCATTCTATATTCCTAAGTCTCAAGGTCAAAGAACCAACCTACCTCAGAAGTCTTTTCTGAAGAGGCTGAGGGAACATATTTTGAGAACAAAGGAGATGCAAATGTCAGTAAAGCAGAACAACTTCATTTTGGTGCAAAACACAGGCACTTATCCTGGGCTGTGGTATTACCTGTATAGGCAAAACATCATGTCTTCAGGTTGGTCCCCAGATTTCAGGGTACCCTCAGCTTGGCCTTTTTCCTCTCTGCTCAAGGAAGCTGATAGGCATCCCTGCCTCTCCAGATGGGTCTTTGAAAATCCTTTCCTTCTAGACCATTCTGTAGCACATATGTTACACCAGCCAGAAACAACTGTGAACACAGCTCTGTAAAGGCATCAGTTTTAAAGAAGTTGTAGGTTTCACAACATAGAAAGACACCATTTTACTTCATTGGTCAGTCGTAGGAGACTTTTAAAAACTGAGTATTTCTTTCTCAGCTTCAAAACACAGTAAGGATCACAACACCATGAGGGTATAATTACACTGTCTTACAATCCCAATTAATACAGGACACTGAAGATAGTTATTTGTGTTTTTTTAATTTATTTTGAGAGAGAGAGAGCGCAAGCGAGTGAGCACAGGCGAGGGGCAGAGATAAAACGGAGAGGGAGAGAACCCTTGATTCTCCTGAGAATAGCGAACTGTCAGTACAGAGTCCGATGGAGCTCCAACCCACAAACCATGAGATCATGACCTGAACCGAAATAAAGAGTTGGACACTTAACTGACTGAGCCCCAAAGATAATTATTTGAATGTGTAAAATTAGTAGAAGCACCTACTTTAGAAAGATTATTCTTATCTTTTGTGCTATAACAACCTGGCTTTTTATTTCTGATGATCAATAAAAAAACTTTTTCCAACACAGGATTGCCTTAGCAAAAGCCAACAACTAAACAACCAGGATGCCCAGGTAAATTTGAATTTCAGATAAATATATTTTTTAGCATCTGATCCATGCAATATTTGAAACATACTTATACTAACTTGTTGATGCTCACATGTAACTCAGAACTCTATACCAATAACAAAAGGACCATGAGCCAGAATTCTTTGGGCTGCTTGTGACAGAAACCCAGTGCCAACTGGCTTAAGTAAAATGGGAAATTAATTGGGTGATATAACTGAAAATCCAGGATAGACCTAGTTTCAGATACAGCTGGATCCAGAAGGTCAAATGACATCATCACCACTAGGTGTTTATCTGTCTTTCGCAGCATATCAGGCTAATGTCTCCACATTGCTTCTCCCAGGATGGGCTGCCTTAGTGGAAAACAGAGCTTCTCTTTCCCAATTGCTATAGTGAGTGCCATATGGAATCCTGTTGAGTTAACTGGATCATGCGCCTCTCTATGGACTCCAGGATTGTACTGGTTTCCTGCGGTTGCCATAAAAAATCATCCAAACTGGGTAGCTTCAAACAATACAAGTTTTATTGTCTCATGGTAGCGGGGGTAGGGCTGGGCTCTGTCCAAAGCCTCTAGGAGACAATCGATTTCCTGCCCCTTCCACCTTCTGGTGACTCCAAGCCTGTCTTGGCTTGTTGGCACATCACTTCATCAATCACGCTGCCTCTGTGATCACATGGCTGCTTCCCCTCTCGGTCTAAAACTCTCTCTGCCTTTCTCTCCTAAGGACATTTGTGATTGTGTTTCCAACCACCTGGATAATCCAAGACAAGTGTCTCAAGATCTTTGGTTTAATCCCATCTTCTGCCCTCTAAAGGTAATGTTCACAGGTTCTGGGATTAGGACATAGAAATAGCTTTTTGCAGGGGGTCACCATTTGGCTCATGATAGACATTTAGGATTAAAAGTCAGTGAGGAATGATGAAAAAATGGTGATGCTGGTAACTGGAGACAGGAAAAATGAATGCTGGGAAGCAAGCATAGCGAGATATATGTGATAAGAACTTTCTATTCTATTCCATTCCATTGATCTCAGGTATTTAATATTTAGAGTGTCTCCACTGTGCTGGGCTCTGTATGTGTTTGTATAATAGAATATTCTTTGGCCATAAGATAAACCCTAACCCCCCGAAAAAAAAAACAGGAAATCTTGAGGTGTCTGGGTGGCTCAGTCGGTTAAGCTTCTGACTCTGGATTTCCACTCAGATCATGATCTTACAGTTCATGGATTGAGACCCATGTTGGGCTCTGTGCTGACAGTGGGATTCTTGGGTTTCTCTTTCTATCTCTCTCTTTATCTCCCCTGCTGTCTCTCAAAATAAACTTAAAAAGAAAAAGACAGGAAATCCTCCCACTTATGACAGCATGGACATGCCTTGAGGGCATTACACTAAGTCAGTCAGACAAGGACAGATATTGTATGATTTCACCATATGTGGAATCTTAGAAAACCAACCAACCAGCCAACAACCTCATAGAAAAAGAGATTAGACTTGTGGTCACCAGAGGTGGTGGGGCCAGGAATGGGGAATTAGGAGACGGTGGTCATGAGGTACAAACTTCCAGCTATAAGATAAATGAGTGCCAGGGACGTGTAGTACAACACGATGACTAGAGCTGACGCTGCCATATGATATATAGGAAAGCGGTCAAGAGAGTGAATTCTAAGAATTCTCATCACAAGGACACATTTTACCTTCCTTTTTAACAACTGCATCTATACAGGAAGATGGATGTTGGCTGAACCTTCTGTGGTAATCATTTCACAATATATATATATATCATGTGCACACCTGAAATCTATATGGTTAGATATGTCAATCGTTTCTCAATAAAACTGCAAAAAAATCACTAATTACTTGCTGATAAATGAGGGGCACAATGGAACCCTACTTGGAGGCAAATGAGATGAAACTATGGCCCACCAGCCAAAGAAGGCAAAACCTAAAGAGGAGCCAGAGGGAACAATTAGGGGAGTTAATGGTACCTGTCCCAAACTCCTGATTGTGGTTACTTAAGGTCACTGGAAGACTAGAAAGAAATGATACAAGTCTCAGGTAAAGCCAGGGTTGGTGTCTAACACACCCTAGGCTTTTGCAGTCCTGGTCCACCGGGGCAACGGTTTAACAGCAGATTTCATTTTGGGCTATATTATTCTAAATTCAGTTAAGAGGTTTTGGCTCATAAAGGATCATTTTCCTGAATTTAAGAAGCCCATGCTCAGGTGGCAGTAAGGAATCTGGGTCACCTTTCTCAAGGTGAGTTTCTGTTCTGGTTGAAAACCATTTAGGCTGTGAGCCTTCCCTTTGGGAGTTTGCGTCTTCAACTTGTTTTTTGTTGTTGGGATTTGGGAAGGATGAGAGGAAGACGTTCCTTTCCCAGAAACCAGAGCTGCCTAGGCTCGAAGAAAAGATAAATCTTAAAATGATTCTTAGCCCTGACCGCATGTTAGAATTATCTGGAAAGCTTTATGAGGAACAAAAATGACTATATTTGGGCTCAGAACTCTGGACATGGGAACCTAGCACTGAAATACTCCATAATCTCTTAGATAAATTCAATGCCTGGTCAGAGCCGTCAGGATTAAGAACCACTGTTTTTAGAATTTTCTGGTATGGATACCTCACAGATCATCAGTAGGTGATCAGGGGGGTGTGGCCTAACGGGCTTCTCAAACTTTCAGGCGTTCAGGACGCTGTGAGTCCTTAGTGCAAGAAGGTCTCACTTAAGCAGCGTCCGAGATTCTTCCTTTTAGCCATTATAAGTAGTCTGGAGGGTCATTGCCCAAAAATTTAAACCCTGAGAGGGAACAGTCGTGGGGACGTTAGGAACTGGGAAAGGCTGCTGGAAAAGAAAAGGCAAATTTGTGAGTCTAGACCCCCGAAGTTCCTGTTATTGGCTAGCCTCTTTCCTCTGGGTAGTTTGAACCCAGACCACTGAGGAAGAAGACGCGACTGTGGCAAGGTGGGTGGCGCTGGGTGCGGTTGGCGCTACATTCCGGAAAACTCCCTCCGGACCGGGGTTGGGTTGGGGGTGCGGGGCTGAGGGGTCGTCTCTCCCCCACGTCCCATGGCTCCGCGCCGCCGCGTCCCACCTTCGCGCCTCCTCTCCGGGAACGTCGGGCCCGCCGGATGGCCGTCCGCGGAGCCGCGTCCCGCACGGGTCTCCGGAAGGCCGGGGCCGAGGCGGGGGCGGAGGGGCGGCGGGCGGGGCGCGCGCACCGTGGGGCCGGCGTCCGGGGGCGGCCCGGGCCTGGCTTCCCTGCGCTCGCGGCGCCGCCTCCTCCCCACGCTGCCGGCGCGGTCCGGGGGCGGGGACTCGCCGCTGCGGAGGCCGGAGACGCGGCGGCGCTGGGCGCGGCGCGGGGCGCACGGCGTGGAGCGGGCGAGAGCGCGAGGCCGGCGGCGGGGGAGCGGCAGGCGGCCGGGGAGCCGGGCCCGTAGCGCCGATTGGCCGCCGGAGCCGCGGCAGGAGGTGAGTGCGCGGTGCGCGTGTCCTGGCTCTGCGGCCGCCCCGGCTGCCTTCCCTCTCCCGGTCCGTCCCCGGCGCACCGCCCGCGTCTGGAGACATCCCCCGCCTTGCGCCCGGGCCGCAGCCTGTCACCGGAGCCCACTCGCGGCCCGAGGCTTCGCCGCGGGGCCGCCTCGGCCCCCGGACCCCCGGCCGCCGCGCGGGGCAGTGCGAGCTCTCTGCCCCTGCGGAGGCCAGTTGGGACGCGCGGGGCCTTTCTTTTTTGTTCTCCGCTTTGTCACGCGCGTCGGCATCCGAAGTCAAAAGCGTGCAGCCCCGAAGTCGCACTAGTGCCGGTGCCGCGGGCGTGACCCGCGCCGGCGAAGGGAGGGCGTCCGCGGCGCGCCGCTCACCTCCGCGCCCTGGCGCTCGGGCGCCGCGGGTGCCCACGTTGGCAGCGGTCGCGTCCTGGCAGGTGACCGGGAGCTGGGCGCCGGGTCCCTGGGCCCCGAGCCGCCGCAGCGCATCCGTAGCCCGACTCCGGGAAGCTCCAGGCTCCCTCCCTGACGTGTGTTTGTCACCTTTGGCTTGTGTGGAGCATCCAGAGAACTTTTGCTCTGCTGTAAAGATAGTCTCCTGGGTTTATACATAGTTGTTTCACACCCTGTGTGCTGTTTGTAATGGTCTCTGTTTCGGTAAAACACAGTAAGAAAATATTTGGTGAATGTTCTTTTTAGCGGAATTTGAGAACCATTGTGTTGGGAATGCCATGATGCTGCTGGTCATTTTCAGAGAGCCCTTTCCCAAATTTGCGTGACCAAACTTGTGTGGCTTTCACGAGTCCGAGATTCCTTTGTCTGGGTTGGGGTCTTTCAGGCCCTACAGCTCAAAATTCCACAGATGTTGAGGGACATTCCTAGGGCTGGATTATTAAGATGTCCTACAGCCTGATGAAATATTTAACAGCATTCTGGTGACTCTGTTTGGCTCATGGCCATCAGATTGACTCAAATTTAGTCAGTTTTAGTATTTCTGAAATTTTTGGAGCATGGGACCTGGGTAGCGCCGGAATCTCTTGGTGGTCGGGTCTTTGTGTGTCTCCTAGGGCATTCTAGCTCCTCCTGCTTGTGTTATAGAAGATTTAGCTCATGTGATTGTGAAGAATGAAGAAACCAGTAATTTGGTAAGACTTCCTGTCCCTAGGCCAGAACTCAGTTTTTAAAGCATCAGTGGTCAAGCAGACAGTGAATTCTTAGGATGTTTAAAGAAAACGAAAAGCTCATCCAGACATATCTTTATCTCTTATGGAGAGGTTATCACATCTTTTTTATTGGTTATGTTAAAAAATGAAGGATGGAGAATGAGAGGCTGGAGTGGTGGTAGGGGGTCGGGAGGGTATCAGATATGGACGACATTGCTTTTGGGAGCTAAGGATGCCATCTCCTTTCGGATTGCTGGTCATGGACCCCATTATTGATGGGGGAATGACAAGATTTTGTATTTATGTTATTTTTTGAGGGGTGGGGCAGAATGAGGATGGTTGACTGTGTAAGCCCAGGCTATCTATCTTCCATTGGTTTTTGTGGCCACCTTCCCCCAGCAGGGAGGAAACTGCTGACCTTATTGAAAATCCTCTGAGCAGGCAGGCTTTCTGCATCTGAAGCACAAAGGGGAGAAGGGCAGAGCCTGGGGAAGCTGGCTCTCCAGGGAAGACTTGGAGGGTGGGGTATCAGTTCCAGCAGCCCGAGTGGAGCAGGGTCCCATGGCTGGCACTTTAGTGAGAGGGAGCTTGAAGGCCTTGTGGCTCCCAGAGGCCAGGAAGGGAGGGATGAGAGGCCCAATGCCCTGGCTTTAATTTAGTTGTATTATTTTTATTACTTTTTTTTTATGACCTAATGTGAGAAATAACATCCATTATTTGGATAATGGGGGGAAAAAAGCACCTCTTTTTTGTTGTTGTTAATAATAATAAAAAAGGCTGTTTTGCACTTTTTTTTTCTTTTTTAAGTAGGAAGAACAGTCTTGATATACTTTTGTCTCACTTCAGAAGAGTGTTGAGTGGTATTTCCGTTGCCTGCCCCCTACCTCCTCCTGCAAAAAATGTTCTTAGGTTGTGGTCATTTTCTCTTCTAGACTTTTCCAATTACCGATGCCATTACGTGAAAAGGCTTGGCTTGAACTTTAAGAACTGCTTACCAAGTTCCCAGAGAGTCAACTTTGCTTCACACAGAAATTTTGTGCACTTAAAAGAATAAAGATGTGTGCCTTCTCAGATTGTTGCAATAGCTTGATCTTATTTTTCTATAAAATCCTTCAGGGCTGTGATAATAGAACTCCTAGCTAAGATTTTGAAGGTTTGTTAGTGTCTGACCGGAGATAAATATCCATAGAAGTACTATATGATTGTAGTGATACAGATTGTAGTTTACTGTGGTTTCCCAACTTTTTTGATTATTCTCATGATTAAAAAAACACAACACTTAAAACTAATTCAGTGTTGTCTGGCAGTTATCTCAATATAAAAACAGTTTTTAGCACTGCCCTGCCCGTTACTTAGAGGTTAGGTGCATGTGCTGTTTTTATGGTCTTGTATCTCAAGGCCCGGTGTGCAATTAGGGCTGGATTCATGCTTCTGCAGTGGAGGTAAAGCCCTGTTCCAAATACTCCTTGAATTTTGAGTATTTTTTGGTCTGTTTCTTGTTAGGTCCCATTCTGTCATCATTGGTTTTGCTTTGTGACGTGGCTCCTGCTGAGTGACTAGGGGTAGGAGCCTGCACCTTCCCAGGGGCGGGCTTGTGTTTGCTTGTGTTTATTGCAGTAATGTTAATTTGTGCTTTCTCCATGAATCTGAAAGCTTCAGAGCCTCTTTAAGATTTGGTTTGGTTACAGTTTGTCAGTCCACCTCGCTGTGCCTGGTGCTTCAGCAAGGTGTTCCAAGGTGCTCCTCAGGCATCTCAGAGAATGGTGACTTTGACCTTCAACATAGGGGTTTAGGATCCAGATTTAGTTTCTACTTCTATTAGCACCAGTTAGTATTTTATGGTGGTATAATTAGGATACATATATATTTGCAAGTTATTTTTATGTAATTGTTATGTTACTGAAACATAGTTGCTCTCGTGTTTTGGATAAAAATAAAATATAACTTCTAAGATTTTCTTCCCCAGCTCTGTGGAACATCTGCTCTACCCTCTGGGATGCACAGGCCCTGCTGGTAGACTCAATTTCTGTAGCCTGACAACCATAGACCAGGCATATGTGAATGGGAGTGGTTGTGTCCGCATAAAACTTTATTTGTGAGCACCCACATTTTAATTGCCTGTGCTTTTCATGTGTCATGAAATTTTATTCTTTTAATTTTTTTCCACCATTAAAAACTGTGAAAACTAGGCTTACGGGCGGCATACAGAAACAGGTGGCTGGCGGGATTCAGCCTTTGGGCTACAGTTTGCCAACTCTGAAACTGGAGGAAAAATTTGGGAGTTCCTGCCAAGATGTAGTCTTGGCATCCATGTAGGAGGCGGCCTTTCTTCAGAAAATTCCAAGTGCTGGGAAAAACAATGGATTTTGGTTCCTCTCATTCATTTCACTCATCCATCTCACTCTGATTATTTCCACTATGTAATGTTATATATGCTCATTAACTTTTAAAGTATTTTTTAAAAGTTTTTTTTGATGCGTAATTGACATGTGATATTATGCGAGTTTCAAGATGTACAACGTAATGGTATATAGTATTTGTACCTATTGCAAAATGATCACCACAATACGTTTGTCACCACAGTTACAGAACTGTTTTCCTTGTGGTGAGAATTTTTAAGATGTACTCTTAGCAACTCTCAAATATGCAGTACAGTGTCATTAACTAATCACTATGATGAAGTCTTTTCTTCATAAACTGTCAGCTTCTAGAATTGAGGAAAACATGTTTATAATTGGGGGTTGAGGAAGTGAGAGGAGGAGATTCTGTGTCCTTCCGTGGTGAGTTTTTAGAGCAATTTAAGGAGAATGCAACGGACCTGGTCATTCAGTCCTAATGGTTTAGAGCAGGAGTTGACAAACTTCTCTGAGGGGCCGGATAGTAAGTCTTTCACCAGTTTAGTCCTCATAGTAACCCAGTAAGTAGATCTGGATCAGCTCTTCAACTCTGCCTTGTAGCCACAAACCCACTGTGGGCAATAAAAGGAACAGGCATGGTTGTGTTTACAAAGCAGGCCTAGGGGGGCCTGAGGTCACTGTGTGCTGACCCCTGGCTTAGAGACTTCCTGGGGGGCATGTTAGACTGTTTTGTTTTGTTTTGTTTTTTGTTTAATTTTTTTTTTTTATGTTCTATTTATTTCTGAGAGAGAGAAACAGTGTGAGCAGGAGAGGATCAGAGAGAGAGGGAGGCACAGAATCCGAAACAGGCTCCAGGCTCTGAGCTAGCCGTCAGCACGGAACCCAATGTGGGGTTCGAACCCATGAACCATGAGATCATGACCTGAGCTGAAGTCGGATGCCCAGCCTGCTGAGCCACCCAGGCACCCCCATCTTAGACTGTTTTTAAACCCTTAAGAAAAGGTTGGTGACTGACAACTTGCTTCACCTGCACCGCGCTGGGGCACTCTCAGGTCTGTTTGCTCACAGTGGGGACATCTGCACTTCCTGCTGAACACCTCCTACGTGGCTGTCCAGGATTGTGTGAGGCCATTTTCTTTGAGAAGGAGTAAAGGTGGGGCTCTCACACTGTTTCGAGAAGCTTCTGCATCAGTGATGTTGCTCTAACAGTTTATTCTGAATTGATTGCTCTCACGTACAGCTTTTGCCTAGAGGATTAAAATCCCCTATGTGGAGGGCCGTCCGAATTGCTTGGTCAGTAGAGCAGATGACTCTTGATCTTGGGGTTGTCAGTTCGAGTCCCACGTTGGGTGTAGAGCTTGCTTAAAAAGGTCTTTTAAAAAACACAACCCAGTGTAGAAGTAAGGAAGTGAAGAAAAAAAAGTATTCAGGTGCTTCTTCTTTTCTTTAAAAAAGTAACTGGTGGTTTTTGTCTAATGTGAACATTTTTGTTTTCTAAGTAAATAATAATTCTAACCAGTAGGTTGAATTTTTTTATTATTTATTTATTTATATTTAAATATTTTTTAAAATTTATTTCTAGGAGTGAGAGAGAGAGACAGCATGAGCAGGGGAGGGTCAGAGAGAGAGGGAGACACAGACTCTGAAATAGGCTCCAGGCTCTGAGCTGGCAGTCAGCACAGAGCCCGACGCCGGGCTCGAACCCACGAACCGCGAGATCATGACCTAAGCAAAAGTCGGACGCTTAACCGACTAAGCCACCCAGGCGCCCCGGTTGAATTTTTTTTTAAAGTTTATTTATTTTGAGGGGGAGAGTGTATGAGTGAGGAAGTGCAGGGGCATCAAGGCAGGGGCAGGGAGAGAGAGGGAGAGACAGAAGCCCAGGCAGGCTCCATGCTGTCAGCCCAGAGCCTGATGTATGACTCCATCCATGAACCTTGAGGTCATGACCTAAGCCAAAATCAAGAGCCACTTAGCTGACTCAGCCCTCAGGGGGGCCCCCACTAGGTTGAATTTTAAAAATTAAGCCAGGTTTGGGGGGCACCTGGGTGGCTCAGTTGATTGAGCATATGGCCCAGGTCATGGTCACTTAGTTTGTGGGTACAGGCCTGACATCAGACTCAGAGCCTGCTTCAGACCCTCTGTCCCCTGCCCCCGCCCCCTTCATGCACGCACATGCATGTGTGCTCTCTCTCTCTCAAAAATAAACACTAAAAAAATAAAATTAAGCCAATAGATAGAATTTGTAGTTTTTTTCATGACTTCTCCAATTTACCAAGAGACTTTCAATGCAGAAACACACCACTTTCTTTTTCTGCAGGAAGCCTGGGGTTTCACAGAGCTCGGCTGATTTAGGTTAATCATTTTTCAGTAGGTCAGATGCTTCTAATCCAATATGAGACAAAACATTCCAGAGCCTCAGTTACAACCAATATTAATATACCTGAGGCCGTGTGTCTCCTACCTGTACTGTCACCCCCTAGGTCCGCAGCACTTTCAAGGTAAAGGAATGAGAGTGTTTGAGGTACCTGCCACCTGTACTCTGTGGCTCTGAGTTACCGTCTCTGTTCAGGCTTTGGCATTTCCTGTCTGTAAGAGCCCTTCTATTTTCAGCAGTCCTGGAAGGCAGCGCTGAAGCACCTTACAGGCCAGAAGTTCAGGGCTAGTCTTCCTTCCCCATCTCACCCTCTTACCTGGGTGGTCCTGTGTCCACTGGGAGCTCAGGGCTTTCCTAACTGTGCCTTCCGGGGGACTGCACACCTTCCTGGCCAGCCACTCACTGGGTCCTAGTGAGGGGCTTCCTCGAACCTCTGTCTTTCATAACGTGGTCCTGGTCTGGGATGCTCACAGCTGCGGCGGCGGCCGGCAGTCAGCACCTGGTGATGGTGGTTGCTGGCCTTTGGTCGACAGCAGAGTCAACAGGATGAACACATAAGAGTGGTTCCTGTAAAGCAGCATGGTGATGGAAGGAAGACACTTGTCACCTTTTCTCTATCAAATGAGGAGACTAGCTGTAGAAATGGCTTCTTAATCCTCTTTTCATCTCTAATAATAACAGTAATAATAATAATAGTCAACATTTATTGAGCAGGTACTATGTGCCACATGTGGTTCTAAGCCCTTCTCATATCTTAACTCGTGTAACCCTTACAGTAACCTTGTGAGGAGGACCGTGGTGCCCAGATAGGTCCTGTGGCTCTTGAGAGGTGGAACCAGGGTCCCACACTGGCCAGCAGGTTCCAGAGTGTGTTCTGTTAACACTGCCCTGAGCTGCTTGCTTGCTGCTAGCCCAGCACCCGTCTCTTCGTGGTTGCTCAGAACATTTTTAATTAACTGGCTCAAGAAAGGAGAATATTGAATGATCATCAGAATACTTCCTTTGAAGTGAGAATTGAGTCTATATTGTTTGCAGACTTGTGGTCTACCCATCCATTGACTTCTATCTACTGGGATAACAAAACCATACAAGGGCCTCATCTAGAAATATAGTCTTAGGGAATTAAGGATATGATAGAGATAGGCTTTAGAAGCCTGAGGTAAAAACAGATTTTTAGTAAAGGTTGATGACAAAACTGACCAGCCATTACAAACCCCCCCCAAAAAAAAAACCCCAACCTGTATTTTTTTACCTCTTACATCAAAAGGGAATTCCAAGTGGATGAAAAATTTAAATAAATATACAATATCATAGGTATGTTGAGTGGAGATGAGGTAAATGTATTTCTAAACTTAGAGTAGAAAATGTCTAAGTATAAATAAAATCCAGATACAATAAAAGACTGACATGATTAGATTAGTTTAAAACCACCACCCAGAACCAAAAACGAAGGGCAAAAAATTTCAAAGAGAAAGAGAACAAATGAAAAATTGAAAAAAAAAGGTAGTCCTGTGAAAGAAGATTTAACAAAGAGCTCTTATAACTCAGTAAGATGAGCACCAAAGTTTAAATATGGGCAGAAAATATGAAAAGACATTTTACCAAAATGAACATTCGAATGACCAATAAATGAAAAGATGCTCATTTATGCTTTTAACTAAAGAAATGTATTTTTTTAAATGTTTTATTTATTTCTAGGAGAGAGAGAGCGCGCACGAGCAGGGGAGGGTCAGAGAGAGAGGGAGTCTCAGACTGAAACAGGCTCCAGGCTCCAAGCTGGCAGTCAGCACAGAGCCCGACGCGGGGCTTGAACCCACGAACCACGAGATCATGACCTAAGCAAAAGTCGGACGCTTAACCGACTAAGCCACCCAGGCGCCCCAAAAGAAATGTATTTTTAAAAATGTTTTATTTATTTCTGAGAGAGAGAGACAGCGTGAGCAGGGGAGGGTCAGAGAAAGAGGGAGTCACAGACTCTGAAATAGGCTCCAGGCTCTGAGCTGGCAGTCAGCACAGAGCCCGACACGGGGCTAGAACCCACGGACCGCGAGATGACCTGAGCTGAAGTCAGACTCCCAACCCACTAAGCCACCCAGGCACCCCAGGAAATATATTTTTTTAAACTATTTATTTTGAGAAAACAAGCGAGCCAGGATGGGTAGGTGGGAGGAGCAGAGAGAGAGGAGAGAGAATCCCAAGAAGGCTCTGCACTGTCAGCACAGAACCCTGCATGGGGCTTGATCACACAAACTGTGAGATAAACTGAACTGAAATCAAGAGTCGGATGCTTAACTGACTGAGCCATCCAGGCGCCCCAAGAAATGTATTCTTAAGTAGACTCCATGCCCAACTTGGGGTTTGAACTCACAGCCTTGATATTAAAAGTTGCATCCTATACCCACTGAGCCAACCAGGTGCCCCAGGAAATGTATTTTAAAATATCATTACTGATATGATTGCCGAAGGTTAAAAAGTTTTATTTTGTGTGTTATTGTGTGACAGAACAGACATTTCTCATACTAGTGGGAGAGTAAATTATTGGAACTGCTTTGAAAGCCAATATAATGAGATCTATCAAACATTTTTTTAGAGAATTTGGATTTATGAGAGAGTTGCAAAAACAGTACAGAAGGTTCCCAGTCACCTTAATTAATTGTTGTGTCTCTGACAGTTTGTCAGTCTTTTCCTTGTTTTTCATCATCTTGACACTTCAAAGAGTGCTGGTCAGGTGTTTCATAGAAGGTCCCTCAGTTTAAGTTCCCCTGAACTTTACTCCTAGTGCATTGTATTAGGTGGTATATGATGTCAGTGTGGCTCAGTAATGCCATTTATCTTGATGACCTGGCTAAGGTGATGTCTGACAGGAGTCTCCACTATGTGCCCTTTGTAGTTTGCTAAATGTTTGGAAGGCAATAAGATCTATAAAATTTTTTTAATGTTTATTTATTTTTGAGAGAGCGAGAGCATGCATGTGCACAGGCAAGCAGGGGAGGGGCCCGAAAAGGGCTCTGTGATGTGGGGCTCAAACTCACAAACCATGAGATCATAACCTAAACTGAAGCCAGATTCTTAACCAAATGAGCCACCTGGGTGCCCCGAGGTTTATCAGTTTTAAATGCCTATGACCCAGCAGTACCACTTACTGAAATTTGCCTACACCTGTCTGTGATTTAGTTCATCACTTGCAAAATGAGGGTGACCAGTGGCCCCTTCAGAGCTGATGGGAGGATTCAGTGAGTGCTGTATTTGAAACACTTGATCAGTGCCTTACACCCAGTAAGCTCCTTGCTGGTTCACCCTCTCTTCCCAGAGCCCCTGGAAGCCAGTTGTGTTTGGAATTCAGAATTCAGAGGATAATAAGATGTGCTTATATATTACATGACAGCCCCAGCAGGATCTGCAGCAGCACCCCATAATCAGACACTAATCCCTTTGCAGCAAAACATATGAATATTCACATGAAGGGAGAAAGATAAAGACTGTAAGTAGTTTCAGGTGAACTTCTGATCAGACCTTGATCTGAGTTTGGGTCAGGTTTTATTGCTGGTTAAGTTTTTAAAAGTCCCTTTGGGTTTTTAGAGCATTTTGGATTTCAGGATTGTGGATAGGGACGGCACACCTGGATAGGAGTTTACAGACACAGACCTGGATGTGAAAGGGTGTTCGTGGCAGCATGCTTAGAAATAAGCCTAGAAATGGGGCGCCTGGGTGGCTTAGTCGGTTAAGCGTCCGACTTTCGCTTGGGTCATGATCTCGCAGTTCGTGGGTTCGAGCCCCGCGTCGGGCTCTGTGCTGACTGCCAGCTCAGAGCCTGGAGCCTGTTTCAGTCTGTGACTCCCTCTCTCTCTGACCCTCCCCTGCTCATGCTGTCTCTCTCTCTCCTAGAAATAAATAAAACATTAAAAAAAAAAAAAGAAATAAGCCTAGAAAATCCTGAATGGTCCTCTGCAGGAGACTGGTTAAATAAGTCGTGGCACAGTAGTGCCCCATTCAGACCTTTTAAAAGAAAAGGGCACATCGTCATATGCCACTAGGAAAAGTACGATAAAGGTGTATTACTAAGTGATTAACGACATTTACAGAACAGTGTGAATGATCTTGTTTGCATTTAAAAATCTGTATGTCATTGCTCGTTTATACATTAAGAAACATTTAGAATGACCTCTGGAAGAGTGGCTGTGTGTTAGAATTCCCCTGAGAAGATTGAAAAATACCAATACCTGGGCCCTTCTCTGAAGCCATTGAATTGGAGGGGCGACTGGGTGGCTCAGTCAGTTAAACATCAGACTTTGGCTCAGATCATGAACTCACAGTTTGTGAGGTCGAGCCCCGCTTTGTCAATACAGAGCCTGCTTTGGATCCTCTGTCTTTCTGTCTGCCTCTTTCACTCTCCAAAATATTAAAAAAGCCTTTAAAACCGCTGAGTTGGGAGTGGAGGAGTGGGGCCCGTGCTTGGGCCCCAGGTGGTGGTGGGCCCCAGGTGGTGGTGGTGCCCAAGGTGAGGGTTGACATCACCTTGAATACGAGGGGTGCTGATATCAGGTGGGAAGAGGGAGACCTTCCAATTTCATACTTTACTGTGTGTTTTTCTCCCCAGTTGCACTTGTAGTTTTATATTTATTTTTTTAAGGTTTAAAACGTGTAGAAAAAGACTGTTGTGATTGAAATCAGATATAAGGCAGTGGAAACACGTTATTGGCAGAAAACGAAGAATTTTCCAGAAGTTCAGGATTTCTGAGCATTACTCTCCTTTAATATGCACAGTGCTTGCTGATTGCAGCTGATAATCGATTTTTTACAAAGTTCTTTTCTGCTTTCATCCGGAGAGACCAGAAGCTGGTGAGGAAGACCCCAGCAGAGGCTGAGGTCAGTTCTGAGCTTCAGCATTCTGGTGGTGCTTTATTTCGGGTGAGTTGTGAGGGTGCGCATTTATCTCCATTGAGACTCCCACACTAGTAATAATTTTTCAGAAGGAAGAGGTCTCCTGGCGACACACTTCGATAGAAATACTTTAGGGCGCGAGCCGGCCCCATCAGCTCCTCGCTGTGCTTACTCCCGTGAACTTAACCTGGAGGTTGAGTCCCGCGTGGTCTTTCCTCCCCCCCTCCCTTCCTCCCTCCTGCCTCCCTTGTGGCCCACACCTGGCTTAAAAACCTCCCTATTCTCAGAAATACCCTTTATTGTGCGTGCCGGCCTCCCTCTGATAAGGTCCTGTTTTATCTAGCTCAGCAAAGCCATCTGGAAAGGTCGGCTTTACTTGTGCTTTGTGCCCAGTGCTGTTCTAGGCGGACCTGGTCTTGGGCTGGAGCCCACGAACAAAGCTGCTGGCTCCCTTCCTGTAAGCTGTGTCTGGGTCTCTCTGGAGAAGGGGAGTCCTGCTGTGTGTTTCTCCTGCTAAGTGGAGAGAGAAGCAGGCATTCAGAGCAAGTCTGGGCCAGCGCCTCCTGCTGGCAGCGCCCTGCAGGGGTGAGGGGCGGGGTGGGGGGTGGGGGTGGGGGTCCACCGCTGTTGGGATTTACTCGGCAGGCATCCACAGTGCCAGGCTCTTTCCTGGCTTTGCTCGACAAATGCTTTAATTGGGTGTTATTAGTAATTCTGTCCAGCGTGAAAAACCCTCTCTTATTAAGACTCCAATCAAAAAGGCCTCTTTGGAGAATAATGAGAAATGGATTTTTTCCCCCCTAAAGTGGCATGGAAGCATTTAATATTTGCTACTGCTGTTTACAGAGATGATTAATTCCCAGCCTGTACTGGAGAGGCAGGTACTACACTTGTCCCCATTTTACAGAGAAGGAAACTGAGGTGCACAAGAAATTCTTATGTGCCTGTGGTCTCGATCCAGCAGATGATGGGTGTTCAGGATGATGCACCCTCCCATGGGCCTGTCCTGGGGAGCCTGGCCCACCAATGGGGGTGTCCGGTGGAGGGGCGCACACCAGTGTGGGCTGTGGGGGGGAGCGCTGTCCACATGGTCTTCTTGGATGGCTTCTCGTCTTAAAGGCAAAAATGCCTTCCCATTGGCTGTGACAGTGGCCGTGGCCTGCTTTGGGTACAGCACTGCTGGTGTGGCGGCTTATTTGCTTGTTTTCTTTGACAGATTCTCACCCAGCCTTTGAGATGATGGGACTGGGAAACGGGCGCAGGAGCATGAAGTCGCCACCCCTGGTGCTGGCCGCCCTGGTGGCCTGCATCATCGTCCTGGGCTTCAACTACTGGATTGCCAGCTCCCGCAGTGTGGATCTCCAGGTGTCCGCTGGTTTGTTCGCATGGGTGTCCGAATGTATTGAAAGTTGCCAAGTGGTAGGGTCTTAGGGCTTTGCCATTTACCGCCCCCCGAAGCATTATGCTCAGCGGTTTGTGCCCTCGGTACCCTGAGTTTGGGCCTCCACATATCCACACCCCCAGCCTGGGGCTGGACTCCGCCCACCAGCTGTGCCCTGGGGTGAGGGAGGACCTCTTTGTGATTTAAGATTGCTGCCCCTCTCTGCTTTTAGTCAAGCCACTGGGGCTGTTCTGGGAAGGCCACTTACTTGATTATACTGACCACAGCTTGTCCAGTTCCCCAGTCCACCCTGGGTCTCAGCAGTGTTGGGAATGTACCTGCATCATGGGTGTGAGAAATGTGTGTGTAGAGCTACCACTTGTTACTGGCAGCTTAAGGATATGAATTTTAGCTTTCCTTTTTTATTGTTGGCTATTGCAGGTCAGGCAGGTGTTAAGCAATGACAGAGACTCTTGTTGACCAGTCTCTGACTCCCTTTCCTCACTAGGCCTCCATCTTGGCCTCCCCACACCCTTTCTGTCTTCAGCTGGCCCACCCCACTTAGCGAAGAATCCTGCTAAGTCATTCCTACCTCCCGATATCTGATTAGGCACCTGCTCCCTCTTCCTTGAAGTCTGAGCCCTTGGCCTCCTGTTAGCAAGAGACCCCCCTGCCCTTCATGTTTTCCTCTTAATACTTTCCAGCCACTGACCCCTCACTCTGTTGGCTCTAAACCTGTAGCTGTGTTAGATGTGTTCACAGTGGAGCAGTCTCTCCCCTACTGCATAGACATGACTCCTATTGGCAGGAATCCTGAAGCAAGTTTTCCTTGCCATGTTAACTGGTGTCAGAATACTTGTTAACAGTGCTTTACATACATTTGTACACAAAGTCTAAGTTTGGGACTTCATTTTCCCCATTTCCTGGGTGGGCAGACCGAGGCACAGAGAGGTAAAGTACAAGAGCAGTTCGGATTCCAACCCAGTCTTTCCACTGCTGGTGTGGGGGCTTTCCAGTGGCAGAGCTTGGGCTCTTAGCCATGAAACCCCATCCCATCTGAGCATCCTCACTCCTGCCTACCCTTGAGGGGGGTGCTTTCGTCTGATCTTCCACTGGAGCTGTTCTCTCAACAGATGTGGGCCTGGTGTCCAGTGTTGAGGCACTGAATTTGTCTTCAGAGGTTTTGTCTGCCAAAGAGTTAAGTGCTCTGTCATCAAGGGAGGGAAACGGAACTAAATATTTGAGCACCTGCTAAAGCATGTGGCACTTTATGTACTTCCCTCATTCCAGCCTCCTGGAGCCCCTGGGAGGGGTGTGGTGGTACTTCCTTGGAGGTTAGTGGCCATGAGGAAGCCCAGAGGAGTGAATCCCTCTACTTAGTAACACTGTTTCTCTAGAAACCCCTGTCGTAGTCCTGCACGTTTCACTTCCAGTATTGTTCTTAACAGACAGAACCCCTTAAAGCACATTTTTGGGAGGAAGTGGTTTATTCTAGGAAGAGAATTTGCAGACATTCCATGTGGGCTTTGCAGAACCTCCAGAGAAGGTGTGTGGCACCAGGCATCTGCACAGTTAGGAAGCGGGGGTGTCCGACTGGGAAGGGGACCTGGGAGGGAAGGTCCAGCAGGGCTGCCCGAGGGGCCCTGCACCGCCTGCGTGCCGCCGGCTCTGGGCCCTGGTGCCGGCATCAGGGAGGGAGAAGGCCCTCAGGGTCCGCGCGGGGTTCTCCCTCACAAGCCCGTGGTGTCCCTGTAGACGCGGATCCTGGAGCTGGAGGGCAGGGTCCGCAGGGCGGCCGCGGAGAGAGGCGCGGTGGAGCTGAAGAAGAACGAGTTCCAGGGGGAGCTGGAGAAGCAGCGGGAGCAGCTGGACCGGATCCAGTCCAGCCACGACTCGCAGCTGGAGAGCGTCAACAAGATATACCAGGATGAAAAGGCAAGGCCCGCTTTGGTTCCCCCTCGCTTCTCCAGGTACCAGTTGAGACACCATCGAATTGCTCTCCATGGGAGAATGAGCGACCACGTGGGGATTTCTGTGATGATGTGGAATGGGCCTCTTAATCGTTTTGTGACATATTAACTTTTTTCTGTGCTGTACATGGCATCTCTGCCTTATTAGTTTTAGGCGTGGAGGTTTGTGTCTCTTCATTCCCTTCCCCAGTTTTACCCACCCCCCACCCTCTATCCCTCTGGAAACCACCAGATTGTTCTCTGTCTATGAGTATTTTTAGGTTCCATAGGTGAGTGAAATCATAAAGCATATTTGTCTTTCTCTTGATTTATTTCATTTGGCACAATAGCCTCTAGGTCCACCTGTATTGTTACAAATGTCAAGATTTCATTCTTTCTTTATGAATGGGTAATATTCCATTGTATATTTGTACCACGTCATCTCTGTGGATAATATTCCGTTGTATATTTGTGCCACGTCATCTCTGTGCCTTCGTCTATCCACGGACACTGGGGTTGCTTTCATACCTCAGCTATTGTGAATAAATGCTACAGTGAACATAGAGTATCTTTTCAAATCAATATTTGTATTCAGGTCAATACCCAGAAGTGGAATCGCTGGATCACATGGTATTTCTGGTTTTGATTTTTTGAGTAGCCTCCATATTGCTTTCCACAGCGGCTGTGCCAGTTTACATTCCCACCAGTTGTGTGGGAAGGTTCTTCTTTGTCCACATCCTTGCCAGCACTTGTTGTTTCTTGTCTCTTTGATTTTAGCCGCTGACAGGTGTGAGGGGATATCTCATTGCGGTTTTGGTTTAGAGAACTGCTCTTTTCACATACGACATTCACAAATGTGTATTTCTTCTCTGGAAATTTTTCCATTTTCAGTGTTGTAGTAAAGTGCCTCCTCATTTTTCTTAACTTTTCTTATAGGTGGGTGGCACTGTTTATGCTCCTTAAATCCCCTGGAACTGATTAGAATAGGACGTAGACATCCCTCACAGTGTGGACACAGAACCCCTTAAGGCGGATTTC
Organism: Proteles cristata cristata; assembly: GCA_017311185.1. NCBI lineage: Eukaryota > Metazoa > Chordata > Mammalia > Carnivora > Hyaenidae > Proteles > Proteles cristata. The sequence goes on along the minus strand of JAESUZ010001312.1, from coordinate 798,989 downwards.
GGGGAGAACGAGTTCATTCTCCAGTAATAGAGTGTGCAGAAACTCCTCATGGGCTTTACTGATGTGCAGAGAAGGTCTCGGCCCTCAGGCCTCTGGTGGGTCAGGAAGGAAGTGTGTGGTGGGAACTGGGGAGTGTTGGGCCGGAAGGGGACCCGGGAGGGACCAGAGGACTGGGCTGAGATGGGCGCCTTCTCTGACCAGGGTCAGGTGGTAGGGACTGTCCGGCCCGTTGAGTGCTTCCTCAGCACCCAGCGGGGTCTAGAAGCAGTTGTTCCTGTGTGCAGGGAGTGAGGAAAGATAAGGGGGACATTTCATCTGTCTGCCTGCGTGAGCACTTCTGTGTGTACGTCTGTGTGTCATCTGAGTCTTGAACTCTCCTCCTTAGGAAGATTGGTCTTATACCCTGAGCCTCTGGCCTTTCTATGTTTTTATTTTTGAAGTTTTTTTTTCTGAAATGGTAGCAATGGAAGGTAGGATGGCTGTGTGTCCGTGTGTGGTGTTTGGTTGTTGCTCTTAAGTATCCTGTTTTCATTTATTCATTTTTAACATTTATTCATTTTTTTTTTTTTGAGAGAGGGGGAGACAGAGACTGAGTGAGTGGGGGAGGGGCTGAGAGAGAGGGAGACAGAATCCAAAGCAGCTCCAGGCTTTGAGCTATTGGCACAGAGCCTGATGTAGGGCTCGAACCCACAAACTGTGAGATCATGACTTGAGCTGAAACCCGATGCTTCAGTGACTGAACCAACCGGGTACCCCCCCACCCCAGCACCTTTTTAATGTAAATATCTTTGTTTTCTTAACTCCATCAGTCTACCAAGTGCTTTTGAAATTTTACTGGCCTGTGAAATCCAAAATTCTGGGAGTGATAATCTCACTGTGTTCAGTCTCCTCCAAACATCTGAGTATTTCTGTTTGTTGCATGAAAGTGTGGGTGCATGTTTGGGTGGGGAGAAGGAAAAGAGGTTGCAGGTTAATTTCTGCTTGTGGGCATTCTGCTTGAGTGTGTGCATACACTAATTTGGCTCCAGACCTCTGTAAAATGGGCTGCAAACAACTAGGCTTCCTGTATAGGGTGGGCACACTCCTCAAAGAAGGTGCTGCATAAAACCATTTGTTACAGAGATTTCTAGGTAATGCAGTCAGTGAAGCATCATCCCACAGGTGAGTCCTCAAGATAGAAATGCTGGTTCATTTCAGTCACAAACTTGGAATTGTTTGAAATATGATTGAGCTCTGGAGTTCTTGGAAAGCTCTTCCAATATAGGAAGAAATGAGAGGAAACATCTTCCGGCCTGAAAGCAAGTGACTCTTTCACCTTGGTTCTTTTTTTTTTTTTTTTAAATGTTTGATAATTTTTGAGAGAGCGCAAGCAAGGGAGGGGAAGAGAGAGAGAGAGAGAGACAGAGGATCTGTACTGACAGCAGAGAGCCTGGTGCAGGGCTTGAACCCATGAACCACGAGATCGTGACCTGAGCCAAAGTTGAATGCTTAACCTACTGAGCCACCCAGGTGCCCCTCACCTTAGTTCTCAATACTTCAGTTTTATGGCTTCTTTTTAAAAGGGGGCATAATGCAAGGTCTTAGCTGTCCTGCCCCACACCCAATTCAAGAATTGTTTGGGGATTCAAGGTGGGGGGAGGCTCTTGTATTTGCAATAAACAACTTAATGGTAGGGGCACCTGGGTGGCTCAGTCGGTTAAGAGTCCAACTTCAGCTCAGGTCATGATCTCACGGTTCGTGAGTTCAAGCCCCACGTCGGACTCTGTGCAGACCCTGGAGTCTGTTTCAGATCCTGTGTATCTCTCTCTGCTCCTCCCCCACTCATGCTCTGTCTCTGTCTCAAAAATAAATAAAACAAACAAAAAATTTTTTTTAACAACTTAATGGTAGATGCTGAAAATTGAGGAGTCACAGTAAAGAGGATGAAACACACATGTAAAAAACAGACAGCCAGCCTCTGGGGAAGAATAAGAGTCACTTTCCATTTGGAGTTTTTAACGTTTAGAATATATGATATAAAGTTTGTTTAATTTGGGGGGCGCGAAGGCTAGTTTCTTACTTCTAGGAGGATCTGAGCTATAGCTTGGTGTGGTGGTAAAAGGCATGGGGTGTTCAGTCAGGCGGACCTGGGTTCAAATCCCGTTTTCCTTAGCTCCATGATATCAGGCAAATCACTTATGTTCTCTGGGCCTGTTTTTTTAGCTCTGGAGTGAGAATAACAACAGAATCCCCATTATAGTGTGACTGTGAGGATTCTGTGAGATAATATTTATGAAAGGCTTAACACAATGCTTGACATGGACTAGAAGCTCAAAACCGGGTAGCTAGTGTTATTACAACTAGTCCCAGTGATCATAGTTAACAATAATAGCACAGAATTAGGGGTAGTAGTAAACCCCAGCATCAGTAGTGGTAATGCTGTTCTTTTTGGTAAGACTTTTCCCCCCCCAGATTGAAACCATGAAACAAAATTGCCCTGCCTTTAAGAAAGGATTAAAAATATGCTGGGGTGTACATGAGAACAGAGAGCGAACAAAGCAGCTGGGCCACAGGAAGAATGCAATAAGTGACAGTCACCACGCCAGTGACGAGAGCTCACGTTCACAGAGTCTCTTCTTAGCCAGGCACCAGGGTAAGAATTCCACTGGGATTGTGCCCTGTATTTCTCTCAACGGCCTCATGAGATTGTCACTCAGGCTTACAGAATTCACAGCCACGCCCCAGAATGAGGTCTAGACCCTGGACCACCCACAGGTGGGCCGCCCTTGGCTCTGTGAAGACACAGGGCCATGGGCGGGGGGTGGGGGTGCGGCCCTCCAGAGCACACCATTACCTGAATAACATGGGGGCATGGTGGGGCTGCAGGAAACAAGTGTGGCCCGATTCCACAGTTGTCGAAATAGGTGATGGGACCCTGTATGTATCTCTTGTGCTTCAAAAGACCGTGGTATTCCTGCTAGCTCTCCTTTGGCCCTCATTCCAAATTTTCCAGCAAAAATACCTGATGCTTTCAAATATGGCCAGGAAGTTCCCAGAGAAGTAGGGCTGGTCTGTCACCCCAGTATGTTATCTCTGTTTTCTTTTTTTTTAATTTTACGTTAGGAAGGTAGTACTTGTAGTTTGAATTGGAATGAGGCTCTTTCTCAGAATGATAGAGGGTCATCTGGTGGTCTAATAGATCCCCTGGTACACACAGCCGTCGACCACCTAAACTGTGGTTAGTAGCTCCGAGGAACTGAAGTTTGAATTTTATTTAGTTTTAACTACATTTAAATAGCCAAATATGGGACAACACAGGTGTGAATGATAGAGGCAGAACTCTGTAATAAGGCTGGGTTCTGCTGCTGATTAGTAGTCCTGTTCTGCAGGAGAGCATTTGGGCCAAGGCTTAGTCTCCTTTGCTTCTCTGGTGTCTTTGCCCTTTCTCTGTTTGGTTCAGAATTGGGCCTTGTGAGGGGCACCTGGGTGGCTCAATTGGTTAAGCGTCTGACTCCAGCTCAGGTTATGATCTCATGGTTACGGGTTTGAGCCCTGTGTTGGGCTCTGTGCTGACAGCTTGGAGCCTGGAGCCTGCTTCAGATTTTGTGTATCCCCTTTTCTCTGCCCCTCCCCTGCTCACGCTCTTTCTCTCTCTCTCAAAAATAAAATAAACATTAAAAAAAAAAAAAGAATTGGGCCTTGGGAGGTGAGGTCACCTTGTGATCGGGCGACTAGTCCCCCTATGAATGCGCCTGTCACTCACTAGTATCGGTTATGGAGAATTATCAGTTGAGCTTATCAAGTTGGCACTTAGGAACGAACTTGTTGTGGAAGTTGTTTTCGAGAAACCAGGCCTTGCCAGGTAGCATATCACAATCACTTGGGAGCTTATGCAGGCAAATAACAGGTTCTTAAAAACACACTGGGTCAAAGTCTCTGGATGTTGGGCCTTAGAGAAAATCGAAGTTTTCCAAAGGGTGATGCACACACTGTGCATGTGCACAGTTGTTTCTAAGTGCTTGGTCCTTGCGATGCTGGTAGCTTATCTGAAGACCGATGACGGAGATGCTGGGCATTTTGCAGTATTGAATTTTTAAAAATAAAATTGCCTTATCAGGGTTTTTATTTTTATTTCTTTGACCCTTCCTCAATGAAATGATTTTAAGTAGAGGAAATTAGGTTACGGGCATTATGACTAAGAGATACAATTGTTTTTCTTTTTTGTAAGTTTATTTATTTTGAGTGAGAGAGTGAGTGGGGGAGGGGCAGAGAGAGGGGAAGAGAGAGAGAATCCCAAGCTGGCTGTGTACTGAAGCACTGACTGAGCCCAATGCGGGGCTTGATCTCATGAGGTGTGAGATTGTGACCTGAGCCAAGATCAAGAGCTGTCTGAGCCACCCAGGCTCCCCAAGAGATACAGTTTTTTAAAAATGATTTAGCAGTGTTGTTATGATGTAATTGATGTGAATACTTTTTTTCGTAAGATATTTCTTACATCTTTAGCCACGTTTACTGGAATCCTGGAAATTTTTTAGGACGTGTGCCAAGTTGGAAACTTACTGCTCACTACTTTCCCCCAAGGTTGCCAGCTCCCTGAGGTAGGAGTATGGCTGTGTGTGCAGGGCCTCAGTACCAAGTCTGGCTTGCTCTGACACCCCTGCCCACATCACCCAGCATGGGTGGGCCAGTGTGAAACCTCACGTGAGCCCTGGATAGCTGTGCTGTGGTGCTGTACTAAGACAGAACAGTCTTATTTTGAAAGCAAGGAATGCAGAGAAGTCAAAAGAATAATAAGCTCATACCTATGTGCTCCTCCACCAGAAACTATTTAAAACAAAAAATATTGCAAAGTTAAGGTCTCCTGTAGTCTCCCTCTCTGTTTTTTCCCTCTTCCTGCCCAAAGATAGTCACTATTACTAACTTTTTAAAAATATTGATTCCAGTATAGTTAACATACAGTGTTGTGTTAGTTTCAGGTGTATAGTATAGAGATTCCCCACTTCCTTACATCGCCTGGTGGTCATCATGATGAGCTCTCTCATCAGTCCCTGATTGCCTGTTTGACCCATTCATCCCACTATTAAGAATTTCAGTGGTTATAAGTTTGTTACATGTATCAGTTGGCCAGAGAATTGACTGGTCAGATTCTGTCTTGATAATTTGAATTAATCCTACTGACTTTTTTTAATGTTTATTTATTTATTTTGAGAGTGGGGGAGAGCATGAGCAGGGGAGGGACAGAGAGAGAGAGAGAGAGAGAGAAGGAGAGAGAATCCCAAGCAGGCTCCACTCTTAGCACAGAGCCCTACGTGGGGCTCGATCTCACAAACCATGAGATCATGACCTGAACCAAAATCAAGAATCAGACACTTAACTGAGCTATCTAGGCACCCTTCTGTACTGATTTTTTAACATTTGAACCAAAGCTTCTGATTTTTTAAAAAAAAAATTTAATGTTTATTTTTGAGAGAGAGAAAGAGACAGAACATGAGCTGGGGAGGAGCAGAGAGAGGGAGACACAGATCCAAAGCAGGTTCCAGACTTTGAGCTGTCAGCACAGAGCCTGATGCGGGGCTCAAACTTACAGACCGAAAGATCATGACCTGAGCCGAAGTTGGATGCTCAAACCAGCTGAGCCACCCACGTGCCCTGATTTTTTTTGATGGTAAACACTTCACATGAGACTTCAGCTGTTCCTTGAAGATGGACCTGTTTTCATTTCCCTTCTTTTCTGCTTCCCAGTCTGTTGCAGAAATAGGTATAGTTAAGATGATTTGACTACATGAATACAATTATGCGTGTTAACGTTTCCTTCTATAACTTCTGGTATAGTTGCTTCATGAGTTGTCAATATGAGAAAGGGATATTCAGTTTTTGAAACAAACAAAAACATGATTGTGTAAGTCAGCCTTAACAAAAATGTCTTTTAAATTATCAAGGGATTCCTTGGTGGCTCAGTCAGTTGAGTGTCTGACTCTTGAGTTTGGCTTAGGTCAGGGTCTCAAAGTTCATGGGATTGAGCTCTGTGTCAGGCTGTGCAATGACAGTGCGGAGCGTGCTTGGGGTTCTCTCTCGCCTTCTCTCTCTGCCTGTCCTCCTCATGTGCGCACGCGCGCTCTCTCAAAATAAATAAACTTTAAATGACAGAAATACTGTTATTCTGACAGTTTTGAAAATAAAAAAAGAAATCCCCTGTACTTCCATCACTCAGAGATAACCACTGAGAAACCTCCCTGCAACACTCTTTTTAAAACATGCAGGTTTACATCTAAACTTTTAAAAATCATTGTTATATTCAAGTTTTTGTAAATGTAAGTATGCTTTGAAAATAAGCAGGGGTGGGGGTTGAAATGAGAAACACATTTGAACATGTTTGGTTTTTGCACATCATTAAAAACCCAGAAACTCTTGGCTTATTATACCTTATGCACTTAGCGGCTGTGGGGTGACCACTTCCAAATGAGAATATTCTTCCTAAATGTTTGCTGAAGGGAATTTTGTAGACTCCCTTCATATCTAATTGGTATAGGCGATTGTATTTTGAATATGAAGATATCCATGTCATTCAGGTAAATGGGATTATGTAGACTTGTGTTGTTCTGGTAACCTATTGTTGCATCAGAAATCACCGCAAAACAGATTTAAAACCTTGGTGGCATTTATTTTGCTCGTTTGGGAGGGCTCTGTAGAAAATTGTCTCTGTTAACGCATTTCTCCGTGTGGGTGTCTGAAGAATCGCCTGAAGGTTCCCTCCCTCCTATGTCTGGTGTTCAGTGACACAAGACCTCGGTGGGGTCAAGACCGTAGCGCTTACTTTTCCCACATGGCTGTGAGGCTTCCTTGAAGCAAGGGGCCTGGGTTCCCAGGGTGCCATCCTGACAGGGAGGGAGGGCTTGGGCCAGAGGAGGTTGTCACCTTTTGTATTTGTTTCCGGGGGCTGCTGCATAGCAAGTTCACCCAAGCCGATTCCTTTCCTGGTTCCAGAGGCTGGGAGCTCCACTTCAAGGTGTTAGCAGGGCTGTGATCCCTCCTTACCCGTTTCTGGCCCCTGCTGTGTGCTGGCCCCAGTCTCCGCCTCCATCCTCACCTGGCCGTCTTCCCTCTGGTCTCTCTAACTTTGCTTCTTGAGTCCTGCTAACTTGGGGAACCATCCTTATGACTTCATTTTACCTTGATTATATCGGCATAGACCCTGTTTCTAAATGTTATTCTCAGATTCTGGGTAAACATGAATTTTGGGGGTACACTGTCGAACCCACTACAGCAGCCTTGTATTGGTTGCTTCAGAAGTCAGCAGGGTCACTGCCTTGGCATTCCCAGGAGCATGTCACTAAGGCTTGCCCAAATTGAAAAGGGTGGGAGCCTTCACTCCTCTCTTGCACTGTGGGAACAGTATCAAGGCCTTGGGGTCACGTTTTTCCTCCACCACATGTTTGGTGAAATACTTTTGTTTTTTTTATGGGTGAATATATTTTTACATATCAAACAGCTTGGCTTTTTTTAAAACATTTATTTATTTATTTTGAGAGAGAGAGGGAGAGGGAGAATCCCAAGCAGGCTTTTTGCTGTCAGTGTAGAGCCTGCTGCATGCCATGAACTCATAAACTGTGAGATTGACCTGAGCTGAAATCAAGAGTTGATGCTTAACCAGCTGAGCCACCTAAGCGCCCTTCAAACAGGTTATGTGTTTTTGTTTTAATGTTTATTTACTTTTGAGAGAGATATATATAGAGAGACAGAGTGTGAGCGGGGGAGGGGCAGAGAGAGACGGAGATATAGAATCCGAAGCAGGCTCCAGGCTTCAAGCTGTCAGCACAGAGCTCCATGTGGGACTCAGACACACGAACCTTGAGATTGTGATCTGAGCCGAAGTCGGAGACTTAACCGACTGAGCCACCCACGTTCCCCTCACACAGGTTATTTAAAAAATCTAAGTAGAAACAGATCCTCAGACGTTAGTTTTTGCCAAAAGCTAATGGACATTCACTTACAAAGATCTGCTTCTCTCCTAAAGATGGCACAGAGTGGTTCAGCCCAGTCTTTTATTTTGTTGTCAGAAGGCTGATTGATGTCTTCCGGTCTGAGGACCTACCAGGATCTCCGGTGCCCTACCCCCACCCCAACTAGTTGCTGCCCCACAGCCATGAGGTGGCCCTAAAGACACATGAGGGGCAGATTACACTTAGTCTCTGAACTGCTTGGAGGAGTCTCACAGAACCTGAATTACTCAGTGGCATTGGGCCAGGGGAAGTGGGGCTTCCTGCTAGTGAGTCAGAAATAGTGTCCTTTTCCATAGTTGTGTTTGTGACATCCTTGCTGCGCTTGTTCTTGCAGCCATTTTGACTTTTTACTTATTTGTCAAAATATGCAAATTAACACTGCTGCGTCAGGAAGAACATCAGCTGAATAATACTTCACTTGTAGTGGAAGTAGATTCCTGCATCATTCCTGAGGGGAAACAGCTGACCTGGAAAACAGCAAGAGTGCTAAGTGAGGTCCTGAGGAGGGGATGCGGGCAACCTGTTAACTGTCGCGTGTCCAGAAAGAGAAAAGCTTACAGAGGTGGCTGGAAAGCTGCAGGGACAGCTCACCTCACCTTTGTCACCCACCTGTGTGACTCATGCATGCACTGAGGTGGCCTCAGTGAGCTTCCTCGGTGAGCTTTCAGTCCTCTCTTGCACAGTAAAGCGGGCAGGGGAAGGCTCTAGAAAGCGATATTTGAGAGTGTGTGTGGTCTGAAAACACCCTGCCTTTCAGAGGGCTTTGCTATTGTAAGGGATCGGTTAGTAGGAGTTTCTGTGATCTGTGGGGCAGTGAAAGCCGGGTGGGCCACAGTGGTTTGGCTTGTGGGTTCCTGTGCAGTTTTTGAACTTGGGGCTGGGGCCATTCCTCTCCACTGTAACTGAGTTTGTTTCTAAAAGTGACTTTCTAAAGAGGAAGTGACTAACGTTAAGAAGTCTGGTCATTTGTCCTGCTTCCGGGTTTTCAGAGTGCTTTCACACACAGGCGCACCCTTCATTGCTAGAGGTTCCCATCCTTAGCTCTGAGCCACAGGTGTGGACTGGGCCCCGGAGAGGTCATGCGCTGGCTCCCAGACCTGCAGAGTGGCCTGTGGGGCTGGGCTCTGGTTTCTGGGGCTTTCTATCACCTGGGCTTTACCCTGCTAAACTTTCTTAGAGCATTCAGTGTTCCAGTTTTTTCTCTCTGGGGTGGCTTTTCTTGTGCCCCTGAGAGCATGGTGATTTTCTTTCAGAGGGATAGTTTTCTCGGGGGACCAGAGTGGACTTGGACATATAAAAATAGTTTCTTTGATTTTTATACCCTTTCGTTGCTGTGATTGATGGAAGAATCAAGTGTTCTAGAACAGCTTTCCTGTTTCCCATGTCAGCCTTCTGTCTGTCCATTCAGTATTTACTCTGCCAGGCGCTGGGCATGTGCCCACTGGTGGAGTAGGCTGTGTATGTTGTCTGCCCATTGAGTGAAGGGAACAGATGAGTAAGTGGGTCTGTCAGGGCCCAGTTGCAGACAGAGAAACCATTCTAACTATTTTAAGCAGAGAGAGTTTAGTGCAGGGAAGTAGGTGCCTACAGAAGAGAGGGAAGGGTCTGGAGGAGCATCTCATCCTGGGGGGGCCTCTTGGATGGCTGGACCATGAGGCTGCCACTGCAGCCTTAGCTCAGAGCCGGGGGCACCCCTCTTCTTGCTCTGTTCTGTACCTACAGCCCCCTAACTGCACAGCATTTCAGTGTCAAGTGAATGCCTCCCATTGGAATCTAAACCCCATGGGGAATGAGTCTGGGAAATGTACTTTCGCGTTAGAGCCTTTGCTATTCAGGAAGGCACAGTACAAGTTAGTTGTGTGCTGCAGACACGGAGAAGCCAGTCTGCCACGTCCTCTGGACAGGCAGGGCAGGATGACCCTGTTCTGTACTGCATGAGCTGGGGGAGAGTCCCCTCCTGTCTTTACCTGGAGTGCCTGTGTCTCTCCCAGGGTGTGGGGAGGTGGGAGCAGCCCCTGGTGGCTGACCATGGGGGGTGGGCAGCGTTGGGCAGATAGAGCAGAGACACCCCTTTAAGAGGTATCTTTTAACCACTCAAGAGCTTGGACTTGAGTTTGAGGATGGGAGCCATCACGTGGGTTGAGCCGTTGGTAGAACAAAGCAGCCGGCTCTCTGGGGGTTTGAAAGGCAGGCCTGGGGCCTGGGGGGAGGCAGAATGGAGGTGAGCAGCAGGGAGAGGTGTCCACAGGCCCTGAGACAGTTGGGCTGTGGAAAGGCCTGTGCAGCAGCAGCAGGAACACCGGGAAAGGGAGTCCATCGGAATTCTGTCTCCCTGGAAAAAGGGTCTGTTCAGACTGTAAATTCTCTGGTTTGCTGACTAGATGCAGCCTTCAGACAGCTTCATAATTAAACTCGAGTAATTTATCTCCTACGCTAGAAAAGTGTGTGTTAGGAGAAACCACAGAATATGTGACCCTCCCATGGACTCCCTTTTCTGCACTGTCCCTGGATTGCAGGGGCGTCCCCTCCTTCCTGCCCCCGAGGGAAGGGACCTGGGATTGATTCCAGCAGAAGGCGCAGTGCGGACTTGCCAGGGCGGTGAGCAGGTGCGTTTTCAGTGCATCGCTCTCCTGTGTCTGCGGAGGTGCCGGCTCCAGACTTGGCTTCTTCCCAGAAGGAGCATCTCCATCCTCCTTATGGTGCCAGGTGTTGGGGGGTGGCTGGCTTTTGTCTGGCTGGAGAACTAGACCCTATATTCGCCTCTGAACTTCTTGACCCCGCACTGCAGGACACGTGTTTGCTATGAAATACATACAGGACACCTGACCTACCTGTCTCTTCATGGATTTTCTCTTTGGCCTGACAAGTGGGGCTCTGGGATTATTTGTGCTTAGGAACAGCGTGTGGGTTCTGTCACCCCATTTACATCCTTTTTTTCCTTTCTCTCTAGTCCCCCAGTATCTGTTTGCACCTCTTTGCAAAAAGTCCAGATTTGCAAAGTCATGGCCTTTTCCACAGGTGAGGGTGGAGAAGTTGTGCAGATTCCCATTTGGGAACAAAAGGACCAATGCCCGCAGGAGGGGCTCGGCCCAGGGCTTCTGCGGCCCCTCATGCCAGCCCTGCAGGGCCAGTGGCGGGGTTTCTGTGGCTGGTTGAAGAACATCGCTGGTGCCGTCTGTGCTGCCACGGGTGTTTGTCTTCCTCTGAACACAGAGATGGAGATCTTCAGTCCCTACCCCCAACCCCCACCCCTGTGTGGGGTGCTCTCCTACTCAGGCCTGGCTTCCCAGCTGCTGTTGGGATGGGAAAGTGGGATGACCTGAGGCGTAGGTATGAGGGACAAGATGAATGGGAGCTGCTCCAGGGGAAAGGGACCCAGAGGGCAGCAGGCAGTTGCTGACAAATCCTGGGTTTGTGGACTTAGCCTTAGTCAGTTGCTGGAGAAGCATCAAGGAACCTTCTGGACTTCCTGGGACAAGTCCTGTTCAGGTCCTCCTGGGAGTTCTTTTTGACCCTGACTACTGCAGTCCCTGTGTGGGTTTGACCTAAAAGGCAGTTGTGACAGATGCTGGGGGGGCGGGCCAGTCTCCTCAGTCTGCACCCCCTCCTCCTCCCCTCCTTCCACCTCCCTGGGGGTGGGCCACTGTCTGTCCAAAGCCCCTCCCCTTGCCGTTGTGCTTGTCACCACACTGGAAAGTGGACCTTGCTCTGCAGAGCTGGGGCTACCTGGTGACCTGTCCGGTTGATCCCAGAGTCAGCCCAGCCAGCTTGGGGGTGGGGGTGTTGTGCTTCCTTCACGACAGAGGACAGACAGCCATTCTGTGTGTAGACAGCAGCTGTGCCCTGCGTATAATGGGTATTTTCCCAGATGGGCGTGTTTCTCTTTACCAAGCTTCACCTGGAGTTTTGCTTAGTCTCCCCATGACCTTCTCCCACAACTCCCTGGCTTGAACCCATTCTGCCCACCCACCTTCTGTGCCCCCCCCCCCCGCAGCCCCCACTGGCTGGGTCTTCCTCTGACCCCCGGAATGCGCACCCTCACCCCCGGTCTCGTATCGCCCCTCGCCAACTCCTGCTCTCTGGCATCCACGCCCTCGCCCATTCATTCCCTGCCTCGTGCTCTTTCTGGGGGTTTGCTGTTGTTTTTTATTGTGCTGAAATGCACAGGAGATAAAACGACTATTTTAAACGTATTTAAATGCACAGTGCAGTGACATTAGTCACACTCCCACTGCTGCGCACCCGTCGCACCACCCGCCTCCAGAGCGTTCTCATTGTCCCCAATGGAGCTGTCCCCACTAAACATGAATGCCCATTCCCTCCCCCTCCCCTGAGTCCTGGCAGTGGGTCGTACCTCCCGTGTGTGTCTGAGTCTGACTGCGCTTACACTTCTCACCTAAGTGGGATCGCATGGTGTTTGTCCCTTTGATGTTCCCTTTGACGTCTGATGTTCCTGTCTCAGTCTGTCCCCCTCTCCACATGCACGCACGGACACTCACTCCTGTGCCCCTGCCACCTGCTGGACCTGGAATCAGGTCCGGCTGCAAGTTCCTGGACTTTCCTATACTTTTTGGGGTCCTGGCTCTAACTTCTGAGAGTAGGTCTTGCACGTGGTGCTTAGACCCAGCCTCTGTGAGGGCCTTCCCTGTGGGTTGGGACGCAGCTCTGCTCTGCTGCGTCACGTGTCCCTGCGGCCCCTCCTTCTGATGTTTGCAGAAGGCCTGTCTGGGGCCAGGTAGCAGTGTGGATGGTCCACATTGGTGCCTCTGGCCTGGGGCTCGTGCTGGATACCTGGTGCATACACCAGGAAGGTGTGCTCAGTTCTGGAATTCTTGTGGCCTCTTGGCCGGAAGGCGGTGTGCTTCCCACAGGCCTGTCCCCCTAGCATGTGTCCCACAGGGGCCATGGGTGTGAGGTGGTCAGGGTGGCGGGCCGTACTTTGCTGGTGATGTGAGTGGTGCTGGTATGAGAGTGTAATCTTAGCAGGGTACCATAAATAAGTAATAAATAAGTAATTGGCGCTTCTCTGCCATTGGATTCACTCTCTGCCTGCCCTTGTTTCTTTCTTTTTAAAAAGTTTTTAATTATTTTTAAATTTTTATTCAAGAGATAGAGCAAGGGAGGGGCAGAGGGGGGCGGGAGAGAGAGAGAGAGAGAGAGAAAATGAATGAGAGAGAGAATCCCAAGCAGGCTCCATGCTCAACCTCAATGTGGGGCTCAAACCCAAGACTCTGGGGCCATGACCTGAGCCCAGATCAAGGGTCGGTAGCTCGACTGAGCTACCCAGGCACCCCTCAAAGCAGATTATTTTAATAAGCCAAGTACAGATGGCAGAAGTCACCTTTTCTCATTTATTATGTGATCTGCATCATGCTTGCAGTGAGTGTTCCAAAAGTTAGGATTTTAAAGATAGTCATTCATGTCTTATGGAGTTTCTAGAGAGATAGCATTTATTGTCAAATTACTACTTTGAAAACTTACTATGAAATGTTGAGCTTATTTTTCTAGGAATCTAATGTAGAAATAATTTGATCACATCTACTCATTTCCCAGAATAGAATGGTTATGATTAACTTGTATGTGGGTGATTCATCTGGAGGTCTTCTGAGTTCAGTCTCCAGTTACACACACACACACACACACACACACACACACACACACACACACACACACACACACACACACACACACACACCCTCCCCCCCCCCAAAATGGGAAAAACAGTTGGGTTGTTTGGAGTAGCATATGTAATTCATTTAAAAAATAATATTATCTAATACAGGCTTTTTTTCTTTATATTGAATCTCCAAAAAGCTAGAAGCATTTTCATTGTTTCCCATAAATGATTTAAGGAGATTTTCAATAAATATAAAACTGCACATAAAATATCTTGATGAAGTTTTATGATCCTTTGCTCATTTAGTTGGGCAGAGTCTGTACTTTCCCATGCACAGTAAGCAGGCGGGGGAAGAGAACTAAAATATCTTTTCTTAGGAAGAATAGAGTCACGTGGGACACAGAGATCTCAGGTAGTTGGGGTCACAGCGGTCTCTAAGCCTTTCTCATCCCTCAGGTAGTTGGAGACTCCAATGTGGATTTCTTGGAGTAGGGCCAAGGGGAGTGAGTGGAGAAGGAACAAGTGAAAATGCCATGATTTTTGTAGAAATGGTTTAGCCACGAGAGATCTGCTTTTGAAGATTATCAGGGTGCAGTCTCTTAAATGCCCCTTTTCCTTTTCTTTTCTTTCTTTTTTTTTTTTTTAATGTTTAGTTTTGAGAGAGAGTGAATGAGCTGGGGAGGAGCAGAGAGAGGGAGACACAGAATCTGAAGCAGGCTCCAGGCTCCAAGCTGTGAGTGCAGAGCCCGACGCGGGGCTCAAACTCCCAACCCGTGAGATCATGACCTGAGCCGAAGTCACACACTTAACCGACTGAGCCACCCAGGCACCCCTCTTTCTGTGTTTTGTGTCAGCACCACTGTTTGGAGGGAAGGTGGTATCCATACCTGTGCCAGGTGGGAAGTTCAAGTGTACAGTTCCACTGTTGTGCAGTCCAGCTCTAACCCTCACCTTGCAGTGCAGGGACTCTGGACCCATTAATTGCTAATGCTCTTCCCCTCTGCCAGCCCCGGGGAGGCCATCTTTCTTCTTTCTGTTCCTGTGACTGCTGTAGACACAGCACATGAATAGAACCCAACCATATCTGTCCTTTTGCAGCTAGCTGATTTTGCTTTGCACGCTGTCCTCCAGGTTCTCCCATGTTGTGACAGCATATAGCAGTCCTTTTTTCTTTTTTTTTTCAAGGCCGCATGGTATTCCATTAGATATAGATCCCACATGTTCTGTATTCAGTCTCTTGAAGGTGGCTGGCTTCTAGCTCTTGGTGGTTGTAAATGGCGCTGCTATGAACACGGGGATACGGATATCTTTTAACTATTCTGCTCTGAGTTGTTTTGGCTGTAGAGTTAGAAGTGGGACTGCAGCAGCGATGCCGTGGTCGTCTTTCGTGTCTGCAGCTGAACTTGGGCAAGGCTTTTCTGAGCTGTGCAAATCTGACTCCCTGCTGTGGGAGTCTCCCCCCTCCCTCACAACTTGCCACTCAGAGCTCTCTTCTTTCCCACACCTACCAGAGTATCTGCAAACACCCCTCAGGGCGATCTCTCCTGGAGAGATTAATTGTCCAGATACCATTACTGTGACTTCCTTCTTGTTGTGCCAGAAAATGTTCTGTGTCTTCAGAGCTCCCAAAATAAACATGATTCCTTTGGCTCCATTTCATTTCTGGGAGCACACCCCTGTACTGCAGAAAGCCCTGTCCAAGCCCAAGAAAGAGTAAGGGATGGACAGAGGTCCGGGAGGAAGCCAGACACAGGAGGTGGCAGGGCTGTCATCATCCACCATAAGCAGGCCGACAGGTGTGTCCAAGATATGGGCACCCTGTCCCCTATGTGTGTGGGGTCTTGCAGACTTCGTTGATTATGATGAGGTAGGACACGTTCACATAGTGGCCCGGTGCACAGCTCTGTGTGTGTGTGTGCAAAACAACACCTTACCTGTGTGATGTGCTCTACCATAATATTCTAGTCTCCTCTTTTTCAGGTTTTCTGTTGCTTTTAGCGCTGGTACAGCCCGCAAGCCTGGTATTCTGCTGACGGTTTAGATCCCAATTTGGCAAGCAGTGATCACCAGCTAGCTTTCTGGATTGGGTCTGCTGGGGCATGGGTTTAGGCATTGCCTGTTTGCCGTGAAGAAAGCCTCATGGCCTTGAGTCTCTCATCAGTCTGTGCCTCAGTTTCCTGTCCTTTAAAATGGGATACTCAGTGTGCCTGGGTGGCTCAGTCGGTTAAGCCTCCGACTTTGGCTCAGGTCATGATCTCACGGTTCGTTGGGTTCGAGCCCTGAGTCGGGCTCTGTGCTGGCAGCTAGCTCAGAGCCTGGAGCCTTTTTCAGATTCTGTATCTCCCTCTCTCTCTGACCTTCCCCTGCTCCTGCTCTCTCTCTCTTTCTTAGAAATAATAAAACATTAAAAAAAGTTAAAAAATAAAATGGGATCCTCTGCTGTCCATTCCTTAGAACCTGGTGTGGAGAGTAAGTGAGCGGGTAGATGAGGAGAAGGGTGCCTGGTGAAAGTGGTCAGCTGCTCTCACTCGGGGGTCGTGTGTTACATTACACTCCTCACTCCTTCCCTCACTGTGTCCTCTGTTTTCACTGTTCTCCTGAGCCCTGTGTGGTTCTTGCTCCTCTGTTTTCAGCCTTCCCAGTTTGCTGTACCCTCCTGTGAACCCTCTTTCCTGTCCACCCCCACCCCAATCCCTTCCTCTCCTCTGCTAGTTCAGGGTGTGGTCTGACCTGTGGCTGCACCTGGGTTTCCCCAGAGAAAGTCCGGAGACCGTGGAGGGGAGCACGTCCTGGAGTCCAAGTCGAGCAGGAGTATCCATTTACCCCTTGCTCTGGTTACAGGCTCTTGTTCACAAAGCAAACCTGCCAACATGTGAACTCCTTTTTGGGCTGCAGAAGTATCTGCGTGCCCATCCAGAGGGCTTGCTGGGTCCCTCCCAATAGCTGCTGGGAGGTGGGGGCAGGGGTGGGGGGGCACTGCTCCCTTTTTTTCCAGTAGGGACATCTTATCAAGGCTCTTCTAAGTTGTTAGGTTGTGGGTGTTTGATTTTGTGTTTATCTTCCTTGCAGGCGGTTTTGGTGAATAATATCACCACAGGTGAGAAGCTCATCAGAACCCTGCAAGGTGAGTTCTAATCCCCTCTTTAACACCAGACATTAGATCTTTTAGGAAAAACCCACCTTCCCTCTTGTTCCTCTGTAGCCAGTGGCTCCCATTCTAATCTAATGATGGATAAGATCACAAGTAACCAAGTAATCTGGTTTTTTGTTTTGTTTTGTTTTTAATGTTTATTTTTGAGAGTGAGTGAGTGTGGGAGAGGGGCAGAATGAGAGGGTACAGAGGATCCAAAGCAGGTTCTGAGCTGACAGCAGAGAGCCCAATGTGGGGTTCAAACTCATGGACTGTGAGCTCATGACCGGAGCCAAAGTCAGACACTGAAGTGACTGAGCCACCCAGGTGCCTCAAATTGAGTAATGTTTGGTGTACTCTTTTTGCCAAACTATAGCTCCTTAAAGAGCTTTTCCTTTCAAAAATGTTGTTGAACACATTACAAGGTGTTACTGTTGTAGGATTTTTTTTTTTTTACCTCATTACCCGGAGTTCTTTGTCTCCCCGCTTTGAAGAGGTGGACACAAAATAAAATGAGCAGCAGGCAAAAGTTTATTAGAGCATACAATTAGAAAGGAAGAGTAGTAGGAAAGCTGTCTTCACGGAGAGGGGACATTTGAAAGTGAATGCCTGAGGACTGATGCAAGGGTGCTTATTTAGTAAGGTTCTGGTCAGCCTTCCCCTTCCTGACCCCTTGTTCCTTCTCAGGTCCTACCCTTACTGGCTGGATAGCTCTAGGGCTGGTCCATTCCTGACTGGCTCGTTTCCATCATGTGAGGGGTGGTCTATGGCCAGGCCGTTCCTTGTGGGTCATATGTCTTATGGTCTACCTGTTTTTAGTTAGGTCTTTTGTCAAATTCCTGAGGGGAACCTGTGGGGGAGTAGGTGGTGTCTGTTACGTTCCTAAGAGGAACTTTATGCCCAAGGGGCTTTGCTGTCATGTACTCCCAGCAGTGTTCCAAAATACAGGTCTTTTCCCCCACCCAGGAACCTCAGGTGCTTTTACCTCTCTGTATTAAGTATGGAAGAATTCAGATTCTCAACTTTTTGATAGGTTGAGAAGGTCACCTTTCATATGTCATATGATATATATAACATACATATATGGCATATATAGGATTTCTTTCAGTGGGGCTGCCCCCAATTCAGAGTTTCTTTAAGAAGATTGTAAAAATTATCCAGCCCAACTTAATTCCATTTCTTTGCTGCCCTGATTCAGCTTGGCACTCAAGGCTGGATTTCTGTCAGGCCCAATGAAGCAGCAGTGGGGGCAGTAGTGGGTGAGCCCGTCTGTGCTCGGCTCTCCCTTCTGCTGGGACTGGAGTGCTCACAGCCCGGATGGCCCTGGAGAATGGGAAATCATGGAGCACTGGTCCCCTCGAGGGCTGACCTTTGCAGGGGGTAGGAGACTACTCCCATCCCCCTGACCCTCAGTTCTGCCTCTGGGATGCAAAGGTTCGTCTGCAACCACAGTATCCAGAGTGGTGGCCAAGAACCCTGTGGCCAGCGTGCACTTGAAATGTGGCTCATGGGAAGGAACTGGAATTGACATTTTTGTTTAATTTTCAGTAAGTTTAAAACTGAAACTTGACTCCATTATTGAGAACACTGTTTTTGGGTCTACTTTTTAAGGGTAAATTTTGTGAAAGCTAACTTCACATCTAGAATTCCCAGGGTGGATTTAACGTCTGCATGGAGACATGCTATGATTGTCCAGCACATAGCGTGAGGGAGAGAATATAAAATATTCATAATTTTTTATATCCATTCTGTGTTGGCATGATAATGTTGCATAGCTGTCGAGTTAAATCAGGTGTTTTGTTAAAGTTCATACTACACCTGGTTTAGTTCTTAAAAATGTGGTTTACCGACGTGGCTTACATTGTAGTTCAGGGCATTGCACGGGGTGGGGCTAGAATCCTAGTTCTGACTCTGGTTCTAAGGAGCTGAGGAGGAGAGACGCAGGGTCACACGGAGTTCCGTGGGTCACATGACTGCTGAGGCCTTTGCAGAGTTGCCTCGTCTTGTCTGGCCTTTGCAGATTTATCTGTGTTCTGGATGTCAGTATTTTTTTTTTTAATTTCTAGGAGAGAGAGAGAGAGAGAGATAGCATGAGCAGGGGAGGGTCAGAGAGAGAGGGAGTCACAAATTGAAATAGGCTCCAGGCTCTGAGCTGGCAGTCAGCACAGAGCCCGATGCAGGGCTCGAACCCACGAACCGTGAGATCATGACCTAAGTGGAAGTTGGACGCTTAACCGACTAAGCCACCCAGGCGCCCCTGGATGTCAGTATTTTTATTCCTTTCATTGCCAAACAGTGTTCCCTTGCCCCATACTCAGTTTGATTATGGGAATTTCTTTGTAATGTTTTATTTATTCGTAGAGACAGAACATGAGTGGGTGAGAGGCAGAGCCAGAGAGGCACACAGAATCCGAAGCAGGCTCTGGGCTATGTGCCTATGCGGGACTCGAACTCACAAGCCGTGAGATCATGACCTGAGTGGAAGTCAGATGCTTAATCCACTGAGCCACCCAGGCGCCCCAGGAATTTTTTTTTAAAGTGAGGTTTACTGAGGTGTGATTTACTCAGTAAAGTGTACCCTTTGAAGGTACACTTGACCACCAGAGTTGAGACCAGGCCCTGTCCCTCTAGGAGGTGCCCCCCAACCCTTCGTAGTCAGTCCCCTGCCTCAGCCTCAGGCATCCACTGTGGTTCTACAGCCCTACAGTTTTAAGTCTTTGAGCATGTTCTGGAAATGCTTGCAAGACTGATCCTTGTTGCAGTGTGTTTCAGCATTTCATGGAATCCTTCACTTTTATTTAATTTTATTCTCCCCCGCGGAGAGCCATGTAGATACGGAGTGATGAGGACAGACTTCCAGGATGCCGGTGTGCATCGAGGGCTGCGGCCCGGGCCCCGGTGGTGGCCATCTGGCCACTCTGCTATCACCTCAATGGCAGCTTCCCTTTCCTGCCCAGACTGGTGCTTTGTCAGGTGCTGCTTTTTTTTTCTGCAAGGCTTTTAGGAGCTGAAGGGCAGGGCAGCAGGGATGGACTGGTGCGTTTCCTCAAGGAGAGCTGCTGTGTCCCAGATGGGGTCTGGATGCTTAGAGGAGTCACTGGCCTGGCGGAGTCACAGGAGGGGCCTCTGGTGGGGGGGTCTGGTGGCTGAGGTCGGGGTTCGCCATGAGGGGCTCCCTCTCTGAGCACATGTCGAAATAGTGTTTCACAGGCTGAATGAGTCTGCCAGGGACACAGTGACATGTGTCACCTTGTGGGACAGCTCAGGGTTTAGGATGTCCAAGACAGAAACAAGTGAATAGAGCCCCCTGATGCATTTGAAGGGTCAGAGGTCCAGAAGGAGACTTAAGTGAGAGGTTTGGAAAGAAATGAAGGTGCAGCTTTGGGTTGGGTTGCTGATTTCCAGGGCTCCTCCATGGTTCTGGAATGTCCTCAACCTCTCTCCTTCCCTGCTGTCCCGTGTGCCACCGCCCGCTGTGTTCCCATGCATCCGCTGTTGTCACGCCGGCTGTGCCTGTGACCTGCACGATTCTGGGTGCTCCTCTTGGCTCAGACCAGTTGAAGGCCCTGCAGAAGAATTACGGCAGGCTGCAGCAGGACGTGCTCCAGTTTCAGAGGAACCAGACCAACCTGGAGAGGAAGTTCTCCTACGACCTGTGAGTGTGTCTGCACGTCTAGTGCGCACCCCCTGGGGGCTGGTGTGTTCTGTGCAAGGGGGCGGGCAGTGGCCATAAGCTAGGCTCCCCCTTCCCGCATTCGGACTCTGTGGGAGGTCCAGTCCTTACAGGGGTGTCCGTTAGAACAATGTACCTTATTATGTATGTGTGGGCAGTGCCTCAGAAAGCTGTGGATAAACTAGTGGTTCCTAATACAAAGTAAACAAGGGGGAGGTGCTCCTTAGCAGGAAATGACTTTATCAACTCACTTCTTATTTTACATAAAATATTTTTAAAAATGTTTATTTTAAGAGAGAGAAAAATCACGAGTGGAGGAGGGGGAGAGAGAGAGAAAGAGAGGGAGAGAGAGAATCCCAAGCAGGCACGGGGCTTGAACCCGCAAACCATGAGATCAGGACCTGAGCTGAAACCAGGAGCCGGCTTCACCGACTGAGCCTCCCAGGCACCTGCTTATCAGCAGACTTTGTAAAGTTACATAAAGTTTGAAAGTGCAGGAGTACTGATGGTTAAGTCAACAATCGAAAGCTTTTAAAAACATTTTCCTGACGTGCTCAGATGTGCCCCACGTCCATCTCCTAGACTGACTGGCACTTTGGTGTAATAATTGCTGATTTATTTCTGTGTGTCAGCATTGTGGGTGTTCTGTTTCTTTGAAAAGACTTCAGTGTTTTTCCATATTTCTGCAGTGAGAATGGAGTACTTTTATTTTTCAGCTTTACTGAGGTATGATTGACAAATAATCATTATGTAGATATAAGGAATGAAGTGTGATCTTTTGATATGCCTGTACCTTGTGAAATGGTGTCCCCGATCAAGCTAGTTAACTATTCCTAATCCTTCTGTGTGTGTGGTGAGAACACTTACAGTCCACGCTCTCGGCAGGTTCCAGGTTCCAGCATGGTATTACTAACCCCAGCCACCATGCTATCCATTTCTCCAGTTACAATAGTCTGCTCTAAGCACATGGCAACTTCCGTTGCATTAAAAAACCCTATACTTCTACTTCTCGGAGTGTTTTTATGATCAAAACATAATGATAAACTTCTAAAAAGTTAGCTAGACCTCATAGTAGGATAGTATAAGGCAACTTAGAGACTGGAGAGTAAGTTGTTGTCTGTGTATTTTTCCCCATAAAGGCAGAATAATTCCCACACAGGGAGTCTCGGATTCACAGGCAGCAGCCACATAGGAGCCCGGTCCTCTTTTCCATTTGCTGACTTCTCCCTAGTCCTTGTCCGAGGCCATACAATTTCTCATGTAATGGTAGTCACCAGTAACATTTTAAAATCATTTTTTCCACGTACTTGCATTAGGTATAAATAAAAGTCCATACTGCTCCAAAATGTCGTATCGTTAAAAATGGTTGGTTAATATTCTACAATATCCCTGCTTCTCAGTCCGGCACCTGTGGCAGACATCACTAAGCAATCACTGTACTTGATCCACATACTGGCTCGCAAGCAGGCTGTCTCCCTAGAGCACTGAGGGTTGCTTTCTCACATGAACTGTGTGTCATCTCATTTGCACGCCATGAGGAAATAGTTTGCAAAAGCCACTGTTGGAATGCAACGGCAGCAGTCTGATGATCCATGTCCAGGATGATAGGGTCACGTGCCTCGATAGAGCCCTGTGTTGTGTACATTCCATTTACAGTGACTCCACCCGTTAGAATAATCACTGGTAGCCAAGTCCTGTGTGGCTCTTTTTAGTTCTAGTTAATGACTGAATGTTTACTACACGTGTGGAAGAGCAAACTAACCCAAAGCCTTCAGGAAGTTAACACTTTCACAGTCCACGTGATCTGCGTCTTAGAATTGGACCTTCATCTGAGCTTGTTCCCTTAATGCTGTTGAGCTGAATGTGGAAAGCTGAGCTTCATCCACAAGGCTGGGAGAGAGGCTCTTTGAACTTGATTTTTGCAGGGCTGAGAGCAGGTGAAAACAGTACAGTATTTCTCGTTGGTAGGTTTTTAAAGGTTGAGGAATGGCTGTGCACCTGTTCATTTGCTTCTGGGATATTGTCTGGTAACAGTGAATTGGAATGGTTAGTACTTTGAGGATAGAGATATCTTCTTGTTCTCTGTGTTTAGGCTACTTTGTTACTGGTCTACCACCTGTGACTTGTGTGTTTGTAAGAATTTTATTTAAAATGAGTTTTTCAACAAGTCTTCTCTTGTTCTTCAAGCTCTCCAAGGTCAGGAAGTCTTTCATTGTTTCTGCCTGATGCCATTCTCTCCATGTGGATCATTGAAACCCACTAAGTCCTTTGAATTGAAGGGCACATTACAGGAGTTCTGGGTTGAAGGCACCCATACCTGGCTCTGAAAGGCCTGTGACTCAACAATGGCACAGAGCCAGGAAACCCCAAGTCTGGCTTCTGGGTTCAGCTTCATCACTCCCTCTCCTCTGACTCTGGTCAGTGTCAGACATTCATGTCACATCCCACTTCCCTTCTTTCCTTACCTCCCACCTCCTTACTTCCTTACTTCCCTGTACAAGTGGGTAATTCTCCCATCACTTTTCAACCCTGACACACAAGATACTCTGAAAATAAATCCTAGGCAGAAAGCTACAGTGATGCTTCAGAATATTTTAGCTAAATGGGGGCTCAGTCTGAATTAGATTAGATGCTCCAACAACAATTCTCAGACACCAGCTGGGTGGGTGTCCTGCTCAGTTCATTTTTATTTTTTAAAAATAAATCTTCAATTTTGGAACAGTTTTAGGCTACAGAGTTGTCACAGAGAGTTCCTATAAACTGCAGACCCATTTTCCTCTACTGTTAACACTTTTACATGGATGTGGTATATTTGTCACAATTAGTCAACCAATGTGGATACGTTATTATTAACTAAAGTTCATACTTTATCTGTGTTTCCTTAGTTTATCCCTAATGTCATTTTTCTTTTCCAGGACCCTGCATTACACTTTTCTTTTTAGACTTGTAATCTTTTTTTTTTTTTACAAATAGTTTATTGTCAAGTTGGTTTCCATATAACACCCAGTGCTCATCCCTACAAGTGCCCACCTCCATGCCCATCATCCTCCTTCCCCTCTCCCCCACCCACATCATTCCTCAGTTTATTCTCAGCATTCAGGAGTCTCTCATGGTTTGCCTCCCTCTCTCTCCCCCACCATTTCCCCCCTTTTCTCCCCCATGGTCCTCCGTTAAGTTCCTCCTAATCCTCCTATATGTGCAAACATATGATATTTGTCCTTCTCTGCCTGACTTATTTCACCCTCAAGGTCCATCCATGTTGCTACACATGGCCAGATTTCATTGTTTCTCATTGCCATGTAGTATTCCATGATATAGATAAACCACATCTTATTGATCCATTCGTCCATTGACAGACACTTAGGCTCTTCCCATGTTTTGGCTATTGTTGAGAGTGCTGCTATGAACATTGTAGGACTCCGCATTACACTTACTCATCCTATTTCCTTAGAGTCCTCTTGGCTATGACTTCTCAGACTTACTGTTTATAATCTTGATAGGAATACTGGTCAGTTATTTTATAGAATGTTTTCCATTTGGGATTTATCTGGTGTTTTTTTTCCTGGTTAAACTGGGGCAGCACATTTCCAGAAGGAAGGCTTGAGATGATGAGTGATTTCTCAGTTGGAAAGGCTAGGACTCTCTCGGACACCCTCCGACACCTCCGCATAGGAAGAGGATGCATTCCTGTCAGGGGTGGGTGGAAACACAGGTTTCCCATGTGCTCTCCACTGATGCCACTGTGGTGTTCTGTGGATCCGAGTCCCTAGCCAGTCTGCCTTCTTCTCTCTACTGTTCAGGCCTCTTGTTTGTTTTAAACACAATGCCCAGGGTTTTTAGTTGTGCTTAACGGGAGCAATAGGGGAAAATGCATCTATTCCATCTTCCCAGAAGCGGAAGTCCAGTTGGGTTTTGACACTGTCCAGAGTTAGAACAAACCCCACAGGTGAAGGGGCTTTGGTCCCAAGACTCTCCCCTCTTCACATGACACCCACAAGTTCTGGGTGTCCCTAAGCCACCTGAACTCTACTTTGGGTACCGCTCAGGGTTGATAATTCTCTAGAATGACTCACAGACGTGAAGCATGTGCTATACTTACAACTGCAGTTTTATTATAATGGATGTAACTCAGGAACAGCTATATGGTAGAGACGTGGCTTTAGGGCATTTGTGGGGGAGACAGCTCCTTTCCTAGCAGAGTTGGGGTGCTGCCTTTCTAGTACATTGATATGTTCACCAGCTGGGAAGCTTGCCATGCCTCATCACCCGGAGATTTTATTATGCAGGCATGGTTGATTAAATCATTGGTCGCATGCTTGAACTGCATCTCTACTTTCCCCATTCCCTGGAGAATGGGGGTGGGCTGAAAGTCCAACTCTGTAATCATGGGATTGTTTCCACTGGCCACCAGTCCCCATCCTAAGGCTTCATGAACCAGAAAATTAGCATAATCTGAGGTCTGGTCCAAAGGGACTCCCTTTGACTAACGGAAGACTCTCCCATTCCAAGGGCTTTTAGGTGCTCTGAGCTAATAGGTGGGGACAAGACCAAATATATAACTCAGATTGTATATATATATATTTTAATTTTACCTTTTTTTATTTTAGAGAGAGCATGAGTTGGGGAGAGGGGCAGAGAGAGAGAGAGAGAGAATGAATGAATATGAATGAATGAGGATATCCCAAGCAGGCTCCACACTCAACATGGAGCCCAGTGTGGGACTTGATGCCATGACCCTGGAATCATGACATGAAGTGAAATCAAGAGTCGGACACCCAACCAGCTGAGCCATCCAGGCGCTGCAACACACATTGTATATTTAAAAACACTTTTTCTAACCAGTAAAATTCACCTGTTTTAGAACAATGTGACACAGTTTTAGTAAGTTTCAGTCAACCAGGTTTCTTGCCATTTAATAACTGAAACACACATGTTGCCCTGCCTTATGTACCCTCTTGAGATACAGAGCTGGAGGCAGGAAGACAATGAGCTGTGTCTCTTATTGACACAGTGGATTCCATGATCATGGCAGGAAGCACTTGGTGTATAGACACATCCCTAAATATTTGTCTTTTCTCTTGCTTTCTTTCACCAAAGGAGCCAGTGCATCAATCAGATGAAAGAGGTGAAGGAGCAGTGTGAGGAGCGAATAGAGGAAGTCACCAAAAAGGGAAATGAAGCTGTCGCTTCCAGGGACCTGAATGAAAAAAAGGACCAAGGCCAGCAGGTAATCCTGGGCTTTCTCTGTGCAGGATTTCCAAAAGACATTCCTTCCCTCAGTTCAGGTGTTCTGTTCCCTTTTCTGCTGTCTGGTTTGCTCTCACCTCTGCTGCCCCTAGTGGATTTGGTTCCCTGAGACACCCCAGCCTGGCCCCTGGACACTGGGAGTCTGACTGGGTATGCTGGGCTCTGGCCCCTGTGATCAGGGCTTTACCAAGGTTACTTCATTTTAATCCCACAGTTTCCCTGGGAGACAGTTGGGGTTGTTCTGGTTTGAAGGCCCCGAGGCTGGTGGAGATGGTTAAATACTGCGGCCCCTGCACCAGCTGGTCAGCGGTGGCGCTGAGAGCCCAGGCTGGCAGGTGTGAGATGCTTGGCCCGTGAAGCTGCTGCTCGAAGCCTTCAGGAAATCTTTGTTAGCTTTAAATATAGTAGTTTTACTGAGAGATTGTTCTCATTCCGTACAGTTCACCGATGTACTAGTCACAATTCATTGGGTTTTAGTATATTTAAAAATGTGACCATCACAGTCTATTTTAGAACATTTTCATTACCCCTGAATAAAACCCATAATCATTAGCTCTCCCCACTCATTCCTAGAAAACCATTTAATCTACTTTCTGTCTCTATAGATTTGCCTTATCTGGACATTTCATAAATCATAAAATTTTTGGCCTTTTGTGTCTAGATCCTTTCCCTTAGCCTAATGCTTTCAAGGTTCGTCCGTGTGTTTGCATGTGTGAGTACTTCATTCCTATTTATGGCTGAATAATATTGTGTGTGTGTGCCCCACTTTGCTGATTCATCTGTCAGTTGATATGATAGGGATTTGGATTATTTCTAGTTTTTGGCTTATTAAGAGTAATGCGGCTGTGAACATTCACGTAGACATTTTCGTGTGGACATAAGTTTTCTTTTCTCTTAGGTATATACCCAGGAGTGGAATTGCTGGGTCATATGGTAACTGTGTTTAATGACAAACTGCCAGACTATTTTCAAAAAGCAATCACACTCTTACATTTTTCACCAGCAATTTGAGGGTTCTGAATTCTCCACATCCTTGCCAACTCTGGTTATTATTTGTCTTTTTTTAAAAAATTTGTTTAATGTTTCATTTATTTCTGAGAGAGAGAGAGAGAGAGAGAGACAGCATGAGCAGGGGAGGGTCATAGAGAGAGGAAGACACAGAATCTGAAACAGGCTTCAGGCTCTGAGCTAGCTGTCAGCACAGAGCCTGACACAGGGCTCGAACCCATGAACCGTGCGATCATGACCTGAGCCGAAGTCGGATGCTTAACTGGCTGAGCCACCCAGGTGCCCTATATTTGTCTTTGCCATTATAGCCATCCCTGTAGGTGTGGCGTCCTGTCTCACTGTGGTTTGTATTTGCATTTCCATAACTAATGTTGAGCATCTTTTCTTGTTTTATTGGCCATTGTATATCTTTCTTCAAGAAATGTCTATTTAGAGCCTTTGCCCATTTTTAAATTGAGTTTTTTCTTTTAAATGTTTATATTTTGAAAAAGAGAGAGAACATGCGTGCACACACCCCAGCGGGGGAGGAGCAGAGATAGAGGGAGACAGAGGATCCAAAGTGGGCTCTGTGCTGACAGCAGCTATATATGTATATATATATAAATAAAGATACAGGGTATATGATTTGCAAATATTTTTTCCCATTTTGTGAGTTTTTTCACTTTTTTCATGGTGTTCATTGAAACATAAAAGTTTTTAGCTTTGGTGAAGTCCAGTTTGTTACTCTGTTGCTTGTTCCTTTGGTGCCATATTTTTAAACACTCTGCCTACCCTAAGGTCATGAAGATTTATAATTTCTTATAAGAGTTTTATAGCTCTTATCTCCTACATTTAGTCCTGTGATCCATGTTGAGTTAATTTTTTGTATATGGTGTGAGGTAGGGTTCTGAATTTATTCTTTTGCCTCTCGATATCCCGTTGTCTCTTGGCACCTTTTTTTTTTATTTTTTATTTATTTTTTAATTTCTAGGAGAGAGACAGCATGAGCAGGGGAGGGTCAGAGAGAGAGGGAGTGACAGACTCTGAAACAGGCTCCATGCTCTGAGCTGGCAGTCAGCATAGAGCCCGACGCGGGGCTCGAACCCACGAACCGCGAGATCATGACCTGAGCGAAAGTTGGACGCTTAACCAACTAAGCCACCCGGGCGCCCCATCTTGTCACCTTTTTTGAAAAAAACTATTCTTTCTTCCACCGAATTGCCATGGCACCTTGTCAAAAATCAATTTACTGTAAATATGAGGGCTTATTTGTGACTCTCAGTTCTGTTCCATTGGTCTGTTTGTCCCTTATATCAATAGCAGACTGCCTCGATTACTGTAGCTTTGTAGTAAGCTTTGATGTTGGAAGTGTTTTTTTTATCATCCAACATTGGTTTTTTTAAAGACTATTTTGGCTATTCTGTGTCGGTTGACTTTCCATATGAATTTTAGGATCTGCTTGTCCATTTCCTCAACAAAGTTGGGTGAGATTTTGACTGCGATTACAATGACTCTGTAGATCAGTTTGGAAGTATTGCCATCTTAACATGAAGTCTTTGTTCCGTGAATGTGGGATGACTTTCTCTTTATTTAAATCCTTTAAAAATCTCCATCAAACAGTGTTTTGTAGTTAATGGAAGTCTTATGCTTTTTGTTTAGTGTATTTGTATCCTTTATGCTGTTATAAAAAGAATTGTTTTAATTTTATTGTCTTATTCATTGCTAGTATATAGAAATACAATTTGATTTTATATATTGATATATACATATATATTTTATTGCAACCTTACTGAAATTCTTTATTCTAATATTAGTTTTTGGTGTGTGATTTCTTTAGATTTTCTGTGTACAATATTATGTTATCAAAAAAAGAGATAGTTATACATTTTCCTTCCTAGTTGGATGCCTTTTCTTTCTTTTTATTGCCTAGTTGCCCTGGCTAAAATCTCCAGTACAGTGTAAACAAGAGGTGGAAGGGCAGACATCTTTGTTCTTGATCATGGAGGGAAAGCTTTCGGTTTTTATCATTAAGTTTGATGTTAGCTGTGTGTTTTCATAGGTGGACTTTATCAAACTGAGTAAGTTCCTTTCTGTTCCTCATTTGTTGAGTGTTTTTATGCAGAAGAGGCATTGGATTTTTGTCAGAATTTTTTTGCATTTATTGAGATGATCATGTGTTTTTCATCCTTTATGCTAGTGATATAGTCACTGATTTTTGGATGTTTAACCGTGCATTCATAGGATTTACCCCACTTGGTCATGGTATTTAATCCTTTTATATATTGCTAGATTTGATTTTGCCAGTATTTTGTTAAGGATTTTGGTGTCTGTATTCATAAGAGATATTGGTCTATAGTTTTCTTGTCTTTGGTTTTGGTATCAGGTAATATTTGGTTCATAGAATGAGTTGGGGAGTATTTCTTTCTCTTGTTTTTTGGAAAAGTTTGTGAAGATCTGGTATTGATTCTTTAAATGTTTGGTGGAATTCACTAGTGAAGTCATCTGGGCTTGGGCTTTTCTTTGGGGGAAGTTTTTAAATTATTAATTCAATGTCTTGTAAGTTCACTCACATTTCTTATTTCTTGAGTCAGTTGTGATAGTTTGTATTGTTCTAGAAACTTGTCTGATGTTATCTAAGTTCTCAAAGTTGACATGCAGTTGTTCACAGTATTCCTTTCTAATATTTTTATCTGTGTAAGGTTGGTAGTGTTATCCTTTTTGATTTTAGTAATTTGAATTTTCTCTTCTTTTTGGTTAATCTGGCTAAAGGCTTCTCAGTTTTGTTCATCTTTTCAAAGAATTAACTTTGATTTCACATGTTTTCTTTCTATATTTCATTAATTTCTATTCTGACCTTTATTATATCCTTCCTTGTTTTAGGTTCAGTTTGCTCTTCTTTTTCCAGTATTTTAAGGTGGAAGAGTAGATTATTGTTTTGAGGTCTTCCTTTTGTTTCTTAATATAGGTATGTAAATTTTCCCCCCAAGCACTGCTCTAGCAGCCTTCCATAAGTGTGGTATGTTGTGTATTTGTTTTTCATTTTTGTCTCATTTCCACTTATTGTTATTTGTTTGATCCATTGGTTAATCAGGAGTATGTTGCCTCATTTCTACATACCTGTGAATTTGTTTAATTTTATCGTCATTGATAATTTCATTCCATTGTGATTGACATCATACAAAGTATGCCCTCCAATCATTTCATATTCATTGAGGATTGTTTCATTGCCTAAGATTCTCATCTGTTTCTCCTGGAGAATGTTCCATGTGCACTTAAAGAATGAGGTTTGCTCTGGTCAGGCTAGTGTTCTATAGCAGTCAGTCTGGTGTGCTTGGTTCACCCTGTTGGGGGCTTCCTTGCCCTTGTTCATTTTTTGTCTACTTGTTAATACAGTATTGAAAGTACTTTCTGGAACATCTTAACCTCAGAGCTTTGAATTTATGCCAGGTGGTCAGGCGTGATTGGGGTTTATATATCATGGCATTTCTCAAGGTTTAGGTGTTTTGACTATCAGAAGGACAACCTCTTCTTTGCCTGGGATTGTTGTGAGGTTTGAGGTCATGCAGCCCCTGGCCATCCTGTACTCCTGTTTCAGCTCCGAGGCCCCAATGAGCCTCAGCCAAGGCCACAGGAGGCAGACCTACCCCAGGCAGAGGTGCCACCAGTGAAAGGCAACGTGCCCAGCAATGGCGAGCCCCAGACACCAGCCCCCAGTTCTGAGGCGGCTTTGGATTTGAAGAGACAAGGTGAGAAAGGTAAGTGAAGCTTGGTAATTATACACATAAGCCCTCTTCAGAGCCATGTGGTGGCAGGTCATGTCCAGGAAGTATGTGTGCACGGGGCCTCAGGACAGAGTGTCTCTGCTGGAGGCAGTTGGTGAGCTGGGTTTGAGCTGCAGGAGGAAGATGACCATCTCTGCTGGCACCTGGCATTGGGGCCTCCCTGTCTTCCCTCTCCTGCCTGTAAACGCATGTGCCTTGATCTTTGGCAGCTGTGTAAAGAGGGGATGTCAGCGGGACTGTGGGATTACAGGGAGGTGGCTGAGTCCTGGGTAGCTGTCACTGGGAACCAGGGGCTGCTGTGTCCCTGTGGAATGACTCCTTGGTGGCCCGTACGGCCTGCTCCCACATACTTGTCCCACGTACTCAGCTTGTCAGTTGCCCTGTGATCAAGGTACCAGAGTCCAGATTTTTTCCCTAAAGCACTTCTGTCTTCCTCATGGGTCTGAAGATGAGCTGTGGGTAGAGAGGCACCTGGAGTCTTTATGGAGTCATGGGGTGAATTACCCAGTCGCTCCCCCAGCCACAACCCCTGGGAAGGCTTTGGGTATGAGGGGTCATGTTTTTGTTTCAATGAGAATAAATGCTGGTAAGTTGCAGCAAACGGTGTTCTGTGCACAGAGGAGACCAACGAGATTCAGGCAGTTGGTGAGGAGGCTCTTCAGCGGGACGGCCCGGGGCTGCCACTGGGGCCGGGCCCAGAGCAGGCAGCCGGGGACGACAGGCCTGCAGCTGGAAGAGGCACCGGGGAAGTGGAGGCAGTGGGGCACACCCCGCGGGTGCCAGCGGCCTTGCTGGGGAGCCCAGAGAATCAGGATGCCGAGGACCTGGAGCAGGACCAGCTGGTCATCCCCAACGGGCGCGAGGAGGAGGAGCAGGATGCTGACAACGAAGGTGCGTGAGTGGTGCCCGCAGACTCCTTTCCACCACTTCCCCTGACACTGGAGGGGCCCCTAGGAAGCTTCCTGAATGGCAGTTGGCCATCTGCTGGTTCTCTTTCATTCACTGAGTATCTTACCAAGTGGGAGGCCGGAGGGAAGAGCCGTGTTGTAAAGAAGATCCATGGGGAGTCGGCAAGGGGCGTCTCAGTGGAAGGCCTGAGGTGGGTGCTAGGCATCTAGTGTACATAACCTGCGCTGGGCCATGCGCCTGGCCTGTGTCTCCGCAGCCTCTCATGGTATGGTGTCGCCACTGGTGCTTGGGGAGTGGAGGGAGGGATGACTGGGTAGCGGGGGTTTTGTGCCAATGTGGGCATTGCAGCAAAGTGACCTGTGAATCCTACCTCTGTGGTTTGGTCGACTTTTCTTTAAAGGCACAGGAAAGTGTGGGAATGGGAGATCAACACAGGATCCTGGGAGGTATTTGGGTTCCAAAAAGGTGTGGAAGACTTCAGTCCCAGCCAAGCCAGGAACACGTAGGAAGAGAGGAGACCTGTGCTCTGGGACACCCCACTAACAGGAGTGGAGAATGTGCCGATTTGTGTAAATTACCCTGATCCTGTACGGATCTAATTTGTACTCAAGTTTCTCTTGCTCAAGGGTGTGTTCTCATGAGGTTGCAGTTGATGAATTAAAAAGAAAAGGGAAGTCAGGGAGCTGACCCAGGGGCACTCAGGTTTCAGACAGGCCACGGAGCGTAACCGCTGAAGGTTGAGGTTCGAGGCCCCGCGGGGCCTGCAGGATACACATCGTCCTGGGGCAGGTGTAGTCTCCTGATTGTAGAAGAAAGCGGCAGGGCGCAAAGGCATGTGAGTGCAGGGAAACAACCAGAGCCAGGTCTCCCAGACAAGCTTTAAAAGTTTTTTTGTTTACCTGCCTATATGTGCATATGAGACATTCATGTGAAACCTTATGAATATGAGTCTTGAATGCATTTTGTCCTGGTCTTCTGGGGTTCTCTGCAGGCCTGACTGTGGTGACGAACTGTTGAATTGCATAGGCAGGATGGAAAACGTCATTCTTCGGCTCCCAGTACCCACTGTTTCCTTCTGTGAGAGCTACCAGCCCTTCTAAGGAGGTGCCATCACTAACTAGAAACCCCTTGTTTCCAGCAACAGTGGAGCCTTCCTTTACCCTTGAGTGGATTGTCTCTTTAGAAAACCTGGATGTGGGTTTAATTCTCTGGTTTCCTCAGTTCCAGTCCTGAGTATAGTCCTGTGTTGAGGGCCATGGTTTACATGGATTCAGAGTTGAGTTGGGCAGAACGTAAGTAGAGACCTCGCATCTGCTGTTTGTACGGGCAGCGGGCACACAGGTCTCGTTTCCCCCACCTCCCACCCGCTGAGAGGTCGCAGAAAGACCAGACTGTTAAGCTGTGACTGGGAAAACCCTGGTTCCTGGGCCTGGGTGCTCCCATGGCCTTGAAAGAGAAATGATGTGGGTTGTATGCTCTGTGCCTTTGCTCGTTTGCAGGGAGAAACCAGCAGAAGCTGGGAGGGGAGGAGGACTACAACATGGATGAAAATGAGGCAGAGTCGGAAACAGACAAGCAGGCAGCCCTTGCAGGGAATGACAGAAATCTGAATGGTAAGAAGTATGGCGGAGGCCGGGGGCTGGCCTTGCATTTCCCCTTGTGGTCCTTCACTTTGGCAGTGATTAAACAATCCTGTCCCAACACTACTGTTGTAAGTAATCCATCATTCGGAGGAGACTTTCTTTAAATACGGGGCAGTGGAGGGAGGGGATGGCACAGAAGCCCAGGATGAAGACTTTTCAGAAAGTCTGTGTGTTCGTGGGGGGGGGTGGTATCGACTGAAACATTTGATTTCATGACATCTAGGGGGTTCCTGACAGAATGCTAGGTCACCACTTCGTCACTCTGTAGCAGCAGTCAAAAGGCCTTACTGTCTGCACAGTACTTCTGAGCAGCTGTTCATCGTGGCACTTTTCAGGGTGTAGGCCAGTGGGATGTATCAGATTCTGGATTTGTCCATTTACTTGTGAGTGGATTCCGGTTGGACATTTGTAGCTGTGTGCTTCACACTGAGAGGCTTGTACCGGCAGGTCGATGGCTTGGTGAAGGCACTGCCCACCAGGTCTCTACATCACAAAGGTCCATCTTTCCTTTGTCACTGAGAGGTCATCTTGAGGGTGATGCTTTGAAATGGTGTGGTGAGGATGAAATGCTTTAGCATCCATTGAACACCCTGTTTGCTGGTGGCTTTCCTGATCCTGTCACCCCTCACATCTATTACCTCCTGTTCTTGAAGGATTCCTCCTACCTTATACACTCCTGTTTTAGTATCATGTACTTTCATGGTTCCTTTCTTTAAAATTTATTTTTCTATCAGATTCTTGGTGTTTCCTTTCTTAATTTCTAAGGGTTCTTTTATATGTTAGGGAGATTGCCTTTTATCCGTGATGTCAGTTGCAAATACTTATTCCCAGTTTGAGTTTTGGTTTTATATATAGTGTCTTTTGCTATGTGAATGATTTAAAGACTTTTATGTCCTCCCCCCTCCCCTACACTTATCCCCTATTCTGACCTTTCTAGTTACCACAGTCTGAGTCTGGAATTCTCTCTTGTCCTACAAGAGAGGACACAGAATTGAATATGAGAGGGGCTAATGTCCAGGAGAAGACAAGAGCCCCGAGTAAGGGTCCTTGCTCGGTTTTTATTAGGAACAAAACATGATGGACATGCAGAAAGAGACAATGAAACAGTGATCATTAACTTGTGTGTGAGAAAAACCTCATCGTCTGTTTTTGTATTTTACATTTAGATCTCTGATTCATTTGATTAATATCAAATGTATTCAAGTGTGTGGCGCAAGATTGGGTCCAATTTTCTTTGTCCTAAGGGCTGTTCAGTTGGCCCTTAACTTGACACCATCTCAAGGCCAGTGATTTGAGGTGCCACTTTTACCAACTAGATTGCATATATATTCAGATCTACTCTTTAGACTTTGTGTTCCATTGGTATCTCTGCTGACTCACACTGTACCACCCCGTTCTAAGTATAACAGCTAGTCCTTCTGGAAAATCTCAGCCAAGATCTCTTATAATGCTTCTTCCCATTTTGACTCCTTCTTGGGCTCAGATCAGAAATGTTAGATCTTGGGACAGCTGGGTGGCTCAGTCAGTTAAGCATCCAGCTCTTGGATTTTGGCTCAGGTCACGATCTCAGTTTGTGAGATTGAACAGTGCATCAGGCTTGGTGCTGATAGTGCAGAGCCTGCTTGGGATTTTCTTTCCATCTCTTTGCCCCTCCCGTGCCCTCTCTCTCTCAAAATAAACTTTAAAAAAAAAAAAAGGTAAAGTAAAAAGAAATCATACTAAAAAAAAATGTTAGACCTTATTCTTTTCCTATTGATTACCCCCTTTTTCATAGTACCCATTTCTTTTTTTAAAATTTATTTTAGGGGCGCCCGGGTGGCTTAGTCGGTTAAGCGTCCGACTTTCGCTTGGGTCATGATCTCGCGGTTCGTGGGTTCGAGCCCCGCGTCGGGCTCTGTGCTGACTGCCAGCTCAGAGCCTGGAGCCTGTTTCAGTCTGTGACTCCCTCTCTCTCTGACCCTCCCCTGCTCACGCTGTCTCTCTCTCTCTCTCCTAGAAATAAATAAAACATTAAAAAAAAAAATTTATTTTAATGTTTACTTATTTTTGATTGAGAGAGCACGAGTGGTGGAGGGGTAGAGAGAGGGAGGCAGATTGTGAAGCAGGCTCAAGGCTCTGAGCTGTCAGCACAGAGCCTGATACGGGGCTTGAACCCATGAACCATGAAATCATGACCTGAGCCAAAGTCAGATACTTAACTGACTGAGCCACCCAGCCATATTACCCATTTCTGCCTCTCTACTCTGCATTCAGAATTACTTTCTCAGACACAGCTTATAGTTCACTGATTTTTCCTTCAGCTATAGCTTCTCTGTTCTTTAATTCATGCTTTGCTTTTAACTTTTCTAATTGTTCTTATTCCTTGTCCTTCTGCATCTTTTGAAGCTGTGAAGGGAGAAGCCTGGGGTCTTCAGGCTTCAGAAGTCCTCAGGGCAGGGCTAGCTTTGATGCTTATTACCTTCAGGAGTTGTAATTTTTACTTAATTTTTGGCCTCTCTGATTCCTTCTTTTTTTAACATTTACTTATGTTGAGAGAGAGTGAGAGGGACAGAGAGACAGAGAATCCCAAGTAGGCTTCACACTCAGCATGGGGTTGTAGGCAGAGCTCAATCTCATGACGAGTTTACAACCTGAGCTGAAATCAAGAGTCAAATGCTTAACCGACTGGGCCACCCAGGCACCCCAGATTCTTTCTTTTATTGCCATTATAGACCATGCATTTTAGTATCTTATTTAAAATTTAACTTTTTAATTTAAAAATAATTTAAAATAGTATTTCCATATACCTTTCACCCAGGTTCTCCTAATGTTAACATCTTATAATGAGGACATTAATATTGACACAATACTATTATTCTGATGTAGTGAATTGTCCAACTAATACCACTTTTCTGGTCCGGGATTAAACACTGCATTTATGGTCATTCCTCCCTAGGGTCCTTTAATTCCAAACCATTTGTTTTCATCATTTACAAAATTGGTAGTTTTTGAAGTGTTCTGGCCAGTTATTTGGTAGAAAGTCCCCCAGTTTAGGTTTGGTTCAACAGTGCTTCTTTAAAATATCTTTTCATGACAGTGACTACATTTGGCAGAGTTGTTTGAGGTTTCTAGAAATGGGAGTCCTAACTTGATTTTTAAATTATTTTCATAGACTGTTTTGGATGATCTCTTAGTGCAGAACATGAACATATTAGCAAGTCAGAATTTTAAGCAAATACAAAGTCAATTTTTCTGTTCCTCATCATTGACTGCATTCATTTGTTCACCTCAGTCCTTGGAGAACATATTTTCTGATGTGGTTACTGCCTTACACCTCTTTCACCATCCTTTCCAATCAGTAGTGTCCTGAATGTCAGGCTTTGCAGTAAAGCTTTGGGCTCTTTCATCCCCTACACTCCGGTGTCCCAAGAATTTCACCTTGTATGAGGCTTTAACAAAGCGAGGACAGAGGCAGAGAAAAACGCTCTGTCAGCTCTTTTAAGTTGAAGACTTGTCAAAGATTCTATCATTAAAATAGTTTAAGACCCTGCTTCCTCCAGGGAGCTCATAAAAAGACATTCGTTCCAGCTTTAATAGAGAATTTAAAAGACAGTATTAAGGCCACCATTTAATTCACGTAATCACCATTTAATGGGTGGTAGTCATAAATCAGCATGGTGGTTTTAGATTTTGTATTATGTGCTTCCAAAGCAAGCACGTGGTGGTTTTAGATTTTGTGAGGTCTTTCTTTTCATGTCCTTCATGTGTCAAGGGATAGAGCAAGGATGGTAGAAGCACAGGGAGGCTTCAGCTCTGTGAAGGGAAGGCTTTGCGGTATTGCTGTCTGGGAGGGGAGTGGGGGGGCGCGGGCTGCAGTGGCCGTGTGTGTCATGCTCCCTGTAGAGCTGACCTGGAAGAGGGTGTGCTACAGTGCCTGTGTCGTGCTTCCTCTCCGAGGTGCACAAACAGGCATGCGCGCAGCACACAAGGGCTGTGATTGTATCAAAAATTTAGAGCATCTTCTATTGTCCACTTTACTTCACTATTTTAAATAGGGAGTTTTTATTCTGTTTTAGCTTTACTTCATGGCACCTTGTTGGTCATACCTGTAGTCTCTCTGCTTGCCTGTGCCTGTCCTGTCCATGCAACGGCCCATAAAACTGCTGTGGGAGATGCTGTCCTCTTGATGAGGCAGTTTCCAGACACTAAAGTCAAATGCAGTCTGCCTGGCTGGTTTCCCTAAATGTTTTAATATTAGAGTATTAGGTGTTTTTTCTTTTCTTTTTTAGTTCTTAATGCTGAAAATCAGAAAGGAGACATGATAAATTCACTTGACCAGCGTGAAAAGAGGAATCACACACTCTGAATCAACTGGAATCCTGTACTTCATGTCAGGATCGAACAGAGATCACTACAAAATATTTATGAGGGGCTGAATACTGTGAAATGTACTAAGTAAAATATACATCTAAAGATGATTATTGTGGAATTTTAATATGTACTTTATGTAGGAAGATAATGGTCTGTTAGGTGGATTTTGGGGGGTATTTTTTGCAGTGTGTACCGTGGTGTCAGCTGCTAGGTATGAGAAGATCAAGACCAAAAATAGAACCCAAGTTTTGCAAGTATGGTGACAGTGGCAGTTCCGGAATGTAACTTTGCTGAAAACAACTGGAGCCTGTAGGAAGTCTGTTTTCTGACACCAAGAATACTCACCACCCTTGAGAATTCTCTGTCACATGCTGTGCTGAGCAGCCAGGCACAGCCCGGGATTTCTGTTCTCCCAGGTCAGCATTGAATGATTACTGGTTTATATTCTACTGTGCTCACCTCTGGTTCGGACACTCAGTGGTCTAGGGCACAAAACCTAACACAAACATCACTAACAGTAGTTTTAAACAAGTCTGTAGACAAAAGCATTTTGTGAGAATTTTTTAAAAGACCACTTGTATCACCTTTGTCATTAATGTACAAAAATGCTTCTAAGGGACTTGTAATTTGAACATGTGTTCGTTCTTTGCTTAGTATGTGTGGGCAGAGCAAAATCTTCTGTAAGCAGTGCATACCACCCAGAGCCACCAGCGGGTCGACTTTTGCCACTACAGGGGCCAAAGCAGAGGTGCTCCTGGGCTGTGGCAGAGCGGGGAGGGCAGCACAGCACACGGTGGCGTGTTTGCTGTGGACAAGCTGCCCATTCACCACTATTGGAGGACAGGGAGCTGACGCTTAAGGGTGTACACAGTTGTTACACAGGCAGAAAGTTTACAAAGGCCAGAGAAATGCAGCAGTTGTTTTTGGCAGTCTATACGTTTGGCTTGTGGTAGATGACTAGTTTAAAAAGTGATTTAAAAATCAAGTTAATGTTAGTTTGAAAATGACTAATCCTAATTCACATTGAGCTGCTTCTCAGTATTTCTGGTAAATAGGTTCTTGCCACTTATGAATGACTGGCAGGGTCACACTCATGACTCTCAGCCTTCTAAGTGGCAAGTGGGTGGTGGTGCTTATTAGGAAACAGGGACCCAGAGAAGCTAGAGCCTTGCGGGCCAGGCACCTGGCGAGCGGGACGCCAGCCCCTCAGGTGGTCTGGATGCCCTGTGCCCCTGAAGGCAGGACCTGGTTTGCAGTCAGGTTACGATCTCCGTGTGAATGTTACTCATGTAGGATATCTTTTTACTTAATCACTAAGATTAAACTTTTACACCTGGAAAAGGCAAAGAAGGGTGTTAAAAATAGCTTTGTAAGATTTTATCTAAGTCCTTGTCCAACTTCCCTTTGTGTCTTAGCCATAGGGTTGATAGTGTTGTGTCTTCATTTCGTGTTCAGTCAGTGTGCAGAGTTCTGAGAAATAAGACTCAGTACAACTGCTTTGTTTTCCCTTCATGCCCTAATGGATCCTGAAAGAATCAGCGTGCAAACTGGCCTAAGGGTGGTGATTGGCCTCATTAAACCTTTTGTGGACTGAGATGGATGGGAATATAAATAAAACAAACAAGCACAGTGATTCCATCTTCATGTGCAGAGGCACTGAAGGCCACTCATTCAGGAGGTGTGTCCTGTGAGCTGTTATTTCTCCAGTTGTGCTTTATTACCCCTGGCCTCCTCCACATACTCAGGCACATAGGCCAAGGCAACAGTTCACAGAGGTGTCATGGCTTGATTCATTTTAAACAAAAACCTGTGTAATAAGTAGATCTCAAATCCCCTACACTTTGGTTTTTTTGGTTTCAACCAAAATGAAATCAGCAGCTATTCCCATTCTTAATAGGTGTGAACTTTAAAATTCACACCTTCCTCTATATCCTCAACATGGTGTGTAGACAGGAGTGTGAAGATTCATCTTTTTTCTGCAGATGGGACTGCAGATTCCCTACACAAGACTCAGATTTCCTGAATACTGTAAGCACTGCACATACTTAATGTACTTTCATGTGATGGAATTTGAGAAATAAATCAATACCTGTTAAGTCTGTGTGCTGTCATTCCATAACTAGGTCAGTAACTAGCAGGACTGTTTAAACTGGTTATCTATTCACAGTAGAACCTGAGGTGGGAATTCAAGTTTAAGGTCCAAGGGATCAGTCTACTCCCACCAAGAGATTAATTATAAATATTCAATAGTTCATAGGACACTTAACAATTCTAATGCTGGTCTCTGAAATGAATTTTAGAAAAAACAAAAAGATTCCATTAACTGGGTTATATTTTTTCACACCGTTAGCTTAGGCTTTGAAAATGTTCATTAGTGTCAAAGTTGGGAAAATGGCTTGTGTAAATATCTGTATTATTTCTCAGAAAGCAGTACAAAGTGTACTAAGCCACTGTCCCTTAGAAAACGGCTTATAAAATTCTGATAATGTATATATTGACGGCTTTCTCAAAGTTGGTATTCTCACATGCACTTCGCAAGCTAAAGTCAAATGTCGCCATCCTTGTTGGTGTCCCTGTGAAACAAACACGTGTCCGGGAAGGTTAAAGGACTTGACATATTCTCCTCTTTAAATTACGTACAAACTTCACACGAGTTTTGTAAACCAAGGCCCTCACCAGTTGAGGCAAATTACGCCATCTAAAGTAGAATAAAAATCCACGACAGCATGAGAAAGGAAGAGGAAAGTGCAGCAAAGGAAGGGTGGGGTCTCTGGCGCTGGACGCCTGCAGGTACAGCTGGACGCAAGTCTGTTTCCCAAGCCAGCAGATCCTGGAACGATCCCCACTTGAAATTATTTCATGGATTAAACTGAGTATTTAGTAGTAACCAAAAAGGAGTATGCCACATTCAAACCTAACCCTACACATCATCTATACATTCCTACCTTTTGAGTAATGTCATTAGCAAACATTACGCATGTTTTAAAAGTGCCAAAAGGACAATTAAGGGATATTTTTAAAAACCTCTGTATTCTTACAGGTATATAATTTAAGACATCATGACACACAAAACCACAATCCCTGTGTAATTCTGTCTCCCTATATAGTTTAGAACTCCCTCCCCATTCCCTTTTAAATGTATTTTGCCAAAACCACATTAGTGTTTGCTAAATCCCTTGTTTTGAAACTTCTTTTGAATAATCTGTTTGAATGACTTAAGTGTAAACACCTTCAGTTCTTAACATGCATCAACAAAGTGCTGTTGTTTTTCATTTCATTTCATTTCATTTCCAATGGTGCATTTTTTTGTCAAGAAATTTATTGACCTTTACAAACACTATTTTCACTCATTCATAAAAAATGATTTATGATTAAATCTGTAATAAAACCATATAACGTTCATCGATGCATTCAGTAAGACCAGTTTCATCCATGGAACATAACAAACCACTTTAAAACAGCAGTTTTCATTCACGTCGTATAAGGCTGTCAAATTAAAAGTATTTCTTATAATAAGTTGTTATCCAAGAAATCCATTTCACTTCAGTTACATGGTGAGACTGACGGATGGATTCTTTTAGAATCTTAAAGTAGATTCTACCCCTTTATGACCTTTTCAGTCTCTCTCAAACAAGTTTCACAACAGGAAAATATTTGTGAGCAGAGAAATCAAATTCAGGAGGAACCTGTAAAGAAAGGCAGAGAGTAAAATAATGTATTTACAAATATTGGGACAGTACAGTTTTTTAGAGTTTCTCACCATTTTAGAGGTAAGGCAGCACAAGAGATAAAAAACTGGTTTTATGACAAATTGGAAAGGAAACTGGAAGGATAACGATTAGCCTGAATTATGGGAAAGAGTCATGAGTGCATTTTTTAGTTCCTGGGCTAACAGACAGTACTAAGTAGTGAAATGTATGTAGTACAGCAAGGCAGAAGGAAGCCGTACAGCAAGCAGCACAGGGAAATGAATGGGTACGTGCACCAGCAAGTGCCCAGCAGCACGCTGCATGCTGATGGGCACCGACAGTGCACCACCACCAGCCGGGGAGGTTTACACACTTCACACACTTCATCATCTCTAAAGCCCAAGTCTTTAAGTCTCTCTCTCCCAATAAATTTGCTTTCACACATTTTCTGTTTTACTCCAAGTCATTTGGTAATTTACACAAGGGAGGAAGGGGTATGGAAGGGCAGACTTTAGAAACCAAGTCCACTCTATCTATACAATGGAATATTCCATGGCAATGAGAAAGAATGAAATCTGGCCATGTGTAGCAACATGGATGGACCCTGAGGGTGTTATGCTGAGCGAAATAAGTCAGGCAGAGAAGGACAAATACCATATGTTTGCACATATAGGAGGATTAGGAGGAACTTAATGGAGGACCGTGGGGGAGAAGAAGGGGGGAAATAGTTGGGGA
The DNA here is from genome assembly GCA_017311185.1 of Proteles cristata cristata. Classification (NCBI taxonomy): domain Eukaryota; kingdom Metazoa; phylum Chordata; class Mammalia; order Carnivora; family Hyaenidae; genus Proteles; species Proteles cristata. The sequence continues at coordinate 757,248 of JAESUZ010001312.1, read as the reverse complement.
GAGGGAGAGAGGCAAACCATGAGAGACTCTTGAATGCTGAGAACAAACTGAGGACTGATAGGTGTGGGGGGGGAAGGGGGAGATGGGCATGGAGGGGGGTACTTGTGGGGATGAGCACTGGGTGTTATATGGAAACCAACTTGACAATAAACTATTAAAAAAAAAAAACCAAGTCCATAAAATCTCTCCATTTGAAAGCAAAACGGTAAGTGAAGGTTTTCTGCCAATGAACCTCTTTTTGAAAGGGATGATTTTTGAATGTTTTAATTCTTTTTGTAATAATATTCATTATATTTATTCATCTTATTTAAAAAAGGTATTACAATAATTTAACACCCATTTATTTTCCCCACAATGTACTTACCTTAGACTCCTTTTTGTGTCCTCCTGCCAATAACTTCATGACCACAAAGTTGGGTTTGGCAACCTTTAAAATTCTATTGACCTAAACAATGAGCAACATTAAGCTATGAAAACATACAATTCACTTATGTCTTCATATTACATATGCTTGTAGGAACTTTACGTAAGTGTTAATGTTTTATTAAACAGGCAATTTAACAACATGGACAGACAGTCACTGAACCTGGAGAATGTCAGGCTGCAGAGGTAGCAGCGGGTGTGGCACCTGGTGTGGCCCAGACCGGGCAGCCTGCCTGCTTGCAAATCCCACCTCTGCCAGGTACTATCTATGAAACCTCTGGCAAGATCTCTAGGCCGCATCCCTCAGTTTCTTCATCTATAAACATGGGGGCAGTAATGGGACTCATCCCACAGACTCGCTGGGAGGATTATTAAATAAGCTACATATGATGAGCTGGGAACCACACCTGGCAGGGAGGCAGTGTCCTGTGTTTACGGCCACTCCTGACCACCACTCGCTCAAGAGCCGTCACCTGAACAAAGAGCAGAGTACCGGGATGCTGCCTTCCTCTTAAAAGGGAGTAGTGTGCAACTAGCGCTCCTTGCAGACCTCTCTCCAGAAACACACCTCACCAAAAGTCTGGAACGGCTTCTCCTCAGCCCCATCGCACATCTACCTGTCCAGATGACAGCTCCGTCTAGCCGTCCAACAGGCACGTCCCAGTCTGAGCTCCTGACTTCCCAGCCCCGTCTCCCACCTGTTGCTGCTCCCCCCGTAGTCTTCCCCACTGGCTCCATCCACGCAGGGGCACAGGCCCAAACCCCGATGTCCTCCTTGCTCCCCTCTTCCTCACCCACATCCAGTCCATCTTGACCTTAGCATACTCAGAACGCAGTCACTCCTGATGCCCTCCACCGTCACCGCCATCTCTCACCAGATTACTGCTGTGGCCTGCCAGCTGGCTCCCCTGCTCCCACCTCTGCCCCCACCACAGTCTATTTTCAGCACTGGGGCCAGAGTGATCCTTCAGAACAAAAATCCGATCTGGTCACTGCTCTGCTCAAAACCCTTCAGCAGTGCACCCCTTGTTCACTCCACTCCAGCAATGACTTAGGCACCTTTACAACATGCCTCTGCCCAAAGGGCTCCACTCCTGTAGCCCCATGACTTGCTTTTTCACCTTCTGAGATTTGCTCACAGGCCACCTTAATTAAAAAATGCCTAATCCCCCTCCCACCTCCTAGTGTTTGCCATCCCTATTCTAGCTGGAGTTTTCTTCATGGTACTTAAGACTTTCTAATATACTCTACTTAATTATTTGTCTGCCACACACTACCCTCCACCGCCCTCAGGAGGGCTGGGATCTGTCTAGTTTTTTTTCACTATTAAAAAAAATTATTTGAGAGAGAGAGTGTGTACAAGGGAGGCTAGAGAGAAGGAAGAGAGAGAATCCCAAGCAGGCTCTGCTCTGTGAGCACAGAGCCTGATGCAGTGCTCAAACCCACGAACCATGAGATCATGACTTGAGTCACCCAGGCAGCCCCACTAGTTTTTTTTACCACAGGGTTGAGGACACAGTAGACAGCAAATATTTGTGGAATAAATGAAGTCTACTGAAAAAAATATGCCATCTATTACGGGTACCTTCCTCTCCTTGTATTTTCTTTTATTCCATGGTTATATATGACAGAAAGTCATCTCTCTCCTATCCCTGTTTCCCAAGGCATTCAGCTCCCCTCCCAAAAGGCAAACACTGTTATCAATTCTTCTGTGTCTTTCTGGAGACAGATTATACTCCTATAATCCTCACACACATACACAGGCCTCCTGGCGGCACACTATACACGGTTTATTACTTGGCTTTTTAAACTTCTTATATCCTGAAGAACATTCCATTACAGTAAAGATCCGCTGTCCTTTTATTGCAATGTATGATGTATCATGATTCATTTAACAATCCCGACTGGGGGACAGCGAAATTTCCTCATTTCTTTGCTATCAGAATCTGGCTGCAATGAGTACTCTTGTGCATTAAGCACTCCCTTCCCACATGTGCTCATGTAGAAAAAATAAATCCCACAAAGCAGAATTGCTTGGGCTATGCACCTGTGCTTTTGTTTAACAGAGAACTGCTATGAGCTTCCCTTTCATGGAGGATGTACCAAGACCCTCTCCCCAAAACCAGGGTTATTACAGGCAATGCATTCTCATATGGAATACACGCATTTCAATATAATTAGGCACAAACTGTAAAAATAACAAAAGACTGCACAACTTCAGTATTTTGCAAGTTCTACAGTCTGTACAACGATATCTTAAAGTCTTCAAACAGTAGCCTTTATTTTAAATGCTCAAGTGGAATAAGGTTTTTACTTCCTGGGATAAATGACCAGATCATTTTTCATATTTTTTAAAAATATTTTTTAAAAATATTTTTTTAAAGTTTATTTACTTTGAGAGACAGCATGAGTGGGGAAGGCGTGGGGGTGGGGGAGCGGGCAGAGGATATGAAGCAGGCTCTGTGCTGACAGCACAGAGCCCAACACAGGGCTCAAACTCACAAACTGTAAGATCATGACCTGAGCCAAAGTTAGATGTTCACCAACTGAGCCACTCATACATCCCTCATTCTTAATATTTTTAAGACTTATATAATTATATTTTAATACAGTAAACTACACATTAAAATAAAAAATTTTATGCGTTAACATTTCTGAACTGTGGATCACCCTGGATCTTATTTCTGTTTGTCCTACTCATTGTATGGGTCTATGTCTTACTTTCTCTTTGCGCTGATTTCTAAATTTATACAAAAGAGCTATTTACTTTCATCACATAATTTTAAGTCTTACAAGGTTAGGTTAGCAAGGCATTTAAAATCCTTGCCAGAAACATGACAGGCTTCACTATTAATACTGTAAGCCTCATTTTTATAAACTGTCATCCAATAGTAAGATACATATTTCCTGCCAAGCTTTTCCTCTAGAATTACTAGGACTGCAGTCTTACCTCATGGTCTGGGTTTGGGATATTTTCCAGTATCATTTTTGCCTGCTGAAAGTGCTTACTAGCTGCCACATACAGTTCTGGAGACTGAGGAGGAGGGCTGTATTTATTGAGGTCAGACATTTCCTAAAAAGGGGGAAATACTATATTATTGAAAACATTCTCTACTGACTCATGATTCATACAGACGCTAAAGCAAATACTTAGCATATGTCCCTATTTTTTCCGGTGTAATATTCAATTCTCAATCTCCATGTTACCTCATATTATCCTCATATTTAAAATAACTCTTAATTTGATGAGAGCCCAAAAAGAGCTAAGTAATTTTCACACTAATTAAAACTGCTATTTTATCACTTTGTCACTGGTCCAACAGTAGTTTGATTGGACCACTTTAACAAAATGGCTAGGTACAAGACGTAAGGTCTAAGACTGAATACTTTACAATTGCTTTAATGAGCAAATTCACCTTGAACTGCAGATAATGCACCGGTGGTGGTGTCATCACACTGTTGAATGGAGCAAATCTGTGTTCATATCGAACTTGTTCACTATCAAGCTCAAACTTGGGTTTTCGTACTTTGCCATCCATGTCAAATGCTACCATGGTCTAAAGGAAAAAAAATGAGAGAAAAGATTATATCAATATGAAAAAGTGAACATCTTTATTAATACAGAATTAGAAAACAAGAAACAGCTATTTACACAAGGCTAACACAATCGTAAGGCTCAGATATCGGAAATAGGAAGAGAAAAACTGGTTTCAGTATTTTTATGTTATATGCCATAATTATATAAAAAATTGTCAAGTTCCAGTGTTTAACATATTACTATTTTTCCAAGTGAAACGGTACCACATACACATTATTCTTCTAGGACTTACGCTTTTATGGTACCTTTGAAACCTTCAAATAAAAGTTTCTAAAGAAAAAAGGAGGCTATAATAAGAAAAATATAGGTCTTGTTTTTCAAACACAAGTCCATGTTCTGTTTTATGTATTTTAACATAAGTTGCAGCAAATAATTTCTTGAATTGCCAAGTACAACTTACGAGTTAGTACTTACTACCTCCTAAAAATGCCTGCTTTTGCTGAAGCCATTCACTGTGGAGCCCACCCCCTTCCTAATATGCTCCTGAAGAAATACAAACCCCTCTCTTCCAAGAAACCTCTTCTGATCATGAACCAGAAATAAACTTCCTTCTCTTATTACTTGTGTCACACATGTCATCAGATCCGTCATTACCTACACTTGAGAAAAGGATCGCCTCTGATTAGACTTGGTATCCTTAAACGTACTCAATAGAAGAAATGTGACACACAGCAAGGGTGTTAAAGTAATATTTGTCTACAAATACATGCTAAACAAATTAATGAAAACTAGACTTGGAAAAAAGGTAATTTTCAAGCAGATGGCTAGTAAACACAAAGGTAAAATTAGAATCTGGAAAGAATCACAGAAGAGAGTCCATTTTAATTAAACTGTATAATAGCAATGTAGTTGAAAAGCAAAAAGAACTTCATTTGGACAACTTACTTTAAACATTCCAGCGCACATATTCTGATATGCCTGGCTCATTGTGATCTCTCGGCTCAATGGGCGAACTGTAATTAAAAAGACAATCACCCATGGTCTTTTCCCCCTCCTCTCACATTATTGCAGGAGAAAATCTAATTTAAAAAAATCTTCCACTTTACTAAAATTAAAGATTCACAGTTGGTGCCTATGGGTTCAATTTTGTTTTATGGACAAAATTTACAAATAATAAAATATAACTGAAAGGCCAAAAAGCCATATTCCCTAAAATAAGTAATACTATAAAATTCTAGTATGAAGTAATTTTGGCTTCTTTTGAATTCACCATACAGAGACTTCACTTCTCAAATAGGAAACCCATGGCTATAGTCATGACTATCAACAGTCATCCAAACTGTTGAAATCCTCATGAAATACAAAGTAATATTCTGTTAACATTTGGAGCAGTATCTGCATCCTTCCATGAGTGACCCAGAGGGCACTGCCTCTGAAACATTTCTTCCTCCTCAGGGTCCCTAGGTGTTGCACATGGCACTCCGTGCTCATCTCTCTGTGCCACTGCACGAGCACAGCTCAGGACCCACTTCCCTCCTGAGTTGCCAGCCTTCTGTCAAAAGATCAAGGGCCTCCTCCTGCCTTGTTCCTTAATTTATCTTGCTTGCACACTCCACGTGTCTATTTCTTCTTGTCCCAAGGCCCTCCAACACATGGACTAGCAAAGAAGTAAAAGAAAAGCAAGGGAAAGCTCCAAGAAGACTTATGTCACTAACACAGGCATTCAGTGTCTATCTTATACTTGGCTCAAGAGATGATGGGCGAGAACTGAGGTGTAATGACTAACTAACCCATAACAAGTCTCTATCTATTTACGAATAGAAATTAAAGTGCACTCCAATGTTAGGTACTTCTTGAATTTAAAAATAATCCACAGTACCTTTCTTCTTTTTCTTTGTTTTTTTACTGCTCCGGCCTTTCTGCTGCTCTTCCATTATCCTTTCCTCTGCCATTTGGGAGCCATCAGCACGACTTAATGTGGACATCAACCATGCATAAAGGAATTCAGAGAGATACCTTAAAGGGTACCAAATGTGAGTTACTGGGAGATGTCTAATGAGACAGCTTTATCACCACATGTATCTCTTAATAAAGAGATATTTTTAATACTGCTTTAAAAATCTTTTCAAAAAACCTGATTATACAATGAGATAACTACAGATGGTTAACTTTTCCTTTCTTGTAGTCTTGTATGTTGCTGACAATGCTGAAAAAAATTTCCTACAGTGATATGCATTTTACAAATTTTTTTGATAATGATATATGTAGTTCAAATGAATGCCCATTAAACTGTATTTTTCTTTTTACTATATCAGGACACTTCACCTTCAACTTATTAAGTATTTTATTTCCTCATTAATTGCAAAAGAAAACAACACTGAAAAAATTTAAAATTGTAGGCATTATATATGAAAGCATTCTAAAAAATTAAGAACATTCAAACTTATAATTTACTTGAGCTTGATCAAGAAATGAAATGTGAAACATATTATAGTATACCCAATACTAACTTTTCACAAGTTTAACCAACATTACATTCTATGCCAGAAAAGCAGTTCAAATCTAGGATAATAATATATATGATTATAATATAATCCATAATAAAAATTAAGGGCCACTACTACATTAAGCTAAAATCAAAGATTTAGAAGAAATTTTATTATGATCAAAGATGAGCATTTAATTCCTATTTACAAAACTTCCCAAAAAGTTGTAAGGCAGGTTATTAATATTAAAACATTTACAAACAAAAAACAAAAACACCATATTTAAAAGCGAAACAAAAACTAGTCAAAAAACCAGTTTCTCCACAGCTGAGGATAAACAACATTCCTTTTTATTGCAGCCAAACAACCCCCACATTCAATAAATCAAAACAGTATGAACTGGCAAAAAACAAATAAAACAAAACACAACAAAACAGAAACCCCACCAAAACACCTGGAATGATTTAGGTACTGCACTTTAAGCTAAATTGAGTGCTATCCTTCCTGGGAGTAAAGGCAAACTGGCAAACATATTGTTATTTGATTTAAAAAAAGCATATAATTTCATATGAAGAGATAACTGCTGACAATGAATATAAGAAAAGCATTTAGAGTATCCTTTTACGGGATACACATGACTTCCCCCCTCCCCCAATACACTACAAAATCTGAGGGTCTGTATCTTACTCAGTGAGGGGATTTCTATAGAGAACGAATGCTGCCTTCCAGAACCTTCCAAATATCGAACTCAAGGGGCATATGAATGAAGGAGACATTTGACACAAGTCAGGCTTTTCTTGTCAAATATCAGATGTCTCAGTGAGCTTCTTTCTAGGTGCACTATCAAAATTAAGACACAATCATACCTACGGAGAGTCAAAGAACCTATACTCTAGACCAGTGGTTCTCAAATTGTGATCACTGGACCGGCAGCAGTATCACCAGAACTAGTACACGTGATCTTAGCCAAAAGGCGAGAAGCAATAGCACCACCAGAACTAGTGAGAAGTGCAAGTGATGGAGTCCTATCCCAGACCCACTAAACCAGGAACTCAATGTACCAAGCTCAGGAGTGACTATGATGCACTCTAAAGTTTAAGAATCAATGTTTTCTACTGCTGATTTTTAAAGGGCCCACATGCTTTTGGGATAATATTCATGAACAATAACAACAAGCTTATCTTGTGAAAATGCTGGAACCCAATGTATAATTTTGAAACTAAAAAGTAGCTGAAACTAACATGAATGTAGACCACAAGGGTATTTATAGGCATAACTAAAATTTTTTTTGTTAACAAGAAATGAACCTGCTCAAATATGATGCAGGTACATTTCTAATAAAGTGTTTATCTGATTATCATTTACTCGCTGAATTAAGAGCTCAATTATTTGTGCCAAAAAGCATATGTGTGTGTGTGTGTGTGTGTGTGTGTTACTTTAGTTCATGTTTGAATTCAAGTTTCATAGGCAAGTTAGGAGCCCTGGCAACCATGATAACAAAACCATGTCAGCTTGGAAAAGAATTACCTTCCTTCCTTCATAGCAGTGACTCCAAGGAATACACAGTATCTTAATTACTATGCTAAATTTTTCAAATAGGAGTTAAATAATGAACCTTATTAAGATAAAATATACCAAACTTAGCTGTTTGTGATAAGCAACACTGGTTATTTACCGCCATACTTGGCTAGACTAGGAAAAAGATCCATTAGCTCTCAATTTATTTATTTTTTTAATTTTTAAAAATGTTTTATTTATTTCTGAGAGAGAGAGAGAGACAGCATGAACAGGGAGGATCGGAGAGAGAGGGAGATACAGAATCCAAAGCAGGCTCCAGGCTCTGAGCTGGCAGTCAGCACAGAGCTCGACACGGGGCTCGAACCCATGAATAGTGAGATCGTGACCTGAGCCGAAGTCAGACGCTTAACAGACTGAGCCACCCAGGCACCCCAATTTATTTTCTTTCTATGGCAGCTTTCCCGTGCCTGAAGTATTTCCAAGCATCCTCTTACTAGTTTCTCTATTTCACCTTCAAGTGATAGCAAAGAACTACTGGCTGACTAGGACATCTCTTACGGACTCCTTCAGAACTCTGGAGAGAACCCCCCAGGAGAGCAATATGCAACAGTTATGGCTCCCAATGATAATCTTAGCTGGGATTTCCTCTCAGAGGAAAGATCTTCAAATTTTGAAATTTAATTCAGGTGAGTACATTCCACTAAGTGTCACTGAAGTCAGGGCTCAATGTGTGCAATTTTTCTCCGTAGAAACAGACAAAAGCTCTTCAATTAATCCCTTTACTTTGGAACCACTTTTATTAATTTTTAAGTAAATATTCAATGGCTGAAAAAAACATTTGTATGGCGTTATGGCACTTAAAGACGTTCAAGATGATTTAATTTTTAATATGTTTTTTCAATTGTCCCATGACACATTAAATGAAAAAGTACCCTGAAATTATACGGTGTTTTACAGATGTTCTCTCAGATCTTTTCTATGCACTACCCACTACTGATTTTAACTCAAATTGTTCTCTTACCAATATATGTAGTAGTACTCGTGCATGCTGTAAAGCTCCAGTTCAAAGCCACTCAGAAGATACTGGATCATAATTCGAAGGTTATGATAAAGGACCCAGGTACCTAAACAGGCCAAATGTTGCCTTTGGGGTTCCTGTTTCAACAGCATAGTGTGAAGGGCTGCATCAACCTTCTCTGCCTATCAGAACAAAATGTCATAACACTGACTTTCGTCTCAAGGCAATGCAAGAATGAAAAAAAAAATACAAGACAGCTAAAAATAACATTTAAACAGAAAATGTAAAACTTGTCACTAAAGAACTCATACTTTCAAAACACTTTTTGGTTCAATTCACACTTAAACTTCCCACTTCACAATGGATAACATTTACCTAAACACTCCTTAAACTAAAAAGACATTTTATAAAACAAAAATACAAACTACAGACTTCAGGTTTTTAACTATGTTACCCATTAATATTGCTGCTGACAATTTAAGGTTTTTTTTGCACAGCTATATAAATCAATTTTTTATTTTTTAATTTCAGGAGTAGAATTTAGTGATTCATCACTTACATATAACACTGAGTGCTCATCCCAGCAAGTGCCCTCTTTACTGCCCATCACCCATTCAACCCACACCCCTACCTACCTCCCCTCTAGCAACCATCATTTTGTTCTCTGTATGTAAAAGTCTGTTATGGTTTGTCTTAAGATTTTTGTTAGAATGTGATCTTGCTATAAAACTATAGTTCTACACATATTTTATCATTTATCCTGATTACCAAAGAAATAAGATGTTTCTCAGCTCAGATTATTGTTCTTTTTGTAAACTCTTCCTTTAGTATATGGAACTGTTACATTTTAAGTTAAAAATAAATTCATTACAATGAAAAATTAGTAAGTCAAAACACAGTTCCAAAGAATTATTTTTAAAAATCTAATTTGCTTAATTTTAGAAGGGAGGGCAACTTGTTGGCTCTTACCTCATCCTGCAAGGTAGCAAATTCCTCAAGAATATGACCAAGTTTATCTCTCTGTCGAGCCCGATTATGTCCATGGATCTGAATAAGACTACAGAATGGCTGCAAATACATACGATTTGTTAACTGTCAATATGAAATTTCTTGACACTAAAGAAAATTAACATTCTAAGTTTTCAAAATATGCTTTAAGGGGAAATATTACTGTGGATGTAAGAATCAGGACTATGCATATCTCTTACACACGTGTTTCTTTTTAAAGAAACTCAACATGAGAATTTATCAATAGCCAGAATAAAATGGCTATTAATGAAACCTGTTTTCATATGGGAAAAATGTTACTTCCGTCTTTAGATATCTTCCCACAATTCCAAGAGAATAGTTTCCTTCTCTGCTTATTTCAAGCCATAAGCCAATGTTCAAGGGTGACATTTCTGTGCTGCTTTTAATATACCAGAATAAGTCTAAGGCTTAAGTAATGACTGATACAGCTGGCCTCTGAACAACACAAGGGTTAGGGGCACCTATATCTTACACAGTTGAAAATCCATATATAACTTTTGACTCCCCTCATACTTAACTACTAATAGCTTATTAGTGACTGGAAGCCTTCTTGATAACATCAACAGTCAGTTAACTCCTATTTTGTATGTCATATGCATTATATACTGTATTCTTACAATGAAGTAAGCTAGAGAAAAGAAAATATTATAAAGAAAATCTTAAGAAAGTACATTTGTAGTACTGTATTGAAGAAAATCTGCACATAAGTGGACCTACAAAGTTGAAACCCGTGTTGTTCAAGGCTCAGCTGTTCTCTATAAACCTTAAGGTTCTTCAATTCCTATTCTATATCCTAAAGCATTGTAACAAACACTTCACTAATCAGACAATATGCATGAATGGTAAAATGCTCTGATTTAAGAAATATAAATCAGAAGATTCTGCAAATAGAATTCTTTTAAATTTGTACAGTTTGACAGATATTATCTCAGTCAATAACTATCCTATAAGAGGTACAGGGGCACTATTAATATCTCACTTTTTTTTTTTTTTTTTTGAGAGAGAGAGACCGAGCGTGAGTCAGGGGACAGGGCAGAGAGAAAGGGAGACACAGAATCTGAAGCAGTCTCTGTCTGAGCTATCAGCACAGAGCCCGATGTGGGGCTCAAACTCATGAACCGTGAGATCATGACCTGAGCCGAAGTTGGAGCTTAGCTCTGACTCCCCACAAATTTTAAAGTATCCATCACAATGATCCAAACTGCAGTTCTTACCCGAACACAGTGAGTAACAAAGGAGTCAATACAGTCCTTAGCCTGGTGATTATTATATAGGCAGCACCTGTAAGATAATACTCATTAAAATCAAACTATTTGGCCTACGAAAAGCAGCAGGGATTACTGTAGGTGCTACCAATAGACCAAAAATGTGGGAAAAGAGAAAACGGAACCATATACATTACTAAATTAAACACTGTTAGCATTAGATTAAGAAATATTTCACAATTACTGTGTTATTCACACAGCAAATGTACATCTCCAATACTTTCAGTTCTATAATTTGGACAGAATTGGATCCAACAAGATGAAATAAACAAGGAAAAAAAAGAAAAATCCCAAAGTTCTACTTTTTCATGGCCCTACAATGTTATTTATTTTTCTACAATGGACACTCTCATGAACTAACAATAATAATAATTACAAAGAAAACAATATACAGAATCCTAATTTTTTCAAGATGTAGCCACATTTCCAACCATTGGCCAAAATCATCACTTATACATTTCTGGCAGCTCATCTTCTAGCCTCATCCAGTGACTTCCTTTCTGGTGCTCCTTATCTCAGTAAAGTGACTAAAGCCTTCCTGAGCAGTCTTGGAGGGTCTGCTATCTGCCTGGTGCTAGAGAACTACAGGGGCTGATAGAAGGGATGATTTTTTGTTTCTATCCCTGAGGTCAGTAGCCTTTGCACCTAAGAAGATGGGAAAAGCAGGGACTCTTCCCTGGGACACAGGAGCAGACAACTTGCTACCTCTAAGTATTTGCCATAACTGAACAATCTGACCAGAGCCTCAAAGATCAACAGAGTCACAATCACTCAATGGAAAATGACAGTGCACACAACAGCCACGAGAAAGAAAAGGTAGAATGCCTGGAAGAGGTGATAGTGCTAGAAGGTCTGTTAGATCTTTAACTCCAAAGTAAGAAAGTTACTTAAAAGTGATTAAAATAAAGCTCTTAAAGGAAAAAGACGACTTTCTGGATCCCAAAATTAGGATTTTCAGATTTAAAAATTCAACAGATGAAAGATGCTCATTAGTAGTCTTGAAGGTCAAGAGGAAGAACTTTCTCACATCATAGCAAAAATAACAAGTATTAAATATGTATCACTAAAAGATAAATATTATGAAAAATATGGGGACGAGATCTATGAGGAGCTCTTAAACACACACACACACACACACACACACACACACACACACACACACAGATGAAAGGTGAGGCAATAATTAGATAAAAAATAATAAAGTAAATTTACTGCTTTAACGACGGAGTTCCTGACAAGTTTAGCTGAAAATCACACACACATTCTGGTAAAACTCTTAAACTCCCAAAACACCAACCAAACAAAACAAAACCCAGAAACTTGACATTCTTCCAGAAGAAAGTGTCAAATCACTTACAAAGGAGAAAAAGAATCAGATCAGGATCACATTTCTTATCTGTAACACTGGAATTTTAAAACACTGGAATAACATTTACAGATTACCATGCAATGAACTCTGTCGTATATATACTCAATTCTCAGTACTCATGATAATTCTGATCATTACAGGGGAAGGCCATTTGACACTATGAAATCACCAACAAAAAGCACAAAAATGTGAAGAACGTGGCACCTAATGAGCTGTTTATGGAATGAGAACTGAAATAGTAGGTAGAGAGTTGCCTTCTTCAGCACCGGGAGACTCACTTTTTTTTTTTTGCTGCTTTGCACACATCCACGAATTCAGCAAGAGGAGAGCAAATGATTTGAGGGTTATAATACATCTTAGGGAGTAAGCAAGATTTGCAAATATGGACTCCTCAAACAATGAAGGTTGAACTGTAATTAACCCTAAATAAGTAATAATAAAAGTGGTAAAGACTGTTCAATAGAAAAGGAAAAAATGCAAGTCAGACATGGACACTATTCCATGTACATCAGATTGTCAAAAACTTAGAGTCTGATTATGACAAAGCCCAATGTCTAAGAAAATTGGAATTCTTGTACACTGTTATATGGAATACAAATTGGTTTAATTATTTTGGAAAGCAACTTGGCAAAACTAGGGAAACTGAAGATGAACATACTCTATGATCAACAACAGTTCTAAGTATATAGATAGCCTATGTGCACAAGGAGACATATTCAAAGAAGCTCACTACGGCACTGTTTTCAATAGTAATACATTTAGAAAGAACTTAAATGTCCACTTATAGAGAAACAGCAAAACAAACTGCAATATTTTCAAAGAGTGGATTTCAATGAATGAAGTAAGTTTGCATGGATCAAACCAGTTGATTTCAAAACCCTAATGCTGAATGAAAAAATCATGTTGCAAAAGGATGTATACAGAATGACAACATTTATGTGAGGTCTAAAAACATAAAATAAACGGGTGTATTATTTCCAGACACACAGATCTGGGTGAAGTGTATAAGCATTCATAAGAGGCACAAACTGTAGTGCACAGTGATCACATCTAGGACCAGAGTGGGAGGAAAGGACTGGGGTGGAGGTAGGGAGGAGTTGGATTTGAAATGGCAGACAGCAGTTCTCAGAATGTGGCCCAGGTTCCCCTGGTGGGGGTGGTGACCTTGGGATGCTTTCTGGGGGACCACAAGGTCAAAACTATTCTCACAATAATTTAAGATGCTATTTGCTTTGGTATTCCTTCTCTCACAAGTGTACAGTGGGCGTTTCCAGAGTCTACAGGGCATAAGTAACAGACTGAAAGCAGAAGCAGGTCAAAATGATTCAGTTATCTTCTATTATAATGAAAAGAGATTTGCAAAAATGTAAAACTGTCATTTTTATCACCAATTTTTCTTAAAAACAGTTATTTTCCATAAAAGTATTATTTTGATTAATGTAATGGGTTTCCTATTTTAAAAAAAGTAATAAATATTTTAAAAGTATTGTTTTAATTTCTAAAACAGTAGGTGGCAATACACATGACCCATATAAACAAGAGCTATCTGGGTTTTAATAATTTTTGAAAATGTAAAGGCGTCCCAAAACAAAAAACCTTGAGAATTGTTGAACTAGATGTATTCTAATACTTTGATTTGTGAAAATTAGCTGCTCCCTGATACTCAAGCTCGGCTCTACTCTAGGGCTGGATGTTGCTGTCAGGAAGCTTGACATAGCTCATTGCCTCAGTTCACTCACATGTTTCACCATGTGCAAAAGGCCTTCCACAACTATGGCCTAAGAGAACTATCTATTCCTTTATCTTTCTACAAAGCACTTAGGACCTCACATTATTTGTTTGACTGTTTAGTCTCTCTCACTGGATGAAAAGTGCCTTCTTAGCAGGTGTGCCCTTTTTTACCCTAGAACCCAGAAAGGAACCTGGCAAAAGCAAGTACTAATATAGTATATTTATTACATAAGGGAATTGATAAAATTTATTGATTCACATAAATATGTATTAAGTATTTATCAAATTTTATCAATTCTCCAAAAGGTGAATTTATAAAAACCAAAGAAAAATATTGTTTAAAATAGATGGTAGTGTATGTTGTTTATAAATCTGAATATTGGATATATTTAATTACAAATTTAAAAATAATTTTTAAGTGTCTCTGTTTGCAGATAACCATTTATAATATGTAGAAAACCTAAAGATTCCATCGAAAAACTGTTGGGAACTAATTTAGTAAAGCTGCAGGGTACAAAAATCAATATACAAAAAATCTGCTGTATTTGTATGTTCTAACAATAAACTATCAGAGAAATTAAGAAAGTAATCCCATTTATAATAGCACCAAAGCCAATAAAATACGTAGGAATAAATTTAACCAAGGAGGGGAAAGATCTATACACTTTTAAAGAAAACTGTAAGACACTGATGAAAGAAACTGAGGACGCAAATAAATAGAAAGATATTCTGTGCTTTTGGCCTGAAGAATACTGTTAGTCCTTAATGAAATTGAAATGGCATGTTTCACAGATACAGAGAAAACAACCCTCAAATTTATACAGAACCACAAAACAATCTGAGAGCAAACTTGAGAAAGAACAAAAAAGTTGGAGGCATCACACTCCCTGACTTCAAACTGTATTACCAAAGCTATAGTAATCAAAACAGAATAGTATTGGCATAAAAACAGACATACAGATCAATAAATTAGAATAGAGAGCCTGGGGGCGGGGAAGCATGCATGTATGGTCAATTAATTTTTGACAAAGAAGCCAAGAATATACAATGGGGGAAAAGACAGTCTCTTCAATAAATAATACTAGGAAAACTGGATAGCCACATGTAAAAGAATGACATCAGACCCTTACATCATACACAAAAATCAAATAAAAATGGATTAAAGACCCACTTTTGAATGTAAGATCTGAAGTTTCAGGTGTAGAAGAAAACATAGAGGATAAGAATGTTTTGGTTTTGCACCACAAGCAAAGGCAAGAAAAAGTAAAAATAAGCAGCAGGATTATATCAAACTGAAAAGCTTCTGCTCAGCAAACAATCAACAAAATGAAAAAGCAACCTACAGAATGGGAGCAAATATTTGCAAACCACACACCCAATAAAGGGTAAACCAGGGAAGAACCAAGAAAATCCTGAGAAAGAATGTAGTCAGAGGACATATCTTAACAGATATTAAAACTTAAGACAAAGCCACAATAATAATAAAAATTATTGAAAACAAAACAAAAAGAAAACATCATCATTGGAACTGGAAAAAAACTTCAATACATAAAGGATTTCCAAGTAAAATAAAGACAGTCTTCTCTTAATTAAGTGGGAAATGATGTTTTATATTGTGATACTCACCCAACTGACTATCTACCTAGAAGGAAATCAAGTTGAACTTCTATCTTCAAATCACTTAATCTTACATGCATAAGAATAAAAATCTTTGGACAAAATCTTGAACAAAAAATCTTTGGAAGTGACTAACGGTACAACCTATAGGCCAGAGAGATTTACCTCCAACAAGAAACCTAAAATACAGGATAAAATATAGTAGCAAAAACTACCATATAGAAGGCAAAAATATTGATGCAAAAGAAAAAAAAAATTTGCAATGCGTATCACAGATGAAGGAGCTGAAAGATAATATGATTTAGTCAGGACTTGTACACTATGAGGAGCTATATATACTGTATGATAGATACTATTGTTTATATTCATAATGTGCAAATGCTTCATATAAATTTCCCAAAAAAGTAAACCACTTAATGAAAGTTAATGGGTAAAGGATATAAACAATTCATAGAAAAGCATTTCTAAATATTCAATAAATATGTATTAAATCCTCAAATTAAAATAACAATGAGATACTGTTTCCTGCTAAACACACTGGAAAAAATTAAAAGGAGTAACACCTACTGCTGGTCAGGACATAAGGAATGTGCACTCTCATATATTGCTAATAGAAATACAATTGTTACAATCTTTTAGAATGCAATCTGGTAATATCTACTGTAAGTATACATGTCCCATTCCAGTAAACCCCAATCCACTGAATACATTTACATGATATATTTGGCAGCCATTAAAGTGAATTAATTGGATCTACGTCAGGTAATTTGAAATGTAAATTCATGATGTATCTTTGAATTTTAAGAACAAAAGAAGAATTTTAAAAACAAAAATTTTAAGAAAACAATCCACAAAAAATAATTAAAAGGTTATGATAAAAACATCCTGTTTAATGTGATCCCATTTATATAAAGTCAAATGTATAGCATATATCTGTGTTAGCACAGATCTAAGAGATCCAAGAGATGTAGAGTGATGGTCATCAAAATGTTATCGGAGCTAAGACTTCGGGGGACCTTTTACTATTTTTCATATTTTATGCACTGTCTAAATTTCAAATACAACCATATATTATTTATATAATTAGCTTCTGGTGGTTTAAAAAAATTTTTTAATGTTTATTTATTTTTGAGAGACAGAGAGACAGAGCGTGAGCTGGGGAGGGGCAGAGAGAGAGAGGGAGACACAGAATCCAAAGCAGACTCCAGGTTCCGAGCTGTCAGCACAGAGCTCAACATAGGGCTCGAACTCACGAACCGCGAGATCATGAACCTGAGCCAAGTTTGGCTGCTTAACTGACTGAGCCAGGCACCCCTGTTTTTTGTTTTTTTTTTTAAAGCAACTTATTTTCCTTCTTATCCTTTCCTTCCTCTGCTGAATCAGTTGTCAAGTCCTATTACTCTTACCTCTGAAATGTTCCTCAGGTCTGTCTTTATATTCCCAGTTTAATTCTTCATCATTTCTTGCCTGTAGTACTAATTAACCTAGCCCAACACTTTGCCTCCTTTATCACTACCAGTTTGTTTCTTATTAAAAAATACATATCATAACAAAGTATATACTATCCTATGCTCATTCCCTCCTAAAAACCTGAGCACTTCCTCGCTGACCAAAAAGACCAAACTTTACCAAAGCATTCAAAACTCTTGAGTCCCAAACTACCTTAACCATGCAACTGTCATTTATCTATTCACTTATTCAGCAAAGATTCATCATGTGCTGTGTGCTAGACACTGTTTCTTGTACCTGTGATACATTAGTGAACAAAGAGCCAAAAGGATCTGCCCTGGCCTTGTGGGGTTCATATTGTAATGGGAGCGGGGGGAAGAGGAAGAGAGGGAAATAAAAAATGAATACAACGAAGATTTATGCAGTACATATATACAGCACATAAACACAGTGAAGGAGTAAATTATAGAGACGGTAAGAAGATCGTTGTTACAGGACAGAGAACTATATACAGCCCAGTACTGGGCTGGGGTGGGGCAGTGGCTGTACTCCTTAAATAGTCTGATCAAAGGAGTCCTGAGATGAACTTAAACAGACTTGAAGGCGGTGAGGGAGTCAGTCCTGGGGATTTCTCAGTAAAACGCCCTCCACTCCAGACTCTATGTAAAGGCTGTAGGGTGTGAGTGAGCCTGTATGTTCCCAGAATAGCAAGGAGGGCATTGTGGCTGATGGGCAGAGTGGGGTAAGAGAGGTCAGAAAGGCCTCAGGACAGGAGTCTAGACCAGAGCAGATGGGACCACCGAGGCTCAATCAGAAGGGCTTTGGCTTTTACTGTGAATGAAACGGAATATAAACAACATTGAGGATGTCTGGGAATTTACCTCCTCCCAGGGTCAGTCCTTAATGGATTCATTACGTGGGTAAATTCTCAGGTTCCTTTGTTTCATCCGTAATAACTGAGGTGCTACCTACACTGTCTACAGAACTCCCCACCAGGACATAACCAGAGTTACTTTCCCCGAAGTGCACCTATGCATGTTTTTTTTCCTTTTCATGTTCTACTTGCCAACAACCCTGCTGGTTTTTCCTGGTAACGCTTTTTTCTTTTAAAGTTCATTTATTTATAGAAAGAGAGAGGGAGACAGAGAGACAGAGAGACAGAGAGCGCGCGCATCCCAAGCAGGCTCCACATTGCCACTGAAGAGCTCGATGAGGGGCTCAATCTCATGAAGCATAAGATCATGACCTGAGCTGAAGTCAAGAGCTGGAGGCTTAACTGGCTGAGCCATCCAGGCACTGCTCCTGGGAACATTTTCTAAATTTACATGAATTGTCTCAGGATCTGGTTCTGGAAACCCAAGTTAAGAAAGAAATAGTTTTATGTGAGATGTGGCATGATTTATTACAAAGATTGAATGCTGAACTACTAACCGTTCCCTACTTTGCTAAGAAATAACAAAACCTTTCTTCCCTCCTTTGGAAAAGCTTTATTCATTTTCCAAAATGCCAACACAAATGATGATTTCTCACTGCATGAAATCCTTTTCAGCCTCTTATTAAGGCAGCATGTTTCTACTAGAACATAATTTAAGGAACAATTGTCTGCATTTTCTATTTTTACCTAGACTAAGATCATTAAGAGACCTTATCTGATTTTTTATAATTACTCCCAAAGTGCTTACCTAACACAGTGCTTTGCACACAATAAGAACCAATGCAACTTAACTGCATTTGATAATTCGTTGTAAGGTTTTCTACTCATATTGAGCCTAATGTCAACCTCACAAAAACTTCAGTTTAAATCTAAATAATATGTAGCAGAAATCAATTAATTTTACTATGACTTTTTTTTTTCTTTTTCTTTTCTACATGAAGTTTTTTCTTTTCTACATGAAGATATGATTTTAATAGTTTTTATGCCTTGGCTATAAAAGGGCATAGAGTACTGGGGCTTTTAAGAAATACATGTGCTATGAAAAGTCTTATGGTACTTACTTTGGGGAGAGCACCGGAGGGCTGACAAAAGACCGAAGTGCATCTTTCACCATGTCTTGCATGAGATGGGTTCCAAAGACCTTTTTGTTATCCACCAGGAAAGTAGTCTTAAAACAAATGTTATGTATTAGTAATGCTGTCATTACTGTGACATGAACACAACAGAAGATATTAAAGCATAAAAACCTGGTGGGAATCAATCAATAAATCACTACCTCCACAATGGGTATTACTTATTAATCTATATTTAGGATGTATTCTGATGAAGGAGAATAAAAAACATGTAAGAAAAAGTATCTCCCAAGTCAAGGGCAGTAACAGCAAACTACTCAAAATGAGCTGACCAGGGATACCTGGGTCACTCATGCTGCTTGGGTGGCTCAGTTGGTAAAGTGACCAATTCTTGGTTTCTACTGAGGTCATGACTTCACAGGTTCATAAGATTGTGCCCTGTGTGTGGCTCTGTGTGGGCAGTGTGGAGTCTGCTTGGAATTCTCTCTCGCCCTCTCTTGCACATACCCGCAATCTCTCTTTCTCTCTCTCAAAAATAAACTAAAAAAAACCCCAAAAAACAAAAAACCAAAACCCCAAAATGAACGGACTAGTCTGAATATGTCAAATAAGCTAATATATAAGAAAGGGCTTCATAAATTATAAAACAGCAAACGGCTATAAATATTTGGTTGACAATCTTTTGTTTTTTTTTTTTTAATGTTTATTTATTTGTAGGAGAGAGAGAGAGACAGAGTGAGCAGGGGAGGGTCAGAGAGAGAGGGAGTCACAGACTGAAACAGGCTCCAGGCTCTGAGCTGGCAGTCAGCACAGAGCCCGACATGGGGCTCGAACCCACGAACTGCGAGATCATGACCTAAGCGAAAGTTGGATGCTTAACTGACTAAGCCACCCAGGCGCCCCGACAATCTTTTGTCTTTAATGAACATTTTGGAATACACACTTTTTGAAACTGGAAAAATTACTTAATGATTAAATTTAAAATAAATTATTTAATAATAATTTGCATTTCATTTTCTCCCCTTAATGGCCTCAGTATATTTTAATATTTCCTGTACTATCCTTTGCTTGATTTCCTAACCCATTTGGATTATTTCCAGTTTTGAATGATGAACCAAACAGCTATAATCACATACAGTTTTCCAAGCAGAAAACTGGATTTCCCTTTTCCTAGGTAAACATTAAACAGGAGTGGGATTTGTACGTTTAATTTAATAAGAAACTGCCAAATTGTTTTACAAAGTGGCTGTAGCACTTCATGGAGTTATCAGTAAATGCATCCTCACCAGCACTTGGTTATTGAGATTTTCTTTCTTCTTTTTAAAAGATATTAGAAAAGGCAGACAGTGGTATTTCATTGTGGTTTTAATTTGCATATCCCTAATACCAATTATGTTGAATGTCTTTAAAAAACTGGGTTGTCTGTTTTCTTACTGTTATGTTTATAAAGCTATTTGTATGATACAAGTCCTGTGCAACACATGATTTGCAAATATTTTCTCCCATTGTGTAGTGTATCTTTCCATTTTAATAGTATCTTCCATTATACGTTGATCAACGATTTTTTAAGAATGGTGTTTTTGATATCATACCTAAGAATTCTCTGCCTCCTAAAATCAAATATTTCTCCTGTCTTTTCTTATAAAAGTTTTACAGTCTTATGTTTTGGATTTATCATGCATTCTAAGTTAATTTTTTTGCATATGTCTGTCCAATTGTTCTTGCAACACTGTTGAAAAGACTACCATTTCTCCACTCATTTGCCTTCGTATTTTGTCAAAATTAACTGACCATATTACTAACTGATCAACTGACTGCGTTAATTAATAAAGGACTATAAAGTACAGTACTAATAAGAATAGGACTTTTTCTAGATTCTTCTCTTGGTTCACTGACCCATTTTGCCAATCCCACACCTGTCCTGCAGTCAGATAGTGTGAATTCCCCAACTGTGGTCTTTTTTTACAGTTGTTTTGGTTCCTTTGCCTTTCCATATAAATTTTAGAATCAATTTGTTGACATTTATAAAAAATCCTGCTATGATTTTGACTGAGATTGCTTTGAAGCTATAGATCAATTTGGGAAGAATTTATTAATTCTTCCAATCCACAAACAGGGTATACCTTTCTATTTATTTAGGTCTTTGATTTCTTTCACCAGTACTTATAGTTTTTCAGCACTGTCTACAAACAGGTATTAGATTTATACCTAAGTATTTTGGGTTTGTTTTTTTTTTGAGATTATTGTAAATACTACTGTTTTTAAATTTTTGACTTCCCACTGTTCATTGTAAGTATATAGAAATACAATTGCTTTCTGTACGTTGACCTCATATCCTGTGCTCTTGTTAAACTCATCCATCTGGTCTAGGAACTTCTCTAAAGATTCTTTGGTGCTCTACATAGAAAATAATGTTGTTTGTAAAAACATGATTATTTCTTCCTTTCTCAGCTGTATGCCCTTTCTTTTTCCTGCCTTTTTTCACTGGCTAAAATTTCCTATACAGATCTCCATCAACTTAAGATGATGGGGTTATGTTCCCAAAACCCATAGTAAATTGAAAATACTCTAAGTTGTAATGCATTTAATACATCTAACATACTAAACATCATAGCTGAGCCTAGACTACTTCAAATGTGTTTGGTAAACTTACATTAGCCTACTGTGGGGCAAAATCTTCTAACACAAACCCTATTTGATAATAAAGTGTTGAATACCTCCTGTAATTTACTGATTGCAATACTGAAAGTGAAAAACAGAATTAAATGGGCTGTTTATGCTTGTGACTGTGTGGCTGAGTGGGAGCTGCAGGTCACTGGTCACACCCAGCATCATGAGAGTGTGCTAAACGCACACTGCTAGCCCAGAAAAAGACCAAAATTCAAAATCTGGTTTCTACTGAATGCATATCACTTTCACACCATTATAAAGTTGATAATGAACTATCTTAAGTTGTGGACCATCTGTAGTATGTTGAATAAAAGAGGAGTGAGAAAGCTGACTTCCTCACTTTACTCCCAATCTTTGGAGGAAATGATAAGTATGAGGTTAGCTGCCAATTTTTTTGTTCATACCCTGTATCAAGTTAAGGAAGTTCTCTCCTATTCCTAGTTTTGATGAGAGTTATTTATTTATTTATTTATTATCTTTAAAAAAAATTTTTTTTTAATGTTTTATTTATTTCTGAGAGAGAGAGAGAGAGACAGCGTGAGCAGGGGAGGGTCAGAGAGAGAGTGAGTCACAGACTGAAAACAGGCTCCAGGCTCTGAGCTGACAGCACAGAGCCTGACACAGGGCTTGAACCCACAAACTGTGAGATCATGGCCTGAGCCAAAGTCAGACGCCCAACTAACTGAGCCACCCAGGGGCCCCTTGATGAGAGTTTTTATTGTGAATGGAGGTTGACTTTTGTCAAATGCTTTTCCTGAATGTAGGGATACTTAAAAAAATTTTTTTTTAACGTTATTTATTTTTGAGAGACAGAGAGACACAGAATCCAAAGAATGCTTCCAGCTCTGAAGTGTCAGCACAGACCTGGATGGGGGGCTCAAACTCATGGACTGTGAGATCATGACCTGGGCTGAAGGTGGAGGCTTAACCGACTGAGCCACTCAGGCATCCCATAAGATTTTAGACTGTATGGTGGATTACACTGACTTATTTTTAATGTTAATTTAAAAAATAAATTTAAAGTTTAAATTAAAAAAATTTTTTTAAAAATGTTTATTGAAAGAGAGAGTGAGCACAAGCAGGGGAGGGGCAGAGAGAGAGGGAGAGAGAGAATCCCAACCAGGCTCTATACTCCTTGTAAAGTCCAAAGTAGGGATCAATCTCACGACCAAGAAATCAGTACCAGAGCTAAAATCAAGAGCTGGATGTTTAACTGAGCCACCAAGATGACCCTACACAGACTGATTTTCAAAGGTTGAACCAGGCTTGCATTTTTGGGATAAAGCTCATTTGGTCATGATGTATTATTATTCTTTTTCATATATTGCTGAATTTGAGATGATAATACTTAAAGGTTGTTTTATCCATGCTCTTAAGGATACTGGCCTATAATTTTCCGTGCTTTTAATGTCTTTTTTGGTTTTGCTATTGAGTTAATGCTGGCTTTATTATGTATATTGCCTTTTCTTTTTTTGGAACAGACTGTACAGAACTGACCTGGAATTTTCTTTGTTGGAGGTTTTACACTAGGAATTCAAGTTCTTTAACAGATGTAGGATAGTTCAAGTTCTTTCTTCATGAGTTTTGATAGTGTCCTTCAAGAAACTGGTCCATTGCATCTATGGTTTTGAATTTATGGACATAGAATTGTTTATAATAAAAATTCCCATATGTCCTTTTACAGACCTTTCTAGAGTCTGTAGTGGTCCCTTCTGTTTCATTTGTGAGATTATTCATCTGTCCTGTACATTTTTTTTCTTGTTCTGCCTGGTTAGAGGTTTTTCAATTTTACTGATATTTTCAAAAGAATTAGGATTTTAGTTACACTGATTTTCTTTACTGTTTATCCGTTTCCTATTTTACTGATTTCTTTTTTGTCTATGGTATTTCCTTTTTTCTGCCTCTTTTGAGTTTCATTTGCTCTTTTGTTTTTAAAGTAGAAGCTTAAGTTTTCACAACTGTCTTTTTAAAAAATTTTAATTGAAGTATAGTTGACCTACAGTATTACATTAGTTTCAGGTGTACAACATAGTGACTTGACAGTTCTATACACTAGGAAATACTCACCATGGCAAGCGCAGTTACCTTCTGTCACCAAAGTTATTACAATATTATTGACTATATTCCACATCCTGTACTTTTCACCCCTGTGCCTTATTTATTTTATAACAAAGTCTGCACCTTTTAATCCCCTTCAAACCTATTTCACTCATTCCCCCACCTCCAATCCCTCTGGCAACTACTTTCTTCTTTTTCTCACATAAACATTTAATCCTATAAATTTCCCTCTAAGCACTGTTTCAGTTATATCCCACAGATTCTGTATATTATATTTTCCTTTTTATTCAGTTCAAAATATTTTTCAATTATCCTCAAGACTTCGTCTTTGGTTCATGGGTTGTTCAGAAGTGTGTTAATTTCCAAATATTTGAAGGGGCATTTGGGTGGCTCAGTTGGTTAAGCGACGGACTTCAGCTCAGGTCATGATCTCATGGTTTGTGGATTTGAGTTCCGCGTTGGGCTCTGTGCTGTCAGCTCAGAGTCTGGAGCTTCGGATTCTGTCTCCCTCTCTCTGCCTTTCCCCCACTTGCACTCTGTTTCTGTCTCTCTCTCAAAAATAAACATTAAAAAAAATTCCAAATATCTTTTTGTTATGGATTATTAGTTTAATTCCAAAATAGAGAGCATACTTTGTGTGATTTCAATTGTTTTTAAATTATTAAGGTTTGTTTTATAGTTCAGGATATAATCTTAGTGAATGTCTAATATTTCAATACTTCTATCACAAAAATATAACACTAACTGTTAAATATCCTTTCAAAGCACCTACTTTTGTTCCAGCAATCAATAAAACAATATCAACACACAAATAATTTGATGTTTAAAGAAGTATTTCAATACTAAGTAGAACTTACTTGTAACAGAGATCTTGAAAGAACACAAGGTGATTGTTCACTAAATTCACAGAAAAAATCCTGACAAAGAAAAAGTCATGTTATTCATAGATTAATAGAAGCCAGAAATGCTTTATATAGCATGTAATTTTTACCAGACTGTTTGCAAGTTATATACTACTAGAATTAAAATATGATAAAGAGCTAAGCATCATTTCTATAGGAATCATCTAATTGTATCAATGAGACAATGGGTGATTTTGGAGCCTAATTTATTTTTAACTGGACAATAGTCAAATTGTGCATACAAATATTATGTATGCAAACCTTGAAAATAAAAATATCAATAATAATTTCCTAACTAATGGTAGAAGTTTACTTTCTATTTCACAGAAATAAATACCAAGTAACCAGGCCAACGGGATTCATAAAACTGTTCCTGAACTTTTGACATCCAAAAAATATGCTTAGAAAACTACATATGGGTTTATACACAGATAAAAGAAAAAAAGGTTAAGAAAATACACTAAAATGTTAACTTCTGTAGATTATATAGGATAGTAATTACTTATCATTTTCGTATTTTTCTGTTTTCCAGACTCATGATCCTCAATTTAAAGGCGTGCTCTGCCAAATCTTACCAAGTTTCTCTAGTCAAGTCACTTTTTTAACAATACACTTTTATACCTTGCTCACACTTTTCAAAGTGAATGTTCTCCCCCACAGATGTCCTCCCATTTAACATTACAAAGAAAATGAAGTTATCTATCCACTAGGAAATCCTCTGCCTCAGTCTCTAAACGTTATCACTGAACCCACATTTGTACCCAGATCCTTTCCTTGCCCACTTTAACACAGGAGGCCCTTCAACTTGTACTACACACTGCATTCCTTCCGGCCTTATCAGCAACATTACACACTGTCAATAATCCATCCTTGTTTGTCCCTGATATTTAAGTTCTCCCTCTCTGCCACATCCTCCCCATTTACATTTAAGTAGTCCATTTTCTCCCATTTTTAAAAAGAAAAATACTGTCACTTGCTCCCACATTTCCCTCCCAATCACTGCCTTATCAGCCAAACTTTCAAATGGACCCGGCTGCATCATCTCTACTTACTCACAGGCCCTCCTCATCAACCCATGGTAGCTGGCTCTTCCCTCTAGTCACCACTGTTGTCTCACACCAAATCCAATCAACATCTGTTTTGGACCTTATTCACCTCTTTCATCTGATCTCTCAGCAGTATTTGACAGGACTTCCTTCTGGAAGAACCTTTTAACTGACTTCCATGAGTTTCTTCCTCTGTGGTCACTTCTCGGTTTACTCTGGAGGTTCAAAGTTTAGTTCCAGACTATTTTCTTTTCTCAAGCTATATACTTCTTCCCCTCACAATCTTCTCCATATTCATGCTTCCTTTGATTACTACCTGTAATAGGTCCAAAATTATATATCTAACACAGACTTCTAAATTCTATCCATATAGTCAATACCCCTATTCAGTATCTCTATATAAATATTTCAAAGGCATCTCAAAATCAGCCTTACTAAGAACCTTATCTAAATAAGGGTCTGAGAGTTTCCCCATTTTGGTGTGCAGCACCAGCATGTATCAAGATTTCCAAGCCAGAAACCCTGAGACCTTCCTGAGAGTTCTCTCATGTCCCATATTTCATTCACCACCAATGTCATCAGTTTTAGTTCATACAAAGCTCTGACATCCTCACATCATTTCCTTGCCATCCTTCTATTCAAGTTACTATTCTCTCTCCCTTGAACTGCAGTAACGGTTTCTTAATTTATTATCTCCCTGTTTACTCTGTTCCCTTCTAATCTTTTCTATATAATCAGCCACATTGGGCACAAACTGTTAATCCATTTATGTAACTGCTCCACCCATATTCACCCATCTGAAAATGCAAAACATGCAGAGCATAAACTACAGTCATAACTGACATTTTGGTATTTGTTATTCCAGTATTTTAAAACAACTTCGCTATGTCTGACCATCACTTCTGTGTGACAACGTATAAAATGGATAATGTATTTTGACCATGACTTGACATTCACAAAGATTTCCTTATGTCGATATTTTTCTATAACATGCTTTTTAATATCACTGAGGCATGTATCCTGCATATACTATAGGATGGGTAGTGATGTATCCTACATATACTATAGGATGGGTAGTGGGGTCACCAGTGTTAGTTCATCTTTGCACATATCTTAGATGATTCTTATGCTAAATCTCTAGAATGGGAGTTGCTGGATTAGGATATACACATTTTTAAGACTTTTGAGAGCAACAGACACAGGAGTATAGGAGAGCTACTATTTCCCTCCATCAACATTAAATGTTATCACACTTTTCAATCTAGTTGTCATAAAGTGCATTTCTTCAATTACTAGTAAGGGTATACCTTTTCCATATTTACTTCTTTGAGTGTGTATGCTCACGTCCTTTGACAGTTTTCCACTGAGATGATTTATCGTATATGTCAGTACTCCTTATCCAAACAGTGACAGGTTTCTTAGGCAGAACCACCAGAATACTTAGTCCCTTTTCCTAACTTTAATCTTCTCCTCTATTGGCCTCAGATACTCCCTCCCACACCCATCCCCACACCATCTATTCCTGTCCCAGGTGCTCCTGGGGGCCAGATTCTTTTCCTTCTCCGCCCTCTTCCGGAAGCCCAGGCCTGGCTCCCCAGCTATGGTGTGTCATTCAGCATTCAACTCCTTCACCAGACAGCCCAGAACCTTCTTCCAGAATATCAAATTCCAGCTGTTGCACTGTTCTTATTCCAACTCACACTGATCACTTTCTTTTCTAAAATCTTACAATTAATCTGAATACAAATATATTTACATAATTAAAAAGCAAAAAAGGAAATGTAGCAGAAGAATAAGAAAGTCTTAAACTCTTGATATGCCACAAACCAATCATCTAATTTGGTTACAAGCCCTCTAAACCTTAATTTTGTTTAGCTATACAATGAACTGGGTTATGTCTATGATCTTTTCTACCTTTAAGATTCCATGATTCTTATGACAGAGTAAGGACAAAACTACTAAAAAAAAAAAAAAAAAGCAAACAGAAAGGAGGTAACAATACAAACAGTGAAAGTTTCATTACGGAATGAAGATTTATACTGGGCATTAATGACAAAGAATTAGAAGGGAAAATGAAGTTATTACAAGAAAGAGCATAAACAAAAGCAAAATCTTTGTTGACTATGAAATATATTCCAGAGGCTGCTGCTCAATTCTAGGAATGTAAATGAGATAACAATTATCTCCAGGAATGCATCCTAGAACCAACAAGGAAGACCTCACAGAGAAAATGACAGGGGCTAGGAATTATGTACCTTTATGCAGAGTTGTACAAAATAGATTAGTGGACTTATGTCTAAATAACAGTAGTATTATTTCGCATATTTTCTACCTTCCTAATCTTATATAAACATTGCTTTTCTATATTGTAATCCATAAAGGAGATTAATCCAAAATATGTAAAAATGTATACACTCTTCAACCCAGCAGCTTCATGGTTTAGGAATATATTTTAAGAAGGAAGGAACCAGATGCTACAAAGGTTTACCTATGAAAATGCTCGTCTTGGTATTGTTTATAACAGTAAAACACTGAAAAAGACCTCAATGTAATATGAATGGACTGGAAAAAATTGTGATCTATGCTTACAATGGAATACCGTGTAGCCAATTAATATAGAAATATGTTTACTTATTGACACGAAAAGATGCTTACGACATAGAGATTAGTGATAAAAGAAAGTAGGTTAACAAACACCACAATCTAATTTTTATATGAAAACATACATGTATATACACACACACATACATTTACATATAAAAAGTTTTGCAGACAGAATCCAGAGTTTAAATTCCCATTCTTAAAACTTCAGTAAATTACCTAAATTTTAGTTTTCTAATCTTTAAGATGGAGAGCATATCATCCTTGTGAAGATTAAACAGAAAAATACACACACAATACACAACAACACTTAATCCTCCAGCTGTTAAAGTAAGCAATGTCATTTATCCATGGGACAGTCTAAAAAGTGATAAACTATTCTGTTGTTCAATCAAAATCACAATCCAAAAGAGAGACTGTACTTACCAGAATACAATGTAAATTTGTTAAATTGACCACCTCACAAACAGTTTTTATTCTATCTATTAATCTTGCAAAATAGTTGACCATTTCTTCCCTTTTAATTATTTTTGCATATCGAGGGAAAGTAGGTGGAAGTAGCCTCTGGTTAACAAGGGGTTCAAAACCCATCATAATGGGATGATCTAAAAAGAAAAAAAAAAGATTTTCAATGCTTTGTTGAATCGTAAGCCTCAAATACTAGTAAATATAAAAAGAGGCCAATTTCAAAAGCATCTCCAAATTCTTGTCACAATATTTCCTAAATAAATTCTATAATTTACAAATATCTACACATGTGCATTTTTTAAAAAACCTTTTTTAATGTTTTTTATTTATTTCTGAGAGAGGGAGAGAAACAGCATGAGCAGGGGAGGGTCAGAGAGAGAGGGAGACACAGAATCTGAAGCAGGCTCCAGGCTCTGAGCTAGCTGTCAGTGAAGAGCCTGATGCGGGGCTCGAACCCATGAACTGTGAGATCATGACCTGAGCCAAAGTCAGACACTTAACCAACTGAGCCACCCAGGCGCCTCATACATGTGCATTTTTAAAAATGAGATAAGCAGATTTAATAACCTGAAAATTATACTTCCCATCTATAAGTAATTGGTAGTAGCAACAGAAAGGGGTTGCTACCTCAAAATTAACTACAAACCAAGAATAAAATAGGGTGAAAATATTCCCTAAAAAAAAAGGCAATGTTGTATTAACCATGAGACTGTGAAAAGAGGTAAAATGGGAACACATTTTGGCTATCTTCCCTTCAATTACCAACAGTAGAATCAACTCAAACTTAGCTACATAATAATGCAAAACAGAACAGTCCCTTCCCACCCCATGAGTCTGGAATGCATTTGACATTTGGTACTGACTTACAGAAATTCACAGTGCTTTAAAGAAAATAACCCATTACAAAAGACCTCAGGATGATTTCTTCTTTTCCATTCTCTGCCCACTGTTGACCCCACTTTTCACACTAGCTCAAGGCTCCAAACTAAGTCTGTCTCAACTTGAAACTGAAAATGAGGAAGTATATGAAGAATTAAGAATTTGGGATTCAATGTTCCCTTGCTGTACTACAAATAGGCTATACATAAAACAGCTTCAGATGTTAATGAAAGACAAAATTAAGCTAAGCAAGCATCATTATTAAAAATTAAAAGCAAGACTGATACTTAACCAAATTATAGTAACGCTGTGACATACATAATTATTCCTGAGTATCAAGCAAATAAAGATGTTCCTCAGGGTTTCTGGCCGCCTTCCTCTCCTCCATACTTAAATCCTCCCTGGTTGAAGGTATTTATTTTATATAAATCTCAATTTAACTATGTTTTCCAGGCTAAAATTGTTAGGCCACAATTTGTCTTCTGAGCTCCAAATTGAATTTCTAACTGTGTAATGGGCATTTCCATCTGGGTACCCCACCTCATGTTAAAAGGAACAAGTCCAAAAAAATGCCATGATCTTGCCTCAAACACTGCTCCTTATATTCCTTACATTCCATTTCTCAGTAAAATGACCCACTGCCCTTACAACTGCTTAGGCCTCCTTGTCTGCTTTATTTAATCAATGCATAAATCTTACAGTATTCTACATCCTAACATGCCCCTCCCCCCTCTTCACTCTTTTTAAGTTTATTTATTTTGAGAGACAGAGACAGTGTGTGTGGGGGCAGAGAAAGAGAGACAGAATCCCAAGCAGGATCCACACTGTCAGTGTGTGAGAAGTGAGGGAGATGATTCATATTCAGAAATACCAAATACAAGTTGTGCTGTCTAGTTAACAGTAGGTTTACAACCTATTGGAAATATGTACTAACTCCCCCCACCCCAACCTAACAATGGAGTCCCAAACCCTTAGACACTTCACTTCTGGTTCTTCCCCTCTCCATTTTGTGGGCTTACTTCCACTCATGAGCATGAGCCAATGAACAAAGGGAGAAGGGACTGAAAGTCTCTGATTCACCTCAGGGAATGAATTTGTTCTAATCAGACTCCTTTTTGCCTTACATGGGCAAAGGCCATGGCTGGGTAAGGCTGTAACCTCTGTAGTGCTTGGCCTATGAGGAACCTGGGGAGGGACTTATATGCTAAGATATAAATTGTCTGCTGTGACTGCCCCTTGTGTGCCTGTCCATCAGACACCTGCTTTTGGAGGAACCTTGATTAAGGCCTCCCTTCACTGTGCTCCCAGTTTCTGTGCCCCTCCTTTATTGGGTCAGTGGGCTTATTTCTCAAAAGCGCAGAGCCCAACACGGGACTTGAACTCACAAAACCATGAGATCATGACGTAAGCCGAAGCCAGGAGTTGTCAAGACACTTAACTGACTGAACCAACCTGACACTACTCCCCTCTCTTCACTCATTACTACTGTAAAAGCCTAACTCATTCCCTGCACTGAATGTTCCCTCATTAATTAATCCTATACACTGCCACCTCAACTGTTTTATCTAAATTACAACCTGATTTCACTCCCTTAACCCCCAAATTCTGTTGACTCCCTATTATAAACAGTAAAAAGTGTCTGGCAGGGCATTGGAAGGTACTTTACAATTTCCTGAGGCTCCTGTAGGGGAAAAAATCTGTAGTCCAATGGAAGACTATGCATTGTCAGATTGGTTCAAGGCAGATATTTTACAAATCTATAAATGGTAGGTAACTGATAGAAGACATGCAAATTCTGCCCTGTCAGAGACTCACCTGACTTCCTCCCAACTCTACAGAAGAGTTTTGCCTCCAATTATAATTTATTTCAACATTCTGATGCTCCATATAAACTTGAATGCTTTAAAACTTTTCATGTCTAGTTATTTCACTGAATGAGTTTAATAAAATCCTAAACACACGTTCACTGTTGTATCTATAGGACAGTCACAGTTCCTTTTACTTTTTTCTGAAAATCATCTTTTAACATGCTCTATTCCCTAAGCATTATAAGCTATAACCAAGCACAATGACTTAGAAGTATCATGTTCTTCATGCCTCTTTACTTAGACACTAACTATTCTTTCTGCCTATAAAGTCTACCCCTTATTCTTAGCTTGAGAGACCTGCTATAGCTTCAATTCTCTCTCCTGCTTAGTCCTCCACCAAGTACTGTGTAGACATGTCACTACACTGTCCATGCGGGATTACACTGTTTCTCCCTGAGTTCTTTTGAAAGTAGTAACTGGCTTGTGTCCCAAACACCTAAATACCTGGCTCATTTTAGGCAATGGATACATGTTTTCTGAATGACAAGATTTGCATACTCAAAATAAAATGAAAGACTGTTACCACTATAGTAAAACAGTTTGAATTTCTGATTTACAACATTTATTTAAAAACCAAGGTAAATGAAGCAATGAGGATGCTGCAAGTAGCTTCTTTACCATACCAACATGAATGCATTTTGGGATTTAATGATAAATGTTCAGAATCTAAATACTTAATAAATAGTACATGACCCTTATTTTCCCTGAAAGTATTAGAATTTTCATCTAAAAATATTACCCAGTAATATTCTTTTTAATGTTTACTTTTTTTTAATGTTTTTTTTTTTTAATTTATTTCTAGGAGAGAGAGAGAGACAGCGTGAGCAGGGGAGGGTCAGAGAGAGAGGGAGTCACAGACTGAAACGGGCTCCAGGCTCTGAGCTGGCAGTCAGCACAGAGCCCGACACGGGGCTCGAACCCACGAACCGCAAGATCATGACCTAAGCGAAAGTCGGACGCCTAGCCGACTAAGCCACCCAGGTGCCCCTTTTTTAATGTTTACTTTTATTACTACTTTTTTAAAGTTTATTTATTTTGAGAGAGAGAGAACACAAATGAGCACCAACAGGGGAGGGGCAGAGAGAATCCCAAGCAGGCTCCACACGGTCAGTGCAGAGCCCGACGTGGGGCTTGAACTCACGAACTGTGAGATCATGAAATGAGCTGAAATCGAGTCAGATGCTTAACTGACTGAGCCAGGTGCCCCTGTTTATGTAGTTTTGAGAGAGAAAGAGCATACATGCAAGCACATGAACAAGGGGAGGGTCAGAGAGAAAGAAAGAGAGAGGGATGGAGGGACAGAGAGAGAGAGAATCCCAAGCAGGTTCTACACTCAGCATGTACACCCATGAGCAGCTTGAGCCCATGACCATAAGATCATGACCTGAGCCCAAATCAAGAGTGAGGCACTTAATGACTGAGCCACCCAGGTGCCGCAATATTTTTATTCTTAATACATACATTTTAAGATTTTAAACCACAAGTAGAAGACAGGGCCACTCATGAAAATCTACACTACCATGAAAAGAAGGAAATATTAATGGGAAAGAGATACTAAATACAGTATATTTTTCATTACATTTTTATACAAATTTAAAAATGCAACATACAACATCCCTGACCTCTACCCACTAGATGCTAGCAACATCCCCATAATTAGGAAGACCAAAACCAGGTCCAGATATCGCCAAATGTCCTAGGAAGCCCCAGTTGAGAAACACTGTTCTAGACAAACACAAGAAGCAACTTTAATTCAGTGTGGATAAGGTCAGGATGTAACAAGACCATCTAATCTATGGAAAAATTAGATGAAAGACTGACAAGAGTAATATTTAAGGGAAGATTCAAATGATAAGTTAGTAAAATATGAGCCAGGAAAAAGTACTCCAAGCACATCAATGGCCTTAGAAGACAGAGAATATAGCTTCTGTTCTTTTTTCCATAAGGCACTGTAACTTTCCAAGTCATAATTTCTCCAAACTCAAGAAGTAAAAATATATGCATATGAACAGAAAGGGGACAAAGTCCCTATGCATAAAACTAGAAGTTACCTGTATGCTTCTCTCCATTCTCCACATATATTTAAACTTGTCCCCCTACCCCCGTTTTTTTCTTTTTGTAAGAAAAAAAGCAGAGGACGTAGACTTTGGGCATAGGAGAGGACATGAACTGGGAGAATAATGGTCTAGGTTTGGGAAAAGAAATGAAAGTTGGCACATAAAATTCTTCTTCTGCACAGGAACAAGGTGTCTGGGATATACTGGGCACCATCCAAAATGGCTAATCACC
Source organism: Proteles cristata cristata (assembly GCA_017311185.1). Taxonomy (NCBI): domain Eukaryota; kingdom Metazoa; phylum Chordata; class Mammalia; order Carnivora; family Hyaenidae; genus Proteles; species Proteles cristata. Next base: position 723,017 of record JAESUZ010001312.1, on the reverse strand, counting down.
CAGACCAAGGATGGAAGTCCCTCTGCATGACCCTCAGTGACTTCCTTCCTCCTCTGTCCACCCCTCAAATTTTCCCAACAACCCCCTCCAGTATGAATTGTCCTAGAGCCTAAAAGTTATTAGGTCCTATCTCTAGGCACATCTTCGTTGTGAGAATAAAAAACAATAAATACATTAATTGATTCAACTCAATGAGTCCTCTTTTAAGGATGCCTCATGGGGGTCACTGTACCTTTTGGTGAAATACAGGGAAAATTACCTTCTGGACCTAGTCCTCGTTAATGGTTAAAGTGATTTTACTATTTTAAAGTCTCAGCTGTTGCTGAATCTCATGCATAAGAACTCTGTAACTGTCCTATACAAGACATGGTAACCCACCTGAGCAGAGAAGAACGGAAGTGTTGAGGTAGGAGAGACTGAAGAAGCTGCTCAGAAAAGAGAACAGCTGAGCAGGAGAGGGGCTAAAAGTAAGGTGGGAGTTTGCATCTGGTTTCATGTCAATCTCAACTATAAAGTGTTTTAAGAAGTTTTCCCACACCCAAACTTCTCCCAAAAGTTGATAATATATATATATATATATATATATACACACACCCATCTTCGTTATCTGTTTATCTGTTTATGGGCAGGTGGGCTCTTTGCATACTTTGGCTATTGTTGATAGTGCTGCTATAAACATTGTGGTGCATGTGTCCTTTGAAACAGCATACTTGTATCCCTTGGATAAATACCTAGTAGTATAATTGCTGGATTGTAGGGTAGTTCTAATTTTAATTTTTAAAGGAAACTCCATACTGTTTTCCAGAGTGGCTGCACCAGTTTGCACTCCCTCCAGCAGTGCAAAAGAGATCTTTTTTCTCTGCATCCTCACCAACATCTGTTTTGCCTGAGTTGTTAATGTTAGCCATTTTGATGGGTGTGAGGTGGTATCTCATTGTGGTTTTGATTTGTATTTCTCTGATGATGAGTGTTGTTGAGCATTTTTTCATGTGTCAGTGGCCATCTGGATGTCTTCTATGGAGAAGTATCTATTTATGTCTTTTGCCCATTTCTTCACTGGATTATTTGTTTTTTGGGTGTTAAGTTTGATAAGTTCTTTATAGATTTTGAATACTAACCCTTTATCTGTGATTTGCCCCATATTTTGTTTTTGATGTCACAATTGGCATCTTTGCACAATGTGGATCCATCAAATTACTATAGGTATTTTTTTTTAATTCGTTTTTAATGTTTTATTTATTTCTAGGAGAGAGAGAGAGAGACAGAGTGAATCACAGAATCCGAAACAGGCTCCAGGCTCTGAGCTGGCAGTCAGCACAGAGCCCGACGCAGGGCTCGAACCCACGAACTGTGAGATCATGACCTAAGCGAAAGTCGGACGCTTAGCCAACTAAGCCACCCAGGCGCCCCAGTATAGATATTTTAAAATATTGTCTTTTAACCTTCATACTAGAGTTACAAGTGATTATTCTGAATGTAACTATGTATTTACTTTTACCAGTGAGTATTTTACTTTTACTAATATTATACTTTTAAGCATTTTCCTACTACTAACTGGCATTCTTCCATTTCATCTTGAAGAACTCCTTTTAACATTTCTTGTGAAGTGGGTGGGTGATGATGAACTCCCTCAGCTTTTACTTACCTGGAAAACTCTCTCCTTCCATTCTGAATGATGAAGTATAATTGGTTGGCAGTCTTTCTGTTCATCACTTTGAATATATAATCCTTCTCCCCTTTGGCAAGATTTCTGCTGAAAAATCTGCTGACAGTCTTATGGGGTTCCCTTTTATGTCGTAAGTTGCTTTTCTTGTGCTGCTTTCAATAGTTTCTAGTCTTTAACTTTTGACAATTTAATCATAATATGTCTTGGTGTGGGTCTCAGGATTTATTTTGCTTGATACTTCCTAGTCCTCCTAAATCTGGATGTCTATTTCTTTCCCCAGTTTAGGAAAGTTTTCAGTTTTTTTTCTGCAAGCTTTACGCTCCTTTCTCTCTCTCTCCTCCTTCTGGGACCACTATAATGAATATGTTGGTTTGTTTTGATGGTGGTGTCCCATAAATCCTACATCTTTTTTTTCCTCCTAAGAATTCCACCGCCCCATCGAGTTTGCTGGTATTTTTTTTTTCCAGTTGATTTAATATGCTCTGAAGTCCTGTACTGAATTTTTCAGTTCAGTTATTGTATTCTTCAGCTCTATGATTTCTGTTTGGTCCTTTATGTATTTTTTATGTCCTGTAGAAATTCTCACTTTAATCATACATTGCTTCCTGACCTTGGACAGAATCTTTATGACTGTTATTTTGAACTCTCAATTAGACAAATCACCTATCTCTGCTTCATTAAGATTTACTTATGATTATTTTTCTTGTTCGTTTAGAACATATTCCTTTGTTTCTTCATATTGACTGGTTTCTGAATATTAGATAAAATGCCACCTTTCCTAGTCCTGACAGAGTGGTATCATGTAAATGAACCTTGCAGATTAGCCAAACCCAAGCTCCTGTCTCTCAAACTTTTGACTGTCCAAGCCTCCTCCTCTGCTTTTAGCTGCTGCCAATAGTTGAGGGTGTCTTAGCCTTTCCTACCTGTTTTAGTTTAGGCATTTTCTCATCTGACTTATAGGACTTACTCGGTTTGTTTCTGGATCTCATTCAGAAAGAAGTGTTCCATATGTACACTTAGTAGTGTGTCTATGGAAGGAAGGGAGCATCCTATATCACCATCTTGGTCAAATCCCATCCCTAGTTCCTTTAAGTGGACAATGGTCTTGGGAAGCAAGACATTAGGCATTTTTGCTATTAGAGTATCAATGCTCCCAGGTTCTCTAGATGACAGAGCCAAAAAAAAAAATGTATGTACATATAGGGATATACAAACATCTGTTCACATATATATACACACACATAGTCATACATATATACACTTACATCTACATTTCTATATCAATCCATATATTAAAAACTACGAATTGGGATGCCTGGGTGGCATCAGTCGGTTAAGCATCTAACCCTTGATTTCGGCTTAGGTCATGATCCCAGGGTCGTGGGATGAGCACACAGCCTAGTTAAGACTCTCGGCTCTGTCCCTCTCCCCCACTTGCACTCTCTAAAACAAACAAACTAAACTATGAATTTATTCCCATACTTTTAATTTCAATTCAACATTACAAAGTTCAATCTATTTTTCTCCCTTTCTAGAAGTTAGCATAACATATCTACCCAACTCTGAGAAATGTGGCATACCACAATTCTCAATACATTTTTATAGCTGATCAATTTCACTATACATAGTTAATCTTTGTATTATTACAAAGTTTCTAAGGCTGTTGTAACAAATTCTCAGAAAGTGGGTGATAACATTTATTCTCTCACAGTTCTGAAAGTCAGAAGTTCAGTATCAGTTTCATGGGCTGAAATCAAGGTGTTGGCAGAGCAGCAATCCATCCAAAGGCTCTAAGGGCAATTCTGTTCTTGCTTTTTCCAACGTCTGTGGCTATTTGAATTCCTTGGTGTATAGCTGCCCATGCCAATCTCTCCCTTTGTCTTTACATCATCTTAACTTTTTGTGTGTGTGTCCAATCTCCCTCTGCCTCTCTTTTAAGAAAGTCACTAGGCAGTTATTTAGAACCTAACCAGATGATCTAAGGACAAATCCAAGATAATCAAAAGATCTTTACTAATCACAAATAAGGTTCTGAGAATTAGGACCTTGATACTTAGTGCTGTCACTTTGCCAGTTTGATCTCCTATCAATGATACCCACCTCCCCTACACAGATGTTCTCTGACCTTATTTACGTTCTGACATGCAAAGCCATCAAAACACCCACCCTGCTTGGGCTCCTACACCTCATGCCAGGCTATTCTTCCACAGCGATGACTCTGTTTAAGCTCTGAAACTCCATGCCAGGCCACTTTTATGTACATATACCTTTCTTCAACCTGGTTCAGCTACAACTCCCTTCACAGAGCCATCTTTCCATTCTGACACCCTCTTCTTTCTGCTTAGGCTCTGACATTCAGTGTTGGGCTGTTCTCCTGTATAGATGCTCTTTTCACTCTGCTTCTAATCTGACAGCCTGTACTTGGACACCTTTCCACAGAAACATTTTCTTCAACATGCACAGGCTCTGAAACCCCACACCAGGCCACCTTTGTACACAGATGTCCTTCTTCCTTGCATGGTCTCCAACAACCAGGCGCTTGCCTGCCTCTATGAATCTGCCTCAGGTTCTAACACTCCAGGCCAGGCTACACTCATATGCCCTCCTCACTCTGTCTGGGTTCCCACATTTCTTTTAGGCTATAAAATCCTGCACTAGGTTGCTCTCTTACACATACTCTCTTCACCCTACTTAGGCTTTTGACACACTGACCCAAGTTGTTCCCACACGTTGCTCCCTGATATTGCTTAGGCTCTGACATCCCAAAGTTTAGTTGCCCCATGTGCAGATACCCTTTCTCACCTAACTGAGAAGCAGTGAATCTAGCCAGGCAGCTCATCATGATGACATCCTCCCTCAAGCCATTTTACCTCCAAAATCTTGTTCTAGGCCCACCTCTTTATGTCTGCTTCACTCACTACTATTCTAACATGGACATATCCTCACCCCACACAAGCTTTGATGGCCCTGAGGAATGACCTCCTATGATCACATCCTCCCTAACATGGTTGCAACACACTGTTCCCTTTGTGGACACCATCCTAATCCTGGGTCAGGCTCCAACATCCTGCTCCAGTACAGATGCCCAGCTTGCTCAGGCCTACTTCATGGCTTTGGGACTGAATTCTTTTGTAAGAGCAGAAGGAAAGAACAGCAAGTAGCAGTTCTTAGTTTTGTTGCCATGTCACAAGAAATATATGCTTTCCTTTGCATTGCTTTTAATTTTTTTCTTTCACTACTGTTTACTTTGGTATATTTTCTTTCTGATAAATGGGAAGTTTTCTGAATATCTCTAAGGTTCTATATCTTCTGACAGTTATCTATTAAACTCCTCACCCAGGAAAACAAGGATTTCACCTCCCTTTATCCACCAAATTAGAATTATCTCCATCATTACAGTTACCTTTATATGTTTAAATATAACTCTATTTCTATGATCAATTTGTTGACTGATAACCTGTGTCTTTGGACACAAACATTATAAAAAGTCTTCTTTACTCCTTTACCGCTTGGCTTTTAAATGATTACTTTTTTTTTTAATTTTTTTTTTTTAATGTTTTATTTATTTCTAGGAGAGAGAGAGAGACAGTGTGAGCAGGGGAGGGTCAAAGAGAGAGGGCGTGACAGACTGAAACAGGCTCCAGGCTCTGAGCTGGCAGTCAGCACAGAGCCTGACGCGGGGCTCGAACCCACGAACCGCGAGATCATGACCTGAGCGAAAGTCGGACGCTTAACCGACTAAGCCGCCCAGGCGCCCCTTAAATGATTACTTTTATATTATATTTTATATTGTCAAAGTTCATGACACTTTAGTTATATTTAGTAAAACCAATTTCCTACAATGAAATGGATTTACTACTTACTGCCCATCCTTTATGCCATAGCTTTTCCATTTATATCTCAGTAAGCTGAATTTCATTCTTTATTCCAATCTTTTCCCCCCAGGGAAGTCAAAGAAAAAAATATTTCCAGAGTCCTTAAAGTTTAATAATATTAGTCTGAGTGGCACTTAAAAGATATGAAATTCTTAGATCACATTTCTTTACCCAAAAACTTTTAGATTCTGTTCTACTTTCTGTGTTGAATGCTGACGTGAAGTACTCTGAAGTCAGGCTGAACACATATTGTTGCTTTATACCTAAAGTAATTTACCAGGATATCTCTAACAATTAATACCAATTTTGCCTAGGACATTATATCATTATAGACTTCCAATAAAGCCTGTAAATTTAACTGTACTTGTTTCTTTCTAGAAATGTTTAAGATTTTCTTTCCTGTTCCATTATTTACTCTCTTAAGGGACAACAATTATGAGTATATTGAATCTTTCTTGGATATTATTTTCTAATACTTCAAATATTTTTATTCACTTTCCTTTTGCTTATTTTCGCAGTCCTGATCTCCATGTCCTTTGTAGCTTCTCAGCAATGGCAATGGGTAGCATACTTTTTACTATTTTCTTTCTTACACTGATTTATTTGAGAGAGCGTGAACCAGCAGGGAAGAGGCAGAGAGAGGGAGAGAGAATCCCAAGCAGATTCTGCACCATCACCGCAGACCCTGATGTAAGGCTTGAACTCATGAACCTGAGTTAAAATCCAGAGTTGGAGGCTTAACTGACTGAACCACCCAGGCACCCCACTTTTTACTGTTTCACTTTCAGGATTTTTCTTTTCTCCTTCTTAGCTGAACTCTGCTTGCTCACTTATACTGTTATTATTTTTACTTTAGTTCTAGTATTTCTGCTTTGTAGTCTTGTTTTATAGTTTCTTAACTTATTAATAAATTCTTTGAAGTCATGCAGAAAAATGCCTCTGGTGTTTGTCATCTGCCTTTTGTTTTTCTTGTTTGCTCAATAAATCTCTGGAACATTTGTGTATAACTATCATGCAATTGCTTCTTGAATACTACATCACTGAATGAATGCTTCCTGAGACAATTACTTGGCTCAGATATTAAGAATCGTACTCTAGACTAACAGGAAGCCTCACTGACTTGCAGTTAAGCCTCATATGATGTGCCTGTGGAAGCATGTAAAAGAAGTTATCTCCTTTATTGAACAAAAATTACCAGTTGCTAGAATGCTAATTACCATCCTCTCCATCTTGCAGGAGTAACATCTTTAGCACATTTGCATGGCCCTACCTCCTTTGTACCACCAGGATATTAATCAGACAGGTTCCCACAGCTAACTTGAATACCCAGTTCTTACATTATTCCAAAAGAGTACTTGATTTTGTCTTTCAAATTACACCAACTACTTTGGAAAACATGCGCTTTGCTGGTCCACTTATGTTTACACCAAGAAATCTTGAAATCCATTCTTAATGTCCTCCCTCATCTGGGTTCTACTGCTAATGTGCTTGGCAGCCCTTCACTTATTTTTTAAGCCCTTCTATTTGTATTATAAGGATTTCTTATTTTTTAAGAAGTTGGGAGGATTCTGTTTCCCATGTTCTTTATAGTTTTCAGTTGACTGTATAGAGAAGCTGCAGAGAGATCTTTACCATCCAAAAACCAAAAGTATTTTGGATTATACACTAACACCCACATGTGTGGGACTGTGTGTAAGTAGATTTTTTTTTAAGAAGAAAAATGTTTTGATTAAAAGAGTAATATAAATATTGAGCCATTACAGTATATAACTGGAACTAATGTTATACGTCAGCTGTATCTCAATTGAAAAAAAAGTAAACAACTCAAGTCTGCCGCATAAGTACATCATAGCACAAGCCTGTCTAAATGGGTTGGGACTTTAAATAATGTCAGCTCCCATCTCTCTTGTATACTGCGCTGGCAAATAAAATCAACCAGACTGAGGAAGCAAAGTTTCTATCTCAGCACCAAGTTCAGTCCTCACAAGGTTAAAGGTGCCATATTATCAAATGAGGCAATCTCTTCTACTTCCTCTTTGTTATTTCTTTTGGAATTTACCCTTGTATCACCAAACAACAGGCTCAAAATGCTACTCCATATTTTTTCAGTTTTACACAGTATCTCTGTATTCCTTCATCTTCAAGAAGTCAGAGATATATATGTATACTACAAGCATATATAAATTCTGCCCCCTCATCTCTAATATGGTTAAATCATAATCTTAACATGATTAATATTCAGGCATGAACACCATTATGTAAATGATAATCATACCTAGACCATGGAAAACTTTGCAAACATGGAAATAACTTTCAGATTGAGTTTGAAGTTAATTATTGTCTTTATGTTTGCCTTCCTTCTACATAGTTAACATTTCAACCCCAAATCATTTGCTAATTCTTTTAAACACAACAGCTATTGCATTAATTTTACTGGTGACAAGAGGTCTTATATTTGAGACATCTCCCCTAGAGCCCTGTAAGTCTCCAGGCTAAACTTTTCCACCATGTACACACTGTTGAGTTATTATCTAGTGATCTCACTGCATAATTACCCTGAGGATTTTCTTGATTATTCTCTCAGCTATCTTCTCACATTCCCAAAATTCCATGTTTTCCCATTTCTTGATTTACTCCATTGTGGTTTTTTTAAATTCCAATAAACAGTCTTAAATTTCAGATACACTATACAGTGTTCAACAATTTTACATATTACTCAGTGCTTATCACGGTAAATGTATTCTCAATCTCCTTCACCTATTTCACCCATCCTCTCTCCCCAACCTCTCTAGTATCTACAGGTTTGTTCTCTATATTTAAGTCTGATTTTTGTTGGTCTCTTTTTTCCTTTGTTCATTTGTTTTATTTCTTAAATTCCACATGAGTGAATATGGTATACCTGTCTACCCTGACTTCACTTAGCCATTATACCCTCTAGATCCATCCACGTGGTTGCAAATGGCAAAGTCCATTCGTTTTTATAGCTAAGCAATATTCCACTGTGTGTGTGAGAGAGACAAGAGTGAGAAAATCATCTTCTTTATTTACCTATCAATGGACAGTCAGGCTGCTTTCATAGTTTGGCTAATGCAAATAATGCTACAATAAACACAGGGTACATGTATCTTTCTGAAATGGTGTTTTCCTTTTTTTTTTTTTTTTTTAATGTTTTTTTTTTTTTTTTTTAGGAGAGAGAGAGAGACAGCGTGAGCAGGGGAGGGTCAGAGAGAGAGGGAGTCACAGGCTGAAACAGGCTCCAGGCTCTGAGCTGGCAGTCAGCACAGAGCCCGACGCGGGGCTCGAACCCACGAACCGCGAGATCATGACCTAAGCGAAAGTCGGACGCTTAACCGACTAAGCCACTCAGGCGCCCCGGTGTTTTCCTTTTCTTTAGATAAATACTCGGTAGTGGAATTACTAGATTATGTTAATTCTATCTTTAATTTCTTGAGGAACTTCCATACTGCTTTCCACAATGGCTGTACTAGTTTGCATTTCTACCAACAGTGCACAGCGGTTCATTTTTCTCTATATCCTTGCCAACACTTGTTGTTTCTTCTGTTGAGTTTACCCATTCTGACAGGTATGAGGTAACACCTCAATGGAGTTTTAATTTGCATTTCCCTGATGATGAGGGACACTGAGCATCTTTTCAAGTGCCCATTAGCCATCTGTATGTCGTCTTTGGAGAAATGTCTGTTTCTGACTTCTGTCTGCTTTTAAATTGGATTATTTCAGTTTTTTGATGTTAATCTGTAGAAGGTTCTAATATATTGTGGATACTAATTCTGTATCAGATATGTCATTTGTAATTATATTCTTCCATTCAGAAAGTTGTCGTTTTGTTTTGTTTCTCTTGCTCTGTAGAATCCTTTAACTTTAGTGTAGTCCTGATAGTTTATTTTTGCTTTGTTTCCCTTGCCTCAGGGGCCCTATCTAAAATAATGCTGCTATGGTTGATGTCAGAGAAATTACTGCCTGTACTATCTTCTAAGATTTTTATGGTTTCAGGTCTCACAGTTAAGTCTTCAACCCATTTTGAGTTTACTTTTTGTGTATGACATAACAAAGTGGCCCAGATTAACTCTTTTATGTGTAGCTGTCCACTTTTTCCAACACCATTTGTTGAAGAGACTGTCATTTCCCCTATGTCTTTGCATAGTCTGTCTCCTTTGTCAAAGATTAATTCACCATATAATGAGTTTATTTCTGGGCTCTCTATTCTTTTTCATTGATCTATGTGTCTATATTTGTGCTAATATCAACCGTACTGTTTTGATTACTATAGCTTTGTATTATGCCTTGAAATCTGGGATTCACCTACTTCCAGTTTTGTTCTTTTTAAAGATTGCTTTGGCTATTCAGGGTCTGTTATAGTTCCAACCAAACTTTAGGATTCCTTGTTCTAGTTCTGTGAAAAACACTGTTGGTATTTTCACAGGGATTATGTTAAATGTGTAGATTCTTTTGGGTATTGTGGACATTTTAACAATATTTGTTCTCCTAACCCATGAGCATGAACTATATCTTTCCATCTGTCATCTTCAATTTATTTCATCAACATTTTATATAGTTTTCAGAGTCTGTCCTCTCCTTGGTTAAGTTTATTCCTAGATATTATTTTTGATGCAATTGTAAATGAGAGTTTTCTTAATTTCTCTTTCTGCTACTTCATGATTAGTGTACAGAAATGCACAGATGACTGTGTATTGACTTTGTACCCTGCAACCTTACCAAATTCATTTATCAGTTCTGCTAGTTTTTTTGTGGCATCTTTAGCATTTTCTACATACAGTATGTATGTATCATCTAAAAACAGTGAAAGCTTTACTTCTTCCTTAGCAATTTGCTTGTCTTTCATTTTTTCTTGTCTTACTGCTTGTGGCTATGACTTCCAGTACTATGTTGAATAAAAGTAGTGAGACTGGATGCCATTGTCTTGTTTTTGATCCTAGGGGAAAAACTTAATTTTTCAGCACTGAGTATGTTGGCTATACTTTTTTCATATATGACCTTCATTATATTCAGATATACCTTTTTAAAAAATTTTTAATGTTTTTTATTTATTTCTGAGAGAGAGAGAGAGACAGCATGAACAGGGGAGGGTCAGAGAGAGGGGGAGACACAGAATCTGAAACAGGCTCCAGGCTCTGAGCTAGCTGTCAGCACAGAGCCCGACGCGGGGCTTGAACCCACGAACTGTGAGATCATGACCTGAGCCGAAGTCAGATGCCACCCAGGTGCCCTGATATACCTATTTTTTTGAGGGTTTTTTAAAAATCATGAATGGATGTTGTACTTTGTCAAATGCTTTTTTCTGCATCTATTGAAATGATCCCACAGTTTTTATCCTTTCTCTTGTTGATGTGATGCATCATGCTGATTGATTTGAAAATATACTAAACCACCCTTACATCCCAGGAATAAATTCCAGTTGACCATGGTGAACAATTTCTTTAATGTTTTGTTGAATGCAGTTTGCTAGTATTTTGTTGAGTATATATGTTCATCTAGAATACTGTCCTATAGTTCTCTCTTTTTGTAGTTTCTTTATCTGGTTTTGTATCAGGGTAATGCTCACCTCATAAAATGAATGTAGAAGTTTTCCTTCTTCTTCTATTTTAAAATAGTTCGATAGAAGAGGTACTAACTCTTCTTTAAATATTTGGTAGACTTCACCTGTGAAGCCACCTAGTCCCAGACTTTTGTTTGTTGGGAGGTTTTTGATTGCTGATTCAATTTCCTTCCTGGTAACTGGTCTGTTCAAATTTTCTATTTCTTCCTGCTTCAGTTTTGGTAGTTTATATGCTTCTAGGAATGTATCCATTTCTTCCACATTGTCCCAATCTGTTGAATATAATCTTATGTAACATTTTCCTATAGTCTTTTGTATTTCTGTGGTGCTGGTGTTATTTCACCACTTCCATTTATTTTTTGAGTCCTCTCTCACTCTCTCTCTCTCTCTTCCTTTTTGGTAAGTCTGGCTAATGGTTTATCAGTTTTGTTGATTTTTTCAAAGACTCAGCTCCTGGTTTCATTAATCTATTCTATCATTTTTTTAGTTTCTATTTCATTTATTTCTGCTCTAATCTTTATTTCCTTTCTTCTCTTTTGGGGTTTTGGTCTTTTACTATTTTTGAAATTTGTTGATTTCGAGAGAGAATGGAAGGGGAGAGAGAGAGAGGAAGGGAGAGAGAGAGGGAGAGAAAGAGAGAAGAGAGAATCCCAAGCAGGCTCTACACTCTCAGCACAGACCCTGATGTGGGGCTTCATCTCACAAACCATGAGATCATGACCTGAGCCTAGATCAAGACTTGGACGCTTAACTGACAGAGCCACCCAGGGACCCCTGTTCTTTTTCTAGCTCCTTTGGGTGTAAGGTTAGGTTGTTTGAGTTTTTTCTTGCTTCTTGAGGTAGGCCTGTATTGCTATTAACTTCCCTCTTAGAAATGCTTTTGCTACACCCCAAAGATGAACCACTGTTTTCATTTTCATTTGTCTCCATGTATTTTTATTATTTAAAAAAAAATTTTTTTTTAATGTTTTTATTTATTTCTAGGAGAGAGAGAGAGAGACAGCGTGAGCAGGGGAGGGTCAGAGAGAGGGAGACACAGACTCTGAAACAGGCTCCAGGCTCTGAGCTGGCAGTCAGCACAGAGCCCGACGTGGGGCTCGAACCCACGAACCGTGAGATCATGACCCAAGCAAAAGTCGGATGCTCAACCGACTAAGCCATCCAGGCGCCCCTCCATGTATTTTTAAAAATGTTCTCTTTGATTTCTTGGTTGACGCATTCACTGTTTAGTAGTATGTTATTAACCTCCATGTATTTGTGTTCTTTCCAGATTTTTTTGTGGTCGATTTGTAGTTTCACAGCATTGTGGTTGGAAAAGATGCATGGTAATCTTTCTGAATTTGTTGAGACTTGTTTTGTGGCCTAACATGCGATCTATTCTGGAGAATGTTCCATTTCCATCTGAAAAGAATGTGCATTCTGCTGATTTAGGGTGCAGTGTTCCCAATATATTAGATCCATCTGGTCCAATGTATCATTCAAAGTCATGGTTTCTAGTTGATTTTATCTGGATGTTCTATCCACTGAGGGAAGTAGGGTGTTAAAATCCCCTACTATTACTGTATTACTATCGATTACTTCCTTTTATGTTTGTTAACAACTGCTCTATATATTTGAGTGCTCCCATTTGGAATACATAAATATTTACAATCGTCATATCTTTTTTGGTGGATTGTTGCCTTTATGATTATGTAGTGTCCTGTATTTCACTACAGTCTTTGTTTGAAGTCTGTTTTGTCTGATTTAAGCATTACTACATCCTGGTTTTCTTTTCACTTCCAATTGCATGATATATGCTTTTCCATCCCTTCACTTTCAATATGCACGTGTTTTTAGGTCTGAAATGAGTCTCTTGTAGGCAGGATATAGATGAATCTTGGTTTTTAATCCATTCCACTACCCTACATCTTTTGATTGGTACATTTAGTCCATTTACATTCAAAATAACTATTGATAGGTATGTACTTACTATTATTTTGTTATTTGTCTTATGGCTGGATTTGTAGTTCTTCTCTTGCTCTCTTTTCTCATGGTCTGTTGGCTTTCTTAAGTGAAGCTTTCCTTCCTCTATTACTTCTTGAAATAGTTTAATATATTTGGATTTTTTTCTCTGTATTTTTTGTGTATCTATTACCAGTTTTTGATTTGTGGTTACCATTACATTTTAATATATAACAACTTACCTATACAGCAGTCTATATTAATTTAATGGTTGCTTGCGTTTGAACCCATTCTAATATATGTATTTTGAAAAAGAGAGAGAGTGCGTGCGAGGGAGCAGGGGAGGGGCAGAGAGAGCAGAGGAAGGAAGAGAGAGAGGGAGAGGTAAGATCTGAAGCAGGCTCCACACTGTCAGCAAAGAGCTGGATGTGGGGCTCGAACTCATGAACTGTGAGATCATGACCTGAGTTAAAACTTGAGCAAAATGAAGTCAGATGTTCATCTGACTGAACCACCCAGGTGCTCCAAGTTTGAACCCAGTTTAAAAGCACTAAATTTTTACTCTTCTCTCCCCCATGTTTTAGGTATACAGTGTCATATTCTACATCCTTTCGTGAATCCCTTTTCTAAATATACTTACTTTACAGCTTTTGTGCTTCCTACTTTTTTGCTTATGGTCTTTCCTTTCCACTCACAGAGTTCCTTGTGACATTTCTTATAAAGCTGGCTTAGTGATGATGAAGTCCTTTAACTTTTGTCTGGGAAACTCTTTTATCTCTCCTTCTATACTGAATGACAGCCTTGCTGGATAGACTTGGTTGTAGGTTTTTTTTCTGTTGGCACATTGAATATATCAAGCCACTACCTCTGGCCTGCAAAGTTTCTGCTGAAAAATCAACTGACAGCCTTATCATGTTTCTCTTCTATTGTACTGTTTTCTGTCTTGTTGCTTTTAAAATTCTCTTTATCCCTAATTTTTGCCATTTTAATTACTATGTATCTTAGTATGGACCTCCTTGGGTTGATTTCGTTGGGGACTATCTGCACTTACTGGATGTGGATTTTTCTTTCCTAGATGCAGAAGTTTTTCACTATTATTTCTTCAAAAAAATTTCTGCTCTCTTTTCTCCTTCTGGAATCCCTATAATGTGAATGTTGTTACACTTGACAATATTGCTAAGTTCCCTTAATCTATTCTCATTTTTTAAATTATTCTTTTTTTGTCCTCCTGTTTGACTGCTTTCTATTATTCCCCAGGTCACTGATCTGTCCTTCTGCTTCTTCTAGTCTACTATACATGCCCTCTGGTCTATTGTTTTTTTAATTTTTAAAATTTTTATTTATTTTTGATAGAGAATGACCACACAATTGAGGGAGGGGGAGAGAGAGAGGAGGACAGAGGATCCAAAGCAAAGGACAGCAGAGAGCCCAACGTGGGGCCTAAACTTGCAAACCATGAGATCATGACCTGAACAGTCGGATGCTTAACCAACTGAGCCACCCAGGTGCCCCCCCCCCAGTGTATTTCAATTTTAATTACTGAGTCCTTCATCTCTGATGGGTTCTTTTCTATCTCCATGTTGAGGATCTCGTTGAGATTTCCCACTCTTTTCTCAAGTCTGGTAAGTATCTTTATAACTATTATTTTGAATGGCATATCAGGCATATTACTTACCTCAGTTTTATTTAGGTCTCTTGCTGTGATTCTGTCTTGTTCTTCCATTTAGGACCTGTTCCTCTCCCCTCATTTCGTCTAACTCTCTGTGTGCCTGTTTCCATGGTTAGGAAAGCCAGCTATGTCTCCTGCTCTTGACAGTAGCAGCCTTATGAAGAAGAGGTCCCATGATGCCCTGTAGTACAATGTCCTCTGTACACCAGAACCTGGTGCTTCAGAGTGTCTGCGTGTTGTGTGCACCCTAGTGTTGTTACTGAGCTATTTCCCTTCAGTGCAGTCATCAGCAATGGTTCTCTCTGCCTGTTGTGAGCAGGGTTTGAGGGCTGTATTGTTCATGGGCCAGTCTGCCACTCCCTTGGGTTTGAGGTGGGTCAGACCCATGAGTTTGCCAGAGCTGTGGTCACATAGTACTGCAGCCACTTTCCCTGTGTCTTTCCCTGAGTAGCTTTTGTTGGTGGGCAAGACCTACAATCAGATCAGCTGTGTGGTTACTTTTTACCCTCCCAGGGTAGAAGTCACTTTGAGAGGTGCTGATCCCTGTTGGGGATGCTTGCATGCCACCATGTTTGTGGCACCGCTCTGGATGGACTCCTGCTGAAGATGTGTTGGGTGGGGGTAGGTCTGTAGGTGAATACACGGAGGGGGATACAGAGTTAGCAAGATTTGTTCTGGTCTGTTGTGATAGGGGAAATGGAGTGGCTTTGGAAAACTCCTGTTGTGGGTGTGTTGGAGGGAGTAGGACCACAGAAGACAGGAGAGGTGGGATGTGCTGTTAGCATGCTAGGTGGAGACTGTGGGTGCTGCACTGGTCTGTTTATCTAGGCTGGGTAGACTGCGAGGGAAATGGCACCCACCAGCTCTTTTGTTCTTAGAGAAGTCTTCTAAAGATCTCTTCTCCGGTAGCACACTTCAGAGACCAGCAAATAAATCTTGTTCCCGTATACCTCAGATGTTTTTCAAACTGCTGCTTCTATGCGATATTTCAGTGGGGCTGTTGCGCCGTCTCTTGAAGGGCAGTGTCTCAATTTCCTAATGCCCTCTGGCTCAGAGCTGAGCTTGCTGATTTTTAAAGTTCCAGGTGTTAAGCTTCAGTGATTGTAAGAACACAAGATGTTAAACTTAAACCCCTCTGGTTTTCAAAGTCAAATGTTATCGGGACTTATCTTCCCAGCATAGGCCCCCCTTGCCTGATATGGGGTCTTCTGCTCTCCCCTCTCTGTGTCCTCAGTGTTCCTCATTTCCATAGACAGCCTTGATGGTCCATTTAACTCCTGATCACATCTCCATCCTTTTTACCCTCTTCCACATGGCCTCTTCTCTCCATTTAGCTATGGAAAGTCTGTTCTGCTAGTCTTCAGGTCATTTTCCGGGTTATTAACACTGATGTGGGTGTCATAAGGTGTATCCGTGAGATGAGGGGATCTAAGGATCCTCCCACTCTGTCATCTTCCAGAATATCCTTAGTCCCTTTTTTTGGAGCATATACCCTGGTGGTAACTTAAAAAGCTTTTGGGAGGGGCACCTGGGTGGCTTAGTCGGTTAAGCGTCCGACTTTCGCTTAGGTCATGATCTTGCGGTTTGTGGGTTCGAGCCCCGCATTGGGCTCTGTGCTGACTGCCAGCTCAGAGCCTGGAGTCTGTTTCAGTCTGTGACTCCTTCTCTCTCTGACCCTCCCCTGCTCATGCTGTCTCTCTCTCTCCTAGAAATAAATAAAAATATTAAAAAAAATAAATAAAAAAAAAATAAAAAGCTTTTGGGAGATTAATTTTGAGACTTTACCTACAATTACCTTTCTTCACAATTAAATGATATCCTGAAACCAGGATTCAAGATTAGAATACATACTCTCACCCAAATTTTGAAAATACTACTCCATTTTCTTTTCCTTTTTTTTAAAGCAGGCTTCATACCCAGCATGCAGCCCAACACAGGGCTTGAACTCATCACCCTGAGATTGAGACCTGAGCTGAGATCCAGTCAGATGCTTAACCACCTGAGCCACCCAGGTGCCTCTGCTCCATTTTCACTTAATCACAAATCTACAGAGATACAATTAACATACCATATAATTCATCTACTAAAAGTACGGAATTTAAGAGAATATAATTATCACCTTGTCATAGTCAATTTGAAGAATCACTTCTGCTATAAATTATCTAAAATGTTAACTCAGCTACAACTTTTACAACAAAGGTACATTATTTTCATTTTAAGACATATGTCATAAATAAAATCTACCGTCAACAATGTGCCAAGCACTTTAGAGATACACAAATAAGACAGTTCCTGGCTTAAAATACCATCGCAGAAAGGTAAACAGGCAAACAACTACAATATAATGTACTAAAAACATGTCCTAATACACACATGTATGAGTGCAATGAGGCCTCAAATGGCATATCTAGGCCAAGTATTGAGGGAACACTATGTAATCGAGGTGATGATCTCAAAGGAGTAAAGCGGAGAGGTGATTAAAAAAGAATATACTGCTGACATCACAGAATGATCACCAGGCAGGGTAAATATTCAGAGCCCAAAGAGTAAGATACAGGAAATGGTCAAGTTCTATAGTACATTTTATATAAGTCTATAGAGTAAAACATTCCATGTTCCAAACAGACTGACTTACACAAAAATTTAGAAAAAAACAAACTATATAATCTGGGTGAGTAAGAAAGAAACTATGAGTAAAACAGACAATTACCTCCTTTTGTAGTATCATTCTGAGCCTGGATGCCATGATGCAATGAATTATGAATGGCAGAAAGAAGATCTGCTGCTTGAACCATCAATTTTTGAGCTTCTGCAACGGCACTGGTCTAGCAAATAAATCACCAAAAACATTCTTACATATTCTTTCACTGAAAGATATACATTAAATAGGAAAATCCTATAAACAATAATGAAATTAAATGTTTTAATGACATTGGTTTTCAGAAACTATTCACTTAATACAGGATGCTCAGATCCTGTTAGGATAGAAATTAAGTTTTTACCCATCTCTATGTCTTGTAGGAGCCATTAAAAACTAACAGGAAACATTGCTGGCTTATTCTGTTTGTCTTACATTTTAAAAAAAGAAAAAACATCGAGTTGCAGGCAACTGGAAAATTTCAACATTTGTAATATGCTATTCATTAAGTTGAAATTTAAAGAAAATAGGAAAACAACAGACTTAGAAGTTAGATCAATGGTGAAGGCTGGCTCTCTACTCACCACTTCCTAATTATCCACAAATTAGTCTGTAATTGACTTCAGTTAATAAAAAAAACACACCATCTAGGGCTTACTTTTGGTTCTACACAAACCAATAGTTAATTACTTAACTGAATGAAGTATGTCTACCTAAAATTTCCAGTTTTGCTTTCCCTTTTTCAATTCATAAAATAGGACTACCATAAGCAATTTCAATTTCTATTATTATATCCATTAATAATATAAAATATTATTTTTATATATCAACAACAGACATGGATATGTTATGGAGCAGAATGTAAATTCATGTGACTTTCTGGGAAAATTATCAGGGCTACTCTAATATTACATATGTATTTATATAATCACCAGATAAAAATATATCAAATGCTCAATGCTGTATGTGTGTGGGGAGAGTTTTGATGGAAAAGTCTCAGAACTACTTCAATAAGGCACCCCATCCCCCTCCAAAAGAAAAAAAAACACACTAAAATAGATTACAGTAAATACCCTTACCTCTTTCTTAGTAAAGGCTATGAGCACTGTCAGTAACACTCGAGTGAATTTCACTCTGCTGAATACTGCTAAACATTGTTGGTGCTAAAAAATAAGGACTAGAAGTTAAAAGATGCAGTATGTCAAAGGAATTTCATTTTCAAATACAGTATTTTAAGTCCTAAATCTCAACACTAATAACTTTCTATATTACAAACACTTTCACTTACAGTCTTTTAAATGCCTGAAAATGAGCTACAGAAAACATAAAGCCTATTCTACTGAAATAGAAATATAAAATAAAACTTCTTATCAATGGGATGGATTTTTCCTTAAGTCAAAAGTTACACTAATATCTCAAAAACTGAATTAGCATTTTTAATAGGATTAATAAAAAGATGCTTTAGGCAGAATCAGAAAATTAAGGATTTCAACAAAGGTTCAGCAAGTTTTCATACTATACAAGTTCTTGAGGTTTGCCAAGGTTTGGTGTGTCATCTGTAAAAAATCATTTTTCTTCCTACCTCATAGGAATTTGAAACCATGTATTTGAAAGAGCTGTATTATCATTCTATCAAAATAAATACAAGGGAAATAAAATCCCTTGCAATGTCCAACTTTTAAAGAAATACCTTAAAAAGGGCTTCCATAAATTATAACGCAGTTCATAAAACTACAACATTAAGAGGTAGACTTCTCTGATATTATCTACCAGAAAATAAGTTCAATTACTTCTAGTTCAACTTCTGGATCTCTTTCTTCTCCTTGTCGACTTCGAGTACTCTAAAATTTTAAAAAAGGTGAATTAAAATAAACACAAACTTGCAGAAATACTAGCTTATAAATACACAAAGTAAAGCACTAAATTAATTTATTGAGTATATGCCAAGAATCTGATTTTAAGAAAAATATTTGGAAGAAAAAAGCTGTATCTACTTTTTATTTTCCTACTAATAATATATACAGAAAGTTCACTTTGATACAAATTATAAAGATCATACGGAAGAGTAAGATATTAAAAACAGCAAAAGCAAAACAATGAAATAAGTAGAAGTACATGGCACATGGTACTTCTTTCTTTTAAAAACGATGTATTAATTGAAAGTCTTGATGCTCTCAAAACTAACTCTGTTAGAAAAAAACAATAACCTTTATAAAAATCACATCATAAAAATAAAGTCACACTGTAAATACTAATTTTTCTACACTAAAATGCAAAACCTCTTGTTAATACATGAATGACATACGACCATTTTGACAACTACAGGGCAGTACTTCGGGAAGATCTGGCAGATCAGGGTTCTAGTCCCACACTGCCACTTCCTAGTGGCATGCCTTTATTAGTCTCAGACAGCTTAAGTTCTTTAAGCTGTATTTTCCTCGTCTAAAACTAGGGCACTATGTGCAATTTATTGCCTAATTCACTGCACAATTATAAATACCAACTAAGGCAATAATATAAAATCACTGTGACAACATGCTGTGTTATACAAGTATAGAAAAAAAGCAGAAGTAGTACTTTTTCCTTTTTAAATCTCTGTGAGAACCAAATTGTCACATCATCTGACTCAAGGATATTTATTACCCATAGAAGGCTTTCACCAGATTTGGGATTCCACCATTTACAAAGGTCTTCTACTGTGCTGCATACATTGTACTAGCCATTGAAGATACAAAGTTGAAGAAGATAGTCCTTACCTTTGAGGAACTTAAAATGCTAGAATATTATGCTATTCTTAAAATAGCAGAGTACAATTCTAAAACACTGGCAACCAATTGAAAAATCTTAAAGGTTAAATTCTCAATACTTGAAAGGAACATTAATTCAATGTTTCTCCTCTTAATTCTCCTCTTAAGTTGTCTTCAGATTCATCGCAAAAAAGGCATAGCAAAAAAAAAAGGGAAGATGGTGTTCGTCTCTCCACTAGCTATAATTAGCTAAAGGTAAATTCACATGTAGAAAAATTCAAAAATCCTACAGCAAAGCAAAGAGAAATGGAATATACCTTTACTCTTCTTTGCATGTCATCCTCCACATCTTTTAGCATGCCTATAAAGAGAGACAGTGAGTTTAAACAGGAAACAAATCCAAACACAAAACTTGTGAATCATCTTATAAACTGTTTTACCTGTAACTCGAAGGTCTGTCACACTGTTAGCCATTTTAAATCCATAAGTCATTGACTGAAAGTCTTCCTGTATAGGAAAGCAAAAATTAGGCCCTTGAGTACTAGCAAAATCTTTCACTGTATTTCTCTTACAAGATCACTATTTGCTAATATGAACACAGTAATGAAATGTCATCCTGCTTGTCTAAATACTGCTATTATACATCCCCATTTTCCCTATAACGTATCCTTAAAACATATTCATATTCTAATGCTGCCCCCATCTTTAATTATTTGTCTTTAGGCAATTTAAATACACTTGCATTTAGTATGTTCATTGGCAAAATAAGGTTAATGCTTATGATAATATCAGAAAATAATAATTCCCACTTATAAAGTATTCTCACATTCAGAAGTGAACAGTAAATATACAGTAATTACTGCTTGATAAGATTGTAAGATTTAAACAAGACTTTTAATTCAAAAATTATCAAATGCTTGTTTATACACTGGCACAAAGGTTAAGCCTTCTCAAATAAAATTACTCAAAGTGATAGCAAAAGCACATTTTCGTTCTGCCTCACTGTTAAGAAAAAATTGTTCATACATGGATTTCTAACCTGCAAAGTCATTTAAAACACTGCTGAGACCTTAACAAATTAAGTAGTTTGCTAGATTCACTACTCTGAAGACTACAAATTTAATATCATTTGGCTGATTCTATTAAGTCATGAGCTCTATTAAAGGAATGTTTCTGTTATGTTAGGATTCTTAAAATGTATACAGAAGCCTAATATAATGGAGTAACAGGCATTTACAGCAGGGGCCAGAACTATAGCAGAATTTCTGGATTCTTTAAGTATCAGTGAGCAGGTAATCCATATCAAATACTAACTATATGCTACAAACAGAAAAACAGACAACAATGTTCCTGGGTTCAAAGAACTCTTAGTGTTCTTACAGGACTCACAGGACTGGATCTTTTAAAAATCCCAGGTTGTGTTACAGAGTTGTGAGCTTATCCTCTAGTAAAGTTTATCCTCTGTCTCTAGTTGGCCACCAAATAGGATTCTCATGTTTTACACGTCTAAGAAGGAATTTTCTCAGTGTTTAACACATTCCTAAATGGCACCTCTATCCACCCCTAGTTAGTCTGGCTGAAAACCTTCACCTCGATTCCTCTCATTTTCCCACGTCCTGTAGCACACCCTCAGAACAGCTGACAGGCCCAAACTTCAATTTCTCATCTAAGCGTAGCTCCCGGCTTTCACAGCTGTCTCTAGGGAAGGCACCACCCCCTCTTACTTCCACAACTGCCTCCACAAAGGGCCCACCCTTCCCTGCTTGTCCCTGCTATAATTTATTCACCACCAGTAGCCAAAGGGATTGTTTTAAAATACATCATTTCACATCACCTCCTACTGAAAACCTTTCGACTGTTTCCCTCCTCACAGGAAAATCAAAAACCCACATGGACTGAGGCCCTCCGTCAATCACCATTTGGCCCGGCTTCCCTGTCTCTCCTTATTTCCTTCTACCTACCATTCTTCTCTTCTCCGCCATCCTGCATTGCAGCCACATGAGCCTTAACCTTCAGACACATCAAACACATTCTCAAGACCTCTGTACTTGTTGACCCCTCCCCACAATGAATTTCTTCCTAAGATTTCCAAAGCCCCATCACTCACTATTATTATTCTAGCCTCTGTCTCAATGTCAAAACTCAAAACAGAGTTTTGCCCTGTGGATTCTCTCTAAAACAGTATCCCCTGCCATTCTACATGCCCTGTCCCTGTTTTACTCTTCTACATAGAACTTATCAACACCTGACAAAATGTATGTTATTTGTTTAGTGACACACTGTCTCAAGGAATGCATGATCAATGACATCAAGGCTTTATTGTATTCACTGCTTTATCTTCAGGGCTTAGAACTGTACTTGGCACAAAGTACTGTTCAAAATATATCTGTCCAGTAAATGATGACCTACTGTAGGACAGGGGCCATTTTTCTGGTCATCTCCCTAAGTAGATCAAGTTCGCTATGTTTTCTTGGTCATATTCCCAAGCAGATCAAGTTGGCTACAAGATACTTGATGGAGACTGTGGCAAACTGGAGAACACATACTTCATCTGAAGGAAGCCAGTCACTACATATCCTACTGTAATGAAGGCACAGCTAGTGTTTTTCAGAACAAAAACCTAATTTAAGGTAAAATCCTCTAATTTTGTAATGTTACTAATTTTTTAAAAATTAAGTAGGCCAACACTGTGAAGATGAAACAAAACACACCAGCACAAGCAGGAGCTGATGATGGTATGGACTGAGACTGTAACTGTGTTGAGAAGCTGTCGAAATCAGGATATATTGAAAAGGTAAAGTCAACATAAGCCAACATCATGTGCCAATGAAGCAACTGTGGGGTAGGAGGCAAACTTTATAATCAAGAATCTTTTTCAAATGTCTGGTCTGAGTGACTGGTATATGACAGCACAATTTACTGAGATGGGGCAGACTTTTGGAGGAATAGGTTTAAAGGCAAAAATGGAGTACAATTTTGGCTAAGTTTATAATTTCTTGAGTTATCCAAGTAAAGATTTAAGGAAGGCACTTGCATGAGTCTGGAAGCCAGGGGAGGAATCAGGACTAGAGACATAAATTTGGACTTGATCAGCATAGAACTGGTATAATGTAGGGGCGCCTGGGTGGCTTAGTCGGTTAAGCGTCCGACTCTCGCTTAGGTCATGATCTCGCGGTTCGTGGGTTCGAGCCCCGCGTCGGGCTCTGTGCTGACTGCCAGCTCAGAGCCTGGAGCCTGTTTCAGTCTGTGACTCCCTCTCTCTCTGACCCTCCCCTGCTCCGCTGTCTCTCTCTCTCTAGAAATAAATAAAAACTTTAAAAAAAAAAAAAAAAAAAAAAAAGAACTGGTATAATGTAGCACAGAACCAGAGGACATCAACTGGAGCAGAAGGGATGAGGACCCCGGAAGCAGTCCAGCATCGAAAGAAACAGACACAAGATATGCACCAACCAATAAGGAAGAAAGAAATCCAAGAGACAGCTATATCAACAAGATGAGAAGGAGAGGTCAACTGTCAAATGATGTCAAAAACTGTCGAGTGGGAATAATGGATTTAGCAAAATGGAGATCATTAAGGGCCTTGTTAAGACCAGTTTATGTGCAATGGTAGAAAAGAATGTACTAGGAGAGGGTGAAGAGAGACAAGGAGAAAGTAAAATAAACATTAACAGCTCACTCATGGAGTTTTTTGCCAAAGACAGTAAAGAAATAACACTGTATATATAAGGAGCCATGGGATCAAGGGAACTGTGGTATTTTGTTTTAAATTGACTGGTATTTAAAGCGTGTTTATATACCATAAGAATAATCTAGTAGGGAAAGAGACACTAGCAGTGCAATAACAGAGATGAGTTAATGATTGCAGCAGGCAAGAGGGAACAATCTAGAATGTAAGTGGAGGCTGAGCTTAGATGGTCAGGGATACTTGTATTTTTACAAGACAACAGGCAGATGATGTGGGTTCCAATACAGGTTAGCATGTGATTGTGAGAAGATGAGGTACTTCTACCTACATTTGACTCCATGAAATATTTTATTAAGGTACAAAGTAAGCAGAAACTGAGGAGGGTTGACAATGGAGGTCTTGAGAGATAAAAGACATGGAGAAGTCCCTGAGAGGCTATGAAAGCAAGTTTATCACAGAAATGTTGAAGGATAGGACTGTTTCTAGTGCTGAATGCCCATGTGAGATCTGCAGTCCTAAAATTAACGTGGGAATAGACACACAGATGTGGGTTTTCTCTAGCAGCCTTCTGCTGTTTGGGTGCAAGCAGCAAGTAGACAGATGGTTGGGGTTTTGCCATGTAAGTGACACATTATGATGAGATGAGAAGGGCAAGGGAGTTAAGGGTGTCTGAAAAAGAATGATTTCACCAGGGGACCATGGAAATGAGGCCACAACAGAGAAAACTAAAGGAGCAGCATATGGGAATTGGAGGTCTCTGTAGAACTGAAGGATAGCAGGAGTAGGGGAAGCCAGAAAGTGACTGGTCACAATCAAAGGGTAGCATTTTTGAAATCAACAGCTTGAAGGTGTAGATTAGTAAGGAAAGTTTTCTCCTCCCTTATTCATTTCTGAACCATTTTCTGAGCACACAATGATGGCTGGTATCGACTAGATACAATCATGGCCATGATAGAGTCTGTTATCCAGTGAGAGAATTAAGATATCTTGACAGGTACAAAACCCATGCTCTTTACTATACTTTATAACATCTTTATAATACTGTCAAGATATAGTTGTAGAAAGTCATCACAGATATTCAGGGTTCTATTAAACACAGCATTTAAAACAATACAGCACCACAAGAAAATTTAGAATAACAAAATATTTATAATCGTAACTGTAGCAGAACATTCAACACCAGTACTAAATGTGATTCCAACCAAACCAGTAATCTTGATTGTACTAACAATGCAATAGTCTAATAAAGTAAAAATGTTTTCAACCCCTTCTAAAACAATTGCAATGTATCAGTTAAAATTTAATATTGATCTAAAAACTCATTTCAGAGGCTCCTGAAATAACTTGACTCATTCAACCCAATATGAGTACCTTCTACAGACCAGATACTGAGTGAAACATTAGGGCTACAAGTAAGGGCAAAATATGGTCACAGATGATTCAGATCAAGACTTCAAACAATCTAAATATCCATTAGTAAGTGGCTTGTAATTTACTATATTTACAATGGAATACTAATGATAATACCAGCTAACATTATTAAGTACTTACTATATGCCAGGCACTCTTCTAAAAATTTACCATATTAACTTTACTATCCCTCACAATAACACTCTGAGATGGGGACTATTACAAACTACTTTTTTTTGGTTGTTTTTTGTTTTGTTTTTTTCTTTATTTTTTTTTTACAAATAGTTTATTATCAAGTTGGTTTCCATATAACACCCAGTGCTCATCCCCACAAATGCCCCTCTCCGTGCCCATCCCCCTCCCACATCCATCAGTCCTCAGTTTTTGTCAGCATTCAAGAGTCTCTCATGGTTTGCCTCTCCCCCTTTCCAAACTACATTTTATAAACGAGGACACTTAGGCATTGAAGTGCCACACAGTGTACAGGTGACAGAGGTAGAACACAAACAGATGGTGTCAATCCCTGCAGGCTGTACTTTTTAAACTTTTATTTTGAGAAAATTTTAGAATACAAAGTCCCATATTCCTTCCCAATATTCTTTATAACATTTTACTACATTTGCATTATGATTCTCTAGATTGTTTTCTTAAACATTTGAGACTAAAACCTAGCCTGTGATGCCACTTCACCTCTAAATCCTTTAGTAAGGGGACACATGGGTGGCTCAGTCGGTTAAGCATCCGACGCTGGCTCGGGTCATGATTTCACAGTTCACAAGTTGGAGCCCTGCATTGGGCTCTGTACTGACAGTGTGGAGCCTGCTTAGGATTCTCTCCCTCGCTCTCTGCCCCTCCCCTGCTTGTGCCCCTGGTCTCCCCCAAGATTAAATAAACTTAAAATAAATACTTCAGTGTGATTTTTCCAAAAACAATAATCATTCTCTTCCATAAGCACAGCACAAAGATCAAATTAGGAAATTCATGTCTCTTTAATGTGCAGCATTTCCTTTGTCCTTATTTTTCCTGCCCTGACATTGTGGAATAGTACAGGCCAAAGTTATTTTTTGTACATCCTTCAATATGGGTTTGCCTATCTCTCTCCAAGATTAAATCCAATTTATGTCATATTAGATAGGAGTACCACAGAAGTGATGTTGTGTTCTTCATGGAGCACTGTATCTGGAGGTACATGATGTTGACTTGCCCTGTTATTGGTGATATTAAGTCTGGCCACTTAGTTAAGGTGGTATCTGCCACACTTCTTCACTATAAACTACTCATTCCCCTTTGTAATTAATAAATATCTTGTGGGAAGATACTCGGAGGCTAGGTTCAAATCCTGTGCTCATTATACTTTTGTTCACTAGTTTTAGCATCCTTATATTTTAGCATCCAATAATGATTCTTGCCATAAATATTCAAAACCTGTACTCTTAACATGATGCTTTGCAGCCAATAAGAAACAATGAGATAGCTCTCTACCTACATGTGTTGGTAGGTACAGAAATCTATTTTCTATTGTCTGTGGGAAAAAGCTGCAGTTTATATAATTTCATCACATTAAATAAAATATACATATTATATATAGTATAGTACACATTTTATAGAAAGTATGTGAAAAAATACACACCAAATGGGTAACAGCATTTACTCTTTACCAGGCAAACCAGAACTTAAAAAAAAAATTTTTTTTAATGTTTATTTTTCAGAAAGACAGACAGAGTTTAAGGAGGGGAGGAGAAGAGAGCAAGGGGGACACAGAATCTGAAGCAGGCTCCAGGCTCTGAGCTGTCAGGACAGAGCCCAACACAGGGCTCAAACTCCATGATCATGACCTGAGCCAAAGGCAGATGCTTAACCAACTGAGCCACGCACGAATCCCAAACCAGAACTTTTATAGTTTATTTTTGTATCAGAAATATGTTTGGCTACAAATAAGAGAAAAATCCAACTACAGTGACTAAAGTAATACATACTTATATCATGCCAAATAATAGGAATATCAGAAGTAATCTTTTAGCTCCAACATCCTAAGCTGAGACCGTCTTAGATTTTCATGTTTACAAAATGAGGCAGGACCTACCTCCAAACATCATATCCATGTTGAAAGAAAATGACAGAATGGGTGGACCATACATGCATTCATTATTCAAACTGGCACACTACTGAGAGTAAAAGGAGATGCTATTAATAACTACACCAGGATAAAAGATGCCAAGTAAGACTGTTCCAGGCAAGCCAGTAACAGATTGTAATAGACGAATGTGCTAAGAAGGGCAGAGAAAAAAACTGAAGTCGGTATGGGCAAGTCAGGAGAGTAGGATCCAAGCCTAAAGATAAATAGACTTTCCCCTAAATAGGTAAGGAGAAAAGACAAAAGAGCCAGAAGGAATGTACTGTGCATTAGCATGGGATAATGGAAGAGAATAGTATACTCAGGAGCAGCTCAACAACAATATGCCACAGACAGAAGAAAGATGAGTAATAAATACACAATGAAGTGACAGCTCACACCTTTAAGAGTGATCCTCAAGAAGACAAGAGATGACAAGTGCTGGTGAGGATGGGGAGAAAAGGGATCCCTGTGTACTATTGGTGGGATTGTAAACTATGGAGAGCAGTATGGAAGTTCCTCAAAAAAAAAAAAAAAAAAAGACCTTCCCTGTGATCCAACAATCCCCATTCAAGGTATATATCAAAAGGAAATGAAAGCAGGTAACAGAGACCTGTGCAGCTCCCAGTTACTGCAGCATTATTCACAACAGCCAAGACATGAAAATAACCTAAGTGTCCACCAATGCATGAATGGATAAAGATGTGATATGTATGTATGTATGTATATATGTATACACAATAGAATACTATTCAGCCATAGGAAAAAAGGAAATTCTGCCATTTGCAACAACACAGATAGACCTGGAGGATACCATGTTAGGTGAATAAGTCAGATAGAGAAACACAAATACTATATGTTATCTGTTTTGGTGGAATCTAAGAAAACCAAAATTATAAAAGCTAGTAAAATGGTGAGTGAAAGAGAATAAAATGGTGGTTACCAGGGTCTGAAGGGTGAGGGAATGGGAGATGATTAGGGTACATACTTGCAACTAGTCAGTAAATAAGTCCTGGACCTAATACACAGGACAGATTATAAACAACAAAACTCTATTATAAACATTAAGCCTGCTATGAGTCTAGATTTTAACTCTTACCAGCACTAGCAGAAATGATCATTATGTGATGCAAAAGGTCTGAGCTATGGCTACCATGGCAATTATAAAGCAATATAAATGCATCATATCAATACACAGTACACCTTAAATGTCCACAAATGTTGTATGTTGTATGTCAAATATAACTCAATAAAACAAAAACAAAAAAGATGAATAATAAAGTTAGGGCTGGCTCATGGACAGTGTTACTCTAAGGGTTTTTTTACTTTTATCATGTAGGCAGCAGAAATGGTGAACTTCTGGTTAAATGCAGCTTAAAATCATACTAACAATGACACTAAAGGAATTAAAAGTTTGAGTCCCGAAGGATAAAGAGAATGGAGAACAAGAGACAAAATACACAGGACAATTTCTGGAAGATGCAAAGTAATGGACAAAAAGTAACTGACTTATAGAAGTGGAAAAAAGCTAAACCGATGTCACTTGGAAAGCAAAGACAAAGAAAGCTTTCAAGAATTCAGAGCTCCTGGGTGGCTCAGTTGGTTGAGTGTCTGACTCTGGCTCAGGTCACGGTCTCACAGTTCATGACTTCAAGTCCTGCATCGAGCTTGCTGTTGTCAGAGCAGAGCCTCCTTGGGATCCTCTGTCTCTCGCTTTGTTCCTCCCTGCTTGCACAGGGGCTCTATTTTTTTCTCTCAAAAATAAACATTAAAAAAATTAATTAGAAGTATCAGACACCTTTGAAGGCTGAGGTGTGGCACTGGAAGAAGCTGATGTTTAAGGAAGGAGCTTAGTCTCCCTCCCACCCTCACCCTACACAGCAAAGCAATATATGCCTGTCATTAAGGTGCATAACACCTAGCAGCACCTGCCGCAATGCCTGGCACGTGCTAATTAAATAAATAGATAGTGTCAGTCAAGGATAGACAAACTATTTCTTACAAAGCCAGATAATATATATTTTATGCTTTGCAGGCCAAGTGGTAAAATGGAGAATATTATGTAGGTACTTATATAACTATTTAAAACACAGAAACCATTCTTAGTTCAAGAGCCATAAAAAACAAAGGCAATAGGGTAGGTGGCCCTGCAGGCTGTAGTCTGACAGCCTTCGGTTCACAGGACTTCCTGAGGGTTTGTGTGTGGGGTATGAGAGAAAGAAGAACCAAAGATGACTTCAAGATTTCTGTTCTACACAACTGGGAGAACAGAGCTCCATTTGCGGAGACTGAGACTACAGAAGGAGGACGTCAGGAGGCAAGGGAGAAATCAGCAGCTCCATTTGGAAATGTGAAGTCTGAGACAGACATCCAAGTGGAGAATATAGAACAGGCAGTAAGCACATAGAAGTGTGAGATTTAGGGGAAGTCTAAAGTCTAGGCTGAGGACACAAACTTAGGCTTCATTAGTAGAGACAGAATATAAGACTATGAAGCGGCACAAGATCATCAGGGGAGTGAGTACAGACAGGGGTATAAGGACGGGGCCTGAGCCACCCCAGTATTTAGACTGTGCTGTCCAATACAGCCATCACACAGCCAAATAAGTAGCGAGTGCTTCAAATGTGGATGGTTCAAACTGAGTGTAACATACATACCACACCTGGAGTACTTGGTACAAAAAAATGCAATTTTATGTCTCATTAATGTTTTCTAAATGATTATATATACTGGAATATATACTGGACTAATGAAATGTTACAAAAATCAATTTCACCCATTGGCTACTAGAACATTTTAAATAATGTATATATATGGCTTGTATTCTGTATGTATTGGACAGTGCTGGCCTAGAGAATGAGACAGCAAACAAGAATAACCAGTGAGGCAGGAAACAAGGGAAAAAGAGCATCTTAAAAGCCAAGAAAATAATTTGTTTCAAGGATGGACTCCATGTCAAAAATCTGATGGCCAGTCAAGTATAAGACCAAACATTAACCAATGGGCTTGGCAACACTGAGGTCTTAGGTGACCATGACAATGAAGCTTTGGTGAAATAGCATTCAAAGCCTGACTCAAGACAATTCAAGAGCAAACAGACATACCTCTTAAGAAGTCTAGCTGAAAAGAACTGAGATATGAGGCAGAAGCTAAAGTTATGCCAAAAAATGGCATTTTTAAGACCGAGGAAGATAAGGCATGTTTGCGTGCTGATGGGAATGATCCAGTAGAGGGGCAAATTCACTATGCAAAGGACAGAGGAGAGAATTGCTAGAGCACTATTTCTGAATATAAGACAGGGTACGGGATCTAATACACAAGCAGAAGGGATCAACCTTAGAAGGTTCATCTGGATAGAAGGGCACATGCACAGGTAGGTGAGAAGATTACTTCCATTTATTTAGTGCAGCAGGAAGGTAGGTTTGCTTCAAGTGAGTAAAAGTATTGGAAGCCTGAGGAGAGGAAGAGTGAACGAACTAGGGAAATGTAAGACTGCTAAGGAGCACTCATGGCCTACTTGAAGTTAGTGGTGACAACCTGAAAGTAGGTCCAATCAGTGTGAATGCATTTTTCTCCAGTTACGCTGCGATGTGCAAGTGTAAAGGCACAGTAGACAGATGGTTGGATTTAACTAGAATTGAGGTACAATAAGGCAGGAGAGGAAGGGGGCTGAAAGTGTAGGCAAGGGAGTTACTGCAAGGAAAGAAGATGGTATTTAAAATCAGAAAAAAGGACACAATGGGAAGTGAGAGGAATAAAAGCAATATGATAAACTGGAGTCTAAGCAGAGGTGAACTGTAGGAGTCAGAACGCAAGCAACCCAGAAACAGAGGCGGGAGTGTGAGAATAGGATACTTTAAACTGAGATCAATAAAGGGTTGGAATGACCAAGTTTAAGGTATAGTCATTAGAAAGAAAACTCCTAAAAGTTCCAAAGAGAAAACATGGGTCACCTATAAAGGATCAGGATGATGACCCTGAAATTAAGAGTTAGCGGAATAAGGCCTTCAAAATTCAGAGGAAAATTACTTACCAACTTAGAAATCTATTACAACCAAACTTTCAATCAAGTGTGAGGGTAAGGAAGACATTTTCAGGCAAGCAAGTTCTCAAAGAACAATTCCCTCTCAGTCTCCCCGTGAAACTGGAAATGCTGTACCAACCAAAGTAATACAGAAGAAGAATAAATCTAACTAGAAATCTAACAAAGAGAGGGAAATGAAATTCCCAGGAGAATGGTGAAGAGAAACCTGGAATCCCAGCTGTGCAGCGGACCTAGAAGGGAACTGATCCAGTCTGAAGCTAGAGAACAAAGGATCTAAAGAGGACAATTTCAAAAATATAAGATCATCTGTTTCCTAATGATGGGAGGGGGAGAACCAGAAAACTAAAAACACAGAAAACAAGGCAAACCAAAAACGAGAGGCAGTTATCACTTCAAGAAAAACAAAAATTTGTATGAAAAGGGAAACATATGCTTACACCACTTTGGCTCATCTGTCATGAGTATTTATACAATCACAGTAATGTTCATGTTGAATAATGGTTTAACCAAACACTGAATTCCTATTTGGGATACAGGAGAAAATAATATGTGAATGCTAGTCATATGCTAAAAATGTGTTGGCATATCAGCTAAAAATTGTTAATATCCAGGGGCGTCTGCATGGCTCAGTCAGTCAAGCTTCCTTCCGGCTCAGGCCATGATCTCAGGGTTTCTGAGTTTGACCCTCACATTGGGCTCTCTGTTGTCAGCCCAGAGCCCACTTCGGATCCTCTGTCCCCCACTCTCTCTACCCTTCCCCGCTCATGTGTGTGTTCTCTCACTCTCTCAAAAATAACCACTTAAAACTGTTATCCAAAATTAGAATATAAGCCTATTATCCAGAAACATGGAATTAAAAAGCAGCAAAAAGCTAGAAAGAATTTAATACTATTATGGAATGAGTAAGGAAAAAACAGAGAACTATAATCTTTCATTATGCATGCTGTGGGGTACTTGATTTTGCATAATATGTACAAGTATTTTTTTTTCTTTTATTTTTTAATGTGTTTTTTTTTGAGAAAGAGAACATGAATAGGAGAAGAGCAGAGAACAGAGAACAGAGAGAGAGAGAGAGAGAGCGAGAGAGAGAGAGAGAGAGAGAGAGAGGGAAGGAGAGAAAACACTGAAGCGGACTCCAGGGTCTGAGCTGTTAGCACAGAATCTGATGCAGGGCTTGAATTCATGAACCATGAGATTATGACCTGAGCCAAAGTCAGACACTTAACCAACTAAACCACCCAGGTGCCCTTGTACTTTTATTAAAACACACACAGCAGGAAAAATTTTCAAAGAGCAAAACCAGACATGACCAGATTACCTGCTTTTAAGAGGGTAACTAGTGGTCAAGTGGAAAGTGGCCTAGAGGGAAAGGCTAGGCCAGAAGGAAGAGTACAGACACTCTCAAAAGGAATCTAAACCTGAAGCTGAGAAAGGCTTAAACTAAAGCAGGAACAATGAAAGAGAAGGAAAAGCAGTGCCGAGATTCAAGACACCTGAAAGGTAAAAATGGGAGAGTTCAATCAGATAACCCTGTAGATACAACTTTACAAGACGCAGAATGCAAGAGGACCAGTGGTGCGATGGGGGAACTATGGTTGCCATTTTGTACGTGTCTGGAAGGATACTAAGGATATTAAGAAAGACATATCTTTAAGTAACTGAAATGTCTCCAGTTCAAGAGTTAAAACAAAGCAGAGACATCTTGAGAGCAAAACATACCAGCACCCAGAACTTCAGAAGCAGCATCTCAAACAAATGACTGGTTTATTACAGTTCATTCTTACTTGTTCATTACTAGGTCTCTTAAGAACTTCCACTAGGCAATCAATTATTTTCCTAAGTTAAAAACAAGACAAACCTATCTGGCAAATCTGAAAAGTTTACAGAAACAAGAAAACATAGGGGCACTTGGGTGGTTTAGTCGGTTAAGCATCTGACTCTTGATTTCAGTCTCTAGGTCATGATCTCATGGTCATGAGATTCAGCCCACCTCAGGCTCTGTGCTAAGAATGGACTCTGTTTGGAATTCTCTCTTTCTCTGCCCCTCCCCGGCACTCTCTCAAAATAAACAAACATTAAAAAAAAGGAAAGAGAAAAACATAGCCTCTCTAGCCCAGGAGATTTTATTTATATTTCTTCCCAGATTTCTTTTAATTTTACATAGTTGCTTATATTATGTGCTGCTTTCCTAACTCTTTAAAAGTGTATGCTCTCCCATGATTTTAAACACTGTTTTCACTATCACTATGTATAATAAATTATGTGTAATAAATTATCCATAATTTACTTTGAGCATAACCTTAATGGTGGCATTCTGGTTAATGCCAACTTTCACTATTGAAAACTTATTAAAGTATTGGGCATAAAGTGTCCATGTTTCTAATCATTTGAAGCTGAGTTCCAGAGATGAATTAACTAGTTTCGCCTGTGCTCATGCTTACTCCCTCTATAATAAAACCCAAAATGACAACTTACTGTATCCTTACCAATACTGGTGTCATTTATAAATAAATTTAGATGAAAAATGATCTAGTTATTTTTTTTTTTAATTGTATTTCTCGGATTACATTAAGACTTAATCTTACAAATGTAATGAAAATTTATTACCTTCCTCTAAGAGTGAGTTGTTTATTTTACTGCCCATTTATTCATCTGGGTTTCAGTGTTATGCTTTATTTGAATGAGAGTCTAATAAAGAGTTACTTTGTTATTTTTGTTACCCAGATTTTTCTAAAACAATTTTTATCAGCTTTTTCCTATTCTTTTAGGATTTCTCCTATTTTTAAGAGCTTCATCCAGATAAAATGCAGAATTTCAATAATTACTTACATTACAAAAAAATTATTTTCAGTTTTTAAAAAATGTTTTAGTTTGTCTTAAAATAAATGAAAATAGGGGGACCTAGGTGGCTTAGTCAGTTAAGCATCCAACTCTTGATTTTGGTTCAGGTCATGATCTCACAGTTTGTGGGTTTGAGCCCCACACTGGGTTCCTTGCTGACAGCGTGGAGCCTACTTGGGATTCTCTCTCTATCCCTTCCCCACTTGCACTCTCTCTTCCTCTCAAAATAAAAAAGTAAACTTAAAAAAAAAAAGCTTCTAGTTATTTTATGAAGATTTAACTACCTCCCATTTTAAAAACAGAAAATAAAATGATAGTAACCTATATACTTTTCTACATCCTACTTATTTTACTTTATTTTGGACAGCTAATCTTTTATGTATACATAAACCTACCTCCTCCTTTGTAAAGGGTGCACAATACTCAACTGCATGAAGGTAGCATCACTTAACAAGTCTCCTATTGCTGGACATCAAGATAGTTCTAGACCTCAGTTATTACAAACAAAACTACAATTAATGTCCCTGTACATAAGTCTTTGTGCACAGCATAGATCTATTTGTAGAATAAATTTCTAAAAGTGAAACTGCTGAGATAAGTCACATATATTTTAACTTATATTACCAATTGCTCTTTAAAACAGTTGTGTAAATTTCAATACCATAAAAATGAATGAGACTTGCTTACACTGGAAACCTGAGCTCTTACTAATAAATGTGGAGGGCATGCTAGACTTAGAAAATCATCACTTTACAGTGAAGATTAATCCAAGCAAGCATTGATGGATGCTTAATCTTGGGGAAAGGTTTTTTTTTTTTAATGTTTATTTTTGAGAGAGAGACAGACAGACACAGAATGCAAGTGAGAGAGGGTCAGAGAGAGTTGGGGGGACACAGAATCCAAAGCAGGCTCCAGGCTCTGAGCTGTCAGCACAGAGGCCGAAGCAGGGCTTGAACTCAAACTATGAGATCATGACCTACGCCAAAGTTGACCACTTAGCTGACTGAGCGACCCAAGCACCTGGAAAGGTTTTAATGAGTAGGATATTTCCATGTTCTTAAAGAGTTTCCCTACAGATTGCTTATTATATGCCAGGGTAAAAACTAACCATACATTAATCGGAAAACACCTTGAAACAAAATAACATCACCACTGTAGGGGGCAAATGGACACTGTATGCCTCAGCTGTGACACCAGAAGGAAGACACAGTATCACTTTTGTTGTATTCCAGCCAGGATTGCATAATCTAAATGCAATCATAAGGAAAAATACACAAACCCCAAGTGAGGAACATTCCATGAAAAAAGGCAAACCGGGACAGGCCGATGCTCTCCAAAATTATCAACGGTATGGAGACAAAGAAATGCTGTGGATTAAAGGAGACTAAAGAGATATGCAACTAAATGCAAGACATAATCCTAGACTGGATCTCGTACTGTAGGGTAAAAATGCTAAAGACAATGCTGGGTCACCTGACAGGAACAGAATATGGAGTGGACTGTTATTACAGATTCACTGAGGTTGACAACTGTGCTATAGCTGTTTGAAAGTACTTCTTTCTTAGGAGATGCACACTGAGACGTGTTTGCGAGGAGAAGGTCATAATGTATGCAACTTAGTCTCCAACAGTTCAGGAAAAAACATACATACATCAACATGTACATCCATATGTGACAGAGAAATTGAAAAACTAATTCATTAATTACATTAGTTAATGAATTGGGATAATTCACTAATAGCAACTGAATCAAGGTAAGAGATACAGAGTGTTCTCTGTGCTGTTACTATAACTTTTGATAATTTGAAATTATTTTCTGACTTTTTGGCAATATTTTTACACTTAAAATAGTTCATCGATCTGCAATTTATTTTGATGTTGTTACAGACTGAATGTTTGTGTCCCTACAAAATTCCTGTTATGTCCTAACACCCAATGTGATGGTATTTGGAGGTGGGGCCTTTGGGAGATGATCAGGCCATGAGAACAGAGCCCTATGAATAGGACCAGTGCCCATATAAAAGAGATTCCAGAGATCTCCCTCACACCTTCTGCCATGTGAGAACATAGTGCAACCAGAAGGCAGGCCCTCACCAGACACCGAAGCTGCGGGTGCTTTGTGTGGACGTCTTAGCCTCCAGAAATATGAGAAATAAAGTTCTGTTCTTATAGCAACCCAACAGATTAAGGCAGATATAAAATGATGATAAGTTAATTCTCAAGGATGTTAATCAACTGTCCTAGTACTATTTGCTAAATGAATCATTTCTCTGCCCTAGGGCTAGGATTTTTGATGTCCTATTGTGAGTTCATTGAGAATGTAAGTATTTAATAATTTGTGTGTATCTTCTTTTTAACTTAATCTTTTTAAATTTTTCACTCAAATGGATAAGACATTCCACAGTAACCACAGCAATTACAATAGGTAGCTAAATAACCACTAAGTGTATAAAAAGTAGACAGTATTTTGTAGAGAACTCACAAGTCATATATTCAAATGTGAAAAATTATATTAGCTATATATTTAATTATTATAACATATGTAAATTTAGAAAAACTATGCATACTATACAGTGAACCACTGTAGGAGACTAAAATATTATTTTTGTATTAGTAACAGTGTTAAAAGAAAACATAAGTTTCAACAAAAGGAAGAATTAAAAAATAATTACTTACCAATAATTGTAAATGCTATTGCATTTCCCCTTAAAATTTCTCATAAGGAGAAAAAAACCTTTCCATGTCTAAAAATTTTATTAAAACACTTCCTAAAGGCAAGGTACTTATTTATAAACTGGAAGAAAATATTTATACTCCAAAATATTTTTCATATATTTGTTTTCCTTAGCTCCTTATTATCCAAAAACTAAAAGTACAGCACTTCTATGTTATAATTTTTAAGAGACTTGAGGCTGTGTTCTATTGCCTTTGTGAATCCACATAACATCCAGGGCAAAGTATTCTCTCTGCACATAATGGATACTCAATGAATAGTACTGACAGATGAAACATACTAAGATGAAAGTTCTCTCTTAGAACTGGATTATTTCAGCCAACATATCTATAAATAGCATAGCATCAGTTCTAAAAACTGTTTTTAACTACATATACCAATAAAAACATGTATCATATAATCATACAATCATTTAAATACATCACAATAAATAAAGTGGTCAATGAGCTTCAGGAATTTTGTTTTTTAAATTTTAACATTTATTCATTTTTGAGAGTGAGAAGAGACAGAGCACGAGTGGAAGAGGGGTAGAGAGAGAAGAAGACACAGAATGTGAAGCAAGCTCCAGGCTCTCAGCTGCCAGCACAGAGCCCAATGCGGGGCTCAAACTCATGGACTGTAAGATCATGACCTGAGCTGAAGTTGGACGCTTAACTGACTAAACCACCCAGGCACCCCAGGAATTCTTATATTACAAAATCTTACCTCTTCAAAAACAGCAGCCTTATTTACTTTTTCCCTTGCAATGTCACAGATTTTCAGGATTCCCAGAGCAAAAGCTTTCATGGCAGGATCTTCTATAAAGTCTGGATTATGAATGTAAAGGCACGTGAATACGGTCTGTGCCAAGGAATGGCCTTCTAACCAGGTTATCTATAAAGAAGTAAAAGAATGTGTATGTGTAAGATGACAAAGAAGGTCTGCAATGTCTAAACAGATCCAACAGTCAAGGACTAGAGAGCCACAGACCCCATAAGATATATAATTAACCACAGGATTTCAAAGATGATTAAAAGGAAGGTGAGAAGAGACAGAAGAATTACAATTACTTCCACTGACTACAGTTTTTCAAGAATCATACACAATAAATATGATTAGCTATCTCAGGGAAGCATTCTTATATATAATTCAGTTTGCAATATATTTGGAGATTAATGAAATTAGAATGCTGCCTTACATAAAATCCAAAAGCATCAATTCCACAGCAGAGTCAAAAAAAATCCATTATGTAAGGAATTCACAATTTTAGAACTAACCAGGTCCTTAGCCACTCATTTAACTCTTCTTGTTCATCCTTACTACTACTAACATAGTCAAGCATTACACCTCCCCTAGATTACTACAAGAAACTGCACAGTGGTTTTCCTGCCTCACTTCTCTAATTCCCAACCAGAGGGAACTTTCTAGGAAGCCACAGTTTTTAGATAAACCAAGTGTTATTTTAACTCTTACCAAGCAGCAAAAACAAGTATCCATTATCCCTATCAATTCAGGTAAGGTGAGGTCTTTAATTTTAATGGTGCCATCCTAAAAGAGGAGGAGAAATATGACATATAAGCAGAAGTTTTTATAAATTTATAGTTTCTATGTCTAGTAGCTTTCTGGCCTCCAAAAACAAAATATTTAAAAAATAACAATTTTAGAACTGTATCATCATCTGATAAAAAAATAAGATACCAAAT
Organism: Proteles cristata cristata; assembly: GCA_017311185.1. Taxonomy (NCBI): domain Eukaryota; kingdom Metazoa; phylum Chordata; class Mammalia; order Carnivora; family Hyaenidae; genus Proteles; species Proteles cristata. The sequence goes on along the minus strand of JAESUZ010001312.1, from coordinate 684,397 downwards.
TAACTGTGTTCTTGAAATATATCTTAAATAGATCTTCAATACAAAAAATCAAAGCCTCTTAATTTGAAATATAATAAAGGCCTTTGTAAAGAAACAAAAAAACAAGTACTTAAAAAAGTTCATATATTAGTTTTAAGCATTAATAAATATGAATCATTTTAATGGATCGAAAATACTTAAAATGAGAAAAGTAAATATTTTTTAAATTTTTTTTTAATGTTTTCTTTATTTCTAGGAGATAGAGAGAGACAGCGTGAGGAGGGGAGGGTCAGAGAGAGAGGGAGACACAGACTCTGAAACAGGTTTCACGAACCTCACGAACCGTGAGATCATGATCTAAGCGAAAGTCGGATGCTTAACCGACTAAGCCACCCAGGAGCCCCGAAAAGTAAACATTTTTAAAACCCTTCCCTTGGGGTGCCTGGGTGGCTCAGAAGGTAAAGCATCCAACTTTGGCCTAGGTCGTGATCTCATGGTTCATGAGTTTGAGCCCCGTGTCTGGCTCTGTGCTGACAGCTCAGAGCCTGGAGCCTGCTTCAGATTCTGTGTGTGTCTCTCTCTCTGCCCCTCCCCTATGTGTGCTCTCTCTTTCAAATATAAAATAAAAACATAAAAAAAAATTTTTTAAACCCTTCCCTTAAGGTGATTAATTATACTACTTGTAAATTTTATTTAAATATCCATTTATTTAGCAAATCTTTCTTCATAAAATATGCAAAATTGCAAAATTAAACTCTGTGGCAACTGTGAACGAATTTCTAAGTCAATCATCATAGAGTGAATGTCAAATACACAACCACAAGCATTCTGCTTAATATATTAATACATAAAACTTAATCCTTTAACCAACTATCCTGGTATTTGAATATATACTAAGATGCTTTTAAAAATTAGTAAACACACACACAAATTTAGAGCAAGCTTGTAATAAAGACCTCTGAACAATTTACAGACTTCAAAAGAAAATAACTAAAGTTATAACTAATTTTTGCTTATATACCTGAGATAGTTTTAAAAAATTATATTTTAATATGCCAAGTTTGATGGTCACTGTTTTAACATGTGAAATAACAAATGATAAAAACACAAAAAGCACAATGGTATTTACCTTGATAGCTTGTTCAAAATTGAGAACTTTTCGATTAACTTGGTTTCCAATCATGCCAGCATCCATCTTGGGATCCATCATTTCAATGGCAGACATGGCTTCAAAAAGCCCAAATCTACAAATAAAAAAATTGACCCCACAAATTGTTTTTGAACCAGTAAGTTTACTCAGATTCCCTCAATGATATAATAATTATAGAGCTTTAAACAAAGACAGTGTTCTATGTATTTAATCTTCCCTATTTGCTAACACTTCTATTTCAGTTAAATAACCTCCCTCTGAGACATCTGAGTGGCTCAGTCAGTTAAATATCTGGCTCAGGTCATAATCTCAGGGTTGCAAGATCAAGCCCTGCTGTTGGGCTCTGCTCTAGGCATGGAGCCTGCTTAGTATTCTTTTTCCCCCTCTCCCCCGCCACCTCCCCTCCCGCTGCCCATTTCTGGTTTATGCTTATGCGTACTCTCTCTCCAAAAAAATAAAAAATTAAAAAAATTAAATAATCGTCCTTTAACATAAAAATTCTCCCATGTATTGGTCACTCAAATTATTTTGCATACACTGTGTGGGCAAAAAGAAAACAAAAGGTATTTTTTGTGCTTCCTTCAAAAAGGATGCACATTACAAATTTTGGAAAAAAGATCAACTGATCTATAATGGATTTCACTTTGCCTTCTTTAAATGATTTTCTCCACTTAATATTTAGAAAGTTGTGTTGAAGTAATCATTACCAAATGTAACTTTTAGATTTATTTTCTTTATATCTTGAATAATGGGAATAATGTAGTACATCACCATCTACAATGCCCAAAGTTCTGGCAATAACAGAATGAAAAATAATCCAGGAGTTGTGTTACCTTGGGTCTGGCTTATTAGCCATATAAACAGATAGCTGTGGTACACTGTGGACTAGTTAGTGAGTATATCATTAACAGATATGCCTCAAAAAATGGGACAGGTACAAGAAAAGCTTAAAAGTCTGAGAGATGATCAAGCTACTGACTTCACATTTTGCTTAGTCTAAGCTATCAGACTACCAGGAAAATAAAGACATTACCTTGTTATAACACATCATTTCCTCTCAGAAAAGCAACAAGACATCAAAACCAGCTTTAAGGAGACAGACTCTTCCCTGCAATCCCTCAAATCTCTTAATGCTTCAAGATAATCTGACAGGATGAGCATGATATTATTGAAAACAACTCTAATCTATGCTAATCAAAACCCAAATAGTATTTTTCAAGAAGCTTGCCAAGCCAAAACAGAAAATATGCAAAAATGGAAGAGAATTCTTTCAACAAAAACAATATTCTCCAAATATCAAAGATACTATAAGATATAATAATTACAGGGGCAACTGGGTGGCTCAGTCAGTTAAGTGTCCGACTTCGGCTCAGGTTATGATCTCACAGTTCGTGGGTTCGAGCACCGTGTTGGGCTCTGTGCTGACAGCTAGCTCAGAGCCTGCAGCCTGTTTTGATTCTGTATCTCCCTCTCTCTCTGACCTTCCCCTGTTCACACACTCTCTCTCTCAAAAATAAATAAAATTTTAAAAAAATTTTTAAAAAGATATAATGATTACAAACATTCTAGAATACACAGATCAACAGAAAAGTCTAAATCCACATTTCTGTAGGAATTCTATAGGATAAAGGTAGAACTTCAAAATAATGAAAAATAGTGGATTTACCAATAAATAGTGAGAAAAGTGGCTAACCACCTGGAAAAAGTGAAATCTTTTGATTCACACAATTTTGAAAAGTAAACCCAGGCAGATTTTAGTTCTAAACCTGAAACAAGCAAAGAAACAAAAGATTTAAATAATTTACAGAACTATAAAAGAAGTTGATGTATGCAATTGTGTAAATATTTTAAATTTATATGTAATGATAATAAACTGTAGTTAAAACATAATAATTATCTAGTAGGAGTATTTTTAATATATGTAATTTTCAAAAAGTTGTTATCCAGAATACAACTAACTCATACAATAAGGCAAGTAGTCCAAAGAAAAAGAGGCAAAGGACATGAATCGACAATTCACAAAAGAAAAAAATATTTATATTTATAATAAAAGGAAAAAGCTGCTCAAAATCAAATGCAGTCAGGCAATGCAAAACAAAACAATGCGGAATTTCTTTGGCCATTCAGAAAGCTTAAAAAATATACCTAGTTTACTCTCATATACTGTTGGTGGGAGTGTAGGTTAATACAGACTTTTATTTAGGAAAGTTTGGGTGAACCTATTAAAATCCAGTCATTTGATTTCTAGGCTTCCATCTTATAAATTATTTGTACATGTATATAAAGAAGTTTATATAAATTAAATGTCTTCAATTTTCCCATGTTACCAATCTCATGTTCCCATGATGCAATCTAAATGTCTGTCAACAGGGATACTGCAGAATAAATTATGGTAGAGCCACTTTGTAAAATACAAAGCAACAGTTAAAATGAACAAGGTAGAGCTTATATACTAACACGGAAAGATCTCCGAGATATACTGAATGGGAAAGGAATTTTCAAAATAATACATACTATAGACAGGCATTTATAATCAATTATTTTTATAGATTTTACTCATATATGTATTTTATAGGTCTAGAAGGACATGCAACAATCTCATAATAGTGATTATCTCTGGGCAAAGAGTAAGCATGTGGGGTGCAGGGTGGAGGCAGTATAACAGGAAGGTTTTGCTCATTTCTGATATTTGAATTCGTTTGAAACAGATTATCCATTACTTACAAGAAAACTAATACAAACAAGTTTTTAATGGCCCAACTAAAACCCTACACCAGTGAGGTATTTGCCTAATTAGTAAAAGCTCTATAGAAACTACAGTAGCATTAAATTAGGATTTCTTCATTCATTCAACAAATGCTGAGCACCAAATATATGCTAGACAGGGGTCTAGGTTCAAGTGAGCAAAACAAATTTGCCTGCCTAGATTCCAGTGGAAAGAAACAGACAATAAAGATAAGAAGTTACATATATGTTAGAAGATTGTACAATAGGAAGAAAATACAAGACAGCTAAGAGAAAAATTACAAGAATATAACGTTAATAGGAGGTCAGGGCATGCTGCTGGCAATCATGTTTCCTGGGTGAACCCTAAAACCTTGGGGAATACTTGGTCCCTCCTCAGCTCTCTTCTCTCAAATCTTGTTCCACATTTAGGAGCCACACTCTTTCCTGCATTTGTTTGTGGTATGGCTTCATTATATCTTTCCCAGAACTGCCTATAGCACCAAAATGATGACCCTGAGTGGTTCTTAGTGTGGTTGGTCCCTGGATCAGCACATCACCCTCATCTGGGAAATTGTTAGAAATTTAACTTCTTTTCTTTTTTTTTCTCCAATGTGTATACCTTTTATTTCTTTTTTTTTAAACATTTTTAATGTTTATGTATTTATTTACCTTTAGTATATTTTAAAATTTTTTACAAATAGTTTATTGTCAACTTGGTTTCCATATAACACCCAGTGCTCATCCCCACAAGTGCCCTCCTCCATGCACATCTCCCCCCTCCCCCCACACACACATCAGTCCTCAGTTTGTTCTCAGTATTCAAGAGTCTTTCATGGTTTGCCTCTCTCCCTCTCCCCCACTATTTCCCCCATTCTTCTCCCCCTTGGTCCTCCATTAAGTTTCTCCTAATCCTCCTATACGTGCAATCATATGGTATTTGTCTTTCTCTGCTAGAAATTTAACTTCTGCGAGGTCTCACACCAGACCTAAAAAAGGAACTCTGGGGATTGGGCCCAGCAATGCATGTTTTAAAAAATCCCTTGATGACTCTGATTCACACTCATTTGAGAAAAATTAAATTTTAGGGTCTACCCCCGCTCCCCAAATGTCCAATCTTGGTTGGCCATTAACTAATTTAACATTTCACATTCCTAACTTTGAAAGTGAGCCTGGCCATAGCAGTGTGGGAACTGAGGTTATCTATGGGAGTATAAACAGAATCAAGCATCTTCCTTTTTTTACTTTCCAGGGATTCTCCCAGCCAGCCAGTAAATCATTCATCTTTGGTCATTAACCTGTACCTTTTCCTCAAGAAATTTCATATCCTATATATCTAACTCTTACAGAAATGACCAAAAATCATAGTTTTACTGGGTACAACTATTTTATATCATAACTAAGGTCAGCTGCCCCCAAACAGCTCACAAGGTTAAAAATAGATTTATAATTCATTTTATTTTTAAAGCTTTGAAATGTAATATTTCCCAGGCCTCAACGAATACTATTGCACACAAGAAAAAGCAGAATACTATACTACACTATTTCATGTAACACAAATACTTACAGCTTATCATGAAGTAGTTCTCCCAACTTTAATTCTAAAAGAAACAAACAGAAAAAACCTTTGAATAACACCATCTTTATAACTTTTGATTCTAAGAAAAAAGTGAAACAGTTTTGTTTGAAAAATGGGCTTGCATTACTTTAAATTTCATTTTCTAAGAAATTATTTGTACTCAATTACTAATATAATGCCTTCTACACAATGAATATTTAATCCTTATAAATTGAACTTTTAAGAATTAGCAAGCAACCCTCCACAGGCCACAAAAATCCAATCAGAATTACCAACCTCACTGTAAAATATCACTAGTAAATTTCACCCAAGTATGCTTTTTCGTAGAACTGACTTGTTTTTTAATTTTCTTAAACCACTTTTAAGTTGTTTCTTAAACCACTTGGGATCATAATCTAACCTCTTTTTGTCCCAGTGTCAAAGTGTCACTGCTACTTTTTAAAGTTACATTTTACTTGGGGGCACTTCAGTCAGTTGAGCGTCTGACAGCTCCAGTCATGATCTCATGGGTCAGTACTCAAGCCCCTCATCGGGTGCGTACTGTCAGCCTGTTAGTGCAGAGCCTGCTTTGGATCCTCTGTCCCTCTCTCTTTGCCCCTTCCCTGCTTGCACTCTCCCAAAAATAAAGATTAAAAAAAATTAAAAAATAAATAAGATTCCATTTTATTTAAATGTAGAAAACACCTAAGTAAACAGGTAATCAAAACAGTACTCATCCTCTATAAAGCAGTTCTCAATGTTGGCTACACACTGGTATCAACTCTGGAGCTTGGGTAAATGCCAGCATCCAAGCAGTACCCTAAACCAATTAAATTCTAGGGGTGGGGTCTCTGCAATGGTTTTAAACCACTACAGGTAATTCCAATGTGCAGGGAAGGGGAGAACTACTACTGTAACATTTTAAGTAACTTAAATATTGATGGTCAAATCTGGGGTAAGATGCAAAGCCCCAGTTTTCAGAATTGTATCTCTCCTAGTGATCTTAAGTTAAATAACATTCATTTTTAACAGTTCCAGGTACCAAAACAGATAAATCAATGAGAAGCATATCAAGAACTACAATATAGCATGACAGAACTTAACAGCCGTTCTCACAGATGGTCTGGGAATGCAGGTGTCTGTGATATTAAAATTACTTTCACAGTAATACTAAAACATTGTCTTTTTCAGTATATTGACATCTGCACTGGTGATGCAAAAGCAATGGCATAAAGGGAAAAACAAAAAAGCAATGAGAGCTACACTGCATTAGCTTCGCCATAAATTAAGACAAGTGGTCCCAAGCTAGATAGTGTATTCTTTACCTCCACGCACTTGCAGTTAAAAATGACAAAAATTTTTAAATTTCACTTAAGTCCTTGATGAAGCAGTAAAATTATTAATCTCAGGGCTTGAACCAGGGTGTAGCAAGTGAAGCATCATCTGTGTGAAATTTAAGCAGGCACTCACTTTCAGGTAGTGAGTTCTTTTTTTCAGTTTATTTATTTTGAGACAGAAGGAGGGAGAGCATGAGCAGGCAGAGAGAGAGGAAGAGAGAGAGAATCCTAAGCAAGCTCCATGCTGTTAACACATAGCCCGAGGCGGGGCCCAAACTCACAAACCATAAGATCATGACCTGAGCCAAAATCAAGAGTTGGACTGACTGAACCACCCAGGCGTCTGTCAGGTAGTGGATTCTTAAGTTTTCCACTCTAGGTGCCTAACTTCATCCTCATGCTGGCCCGGATTTATCTGATCAAGTCTCAATCTTTGAATACACCTTTTAAATATTCTATTTGACAAACCAGGAAGTATAAACAAACACATCTGCTGCATATCAAAGTAAGATGTTATTGTAAGGCAAAGCACTTGCACAGTTATAATGGAACACCATTTTTACTTGAAAGAACAAGTGACAAACTATACTTATTCAAATTTGAGAACATGCCATTTTCTTGAAAAGGAGTTTGTTGCTTTAAGAAAAACAACTGAAACTGTGTGTTGCCAATGATAAAATTCGAGCTTGTAAGCAAAACCTGAAATTTAGGGAAACATATCTGCCACTGTGAACCTGATAGCTTCCTAATATTAAAAAAGACTTTTCTTTTTTTTTTTTTTTAATTTTTTTTAATGTTTTATTTATTTTTAGGAGAGAGAGACAGCGTGAGCAGGGAGGGTCAGAGAGAGGGAGTCACAGGCTGAAACAGGCTCCAGGCTCTGAGCTGACAGTCAGCACAGAGCCCGACGCGGGGCTCGAACCCACGAACTGCGAGATCATGACCTAAGCGAAAGTTGGACGCTTAACCGACTAAGCCACCCAGGCGCCCCAAGACTTTTCTGATAATAGTAGTAATGTTAACAAATGTGCTTCTCGGTATTATATGTCAGTATTTAGAAGATCTACTTAAATCAATGAACCAATATTTTCCAAATGGAAACACGTGTTCCAAAATTAAGCATGGATAAAAGATCCATTCAAAGTTCAAGGCAGACCAATGGATTTTAATGTAACAGAGAGAATGGAAAGTCCCCCGATAGAGATCTTCAGATTCCATATCACAACTAATCTTTAAGAAACTACCACCTGTTGTCAAGTTTTGTTGTACTGTAATATCAAAGAAGAATATCCACAATTATCTGAAAAGGTTCCTCTGTTTTTCAACTATATATCAGGTGAGGCAAGACTGATTATCTCATATACTTCCAACAAATACAGACACAGATAAGGAATTCAGATGCCCTCTATTATGCTGATATTAAAGAGATTTTTCAAAAGTATAAAACAACTCTAGTTATTCTGTTTTGAAAAATAATTTTATTTTTCATCAAAAAAATATGTTAACATGCAATGAGTTTGTAACTATTTTTAAATCAACTGATAATTATTTTTAAAATTTCTGTTTTAAATTTTAATACAGTAAACATCTGTATCTATATATGTTAACACACAATCTTTGAGGGTAAAGGTATAATTTTTAAGAGTACAATGCAGTCCCAGGATCAAAAAATCTGAGAATTGCAGTAATAATTTATAAATACTTATGGTAGGTTTAGGTACCAAATAATTTCACCAAACTTAAAAACACTCCACAGACCATAAAGCAAGTCGCTCTGTGCTTGGTTTCCTTATCTGTAAAATGGACTGCTGAACTAGCTGACTCTCATATGGTCCCGCAGAACACCAGTAATCAGATCACAGTAATCTGTAGGCAGGAAACTTGAAAATTTACTGAACTGAGCAGAGTGCAAGCACTTTTACTGCATGATCAACAACTGGACACAGAATCATTCATGATCTACAGCACTACAGACCTGAGAAGTTTGAGTCTTATCCAACTACACAGTTCTCAAAAAATTTAGTGAGAAGGATAATGTTTTACATTTATTATTAGCAGTCAGAGCAGTGACATCATAACACTTCATGTAGTCTCTGGAAAATTCCATGGTACTAATAAGAGAACAAGAGTCAAAAAGGCAAGATAACATCTTAGTACTACCACAGAACTTGTTTTGATCTCGCATACTGTGGAAAATGTTCTTGATGATCCCAGGGATCACAGACACACCAAACCACTGAACTAAGTTAACACAATGATTTAAAAAAAAAAAAAGTAGTTACTTTTACTTTTTAAGTTAAGGCCTTAAGTAGGTGCGGTAGTACATAGCTTCAACCACTCCAAGAAAAGGAAAAAATTAAATGTGAGAAAAATTGATGATTCAAATTTTTTTGACTACCTTGACAACTACCGTTTTCTTTTATCCTTACTCTCATATAAAGTACGAATGGATTTGTTGTGAGAGAAAATTTAACTCAACTTTGTGGGTCACAGAATTTCCTAACATTTTACTGAGGACATCATTTTGCCTTGGAAATGAACAATGAATCATAACTTGTGGTGGAGTTTGGGTATGCAGCTGGTGAAGCATATGCTCATTCTGACGAAACATTATCTTGCAGGAGAAAAACATGCACCTATGTGACAAGGCAAATACATGTATGTTATCATCTTGTAAATGAGCAGATCATGTGTAAACTGATGTTAAAGATCTTTGAATACATTTCTATTCATAACATTATAAACGATGGTTAAGTTCCCAACTAGGACGCTTATGAATACTCTACTGAATCTATGATATAGCCAAATTCCATACCACTATAATAATGATATTTAAACAAAACAACTGAGGCTTACCACTGGGTAAAACTGGCCAACTGAACACATGCAACTACCTTTAATCCCCTCCAAGAATCTCATTAAAACAACCAAAGGAAGTTTGTGTGTGTGTGTTTTAAGAAAGGTATACACTCCAAAGAAGAGAAACAGACGCAGAAACAGTACAATAATACAAATTGGAAACAAAAAGACAAGTAGTTTCTTAGCAAAACCAACATGACTTACCATTTGCCTCTAAAAGTACAGATAAACAGAGGCTGAAACATGGAACTGAGCAGCCAGCTTTCTCCTAATGTACAGGCCCCTCCCTTACCCTCCTCCACCCGCCAATACTGAAGACTTTCTGTGAAGAGGGGGAAAATGTTTCCAGGGACATAAGGTTACTGAAGGCCAGGATACAGCACTAGAAAGAGGGGGCATTAAGTGAGAATGTGAAAACCCCAGATCTCTTCCCTCAATTATCTGTTAAATCTCAGTCAGTCAAGTCAGAGCTTCAACTTCAAGGCAAGCGATTAGACAAATTTTCTCTACTAAATAAAATCTTTCCAAGAAGAAAGAGCTTATATCAGAGGTTCTCCAACACAAAAGCCAAGTCAGATCACCAGATGGTGATAATCCACGTCAGTAAGTCCCACTCAACAATTCAGGGCTTCCCATTGGCTTTTTGGTCTCCCACCCTTAAGACAACAAAGAATTCTTAGGTAACTGAAGTAATCCACAAATATGAAAGCTATAAAGGAAACAAACTTAAAAAAAAAAAAGGCAAGTTGGCAGAAAGACACTATGTAGATAGAACAGTCAAAAGAACTATTATCCTTAAAGATAAAACAGCAAAACACTGAAACAAAACCAGGACATTTTACTTAAAAAAAAAAAAAAATGTTGGGGGGAAGATGGAGAGGAGGAACTGTTCAGAGAAAAGGAATCTTAAAAACATTACAGCAGAAAAGGAAAAATCAGTAGGTTTGGAAGATGGGAGTCAGTCCATTCAGGCTGCTACAACAAAAAATACTATAAAATGGGCAGCTATAAACAACAAACATTTATTTTTCACAGTTCAAGAGGCTGGGAAGTCCAAGATCCAAGGCACCAGCAAATATCTGGTGAGGGTCCACTTGCTAGATGGCCATCTTTCTATGGTAACCTCAAATAGCAGAGGGGACTACACTCATTCACATGGACTCCACTCTCATGATCTAAGTACCTCCCAAAGAAAGGTTCAGTATCCAAAAAACAGATACTCTCTAAGGAGAATACAAAATACAATAATAATAATAATAATAATAATAATAATGATAGGAATAATAAATAAAGAGGAAAGAGAGTAATTAAAGAAAGTTTTTAAGAACTGAAGGATCAGACAAGGTCAGAGGACCCCAGAGTCATCAACCAGGCAAGCCACTGTGAGAGGTCTGTATAAGAGGTCAAACAGAAGTTTCTAAAAGGTTACATAGGAAAGCTCAGGTATCAGAATGCCATCAAACTACTAAACAGCAATGTCAGAACAAAAACATCAATGGGTCATGCCCTCAAAAATTTTAAAGGTATGTAGACACACTATATTATCAATAAAGTGGGAGGATAAAACAAAAACATTTTCAGACACCCAGAGCCCCAAAAACTTGTATCTCCCATGCATTTTACTCAGGAGGAGAATAAAGATGTCTATTCTATATCAAAGTAAGAAACCCCAGGCTGATGATCTCAGGATCACACTATGTACAAAGTTTCAGACTGGAGCAGTAAGAGGCTCAAGGAGAAATTTATCCAAAGAGATGAAAACAATATGATGTCTGAGGTGTATGACTGTCTTAAGGAGATTTAGACAAGTGAAGAAATCTAAGGGAGAATTAATGAGAACTACAAAGATTTTGAATAAAAGTTTTTTATATAAAACAGAACTGTGCAGGAAGGAAAAATAAGAGCTTTACTCTTTGAATCCACTAGAGGTAATATTTGCTCATCCATAGCATAGCTATAACTATATGGATAGAAGTAACTATATAACTATTGGGAGTGCAAGGAATCAAAAAATACCAACAGAAGCATGCTATCTAGAATTATGAATTCTGGAATAACCAGCTCAAAGAGGGAAAGTGGTGACTTCTGAGGACACCTCTTCTGTTAACCAAAACTCTCAACATAAAGGAGGATACACAGTCCCCACCTGATTAAGGAGAAAATCTGATATGGTGCATTCAACAATGCAGAAGAGCCCTCAAAATGTATCAATGGTCCCACTCTCTTCCCACCATTTGCTCTGTGAATGCTAGTTGTTAGAGGTATTAAGACATTCAGTATCCACATGTTCCTTTCCTGAAGAACCCAGGGTCAGAAAGAGTAAATGATAGTTGAACATTCTTGAAAGTTATCTAAATAGAGTGAACTATGCAGCACTACAGACATTCTGTGCAAAATAATTACTTCTTTGTGGGGTCTACCCTGTGCAGCATCCTTGGTGTGTACCCACTAGACACCAGTAGCAGCCCACCCCCCACCGTGACAACCAAAAACGTTGCAAGACACTGGCAAGTGTTCTTTGAGGGGCAAAATCGCCCCTGGCGGAAAACTGCTGATCTAAAGTGACCCACAATTCTGACTGACCAGTGACTGACCAGCGCTGTCCAGTGCCCCATGCCTTACCACTGAAAACATTCTTGATAGGATGGAATAAGGAAAACATAACTTTCACTTCCAAAACCAAATCACTTCAAAAAAAGTATTTTACAAGGTACCCAGATCTTTCACCAAGACTATTTCCATCCATCTTTTTTATCTTTGAATAAAGTGCTAAGAAACAGCAAATTCCTAGAACAATATTATTCACAAATTGGGGTTTATGAATTCAGCAGGGGAGGAGTCATATTTTTTCTAAGACAATTGTTAAATGCTAAGCAATCAGTTCACTGACAATTTTTTTAAAAGATTATAGAAGCATACTGCAAGCCAATTGGATAATAACATTATAATCCAGTATTGCTACAATTCAGTGCTCAATCTTGTGTTCATTATTAAGCTAGTTTCAGGCAATCACCCAAAAAGATAGCATTTAATGTAATGCAGGGGTTCTAAAACTTCTGAAGTAGGAGATCCAGATACTCTCTTATTTGAAGAAACATGACTTTAACATATTCGTTCATTCATTCATTCTTAAAACTATATGTTAGGACCTACAAATGTTCTGAGTGAGAAGACAATATAGAAAGGAAGAGAAATAAGAAGCTTAAGAATCCTAGGTTTTGAAACAGGGAGGTGAAATCAATAAAAGGAGCTTTCTGAAAGTACTGGGCAAGAGTTGAAGAAAGTGGATAGGAGAGAGGCCTTAAACAATGGGGCCTGTGAGAAAAACAAAGGAGGAATGAATGAAGCCATCAAAGACATAAGGAGATGAGATGATAGGATGGGCCCATGTCCTCTGGACTAAAGCTCAAAAAGAATGGAAGTAATGATAACCAACCTTGGATTACCTCTAGGTTCTGGACACCTGATGGGGTCATCATCCTAGGAGAAGTTGTTGGCTATCTACAGAGTGTGTGGAAGAAGGGAATCTGGTAGGTGAAAGAAGGAGCAATGTACATTTTATGATCTTTTGTGTTTAAGCAAAATTTCTAAGTTGTGGGTTTGTTTGTACTTCAGAAAGCACCCAACTTTAGACAACCAAATGAAATATGAAGATCCAAAGCTTTTTATAGGAGGCAATGAGATGGTTTGCATTAGCCAGTTTCCTGGAGAAGTGAAGCTCAGAGGTATTATTTAGATGAATGTTATGTATCAAGCAAAATAACAGTAATGGCACCGTATATTCAAAATAATTTCGGGGGAAAAATAGCCAAGGGCCTCAATGTCAGATACAGGAAATGTGAAGGGAATGCATGCCATCTACCTAACAGGGTTGATAAAAGAAGTGATGAAAGTTACAATTTGATCCAGAGGAGTTTGGTGACCACTAAAAGAACAAGTAGAAATGTGCATGAAAAACACTGTGATCACTACGCAGATTGTTTTCTCAGTACCAAAATAAATAGATAAGTCACCAAAGTCTAGCCAAATGCCATCATACTGTTACTTTGTGAAGAGAGGCCGCTGCAACAGTTAACAGGTATTAAGAATATTTAAGTTTAGTCTTCAGAATGTTGCTAGAACAGAAGTCTAAACTAAATTGATGTCATGGGGACACCTGGGTTGCTCAGTTGAGCGTCCCATTCTTGATCCTGGGTTTGTGGAATAAAGCCCTGTCAGGCTCCGCACTGTGCGTAGAGCCTGCTTGAGATTCTCCCCCTCTCCCTCCCTTCCACTCCTCTCCCCCAATATGCTCTATTAAGAAATAAATAAATCGAGGGGCACCTGAGTGGCTCAGTCAGTTGAGCATCCAGTCATGCTCAGGTCATGATCTCAAGGCTTGTGGGTTCAAGCCCTGCATAGGGCTCTGTGCTGGCAGTTTGGAGCTTGGGGCCTGGAGCATGCTTTGGATTCTGTGTCTTCCTCTCTCTCTGCCCCTTCCCCACATACACTCCCTCCCTCAAAAATAAATAAACATTAAATAAATAGACACTGTGAATCTATTTCAAGAAGAAAAAACAAATTATTAATACCACAAGCTCAAGAGCCTTTAGTCCTATATCTACATTAACTTCTTAGTTTCAAGAATGCCTCACACCTGTGACTCTTGAGACAAAGCAAGAGCTAATTATGGAAGATTTAACAGAATGGTTTGAGGTTGGCAACAAAATGACACACTACCCCCTCTCAATTCCCACTTAAACAAGTATTAAACCATGTTTTCTATTCAAGGTTCCTTCCATGAAGCACCAAAATTATTCACTCTTTGTCAAACCTCAAACTCTCACCAAACTCGGGCTGTAATTCATCCCAGTCTAGAATAATCCCCTCACATCCACTTGTAATAACTCAGCCACTCCTTTAAGGCCCAACTCAAGCCATATGAACTTCATAAAACCTTTCCCATTTAGGTTCAGAATGACAGTCCTCTAATGTAGATCATTTCAAAAAAAAAAAAAAAATCAGTGCAAAATGATGGGTATGATCCACGTATCTCTAGGCACAATAATTACACCGTAACTAACACTTCTTTCTCTCACCCTTGGACAGACGGATAACAGCAGTCCCCCAATTAGTCCCAGTGTAATGTTCTTTCCACAATCTCACTTATGCATACTTTAACTGGACACGTATTTCAAACAGTGGATGGGCAGGCACATGATTTATCATTTTGCTTATACTCAGCTGGCTCTCTTTTTCCACCTTAATTCATTAAGAAAACAGAAGCCGTCCAGGTGTGCATCCCTCCACCATTCCTTCCCACCGATTCAGAAATATACCTGTTTCTTCACCAATCCTAACCTCAGTTCCTCCTGTCTCAGTGTGTCTTTATTCTTTCCCCACAAGTTAATTTCCCTACCATGTTCTTGATCTCATGCTCTTTTCAAATTCAAGCTCTCACTCTGCCATTTGCTCCTTTCACTTTTCAGTCTCACCCCTAAGGCTCTTTCCCCTCAGACCACAAATATGCTCATTTCTCTAGTCATTTATGCCTACACATTTATTAAACTATTACAACATACCAGGAAATGTTCTGTGTGCTAGGGCTACATCAAGATCTCTGCACTCACAGAGCTTACATTCCAGTGGGGAAGGCTGATAACAAACAAGAAATAACTGGAAATGACAATTTCTGACAGTAGGTTAAGTATTACGATAAAAATAAAATAAGGTAATTCAACTGAGGTGGAGTTGGATAGAAGAGAACGGGGCTAAATCTGCTTAGACTGGTTGTTTTGAGAAATCCTCACTGGAGAGGTAACATTTAAGGAGCCGGCTATGTGAAGACCTGGAGGCGAAGGAGTTTAAGGCACAGAAAAGGAAATATGCAGAGATCCAAGGGGAAAGTGCCTCGGTGTACTTAATGACATAAAAAGGACCTTGTGGCTAACATAATGAGGCTAGTGGCGCAGTGGTACAAAAACAAAGTCAGTGGTAAAGAGGCACCAGACCATATAGGCCATGGGGACAGAATATGGATTTTATTCCACAAGGAACAGGAAGTCACTGGAGGCTCTTAAACAGGGAATGATGGGATTTGATCATCTACAAACCTCAAACATACAATAATACCATCTTTAGCTCGATACAATTCATGTTTCCACAGTTTGAAATTACTGCCATGTACTCTCTGTTACTTAAGGCTAGAAAAATTGAAGAAATTGCTTCAACAACTGTATTTCATGCAATATCAAACACTGACGGGCTCTGAATGAAAGTTAAAATCAGAAGGTAGAGAATGAATACGTGTGGTTAACAAACTTGATAAACCATTTACCTGTTGATTTCCTTACATTTGATGAGTTCATCTACAAATCACAATCAAGAGTGTATTTTTTTTCACCTTTTCCCAGATTTTGAGCTTCTAATCCAAAAATTCAAACTCACCTCGACAAGCTTCTTCGAAATCCTGGGTGATGTCCACCCAGCTTGTATTGCTTTTTTCCATCTTTTCTGGTATACTGAGCTCCCATCCTGAATCATCATCTTCCACAGAAGCTTTCATGACCATAATGCCTATAAAATTAACACTGGTGTAAAAGAGACTGTGGCTTTCAAGGCAAGAGTATTTGCAATCCATGTGTGTTGGCTCAAGTACTCGATGGAAGTCTTACTAAACTGCCAGACCTCACCCAAGTTTGAAGATGGTACTGGGAAAAAAAATACCTTAGTGCAATTAAATCTTAACATGAACACTACTGCTGCTCATTTACTAATAGTCCAGCACCTACCAGGGCTCTAAGAGTTTGCCTTCCCACTATCTAAGAAGAAAAGCCACAAGCCACCCCACCACTGGCCCAAACAGAACCAACTCCAGAGCGTCCAGCTTTCCACAATGGCCACAAATGACCAAGACACTCTTCGGAGTCCCCTCCTGAAGCCCAGGAGCCCATGAGGCAACTAATCAAGTTAGGGTGGTCCCTCACCTGCCCAGGGCTCTCTGGGCCGACCTGGACTCCCGCATAGCCTCGCACGGTGGGCACCGAGTGCGGGAGCGCCTCGCGGGGTCCAACTCGCCAGGCCCGGGGTGGCGGCGCACCTGAGGCGGGGACCCGCCCCACGTCCGCCCTACACGGGTCAGCCCGGCCCGGCCCCACCGGGCGCGGAAGCAAGGGCAAAGCTGTCGTCGCGCGGGAGGGCGGGCACACCCGGTGCCGGGTCGTCGCCCCGGCAACACCCGGCAAGGCCCGGCCTCGTCGGGCAACGGACTCCGGGGAGCCTGCAGCTCCTACCTGAAGCGCGGGGGGAGGGCCGGGGCCCCAGGGTGACCTGGTGTCCCAGGGTCTGCCAAACGCACAGGGGGCTGCGGCTCTAGAACACGGGAGGGAGGGAGTTTCAATGGCTCTGCACTGACGGTCCCTACCTACTTCTCCCGTGGCCACCCGCGCCGCCACGCACCGTCCAAACCGCGGAAATATCGACGCCGCCTCTACCGCCGCCGCCCCCTCCCCTCAGCCCTGCCCGACAGGCCGCGTGCGCGCATGCGCACGCCGGGTGCGCGCGACCCCGCCCCCTCTCCCTCACTCTTGGGGACTTCGCATACCCCGGCCACACCCCCTCCCTCACCACCGCCGCCGACTGCAGCCGTTTTCTCTTCTCGCGGGATTAGAGCCAATCGCGAGACCGGAAGCTACCTTCCTTCTGCCTCAAGCCGACTCCCGGGTAGTGGGCGGGTCCCGGTGAGGGGTGGAGCCAGAAAGAGGTGGTCCAGAGCTGACTCAGACTCCTGGGCTCCCTGGTATATTTTTAGAAAGGTGCGGTTAAGGGGGAAGAAAAGCAAGGAAAGTACTTGTAGACTTTAGCCATTGTGGCCACGCAAGAAGAGCCTGTCTGTGAATTTCATCGAGCTAGTGCTGCCAGACCCAGGATTTACGTTTCCTAGAGAGCCTGGAGGTTTTTTGGGGGGAAATAGAAACAAAATATCCACAGCGTCAGGCAAGCCATTTTCTTTCAGACTTGTGTTTTAAGATTTTCTTAAAATTACCAAAACGATCAGTTTTAAAATGGGATTTTGCAAGTAGACTGGCACGAGTGAGAAACACATCTTTACCACTACATTCCCTGTAAAATGGCCAAAATTTAAAAGACGACACCGAATGTTGATAAGGATTTGGAGCAACTGGACCTCTCCTGTTGCTGACGAGAAAGCGAAACGGTACAATCACTTTAACAGTTTGTATTTTACCAGAAAATTAATCATACACTTGTCATTTGATTTAGCAGTTCCACTCCCAGGTGTTTTCTTAAGAATATGAAAATATGTGTTCACTCATAACTTTTCATAGCTTCATTTTTAATAATCCAAAACTGGAAACCCATATGTTCATCAACTGGTGAATAAATTAACAACTTGTAGCACATCCATACAATGTAATGAATAATAATTACCAACAAGTGGGTGAACTACATGCAAAAACATGAATCTCAAAAAACATGTTGAGCAAAGAAAATAAAAATAAGCAAAAGAATATGATTCCATTTATATGAAAGTCTTTTTTTTAATGTTTTATTTATTTCTAGGAGAGAGAGAGAGAGACAGCGTGAGCAGGGGAGGGTCAGAGAGAGAGGGAGTCACAGACTGAAACAGGCTCCAGGCTCTGAGCTGGCAGTCAGCACAGAGCCCGACGCGGGGCTCGAACCCACGAACCGCGAGATCATGACCCAAGCGAAAGTCGGACGCTTAACCGACTAAGCCACCCAGGCGCCCCATATATGAAAGTCTTAAAAAGAAAAATGCAATTTATAGTGACAATACAGAGCAGTGACTGAATGTCAAGGAAGGATTAACTAGAATAGGGCTAGATAATTTGAGGTGATAGAAATGTTCTGTATCTTGATTATGGTAGCTGTTATATGGGTGCATACATTTGTAAAAATTCACTGAAATATACACTTATAATGAGTGTATTTTGTCTGCAAATCAAACCCGAATATAGTTGTTTTTTAAAAAGTAAAAAGTACATCTCTATGTCTCTTACAGAATAATAAGCTTTGTAAGGGCAGGAGCTTTGCCAATTTTGAACAAAATTGTATCCACCTCACTTAGGGTGGTAGTTGGCATATAGGAGGTTCTCACTAAATGCACTGAGAATGAAAATGTAGGGAAGAATTACAATAAAGAAAATGTATACTGTTTCTCCAAAACCATTTAATGAACATTGCAGAAGCCATAAGAAATCTAGAAAAGGATGAACTGGCTGCATCTGAGTTATTCAGTATTATGTGTAGATTATGCCAAAAATTGATACAGCAAGAAAACAAAAAAACAGACGCCCCCCCCCCACCAAGTTTGGAAATAAGACGCTTCAGAACTCAAGAAACAAAACAGTAACAAAAAATCACCAGAACAAGGCAGCCAAATAAAATAGGCTTTTCTTAATTTCTTTACTAAGATTGTTCTTTTTTCTAAAATTTTTTTTAATGTTTTATTTATATCTAGAGAGAGAGAGAGAGAGAGAGACAGCGTGAGCAGGGGAGGGTCAGAGAGAGAGGGAGTCACAGACTCTGAAACAGGCTCCAGGCTCTGAGGTGGCAGTCAGCACAGAGCCCGACGCGGGGCTCGAACCCACGAACTGCGAGATCATGACCTAAGCGAAAGTTGGACGCTTAACCGACTAAGCCACCCAGGCGCCCCTTCACTAAAATTGTAATTTACCTGAAATTCAAGTTTATTTTCACAAACTCTAATTACCTCTCCTCTTTAAAAACCATTTTCCCTGGGCACCTGGGTGGCTTAGTTGGTTGACTGTGTGACTTTGGCTCAGGTCATGATTTCGTGGTTTGTGAGTTCCAGCCCCATGTTGAGCTCACTCTTAGCGCAAAGCCCCCTTCAGAGCCTCTGTTCCTCTCTCTCTCATTCTCTGCCCATCCCCCATTGCACTTTCCCAAAAATAAATAAAAATCTTTAAAAAAGTAAATAAAAATAAAAACCAGTTTCCCTGAGAGGTTTAATTTATGGTGACATTCTATACGCCTCAGAGTCTTAAAAAAATGATGAGTATTTTAGACATTAGATACACTACATAATGAATAAATTAATGTAAAGGAATTGATTGACAAATTGTCTACCTAAACATGCCTACAGATATAGAGTAGATGGGCATTTTGGCCGACTGGAAACAAATTCCTATGAAACTAAATCTAGACTCATAAAGTCCTAAGTATTCCATGCTTTCAACATTTCCTTTCAACATTAACGTTGAAAGGAAATTTAGCTTGATATGATCATTTTATACTGCTAAAAGGAACCAGCAGAGCTACCAAAGTGAACCTTACATCTGAGTATATTCAGTTTTACTACTACATAAAAGAAATTAAGGATGTCCTAAAGCCTGCAAGCAGTTGAAAGAAATGCCTTCAGAAAAGGAAAGAGTAAAAATATCTTACTGTTCCATGTGAAAGAAAGAAATATGGCGGGTTTTTTTAAATTAAGTACAGGTAAAATCAGTTTAATTAGTTCTATTGTATTTTGATTTATTTATTTTTTACAAATAGTTTATTGTAATTCTACTGTATTTAATTCTCCTTTTTAAAAGTCTTACACTTAGGTACCTTAAAAATACACAGTATATTGGGGCGCCTGGGTGGCTTAGTCGGTTGGGCGTCCGACTTTCGCTTAGGTCATGATCTCGCGGTTTGTGGGGTCGAGCCCCGCGTCGGGCTCTGTGCTGACTGCCAGCTCAGAGCCTGGAGCCTGTTTCAGTCTGTGACTCCCTCTCTCTCTGACCCTCCCCTACTCACTCTCTCTCTCTCTCTCTCTCTCCTAGAAATAAATAAAAAACATTAAAAAAAAATTAGAAAAAAAAATACACAGTATAAGGACACCTGGGTGGCTCAGTTGGTTAAGCATCCTAGTTCGGCTCAAGTCATCATTTTGTGGTTGGTGAGTTGGTGAGTCTCGCTGCAGCAGTAAGGCTCTGTGCTGATGGAGCCTGGAGACTGCTTTGTATTCTGTGTCTCCCTCTCTCTCTGCCCCTCCCTCTCTCGCACTCTGTCTTTATCTCAAAAATAAATAAAACAGTAAAAAAAAAAATTAAAGAATACATAGTTATATAATAGACAAGATATGAAAGCAACCCAAGTATCTATCTATAGGTGAATGGATAAAGATGTCTCTCTCTCTCTCTCTCTCACACGCACACACACACACACACACACACACACACACAGACACACTCAATGGAATATTACCCAGCTATAATAATCATTTGTGACCACATGGATGGACCTAGAGGGTATTATGCTAAGGGAAATATGTCAGATGGAGAAAGACAAATACCATATGATTTCACTTACGTGTGGAATCTAAAAAACAAACCAATAAACAAACAAAAAGCAGAAACAGGCCTATAAACACAGAGAACAAACTCTCAATTACTAGAGGGGGGAGGGCAAGAAAATGTACCAGATGGGTGAAGAGCAATAGATACAGGCTTCCAGTTATGGAATGAATAAGTCATGGGGAAAAAAGGTACAACATATAGTCAATGATGACTTTAATGGGGTTGTATGGAGACAGATGGCAGCTACATTTGTGGTGAGCATAGCATAATGTACAGACTTGTTGAATCACTATGCTGTACACCTGAAATTAATGTAATACTGTGTATCAACTATACCTCAGTAAAAAGAAAAAAGTAAAAGTAATCCAATAAAAAGTTATAATAAACTTCTGTATTAATTATCCTCTATAAAATGTTTATAATGGGTGACAATTATAAACACATTTTTTCCTCACACATTTTTAATTAGTTGTTTCCATCAGTCACTACTAATTACCACTGTTAACTAGTTGTATAGTTTTGTTTAAATAACAGCATTTAACTAACAGAAAATTAAATACAGAATAGTTTCAAATAAACATCCATTTTCCATAATTTCATATTAAAGTGATAACAGAATGTGTATATATGGTATATATCTTTTTCCTAATATGGCTGTATCCTTGATTGATAGCCTTAAAAGATAGTCCCAGGGACACCTGGCTGGCTCAGTTGAAAGAGCATCTGACTCTTGATCTCAGGATCGTGAGTTTGAGTCCCATGTTGGATGTAGAGATTACTTAAAAATAAATAAATAAATAAATGATAGGCCCCTACTTCACTGAGTTAATGTACTGTAATTTATTCAACTAGTTCTCTGTTGATGGACATTAAGGTTGTTTCCAGGTTTTATCATTATAAATAGTGCTATCATGAAAAGCTCCATGCCTATGTCTTTCCACAGTTTTGCCAGTGTATCTCACAATCAAAATTTGGAGTCTAAGTATACATACATATGTAATTATATATCCAAATTTCCCTTACCGAGTTTTTTCCTTTCTTAACATGTTTAAAATTTTTATTTTTTATTTTAGAAAGAGAGTGAGCACAAGAGCAGAGGCAAGGAGCACAGTGAGAATGTTAAGCAGGCTCCATGCCCACTGCAGAGCCCGATACAGGATTCAATCCCATGATCCTGAGACCATGACCTAGGCTGAAATTAAGAGTTGGACACTCAACCGAGCCACAGGTGCCCCAAGTTTGTTCCTTTAATGTCCACCATCCGCATGCAAGAGTGCTCATTTTCCCATAGCCTCACCAACACAGTATATGGTCAAACTTTCAGAATTTTGCCAAATGGCTTTGTGATAAAAATGGTATCTCATAGTTTTAATATGCATTTTCTTATCACGAATGAGGTAGAAAGTCTTTTTATCTTTTTAAGTGAATTTGACATCTTTTTCTGTGATCTGTCCTTATATCTAGCCTATTTTTCTGTAGGTTACTGGTTATTTTCTTTTCTATTTTTAAGAAGCTCTCTCCATTAACTCTAGGATTTAACTTACAATTTTTTAAACTACTGTGTCATATGTCTTTTTACTTTGCTCTGGTTGGCTCTTATACTTCCTACATGAAAGTATTTTTTAGTCAAATTTATCAACAATGATGTCATTTAGTACCATGGGTATTACTGAGATCCCATAGGAGGATGGTGTCAAGAGAAAAGTACAGTAAAACCTTGAATTGCAAGTAATTTGTTCTGTGAGTGGTCTGCAAGATGAGCAAACATCTCTAATAAATTTTAACTTGATAAACAAGCAATGTCTGGCAATACAAGTAGTACATGAAGCTGAACATTACGTGATCATAACTGAGCCAATGGTTCTTCTCTTTCTCACTGTGGGATTGTGAGTGATCATCAATGCAATGGCACATTTCCAAGAAATCCTCAAAAGGAGGCAAAAGCAAGTATCATTGGATAGGTTCCTTGTTAAAAGTTCCCCAAAAAGAAGAAAGATTCCATTGAGCCTATAGACAGCAGTGATTCCATTAGTGACAGCGTAAGTCTTCCTACATAATAATCCTCCCCTCTCTGGTCTCCCTCACACCAGCCACAAAGGTTTTCAAAGATAAGTGCAGATTAATTTATTTTTCTTTATATTTAGTACTTTCTTTGCTATTTTGTGTATTATATTACAGTATTGTAATCATTTTTATATGAATATTTTTGGGTTGTGGAACAAATCATCTGGGTTTCCATTATTTCTTATGGGGATATTCCCTTTGATATACAAATGCTTTGGATTACAAGCATGTGTCCAGAATGAATTATGCTCACAAACCAAGGTTTTACTATAGGAGCAAAATAGAGTCCTGAGGAAGCCCAACATTTGTGATTAGGTAGAGGAAAATAATCTACCTAAGCCCAAAGCAAGAACAAAGACCAAAGCAAGAGAGAAACCAAGAGGGTGGTTCACTGAATCTGAGAGAGATGTCAACTCTTAATTATCCCTCTTTTTAAAAGTTTTTTTAAGTTTACATGAAGCCCAATTCATCCATTTCTTCTTCTTCTTTTTTTTTTTTTAGTTTACTTACTTATTTAAGTTATCGCTATGCCCAATGTGGAGCTCAAACTGACGACCCCCAGATTAAGAGCTATGCCCTCCTCTAAGCCAGCTGACTGCCCCTCAATTATCCCTGTAGGGAGACTTACATACTTATTACAGTCTTTTCTTTGTAAAAAAAATCTTTTCATGACTCCTTTTTATAAATGATTTTCACGCACTTCCTTTAAACTTTATCAAGTGAACTTTTTATTTAAAAAAAGATTACATATGTAGACTTATCACATTCCCTTAATGAGCTGTCTAATCCATTAGATCTTGAAATTCTAAAACTTCTGTCAAAAGGGAAGTGAGCATAGCAGACATCAATCAACTGCAGTCGAGATATGAAATTGATGAATTGGAAAAGAAATTCAAAGAATAAATACTGGGAAAAAAAACGTTATGAGTTTGATAAACTTTAGATCCTAACTGAAATACACTGAGAAGAATCTGAAACTATTGAGCAAACTTAAACACCAACCAGATATTTATATACAGAAATTAATATTTTTACATAGTATAATGGCATTGTAGCAATCTTTTTAAAAAACAATATTTTTTAAGAGGCCCATGTTGAAGATATGATGCCTGGTATTTGCTTCAAAATCATCTGGTGGGTTGGGGATAAACAGAGAAAGGAAATAAAATGTGTTGATAATTGTGGAAGATGGTGATAGTGATAACCATTCACTGTATTACTCTCTCTACTTTTGTCTGGTTAATTTTCCCATAATAAAACTTTTCCTTAATAAAGAAATTAAGAACTACATGTTTGCCCCTAATAGCTTTAGCTCATTGAAGAAGAAAATAGTCTTTACTCTGCTGTGTTACTATAGTCCCAGTGTAGGATGCTGACAATACTGATGCCATTTTTGCTCCTCCTCCATCTTGTTCATGTTCATCTTTCTTGGAGCTTCCAGGCCCCTTGGAGATGAATATACATACCTTAGAAATGCTTGCCAAGGTCAGGATGGGTAGGAGGGAAGATTCTTTGGCTTCCCATGACTCTGTTAGAGATAACATTGTCTTTTCCCTTCCTGGTGTGTAGGAGATGCCACAAGATCTAATTGAGGGCTAGCCGTTAGGCACACATGAACACCCTAATCTCACTACGCAGCCATTCTGGGTGTCCCCTCCCTCTATCAAATCTGTGGACTAAGGTCTGCCCTTTTTGGAGAATAACGAAGCAGCTGCCATGGATCAACCTCCACCCAATACTCCCCACTAGTAACTTACACTGAATAAAACTAGTGTGAACTGAATGGAGTTGCCTGCTTCGTTTTCCAGTTTGGGAGATACTTTACCGTCACTCCCCGAGTTTCTGACACTCAGCCATTTAAATAACATGAAACATTACAAATAAGTTACTATGAAATAAAACACGGTGTGGAAACTGCAAAGTAAATTGGGAAATTTTTAAATGTCTTCCCTTAAATGTTACCCTAAACAGTTACTGTTCAGTGACTTAAAATTTTTTTTACTGTTTATTAAAAATGTCCTGCAATAGTCATTAGATAGATTTTTTATTATAAAACTAAAAAGTTAGGGGTGCCTGGGTGGCTTAGTTGGTTGAGCGTCTGACTTTAGCTCAGGTCATGATCTCACGGTTCCACACTACATGGGTTCTAGCCCCACATCTGGCTGCGTGCTAACAGCTCAGAGCCTGGAGCCTGCTTCAGATTCTGTGTCTTCTTCTCTCTCTGCCCCTCCCCCACTCATGTTTTTTCTCTCTCTCTCTCAAAAATAAACATTAAAAATATTTTGTAAATAAAAAAACTAAAAAGTTATTCATGCATGTAAGCTGAAGCATAAACATCACCCATAATCCCAGGTTAAGAGAAAGCCTTTGTTCATACTATTTATTCATTTAGTCCATGCACATATAGGTTTTTATTTTGTCTGCTAAAAGTGGGTTCTCACTGTACATATTGTTTTGTATTCTATTTATTTTAACTTCAAGATCAATTATGAATATCATTATTATAGAACATTCAGACACACAAGTATTTTTCCATACAGGATTCTTTCAAATCTCACTTATATATGTGGTCATTTCTCCTCTATGACATCTGATCTTGTCAATTTTTTTCTTATTGTGCTTAATTTCCCCCATTTTTTCCAAAAACTAGTTTTTTTTTGTCTTTTTTGTATGTTTTCTAATTTATTTCCTATTTTATCCTTATTAATGTACTAAAATTTCATAATAATGTACTAAGACAAAACTCTTATTTCTATGTATTTTTCTGGGCATTAAATGGACCCTTTGAATGCAAAAATACACATCTTTCAGTTCAAGGGAGTTTCCTTAGATAGTGTTTTATTATATCCTTCCCTTTTCCCTCTGTCTTCAACTTTCAGAAATATTCTTCAGATATCAGATTTCTTGAACTGGTCAATTTTTTTTTTACAAAAAATTCCGTTTGAGGTGCTTGGGTGGCTCAGTCCCTTAAGCATCCAACTCTTGATTTCAGCTGATTGTAAAATTACATAATGTAAATTTCCCCTGCTTCTCTGGTATTTGGATTATTCAGTATTACTTGACTATATTGTCTAGAAGACTATTTCATATTGAAAGTAAAGTTTTAGTGCTTTGTCACACTCAGATTCATGGCTGCTTACCCCATTTTTAAACATCTTTGAGGAAAAGGATCTTTATTTTATATTCCCATTTCTTCAAAATTCCTTTTTGGTGACTTGAGTTTATAAAACTTTTAAGGCACTCATGCTTCAGATTCTGTACTTTACAAGTACTCAGTATAGCTGAAAACAATAATTTCAGTTACCTGAAGAACAGCTTTTAGGTTCTTGAAGGTTTATAGTTATCCTCTTATGATTGTCAGCCCTGAGATAAAAGGTAAGACCACTTTTATTCTAACGAAACTGAACCAAAATATAGACTTACATGAGACATGATCTTGTACATTTCCTTTACCTTCAAACATGATTTCTATTTTTTTTATTTAAGAAAAATTTGTATATTGCTTTATTTGGAAAGAGACAGTGAGCTAGTGAGCACAAGTAGGGTAGAGATAGAGAGAGAGGGAGAGAGAATCCCAAGCAGGCTCCACGCTCAGCAGCGAACCCAAAGCAGAGCTTGATCTCACAACCGTGAGATCATGACCTGAGCTGCTGTTAAGAGTTAGACACTTAAAGGGTACCTGGGTAGCTCAGTCGGTTGAGCATCTGGCTTTGGCTCAGGTCATGATCTCACGGTTCATGGGTTTGAGCTACGCATTGGGCTCTGTGCTGACAGCTTAGAGCCTGGAGCCTGCTTTGGATTCTGTGTGTGTGTGTCTCTCTCGCTCTGTTCCTTCTCTATTTGCACTCTATCTCTCTCTCCTAAAAATAAATAAACATTAAAAAAAATTTTTTTTTAAAGAGATTTAGTCACTTAATGACTAAGCCACCTAGGAGCCCTTGAACAGGACTTAAAAAGCTACAAATGTTCATGTTTATCTTTCAGAAAATATGAAATGCTACTTTAATCTGCACAGTCTCTTAGGATCTGGAGTCCTTGGAGAACTCTGCCAAAGTTAAAGTTTGGGCAACTCAAATGTAGAAAATCATGAAGGAAAGTTTGTTATTTATAGAATGGTATATTTCCATCTTTCTGCACCAGTTATTCTTAAAATATGCTTGAGGATAAACAAAGGAGAATAACATTTGTTGGTCTTATTAAGTGAAAACATATAACATGAAGATAAGACTAAGATTTATTAAAAGCCAAATGCAGTAACTAAAGAATGCAAAATGAACTCTACTCTAACCAACTTTCTTACAAGATGATTACCAAAATCATTTGAAAATAATCCAGATAAAATATACTGGTAAGTATGTAGCGGGGGGGAAATTTCATCTGGTACAAACTATAATTCATAACATTTCCAGTATTGCCTAAACTTTTTCTCTTTGGGGACATTCAAGAACTAGGATTTCTGCATATACACCAATATATTAAATATATAGTTCACATTATAATATAATGCCAGCACATGAGTGTTGAAAAATCTGAAGTTATAATGAAGAATCTGAAGCAACATAACTTGCAGGTTCTAGAAGAGGCAAAGCTGTGAGATCCATCCTTCTACACACACATATTGCAATGAAACAGACAATGTAAGTGACACCTGCAAGGTATTTGGAATACTATTCTTCTGGGGAACCTGCGTGGCTCAGTTGGTTGAGTGTCCAACTTTGGTTCAGGTCATGATCTCACGGTTCGTGGGTTCGAGTCCTGCGTTGGGCTCTGTGCTGACAGCTAGCTCAGAGCCTGGAACCTGCCTCAGATTTTGTGTTTCCCTCTCTCCCTGACTCTCCCCTGCTCATGCTGTCTCTCTCTCTCTCTCTCTCTCTCTCTCTCAGGAAATAAATAAGAACATTAAAAAAATTAAAAATAGAACACTATTCTTCTTTCATTATTTGCTCTTTTCCAAAAATTAAAGTAGATGGAGCAAGACATGAAATGACAGGGGGGCCTGGGTGGCTCAGTTGGTTGAGCGTCCGGCGTCGGCTCAGATCATGATCACTTGGTTTGTGGGTTTGAGCCCTGCATCAGGCTCTGTGCTGACAGCTAGCTCAGATCCTGGAGCCTGCTTCAGATTCTATATCTCCCTCTCTCTCTCTGACCCTCCCCTGCTCTCTCTCTCTCTCTCTCAAAAATAAATAAAACATTTAAAAATTTTTTTTAAAAAGAAATGACTTTCTTAGTTTTTATGTATAGAACTTTCACTTCTGCACACACTTCTTTTTTTCTGCTAATGGCAGCCTACATCCTTGTGGAATCTTTCCACATAACATAGACATGTAAGAACTACAGGGTTCCTTGAATCTTCACATAGTGATGGTCTCTCTTTATTCCACTTGATAAAAATATAAAGAGAAAATTACTTTGTTATCTAGTCCTGAATTCCAAACTCTACTTTTCAGTTCTGAAACTTTTACTAATTACTTCCATAACTCAACAAATATCTATTAAGCGCCTTCTCTGTGCCAAGTACTGTTCTATGCAGTGACAACATCTCAGGATACAAGACAAATGAGATCCTTGCCCTCACAGAAATTACAACTTAGGAAGATAAGTTATTCTGGAGTTCTATTATTAAAAAATCTAATTTGAGGTAATTCAGGAGAAAGAAAGGCAGGAAAAACAAATTCTACCTCAACACAATTATAATTATTATTTTGGTCTCTTTGCTTCTGTTTATTTTTCTCCTCTGCCAGAATTTGTGGCTGTTTTCCTTGGCTGGGGGTGTGTGTGTGACAGGGTATTACCATACAACATCTATGTTTTTCTCCTGGTAAGCATGTGCCCATGTAACTGCATAATCTTCACGATTATCATTAAAATTTTATTTATTTACTTTAAGGGAAGAAGAAAGGGATGGGGGGGGAGAGAGAGAATATTAATAATAGCAGGGTCCATGCTCAGCACAGAGCCCAAGGCAGAGTTTGATGCCATAATCTTGGGATCATGATTGGAGTCAAAATCAAGAGTCAGTTGCTCAACCAACTGAGGCACCAAGGCGCCTCAATCATCATTTTTATAGTTGATAATATTCAAGTGTTCACTATTTCTTGAGACTGGTATTTGGATGGGATCCCAATCTCCAGTTCACATATTCCATCCTTAGGAAAATAATCTCTACTGGGGTTTGTGAGAAATGCTCCTTACATCCTAAATCCTTTTTTCAAACTTCAGGCTTGTTGATGTTTAAACATCAGAGGGGTCGCTAGGCCTATAATAGTTTTATATGGATAGGAGACACGTGTTTATGTTGCTGTCCAATGGTGTGACATAATTTCCCATAGGAAAACATGATTAATGATGCTTCAATTTCCGGGCCAGTCCAGATCATGAAGGGCTTTTTTGGTCTAGGATGTACTTAGTGTACTCTTAGCATGAAGCATGTCTTCAAAAATTCAAATGGCTTTTGGTCCCAGAATTGTAAACTGAACCACTACTGTCATGTTGGTGCTAGAAGAAAATATATTTGGTATTACAAATGACTACCATACAGATGAATTTTTGGAATAAGACTTAGTTATAAACTTTTGACTCATAGCAATGCTATTTTTCCTTGTTAAAGGGAACAGCTGTCGGTGGGTAGAATCACTTGTGTTTGCCCCCATTTATTTTATCTATCTTGGAAAACAAAATCTCTGACTTTAGGGATGTTGTTTGACATTCTTCACATGATAGAACCTATAATTCTGACCTAAATTTCCAAAGATAATTTGTATATGTGCAGAGAACAATCTATGTTCTGGGGGTATAAAGATATGACCATCAATTAGCTTCTAATTTCAAGAGAGAGAGTTACAAGCTAACAACTACAACAAGAGCCACAATAGTGGTAGAAGCTTTGAAGAAAGTAAAAAGACAACCCAGAGAATGGAAGAAAGTTTTTGGAAGTCATTTATCTGATACAGGATTTGTAGATAGAGTATATTAAAGACTGTTCCAACTCAATAATAAAAAGAAACAATTTAAAAATGGACAAAAGATCCATGTAAGTTATGCAAATGGCCATCAAGCATACAAAAAGATAATCATCATCTTCAGCTATCAGGAAAATGCAAATCAAATGACATACCAATGAGATACTGCTTCATGGCAATGAAAGAGACCCATCATAACAAATGTTGGCAAGGACGTGGAAAAACTGGAGCTCTCATACATTGTCAATGGGAATTTAAAATGGTACAGCTGTTTTGGAATCAGTCTAGAAATTCCTCATAAGGCTAAACATAAGGAGACCATTCTACTCATAGAATGCCTTCTACCCAAATAAATGAAAACTTTATATCCACACAAAAACATGGACATGAATGTTCATGGCAGCATTACCTGTAATAGCCAAAAAATAGAAACGACCCAAATGTCATCAACTGAAGAATGGATAAATAGAATGTAGTATACCCATACAAGGGAATGTTATAAAAAGAAATGAGATGCTGATATGTGCTACTGATGTATGGACCTTGAAAACATTAGGCTAAGTGAAATAAGCCAATCACAAAAGATCACACACAATTCCATTTACACAGAACATCTAGAATAGGCAAATCTGTAGAGATAAGAAGGTGAAAATCCAGAGGCAGTCGAGGGTTGTGGGTGATTGCTAAGGGGCACAGGGTTTCTTTCTGAGGTAATTAAAGTGTTTTAAAATGGATTCTAGTAACAATTGCACAACTCTGAATATACTAAAAGCCATGGCTTGCACACTTTAAGTGGGTGAAATGTATGGTTTGTGGGTTATATCTCAATAAAGCAGTTTCATTTTTTATTTGAGATAGAGAGAGAATAAGAATGCACATGGGGACAAGGAGAAGGGCAGAAGGAGAGAGAATCTCAAGCAGACTCCACTCAGCGTGGAGCCCAATGCAGGGCTTGATCCCATGACCTGGGATCATGACCTGAGCTGAAATCAAAGAGTCCAATGCTCAGTGGACTGAGCCACCCAGATACCCCTCAATAAAGCTATTTTTAAAAAGGATTTGGGGTAGCTGGGGGTAGGAATGAAGGCTGATTGTAAATGGTCATGAGGAATCTTTTGGGAGTGGTGAAAATGTTTCTTTATAATGATGGTTTCACAACTCTAAATTTATTAATCATTGAAGTACACCCATAAAATGAATAAAATTTATGGTATATAAAAACCATTGATATATAATTTAAGCAAACTCTCAGAGGACTTAGGGTTCCAGCTCAATTCAAGATACATTCTTGGTGAGAACCCAAATTTCTGGTATAGTTATGCTTCCCGAAGCAGAAGTTCTATAAGGCAGCATAATTTGTGGCCAGCCTCAACACCCAGAGGCATTGCTGCTAGCAACAGTATTTCACAAATTCCAGGTGACTTGTCCTATGTTGGTTTTCCATTGGTTGGGTGGCCAAGAAAAGGCAAAGTGTAAAGATGAGTACTTGTTCAGGGCCCCACGTGAACCTTCAGAGCACACAACTATGTACAGCACGTTTGCCAGCACTGAGTGATTATCCATAGTAGTGTAAGAAGATAACCTCTTGGGACACAAGTTATCTGAGCCCATTGGATTGGATTGCTTCCTAGCAGATGAAATGGTCTAGTACCCCCAGAGAATGCCAAAGATCAAATAGATGGGGACCAGGGGGAGGTGTTCATCTATACAACTCCAGGAAAAGTCACAAGAGTTCAGAGTTTTTCTACACAAAGTAGAGTTGTACCCAGCTGGTGCCTCTGCTTTCTCCCATGACTGATAGGCCAGAACATACCCATGTGGCTAGCCATCAATGCAGGCAGAACTGTATCTATGATCCAGAAAGGCATATCTGACCTGGAACAGCAATGAAAGGGCTTTATCTGATTACCTGTTTTATCTGCCAGTCAGTCTCATCAGGATTCCATTAAGATCATGGAGCAAGACCATGGAGCAGGTAAAAATACATACCTAGTTTCTGGTCAAAAGTGGATCACTCACTATAGCTTAGCTACCTACACAACTCCAGAGGGGTCCCAAAAAAACGCTTCAAGTAGCACCTGAATAAAACATTGCCTTGGTCTTAGGCTAAGATCTACCAATCACTAGGAACCATGCTCATGTGGTCCACTGCACAGTACCTTGTCCAAGATCTGTACCATACATGGCAATAGAAAACAAACAAACATTGATGGAGAAATTAAGTGAAAGGATTACATACCAGTATAGCCCATCTAATCCATGTAGGTTGAAGTGCTCAGGCTGGGCTAGATGCAGATCCTTAAGACAGTAGGATCTCTAGAGAAAAATCAGAACTTGGAAATGTAGGTTTGGGGGTCATCTCAAAGGGTAAGTGGTAGTGACTGCATGAAGCTGGACTTGAGGTCTTTTCAGGCACTTATTAGCTAAATATCTAAGTAGAAATTTTAGATATTTAAGTTCATCACCTGTAAAACTACCTGCTTTTTAGGGTTGTCAAATACGAGAGAATTTTTCCTATGCCCTTGAAGCCACAGGAATAAGTGAGATACTCTCCCCCATTCCCAGGAAAGGTTCAGAATAAGACAGAAAGAGCAGGGGGTGCCTGGGAAGCTCAGTTGGTTGAATTTCTGACTCTTGATATTGAGGCCCAATTGGGATTCTCTCTCTCCCTCTCTCTGCCCTTCCCCCATTCTCTCTCTCTCTCTCAACAGAAAGACATAATGATAACAAAAAGATAGCAAACTCATGAGGACTGATTTCATATTAGCTAATAATCAAGAATGAAGCAGAATGAGAATATAGGTTATCAAGATAGGGAAGGCAATTTCTGTTTAAATAAAAAATGTGGCATTTATATGACAGATCCTCAAGAAAGAAGTGGCCTGAAAAAAGAGCAGCAGTTGAATGATTGTTTTATAAATGTAGTATTTCAGTGAGTATTTTGAACATGCCTATTTTAAGAAATTTCATTTAAGTTACTTTAAATTGAGGTTTAGGTTACTAACTTGTCAATAATCCATTAGTCCTCAGAATTGTCACATTTTCCATTATCTATTATATGACTCCCAGTAGGAGTTTAATAGGAGTTTAGAGCTTAGTACAGAGTGAAAACAGTGATTTCTCAGAACACAGAGGAACATATTTTTTTCCATACTGATAGGCAGGTCAGGGGTAGACATGACTCTGAATCTGAATCTGCTAACAACTGAATTTTATTTCTGGCTTCACTATTTACTAGCTCTATGAACTTCAAGTCACAACATATCTAAGCTTCAATTTGACCATCCTGGAAGTAGTCATAATTCTACATATCTTTTAAATTTGGGTTAAGAGTTAAATGAGGCATTATCAAGATATTTATAAACTTTATCCTACAAAACAGTGTAGCATTTGGTCATGAAGAAGAATCAGTTATTAAACATTGATAACTTTTCTGAACCCAATATGTCAGGTAGGTATATACACTATAACCAAAGAAACATTGGGACTTGTAACTGTAATTTATGTAACATTTGGTTTCTAACAAAATTTGGGTGCTTCTGGAGTCAGAGGTTCAACCCTGGTTGCACACTGGAATCACCAAGAGGGCTTTAAATATTGATATCCAACCCCCCATCAGAGATTCTGTTTTACTTGGTCCCCAGTATGGTTAGAGATTTCTAGAAACTCTCCAGGTGATTCTGATGTGCAGCCAAGCTTGAGACCCACTTCACTAGAGAAAATTGTCAAAAATACAAGTTGGGGGAACACCACCATTGGATTCTACTGTAAATTTAGCTAATCTAGCCTGGGCATAGCCTAAAGTACAGCCTGGATGAACATGAATATACTGAAAACAAGGCTCAGTTTTCTATTCCAAGACCAGTTCGCTAACAGGAATCACTGGGCTCAAAACAAAACAAATTCTTGCTGGCCTCCTCACCAGGTGCTCTCAGAAAAGTTGCTTATGGCCAGGTTGTGTCATGGTTGGATTTCCAGAGAAACAGAACCAATTGAATGTAGGGTGTATATGCATATGCATATATTAATTGTGAGAAAATGGCTGGTGCCATTCTGGAGACTAACACTTCCAACATGTGCAATTGGCAAGCTGGAGACCCAGGAAAGCCAGTTATGTGGTTCAAGCAGGTTTGAGATTCAAGAGTCAATATTTCAGTTAGAACCTGAAGGCCAGGAAACCAATGGATATTCCAGCCATCAGGACATCATGCAGGAAGTTACTCTCTACTTATAGGAGGGTCAGCCTTTTTGTTCTATTCCTTCAACTGACTGGATGCTGCCCACCCACACTTGAGAACAGAATCACCTTTATTCAGTCTACTGTTTCAAATGTTAATCATATCCACTGAAATCTTGCCATTTGCAACAACGTGGATGGAACTAGAGTATATTATGCTAACTGAAATAAGTCAGAGAAATATCACTCATATGTGGAATTTAAGAAACAAAACAGATGAACATAGTTGAAGGGAAGGACAAATAAACTAAGATAAAAACAGAGAGGCAAACCATAAGAAACTTTTAAATACAGAGAATAACTAGGGTTGCTGGGTGGGATGGGGTGAGGGGATGGGCTAAATGGATGATGGGCATTAAGGAGGGTACTCATTGGGATGAGGACAGGGTATTGTATGTAAGTGATGAATCACTAAATTCTACTCCTGAAACCCATACTATGCTATATGTTAACTAACTTCAATTTAAAAAAAAAATAATAATAAAAATAAAGAAATAACTTTAGTACCCAATTTTACAAAATGTTAATCTTATCCAGATATATCCTCAGAAACATATCAGAATAATGTTTGACCAAATCTCTGGTACCCTGTGGCCAAGTCAAGATGACACATAAAATAAGCCGTCATAGTGGTATCTGATCTTAAGCCCTATCTGCTGCTCCCACAGGAAACACAGAAAGACACCCAGGAGCAGGAGTAAGAAGACTGGAATACAGGTGTTTGGTTGTCTGTAGCACAGTTTCTTGGCAACTGAGGGGAAAGAATGAGAAACTTACAGATTCCTATGTAACTGACTTCCATATCTATAGGTTTCTAAAGCACTTAATAGTGGTGGCTTCGAGAACTGCTACAATCAATTCTGTTTCCCTCACAACATTGGGTCATTGAAAGGAGAAAACATCAAGTCATAGGCAGAACGTGAATGAATGTTCTCCCTCTGTCCTAGAGAAGTTTCGTTCAATGTTTTTACTTTAATATTACTGAGATGCTACAGTCTTAAATATTTTATTTTACTAAAAGCATTAGGGCTACCTAAGAATCTTTACCACTCTTGTACTCCATTCCTAGATAATTTTTTAATAAAATACTTTGCTTGGGTTCTTAAAGCTTTGCATTAGTTTCTTTCTCCCTACACTCTCCACCTGTGTCATTGGAACTTAACCTCTTGACTCTATGTGCTAAGCTCTAATTGTTAAATAGAAGCTTCTCTCTGCACTCTTAACTTTTCTCAACCTCCTGTCATGTAGAAATGAAACCCACCTTTCGAGAAGCTCAAAAAGCCCATGTTGCATAATAATACCCAAACCTAGGAGAAAAGCAATCGCCCTAAATATTCATAAGTTCATGCATTTCTCCTCTAGGAGGTGCTCTCCACCCCCTCCATGCCAACTCCTGCCTCTGTTATCTTTGTGTATCAGTGGTTCTCAAAGTGTGCTTCCCAGACCCGAGACCTCAGCATCACCTGGGAACTTGTTAGGAGCACAAATTCTCAGGCACCACTCCAGACTTGCTCAACTGCAAACCCTGGGAGTGGATTTCAGCAATCTGTTTTAACAAGCTTTTCAGGTCAGGCTGATGCCTATCTTTGTGAAGTTTTGTGATAATGAGAGCATACTCTGCTTCCTCAGAGCTATGCTGACACACCTTTACAAATGAATGTTTGAGCTCCCAGCTCATTAGGTGGGAAGAAACAGTTTCATAACCCCGTCTGTGGGCTAATGCTCTGTGTTGCACACAAATGAGCAGAACACCAATTGACTCCTACCTGGATTTCTGAACAACATGGGTATGAAAAGGGAAGGGATGAAGAGGCATGAAGCAGGAGAAGGAGAGAAATCAAAGTTGTGAGGTGAACTAGCACCTCTTTTATTCTTTTGTAAATGTTTTTTTAATGTTTTATTATTTTATGTTTGAGAGAGAGAGAGCATGAGTGAGGGAGGGGCAGAGAGAGGGAGACACAGAATCTGAAGCAGGCTCCAGGCTCCAAGCTGTCAGCACAGAGCTCCATCATGGAGCTCAAACTCATGAACCTTGAGATCATGACTTGAGCCAAATTTGGACTCTCAACCAACTGAGCTACCCAGGCACCCCACACCTCTTCTATTAACATTAATATGGCTTTTAGTAGGTTCAGTTCTGAGTATTTGTTTTTTTGTTTTCTTTTGTTTTGTTTTTTACAAATAGTTTATTGTCAAATTAGTTTCCACATAACACCCAGTGCTCATCCCCACAAGTGTCGTCCTCCATGCCCATCCCTCCTCCCCCCCACATCCATCAGTCCTCAGTTTTTGTCAGCATTCAAGAGTCTCTCATGGTTTGCCTCTCCCCCTTTCCCCCACCATTTCCGCCCTTCTTCTCCCCCTTGGTCCTCTGTTAAGTTCCTCCTAATCCTCCTATACATGCACACATATGATATTTGTCCTTCTCTGCCTGACTTATTTCGCTCAGCATAACACCCTCAAGGTCCATCCATGTTGCTACACATGGCCAGATTTCATTGTTTCTCATTGCCATGTAGTACTCCATGGTATAGATAAACCACATCTTCTTGATCCATTAATCTGTTGATGGACACTTAGGGTCTTTCCATGTTTTAGCTATTGTGGAGAGTGCTGCTATGAACATTGGGGTACATGTGCTCCTATGCATTAGCATTTCTGTATCCCTTGGGTAAATTCCTAGCAGTGCTATTGCTGGGTCATAGGGGAGAACTGATCCCATTCACAATTGCACAAAAAACCATAAAATACCTCGGAATAAACCTAACCAAGGACACAAGAGACCTGTATGATGAAAACTATAGAAAACTTATGAAGGAAATTGAAGAA
This sequence comes from Proteles cristata cristata, assembly GCA_017311185.1. Taxonomy (NCBI): domain Eukaryota; kingdom Metazoa; phylum Chordata; class Mammalia; order Carnivora; family Hyaenidae; genus Proteles; species Proteles cristata. The sequence goes on along the minus strand of JAESUZ010001312.1, from coordinate 647,380 downwards.
GACACAAAGAAATGGAAAAACATTCTATGCTCATGGATAGGAAGAATAAATATAGTTAAGATGTCATTACTACCTAAAGCACTCTATACATTCAATGCAATTCCAATCAAAATTGCACCAGCATACTTCTCAAAACTAGAACAAACTATCCAAAAATTTGTATGGAACCACAAAAGACCCCGAATAGCCAAAGTAATCCTGAAAAATCAAACCAAAACGGGAGGGATCACCATCCCAGACTTTAGCCTCTACTACAAAGCTGTCATCATCAAGACAGTATGGTATTGGCACAAAAACAGACACATAGACCAATGGAACAGAATTGAGAACTCAGAAGTGGACCCAAAAGTATACAGCCAACTGATCTTTGACAAAGCAGGAAAGAATATCCAATGGAAAAAAGACAGCCTTTTTAACAGATGGTGTTGGGAGAACTGGACAGCAACATGCAGAAGAATGAAACTAGATCATTTTCTCACACCATGCGCAAAAATAAACTCAAAATGGATAAAGGACCTGAACGTGAGACAGGAAACTATCAACACCCTAGAGGAGAAAGCAGGAAACAACATCCTTGACCTCCACCACAGCAACTTCTTACTTGACACATCCCCAAAAACAAGGGAATCAAGAGCAAAAATAAACTGTTGGGACCTCCTCAAGATTAAAAGCTTCTGCACAGCCAAGGAAACAACCCAGAAAATTAATAGGCAACCAACGGAATGGGAAAAGATAGTTGCAAATGACATATCAGATAAAGGGTTAATATCCAGAATTTATAAGGAACTCACCAAACTTCACACCCAAAAAACAAACAACCCAGTGAAGAAATGGGCAGAAGATATGGACAGACACTTCTCCAAAGAGGACATCCAGATGGCCAACAGACACATGAAACGATGCTCAGCATCGCTCCTCATCAGGGAAATACAAATCAAAACCACACTGAGATACCACCTCACGCCAGTCAGAGTGGCTGAAATGAGCCAATCAGAGAACTCTAGATGCTGGCGAGGATGTGGAGAAACAGGCACCCTCCTACACTGTTGGTGGGAATGTAAACTGGTACAACCCTTCTGGAAAACAGTGTGGAGGTTCCTAAGGAATCTGAGTATTTGTTTTTAAGTGATTTTCACATTAGTCTACCATACTGGAGACCACTGAGGCAGAGATTTTCAAACCTGAGAGTCTACCCGAACTCTCTTGAGGGCTTGTGGAGAGGGAGCTTGCTAGCATGAGAAGTTTGCTCCTTGGCCTTGAGATCCTGATTCAGTAGGTCTAGGAAGAAGCCTGTGACTGCACTTCCTAGTTACTGCCTCATTACTAGTCTTTCAACCACACCTTAACACTGCACTAGAAGACAGAATCTATGCCTCAAGAATTTACTAAGTGCCCAGTGTATTCCAAACCCTACATTAGTTTCCTAAAATCTTCTCTAGGAATACAATCAATTTTCAATAAGTTCATAGTCTTATAGGAGCAAAAAGATGTACAATTTTTTTTTGTACCAAAAAAGGTCAGCTTTAAATTTATTAAAAAGAAAGTTCCCATGACATGGGGATAATAACAGTACTCACTTCACAGCATGGTTGAGAAGATTTTAAAAAGATCATGCATGGGAAAGCACAGAGTGTCAAGAATTTTTCAGCAATGGCTGGCACATGGGAGATACCTAGAGCTTGGGCCTTGGGTTGGTCGTAGAGGAAAGAGGAAGCAAAAAGCCCCAGTGATGATGGGTTTCTGAAGAGTCAGTCAAGCAAAGGGGAGCAGGAGTCAGTCACCTGAGGCTGTGGATGGGCTCACTGATGACCACAGCAGGCAGTTGAGAAGAAAAGCAAAGCACTGGTTCAGATAGGGGTATAAATGTTTCTCCAAACCAAGTGGCAGGGAGCACATCTTGAAAATCCACCAACAAAATTCAGCAGACAGAAGGAAACCGAAAGCAAAATATGTATTCTGGGAAACTCTCAGAAACACCACTGACTACAGGCCACCTTTCCGTGCCAACTACAGCATGGAATGGGATTGGATTGCCTGTTTTTAAAAAGCATGCACCAGATGAACCGAATAAATCCATGACCAGGACGAAGTTGGTGGAAATTATATTGAATCACCCAAAGTAATTCTGTTCCTTCTTTCAAAGCCTTTGCTTCTACAGAGACAGTGGTTTTCTGAGCCTTGACTGCATGCTGGAATCTCCTAGAGAGCTTGACAAAATACTGATGTTTGGATCTCACCTCCAGAGACTTTAAATGGTCAGGGTATAGCCAGGGAATAGAGATATTTAAAGTCTTCTCTAATGATTCCAATGTCCAGCCAAGACATAGTTTGTCAGGACAAAGGATGCCTAAGCAGACTGCTCAGGAGGGTACAAACTTGCATGGTCCTGGAGGTTCATTCCCTCTACACTTTTAGTAGATTAGCTAAGAGCTGGCCTACCAGGTCAGAGTTCATTCAAAGGGAAAACAGTCTAATAAAGATAGCTGATCTCAGAAGGCTTCATTTTTCTATTTTCTATTTTAATTTATATCTTTCTATTTTTATTTCCTAAAAATAAGAGAAATGGCATGGAATGTAGGAATGCCTACATTTTCAAATAGAAGTAGGGTATGTAACTTCCCACTGAATAAATTTAAGGGGAGAGTGCAAGTCAAGAAAGACAGAGTGATTTCAGCAAAACATCATACAAGGAGGTCCCAGCCCCCACCCTCATCCCTTCAAAGGGTTCCCACAAAATAATTTAACATGAATCACTATATTGGACACCTGAAACTAATATTATATTCTATGTTAACTGTACTAGAATGTTAAAAATTAACAAAAAATAATAATTTAACAACTACCCATGGATGAAAAGAGCACTGGGAATGCTCCGGATATAATTAAGAAGATACAGCAACCCAGTGGAACACAAAAACCAAGAATGGACACACAGAGAAGGTAGGAGCCATTTTACCTACCCCCTTGTCCCCCAGCAGGCCAACACAGCTTAGTGCCAAGAGGAATCCCCTACACCATGTGTTCCTCTAAGGGGGGTAAGGAGAGCAAAAAGACCCCAGGAGCTTTTACCACTAAGGACTCCAGTAGCCCACACTCCTTCCTTGGATCCCCACAGCCTTCACTGCCGAGGACCTAAACAGTCTTAGCCACTGGAGACCTCAGCTGCTGGAGCCACTGGAAGCCCAAGCCAATGTACCCCCTCCCCCGAATCAACCCCACTGTGGCCCACCTCCCTTTCACAGCCCTGTTACCATTACATGCACACTCACCCACTCCATATCTGGAAGTGCTACACACCCTCCAGAGCCAGAGACACCATGGACTCATTGGAACTCAGAATGTGTCCGTAGAATTAGCATCACCACTGTCCCCAGAAGTGGCACCAGACCTAGCACCACCACCCCACAGCTGGCACACCTGTTTCAACCTACAGTTGAAAGTTTCTCCCTACTAATGCCAGTCCTTAAAGTCTAGAAGAGGTGACTGCTTCTTCAAGTGTACAGATAGAAACACAAGGCTACAAGAAACACAAAAACCAGGCAAACATGATCCCACCAAAAGAACACAACGAATTTCCAATCACTGGTCTCAAAGAAATGGATACCTATGAATTACCTGACAAAGAATTTTAAAATAATTATTTTAAAGAAGCTCAGTGGGCTCAGCTCAGCTCAGGAAGACAATTCAACAAAATCAGGAAAGCAGTACATGAACAAAACAAGAAATTCAACAAAGAGATATAAATCATTAAGAAGAAGTTCTGGAGCCAGAGAATATAATGAATGAAATACAAAAAATGTGACAGAGAGCTTGGACAACAGACTCAATCAAGCAGAAAAGAGAATCAGCAAACTCAATAAATCTTTTGAAATTATCCACTTGAAGGAGACAAAGGAAAAAGAATGAAACAGAATGAAGGAATCCCACAGGGTTTATAGGACACAATCAAGCAAATTGTGTGCTAGTCTTAGAAGAAAAAGAGGAAAAAGGGATCCAGAGAGATTGGTTAAACAAATAATGACTGAAAACTTTCCAAAACTGGGAAAGCAAATAGACACCCGCATCCAGGCAGCCCAAAGAATCTCAAATAGGCTGAATACAAAGAGGTCCTCAGAGAAACACATTATAATTAAATTGTCAAAAGGCAAAGGCAGAGAGGGAACTTTGAAAACACTGAGAGAAAAGTGACTCTCCACAGAAGGGATTCCCCAATGATGCTACCAGTGGATTTCTCAGCAGAAACCTTGCAGGCCAGGAGAGACTGGGATGATATATTCAAAGAGCTAAATGGAAGAAAAACTGCCAACCAAGAATACTATGTATGGCAAAAGGATTCTTTGGAAATGAAGGAGAGATAGATAAATCCTTTTCAGACAAAAACTGATACAGTTCAACACCATTAGACCTGCCTTAAAATAAATGCATTAGGGACTTCTTCATATGGAAATGGAAACACGCTAACCAATATGAAAGCATAAATCTCAAAATAGACGTTAAAAGTGGCTATAGAGACAAAGAAGTTTATTATTCTATAACAAAAGGGTTAATTCAACAAGAAGATATGATAATTATGAATATATATACACCCAACATCAGAGCACCTAAATATATAAAGCACATACTGACAGATCTGAAGGGAGAAATAATAGTGGGAGTCAATATTCCACTTTCAATAATGGACAGAACACACAGACAGAAACTCAATAAAGATACACCTGACTTGAAAAACACTATATAAAAAGGAACTTCAAAAGCTATACTCAGATACATAGTATAATAGTGGTTACCAGGGGTTAGAGGGTGAGAAAAGTGGGAAATGGGGAGTTGTTAGGCCTAGGGTACAAACTTCCATTTATAAAATGCATATGTTCTGGGGATTTCAAATACAGTATAGTGACTACAGTTAACAATACAGTTGACCCTTGAATGCTGACCCTTCCAGCAGTCAAAAATTTTTGACTTTCCCAAAACTTAACCACAAATAGTCTGCTGTTGACCTGCGGCAACCCTACCAATAACATAAACAGTCAAATAAAACATATCTTATATATGTTGTATACTGTATTCTTATAATAAAGTAAGCTAGAAGAAAAACAGAAAAGTAAGCTGGAGAAAAGAAAAGGTTATTACGAAAATCGCAGGAAGAGAAAAGACATTTATAGAACTGTACTGTCTTTAAAATCCATGCATTTCAAAGCCTGTGTTGTTCAAGGGTCCACTGTACTGTATTGAATACTTGCAATCTGTGAAGAGAGTAGATCTTAAGTACCCTTATCACAAAAAAAGGAAGAAAAAAAAGAAAATGGTAACTATATGAGGTGTTGGATATGTTCACTAGCTCGATTGTGGTGATCATTTCACAATGTGTACATCTATCAAAACATCAAATCGTAAACCCTTTAAAAAAAAACTAAAACAGAGACTACAGTTTGAATATACCCCTAGACCAAACATGAATAGAATTGCATACACGCAGAGAATCATACACACAGGTCACAAAGGGCTCACGTATAAGGATGTTCATTGCAACATTGTTTTGGGATAACCAGCAACTGTAGGAAATGGATAAATGAGAGCTTAGCCTCCAGACTTTATATAGAAGCCACTTAGGAAATACATAGTGCAAGAGATCTTATATCAGGCAACTTACAGTATCCATCATTTAAGTCTGGTTTAAACTGAAATTCTTAGGATCACACTAGAATATCTTAAAAACCCTCATGGAACACCTGACTTCTGGAGTCCATGTCAGATCCAACCAGACACTGGCAAGTTTCCATGTATTTCTCCAAATGCAGTTTAGTGGCTTCAAGTAGAAGATCTGTGATATACCACAATTGTCCACCCTCACTGCCACTATCCAGGATCAAAGGCATCTCCTCCAAAGATGTAATCTTTTTTGCTTTGCCATAAAATCCATTCCTAAGTCTTAATTCTTTTAACAACCTAAACTTTAAATGAGAGACAAAATTCCTTTACTAAAATATGAGATGTGACTGCAATATTGTTTGCAGTAATGAAAAATTAAAAAAAAAATCTGTGAGTATAATTCACCAATGGAGTCTTTCTCATCTCTCAAAGATGTTTAAGACCCTTTGCTCCCTTGCAAAGTTAAACATTGGCAATAGTAGTGGTTTCAATCCCGAGGTCTTATTTTAAGTGCATTTCTTTCTCATCAACTATTTTCAAAACTTAATATCCATTTCACCTGAGGGTTCCAATACTGAATGTAGTGACATGGTGTCTAGTGTTCCTAAGAAGTTCTCATTTCCAGGCTTAAGTCATGGTATCTATTTCTTCTGCCAATTATGATGAAGCTGTAAACCAAAAAATCTCTGAAGTAAGATTTTCCCTCATATTTATGATGATCACATGATTTATCTTTAAAACAGGATATGTTTGAGGATGGAAAGGTGAGAAATAAGCCTACGGACCCAATCAATCCTACCGATGTAAGGCAAAAAGTGGTCGGATTGATTGGAGCAAATGTACATTCCATGAGGTGAGGTAGAGACTTTCAGTCCCTCCTTCCTTTGTTCCTTCGCGCAGGCTCATTACAAAGCTGAGAAAGTGAACCCCTAAAAGGGAGAAGGGAGGAAGAACCAGGAGCTGAAGTGTCTAAGGGTTTGGGCCTCCATGGTGGTGGTGGTGGTGAGGGGGGGTTGTACGTATTTCCAATAGGTTGTAAACTTACTGTTAACCAGACAGCACATCTTTTATTTGGTATTTCTGAAAATGAATCATCTCCCTTACTTCTCATAGGAAGGGGCTCTATCTATGGCAAGATTTCATTCTTTTTGATTACTGGGTAATATTCCATACTACATCTTCTTTATCCACTTATTCACTGATGGACATTTGGGCTCTTTCCATACTTTGGCTATTGCTGATAGCGCTGCTATAAACATTAGTGCTATGCAGGCACTGAGTTTTTTAAATTAAATGGTTCAGCTTTAAATATTTTTATTTATTTTTATTTTTTAAATAGTTTATTGTCAAGTTGGTTTCCATATAACACCCAGTGCTCATCACCACAAGTGCCCTCCTCCATGCCCAACACCCCCCTTCCCCTCTCCACCACCCCCATTAGCCCTCAGTTTGTTCTCAGCATTCAAGAGTCTCTCATGGTTGGCCTCCCTCCCTCTCCCTCACTATTGTTCCCCTTTTTCTCTCCCCCACCCCGTCCTCTGTTAAGTTCCTCCTAATCTTCCTATACACGCAAGCATATGGTATCCGTCCTTCTCTGCCTGACTTATTTCACTCAGCATAACACCCTCAAGTTCCATCCACGTTGCTACAAATGGCCAGATTTCATTGTTTCTCATTGCCATGTAGTATCCCATTGTATAGATAAACCACATCTTTTTGATCCATTTGTCAGTTGATGGACATTTAGACTCTTTCCATGTTTTGGCTATTGTGGAGAGTGCTGCTATGAACATTGTGGTACATGAGCCCCTATGCATCAGCATTTCTGTATCCCTTGGGTAAATTCCTAGCAGTGCTATTGCTGGGTCATAGGGGAGTTCTGTTGTTAACTTTTTGAGGAACCTCCACACTGTTTTCCAGAGGGGCTGCACCAGTTTCCATTCCCACCAACAGTGTAGGAGGGTGCCCGTTTCTCCACATCCTCGCCAAAACTTGATATATATTATTTATTATACTTTGTCCTTTAATTTTCTTAAACGAGGAATATTCCACACTGAGTTAAGCAAAAATCTTAAACTTGTAGTGTGAGGTGATTGTGTTACTAGTGGGAGAGCCTGTGTTGTGTGAATGGAAGTTTCGATTCTTGGATTCACCAAGAAAGATTTAAGTGAGGATCTGAGCTCACATAAAGACAGCCAGAAGGAAGGTAGTTAAGCCCAGAGGTGACGACTGCTCTGAAGCTACAGGGTCTTTTCTTTTTATGTGAGGTAGGGCAGATGTCTAGGGTCCTGGACGCGGTGGTCTCTGAGGGGGGCTGCTTCCAGTCCTTTGGGGGACTCCTCCCACAGGTTGTGAGGGGGAGTTTTTGACCCTATACTGTTTATATTGGAACCATCATGGCAGCCTTCACCCCCCTGGGAGGCGTGGCTACAACCACAGTGCAAATCCAATATAAGGAGTCCACGGCTTCCCCTGGGGCAGAGCTGCAAGAGGAGAGCGCATGTCCTACGCCTGTGGCTCTTGGTGGATTAGCCCCAGCATCTTGGAAACAAAAAGGCCAGAATGTTTGAAGGGTCTTGGAAGCCACAAAGTCAGGATGTTGTGCCCCAGTGTTATAAATGTGTGATGCTGTGCCCCTGGGTTTCTAATGTGTAACCTATTTATCAACGTCCTTGCCTCCAGCTCATGTCTGTCTACTCCATCATTTGACCAATGGATATACACATATACCCTCATGTGCAACCCACGCAGTATCAAGACTTGGAATATTTCCATCACTTCAGGGGGTTCTTCTGTGTCCCTCTCAATCAATTCCTACTCAGCCCCAGAGGTGAAAGATTTTGATTTTCATCACAATAGGTAACATTCATTACCACTAGAACTTCATTCCAATGAAATCATATAGTATGTACTTTTTTGTGTTTGTCTTCCTTGAATGGGATCCATGTTGCTGCATGTAGCAGTAGTTTCATCCTTGGCTATCGCTCAGTAGTGTTCCACTGTGTGTCTACACCACTAGTTCTTTGCCCTGTCTCCTGTTAGTGGACTTCTGGGTTGTTTCCAGTTTTGTGAATAAGGCTACTATACAAACATTATAGCATATATTTGTTTGTGGACATATATTTTCATTTGTCTTAAATGCCCAAGATTGGGACTGGTATGTTTATGAGAATATGGTCTAATAGAGGTTTGGGTACATTTTTGAAAATCAAGTATGTTCGTCTTTCCCTTTTTTAAAAAAATTTTTAATGTTTATTTTTGAAAGAGAGAGAGACAGAGCATGAGTGGGGGAGGGGGAGAGAGACAGGGAGACACAGAATCTGAAGCAGTCTCTAGGCTGAGCTGTTAGCACAGAGCCTGGCACAGAGCTGTGGCCCACAAACTGTGAGATCATGACCTGAGCTGAAATCAGACGCTTAACTGAGCCACCCAGGTGCCCCTGTCTTTACCTTTTAATTGGAGTATCGAGATTTTACATTCAGTGTAAATAATTACAATGTAATAATTGTAGGTGGTTTTCGATTTCTGTTTCCTACCTGTTCCGTGTTTTCTTTGTTCCTTTGTTTCTTTCCTAACCTCCTTTGGATTAATCAAGTCTGGTTTTGTTGTTATTTAGTATTCCATTTGATCACCTCCATTTCCTTTATATAATTCTTGGAATTATTTCTTTTTTTGCATGGTTATTTTTGAGAGACAGAGCATGAACTCCTGCAACAGAGGGAGAGGGGCGGGAGGGTGGAGGACAGAGGATCAGAAGCAGGCTCCATGCTTACAACTGAGAGACCAATGTGAGGCTGAAACTCATGATGAAATCATGACCTCGGCCCAAGTCTGTGGCTTAACCAACTGACTCACTCGGGTACTCCTAGTTATTTCTACCATTGTTGTCCTAGAGTAGTATTATAATACTCATCTTTAACCTATTGTCTACCTTCACCCAACATCAAACAATTTCACAATGTAAGAATCTTATAATAACATAATCAATTCACCTCCCTCCCACCCTGTATCCTCTTATCTTGATATTATGTATTATAATAAGGTGTTATAAATCCCACAATATAATGATGCATTGTTATTTTTTTCTTTAAAAGGAAATAATATTTTCTAGATATTAACAAATATGTGATACAGATAAGTATTTTTTGTTTATATACACATTTATTCTTTTCTGTAAATTTGTATTTACATTACACATTTACTTATTATTTTATTTTTTAATGTTTATTCATTTTTGAGAGAGAGAGACAGTGTGAGCAGGGGAGGAGTACAGAGAGAAAGAGACACAGATTCCGAGGCAGGCTCTAGGCTCTGAGATATTAGCACAGAGCCTGACGCTGGGCTTAAACTCACAAACCATGAGGTCATGACCTGAGCCAAAGTTAGAGTCTTAACCAACTGAGCTACCCAGGCGCCCCACATGTTTATTCTTCCTGATACTCTTCATTCCTTCCTACAGATTTGAACTTATCTCTAGGATCCTTTCCCTTCACACTTCAAGAACTTCTAGTATTTCATTTTTGTTTTTTAAATATTTTTTAAGGGACTCCTGGGTTGCTCAGTGGGCTAAGTGCCTGACTTCAGCTCAGGTCATGATCGGATCATGGGCTCCACACCCACTTTGGGCTCTGCCTGCTTGGGATTTTATTTACTTATTTTTGACAGAGAGAGAGTGCACAAGTAGGGAAGGGGCAGAGAGAGAGAGAAAGGGAGAATCCCAAGCAGTTTCTGGCACTGAAGGCAGAGAGCCCAATGCGGTGCTTCAACTCACAAACTGTGAGATCATGACCTCAGCCAAATTCTGATGCTTAACAGACTGAGCCACCAAGGTACCCCAAACTTCTAGTACTTCTTATATTACTGGCTGAAGATAAATTCTTTAAGTTTTTGTTTGTAAATGTACTTATTTTACCTTTCTTTTTTTTTTTTTTTTTATTTGTCTTTTGAGCCTGTTAGCTCTTTTTTTTTACAAATAGTTTATTGTCAAATTAGTTTCCACATAACACCCAGTGCTCATCCCCACAAGTGTCCTCCTCCATGCCCGTCCCTCCCTCCCCCCACATCCACCAGTCCTCAGTTTTTGTCAGCATTCAAGAGTCTCTCATGGTTTGCCTCTCTCCCTTTCCCCCACCATTTCCACCCTTCTTCTCCCCCTTGGTCCTCTGTTAAGTTCCTCCTAATCTTCCTAGACGTGCACACATATGATATTTGTCCTTTTCTGCCTGACTTATTTCGCTCAGCATAATGCTCTCAAGGTCCATCCATGTTGCTACACATGGCCAGATTTCATTGTTTCTCATTGCCATGTAGTATTCCATGGTATGGATAAACCACATCTTCTTGATCCATTCATCTGTTGATGGACACTTAGGCTCTTTCCAGGTTTTAGCTATTGTGGAGAGTGCTGCTATGAACATTGGGGTACATGTGCTCCTGTGCATCAACATTTCTGTATCCCTTGGGTAAATTCCTAGCAGTGCTATTGCTGGGTCATAGGGGAGTTCTATTGTTAATTTCCTTAGGAACCTCCACACTGTTTTCCAGAGGGGCTGTACCAGTTTCCATTCCCACCAACAGTGTAGGAGGGTGCCCGTTTCTCCACATCCTCGCCAGCATCTAGAGTTCTCTGATTGGCTCATTTTAGCCACTCTGACTGGCGTGAGGTGGTATCTCAGTGTGGTTTTTTGATTTGTATTTCCCTGATGAGGAGCGATGCTGAACATCGTTTCATGTGTCTGTTGGCCATGTGGATGTCCTCTTTGGAGAAGTGTCTGTTCATATCTTCTGCCCATTTCTTCACTGGGTTGTTTGTTTTTCGGGCGTGTAGTTTGGTGAGTTCCTTGTAGATTCTGGATATCAGCCCTTTATCTGATATGTCATTTGCAACTATCTTTTCCCATTCCGTTGGTTGCCTATTAATTTTCTGGGTTGTTTCCTTGGCTGTGCAGAAGCTTTTAATCTTGAGGAGGTCCCAACAGTTTATTTTTGCTCTTAATTCCCTTGCTTTTGGGGATGTTTTACCTTTCTTTTTGAAGGATATTTTTACTCATATAGAATTCTAGGTTCACAGACTGTTCTCTTCTTTTAGTATTTTAGGGATGTTGTTTCACTGCCTTTTGGCTTCCATTCCTTCTGATTAGTCAGCAAAACTTCTGCTCATTATCCCCCTATTGAAGATTCTGGATCTGTGAAATGCTTCCCATCCCCCACCAATTTGGGAAAACCTCGGGCATCACCTATGTAAGTATTTATTCTGCCCCATTTGTCCTATTTTTCTCTTGGATTTCAGTTACAAGTGTATCAGATGATTTGATTATAACTCCCTCTCGCCCTCCCCTGCCATCTCAAAGGATTTGTTCAGTTTTTATACTTGTTTTTCTCATTATATTTCAGCTTGGATAATTTGTATCATATTCACTGATCTTTCCAATGTCACATCAGTTATGAAGCCCAACTAATGAAATATCCATTTATAATATTGCGTTTTTCAGTCCTAGCGTTTCCATCTTTTCTATACTTTCCAACTTTGAGATGCAATTCCCTGTCTGCATGTTATCCATCTTTATATGTCATTGTTATTTTAAATTCCTTGTCTGCTAATTCTAACATTGTATCCATCAGTGCATCAGCTTTTATTAACTGGCACTTTTATTTCCTTCTTTTTATATTCATAAAAAGTCTTTTAGTTTTAGGTGTGCCTGGAAACTTAGTTGGTTATGTGTTCAACTCTTGATTTTGGCTCAGGTCGTGATCTCAGGGTTATGAGATTGAGACCACGCTCAGCATGGAGCCTGCTTAAGATTCATTCTCTCTCTCTCTCCCTCTGCCCCTCTGCTCAACTCATGTTCTCTCTCTCTAAAATTAAAAAAAAACTTTTATTTTTATTTTTTAAGATAAAAGTGTTTTATTTCTTAAATTTTTTATTTTTATTTTTATTTTTTAAATTTTTAAATGTTTTATTTATTTCTAGGAGAGAGACAGAGAGAGACAGCGTGAACAGGGGAGGGTCAGAGAGAGAGAGTCACAGACTCTGAAACAGGCTCCAGGCTCTGAGCTGGCAGTCAGCACAGAGCCCGACACGGGGCTCGAACCCACAAACCGCGAGATCATGACCTGAGCGAAAGTCTGACGCTTAACCGACTAAGCCACCCGGGCGCCCCTATTTCTTGAATTTTTTAAAGTAAGTTTTTATTTCAGTTCCAGTATAATTAACATACAGTGTTACATTAATTTCAGGTGTATAATACAGTGATTCAACAATTCCATATATCACCTAGCGCGCATCATGACAAGTGCACTCTTTAACCCCATCACTTATTTAACCCTTCCCGCACCCACCTTCCCTCTAGTGACCATCAGTTTCTTTTCTCTCTCTCTTTTTTAAATGTTTATGTATTTTTCAGAGAGACGGAGAGTGGGGGAGGGGCGAGGGGTTACAGAGGATCTGAAGCGGGCTCTGTACTGACAGCAGAGAGCCTGATGAGAAGTTCGAACTCACTAACCATAAGATCATGACCTGAGCTGGAGTCGGATGCTAACCCCACTGAGTCACCCAGGTGCCCCTAGTTTGTTTTCTATAGTTAAGAGTCTATTTCATGGCTTGTCCCTCCTCTCTCTCTCTTTTATTCCTTTGCTTGTTTGTTTCTTCAATTCCACATATGAGTGAAATCATATATTTGTGTTTCTCTGATGGATTTAATTTGCTTAACATTATGCTCTCTAGCTCCATCCATGTTGTTGTAAATAGAAAGATTTCATTCTTTTTATAGATGAGTAATATTTCATTGTCTATATGTATATGACATATATATATATATGTCACATCTTAATCCATTTGTCTATTGATGGACACTTGGGCTGCTTCTATAATTTTGCTATTGTAAATAATGCTACTATAAGTATGCCCTGTATCTTTGTGTCTTATAATTATAGCAGCCCTAACAAACTAGTACGTAGACCATCTATTTCTCAGTTGACTTGTAATGCTGGAGGGGGAAAGTACGTTATTCATTGAGTGCCCTAAAATTCCCTGATTATGTGTCAAGTAGAAGCATTCAATTAATACGTATAGAATTTAACAACTTTTTAATAAAGCAAATTGCTTTTCTGATATTTGTTCTGAATTTGTTTGCTCAATAGTATAATATCCTTTGTGGAGTTTAGATCAGCATTAACATTATCTTTAGTTATTTCAGTGACTGATAGTGATGGCTTTGGGACAGTGATTTATGTCACACTGATAAGGGTAAGCACAGGTCACAAAGCATTGCAATCTTGATTGTTATTTATCTGGAAATTCTTTCTGGCTTGATGAATGGTTGCATTTTATACAAAGCAATAGGCCTGAATCAGGGTTAATTCTGCAGGTATACAATTACACTATCTATTTATAGAATAATATCTTAAACTAGGGGCAGGATAGTCAATGAAGGGGGTAAAGATTGGGGGTAAGAGCATAGGCTCTGGAGTCTAAAACTGTTAATTCAAATTCCAATTCTGCCATTAACTTGGTCTGTAGATATTTCTACATCTACAAAGTGCAGGTAGAGGCGCCTGGGTTCCTCAGTCAGTTAGCGTCCAACTCCTGATTTTGCATGCACGTACTCTCTCTCTGTCTCTGTCTGTCTACCTGTCTGTCTCTCTCCATAAACATTTAAAAAGTGAAGGTGATAACAACAGTACCTACCCTGTGTGGCAGTTTTGAGGCTTAAATGGGTTAAAGCAAGAATGTGACTAGTGTTATGTGTTTGTTAAACTAGAATAAAACAAAAGATAGCAAGGAAATTAGCAATACCGGAAGGAGTTGTATTTCTCCTCCCCCATGTAAACCTATGAAACAGAGATCCTTGCATTAAAGATGGAAATATGGCACTTTCCTTAGGAGTGCACAACTTCCTCTTCTGGGTCTTGGAGTGGGGGCAGCCCAGGGAGAATCACTGGGAGGCAGGAAGAAGAGGCAAAATTTGTGGCTGTGTTGACATTCATTAGATTGTAATCTAGTATAACAAATGTCAGTTTTAGCACACTAGCCCCTTCACCTACCTCTTGATTACTCATGTGACCGGTTTAGTAGTTAACTTTCTCACTGTTAAGAGAGAACCAAGGCTGCAGGTCCAGATGAGAACTTGGTTTATGGAGTGGGAGTCCTTGTAAGAAGCATAGGCAGGTACTCGGTAATCAGGAGTAAGTAGTACGAGAAACAGTTCTCTGCGATGAGGTAAGTTCAAATAGGAGAAATTTCATGAAAATTGTGAAAACACAGTTTAATTGGAAATTTATCCTGAAACACAAAACTAAACAGTGAACGTTTTCTTTTCTTTTCTTTTTTTAATGTTTTATTTATTTCTGAGACAGAGAGAGAGACAGCGGGAGCAGGGGAGGGTCAGAGAGAGAGGGAGACACAGAATCCAAAGCAGGCTCCAGGCTCTGAGCTAGCTGTCAGCACAGAGCCTGATGCCGGGCTCGAACCCATGAACCAGGAGATCATGACCTGAGCCAAAGTCGGACACTTAATCGATTGAGCCACCCAGGCACTCCTAAATGTTTCCTTTTATGTTGAACAAAATTTAGATTATAATTTCAGCTAAGCCTTGAATAATGGAACAAAGTAGAAGAATTCTAGCTTTGACTTCTATGGGGTAGTGGAGATGCCATCCTTTATAATAGACTTTCGCAGCATGAGTATTTTTGCAAACATACTTAAGGTTGTAATCAAATTTCTCCAGAGGCCTTTCTGAATCCCTTGGATGGTTAAGTTATTCTGTTTTAAAGCTCCTCTCATGACCTAATCATCTTCATTAATTTTCCCCTTTATTTATTAACTGACCTAGATATGTCAGGTTACATGGTATCTCTTCTCTTTTATATGAATTTTGCTTTCCATTACAACCTTGTAATTACAGGAGTCAAGTCATGAATTGTCAGAAAACAAAATTCTCTTAGAATAATTCTCATCTCTTGGGGGGTGTAAATAACATTGTGCTCAAATGAGCCATTTCATACTGTTTGAATCATTATAGACATGTATAAAAAACACGCTATAAAACATTTGTAAAATCATACTATTTCCTGAAACTGCTTTCAAATTTTATTTTTATTTTTTTGATGTTTATTTATTTATTTTTCAGAGAGAGAGAACACAGGCCGGGGAGGGACAGAGAGAGAGAGAGGACACACAGAATCTGAAGCAGGCAATAGGCCCCGATCCGTCAGCACAGAGCCTGATGTGACGCTTGAACCCACGGACCATGAGATCATGACCTGAGCTGAAGCTGGATGCTCAACCTACTGAGCCACCCACACGCTCCTAAAATTTTGTTTTAAAGTAATATTAGAGAAAGGTTTAGGGGCAAGACTGTGTCTTCATATGTACATTTTTGTGAAAGGTTACCAACTGGCATATTTCAGACAACAGTATCTTGCATATCTGTGTTTGACCATATCTACCATCTCATAGTTACAGTGAGAACTCATGGAAATATTTAAGGAAGATGTGTCTCGGCCATGTGAAAGTGACCGTCTACTTTTTTGTGTTGTTAAGTAACATATCCCAACTTGAAATCAAGCAACAAGAAACCAGCCACAGATACTCATATTTGCACTAAGAGCATTTCATGAGGGCCTAGTAATTGAAACTGATGAGTAAAACTGGAGATGGAAGTTAGCAAGTTACATTTCTTCCTTTGAGCCTCAGCTACCCTGAGTCTAGACATCAGACTATAGCATCTTGAGGCAGGTGCTAGATTTGTTCATGTTTTGCTTAACAGATTAACATCTACAGTTGTGAGCACTTTATTTAAATGTGACACTCCTTCAATGAGACAAGTTTTTGAGTGTTTAGGCAGAGATAAGGAATAATCATTGTGCTACTGCTGCAGTATTCCTTTCTATATATTGTTCATATTGGAATGAGTTAAGATTTTATGCAGATAGATGCTTCTTTCATCATTTCTGTCTCAACTTAGAGGTCGTCTCTGCAAAGGCCATCTCTGACTAGCTCATATTGTCTTCCTATATCACTCTCTTTGTCATCTTCTCCCATTTTCTTATTACTATTTGAAATTAATGTGTTCATTCATCTGCATAGTTATTCCCTATCACCCACCCCAAGAAATAATCTCAAGGACTGTATGCATCTTATTCACTATACCCCTAGTGCCTAGAACAGTGGTTGTTTGGCATATTTCAAATATGTTGTACAAAGTAATAAATTATGAAGTTGCAAAGGGTTAGTCAGCTAAATTAATACATAGGAAGCTGAGTGAGTCTTAAAGTTTTATTGAAATATTTTCATTAAAATATTGATATGAAAAAAATTAACTTGCAATCATTTATAGGGTACAGTGCAAACGTCAGATATATTTTCTTTTCTAAACCCAAACTTCCATTATTCAAGCATGTTTTATCAGCTTCTGAGATAGCTTTCCTGTATTGGAGAACTAAATTTGGAAAAAGTACCAGCATTTATATGCAAATCTGGCACTCTCCCTGTCTATTTCTTGGAAATTTATATTTTCCCCAAAGGTAGAACTAGACAGAAAATATGTGGCTTGAATGAGGTTTGCTTTAATTCAAGGCAATTTTTATTCTTAGTCAACAGAAGTTACATATTCATCTTATTGTAGAAATGAAATTCTCTTCTTTTCAACACTTTTCTCTTTGAAAGAGCAATCCCAGTCCACATGACAGACAAATATACATGTCTAAGAACATTGAAATCATTCCATGGCAAAATCACATTCATTTTCAGTAATTCATCTAATAATTCCTCTTTCTAGCATACATTGTAAATTTTAGCATGTGTGATAAATTAGACAATCAAAAATATTTCCCTGTTTTTTCAATGTTAATTTATCCTTGAGAGAGAGATAGCAAGGAGGAGCAGAGAGAGACACACACACACAGAATTTGAACCAGGCTCTAGGCTCTGAGCCATCAGCACAGAGTCCCACGCAGGGCTTGAACTCATGGACTGTAAGATCATTTCCTGAGCCTCTGCCCAACTGACTGAGCCACCCAGGGGCCACTCCTTGACTATTTTTAAAAACACCCCAATAAGTAAGAAATAAATTAAGAAAAATGTTGTTGCTCATATTATATTGCTAGCTCTCATATATTCATGATCAAATGTGAGGAGAGCCCACATTAATGAAATCAACATGCCATTCTTTAGCTTTATTAGTTCCGGTCTCTCCTCACTAAATCTATTACTGAGTGACCAATGAAATACAAAATCAAAGGTTTATGCTTTACTGTTTGTCAAATTAGGCTAGGTTGATTAAAATTAGGCTAGGCATCCTTCCCTTCTGGTAGGTTTTCCACCACAAGCTTCTGAAAGTAAAGAAAGGATTCTTCTCAAACATTTTATCCGTGAAACTAATGCCCTCCCACCACACCTTACCCCAGGCCTCTATTAGAATTCAAGAACTATCTTACTGCCATGTTGGAGAATCTCTTGTAGTTTCATAGTTTCATAGCCAGGGGGTAAAATTACGTCCTATTAGATGTTCTCAGTTCAGTCAGTTTACACCCTTAACTTCAGTTTTTTTTACTGTAATTTAAAAGTCAAGAGACTTTGGCTTAGAACTGAGAGTTCTATTCTCCATTCAGAAGTCAATGGGTTACAGGGGAGCCTAGGTAGCTTAGTCGGTTGGGCATCCGACTTGGGCTCAGGTCATTACCTCATAGTTTGTGAGTTTGAGCCCCATGTTGGGCTCTATGCTGACAGCTCAGAGCCTAGAGCCTGCTTCAGATTCTGTGTCTCCCTTTCTCTCTGCCCCTCCCCAACTCATGCTCTGTCTTTCTCTCTCTCTCACTCAAAAATAAATAAACATTAAAAAAATTGTTTTAGAAAGAAGTCAATGGGCAGGGGATGGACAAAATGGGTGAAAGGGAGTGGGAGATACAGGCTTCATGTTAAAGAATGAATAAGTCATGGGGATGAATAGTACAGCAGAGTGAATATAGTTTTAAATAATAAGATTAAAAATCCCTGTGATGGACAGTGGTTGATTCACCCATATATGTTCAACCTCAAATAAATAATGTCTAGTTAATTGTAGTAATTTACTTCTCTTCCAAAGTGGGATGAGGAAAGTATTCTTGGGTTGATGATGACAAACATGCAGTAAGGAATCCACCAACTCCAAAGGCTGTTGTGCCTTTTGGAGTTTGATTTAGTGATATAATGATTTTTTAAATTAATTAATTTATTTTTGAGAGAGAGTGAGAGTGAGCACAAGCTGGGGAGGGGCAGAGAGAGAGAGGGAGACACAGAATCTGAAGCCAGACCCAGGGCTTGAATCCACCAACCGCGAGATCATGACCTGAGCTGAAGTTAAAGTCAACCGTCTGATCCCCTAGGATGGAAGTCCATTGCCATGATTCCATTGCACTAAGAAGGACCTCAGAGTTAGGGTACTGCTAAAAATCAAATGCCCCAGATGGCTTATTCACCTCAATTCTGAGACTTGCACCCTCTGAGCCTCAGAGGGACCTCCTTTTAACTTTTTGTAGGGTGGGAGACTTTTGTCTAGCTTGCCATTCTTTGCAATGGCCCCTAAAGTCTCCGAGACTATCAATGGTTTTACCTATTTGTTATCCATGCTTTCAAGCATCCCAAGCATGGACCACTGGGATTCTTCAAGATTTCAAAGATCTAGTACATTCCAATGTGGCATCTTCTTAGTGAAGTAATGTACAGTAGTTTCAGTGCCTATAAGATGGATGAGGGGCTGGATTATTGCACTAAAATAACCTAAATCTGTAGACTTGCATTTTATGGTTGCCTCTCTTCCCTATAAACAAGTGGAAGTGAGATTTACTAGCACACTGAGATTGTTAAATCTAGTCTGATAAGTAGACCTATCATGTCTGAATCTCAGCAGAATGTTCTTACAAAGCCTCTCATGCTAACTTTGTAGATAAATTGGAGAAATGTGAGCTGGCTACTGTTTTATACCTGTTATTGCTATTATTGACTTATATTTGTCATTAAGGTTTAAATGCTCAGACCTTCAGAATGCTGACCAGTGGATCAAGGGTAACTTAGAGAAAGTTCTGCAGTATCTGCTCTGAAGCACTGTCATCAAAATATGCTCTTCAATATTTTGTTTTTCAATACTTTTCTCAGTGAACAAAATGAAAACAGAAAAAGCTTGCTTTTGGATCATTTCTCAATAATGCAAAATTGAAGACCATGTCAATATGATGAACAGCTATAGCAGAAACCAAAACTAATTTGACAAGCTGGGTCAGATCTAAAGAAGGCTGTTTTCATAAACAATATAAAAAGATGGTGAGGATCATGTAAAACATTGTTACAAAGAATTTGGGACAGGTAAAAGGGAAAAGGAGGTAGCCATATTCATCTATTTGGAGGACTATCACATGGAATTAGAGACAGATATATTGTCTATGTCTCCATAAAGCAAAGCTTGGATGAACTTTTTGGCTCAATAATGAAAGAATTTTAATATTGGAGGCAAAGGATCTGAATTTTGAAAAGAATGATCTGGATTAGGATGTAGTGATATAGTTAGATTCCTATGGTTTACAAGTTCAAACCAAAACTAAGTGTCTATATGCAGTTAGTTTTATGATATAGATAAGTTCAAGAAGAGGAACTCTGAACTATCTTTCTGAAGGGTTATTTCTTTAATAAACCTGCCATTTTTGTGATTGAATTGGAGCATTTCTTTTTTTAAAGTTTATTTTAATGTTTATTTATGTATTTATTTTTAAAATTTTTTATAGTTTACTTATTTTTGAGACAGAGCATGAGCAGGGGAGAAGCAGAGAGAGAGGAAGACACAGAATCTGAAACAGGCTCCAGGCTCTTAACTGGCCGCACAGAACCTGATGTGGGGCTCAAACCCATAAACTGCAAGATCATGACCTGAGCCGAAGTCAGATGCTTAACCGACTGAGCCACCAGGCACCCCTGTTTGTTTATTTTTGAGAGAGAGAGAGAGAGGCAGAAACAAAGGGGGACAGGAGGATCTGAAGTGGGCTGTGTGCTAACAGTAGAGAAGCCCGATGCAGGGCTCAAACTCGTGAACCACAAGATCATGCATGACCTGAATTGAAGTTGGAGGCTTAACTGACTGAGCTACCCAGCTGCCCCTGAATTGGAGCATTTATTTCATTGCTTTACATTGACTATAATCATTGATATATTTGATTATGTGATTATATATCTTTGATTACTACTTGATTTATATTTGCTCTGTGTGTTCTCTGTTCCTTTTTCCTCTCTATTTTGACCTCCTTTGTATTGATTAATTTTTACTAAAAAATTTGACCTTTAATCTCTATTCACTAAGAAGTTACACATTACTCTTCTTTTGGTGGTTGCCTTAGATATTATAACATGCAAGGGTTTTTTTGTTTTGTTGTGTTTTGTTCTTGTATAACATGCAGTTTTTAGCTTGCCAAAGTTTAATGTTAATGGCATTTTTACCTATTCCCAATACAATGGGAGGTTTCTGGAATAGTGTAAATCCATATACCTCCCTCCCAATTATATGCCATTGTGGTCTTATATTTAACCCCACAAATACTTAAAATAAGACATTTTTATTTTTGTTTTAGATCATAAATACACACTTGGATTTACTAATACCATTATTTTTATTATTCCTCATCCCTTTCTGCATCTCTGGCCTTCTACACTGACTCATTTTCTTTTTGCCAGAAGCAAAAAGAACTATTTTTTTATACTTATAGTATGAGCTTGCTGGTGATGATCTCTCATTTAATTTTCTTGTCTTGAAAATGCCTTTACTCCTACATCATTTCTAAAGTCATTTTTAGGGAACCTGGGTGGCTCAGTCAGTTGAGTGTCCGACTTCTGCTTGGGTCGTGATCTCTCAGTTCATGGGTTCAAGCCTCACATCAGGCTCTGTGCTGGCAGCTGATTCTGCATCTCCCTCTCTCTCTCTGCTTGTCCCCTGTTTGCACTCTGTCTGTCTCTCTCCCCCTCAAGATAAATAAACATTTAAAAAAATGTAAAGGTCATTTTCATTATTTGTAGATTTTACCAATTAGCTATGGCATTTGATTTCTTTCAGCAAATTGAAGGTGCCATTTCATTGCCTTCTAGCTTCCATTATGTCTATGGAAAAGCAAACTTATCATTTTAGTTGTTCATTTATAAGACGATCTGCCTTTTTTTTTTCTGGCTCCTTTGAAGATTTTCTCCTTTTCTTGGGTTTTTGCAATTTTACTCCAAAGTACCTAGGTGTACTTTCTTTTTCTTTCTTTTTGCAATCCTGTTTGGGGTTCATAGTGCTTCTTGAGTTGGTTGGCTGATGTCTGTACAAGAATTATTTTGTGTGTCACCATGATCCACATACTAACTTTGTTGTCATAGATTTGGTCAAAGCCCCAGTCCCACCCCGACCCCTGCCCTCTGAGGTAGCTACTCTCAGTCTTGGTCACACTTGGGCACAGTCTACCAGTATCTTGCCTCATGCACTCCCCGTGTATTTTTTTTTTAATGTTTATTTGTTTTTGAGAGAGAGAGAAACAGGCAGAGCATGGGGGAGGGGAGCAGAGAGAGAGAGGGAGACACAGAATTCAAAATAGGCTCCAGGCTCTTAGTTGTCAGCACAGAGCCCAACATGAGGCTTGAGATCATGACATGACTGGAAGTTGAATGCTTAACGGACCGAGCTACCCAGGTGCTCCATCCCTATGTATTTTTATCTCTTGCTTTGGTGCTTCCCAGTGGGACTGAGGCATGAGATACCATGTGCTCATGTGTCACTCACACATATACAGCCCTGAAGTTCAGGAATTATCACCTGAGTGGGGGACTTTATCCAATGCAAGAGAACTGGTGGATAATTTTCTCTCCCTTTCTCCTCCTAACCAGATTGTTGGATAACAGCTGCTCATATACTCTCTCAGAAGATTCCTTGTGGGACTAAATGATAAACTCGTCACAAGTTTATGGCCAGGCCAACAAAACAAATTCCCGTTTGCACTCTGATTTGTACCATTTCCTTCTTTGTCTCACTCCACTTTTATCTCCTGCTTCTATGGGATTAAACTCCCCCAGGCTAAAATTAACATATCAGGAGACTATAGATGCTGGCAAGGATGTGGAGAAATGGGCACCCTCCTACACTGTTAGTGGGAATGTAAATTGGTGCAGCCCCTCTGGAAAACAGTGTGGACGTTCCTCAAAAAATTAACAACAGAACTCCCCTATGACAATAACACTTGTAGGAATTCATCCAAGGGATACAGGAGTGCTGAATCATAGGGGTACATGTACCCCAATGTTCATAGCAGCACTCTCAACAATAGCCAAAACATGGAAAGAGCCTAAGTGTCCATCAACTGACGAATGGATCAAGAAGATGTGGTTTATCTATACAATAGAATACTCCATGGCAATGAGAAAGAATGAAATCTGGCCATATGTAGCAACATGGATGGAACTTGAGGGTGTTATGCTGAGTAAAATAAGTCAGGCAGAGAAGGACACATACCATATGTTTGCACATATAGGTGGATTAGGAGAAACTTAATGGAGGACCACGGGGAGAAAGAAGGGAAAAATAGTGGGGAGGGAGGGAGGCAAACCATGAGAGACTCTTAAATGCCGAGAACAAACTGAGGGTTGATGGGGGTGGGGGAGAGGGAAAGGGGGATGATGGGCATGGAGGAGGACACTTGTGGGGATGAGCACTGGTTGTTAAATGGAAACCAACTTGACAATAAACTATTTTTTAAAAAAACCTCCCCCAGTGAAGTGTTACAAATTAGCATTTGCCTCAGTCCCTGTTTTCTAAGTGATCTGGGCTATGTCAATGTCTTTAACGAGTTTAGAAACTTCTCAGCTATAATTCCTTCAAATTCCTCTTTTGACCCAATTCCTTTTTCTTTTTCTTCTGGAAATGTATGTTAGACTTTTTTCCCATCAAGTCCTCTGGGTTTCTTATCCTCTCTTCTATAATTTTTATTTGTCTCTTTTTGCTTCATTCTGCCTATTCTGTTTTATCTTATAGTATTTCTCTCTTCAGCTGTGTCAAATCTGATGTTAAACCCACCCACTGAATTCTTCCTTCTCCCCCTCCTTCTTTCTTTCCTTTCTCCCTTCCTTCCTTCCTCCCTTCCTTCCTTTCTGTCTTTTTCTGTCTTTCTGTCTTTCTTTCTCATTAAGTAGGATAGGCTTCATACCCAGTGTAGAGCCCAACCTGGGTCTTGAACTCATGGCCCTGAGATCAAGATCTGAGAGTCGGACAATTAACCAACTGAGCCACACAGGCACCCCTCTAGCCACTGAATTCTTAATTTCAGTTATTGTATTATTTTCAGTTCTAAAATTTCTACATACTTTCTTTAAAAAATCTATGTTGGGGTGCCTGGGTGGCTCAGTCACCTAAGCATCCAATTCTTAATCTTAGCTCAGGTCGTGATCTCATGGTTTGTGGATTTGAGCCCCACATCAGGCTCTGTGCTGACAGTGGGTTCTGCTTGGGATTCTCCTTGTCCCTCTATCAGCGGCCCCCCCGCCCCCACTCTTTCTCTCTCTAAATAAATAAATAAATAAAAATCTTCTATGTCATTTCTGTGTAGTTTTCAGTTTTCTGCTTAATTTTCTATCTTAAATTTTATTTACTTGCTTATAGTAAGCATATCTGTATCAGTTGGTTCCAATATCCAGAACCTCTACAGATCTAATTTTATTGCTTATGATTTCTGATTGTCCTCTTTCATGCTGTCTTATCTTTTGATGGGCCTGGTTATCTATGAATGTATGCTGGACATTTTATTTGAGCACGTCCTAGGATGTTATCTTTCCCCAGAAAAGATTTTCATTTGTTTTGATTGTCTATGAGCATTATATCTTGGATTATCTTAACCAATTTCAGAGACTAAGATTTCCATGGGCCACCTAGATAACAGGAGCTGGATTGTGGTTTGAGTAGGGGGCTGTTATGCTTTGGTTTTCCTTTACTCCTAGGGTATCATCCTCTAGTGTACTATCCCAAACTTTTGTCCCCCTCTTAAATCAAAACTGTCAAAAAAGACCACTCAGTCTTTAAGCTGAGCAATGGCCCAAAGAGAAATAACGCCACTTGCCAAGATCCCTATCTTGTGTTGATTTTGGTCTAGCAATTCTTCCCCACCTTGTTAGCTTTCTGATGTCTTTAAGTAGCTGCTTTCTATGTTTTATCCACCTTTTCTGATCATCATCAGTGAAAGTATTGGTTGAACAGAAGAATTCTATGTGTGGCCAGAGATGCACTGAGCATCTTCACTTCTGGACTAAAATCAATATATGTTTTTAAATGTTTATTTGTTTATTTTTGAGAGAGAGGACAAGTGAGGGAAGGGCAGAGAGAGGCAGGTACAGAATATGAATCAGGATCCAGGATCTGAGTTGTCAGCACAGAACTAAACATCAGGCTTGAACCCACAAACCATGAGATCATGACCTGAGCCGAAGTCAGATGCTTTACAGACTGAGCCACACAGGTGCCCCTGAAATCAGTATTTTTAATTAGTGTTTATAACTTGGAGCAAGTACTTGAGTTGATAGAGCAACAGCTTATCAATCTATATACATATATAACATATATGTGCTATTTTTAATACTTCATGAATAATAAAATGGTAAAAATATGTGTTTTATGATAATAGGGTACTCAGACTTCTTAATTTCTAAGACCTTAAAAAACTTCCATTTTAATTTAAATGTTAAGAGTATACATAAAGTTGGAAATTTTGATTTTTGCCAAGTACATTAAAAATAATAAACTGGTGCCTGGGGGGCTCAATCGGTTAAGTGTCTGACTTTGGTTCAGGTTGTGATCTCACAGTCCGTGAGTTTGAGTCCTGCATCAGGCTTTGTGGTAACAGCTCAGAGCCTGGAGCCTGCTTTGGATTCTGTCTCCCTCTCTCTCTCTGTCTCTCCCTCACTTGCACTCGGTCTCTCTCTTTCTCAAAAATAAACATTAAAAAAATAAAATAAAATAAAATAAAAATTAATATCAACCATCATCATTTCACAAAAGAATCAGCATTTTAATGCCAAAAAATCAGTCAAGACATAACTTCATAAAAAATTATCCTTCAAAACTGGATAAATTGCTGTTATGTAAAGCTCACTACCTTGTTATTTTTCTCCTTTCATACACGTCAGTGAAAATTTGATTATCTGGAAGAAGGAATGTACAGACTAGCATTTTGGAGAAATGGCTTCATATTATTTAGTTTATTTTCTACAGTGACATTTAAAAGATAAAATAAAATCTAAATATAAAACTTATTATTGAATAAAATGCATGTAGGTATCCAGTGACTATATCTCTAAATTACCAATCTTACACTAAATTAAGACAGATTCTCAAATCCTGTGTCAGCAGAGTCAAGCTTGCAGTGATCCTCTTCTGTGTTGGTAAAGAACTCTGACAAGTGTTTATAACTTAAGGATACAGAGACATTCCTAAAAACAGTGGCCACATTGCATCTCCAAGCCACCATTATGCCCAGAGCTATGATTTATCAAGCATGAAGAGTAACACATAAAACTGTGCTTATCTGCTGCTGATGACATGATTGTCTACACAGAAAATCCTAAAGGATATATAAAAATGCTCCTAAAACTTAAGTTCAACAAGGTCATAGGATATAAGATAAATATACAAAAATCAATTGTGTTTCTATAGCCTAGCAGCAAACATGTAGACACCAAAATTTAAAATGTGGTATTATTTACAATTGCTCAAAAAAAGGGAGAAATGTGTAGGTGTCAATCTAACAACAATGTACAGGACTTGTATGCTGAAAACAGCATATACTAATAAAAGAAATCAGAGAATATCTTAATAAATTGAGAGACAAACTTTGTTCATGGTTTGGAAGAGTCAGCATAGTAAATATGCTAATTCCTCCCAAATGGATATATAGCTTTAATACGATTTCTATCAAGAGCCCAGCAACAATTGTTTGTAGATATAGTCAAATCATCCTAAAATGTGTATGGAAAGGTAAAGGAACTAGACTAGCTAAAACAATTTTGGGGAAAAAAAAGGAGTAAAATGGGAGGGCTCAGTCTACTTGGTTTCACGACTTATTGTACAGGTACAGTAATAAGGACTGTGATATTGAGAAGGAATAGACACAAAGATCAGTGGAAAAAAACATAGAACTCAGTAACAGACCCACAAACATAGATCCTCAACTGATCTTTGACAAAAGTGCAAAGCAATTCAATGGAGGAAGAGTTGCTTTATTGATAAATGGTTCCAGAGCAATCGGATACCCATTGGCAAAAAAATGGACCTTGATTCACATCATACACAAAAATGAACTTAGGTGGATTACAGACTTAAATATAAAATGTAAAAGTATAAGAATTTTAGAAAAAAGAATGGCAGAAAATCTTTGGGATCTATGGCTAGGCCAAGAGTTCTCAGACAACACTAAAAGCATGATCCAAAAAAGGAAAAATCCATAAATCACACTTGACCAAAATTAAAACCTTTTGCTCTGTGAAAGACCCCAATAAAAGGGTGAAAAAGCAAGCTACACATTGGGAGAAAATGCTTGTGAACCACAAAACTGACAAAAGCATAGAATATATAAACAACTCTCAAAACTCAACAGTAAAAGAACAAACAGTCCAAATATAATATGGGTAAAAGGAAAGAAGAGACAGTGAACTAAAGAAGATACACAGATGGTAAATAAGTATTTGAGATGTTCAACATCATTACCCATTAGGGAAATGAAAATTAAAACCACAAGGAGATATCACCACACACCTATGAGAATGGTTAAAATAAAAAGATTGCAATGACACCAAATGCAATTGAGGATGCAGAGAAATTGAAGGATCCATATATTACTGGTGCAAATGTAATACGGTACAGCTGCTCTGTGAAGCTGGAAGTTTCTTAAAATGCAAGATGCAACTTGCCTACAACTTTGCATTTGCACTCTTGGGCATTTGTTCCATAGAAATGAAATTTTATGTTCACAACATAGACTTGTATGAGAATACTTATAGTAGCTTCATTCATAAGAGCCCAAACTAAAAACCACCCAGAGGCTCTTCAGCAGGTGAATGGTTAAACAGATTATGGTACATCTACACCATAGGCTACTACTCAGCAATAAAAGGGAATGAAATATTGATACACATATTAACCTGGATTACCCTCCAAAGAATTGAGCTGAATGAAAAAAGCCAGTCTAAAAAGGTTACGTACTGTAATGGCTCCATTTGCGTAACATCCATGAAATGACAAAATTATAGAAAGGGGGAAGAGAGTAGTGGTTGATTGTTGCTAAGGACAGAGCAGGGCTGGGGGCTGGGAGGAGTTGACGTGACTAAATAGTGCTGCATGGTGATAGACCATTGTCTATCAATGTCAACATCCTGGTCAATATCCAAAAATAATAAAATTTTTATTCAAACACACACAACACATAATTTATCTTCTCTGCTCTTCAAAATGTGAACTTCTTTAGCAAATTTCCTGGTGACCTGAGATTCTTCATTAATTACCTCAATTTACCGATATTCCAAGGTCTCAGTCAGACTGTGTAATCTAAATTGACATTAAATCATTAAATCCCTGTTGATATTAGGAAGGCATCAGAAAATAAAACCTCCCAGGGTAGTGTAACTGAAGAGTCTCTTCAGGTCCATGTCATCTTCAGTAACATTAGAAACTTACAGGAGCCAATTATATAACAATTGTTTTAAAAATTCAGTTTAATGAAATCCTTTTCCTTCTATATATAATTAATGGATGGTGTAAAGAATAAGGATAACAAATTTAGGAGGTTACAGTTCATTAAACTTTTTTCCAAGAAACAAACTCAATTTGGCACAAATGACAAAGTCCATGTTTGCACTTAATTTTTGTACTGTGATATTAGTCAATGAGAAGACACTCAGCTATCCTTTAACACCAGTTCACAAAATAAGGTTAATTTGTTCAAGGATTTTTCAGTATTAGAAGTATTAAGTAAACTTAGCTAAAGCTTAAAGCAGAATTCTTCAAATCAATTTTACGGTCTCATATTAAAGCCCTCTAAATCTTAGTAAAAGATCTTAGTACAGAAGAGTTCCTTAAAGATTTCTTACAATTACTAATTGTTGGCTCAATGCCAACAGAGTCAATATGCATCTCTTATTTTATAATTCATATGCAAGGATCCTGAAGAATACCTTAATAAACCAAAGTTATATTTTCATTTGCTAAAGATATTTACCTTTAAGTAATGGTCTCCTAACTCAGTTGAATAATTGATTTTCACTTGGAATAAAGGATCTTCTCCAGTAGAAAACCATTAAAAGATTTAGTTCCCTAAAGACTGATCTCTTTAATGTATTTTAAAGTATTTGTGCGAGTTATACAGTATATCATATTGCTTGGCAGTCTCATGAAGTTCACACTTTTATTTCTTCCATCCTGGGAAGTTTTTCTCAAAGAGCATATAGCATAGTTCATACAAAGCATTAAAGATTATACTTCTTTTCTTTTTCTTTCTATTCCCCCCTTCCCACCCTTGGAAATCTTTGACACTTCTTATTTTAGATTAAAGTACTCAATAGTGTCTAGAAATCAATCAAAATAGAAGCGCCATTGAATTTGGGACTTTATAATATTATTTACTATTCCCTGTGGAAGTGGGCCATCCTCTCTTGTTCAAAGCACATGTCTTTTACCAGAGGTGGCATAGAAATGCCAGCTTTGGAGGAACAGACCCCTTACCCAAGTGGGGCAAAACATTTATGCACAAAGTAGAAGCATCCTATCAAAATCTGCAAGGTGATATGAAAAATGTGTGACAGCGGGGGTGCCTGAGTGACTCAGTTGGTTAAGCGTGTGACTCAGGCTCAGTCATGATCTTGCAGTTTGTGTGTTTGAGCCCTGCTTTGGACTCTGTGCTGACAGCTCAGAGCCTGGAGCCTGCTTTGGATTCTGTGTCTCCCTCTCTCTCTGCCCCTTCCCCGCTCACCCTCTCCCTCTCTCTCAAAAATAAATAAATATTAGAAAATTAAAAATGTTTAAAAATGGTGTGGATATGGCAGATACCTGAACATTCAGATGGATGCCCAGATAGCATTTAACAGCTGCACATCAATGCTGATCCTTGTCCAGTTAAAGATCTCTGACTCTGGGAATTTAAGAAACAGTAGAAGCTGTTTCTTCCTATTTCATTATACACTTGAAGAGAGAAAACAAATTTACAAAATCTACAAAATTTACAAAAAAGAGACAGGTCTTGTTTTTTTATTCATTTTGAGAGAGAGAGAACACGTGGAGGAGGTGCAGAGAGAGACACACAGAATCCGAAGCAGGCTCCAGGCTCTGAGCTGTCAGCACAGAGCCCCACATAGGGCTCAAACCCACAAAACACAAGGTCATGACCTGAGCCAAAGCCTTATGCTTAACCAACTGAGCCATCCAGGGGCCCCAAGAGAGCCAGGTATTAATGCAAAGATTTCAAAACTCCACAGCAAAGCCTTGCTACTAGCACTCAGAGCTTTCCCCCACAGCTTGACTTGACTCATCTTTGTATTTCTATGAAATGCATTTATTTTCTCTGAGAGTAAAAAACATAGTTGCTTGGGTAGAGTTTAGGAAGGAAAAGGCTTTGTGCCAATGTGCCATTTCACCTGCAGATGAGATTTTAAGAAGCATGAGAGAAGGCATTCACATGGATGTTGTGAGCTTCCCACAAACTGGGTTTTCTCTCTTCCTCCAGGTGGCAGCAGCTCCTATTACTGAAGAAAGGTCAGTTTGTCAGCTCTGGGTTTGTGTCTAATTGTCTCTCTATGATACACACCCCAGTTCACCAAGACCAGAAGCAAACAACTCCTCCAGACTCAAATCTTACTCAAATCTCAAAGAAAGACTCACCTAAATTCTAACCTGAAAAACTTGCAAACCTAGAAAATAGCTTCCCAAATAGCTGTAATCACTCGTGGTTGTCTGACCTGATGTGGCAGGAATGGCTCACTATTCACAGCTAATGCATTTCCCCTTCCTAATGGCACAGTTAGACTACATTTCCCAGCTTCCTCTCAGTGAGATGTGATTATGTGACTGAATTTAGCTGATGGCTTATGGTTGGAAGTGACTTTTCTCTTTTTATTATTATTATTTTTAAAATATAATTTATTGTCAAATTGCTTTCCATACAATACCCAGTGCTCATCCCAACAAGTGCCCTCCTCCATGTCCATCTGGGTGGAAGTGACTTTAAAGAAACAAGCGTGTGCCTTCTGTCTCCTTTTTCCTGTTCCACTATGTGGTTTCAGACAACGAAACCCTAAACTAGAGCTACAGATGGAATCTGGGCTCCTGAGTCACCTCCTAGAGAACAGACACTGGACTCCACTGATCATGAGTGAGAAATCTAGTTCTTTTGTGTTTGAGCCACTGTATTTCTTGGTTTCTTTGTTATAGTAGCTTAGTCTACCCTAACACTGTGCTTGATAAAATTACTCTGCCATTAATGTTAAAATTGACATTTCTGGATTTTCTGTCTGCATATATAAATGTAATCAATATGGATATCTACTGGATATTTTAAATCTTGAACAAACTCAAACATTGACTTAAATCTCTCTTATAAAGTAATGTTTACAAAATATTGGGGCGCTTGGGTGGCTTAGTCAGTTAAGCGTCTGACTTTCGCTTAGGTCATGATCTTGTGGTTCGTGGGTTCGAACCCCTGAATCAATTAATTAATACTTGTTTCCAAGAAATACATATTTGTTTCAAAAAAATTATAAAACATGTTTTTTGCATTGGATGCTCTCAGTTTTATGAGTAGTTACCAAATGTTGTCAAAGAAGATTCTAGAACATAAGTTTTTTATTGAAAGAAAAAAACATTCATACATTTATTCTAGGGCATAGTATAGAACCCTACCTCTCAATTTGCTTATAATCTAAAACCAAATAAATAAGATATACGCACAAATAATTTTAGCACATTAATTGATGGTAAGGCTCTAAAGATTAGTTTGGAAATTATTAAATGTGAAAACAGTCAATACCAAGAAAGTATGTTTCTGACTGGCTCATGGTTGTCCCAGAAACGCAAAAGCTAATAACTACAATAAAACATTCACTACAGAACAGAGATGAAATCATTTCTACGTTTAGTTTTGGAGATAGAAAGACAGAAATTTAAAAAATAATGTACAGATGTTTCCCGTGCTCAAAAACTTCAAATACTACTAACATGAATAGCTATTTTAAGACCCGTGGGAAAAAAAAGACAAGGCAAAACCACCAGCCTTGAAAGTAATTAGGGAAATTTTAGAAAGACTGTGAAAGTATTATAAAAAAGTTGAAGCTAACATTGTTGTAGCAGAAGAACGACCATTCTTCCTTTCAGTGGGCTCAGTGTCTTAGAGGCATGCATTTGATTCTACTCCATTAGCCATAATCCTGCAAGTGCTCTAAAACTGATTAAATCTGGTTTTACTAACCATTCAAATTCAGATCACTCTATCTAGGTTCTAGACTGTGGTCTAATAGGTGCAACTGTTCAATAACAAGTGCAGGCTGAGTAATATTTCCAAAAGCTACAGGTGGAGAGCATGAAATCCTAAAGGCAGAATAAAATGTCACTCTAGGGGCACCTGCGGGCTCAGTCAGTTGAGTGTCCAACTCTGCCTCAAGTCATGACCTCATGGTTGGTGGGTTTGAGCCCCATGTCCGGCTCTGTGCTGACAGCTGGGGACCTGGAAACTTTTTCAGATTCTGTGTCTCCCTCTCTCTCCCCCCCTCCCCCACTCACACTGTTTTTCTCTCTCTCCTCAAAAAAATACACATAAAAAAATAAAAAATTTCACTCTTGACTTTGGTAAAGCTATTAAACCATGAAATGCATATTGTACCTTTTTATGACAAATGTGATAATTATGGCAGGATTTCATTGTCAACAAAACAGTTTCTAAATTTTTAATGATCATTGCATAGCTTATGTCTTCCCCCTCTACTATGTTAGAGGATTCCCCCTCTACTATGTGAGAGCATGCATATGTGTACAATATTACTGCTAACTAAGATCCCTGGAGGCCTTCCAAAGTCATGCCCAGTGCACGTGATCTTAATTTCAGGGAACAGAGGAATGTTTTTTTCTCAACCAAGAGGACCTTTTCTTCTTTGTTGTGTATGCTAGATTTACTTACCAAATGAGTAACAGCTATCTGCAAATTGAACAAAATAAGAATAAATGACAAATAGATATTAATGAAATACATTTTTAGCATTTTTATTTTCCCAATGCTATGCAGTGGAGGTCTAGTATACCTCATGAATTTAAATTGCATGAATTCAACTACATGTGCTTGACAAAAAAGAAAACTGATTATAAATATATATGTGTATGATATTTTTTCTGTGTATTAAGGACGTTTAAAGAGAATTTTGACAATTTTTGTCTTTTAGATTAGAACCTAACTTCCAGGGGCCTGAGTGGCTCAGGGTTATGTCCAACTCTTGATTTTGACTCAGGTCATGATCTTATGGTTCATGGGATTGAGCCCCACATCAGGCTCTGTTGACAACATGGAGGCTGCTTGGGATTCTCTTTCTCCCTTTCTCTCTACCCCTCCCCAGTTCATGCATTTTTTTCTCTCTCAAAATAAATAAATAAACATTAAAAAAAGAACCTAACTTCCCTGTATGAAATCATTCTATGGCATCCAATTTTTAAAAATACCATTACCTGGGTGGCTCAGTTATGCCTCTGACTTTGGTTCAGGTCATGATCTTGAGGTTTGTGTGTTTGGGTCCTGTGTCAGACTCTGTGCTGACAGCTCAGACCCTGGAGCCTGCTTCAGATTCTGTGTCTCCCTTTCTCTCTGTTCCTCCCCTGCGTGTGCATGCTCTCTCTCTTTCTTTTAAAACTAAAATAAACTTTAAAAAATACCATTACTGAAAGAAAATGAATCTTGGCAGCTTTCTGTAAGGTATAAGCTACTTTGATAATATTTTAAAGTGTGTATGTGATAACTATTTTTAGCTTTACTGTCTTTACAATGTAATTTATTTTATTTTTAAAATTTTTATTGAGATATAGTTGACATACAACATTATGTTAGTTTCATGTGTACAACACAATGATTTGATATTTGTATATATTATTAAATGATTACCAAGATAATTCTAGTTTATCACCTGTCACTGTCATAGTTATTTTCCTTGTGAGAGTTTTTAAGCTTTACTCTCTTAGAAACTTTAAAATATAGACTACAGTATTATTAACTATAGTTGCCATACTGTACATTACATTATCTTGACTTATTTATTTTATAGCTGCAAGTTTGTACCTTTTGACACCTTCCACCCATTCTCCTCCATCCCATCTCATTAGCAACCACCAATCTGTCCTCTGTATCTAAAATCTTGGGTGTTCCCTCCCTCCCCCAGTTTCCATATAAGT
Organism: Proteles cristata cristata; assembly: GCA_017311185.1. Taxonomy (NCBI): domain Eukaryota; kingdom Metazoa; phylum Chordata; class Mammalia; order Carnivora; family Hyaenidae; genus Proteles; species Proteles cristata. The sequence continues at coordinate 613,292 of JAESUZ010001312.1, read as the reverse complement.
GATGTCAAATGGTATTTGTCCCTCTCTGTCTGACTTATTTCATTTAGCATAATGCCCTCAAGGTTCACCCATGTTGGGGTGCCTGGGTGACTCATTCAATTGAGCGTCCACATTTGGATTTCAACTCAGGTCATATCTCAGGGGTGTGGGATTAGGCCCTGTGTCAGGCTCTTCACTGAGCATGGAGCTCTCTCTCTCCCCCACTTGTGCTCTCTCTCTCTAAAAAAAAAAAGGTTGACCCATGTTGTTGCAAATGGTAAGATTTCATGGATTTTGATGGCCAAATAATATTCTATTGTATGTATAGACTACATTTCTTTATCCATTCATTTGTTGATGGACACTTGAGTTGTTTCCACACCTTGGCTATTGTGAACATGGGCTTGCGTTTTCTGTTTCATTGGATGAATACCCACAAGTGTAATTGCTGAATCCTATGGTATTTTAATTTCTGAAGGACTCTCCATACTGTTTTCTGGTGGCTGTTTCTATTTATATTCCTACCAACAGTACATGAGGCTTCGCTTCTCTCTACATCCTTGCTGACACTTTATCTTCAGTAAGTCTAAAATCACATTATTAAAGTCTTTAAGCTGTCACAAAGATTAACCATTCATTCACCTAAAACACTCTGGGCTTGTTTCAGCTACCTGATCCATATTCCCCCAACTTCTGTTGCTTAGAGAACTTCCCAGCCAACTTGCTGTTCTCAGTTTTCAATTAACTGATTGATTTTATTTTATTTTGCTTTATTCTTTTTAAAAATTTTTATTGTTTATTTTTGAGAGACAGAGAGAGAGAGAGTCAGAGAGAAAGGGAGACACAGAATCTGAAGCAGGCTCCAGGCTCCGAGCTGTCAGCATGGAGCCTAATGCAGGGCTTGAACTCACAAACTGCAAGATCATGACCTGAGTTGAAGTTGGATGCTTAACCAACTGAGCTACCCAGGTGCCCCTAACTGCTTGATTTTATGATGTATTTAGCTTTTAAGATACTTTTCCCATTCTATCACCAGTCTATTTTAAACCAATATGTTCTCTTTTTTTAAACCAATTATTTTCAATTCAAGAAGTAATCACCCAATGGTTTCCTGTGAATTACTCTACTTGGGGAAAAGAGAGGAGATAATTACAAATATTTGTCTTTATAGTAAATAAGTGTGATGCATGAAATACATGGAGTACATGCTAAAATGAGTTAAAATTTTTTTAATGTTTATTCATTTTTGAGAGAGAGACACAGAGTGTGAGTGGGGGAGGAGCAGAGAGACAGGGAGACACAGAATCTGAAGCAGGCTCCAGGCTCTAAGCTGTCAGCACAGAGCCAGATGCAGGGCTCGAACCCACAAACAATGAGATCATGACCAGAGCTGAAGTTGGACACTTAACCAAGTGAGCCACCCAAGTAAGAGAAGAGTCTGTATTTCTAAAAAGCATCCTATCTGTCTACTCCCATTTGACAAGAGGGAGAGTTTTCTGGGATATCCTTACCCAAATTTCCTTGTATTGTCCTAAAGCCCCAACATGCGTCATATGCTTAATTTTTCCTCCTTGGGAAATAAAATGATAGAAATGACATGATTGTCATTTATTGTTTTCAAATATATCTGACATCATCAGCTTTTTCAGAGTTCGCATAAGAAATCTTTTGCCAAAATTTGTACAAACTTGCTATTTCTGTTCAAACACTGCCAACAAATTCTTCCTTACTGAACTCAAATGATAAAAAGGACCTGTGGTTAAATGTCCTATCTTGAAATCATTTTTGCTCTTAGATTAGAAAGGGCTTATAATATTTCCCCTCTTTTTTTTCAAGCAGAATTAGGGTCTGAGCAAAACCTTTTGTATCCTACCCACCCCCAAGTTTGTTGGGGATGGAAGTCCAAATTTGCTCTAACATACTATAAAAGCTCTCATAACCAGAGCACTAAAGCTAATTTTGTAATATATAAATTATGCCCAGTGCTATTTTAAATACAAAAAAATAAATACAGTAAAGCCTTGGTTCATGAGCAAAATTTGTTCCAGAAACATGCTTGTAATCCAAAGCACTAGTCTACCAAAGCCAACTTTCCCATAATAAATAATAGAAACTCAGATGATTTGTTCCACAACCCAAAAATATTCATATAACAATCATTATAATACTGCACTATAATACAAAATAATAAAGAAAATACAAAATGTAAAGAAAAATAAACAAATTAACCTGTACTTACCTTTGAAAACGTTCGTGGCTGGTGCGAAGGAGACGAGAGAAAAGGGTTCTTGTGTAGGATGAGTTTCATTATCGCTAACGGATGTTGACTGCGCTACAGTATTAATAAGCTCTTGTCATATGCTCTGCTGAATGCAACCGGCAATAAGGCAGCAGAGGAAAGGGTCTCTATCTGCAGGCAGCCTGACCTGAATGAGGCAAAGCATTCCTAAGCTTACTCTTGTATGGAAAAGCAAAGACTGCCCATAGGTGCTTTGAAGTGACAAAAAATACACCAGTGCCAGTTGTGGACACCTTCCAATGTTCTGAAAACTCACTGATTAATGCCAAACACCGTGGCCTGAGACAGAGCATCAGAGCATGGAGACAATCACCCACAATTCTTCAGAGACAGAGAGAGAGAACCATTGGCTCAATTGTCATGTGATGTTTGGCATCATGTACTCCTTGTACTGCAAGACATCACTCGTTTGTCAAGTTAAAATATATCAGCAATGCCTGCTCGTCTTTCAGAACACTTGCAGAACAAGTTACTCACAATCCAAGATTTTACTGTGTGTCTATAGATGTATATATAATATATATATATTTAATACATATATATATATATAATTTTTTAATATATATTTTTTGCTGATCTATAGGATTCTTGGTTCTGAAATTCATATCCTGGATAAGCAACATCAGTTTGGTGAGAGAAAAAACACTTCAATGAAGTAAGCCACAGAAAGGGGATTCAAACTAGGTAAAGCCACATGTAGGCCAAGATTTTTTCAAACCTTCTTCCTCATGCTGAAGCTTCTAGCTCTTAGACAATAATACATGTTTCACTCGCCAGACACCCAAGCATATCTCTCCCCTCTTGGTCCTAAGAATCTCTTATTCTGTTTAAGTGCCAACAATGTGAGGTGAAGAATGAACATGGCTGGCAGGCTCACAACCACCAAACTGTGTTGACCTTTCTTTAATCCAATATGTTGCTCTTCTCTTAACTTACAAGAAATGACATATTTGCTTTCTAGACATTAGTGAGATGCCTTACGAGACATATTCCCAGAAGGCCAGAGAAACTGGCTTCTAATCCATATGGAATAATCCACAGGTGAATTTCTTCCAGGTAGACCACAACGTATCTAGAATATAATCTTTTATTTTTACATACTGTCTTTACATATGTTACGTAATTGGATTCTTCAGAGTAGACCAAAGAGAAAATCTGGGCTGCAAGGCTCAGTTACAAATGTGGGATGGTAGTATGCTTACCACTGGTGGTCCATGACCTATGTCTTCTGAGACCAGAACCCACTGTGGGTCCCTGATGAATCTATGAGTTGAGCTTGTGTTCAATGAAGGCCTGGTCCTGGGCAGTGCCTATGCTCACTGTATATATGGCACCAGGCTAAATACCCTAAGAACTAGGAAAAAGAAAAAGAAAACATGGTAACACACGATGCATCTATGGTAAGGAGACACCAGAGTCTAGAGTAAGAGCTCTGGGAGTCACTAGCTGGGCTTGAATCCCAGCTAAGCCACCACCACCTGTGTGACCTGAGGGGCGGTCTAAATTGTAAATGTTGTTTTCTCAAATTCTTCAAAAGGAAGAAAGGAAGAACCTGCCTGCCAGGAAGGGAGGTCTTGGGTCTCAGCATCCATTCAGGTCAGGCTTTGGTGACTGCTTGGAAAGTGCTGCCGTCTGGAGGGCGATGCTGAAAGCCTGGGCAGCCCTAGCGAAGATGCAGCTGGCTCGAAGCCTCGCAGGGAAGCAGAGAGGGTCCCGGGGGCAGCGGGCCGCTCCCTCGCAGCGTTAGGAGCCCCCCAGCGCTCGTCTTTTTTGGGGGAAGGGCTGGCGACACACACCGAGGCGCCGAGGGGCACGACAACCACCGCACTCCCCTACAGTCCCCACGCAGTGGCCTTGCGGGTTGTGTACACGTGCCAATGGGCGCACCTGCGAAGGGCTGCGCGCAGCCTACACACCGCCACCTGCGACCGGAAGTCCAAGGTGCTGGAGCCTAAGGGCGGGGCTCCCTTTGCCCAGTGCTGTGGCCTCTTGCCAAGCTGCGCACGCGCGCCCTTCTTTGTGACGTGTCCCAGGGATGCATCACTAGGGCGAGGCTGGGCCCTTCAGGCTCAGTGCCTGTTTGACCTCGAGAGGAGTCAGAAGTTCCGAAGGGGCTCTCCAGCTTTTCGACTCCAATTTCACGATCCTTTGGCGCACAACCAGCTCAATATGCGCAGTCTCCTTGGAAGTTTGAACGTTTCCTACTCCGCCGCCGCCGTCCCCTGCCTGGCAGTGATCGGCCCCTGGTCCCCCCTGATCCCCAACCACCACCTGTCAGGGGCCACCCCGCTGCTTCTTCACCTGCTCTGGACCTTGGGCGCAGGCTATTCCACCCGGATCATAGGTCTTTACCAGCTAGCTTTCATGTGGAGCCGAGGAGACGAAACCCCATCACGCAGGCTGCATGTGCCTCTCTGGGCATCCTCCCCGTGGTGAACTGGAGTAACTCTCCGAAAAAACCTGTGCTGTCTTCTCGTAATTCGATGATGTTTGCGCACTCAAGAGCCATCAGAGGCCCTCCACCGGGGCTCAAATTAACTCTCCAGCATTTGCCATCTGAGACAGGAGAAGGGGCTGCAGAGCAGGTCCCATCCACATACCTCCCACTTTTGTGCCCAAATTGGATGGAGGAGAGGGCCCAAAAAGAACCTGTATGGAGGAATCCGTAGACACCAAAGGGCAGGATGATGGGAACAGAGCCCCCCATAGCTGCGGGGATGCACAGATAAGATCTAGTCACCTGGAGACCAGAGGACTTCTCAGCTCCCAGCAGTGCAGCCCTGCACCTATGGACCTCTATCCTAATCGTCCTGAAGACAATTTGAGGAAAAACACCCACAAGGCTCTGATTAATTCCTCTCCTGAAGGCCATGTAGCCATCCCCTTGCATGGCCCTGCCAGAGATGTCGTACCTCATACAAATGCAGCGGTGCTTTCTGACCCGGCCCCACGCTGCCCCTCACTGCGGGAGACACCAACAAAGGAAGTGTCAGGTGAAAACCAACAGTCTTCCTAGAGCACATCAGACCTATCCAGGAAGGAGATACGGGGTGGTAAGCCTTCAGGTGTGACATGAACAAAGGAAGTGTACTATGAAAAGCATCAGGCTGTTGGCAGTAAAGAGAAACAGGCTAAGGAGCCTTCAGGCATGTCATCAGGGAGCTCCTTTCCCCCTGTGTCTCCCAGCAGTGGGCCCTGCAAACGGAAGAGATCCATGCCACCACCTCTGCCACTGCCACCACCACAGCCACAGTTGTGGGGCCGCGGTGAGTTGACCCCACCTCCTAAGCTGCCTTGCATAGCTCTGGACAAAAACCTGGACACCTGGGATAAGATCTTGGAGGACAGAAGAGAGATCAGCGCATACTGCTTGGACACTCTGCCTGCCCCTGCTTTCTCCATACCGGCAGCAGAGACTGCTAACTGTCTGCCTTCGGGCTTTAACACTGTGCAAGTCCCTATTGCTACAGCAGACTTGGCTGACCAATCTTCCAGGCCCCCAGTCCCATCTGTTCCTCCATCTTTACCACCAAGTGTTGCTGTTTCCACGAGCTTGCCCCTGGGGGGTTCTGGTGTCACCTCCACTCCAGTAGGCAAGCCCCCTGCCAACTGCCACTCACCTGACAGCGAAGCCATGGACACTCCATCTCCATCTCAGGCTTCCATCATCTATTCCTCCCCTGTGTCCAGGGACAACCATGTGCCACTTTACATAGTGCTTCCTGGTTCTGAAGAAGACACCACCTGGTAACAGTACTGTTGTGGCCCAGGTAGCATTTGGACACAATGCTGGTTCCAGCCTAAATCCAGGCACTGGGAGCCAACCATCAAAAATCCAGGTGGTGGAGTAGTAGGAGAGGGCCATGCTGTTCCCAGAGATGGAGACACAACTGTTCCTGGTACCTGTAAACCTACCTAGGACCCATCTATACAAAGTAAACCTTACCCATGTGAATGAGCCACCACTCTGGACAAGAGAGGTGTGTCAGGGGACATGGCAGTCTCCTTCTCAAATCCAAGCAGCAGGAGGCCAACCGTCAAAAACCCGGGTGGTGGAGTAGTGGGAGAGGGCCATGCTGTTCCCAGAGATGGAGACTCAGCTGTTCCTGGTACCTGTAAGCACTACCGGGACCCATGTACACAAAGACAAATTGCTCCATGTGGAAGAGCCACTATCTTGGAGAAGACACATGTGTCAAGAGACGTGTGTGTGCACCCAGCACAGAGCCCTTGCAGCTTGCCAGGCCACACTGCCTCAGTCACAGTTGCAAGTGGCAGCACCAACTCTGTGCTTGGACCCACTTGTACTTCCACGTTCCTTCCCAGTAATGGCGGTCCACCTGCCCAGTGGACAGTCAGTAAGCATGGAGGGGACAAGGTCATTCTCATGATGGCAGAACCTGGTATTCTTGCTTCATAGCAGAATAATTGCAGAGGACCCAAGGAAGATGCAGCAAGTGCTGTAGCAGATGTAGACACTATCATATCTACAATGGCAGGTCTCTATGTCATGGACTCATCTACATAAAGTAAACTAGACCCATGTGAACGAGTCACTACTCTGGGGAAAAAAGGTGTGTCAGAAGACATGGCAGTCTCCTCTTCAAATCCAAGCAGCAGGGGGCCAACCGTCAACAACTCAGGTGGTGGAGGAGTGGGCGAGGGTCATGCTGTTTCCAGAAATGGAGACTCAGCTGTTCCTGGTATCTGTAAGTGCTACCATGACCCATCTACACAAAAACAAATTGCTCCATGTGAAAGAGCCACTATGTTGGATAAGACACGCGTGTCAAGAGATGTGTGTGTTGACTCAACACAGAGCCCCTGCTGCTTGCCGGGCCACACTGCCTCAGTCGCAGTTGCAAGTGGCAGCACCAACTCTGTGCTTGGACCCACTTGTACTTCCACGTTCCTTCCCAGTAACGACGGTCCACCTGCCCAGCAGACAGTAAGCTCAGAGGGGACAAGGTCATTCTCACGATGGTAGGTCCTGATACTCTTGCTTCCCAGCAGAATAATTGCAGAGGACCCTAGGCAGATGCAGCAAGTGTGGTAGCAGATATAGACACTATCACATCTGTGATGGCAGGGCTCTGTGTCAGCTCCCCCGCTAAGAACACTGGGAGCTCACTTACCTCTAACACCGGTGCTGCTCTGGGGAAGAGCTCCACGCCTGCTATGACTGGGTACACTTACAGTCCCTCATCCGCACACAGTGCATGTGCTCTCCCTAAGCACAGTGCTAGTTGTCGACGGGGGATGGCACCATGAAAGTTTAAACAGATCTAGCGCTCACCCTAGTCAGGTACTCCTCTGGAGGAGCAAGCACTGTGTTTATCCTGGTCAACTGTGCCCGTGCTCTGGGCATGACTAGAGCACCTTCATCACCTGCCTAGGGCTTCATCAGAGCCACCAAACAATTCCTATCTCTTGTCACCAATAAGGACCAAGTATTCCTCTGCAAATTGTATATAACTGGAAAGACTTTGTTGCACCAGAAAGGGACCCAACCCCTTTAAGTGAAACTTAACCTGATCTCTTCATACAGAAAGTGTGTACATTGTATGCATATGTGTATTTTTGTGTTGTTCTGTGCATGTGTGTGTTTTGGAGGGCGAGGGTCACATGAGCCCCAGTTTAGAACTACTCCAGAACGACAACAGATTCAAGAAGTTCCAATTGTGGAAAATAGAAGACAGCTGCATAAATTATCAACTGTGCCATCCCTGGCATGACCGTGAACTCGGCTGACCCAAGCTCCTGGCCTGTTTTCTCTGGTCTTGGAACTGGCAGGACACCCCTGCTATCTGTAGTGGTCTCCCCAACCCATTTGCCTTGATGGGTTTTTATCATTCCCACATTGTGTACTTCTACATGTATGTGTATAAAACTTTGTTATTATTAATCTGCCTTCCCTTATGTGTCTTTTGGCTCAGCAGTAGAGAAAGAATGAACCTGTGTGAATGGTGATGGGTTGAGCCAGACCATGGATACAGAATTTTCCATGTCACAGTGACAGGGATGTGGAGGTGGCTACATGTTCTACCTGCATGCGCTGCCTTCTGCAATCTGCCTTTGGGATGACAGTCCAGGAGGAAGTAAGGTACAACAGAAGAAGAGATGAGATGACTCACCCTTGCCTCTTCCCTCTGTGTTTTGCTCTTCTCTCCCCCCGCTCTGACCTTACTAGGGGCTACATAACCCATGATGTGTTGAAGGAAACCACTCAATGATTTTTTTTAAAGAAATGTTTAAATGTTTTCTTGTATGTCTTCATGTTTAATTTAGGCTTAGGCCAGTCATTCTTACACATTCCCTTATTACCCAGGGAGGATAGATGTGAGCCTGGTCGAACGAAGGGAGAAAGAGCAACTATCTGCTCTGTAATTGCTGGAAATTTCAGTTTTTTTGAACTTATTGTGCTTCAATGCAGTGGAAGAGGTCCTCTTCAGTAACTGGCCCGGCTCTGATCTAAATCACTAACGTATCAAATCACACAGGTTACAGTTGTGCCCAGTTATGGTTGACCCTAGACTTTTTTTTGCTGGGTCTCCAATAGACTTAAAAAAGGCAAAATTTTGACAATGTGAAGCCTACATTCTAGGTGCAGGGGAGCAGAAATACAAACATGCAAATTATCTTAATATGTTAGCCAGTGACTAATGTTTTGGAGAATAAAGCAGCATATGGAGCATTGAGATTATAGGCAGAATCGCAGTGTTCAATTTAAACGGTGGACAGGATAAGCCTCACTAGGAAGGTGGGATGTGAACAGGCTACAGGGAGGTGAATGAAACAAAAGTCTGAGGGAAGAGCATTCCAAATAGTGGGAATAATCACTGCAAAAGCTCAGAGGAAAGGTACCTGGTATCCTTAAGGAGCAATTATAAACTAATATGCCTCAAATAGAGTCAGCAAAGGGAGATAAGACAGGAGGACAGAGAAGATGTGGGTTGAATTCCCTGCACCATTTATTGGTTGCACAATGACAAACAGCAGAGCCATCTTTCAAGTGTCTCAGTGAATTCAATGGTTTTTCCATGGCCTTTTACCTTGCAAGATTTGGGGAAGACTAATGTAAAATAAGGTAAGGAAGTAATTTAAATTATTGTTGTTTAGTTCTATAAATAAGGATAGATAGATGATAGGTAGATACATACATGCATACATACATACTTACATACATGGATGGAGATAGGAGATATCTATATCTACACTTACTGACTTCCTTAGGCAATAATGCTTTAGTCGCCTTCACCAGGCAATTCAAATAGGAAATCCCATTTTAACAGGAGCATAAAAGTTCCCACTTTTATGAAGTACACCCGTGAAAAACTACAATAAGTGAGCCTAAAAATGCATGGCATTGCTCCTGTTCTATGACTGCAGACAATTGCCTGCCCTTTGTAGTTGGAGCTGCCTCTCAGAATCAGGGTTGAAATCCAGTTTGCTTCTAATAGTCGTGCACCCTCTCTTAGCCACACCTGGTAATATTACCAGAGACAACTTTTAAACATTTGTACTTGCTGATTTTTTTAAAGCCTTCAAGCTAAAGATATAACCTGATAAGACAAACATTTAGCAAATAAGTGGTAGATGTAAAGAAGGTTTTGAATTTCATGTTTGTTTAAATATTTACTTTTGAGAGAGCACGATTTGGGATGGGCTGAGAGACAGGGACACAGAGGATCTGAAGCTGGCTCTGAGCTGACAGCAGAGAGCCTGATGCGGAGCTTGAACTCAAACCGTGAGATCATAACCTGAACCAAAGTTGGACACTCAACTGGCTGAGCCACCCAAGTGCCACTTGAATTTCATGTTCTGAAGCACTTACACAATAGAAGGAATTTCTATTTTTTTTTAAATTTGTTTTAATGTTTATTTGGGGGGGAGGTGCAGAGAGAGAGGGTAACACAGAATCTGAAGAAGACTCCAGGCTCTGAGCCATCAGCATAGAGCCCAACATGGGTGTCGAACCCATGAACCGCGAGATCATGACCTTAGCTGAAGCTGGATGCTTTATCTAAGAGCGAGCCAACCTGGCGTCCCCTAGAAGCAATTTCTAAATAAACAGAAATATTTTAGTGGTATGAAAATAATACATAAGATAATAGCAACTTGAATCATACTGAAATTTAGCCCTTTTCTCCTGAGTTCCCCTCTCCAGAAACCGTTTTTTGTTACTTTGATGTCATCCCCTTAATTCTGAACATCATGCTTATCTTGGTGCATCATGACATACTTATTTTAAACAATATTTTTACCACTCTACCATGATGGGGGAAGACAAAACTCCCCTCTTCCTGTTTTCCGTCCCTCTTCCTCTCCAATACATCATATTTAATTAATTTGGCTGCTTCTCTCTTGTAACTTCATGTAACTTTGCTGACTCTATTGGTGAGGGAAGTGGTAGCAGAGGGCTGAAAGCCCTGGTCCTGGAGATGGGCTGCTTGAATTAGAATCCTTGTTCTGCAGCTTTTATTAGCTCTGTACCCTGCGAAATGTCCACATCATACCTGTGCCCATTGTTTTCTCATCCATAAACCAGGGGAAAAGATTCCTCTCTACCTCATGGGGTTGCTTGTGATAATGCAACTAAGAATGCATTTGTAGCCTTTAGTGTCTACGACACAGGAGAGCTCAAGAAACGTTACCTATTATTATTTATATCTTGTGTTATTAACTTTCACCTTAATCTCATGATTCTCTCGGTGCATGAGCCTGTGCTCTGTAGCCCCTCTGCCTTTCCTTTCCCCTCGTACAAATCACCTTCTGTGAATACATGCTTGCTTTTATTTGTACTGTTAGCATTTACATTTTGCCATACAGTTGTAGCAAAGTGTTGTGTGTTTTCTCCACAGGTTCACTGTAGGTTGAAAACCAATCAACTGTATTGAGAAAGTATCGCTTAGTCCTGGGGGAAATAGTGTGATCGGATTGTATTTCCTACTCTGCCAGTATAGCGCACCTTCTTGTCTTTAACATCAGGTGCTCAAAATCATGCTACATTTTAGTTTGGTTGATGCTTCTCATATATTTTAAATTATTTTTCCTAACATTTGACCTATTTCCCTCTTTTAATCCTTGCACTATTTGCACATTAAACATGTTTTATTTCCAACTTGATATTCTTTTATTTACTTGGCTGGGTCTCTTCTTTTTCTAGAATGCTTGCACCTCTCCTCCTCAGTTTGGAAGCTATAACACTGAGAGATAGGATCCAAGAAGAAAGGGGGCCAGAGGGACTCCTCTGACGGCTTTTAGGCTAGACCAGAAATGTTCACTAATCACTAAGTATGAAAAATCATCATCCTAATTTTGCAGCTTTGTAGGAGAAACAGGAATATGGACTTCAGCCTGTGCTCCAGAAAGTCCCCGTTCTACGTTGTACCAAACACTGGACTAGGCCTTAAGTGAGAGCTCACCAAAGGCCCCAAACATTTTATAAGATTAAAAATTTTATGGGGCGCCTGGGTGGCTTAGTCGGTTAAGCGTCCGACTTTCGCTCAGGTCATGATCTCGCGCTTTGTGGGTTCAAGTCCCGCATCGGGCTCTGTGCTGACTGCCAGCTCAGAGCCTGGAGCCTGTTTCAGTCTGTGACTCCCTCTCTCTCTGACTCTCCCCTGCTCACGCTGTCTCTCTCTCTCTCCTAGAAATAAATAAAAATATTTTAAAAAATTTTTGTTTAGCATTTTGGGCTCAAACTCTTAGCAATAAGCAGGACACTTTCCCTACATCTATTTCTCAAGAACCAAAAGGTAGCTTGTGACAATTTTCAGTAGTTCACACTCCCAGATGCATGTCTTTCTTGTGCTAAATACGTTCATTTTAGAGATCTAGAAACTACTTGACTGTGAGAAGCTTGCTCAGGCCCAATGACTTTGTTGTTGTTGTTGTTGTTGTTGTTGTTGTTTTAGTTCAGAAAGATGGGTTGAATGAAGAGTAACGAAAACAAAAAGTAGAAAGGAAAATAATAATGTGACTTAAGTGAGGAGAAGGAATCTTTCCCCTCTAAGGACTAGGGAAAGCATGGGGTTGTAGAGGAGTAGAGAGATCTTCCTAGCTGGTGTCTAGGCATTTTTACCAGGATGAACACAGACAAAAATGCTAACCATTGGGGGTCAGTGGGTGGCTCAGTTGGTTAAGCTTCCAACTTTAGCTCAGGTCATGGTCTCAGAGTTTGTGGGTTTGAGCCCCACCATAGGTTCTGCGCTGACAGCTCAGAGCCTGGAGCCTGCTTTGGGTTCTGTGTCTCCCTCTCTCTCCTCCCTCCCCCACTCTCACTCTCTCTGTCTCTCAAAAATAACTAAAATAGTAAAATATATATATATTAAAAAAATGGTGACCATTGTACTGGTTTCAATGATCCCTTAAACCAAACGTCAGTTTCAAAACAGGACATAAATTTTATATCATCCCTACTGTGTGTTAGACACATTACTAAGTGTATTTCCAGTTACACATTTTTTTTGGTTTATTTATTTTGAGAGTGGGGTGGTACAAATAGGGAGACAGAGAATCCCAAGCAGACCCTATGCTGTCAGCACGGAGTCCAGTTCAGGGCTTGAACTCATGAACCACCAGTCACACATTTTATCTGGAGTAACAGTTCTGTGAGGTATGAGTTGCCTATGGCTGCTATAACAGGTCGCCACAAACTTGGTGGCTTAAAGCACATTTATTCTCTTATAATTCTCAAAGTCAGAGGTCCAAAACCATTTTTGCTAGGCTGTAATCAGGAGTTGGCAGGGCTATGCTCCCTTTAGAAGCTCCATTCCTTACCTTTTCTAGCTTCTGGTGGCTGCTACCATTCCTTGCTTTTGGCCACATTAACCTAATCCCTGTTTCATGAACACATTCTCTTTAATTGTAGTAAAATCTCCTTCCACCTTTCTCGTAGAACACTTGGGATTACTTTTCGGGCTCATCGGATAATCCAAAATAATATCTCCATCTTAAGATCCTTAACACTTCCATCTACAAGATCCCTTTTGCCCTTTAAGGTGACATTCTGAGGTTCTGGATATTAGGACATGGACATTTGGGGCAAGGGTATTATTTTTCTATGATGCAGGAAAAACAGTTAGGGAAGTAGTTTGTCCCAAGGCTTTTTATGTTTCAGAGTGGCAACTGAAATTCTGGCATGCTCAGGCACCTGGGTTGCTTGGTCTGTTAAGTATCTGACTTCAGCTCAGTCATGACCTTGCAGTCTATGGGTTTGAGCCCCGTGTTGGGCTCTTTGCTGACAGCTCAGAGCCTGGAGTCTGCTTTGGATTTTGTGTCTCCCTTTCTCTTTGCCTCTCCCCTGCTCATGCTTTCTCTCTCTCTCTCTCTGTCAAAAATAAGATAACACCCTGAGAAGGAGGGCTTAACCACTACCCTGACTCACTGAATCTCTCTTTCTTACATGGAATCTAGAAACCTGAATGTACTCTCTAAAAAAAGGCTATTCTGGCATGAATTTCAGATAGCAAGAAGAAAATCTCAAGAGGTTTAGAAGTTTAGTTCAGAAAAGCAACCAGAAATTCAGATGATTACCTGACACTGGAAGGACTTGCTTGATATGAAAAGAGAGCTGTAATCTCAGAAGATTGGATGATTTTGTAAGAATTTTCAATCTTTCCTGCTATTAACTAGCAATCACATGAGAATGGCCTCCCTTAGATATAGGAGTGCTGATGCATAGGAGCACATGTACCCCAGTGTTCATAGCAGCACTCTCAACAATAGCCAAAACTGGAAAGAGCCTAAGTGTCCATCAACAGACAAATGGATCAAGAAGATGTGGTATTTCTATACGACGGAATACTACATGGCAATGAGAAAGAATGAAATCTGGCCATGTGTAGCAACATGGATGGACCTTGAGGGTGTTATGCTGAGTGAAATAAGTCAGGCAGAGAAGGACACATACCATATATTTGCACATATAGGAGGATTAGGAGGAACTTAATGGAGGACTGTGGGGGAGGAGAAGGGGGGAAATAGTAGAGGATAGGGAGAGAGGCAAACCATGAGAGACTCTTGAATGCTGAGAACAAACTGAGGACTGATGGGTGTGGGGGGAGGGGGGATGATGGGCATGTAGGAGGGCACTTGTGAGGATGAGCACTGGGTGTTATATGAAAACCAAGTTGACAATAAACTATTTGTAAAAAAAAAAAAAAAGAAATTAATAAACCTGACAAAGAAGAAATACGAAAAAGAAAAAAGAATAGCCTCCCTTAAATACACTGATAATATGTGTCACAGGGGCGCCTGGGTGGCTTAGTCGGTTGAGCGTCCGACTTTCGCTTAGGTCATGATCTCGCGGTTCGTGGGTTCGAGCCCCGCGTCGGGCTCTGTGCTGACTGCCAGCTCAGAGCCTGGAGCCTGCTTCAGTCTGTGACTCCGTCTCTCTCTGACGCTCCCCTGCTCACGCTGTCTCTCTCTCTCTCTCTCTTAGAAATAAATAAAAATATTTTTTTAAAAAATCTGTGTCACAGCTTAATATTCAATGGCCTATATTTTGGCTAAATGAGCTTCTGAAAAAAAAAAGAAAAAGGAAACTTGGGGGTTTAGGTTCCATCTACTTTGAAGCCTCTGGTTAAATAATCTGCCTCTGCTGTGCTCTGTCTTATCATCTGCAAAATGGAGGCAGCTCGAAAACCACAGTCACAGTAACAATGTACAGTTTTATTCACACAGTTGTCTTCATTTGTTTAGAGTACCAGCAACATTTAAACTATTACTCAAACAGTACACATGCTATTTTAAATTATCTAGGACAAAACTCTGTCAAAAAAAAGAAAAGGAAAGGGGTCCATAATAACTATAATATTCCCAAGGGGACACAATTACTTTATGGAAGGTGTGGGATCAGAACCCTGATATCATCGATCCCACTCCATTGTTCTTTAATTGAGTTTTGAATGATACAGAGAAATAAAACTCCTGTGTTATATGTAACCAGTGCAGGACTTGGCAAGATTGGAATTTGAGCACTGCATATTAAGAAGAATCTGGAAAATTCTTATTTTTCTTTTTTCAAAAAAAATTTTTTCTAACAGTTATTCATTTTTGAGAGAGACAGAACACAAGTTGGGGAGGGCAGAGAAGGAGGGAGGCATAGAATCCAAAGCAGGCTCCAGGCTTTGAGCCGTCAGAACAGAACAGAAACCGACATGGGGCTTGAACCCACAGACCGTGAGATCATGACCTGAGCCAAAGTCAGATGCATAACCAACTGAGCAACCCGGGTGCCCCGAATCTGGAAAATTCTTAAAACTAAGTCCTATATATATTTTATACAGAGAAAACAGTGGTACCTGACGATGATTGTACAGGAAGAGCAAAAGGAATAGTTGAAGGTGGGGATGCGCTGCAGTTTCAAAAAGGAGAGGTGAGTTCCTGTTTCCCGGCACTTTGGAGGTTCCACCCCACAAGGCAATATTAAAGTAAACATTCGAATTAGGTCATGTTTAATTCTGCACGTTCATGTAAGCCAACAAAATATCCAAGGTAACATCTACGTTGTCATTTAGTTTCTATCTTGAGTTTTCATTTCTAAAAGTCTTTCCAAACACAAAACAGAGGTTGAATAAAAATTTATGGGAGGCGGCAGAGATAAAATAAGCCCATGTCACTTACCAAGAAAGTTAAGATCCAAACAAATTCTTCACAGCTGAAAATGTCCAAACGATTTTCATTTTTATAGCAAGGCTTCTGGAAAAATCATGCTGAAGGACTCCTAATTACCCAAATGTCCTTATCTGTTTCAATACATAGCACTATATATTATGGGACTTCTCAGGGGCAGAGAAACACATCCTGGCTAAACATCTTCATGCCTGTAATTCAGATAAGATGGTCTCAAACCAACCTGAAGATGTTAGAGCCCACTTTTTCCATTACTAATATTAATAGAGGACAAAACTTCATATGCTTTTGCTTGTACAACCTAAGTCAATTCTTCATTAAAATGGATGGCCCAGAAAGAAGTCTGTAGTGTAGGCATCATTGGATCCTGAAAGTACTTTTGTGGGTTTCATTCATTTCATGGGTTTCTAGGGAGGATCTACTCAAAAACTCTTGAGTCTAGTTTGACTTTTACAATGCAATTTTCATGTAACCTTGAGCAAAGTGAACTCATCATCATAAAGGGAGGATATTAATACTTTCTATCTCTACTTTGAGGGGCTCTTGTAAAGTATCAAATAAGGTGATAGAGGTGTATATGAATGCACATATTTTCATTGATAGTTGTACATGCTTGAAAATAACTCTACAGAACGCACTATAAAAATCTTGATAATACTTATCTCCAAACTAGTTCCCAGTTCTCCCATTAAAACTACGTAAATTAAGAAACACCTGGGGAGGCAAGATGGCAGGCAAGTAGGGAATTCCGTACTTTTCGCCATCTGCATCTCTCAAAGAAAGAAGGCCTGAAGCCATACGACACTGGTCTGGGAGGAAAAGAGACAGTCTCGTAGGTGTGTGAATGCGAACTGGGGAAGATAAAAATGAGCTGGGACCTGGAGACATGGAGAAGAGGGAGCCCCCTCCACAGAGAGCCACAGAGAGAGAAGGGGAAGAGAAAGAGTGGCTGACCCTGCTCATAGAACTGTCTGTGGAGAAAAGAAAAATCTCCCCCCTGGAGATGGATCCTATCATCCCATCTCTAAATGCAGGGCTTTCAGAGAGAGATCCTATCTCTAGCTGTGGCATTTTCTTTGGGTTGGACGCCCCTGTGTCAGGTGGCGCCGGGAGAAACTGCTCCCCTACTCTGCCTACTGGATTCCCAGCTAGGAAGTAGCCTGGCCTTGGGATTACATTTTAGACAGTATCAGTAAAGCGCACGGACTAAGATCTGGAAATGAGGGGGCTTGGGACATAAAACACGGCGCACCTTGGCTATGCCCGAGGAACAGGGATATCAGACCCAAAAGAGTATTTGCAAAGCTTGGTTCGAGAAAGGACTGGGGTGCCACCAGTTTTTTCCTCACAACCACCAAGGCAGGGCCTCTGGGAGCTGCCAGTGGCACCCGCAGTGGAGGCGAGACCTACCTACACGAAGCCATGCCCATCTGCGCTGGAGAGCTGCTTTTTTTGTTGTTTTTGTTTTTGTTTTACTGGAGCCCGGGGCAAGACCCACATTGATGCATTGCCGTGATTAACTCTAAATCAATTCTGGCTATCCCCTCAGCTGGATGGGGTACTCTGGGCATTGGTTTGCTTAAACAATCACATTTAATCCATTCTCTTGATGCATATTCTACACTTCCAACATTACCTTCCTTTCTGTCTGGAATAATCAGAATATATAGTTTCTTTGGGTAACATTATCTTCATTTTTTTCTCCTCGCCTCCCACCATATTCTCCTCTTTCTCTCTCTGAATTAAGCCTTTCAGTCTCTCTGCCTGGTCAATGCTCAATTTCGCTTTCTCCTCACCCCTGTCATTTCTCTCTTTGTATATGCTCTTCCATCAGCACTGCCTCCACCCTGCTCTTCATTTGTAGCTGGAATTTCTGGTTTTATTCTTTTAGCCTGTCCTTTCTCTTTTGTTGTTGTTGTTGTTGTTTTACACTTTCGGTTTGCTTGTTTGTTTGATTTGTCTGTGTGTTTGTGTGCTTTTGTTCCTTGTATGTTTGTCTGTCTGTTTTCCTTTCCAGGGCTACCTCAAGAAACAAGCCAAAGTACACATGGTGGAGAGTCCCAAACATCACTACAAGTAGGGAAATAAAATAACCAAAGGCACAATAAGTGAGACCAAGGGATATTGTTAAAAGAACACTTCCTGAATGGACAGGCCATGGACAGTCAATGAGCCTCCTTTAATATAGCAGAAGTCACAGGTGCAGAGCCCATAACAAGCTTTTAAAATTGATGAGAGACAGAAAGCTAGCCAAAATGACAAAATGGAAGAAAACGGAATGCTCAAAACAGATATAAGCAACATAACTGACCAAGAATTTAATACAATAGTCATAAAACTAATCGCTGGGCTTGAAAAAGGCATGGAAGACACCAGAGAAGCTATTGCTCCAGATTATGGACCTTAAATATAGTTATGATGAATTGAAAAATGTAATAAATGAGGTGCATAATAAAATGGAGGTGTCAACTGCATGGATTGAAGAGGCAGAGAGGAGAATACATGAATTAGAAGACACAATGATAGAAAAAGAGGAAGCAGACAAAAAAGAGAGATCAATTGATCTAGGAGCATGAAAGGAGAATTCAAGAACTGAGTGATGCAATAAAAGGGAACAATATCAGTATCATAGAAATTCCAGAATAAGAGAGAGGGAAAAAGAGCTGAAGGGGTACTTGAACAAATTGTAGCTGAGAACTTCCCCAATCTGGGGAAGGAAACATTTTGCCATTGCTTTCTTTCCTAAATATGAAGTTTTAGATATAAGATACAAAATAAAACTTATTCCGACTGTTCATTTATTTTATGGATACTTTGTGAAACTGTTTCAATCAGTTCTTAAGATTCTAGTTCAGAACCTCAGAGAGAAAAATTGCTGCTATGTGAAAATATTACATAAATCTCTCTGACAGCATAGCGTGTTAGCTTTTTGTTTTCTCTAGGTTCTGTTCAGGAACATTCTTTGTTGGAAGGAGCCACTGTGCATTACCTGATTGCTGGCACCCTGCACAGAAACATTCAAGAACCAAGGGTATGGTTTTACAGAATCATGGCTATGACCCTAGAGTCAGAAGGCAGTTTTTCCACAATTAATCTGAAGAGAAACAATGAAGCAAAAGCTATTTGATTGATTTCCACACTCTGGCTCAAGGTCTTAATGTCTGCTGAAGCTTCCTAGAAAAATACAAATTCTAGGTGAAACAGGACTGTTTTCAATGAACAAAAATGCTGGGAGGTTGTTTAAATTGTTTGAAAACTCCACTTGATTCTTGGCTTTTGGAGTCAAGCGCTGGGTCTTGCCTTCTGTTCTATGCTCCACGGCACCTAGCAACCATTTTCCAAATCACATGTGTGCCGCATTGTGGAAGCAAATTACAAATTCTTTTTCATTTAATTTAGCTGTTGGAGTGGAACCAAGAAAGAGTAGAGGAGCCTGAGCCAACAGTTGGAAAAAACTGTTTGTTAACCTATGGTACCTCCTTTATTCTTCAAACAGATTCTCTGATACAGTGGCCTGCAAACCCCTTTGTGATGACGGCATAAAAAGCACAAACTGCCCCTCTCATTTTCATTTTAAGGAGAGGGGAATGTGCGTCTTTAAAAATCATACCTCACTTGAGATTAGGTCCATCAAGACATCTCATGGTGCTTTTTCCTCTGGAAACCCCTTATATGAAGCAATCATGGATCAATGAAGACTTATGTAAACTGTGGTGTCCTAGACAAATGCAAGGCTTAGCAAAATTACTTTAATTACCAAAGTAATTTACCTAAAACTACTTAGCGAAGTTGTTAAAATTAATAATACACTGGAAGGACAAAACATTACATTTAAAAAATAGGTTGCCTATAGGGAGGGAGAGAAAGGGGGAGACAGAAAGATGTTAGATTTTTTCAAAGGTATTTTGTTTGGATATTGGATTTTGGAACCATGTTTATATTTCACATGATCATAACATAAAGTCAGGTGTAAAATTAAAATATAATCAAATGAACTTAAAAGTAGATCCAGTTGATGACATAAGTACACAGGGAGGCATTATTCCAAATATCTTTAAAATATTATAATTTGATTCCATATACCTAAAGGTATATGCCCAAAAGATTAAGAACTGTAAAAATAATCCTCAACTGTTTTCAGTAATCATATTGTGGGAGGTCCTGGTAGACATGGGTGGAGTCTGCCTAATTCTGCACCACCCCACCCCCACCTTTCTTATGTTGTATCCTATCTCTGTCTCAGTGTCTCTTTCCCGAAAACCCAACCTGTGACAGAGGTAGTATTTTGTTATTATTTTGATACCTTTATATATGTGGTTTGAGATAAAACAAATGGGTAATCAAGTCCAGTTTGTTTAAAATCAGAATTTGTGGAGTAGGAGAAAGAAGTTTCAGTGGAAGATCAAGGCTTACATAAAACTCTGTAGATTTGGATTTTAACTCAAGGTTATTAAGTTATTAATGTGAACACATGATATACTTTATCTTTAAAGTATGTATTTTTTATCAGTCAGCTTTTGCTGCTTAACAAACTATCCCAACATTTAATGACTTCAAACAAGAAACATCATTTCTCATGATTCTGTGAATAAGTTGGGAACAAGTTGGGTGGGTCTTCTGGTTTGGGTTGGCTAGTTTGGGGAGTGATTGTGTAGGACAGCATAATTCACCTGTCTGTGGCCTCATCTGGGATGGGCAGGAAGGTGGGGGACCTCTCTCCATGTGGTTTTCTATTCTCCAGGAAGTTAACTCGGGCTTGTTCCCAGCAGTATAGTTCCCAGAACTAGCCTTCATTGTCCACATTTTTTTAATGTTTATTTTTAATTTATTTTCAGAAAGAGATAGAGACATGGGGGAGGGGCAGAGAGAGAGGAGAGAGAGAGAAAGAGAGAGAGAATACCAAACAGACTCCATGCTGACAGCACAAAGCCTGACTTCGGGTTTGAACACATGAACTGCAAGATCATGACTTGAGCCCAAACCAAGAGTCAGGCATTTAACCGACTGAGACACCCAGGTGTTCCCCCTTGTTTTTAAAATTTATTTATTGGAGCGCCTGGGTGGGTTAGTCGATTAAGCGTCTGACTTTCGCTTAGGTCATGATCTCACGGTTCGTGGGTTCAAGCCCCGCGTCGGGCTCTGTGCTGACTGCCAGCTCGGAGCCTGGAGCCTGTTTCAGACTGTGACTCCCTCTCTCTCTGACCCTCTGTTCACACTCTCTCTCTCTGCTCTCTCTCTCCTAGAAATAAATAAAACAAAAAAAATTAAAAAAGAAATAAATAAAATAAAATTTATTTATTTATTTTGAGAGAGACAGAGAAAGAGAGAGAGCATGAGCATGTTTCTAGATATTTTCAAATGAGTTGGAATGAACACCAGAACTCATTGGAGAAATGGCTGATACCAGGTCTGGGCAAGCAAAGTAAAAGATAATGCTGGAGTATCTTATAATACCAGACAGTAAAAACCTATCAAGTCTAGTAGGGCTGTATCAAAGGGCCTTGGAATATGGAAACTACCTATGTGTCCATCGTTGACAGATGAATGGATAAAGAAGATATGATATATATGTCTACACACACACACACATTATTCAGCCATAAAAAGAATGAAACCTTGCCATTTGCAAAAACAGGGATGGGCCTTAAGGACATTATGCTAAGTGAATTAAGTCAGAGAAAGACAAATATCATATGATTTCACTCATGTGTGAAATCTAAGCTACTCAAGAACAAAAAACAAGCTCATAGATGCAGAGAACAAATTGGTGGGTGCCAGTGGCAGGGAGTGGGGAGTAGATAAAATGGGGGAAGGTTGTTGAAAGGTACAAACTTCCAGTTATAAAACATATAAATCATGAAGATGTAATGTAAAGTATGGTACTATAGTTAATAACATTGTATTGCATATTTGAAAGTTGCCATGAGAGTAAGTCTTAAAACTTACGACAAGAACATTCTATAATAACATACAGTGATGGATATTAACTAGATTTATTTGGTGACTATTTTGCAAGATATACAAATATTGAATCATTATGTTGTACACCTGGAACTAGTATAATGTATGTTAATTTTACTTCAATAAAAATACCTCATAATATAGGTGAGAATATGTAATACAATTATGAAACACTGCACTTAGCAAAAGAGCCAGGGAGGGAACATGGAACCAACTTGCTTTGACTTCTGCTGGCCAAAGACGAGAAACTTGAGCATCAATATGGATAATAACTGCAAGATATTAAATACTTCAAATATGTTTAAAATCCATGAGTTCATAATGACACTAAAGAAAAAATACCATTGGTTATCTTTTGGAGGATGTTAACTCATTTTTTTTTAATGTTTATTTTTATTTTTGAGAGGGGGGAAGGGCCAAGAGAGAGGGAGAGGATCTGAAGCAAGCTCTGTGCTGACAGCAGAGACCAAGTCACCCAGGTGCCCCAGCCTACTCATTATTCTAAAAACTGGTAAAGAATAAAGGATCAAACATTTATTTTATCTTTCCTACATTACCATAAGGTAATCTGGTAATTGATGATGTAAACCTTCTCTTTATGATGCATTACAGCCTTAAAATGAAGAATAATGATAGAAGTAGAGTATCTCCATTTTTCTACTCCTAACAAATTAATCAATCTAGCCAACCATCATTATCAGCGGCTAACACAAATACACATGCAAAGACAAGTAGACAGCTTTAGCTTCCTCATGGAAGAATGTAACACCACCTGTGAAATTGTCTTGCCTCCCCCTCACATTCTACCCTCAAATATCAAACCTGAATCTGGTCAACACTCTAAATCGAAGCTTCAGTGTAGAATTTAGAGGAATGTGTTAAATGACATCCTAGGGACAAAATGTAGACTTGTGAGAAGCAACTAACTTTTTTTTTTTTTAATGGTTTACTTTTTATTTTTGGGAGAGTGCAGGTGGAGGAGGGGCAGAGAGAGAGGGATACAGAGGATGCCAAGCAAGCTCCATGCTGACAGCAGCGAGCCCGATGTGGGGCTCCAGCTCATGAACTGTGAGATCATAGCCTGAACCGAAATTGGATGCTCAATCAACTGAGCCACCTATATGCCCCAAATCTTTTTTTTTCTCTTAACAAAAAGTTGCAAGCCATTTTAAAAACTATAGGAGGAATCTATAGATTGAGACCTAAGAAGTATCAAACAATTGCAATAAGTAAAATGAATGTGTCCCCTCAAACTTCGTATGTTGAACCCTAATTCCCAATATGATGGTATTTGGAGAATAGGATCTTTAGTAAGTGATTAGGTCTTGGGGATAGGGTGCTTGTGAATGGCATTAGTGCCCTTATAAAAAGATTCCAGAGAAATCCTTTCCCCCTTCCTCCATGTGAGGACACAGAAAGAAGATGACCACCTATAAATCAGAAAGTGGATCCTCATCAGACATAGAATCTGTTTTAATCAAGGACTTCCCAGCCTCCAGAGCTGTGAATAATATATACTTGTTTAGACTCTCTAGTCTATGGTATTTTTGTTATAGCAGCCCAAACAGACTAAGACGTATCTTACTTGGATTCTGATTCAAAAAACAAAGTATGAAATTTTTTTATGAGACAATCAGGGAACTGTGAAATCCGATTGTGTATTTGTTGGTATTTAGATGCTAACTCAGGTTAGTTTTTTAGGTGTGATAATGATATTATACTTATGTTTTAAAAGGTTTTCATTTTAGTGCTACATACTGAACTATGTATGTATGATGTCTGGGAGTTGCTTTAAATAATCTGGGTAGGGGTAATGGTTGGGATTATAATGGAAGAATCATTGCCCATGAGTTTTCAACTGTTGAAGCTGGGTGGTATAATGCTATATTATACAATGCCCTCTAGTTTTATGTATGCTTGAGAATTTCTGTAATAGTTAAAATTTGTATACATCAAGACAATGTTCAGGAAGATGAGGACAATAATTAGGTTCAAATGGAAACAATGAAGAAAAATATACCTACTACAAGGAGAAAAATAAATATGAAAATGAAATGTAGCAGCACGGAGACTTGATTTGAAGGTTTCTGTCATATTTGACTTCTTCCTTCTTTACTGTGATCTGTGTTCTTTAGTATCTCAAGGAAATCTTTTGTACTTGGGGTAGTTGACTACTCATGATCCATTCTCTTGCCTTTCTTTGTCTTGTTCCTGGAGGCTCCCTCTTGGGATTTTTTCGACACAGAGCTCGAACCCATGAACTGTGATATCATGACCTGAGCCTAAGTTGGATGCTTAAACGACTGAGCCATCCAGGTGCCCATGAATTCCACCATTTCCTGCCCCCTGGGGCACTGTGGTTTTGATAGTGGCAGCTTCCTTCCATGGCTTCAGCTCTCCCAGGATGGTTCCTTCTGCCCAGCTCTGTTCTTCCTAAGCTCAGATGATGCTATTTCATTTTCTTGTTTCTTTAGCCCTAGCATAGCAATGGATTCCCACTGCTGCAAGCTCTAGATGCTCCAATATATCTTGCTTGGACCTTGCTGCAAGGACCAATTGTCTCCTCATTAAATAGTCTATTCTTTAATACCTCCTCAGTTAAGACATCTGAGCCTGATTTCCTGCCAGTGTCTCCACTTTACTAACATTCTATTTTCATCATTAGAATTTTCTTCCTTTTGTATTTTACCCTGCTCAAAGGCAAAGGTAAAATTAAGTCAACAAATATTCATCAAGCACCTATGTGCCAGGCACTGTGCAAATATCTGCTTGTACAATAAGAAGGACATAGATAAGGTCTCTGCTTTCACGGGATACATAGTCTACTGGGCGGGGGCGGGGGGGGTGGGTAGGTAAGGCAACATAACAAGACCCATTAATTCGCAAATGATGGAAAAGCTGAACCCAAACTGGCTTACGGAAAAAGGGTGACATAAATCCAGAAATAGAGCTTGCTTCCTGTGAAGTTTTATCTAGCATCTGAAGCTAGGTCACCAAACCAGTTCTCTCACTGTGCTTCTGGTAATGCATTCTGTGCATTGTCTCCTCGCTGAAACAAGCTTGCTCCTAGCTGGCCAAAGTGTTGCAGCAGTTTTGGGGAAGAGCAAGTCCCAGAATATATCTCATTACGTCTCGTTGGCTGATTGGGGAACGCGATGCTCTGATTGGCCCACCGAAGCCTCCCAGCCATTGTGAGAACCCATACTGGGGTCTCTATTTGAAGCACCTAGACTGAGAATAGTAAAGGAGTCTTTCCCACAGGGAAAGAAGTACTTAAAACATTAGCTGTTCATGAGCAAAGACCAACAATGATGTACCTTGATCAGTAAATTAAAGATGATCTACTTTCTCTGCCCCTTCCCCACTTGGGCTTTGGTTCTCTCTCCCTCAAAAATAAACATTAAGAAAAATCGGAAGATGATCTGTATTGTTATGAGAGATGATTGAAGGGCTGCCAGTTTTCACAGAGAGCCTCCCTAGGTGTTAAACTCATGTTGACTTAAACTGCACCTCCACGGGTCAGTTCCCATGTGTGTGGACAGTACTCCACCTCCAATTCTGCCTCAAAGCTTTCCCGGTAACTTTGGCTACCAAGATTTTCCACATCAGGGGTGCCTGGGTGGCTCAATCGGTTAAATATTGCACTTTGGCTCAGGTTATGATCTAACCAATTGGGAGTTAGAGCCCCATGTTGGCCTCTGGGCTCTCAGTACAGACCCAGCTTCAGATCCACTGTCTCCTTCTTTCTCTGCCCCTCCCCGGCTCTGTCAAAAACAAATAAACATTAAAAAATGAAAAATACCCTCCCTAAATCCTTTTGTTGGTCTCTGCCTTAGAGATATTCCTCTGAAACCCAGTGGAGCCCAGAAGCCTGGAAAGAAGCTAGCCATAGAGGGAGCAAGAGGAAGACCATAGTTTGCAAAAAGGAGAGTAGAACTCTCTCCCATCAAGTAGGAAAAATAAATCATGTCAATTTCAGGTCCCGGGGAGAGCTATGAAAAGTAAAGAGGAGAGTGCATTTAATGAAGGTAAGACTGAATTGCCCTATAGTTTATTAATTAAGCACTCTTATAATTATCTGTATATTAATAACAATTTATAATGTTAATATATATAATGTGTGTAGTTATTAAAGTTGATTAGCCTTGCTCCACCTGTGCAATGCACTGCAAATTTTTTAAAAGCAGGGAGTGCTCCAAACTGATATCTCTAAATTAAATTAAACTCAGTAAATTTGTGTTGAGTGGATAGTATATCCAAAGCACTTTGCGAAGTGCTGTAAAACAAATTTTATTTGCTCAAGAGGCCCTAAGAGCCTAGTGGCAGCAACAGATATATATAAATGGCTAGGTTAAGACCTACCAAGGGAACTTCAGGATTATTGGTATAATCCTAGTACCCTGTGGCCACTTAGTAAAGGTCATATATTCATTCATCTTTTACTGAGGATATCCTTATGCCAGATCTGTATGATGGACTTTTTATTTTTATCATTATTATTCAGATGCAAAAAATATTAATGTGTCTCCAAAGGCCAACTCTTCTTACAACTGCCTGCAAATTCTCTACCTCTGCTATAAAACATCTTTCCTGGCTTTTTGAGCTTCCCCAAAGAAAACCAATTTGGTCTTTTTCACGACTTCCCATGCATTTTTCTCAGGGGATTTGGAACCTCTCCCTCTGGAAGATGCAAATGCTACTCTTACAGATTCACAGAATGTTAGTTCAGAAAGGGATCTAATGTTTTCCAGCATTTTTCATAGACATTGGGGTATATACTGTACACCAAGAAAAACGGATCGGGTGGTTTGTGACTGGAAGAAGCAGGCCCAGGACTCCAATAGACCTGTAGCTAGAGGTGATCCTCACACTGTTAACAACCTCACTGTGTGGCCATTGACCAGTCAGAATGCACACTGGACACCAGTATGACCATGTGGGGGCCACCAGATGACTGTCAGCTTGCCTGTAGAGCCATTCCTGGCCCGTTAGTATTACCTGGCACACACACTTGGAAATACTACCAGAGAGATTGTATAGTCCATCCTCTCCGTTTGTTAGTTTATTTTCCAGCCTCTCAGTTTTAGAAAAGAGAGAACCAAGGCCCAGAGAGGTGATGTGGCTTACCTGAGGGCACATATGGAATTGGAGTTTCTCCCAAGAGCTGCATTCAGAGATGACTCCCTTTCACCACTGTCAGGCCCTCTCACAGTGCCTTTAGTCCAGGGTCCCCAATTTCTTGTTCCTTTGTTTATGTCTAGTGGGGGCAACAGATACACATAAAAATACCTTTCCATTTTCCCATTCTCATTCCTTCCCTCTTGGTAAACTCCTACTCACCTTTTAAAACCCAGCTAGATTATTTACCTCCTTTGTCTAATCTTCCTTAGCCCCTATGAGCAATTAGTCATCCCCTCTTCTTTTACTCATTCTCTCTTCTTTTTACCAGTGATTTATTAAAACAAGAATCAGCTTCAATACAATAAAATTTACACACAATAAAATGAGCCAGTTCAATGAATTTTGACAAATGGATACATCTGTGTATCTACCACCACAGTCAGTATATATAACATTTCTGTCCCCCCAAAAAGTTTCCTCATGGCCAAAAGTTAATCTTTCTGCACCTCCTAAACCCCAGCCCTAGGCAATCTCTGATTTGTTTTTTGTCACTATAGATTTCTATTTTACAGAACTTTGTAAAAATGGAACTCAGCAATACATACTCTCCTGCCTCTGGCTTCTTTTGGTCAGGAAAATATTTTTGAGGCTTGTCTATGTTGCTCTTTGTATCAGTGGTTTGTTCCTTTCATAGATGAGTATAGATAGACCAAAATTTGTTTAACTGTTTATCTGATGATGAACATGTGGGGTTTTTCTGGTAAATTGACTACTGTGAAAAAAGCTGCTGTATATCCCCACAGTATTTTACATTGATTCACACTATTGTAGTTTTTATATTAATTGTAATTACAGATTAGATATAGTGGAAAGAGCACTAAAGCCAGAGTCAATCCTTGGTTTCTGGTTCTAAGGTAATATATGTAAATTTCTCAGCACAGTTTCAGCATACAAGTGCTTAATAAATAATAGCTCTTATGGCTGCTGTTTTTTTTTTTAGCTGTGTGACCATGAGTAAATTACTTAACATCTCTATGTCTCAGTTTCTTCATATGTAAATGAGAAACTTGCAGGGTCTTGCCACAATGCTGACTTGCACTGTGAGGAGTACCCAGCTATCATGTAAGGGATATTGGTAGGGAATGTTCTAGCTTAGAGGGTATAACTTGAGACTTGTTGAAGGGTAGGGGGAGATAGGGCCAGCCAATTCAGAGAGAGGGGAGTGTATGGAGGATGTGAAAGATGGACTAGACTGTAACTCAGTAGAGAGGCAGTGGAAGTGGTGGGGGGGCGTGGAGTGGGCACAGGGAACATTAGTAAAGTTCATGGCAGATTACATTCAGAAACACAGGATGTGGGACAGAACCTTTTTTTTTTCTTTTTCTTTTCTTTTCTTTTTTTTTTTTTGAGTTTCAGAGAGCATATCCAGGATGGGCTGAGATGCTGAAGCAAGTGAATTATGATGATTCTCCCAAAATAACTTTGCTTCAGAGCTAAGGATATCCAGTCAGGCTCAAGGTTGCACAGACCTTTTCCCACAGCTCTTTGCTAATTGAATTAAACCCTTCTTGGCAGTAAGGGAGACTTCCGAAGACTGACCGGAAGGATCAATTTTGCATATAGTATGATTCAGCTTTCCAGTTGCTTTCAGGCTGCACGCCTGCAGCTTAGATTCTTCTTTTAGCTGTTGCCTTTCATCATCCTGTAATGGTTAGCAGTACCTGATTGTATTCCATGCTGGCAGCTTCCCAGGTGTAATCTGTTGGCTGATACTCACGATTACTGCTGATTCCTAGAGGAAAGGGCTCTACACTGGGCTGGTATGTCTTCGTACACGTGTCAGTTTCAGTTGCGGTGCCAAAGGAAATTAAAGCACTGCAGTTAGAAGTGTTTCGTTTCCCAGAATCATGTATGTGCCAGAATCAAAGCCAGCAAGAGAAACAAAGAAGTCACAGAATTAAAGTCTGTCTTCTACTCCTTTGCATTTCATGACTGAGCTTATACTCCCTTTAATAGCTCACTGAGTCTTGCTCTGCCCAGAGCCTGCACATGGCATCATTCCAAGCTCTGCATCTTGCTCCCTTTCATTCAATAATCCCTTTGGTTGCCTATCTCCTTTTCATTAAACTCATAAATACATAAAAATTGTGTTCCTAACCGCTAAGACATCTCCTTCATAAGGTAAATATATCATAGCAATAAGTTCCTTTGGAGGAGTCTAACTGACCTGAAATCACTGACTCCTAGGCTAGGAGTTTCAGGTAACTCAATGTACCTGCAGTGGGAGATATATATTTTGGAGTAGGCAATTATCTTAAACTTCCTTTTCTCCACAGCCACTAACGCTAGCTAACATTGCCTAGGAGATGAATGGAAATGTTTTATGCTTGTGATTCTGTGCAAGATGCTAATCTTACATGATTGTGCAAAAAGCTGAACCAGGAGCTACTCTATCATGGGAAGCAGAATTGGCCATCCAGGTCCTTGGTACAGAACTAAAACACATGGATACTATAGTGAAAAGGGACTTACCCAATTATTTGTTTGGGTCCAAGTTTCCCATGGCCACATAAACACAGCATTTATTAAAAGTTGCCCATCTCCCTTCCAGAAATAAAAGTATGATTCATAAGGGAAGAAAAGATCTGTATGGTATGAAATCATCATGAAGCCAAAGAGATGTCTCCAATTTTCCAGAATCACTATTGTCAATAAGTAATGTGACTTTCAGAATTTGGATGCTCTCTGAGCCATGCCGGTAAGGATTAACACATGGCAAGTAGATTTAACTTTTTACAGTAATCATCATCTAGAGATGGTTTGTAGGTATGGGATCATTTGAGATTCAGGAACCCCTACATTTGCTAAAGATGACTTAAATAGATCATTAAGAGAAGAACATCACCAGAGAAATCTGTGCCCTGATTAATTATACTATAACCCAACTCTGTGAACAAATAAATGAAGGCACAGCCTGTTGTGTTTTGCGTGGAGCACATGCATAGCAGTGCTGTGCTGGAGCCAGCAATACAGGTTTACAAAATCTGATTGTGAAATGCTTGGGAATTCTCAGAGCCATCATTAAATTCTGTTGGTAGTTTGAAATCAGCCATTGTGGGAGTGTTTATATCACAGAAATTGACAATTGCTACAGACTAGGGCTTTGTGTTGGTTGGTTTTGTTTTGCTTAGTTTTCAGAGAGCTAGTTTACCAATCCACCACTGTCTAGTGCTATTGAAGGCAGAGACTATCTGTCAGAAATGCATGTGTTTCCATCTTTCACAGAGGGGGTCTGCTATCATGGGGCTGGAATAGTTCAGCAGGCATTTCCCAGAATCTGGACCTAGCATTCCCACAATTCCCCTTGCTTGCTGAGCAATTTGCTGCTTATTTATTTGGTACCAGTAGATGAGCTGGTGTTCAGTAGTGTTCTTTGAAGTCCAAGGGATTCTAAAGAGCTCCCTTAGGGGACATCTGGGGAGAGGAGGAGAAGGGAACATGAGGCTGAGCAGATTTTCATCTATGTGCACCAGAGAAGCTTCATTTTCTTTGTTTTACATATTGGTCCCCTGCAAAATAAAAACAAAAACAACGGAAAGCAAACCAACCAACCAGTTGCATGAAGAAAGCAGACCACTGCTAAAAGAAACTTTTGAAAATAGTAGGGCAGAGCTGTTTACTCACCGGAAGAGCATACACCTTATTATTAACAAATTATCATTCTGGGTATGATAATGAGTTTAGTTAACATCAATTAGTTTCCCAACAACTGATAAAGCTGGGATGCACCAAGTGAAAATTCAAATTTCATAACTAACCATGTTGAAGCCAGACCCATTGACGAGAACTTGCCCTTCTGAGATTTTTCCTGGGATGGTCAGCATACCATCCTTTCTGATAGCTCCTTTTCTTCCATGTAGCAATTGGAAACTTTCTCTTTGCTACAAGGAAACTGGAAAATGAGTCAATCCAGTTATCTGGGCTCAACTCATGAGAAGCTTTTACCTTTTAAAATGGGTCCTTTTCTAGGGATGCCTGGGTGGTTCAGTTGGTTAAGCATCCAACTCTTGATTTTGGCTCAGGTCATGATCTCACAGTTCATGAATTTGGGGCTCTGTGCTGATAGCATGGAGCTTGCTCGGGATTCTGTCTCTCTTTTCCCCTCCACTGCTCGCATGCCCTCTGTCTTTCAAAATAAATAAACCAAAAACAAAACAAAACAAAACAAAAGGATTGTGGATAGTCCCTTTAAAAAAATAAATAAATAGAGGTGCCTGGGTGGCTCAGTCAGTTAAGTGTCCAACTCTTGGTTTTGGCTCTGGTCATGATCTCACAGTTCTGTTAATCTGAGCCCTGTGTTGGGCTCTGTGCTGGCCATGCGGAGCCTGCTTGGGATTCTCTCTCTGTCTCTGCTCCCTCCCCACTTGTGCTGTTTCTGTTTCTCTAAATAAATAAATAAATAAATAAATAAATAAATAAATAAATAAATAAATAAAATGGCTCCCCTTATAATTACAAAAGCGACCCAAATGTTCCTTATAAAATTTTAGAAAATTAAAAAGCAAAAAGGTAGAAGTGAAAATCACCTTATCTACCATCCCAAGATAGTAGCTGTTCATACAAACAAACATATGCACCCACATATACATGACTTTTTTTTTTTAACTTTTTTTTTTTTGAGAGGGGCTTTTTTTTTTTTTTAATTTTTTTAATGTTTTATTTATTTCTAGAGAGAGAGAGACAGCGTGAGCAGGGAGGGTCAGAGAGAGAGGGAGTCACAGACCGAAACAGGCTCCAGGCTCTGAGCCGGCAGTCAGCACAGAGCCCGACGCGGGGCTCGAACCCACGAACCGCGAGATCATGACCTAAACGAAAGTCGGACGCTTAACCGACTAAGCCACCCAGGCGTCCCTGAGAGGGGCTTTTAAATTTTGAGTTCACAGTGTAATGTCACTTGGCTGGTCCTCCTGGGTTTGCTCATCTGTTATGCGTGGGTGCAGCTTTGATCTTCTCTATATAGAATTCTAAATAGAACCTAATGTAAAAGCCTCAAAAATTTAAAAATCAAGTAGTTATTTCAGTAGACACTACATGCATATGGTATAATCTACAAGCTCAGTATGGCTTTCAACAAACCATAGCCTACCAGTTCTCTTCAGAGGCAAACATTGTTATAAATTCCTTGCTTACTTTTTCTGAGATATTCTGAGTATATGCAAGCATATCTGTAAATCGTAACAGCTTGAAGAAAGGATTTCTGGTTTACATGAGAAAGTGGTTTTTTATTTTATTAGAATCTTTTTAAAAGTTTTTTGTTTTTGTTGTTTTATTTCTATGCTTTATTCTTTATGGCCAGAGAAGATTTCTCATCTATGGTCACTACTACTGTCATAATGATCAGAAGACATGTACTTATTAAAGCCTCTATTGTACGCATGTTACTATAAGAGTAACTTCATTTAGAGAATCTCTTATTCTGACTTGTGATGAGAATTGGCAGTTGGTAAGGTGAGAACTGCATAACAATGAAACTTTCTCCAAATCAGAAGTAAAAAAACCTATTTACATTTTCTATCTAGGAAGCTTAAAAGAGAAAAAAAATCCTAGCGTATTCACATTTAGAATTAAATGTGTATTTAGGAAGTCAGTACAGAGGGGTGCTCAATTCATTGAACATCTGACTCTTGATTTTGGCTCAGGTTATGATCCCAGGTTTGTGAGATTGAGCCCCTGGCTGCATAAGATTTTCACAGGGCTGCATTCCTTGCTGGAGGTTCTGGGAGAATCCCTTCTGTTGCTTTTTCAGCATTAAGAGACCGCACACATTTTCTAGCTCTTCTACTTTTTCAAAGCCAGCAATGTTGCATCCTTCTGAGCCATCTTCTGTAATCACATCTTCCTCTGACCACATTCAGGACAAGCTTTCTGTTTTCAAATTCTCATGATTATATTGGGTTCAGATAATTCAGAATAATCCTGATAATCCAGAATAATCTTCCTTTCTCAAAGCCTATAATTTAATAAAATCTGCAAAGGCTCTTTGCCATGTAAAGTGATATAGTTACAGGTTGAGGGGATTAGAATGTGGAGATTTTGGGGGGATTATTATTCTGCCTACTACAGGGACCAAGAGAAGTGACTTCCTAAAGGAAAGAAGCATTTCTTCTATGCTGTCCTGTGTTGTGAGGGATTCTGGGAAGATCCCCAAATGGGGCCTGAAATGTCTGGCCCTACCTAAGTTACAATTTTTTCATTTCCTATAGAAATAATGCATTAGCATATTTATGACTATTGTTCATAAACAAGGCATTTCAGACTCACTGAGTATTTTCCTGTAAGATATTTTCGTGTCTCACTGAGAAACATCTGGTAACCCTTTGGTTGAAATCCCTCTTATTTTGTGAATCCTATTTCCTTACTTTTTTGACATGAATTTCTTTATAAATAACCAAGGTATCAGCTTGTCACTTTGAGTCTCAAACCATGCAAAAGGAAGTTGTAAAGTATTTTTACCAGTATCCCAGACTTAAAGTTTGTTGAGTCTGCAGAGACTTCACAGTAAGGTCATGAGAAACCCTCAACTTCTGAGGGAGGAATTACAGGTCTAGAATCCTTTGGAAAATTGAGGATTCCCATGACAGGAGGAAGACTGAGGAATTACAGACAATACCTAGATATTTTGGGGACATTGTATATATGACTAGCTGTCTGAGGAAGAAAATATAATCAAACCTGGCTTACAGATGGGTCTGTTCAATGTGCTAGCATCCACAGGGCACAGCTACAGCATTACAGCCCTACTCAGCGGTTATGCCAAAGGACAAGGCTGAAGGAAAATCCTTTCAGTGGGCAGACCTATTTTTTTAGATTTATCTTTTTATTTTGAGAGTGAGAGAGAGAAAGTGAGAGCGAGCATGGGGAAGGGGAGGAGAGGCAGAGAGAGAGCAAGAAAGAGAGAATCCCAAGCAGACTCTGTGCTGTCAGTGCAGAGCCCGATGTAGGGCTTGAAGTCAGGAACCATGAGATCATGATCTGAGCTGAAACCAAAAGCTGGACACTTAACCTACTGAGCCACCCAGGTGCCCCTCAGTGGGCAGAATTGCCCCTCTTTGAGCAATAGATTTGGTTGTCCATGTCTGGAGTGAGAGGTGGCCAGAAGTACGGGTCTACACACTGCTTCTTGGGCAGTTGCTGACTGTTGGGCTAGCGAGTCAGGGGCTTAGAAGAAACAGAATGGGAAGGTTAGTGACAAGGAAGGGTCACCTCTTCGGGAAGAGGTATGTGGATGAGTCTCTCTAAAAGGGCATAAGCTGTGAAGATATATGTACACTTCACAGGAAAGCCCACCAAAGGGCATCCACTGCAGAGAAGGCTTAATTATCGAGTGAATGAAATGATGCTCTCTGAAATGTCACTTTATCCAGCCACCCCAGAGTTTTCTCAACAGGCCCTGGAACAGAGTAACTGCAGTAGCAGGGATGAAGGCTCCGTAACACGGACTTGCTTTTACTAAGGGTGCTTTCACTGAGGCTGTGTGCCGCATTTGCCAACACCAGAGACCAACATTATGTCCCCTTGGGTGCCTTCCTCAAATGCGTGGCTTCTATAGGTAATCACCTATGATCACCAGATGGCCACCAACACCCAGTGGCCAGTAGCTGGCACCCTTCCAGACAGTCTCACAGTGGAGTGTCTCCAGTGAGTCACCTGCCCTTGAATAGCTTTTCCCAGCACCCTGGGTGGTAGATTTCTAGCCATCTCTGTAAGCACAGGCAGACCACAGTGACTTCTCAGCCATCCAGTTAGTCATTGCTGAGCTCTCCCCAAGATCTGGCTCTCAAACATGGAGACTAACGCAAACAGGGGATGAATCAGCACTTTCATTCATCTGACTGATTATTGTTCTGAGATTTCCACCTCAACGTGATGGGTCAGAGGGGTCATGGTGACAAATTAGGAATCCAAGTCTGATTGAGTCCCAAGAGGATGAAGGTATCCCCAAATTTCATATATCCTAATGTAGCAAATAACATTTCTTCAAGAAATCATGAAAATGTATTTATGTTTTAACCTGAAGCTGGATACACTAAGATAATTCCAGGTGAATTTTTTTTTTAATAATTAAAAAACTTCCGGGGGCACCTGGGTGGCTCAGTGGGTTAAGTCTCAGACTCTTGTTTTGGCTTAGGTCTGATCTCACTGCTTCGTGAGTTCAGCCCCACATTGGGCTCTGTGCTGGCAACACGGAGCCTTCTTGGAATTTTCTCTCTCTGTTGCTCTCTCTCTTTCTCTCTCTGCCCTTTCCCTACTTGCACTCTCTCTGTCTCTCTCAAAATAAATAAACTTAAAAAAAATCCAAATCCTTAGTATTTGCATAAATTCTTGTTTTAAAAGGTGTTTGTCTACAAGGTTCATTGTAACAGAAAGGATTAATGTACAAATGAGATTTTCCAATGCTCACCCCTGGTTTCAGACTAATATAGTCTATTGTGTTGTGTGCCTGCTTTAAAGTCAAGTGAGCCTAATTAACATTTGTGAGTGCCTTATGATTTACTGCCTGCTTTGACATATACTCTACCTTTTAATCTACTCACAACCTCACAGTTAGTGATGACAAGAGTTAAATTAAGTAATGGTTTAGTTTTTTTATTAAAATATATTTTATTGTAGAAAATTTAATAAACAGAAATAAAAGGAACAAATTTGAAATGATTTGCAATCCCACAATCAAGTGATAACCATTGTTAGAACTTCAATGTTTATTCTAGGATCTAAAACTTGCGGGCTTTGAAGCCTACATATATATTTTTTAAATGTTTATTTATTTCTAGGAGACAGAGAGAGAGACAGTGTGAGCAGGGGAGGGTCAGAGAGAGAGGGAGTCACAGACTGAAACAGGCTCCAGGCTCTGAGCTGGCAGTCAGCACAAAGCCCGAGGCGGGGCTCGAACCCACGAACCGCGAGATCATGACCTAAGCGAAAGTTGGACACTTAACCGACTAAGCCACCCAGGTGCCCCTGAAGCCTATATATTTTTTGAGGCTCTCCTTTGTTGATTTCAGTTTTTATTTTATTTTTGGTTACATTACATACTTTAAAAATGTTTTAAACAGTGCAAAATATATTAAGTGGTAGCACGTATCTCAATTTGTCTTCGAGTAATTCTAGTTAATAGAATGGTCTCTTAGAAAATAGAATCTTATTTTTCCTTACATAACTCTGATAATGAAACTATAAATGCATGGTTTTGCCGGGAGCCGCACCGGCCTCGCTGGATGGCAGTCACAGCAAAGAGCGGCAATATTTGCGCAGCTCCTGCCGTGGGGAGTGAAGGCTGATGTCTCTTTCTGCCACTGCTGACTCATGTTATACTGTTTCTCAGTAAGAGCAGCAGCTGATATCTTTTTCTGCCACTGCTTGGCCTATGTTGGAAATATCTATTCACAACTTAAACCTGTATATTATCTTGTTTCTCAGTAAGAGGACCCTGTTATTTTCTTGGTCGTGGCTTATTTGTATGCAACTTAAACTATATCTTATTTCTCAATGAGGGTATCCTGTTAGCCTATCTATATACAACTTAGCATATGTGTTATCCTGTTTTCCACTAAGAGCATTCTATTATAAGTTCACTATGATTGGAATAATTCGGCAATTGTTATCGCAAAAGACCTTTTGTGGTAAAGAAACTCCTTTCGTTGACCTCATATTGTGGTTGAGCCTTTACATAAAGACACCAAAACTGACAGGTCAGAGATGCCTGCCTGGTGATCAGAAAGAGTCTCGGGGCTCTCTCACTCTCTCTCGCCGACACCGTCCATCTTTCATGGACCCCTGGAGCTGCCTGAGCCAGCTCGGCCTCCAGCATGGTCTTTTGTATCATATTGATTTAAAACATTTTTAAATGTTTATTTATCTTTGAGAAAGATGGAGAGACAGAGTGTGACTGAGGGAGGGGCAGAGAGAAAGGGAAAGAGAATCCCAAGCAGGCTCCAGGCTCTGAGCTGTCAGCACAGAGCCCGATGTGGGGCTCAAACACACAAATGGAGACAGCATGACGTGAGCAAAAGTTGGATGCTTAGCCCACTGAGCCACCCAGGTGCCCCATTTATAGTATTGATTTTTTAAAAATAGGGGCACCTGGGTGGCTCAGTTGGTTAAGCTCCTGACTTCAGCTCAGGTCATGATCTCACGGTTCGTGGGTTTGAGCCCTGAGTCAGGCTCTATGGTGACAGCTAGCTCAGAGCCTGGAGCCTGTTTCGGATTCTGTGTCTCTCTCTCTCTGACCCTCCCCTGCTCACTCTGTCTCTATCTCTCTTTCAAAAATAAATAAAACATTAAAAAATTTTTTTTGAACATTAATGGGCTTGTGTAATCTATACAGTTCAACAACTTGCTTTTCTCAATAATAGACATTGAAAAGTTTCTTAAATGCAAAAGACTGAACTTAGTTTTGACTCTGTACATTTCTTCTAATTACTGGTTAGTGTTAGGGGAGGGTATGGAGATGACATGACTCCTGTGAGCTGAACCCCTGAAAGCACAGCCTCCTCACCCCCTCCCCTGTCTTTGGAATGTGCATTCCCCTTGCTTTTCCCACTCCTTGTCCCTGCCCTTGGGATGGTTGGTGTTGAGACTCCCTGGATAGTATCTGTGACTGCATCCAGTTAAGATCTTCAGAGAAACTTTTAAGAATTGTCAGATGGCTGGAGAAAACTCATCTGTGGCCTCTCAAAATCTACCAATCTGGAGTGGATTGTCTCTTTGGTCTCTCTGTGCCTTCCACCCTGGGGTAGGGGGAGGTGGTGAGGGGGCTCCTTTCAGATTATACCTGGGAAGTTCTGAACAGCTGATATGAAAAATTCCTTTAATGTCTTCAAATCAGTTAATTGTTGATAAGGAAGTCTTTTGGAAATGCCAAACAGTTTTATTAAATAGGAAAAAAAACCAGTACTTCTAGAGTTTATGATTTTTGTTTAAAAAGTTTATTTTATTTTGGTTATTAAAAACAAAACAAAGAGATGAAGGAGTGCACGTGTTGTGAGCATACCAGGTGTTATATGGAAATACTGAGTCACTATGTTGTACACCTGAAACTAATAGTATGCTTGATGTTAACTAACTAGAATTTAAATAAAAACTTAAAACAAAACAGCTGCCTATGTTATAGGATTGAGAACCTGACTGGAAAATGATGGAAAATTTTCTTTTTCTCACACTGTTGCGAGTCCTCTAAAAGGAAAAAATAACGCAAAATTATATATAAATGTGGATATTTTTGTAGAATGAGTAATCACAATATATTGCCAGAAACCTGGAGACACTAGTCTTTTTCTATTTTCTATTTAAAAAATTTTAAACTGATTTTTATTTATTCATTTTTAAAATTTAAGTATAGTTGACACACAATGCTATATTCATTTCCGTTATAGAAATCAGTTAGTGATTTGACATGTTTATATATTATGCTACATTCACCACACATGTGACTACGATCGGTCCCATTACATCACTATTCCAGTATCATTGATGGTACTCCTTATGCTGTTACTTTTATTCCCAGGACTTATTCTTTCCATAACTAGAAGGCTGCATTGCCCTCTCCCCATCACACATTTTGCCCATTCCACTATCCCCCTGTCCTCTGGCAACCATTAATTTATTCTCTGTTTTTATAGGTTTGACTCTGCTTTTTGTTTATCCATTTTTTTTAGATTCCACTTGTGAGTGGAATCATATGGCATTTGTCTTTCAGTGTGACTTATTTCTGTTAGCATAATACTGCCTAGATTCATGCATGTTATCTCAAATGGCACAATATGATCCTTTTTTATGGCTAAGCAATATTCAGTGTGTGTGCACACGCGTGTGTCTGTGTGTGTGTGACATTTTCCTTATTCACTTGTCTATTGTTATATACATAGTTTGGTTCCATATCTTGGCTTTTGTAAATAATGCTGCAACAAAAATAGGGGTGCATATCTTTTTGAATTAGTGTTTTTGTTTTCTTTGGGTAAATACCTAATAGTGGAATTATTGGCTCAAACAGTATTCCTATTTTTTAATTTTTTGAGTAACTTCCACACTGGTTTTCACAGTGACTGTACCAATTTTCATTTCCACCACCAGTGTATGAGGGATCATTTTCCTCCAGATTCTTGCCTGCACTTGTTATTTCTTGTCATTTTGATTTTGACCATTCTAACTGATGTAAGGTGATATCTCTTTGTAGTTTTAATTTGCATTTCCTTGATAATTGGTAATGTTGAGCATTTTTTCATGTGTCTATTGGCCACTTGTCTGTCCTTGGAAAAAATGTATTTAGGTGCGCTGTCCATTTTTTAATTGGATTGTTTGGTTTTTTTGGCATTGAGTTCCTCACATATTTTGGATATTAACCTCTTACTGGATATGTCAATTCCAAGTATCTTCTCCAATTCAGTAGGTTATCTTTTTGTTTTGTTAATGGTTTCTTTTGCTGTGCAGAGGCTTTTTATTTTGATTAGTCCCAATAGTTTATTGTTGCTTTTGTTTTCCTTGCTTTAGGAGACATATCTAGAAAAATGTGGCTGATGGCAGAGAAATTACGACTCATGCTCTATTCTGGGAATTTTATGGTTTTTAATCCATTTTGAGTTTATTTTGTGTATGGTGTTAGAAAGTGGTCTCATTTTATTCTTTTACAGGTTACTGTCCAGTTTTCCCAGTGCCATTAATTGACGAGATTGTCCTTTTTTCATTGTATATTCTTGCTTCCTTTGTCATAGATTACCTGAAAATAACTGTGAATTTATTTCTGTACTCTCTATTCTGTTCCATTGAACTATGTGTCTATTTTTTGTGCCTATATCATACTCCTTTGATTACTACAGATTTCTAGTATATCTTGAAATCCAGTAACTTTGTACTTTCTCAGGATTGCTTTAGTTATATGGGGTCTTTTGTGGTTCCATACAAATCTTAGTATTATTTGTTCTCATTTTGTGAAAAAATGCTGTTGGTGTATTGGTAGGGATTACACTGAATCTGTACATTGCATGGATGAATGGATGTTGAATATTGTCAAATCCT
Organism: Proteles cristata cristata; assembly: GCA_017311185.1. Lineage (NCBI taxonomy): Eukaryota > Metazoa > Chordata > Mammalia > Carnivora > Hyaenidae > Proteles > Proteles cristata. Next base: position 573,223 of record JAESUZ010001312.1, on the reverse strand, counting down.
TTTTCTGCATCTATTGAGATGATCAAATGATTTTTATCCTTTGTTTTGTTGATGAGATGTATGACATTGATTGGTTTATGAATATTGAACAATCCTTTTATCATGGGAATAAATTCCACCTGATCATGGTGAATGATTTTTTTAAATGTATTTTTGTGTGTGTTTTTCTAATATTTTGTTGAGTTTTTGCATCTGTGTTCATCAGGGATTTTGGCCTGTAGTTTTCTTTTTTTGTGGTGTCTGGTTTTTATATCATGGGTAGTGCTGGCCTCTTGAAATATATTTGGAAGCTTTCCATCCTCTTCTATTTTTTGGAATAGTTTGAGAAGAATAGGTATTAACTCTTGTTTAAATGTCTGATAGAATTCCACTGTCTATTCATCTGGTCCTGGATTTTCAGTTTTTTGGTAGTTGTCTGACTTATAATTGGTCTGTTCAGATTTTTTATTTCATCTTGACTCGGTTTTGGGAAGTTATATATTCGTAGGAATTTATCCCTTTCTTCTGAGTTGTCCCATTTGTTGGCATATCATTTTTTATAGTATTCTCTTATAAGTCTTTGTATTTCTGTGGGGTCAGTTTTTTTTTTTTTTATAAAATACTTAATTTTATTTATTTGGATCCTTTCTCTTTTTTCCTTGATGAGTCTGGCTAAGGGCTTATCAATTTTGTTTATCTTCTCAAAGAACAATCTCTTGGTTTCCTTGATTTTCTCTAATGCTTTTTCAGGCTCTATGACATTTATTTTTGCTGCAATCATTATTGTTTTTTCTTTTCTACTCACCTTGGGCTTTGCTTTCTTTTTCTACTTCCTTGTAAGGTTAGATTGTTTATTTGAGTTTTTTCTTATCTCTTGACATAGGCCTATATTACTATATATTTTCCTCTTAGGATTGCTTTTGCTGTGTCCCAAAGATTTTGAACTGTTGCGTTTTCATTTTCATTTGTCTCCATGTATTATTTAAATTTCTTCTTTGATTGAGTTTTGACCCACTGTTTGTTTACTATCATGCTTAGTCTCTATGTGTTTATATTGTTTTTCCATTTTTTCTTGTGATTTATTTGTTGTTTCATATTGCTGTGATTGAAAAAGGTGAATGGTATGATTTCAATCTTCTCAAAAAATTTTAAAAAAAAGTTTTTTAATTTGAGAGAGAGAGCACGAAGTGGGGAGAAGGGAGGAGGGAGAGAGAGAGAATCTTAAGCAGGCTCCAAGCTCGATGTGGAGCCTGACACAGGGCTTGATTCCATGACCCTGGGGTCATGACCAGAGCCAAAATCAACAGTTGGTCGCTCAAGCAACTAAGACACCCAGGCAAATCTCAAAAGAAAGGTTTTTTCAGAAATGGAATTTAGCGATTAATCACTTACATGTAACACCCAGTGCTCATCCCAACAACTGTCCTCTTTAATTTATTTAGCTCATCCCCCCATCCAACACCCCACCAGGAACCCTCAGTTTATTTTTGGTAGTTAAGAGCCTCTTATGGTTTGTCTTCCTCTCTGTTTTTATATTATTTTTGTTTCCCTTCCCTTAATTGTTTTTAACAATTGATAATCAGTTTATTAAAAAGGTGATTTAAGTGATTTAAGCATTTGTACTAGTGACTTCAACCGTGACTCCTGGCTCAATAAAGATGGAAGTAATTTTAAAAAGTTTTTTTAATGTTTATTTATTTTTGAGAGAGAGAGAGAGAGCAAACAGGGGAGGAACAGAGAGATAGAGGGAGAGAAAGAGAATCTCAATGAATCTCCAGGTTCTGAACTGTCAGCACAGAGCCCAATGCAGGACTCAAACCCACAAACCACAAGATCATGACCTGAACTGAAGTTGTATGCTTAACAGACTGAACCACCCAGTTGCTCCCAGAAGGAAGTAATCTGTTTAACAATCTCAGAATGACTGTGAAAACAAGTTGCTTGTAGATCCTCATCTGAAAACAATCCCAAGTCTTAGAACCTTCACCACAAGGAGTTTGTAAAATAGTGATTCTCAGAGTCTTGGTAGGCATCTGAACAGGTCCTTTCACTTTGAGATTCTTTTCCTTTGCACCTCTGAGCAAGTCAGCACATACCTTCTACAAAGACTTATACTGCAGCTGGTTAGAGAAATTCTATTTTGGTGAATCGCCACCTCTGGATTCATGGGTATCTTCCTGGTGACTTTAAAATCTGTGGCTGGGGGCACCTGGGTGGCTCAGTCAGTTAAGCATCCAACTCTTGATTTTGGCTCAGGTTACGATCTCACAGTCCATGGGGGAATTGAGCCCCGTGCTGGGCTCTGCACTGACAGCCTGTGTGGAGCCTGCTTGGGATTCTCTTTCTCCCTCCCTCTCTGTCAAAAGAAAACAAACAAACAAAAAACAAAGCCAAGGCTGCAGTGTGGTTTTGTCTGACTTGTTCCTTCGCAAGGCAAATAGCAGGGAGTCAGGAGCAGGGGTCCCCAGAGCTCCACTGTAGCTGTGACTGCCTTTTCCTCAAAACCCAGTCTTCTTTAATTTATTGAGGCTCGTTTTATATCCTCATATGTGATCTGTTCAATTCAGATCCTTTTTAAATGAGATCTGTTCAGGAACTTTATCAGAAATGCTTATATAAATATGCTTCTCAATTGCTATCTAGCTTCTCCTTCACATCTAGAAAGTCCTTTAGCTCATAGCAAACTCAGAACTCAGAGGGGCCTTCTTCAGCTTCAAGGTAAATACATGGCTGTTGTGCCCCACGTTAAGAACTCTTGTTCCACTATCATTTTTACTGGCTTCCTAGTGATCTATTGCATCGATGTACAATATCGTGTTTAATCAGGTGCCTCTGGTTGAGCATTTAAGATGGCTCAGAACACCACTCTGGGATAAACATCCTTATGGCGACATCTCTGCACATCTTCCTCATTATTTCCTTAGGATAAGTTCCTATAATGAGGCTACAAGGCATGCCAAATTTTAAAACATTAAATTTGGCTAGAGTATTTAAGTTCCATTTTACAAATAAAATGAGGGCCCAGATATGGACATTTATTTGTTTATTTATCTATACTGAAGCATAGTTGACATGAAATGTTATTTTAGTTTCAGGTGTACAAACTGGTGATCTGTCAATTCTGAAATTGCACAGGGATCAACATGTTATGTGTAGTCACCATCTGTCCCCATACAAAGTTATTACAATGTTATTGACTATGATCTCTATGCTGTACTTTTCATCCCTTGACTTATTTATTTTATAACTGGAAGTTTATACCTCTTTTTTTTTTTAAGTTTATTTATTTATTTTTGAAAGAGAGGGAGAGAAGAGTGGGGGTGGGGCTGAAAGAGAGAGAATCCCAAGCTGGCTCCACACTCTGTACAGAGCCCCACTCGGTGCCCGAATCACGAACCATGAGATTATGACCAGAGCTGAAATCAAGAGTCTGACACTTAACTGAGCCACTCAGGCGCCCCTGGAAATTTATACCTCTTAATATCTTTCACCTATTTTCTCATCCCACCCACCTACTTCCCCTCTGGCAATCACCAGTTTATTCTCTGTATATGAGAATCTCTTTGTTGTTGTTGTTGTTGTTTGTTGATTTGTTTTGTTTTTTCAAATTTCACATATGAGGGAAATCATGCCTTTCTCTTGTCTAGCTTATTTCACTTAGCATAACATGCACTATGTCTGTCCATCTATGTTGTTGCAAGTAGCAAGGTTTCATTTATTTAAAAAATTTTTAATGTTTTTATTCATTTTTTGAGAGGCAGAGAGAGCGTGCAAGCAGGAGAGGGGCAGAGAATGAGGAAAATACAGAATCTGAAGCACGCTGCAGGCTCTGAGCTGTCAGCACAGAGCCCAATGTGGGGCTTGAACCCACGAACCTCGAGGCCATGACCAGAGCCAAAGTCGGCCACTTAACTGACTGAGCTACCCAGGCACCCCTCATTTATTTTTTAATGGCTGAGTAACATTCCATTATCTATATATCACATCTTGTTTATACCACATCTTCTTTGTCCATGCATTTATGGATATATCAAATCTTTTAGTTTCACAGAGGGCAGGCACGTAAGGTGCTTGATAAACTGATGACTGTTGAATAATGTAGAATAGTTATAATGATCCTAGAACTCCAGAGGACTGGATATGTTTCAGAAGCTTCATGATCAAGGTTGTGTTCCTAATATTTACCTTTGAGAGGTCCATGGTTGTTCTAAACCATATGGCTATGTAGATCTGTAACAGTGTTTGTTGCATTTTGTTTGTATCTATTAAAAGTATGCAGGTGAGAAAATCAGCAAAAGAGGGGGAGAAAGAGCTGGGCTCCACTGCTCCACTAGGCAGAGAACTGCCTAGTCCAGAGGTTAAAAAAAAAAAAAAGTGCATTTACTGAATACCTACAAGGCACCGGCTAGACTGATTTGAGGAATCAGAGTTAAATGAATATTATTATGTGATCAGACTCTGATCTACATCACACAATTATTTGTATTTAGTTTTATATATCACAACAGTGTTGAGGAAACTTTAAAATAGTGGAAAAGAGTGACAGACAGGGAATGCCTTGGCTTTTTCCCTTGTTGTGTGGTTTAATCTACTAGATCTGTGTCCTGGCCATCAAACCACACTAACAATGGCTTGCTAAAGTAGGATTCAAATTCTGTATACACACACATTCACATTTATTTCCATATCTTTATATACTGAAGGTTGATTCATTTAGGAAGAAGCTCTTTGAATGAAGTTTTATGTACGTTACATACATTTCTGTAAAATGTTAAATATTCTTAGAGTAATTGTAATTAGGTGGTCAGATATGCTTTTCATTTTGGTTGGGTTGGGGTGGTCCTTGTTTTGAAATTCCTTAAAATACTGTAATCTACCTTTTGGTGCTCACACACAGGGAAATTAAGGCATTCATTAAATGAAAGTCTCTTGATAAAGACTCTGCCGCGGGAAAACTGCAAGAAGCACAAGTGGTGCACCTTGGATTACCTTTTGAACTGCCTTCGCATCTGTTTAATTTCATTTAAACATGATGATAAGAAAACAAAGCACAAATTTCACAGCTCTCAATTTATTTCTCTATCTGGTTGTAATAATTTTGCATTCTGTAGCAGCTAGCATAAACAGCAGCAAACATGATCCATGCTCTTGGAAAAAAGTAAATGTCAAATATTTATTAAGAATCTATTACAGTGCCATTACGTGCAGTCAAAACAGAAGGGGGTGTATCAGTATTCAATCTTTCTGACACATTACTTTGGCTCTGATTAAAAAAACACTTGTCTTTGCCTTCAGTGGTCAATTTAACATTACCATTTTCGTGACTATATGTAGGCACATTACGAAAAAGCAAAAAATAAATCAGCTTGCTATTTTTTTTTCCACTGCCGCTCTAGGCATCTAATTTATTGAGGTTGCGCCATAAGGTGCAGTTTCCTTGTGCTCTGGAGCGCAGCTGTGATAACTGCCTGTCTTCCAGCTTCCTCTTATGGACTCTCCTTGAGGTCAGGAAAGCGCTGAGCTTTACCGCGGTCCCCAGGGACTACAGCTACCACTGCCGCGGCCCCGCCGGGTGCCACACTAGGAAGTTAAGAACCGCTCGTCCAGAGCAGCTAACAGCCTCCTAAAATGAGGGTGATTGATGGTAGCGGGGGGTATGCACCAGCTTAGTTCCGGAGAAAGGCGGCAGCTCTAATTGGTAGCGTACAGGAAGGTAAACTGCAGAGTGGGAGCCGCCCGCCGACCGGTTCGGTTCGGTTGGCCACTGGCTGCAGGGACTGGACTTGCGGCGCGTGCAACCCTCCGCCGCAGACCCCTGCCGCGCCTACCCCGCAGCACAGCACCTAAAGTCCGCACGCGCGCCCCGCCCTCCCTCCTGCGCACGCTCCCTCCTTACCCACGCGCGCTCCCCGAGTCCCATCCCCGCTCCGGCTCGCGCGTGCCCCGCCCTCCGCTCTAGCGCGTGCCCAAGCGGCCCGCGCGCACGCGCATTCCGTCCTCCCCGCCGCCTGGCGCGCGCGAGCCATCTGGCCCAGGGCGTGCGGTGGGCGGGGCGCCGCGCTGACGTTGCCCGGGATGCGGGCAGGTTCCGCCGCCGCCGCCGCCGCCGCCGCCGCCGCCACCGCCGCCGCCTCCGCCTCGCCTGCCACTGGGGTTTGTATGAAAACACCCGGCGGCGGGCGGCGAGTAATCCGCCGTGCTCCCAGAGAGCAGCTGCAGGCGCTGCCGACGTCGAGCCTAGTGCCGCGGCTTTGCCCAGTCCCTGCCGGCGCCCCATCCTGAGCGGGTGAGCGCTTCGCCGCCGTCCGCACGTTCGGGCGGGCCGCTCCTCGGCCGCAGCTTGCGCGCCAGTCCGCCTCCCCTTCGCAGTCTCCCGGCCACCGAGTCCCGGGGGCGGGAGAAGCGAGGAGGAGCGACCCAGCGCCCGCCGCGGTCTGCGTCCTGGGACCCCTCTGCCCCTCACCTGACAGGTTGTGTAATGCGTGTCTTTTGGGGGGAGTGGACCGGAGCTGGAGGAAAACCTTCAGGAAGGGTTGGGGCTTTGGCTGGCATCTCGAAGGCGCCCCCCCAACCCGCGACAGTCGGTGACCCTCCGCCTCATTCCCCGGGGGAGGGTGCTCAAGGCGGTTTCAAGCATCCTGTGCCCGAGATCTGCCCTTTTTCTGGAGCTGGGGTGCAGCGCGGAGCAGAGCAGGGGGGCGGCGGGCCGGGGCGGGCACCCGCCCCGCCTCCCCACCCAGCCCGGCACACACCTTGCTTCGCTGTGTGGGCTTGGTGTGGTGTGACATTGGCGGTGGCTAGGTTTGCTTCGTGTCAGAGGGTGGTTTGGCCTGAAGTGTGTTTTCTGTTTACAACTTGTCGCCTTTTGGGTTTGATTTGAATCTGAGTCAGATCGCCCTAGATGACAGTGCAGAGTTTCCTTACAGCCTGCCTTCCTGAGTCGCGGCTTCTTAATTCCAAGTGTTTGAGGACTCCTGCAAACCCCATCGTTAGTACCAGTGCAGTTTTGAATCTGTTGGTTTCCTGGGCATTTACCCGTTATTAGAATGGAGTTTTTATACAGCTTAGCATAATCGATATGAATGTTGATAATTTAAAGGCCATATCTTGTTTTGATACAGATTGCTCAATCAAGTGCTTGAAGGTCCAGCACTGCTGATGAGCTAATATGTTGTAACACTTAGGGGCTTTTTTGGGTGGGGCAGTTTTAATTCCTTGTGAGTGTTTTCTTTTTCGTTTTCTTTTTTTTTTAATATTTTTTATTTATTTCTAGGAGAGAGAGAGAGAGAGAGACAGCGTGAGCAGGGGAGGGTCAGAGAGAGAGGGAGTCACAGACTGAAACAGGCTCCAGGCTCTGAGCTGGCAGTCAGCACAGAGCCCGACGCGGGGCTCGAACCCACGAACCGCGTGATCATGACCCAAGCGAAAGTCGGACGCTTAACCGACTAAGCCACCCAGGCGCCCGAGTGTTTTCTTTTTCTTAAGGTGTTGAAAATTGTAGCAGTGTTGAATTATAATGCGTGACAATTTATAGTTAGAAAGGACTTGATCAGTCTTCTTGATCACTCATTTTTACTTTTATGTCGGTATTGTAATCTTTATGTAAATAGAGCTGTCACTTTAGTAACCTGAACTCTGTCTTTTTTCTTGAGAAAACTAGAAAGTTACTTTTGTAATTAGACAGTGAAATGTTTTCAGTTCAGTAGGCTAAAACAATAGTTTATTCAAGGCACTTTAAATGGTAGTATTTTAAAATATGTGCCAAAATACTAATGAAAACCAGATAAAACCCTGGAAGATATGTAAGCATTTCCTATAATTGCTGTGATTAGTCCTATAATTGCTGTGAGATAGGGATATCTTATCTACTCCTTATTTTCTTATTGTAATATGACTTATTTAATTTCCCATTTCTACCTCACTTGAGTTAAATTCCACAATGAAGTTATAAGTTCGTTTTTAATGACCTCAAAAATCTGCCTTGAATTAATTGCTTCTACACTTAGAATTGCAGTCTCACTCTGAAGTTTGTAATGAAGGGCGTAGACTTAGACTTCCTCTTGTTATTAGCCAACACTGCCGAAACATTTAAGTGTTTTAATGTAATGTAAGCTTTTGTAGAACCAATTTTTATAAATCTTTTCCTATTGACTTGAATTGAGGCATTATTATTCTCTTTGGAGTAGTCTAGCAAGACTCCTTGTATAATAATGGTTCTTATCTCCGCCAGCAGAGGGAAAAGAGATCCAAATGTGAAATTACCTAATTTGTATTAGATTCTACATTTTGGAATTTGCAGTAAATCTCCACAGTATTCACCTTCCAAAATGTATTCTTGCTTGAAGTCGCACAGTACCTGGAAGTTGAACAGCGTATCAGTAGTAATGGATGATATCGTCAGAGGGTTCTTCAAATTGGGAACCTCCCTTAGGCAGTGGGTCTTGGTGCCAATAACAGAAGTTGCTAAGAGTAGGCACCGAATTTTAAATTTTATATATTACTGTTGGTTCTGGTGTCTGTGTACTATAATGCAGTGGCTGAGGAACTGGCTTCAGAGCCAGCTTGGCTGGGTTTGAATCCTGGCTTTGCTTCAGGCAAGTTATTTATCATCTTTGTGTTTCAGTTTTCTATATTCCAAAAATGAGGGTAATAATGGTTATATCCTTAACATCTTGAATAATAAAAGAGTTAATACACATAAAGTGCTTAGCTCACAGTGCCTGGCACATAGTAATTCCTCCGTAAATATTACTGCTGCTGCTTTTTCTCACTCTTCCAAGGGGTCTAATAAGCTGAAGAAGGACTTTAGGCTGATGGAGCTTGATTACTGTAGAATAATTCCACTGTGACCCATTCACTCCTTTGGGGCTAAATGACAGCCTTGTCTCACTGTCCTGCCTTGGAAGTATGTAATTTAGTTTTAAATAGAACAGCTAGACCCTGAAAGCTGGGTGTGCTGAGAAGCTGCTCGTAGAGGTGCTGAAGTATCCATGTCCGTCCCTTCTGACAGAACCTTGGATTGTCTCCCTTGTGGTGGTGACTGCTATTTTAATCACCTGTTTCTGAGTTGTGTTTCTTGGACTGTCATGTGCTGCTATCAAAAATACTATGTATCAAACTGTTACTAGGTATATATGCCTTTATCTGATCAAGATATTGCACGTTCTTTTGTTTGTTTTCTTTACTGGTGTTACAGAGTGAGGTTAGTTTTGATTTGACATTGTACCTTTTCAGCTTTCATGGAAGTTTTCTAGGGAAGTTTTTTTTTAAATTAATGATTTTATGTACTTATTGTTCTTGGTTTGCAGGGATCTGATGTTAATACTCAATTGTTTAAATCAGTTGTTTTCAAACTTTTGAGTTCAGGACCCTTTTACATTCTTAAACATTATTGCCTACCCCAAAGAACTTTTGTGGATTATGTCTATAATTATAATATTATAAATTGAAAAGAAACGTACAACTTTTATTACTTAAATGTGATAATAATGTCTTAATATAACATTTTTAATGAAAAATTACTATTTTTTAAAACAAATAAGGCAATGAGAAGAGTGGTATTATTTATATTAAAAAATGTTCATTTATTTTGAGGGAAGGGGAGGGGCAGACAGGTAAAGAGAGACAATTCCAAGCAGGCTCCATGTTCAGCATGGAGCCCAGCATTGGGCTCAATCTCATAACGATGAGAACATGATCTGAGCTGAAATCAAGAGTTGGACACCTAACCAACTGAGCTACCCAGGTACCCCTTATTTTAAATTTTTGTAAATCTCTAATGTCTGGTTTAATAGAAACAGCTGAATTGTCATCTACTTCTGCATTCAGTCTGTTGCAATATGTTTTTTTGGTTTGACGTATATAGAAGGAGAAATCCAGCCTTACATACATAGTTAATGGCTGGAAAAGGAAGGGTATTTTAATAGCCTTTCCAGATAATAGTGGATTTTCTTGTTTGGTGGTACATCAAAACTCAACATGTGTTGGTTTTCTAGTTATTAGTAATATGGAATCTGATATCATATCAATGGATATGATATTTTTTTCATAATGTTATATTAAAATCCACTGGCCTAAACTTTGAATGGATCTTACATGCCATGGTCATTTGTAAGTATTGGTTCAGTCAGTTTTGCAGATCTTCCAAATGTTGGCACATTTCCTTATTAGAAAATCACATTTGTTAATATCACCATTTATCCCATAAGAAACAAATTAGTGGGAAGCTGTCCAGGTCATGACATGATGGCGGATGTGAGTTTTCCAGAAATCTGATTTTTGCTTGAAAGCTCAAATTTTATCGTTGGCAAGAAATATGACTGCCAGTTGTTTCCTAGAAGTGACAGGCAGATTTTGTTCATCTATGAGAGAACTTCTGCCAGAAGACCCAAGTCTGAATAACTGTGGTCATTCTTTCAAGTAAAAATGGTATTTCATGAAAAAAAGAGGCTAGTGAAAGCTCTCCGTTCAGTCACCCAAGTGCTTTACCTTGAGACACCCATCAACTATTCTAATTCAGTATGTGGCCAGAAATGATTTATGTATACTTGGCATTTTGTCATACAAAATATTAAAAAGATCTGTATTGAAGGGCTGTGATTTAGTAAAATTAATTTTTACTATTTGAAGGACTTTGTTTTGAGGGTTTTTTTGTTTTTTTGTTTTTTTGTTTTTTTTTTAAATAGCTACTGGTACTTGATGGTGAAAAATACAGTGACTAATAGTGCAGTTTGGTGCCAGTACCAAAAGTTGTTCCGAGGTGCCAGAATGTTACATCATTGCTTTTGTACCTTACTATACATGTTAATACAGTTAAAATGGCTAGTAATACTTTATGTTATTATGAAAATAGTTTTGGCCTTGCAGACCCCCTAAAAAGTTGTCAGGACCCCAGGTGCTCATGGACCACATTTTTGAGGACTTCTGGTACATCAGCAGATTTCTACCAAACTTTGATTAGGAAGGGAAGTGGTAGTGGCAATTACTAGTTTGTTTTTGCTTCAGTCTTTAAGATTCTAGGGCCCAGTGAAGGCCATCTTAAAAAATTTTTTTTTAAAGCACAGTAAAAGCAACTTACTTCTAGAAAGTTGAGGCTCTTAGGGGTTTTAGTCAGATGCTGGTATGGGGGAATTGCAGTATTAGTAATCTGAAGTTATGCTATCTAAAAACAGAAGATTGGGGAGTATGTGTTCAATGTATCTAATTTGGGGTGATTTACTATTAGATAAATAGTGAAGTCACAGTGAAAGCTCGACTGATGTCCAGCTCTTAAGCTAAAAGAAACATCTTAGCTTCCCTTCTTAATTTCTGTTCATTTCTCACTTAATTCATGCTGAGAGTGAACCATCCTAAGGAAAGGTACTCAGCATTTGCTCTCTTTGCTTCATGTCATACCTTACCAAGAAAATGACTTAAGATTATGAAGGTTATAAGGAAATATAGGTAACATGGGGAATAAAAGTAAGGTTCATGAAAAACTTAGGATAGAATAGTGGTAATAAAAATGTGAACACTGTCTGCATATAATGTTTAATAAATTGAAAAGAATAGTATTTTTGACAAGAATTCTCCAGACTTTTTCATTTATTGTAGGCACAATTTCTAGTTGCCTATATGTAGAATTGATGTTGGGTAAGACAAGACAGCAAACCTCCTTGATGAGCTTCTCTCCTAATTGCAAAGTAAGAAGACTTGACTCCCAGGTGATCTTTGAAGCTTCCTATAACTCTAGAGTTTTAGGTTTTTGTTTTTATTTTCTTTGCCTGTTGAGAACATCTTTGTCATTTCTTAATTCTATCTCATCAATTTGAATTTGTGTTTTCTTTTGAAACTTATTTTTCCCAATTCTTAACATTGATTTATATTTGTATTTTTGGTTCATACTTTGATAAGTAGAATCATACAGTATTTACCCTTTTGTGACGGGCTGTTTTATGTAGCATTGTCTTCAGGATTCATCTGTTTAGCATGTATCAGGATTTCCTTCTTTTAGGGCTGAATAATATTCCATTGTGTGTATATACCATATTTGTTTATTCATCTGTCAGTGGACCTTTGGGTTACTTTTACCTTTGGACTATTGAGAATAATGCTGCTGTATACATGGGTGTACAAATACTTCTTTGAGACCCTGCTTTCAGTTCTTTTGGGTCCATATTTAGAAGTGGAATTGCTAGGCCATATGGTAATTCTATTTTTGAGTAACAACTGTACTGTTTCCATAGCAGCTTTACCATTTTATATCCACACCAACAGTGTATGAGGATTCCAGTTTCTCCACATCCTTGTCAACACTTGTTTTCTGGATGATTGGTCTTTTTTTTGAGGGGGGTTGGGGTGGCCATTGGAACCATTCTAATGGGTGTGAGGTCCTAGCTCATTGTGGTTTTGATTTGCATTTTTGCTGCTGAATTTGCTTTGTTGCTATTTCATTGAGGATTTGTACAACAGTGTTCATAAAGGATATTGATCTCTAGTTTTCTTGTAATGTCTTTGTTTTGCTTTGGTATGAGGGCAGTGCTGGCTCATGGAAAGAGTTAGGGAGTGTCTCCTTCACTTCAGTGTTTTGAAAGAACTTGAGAAGGATTAGTAAGGTTCTTTAAATGTTTGGTACGGTTCACTAGAGAAACCAGCAAATACGGGGCTTATCTTTGTTAGGAAGTTTTTGATTACTCATCCAGTCTCCTTAATAGTTATGAATCTATTCAGATTTTCTGTTTCTTTGTGATTTCGTTCTGGAAAGTTTTGTGTTTCTAGCAATCTGTCAGTTTCATCTAGGTTATCCAGTTTGTTGGTGCACAGTTAATAGTATTCACTTAAAATCCTTCGTATTTCTGTGGAATCAGTAGTACTTGCTTTCCTGATTTTAATAATTTGAGCCTTCTTTGTTGTTTTTGTAAGCTTACTAAAAGTTTGCCAATTTTGTTGATCTTTTTAAAGAATTATTTTTTCTTGTTGATTTTCTTTGCTTTTCTATTCTCTATTTTGTTTATCTCTGCTCTATTCCTTATTATTTCCTTCCTTCTGTTAGCTTTGTGTACTCCTTTTTTATTTTTTTTATTTATTTATTTTTTAAGATGCTCTTTTTTTTTTAATGTTTTATTTATTTCCAGGAGAGAGAGAGAGAGAGAGACAGCGTGAGCAGGGGAGGGTCAGAGAGAGAGGGAGTCACAGACTGAAACAGGCTCCAGGCTCTGAGCTGGCAGTCAGCACAGAGCCCCACGTGGGGCTCGAACCCACGAACCGTGAGATCATGACCTAAGCGAAAGTCGGACGCTAAACCGACTAAGCCACCCAGGCGCCCCAGTGTGTACTCCTTTTTTAGTTCCTTAATTTGTTAGGTTGTTGATATGAGATTTCTTTTTTTATTTTTTTTAATGTTTATTTATTGTAGAGAGAGAGAGACAGAGAGAGAGAGAGAGAGCGAGAGAGCGCATCAATTGGTGGGGGGAGGGGTAGAGATAGAGGGAGACAGAATCTGAAGCAGGCTCCAGGCTTTGAGCTGTCAGCACTTCATCTTGTGGTTGGAGAAGTTACTTTGTATAATATCTGTCTTTTAAAGTATATTCAGACCTTAATTTGTGGCATAAAAGATGATTTATCTTGGAGAATGCCCCATGTGCACTTGAGAGAAATATATATTCTGTTGTTAGTGTTTTATATGTGTCTGTTATCGCTAGTTGGTTTACAGTGTTATTCAGATCCTTTACTTCCTTATTTATCTTAGGTCTGGTTGTTCTTTCCAAGACTGACTGTGGGATATTGAAGCCTTCAACAATTGTTGTAGAAATGTCTATTTTCCCCTTTAATTCTTTCAATTTTTGCTTACTATGTTTTGATGGTCTGTTATTAGTTACGTGAATGTTTATAATTGTTATATATTTTTGCCATCTTAAACCTTTTATTAATATAGACTGTCCTTTGTCTCTTGTAATACGTTTTTATTTAAAGTCTCTTTTTTTCCTGATGTTAGTATAGCCACCCTGCATTGTTTTTGGTTACTATTTGCATGAATGTCCTTTTCTGTCTTTTTACTTTCAACCTATTTGTGCCTTTATATCTAAATGAGTTTCTTGTAGAGAGCATATTGTTTATGTTTTTTTTTAAATCCATTCTGTCAATCTCTGCCTTTTGATTGGAGGTTTTAACCCATTTAGATATAAACTAATTACTGAAAAGGAGTACCTTTTTTCATTTTGCTATTTAAAAATTTATTATTTTTTTGTTTCATTTTTATAACTGTCTTTGGTTTGCCTAAATTTATTTTTTATTTACTTTAGTGTTTTTTTGTTTTTGTTTATTTCTATATGATTTTTTTTTATTCCTTCATATCCTGCATATTTTGATTTTTACTGGGGCTGACTTTGACTGTGATACTTTAAACAACAAACAAAACTGAAACCATTTTAATGGGCTTGTCATAGGTTAGAGGCAAGAAAAATATGTGTTTCAAGGTAAGAATTTTAATTTCAGATATCACCTATATACACTTAAGAATTTTGACATTTGTTTAAATCTAAACATAGTTGGAATTTGAGTCAAAGGAAGAGTTCTATTAAATAATTTAGTTGCATTGAAGTGTGGTGTGATTCTGCTCCCCAACAATAAAACCTTATTATTTATAATATGATTACAACATCACATAGCAAAACAAATTAGACCATGTGTAAGTGCTGGGACATCTTTGTGGAGCATCATGTGAAGTGATGAAGAAAGGTAAAAGGTATAACTTACAGATTTCCTCTTATCCACAATTTTTTTGTTCAAATTAAGGACAATAATATAGGTGAAAAATTTGCCTATTTGCAGATTGGACTGCAACATTCATAAACTACCATTGACCTTGAAACAACATAGGTTTGAACTGTGTGGATCCACCTGTCTGCAGGTTTTGTTTGTTTGTTTGATAAATATTGTATATAAATGTATTTTCTTTTCCTTATGATTTTATTAATATTTTTTCCTCTATCTTCCTTTATCGTAAGACTACTGTGTATAAAACATATACATACATATGCAAAATATGTGTTAATTGACTGTTTACATTATTGGTAGAGCTTCTGGTCAATAGTAGGCTATTGATAGCTAAACTTGGGGGGAGTCAAAAGTTATATGCGTAGTTTTGAGTGCATGGGGGTCTGTGTTTGTTCCACCTCCTGTGTTGTATAAGAGTCAGGTCTAATCATTGAATGCCATATGAATAAGCTAACTAGATGAAAGTATATACTCTAATAATAGCAATTCAGAGTAGGTTAATATATATGGATATGTATATGTAGACTGTGTCCAATATATGTATTTCTGTGCCTATTTCTATGATTTTTATATGGCTTTTGCTGGGAATGTTACTTCTCTTTCCTTAGACAACAGATATTGTTTACCTTCTTCCCTTAAAGTTTCTTACTTTTCCTTCAAGAATGCTGCCAAGGGTATGGTAATAATCTTTGGGATGTTTCTTATTCAGTAATCAGAATTTATAATTACACTGACATAGCTGGTGTGGGGGAATAGTAGCTTCCTGTGTTCTTGAAAAGTGGTTTCTTCTTTTCAGATCATGAAACAATTAGAGAAAGCTGACAAAAGATGATGCCTTTTCAATGTACTTGTTTCCCAATTCCCCAGAGTAGAACCAGCTACCCAGAGATCTTCTTTAACTGCAGTCTTGCCTTGTCCACATCCACTCCAATAAGAACAGTGTCTACTATTTAACAGCACAGGTAATCATTGTTGACTAGTGCAGTGTTTCCCCAAAGTTTTTAAACAGTGGAAACTTGCCTAATAGTGTCTTGTAGGGAGGCCCATTTGTGGACAGATGAGAGTAAAATAATGAAGTTGTTCTGGTCGAATAGGAATAGAACCAGGTCGTTTAGACAAGGCAAGTGAAAAGGGAATCAGATTTTCTGACTGTATTTAAATGATTTTATGTGAATAATGTATGTTTCTTTGCATTTTTTTTAGCAGTGTGATTTGAAATACATTAAAAACCATGTATATCTGCAAAGCATATATATTTAGAATATACAACCTTAACTTTGGTGTGTGTGTCAGAATTTCTGTTATGGCTTGTTTGTGGAATGAAAACTAGGGCAGGCTTATGTAGATGAAGTGTGTTTATGCCACTTACTGACTTGCCTCATGGGCTTGATTCTAGGCATAAGCCAGTGACAGCTGAAGCCTTCAGTTTTGGTTCCATGGGCTCTGCAACTAGTTGAGAGCAAAAGATCAGGAGAATCTAAAAAAATAAAAAGTCAGAAAATCCAATGCTTTTCTTGAGCTAGAGTATATAAAATTGCTTGTTTTTTCTTATGTGTGGGCTGGGTTGAGTGAGTTGATCTTGCTTATGTGATTTTCTGCCAAGGTCATAGTCCCACATTTAACTCAAGTTCAAGCCACCTTTAAATATATATAAAAGTCAACTTATACAGACATTTTCCCCCATTTAAGGAAATGTGTACTGGGAATTTTTTCAAATGTATAGCATAGCAGGGTTGTGTTTCCCCCCCCACCTAAAAACCCAGGTGGGTCAGCAGTTTTGCTTTTGTGTAAAAGGATATTGTATTCTATCATGGCTATCAGGCACTGAACTACAGAGGGTGTTTAAGCCCTTAACCCTAATTTAAGGAAAGATTGAACTAGGAAGTTTCTGCAGTGACTAGGTTTTTCATTTTTTTTTAACAGCTTTATTGAGATATAACTCACATACCAATTTTCCCTTTAAAATATGCAATTCAGTGTCCCTTAATAGATTCACAGAGCCATCACCTCAGTGAATTTTAGAGCATTTTTATTGCCCCCAAGAGAAACCCCACGTCCTTTTAGTGTGTCTCGTCCCCCAGGCCCACCCCATTCTTTTCTAGTCCTAGATAAGCATTAATCTACTCTCTGTATAGGTTTGCCTATGCTGGATATTTCATACAAATGGAATCATATAATGATGTCTTTCATGACTGGCTTCCTTTTATTTAATGTATTTTCAAGGTTCATTCAGGTAGCATATATCAGTCCTTTGTTTCTTCTTATCATTGAATAATATTCCATTGTATAGCTATACCACAGTTTATTTAACCATTCATTGGTTGGTGGACATTTGTGTTATTTCCACTTTTTGGTTATGAATCATGCTGCTAGGAACATTTGCGTACAAATTTTTGTGTGTATATAAATTTTCATTTCTTTGGGTATATATTTAGAAATGGAATAGTTGGGTCCCATGGTTTCTTTTTGTTTAACCTTTTCAGGAGTTGCTAGACTGCTTTCAAAGCAGCTGCACCATTTTACATTCCCATCACCAGTGTATGAGGATTCCAGTGTTTCATATCTTTGGTAATGCTTGTTATTATCTGTATATATATATGTATATATATTTTTTTATTATAGCCACAGTAGTGGGTGAGAAGTGGTATCTCACTGTATACTGTTTCTAAATAGTAGTTTAGCATAAGAAGAATGGTAGTACTTTAAGATGGAGTTAATTTTATAATTAAAGTATTTAATAGGCTGATTTCAGAATGTAATTATCCAAATTCATTCTTTTTTTTTTTTTAATGTTTTATTTATTTCTAGGAGAGAGAGAGAGACAGCATGAGCAGGGGAGGGTCAGAGAGAGAGGGAGTCACAGACTGAAACGGGCTCCAGGCTCTGAGCTGGCAGTCAGCACAGAGCCCGACGCGGGGCTCGAACCCACGAACCGCGAGATCATGACCTAAGCGAAAGTCGGACGCTTAACCGACTAAGCCACCCAGGCGCCCCTATCCAAATTCATTCTTAACCCTGGCTGTGGTTAATTAGTATCATTTGCTAATTTAAAAAAATGATGTCATAGATTTATCTAATCTCTGAAAACATGGTACAATTTTTCCTTACAAAATGCTTTATTAAAAAAGAAAATTGAAGTTTGAGTTGCAGAGAACAAAATTTACTTTAGATACCTTAGGCAGAGAAAGTTTGTTTATGTTAGAGTACTAGGTAGTTTATTGGGATATGTCAGTCTGCGTCCAAACAGGAAATAGAAACCACACAATAATTTAACAGGGAAAGATTAATATAAAAAAATTATTACTAGGAGCACCTGGGTGGTTTAGTTGGTTAAGGGTCTGACTTCGGCTAAGGTCATGATTTCGCGGTTCGTGGGTTTGCCCACATTGGATTCTGTGCTGACACCTCAGAGCCTGGAGCCTGTGTCAGATTCTGTCTCCCTGTCTCTCTGCCCCTCCCCCACTTGTGCTTTGTCTCAAAAAATAAACTATTAAAAAATTATTGACTGTAACAGGAATTGGAGAGTTGAGGGATTTATCAGCAAGAAGTAAAGACAACTCTTAAAGAATATTGGGATAGCTGGTTACTGCCTTGAGGGCTGAGATAGGGTGGGCCCCTCTCCCCGAAACTGAAGGCTTGTTGAAAGAGGCAAGGAAGGCAAATAGCTGTGGTGTGTCACTAGTGGAATTTGCTCAGTGTTCACCATGCAGGGTGCCAGGGAAAGCTGTTCATGGGGAAAGGTCTCACCAGAGACCCTTGCTGCAGAGCAGCTTAGACTCCTGTTGGAGAGGTTGCATGTGCTGCAGGAGCCTGGTGCGGTAGAAGCCATCCTTGTAGGATTGGGTCCCAGAGACCTGCTGCAGCCAAGTGAATATCCCAGAGCCAGGAAACAAAATCCTTCTCCTCTGCAGTGTCTTTCCAGTGCCCTCTTGACAAAGCTTAATGTCTTGCCAGCTGGCAAAGAAATGAGTTTTTTAAGCGCACACATCCATTTTCACAGAGCAGGCAAAAGTGGTGAATTTAAAGATGAGGGGCAAGAAATCAGTATCTGGCACAGGTTTTAAGTGGTTTACAGAATTGTTTGGAGGTTTAAAGAAAGGGATTCTGGGTTGAACTTTAAGGAAGAACTCCTAAACCTTTGCACAAAGCTGAGAAACCAAGAGACATATTGTGTCTTTTATGATTAAGAGACCTTTTGTCTAGTTGTGAAATTGTTTCCAGATCTTCATTACTAGAACCACAATGATGTTTTAAAATCAGGGAACTGTTGGCTTCACAACTGGGGATGCTTGCAGCTCTTGGCATCTGGTCAAGCTTCTTTCAAAGTGTTTCCTGTTCATGACATTCTCTGCAAGTTCAGCTTAGAGGGTGAAAACTGGTTGGTGAAAGTATACACCAGTTTTGATGCTCAGTGTGATGCTCTGAACATTGAAATAGCCATCGAAACCAAAGGTGTGGATGAGGTCACCAGTGTCAACATTTTGGCCAACCTCAACAATGAACAGAGACAGGATGTTGCCTTCCCTACCCATGAAGGACCAAAAAGGAACTTGTATCAGCACTGAAGTCAACCTGGAGACCAATTTTTGGGGCCTATTGCAAACACCTGTTCAGTATGATTCTTCTGAGCTGAGACCCTCCATGAAAGGTCTGGGGACTGATAAGGACTCCCTCATTGAGATCATCTGCTCAAGGACCAGCTAGGAGCTTCAGGAAATTAATAGGGTCTACTAGGAAATGTACAAGATTGATCTGGAGGTCATTGTTTCTGACACATCTGGTGACTTCTGCAAGCTGATGGTTGCCCTCACAAGGGGTAGAAGAGCAGAGGATGGCTCTGTCATTGAGTATGAACTGATTGACCAAGATGCCTGGGATCTCTGTGATGCTCGAGTGAAGAGGAAAGGAACTGATGTGCCCAAGTAGATCAACATCAAAACAAGTGGAGTGTGTGACACCTCCAGAAAGTATGACATGCTGGAGAGCATCAAGAAGGAGGTCAAAGATCTGGAAAATGCTTTTCTGAACCTGGTCCAGTGCATTCAGAACAAGCCCTTATGTTTTCCTGACTGTATGACTCCAGAAAGGGCAGAAGGACTCGTGATAAAGCCCTGATTAAATCTTTAAAAATTTTAAAGTAATCTCTGCACCTAATGTGGGGCTCGAACTCATGACCCTGAGATCAGGAGTTGCATTCTGTACTGACTAAGCCATGCAGCTGCCCCAGTAAAGTCCTGATTAGAGTCATGGTCTCTTGCAGTGGACATGTTGAAAATTCGGTCTGAATTCAAGAGACAGTATGGCAAGTCCTTGTATTACTGTATCCAGCAAGGGACCAAAGGCAACTACCCAAAAATGCTGCTGTACCTGTGTGGTGGGGCTGACTGAGGCCATGATACCATGAGCATCCAGGAATGGTGATCCTTTGTTTCCAGCTAACAGTTCTGAAAGATAGCTTGCGACTAACAGTCCCTTGTGCCCATCCCTGCCAGGGTGTTGTTAGCATTGACCCTTCCTCAATTTTTTTTTTTTTTTTTTTAGTATTTAGTTTTTGAGAGACAGTGTGAGCAGGTGAGAGGCAGAGAGAAGTGGGGGACAGAAGATCTGAAGGGGGCTCTGACAGCACAGAGCCCAATGCAGGGCTGGAACCCACAAACCGTGAGATCATGACCTGAGCCTAAGCCAGACGCTTAACTGACTGAGCCATGTAGGCGTTCCTGTCCGCTTTTCATCTTTATTTCAGTTGTTTAAGCATTGCCTGCCTCTCATGTCTATTCTCTCCTTTTAGCCAAGGAAGTGATCATTCCAAGGAGTTGGAAGTGAAATTTGAAATGTGAAACACTTTACCTCATGTACTGTGTGATAAACAGATGAATAAACTGAATTTTTACTTTATACAAAAAACCATGAAACTGTGGTGGTCAGGAGGCTATGGTGATCAGGAATGTCCTGCTGTACCTAACTGGCTGTAGAACCACACTGGACCAGGGCTGGTTATGGCCTGCACCAGCCCTGTCTACTGGCCTTTCTCTTTTTTTTTTTTTTTTTTAATATTTTTATTTATTTCTAGGAGAGAGAGAGACAGCGTGAGCAGGGAGGGTCAGAGAGAGAGGGAGTCACAGACTGAAACAGGCTCCAGGCTCTGAGCTGGCAGTCAGCACAGAGCCCGACGCGGGGCTCGAACCCACGAACCGCGAGATCATGACCTGAGCGAAAGTCGGACGCTTGACTGACTAAGCCACCCAGGCGCCCCGGCCTTTCTCTATCTTTATTCCCCAAAGTGTCCATGAAATAATTTTAAGGTCTCAGGGAATTCCTCCATAAAAATGAGAACATCTACAGCTGTAATAATTAGATATGATGATTGTTCTTCTAATCAGTTCATTGGTGAAGGAGTGATCTTAGGTTTTAAATGGTATGAGGTGACTACTTCCTGACTTTGACCAGATGCTATTAACAATAGTTTACTTGTCATGTACTCACAGCCTGGGAGAGGAGGATACTGCATGATGCCTCATGGGGGTTGCACTTGGCAGTAGAGTGAACCTGTCACAGTGGCCACGGGAGGCAGGCTCTGTAGTACCAAAAGGACTGCCCTCATGGGAGGATGTGATTAGTGTGAATAATTCTGAGGGCTGGCAGGGCAAGGCACTGACAGCCTCAGGACTGAGTGGGCTGCAGCTGGCTCAGCTGGTGGCGGCACTAGCTGGGTGGAGAGCCCTTCTGCTAGATGGGATTGCATGTGGTGGGACAGTAGGTCTTTAGGGTGCTGTGAGGCTCAGAGTTGGCAGGGCCGCACTTGAAATTTTAGGTCTATATAATAGTACCCCAGTCATGATTGCTAATGCTCTTTTGAAAGAGTTTATTTTTCTGTGCATCTGTTTATTGTGGCTAATTAGTCTGCCCTTTTGTGTGGATCTCCAGCCCCACAAACAGTATGAAGTTGAATGTGAGTTAGTGATGCAGGTAGGAAAAAACAGGTTTTCCTTTCCTTAAATTTTCCACTTTATTTTTTTACTTCATACAAGTAGGCATAGGATTCTTACTACAAATTTTTAATTACTACATAAGACATTAATAAATTATGGCTTGTGGCATATGATGTATGCACGAGTAGTTTTATTTTTATTTAAAGCATACAAAAAAGACTTTAATGTGCCTTACATGAAAAGCAAATAGGAAGTTAAAATTAGCTTACCATTCTGTAAACTAATCTTTCTTCCTTTTATGATTTTTAAAACTTCATCTGGTGAAGATAATTTCTGTTAAATAACTGACCTAAGCTAAAATGGGATTAATTTTTTTAGTCTTTTTTTTTTTAAACATTTTATTTATTTCTGAGATAGAGAGAGAGACAGTGTGAGCAGGGGAGGGTCAGAGACAGAGGGAGACACAGAATCTGAAGCAGGCTCCAGGCTCTGAGCTAGCTGTCAGCACAGAGCCCAATGTGGAGCTCGAACCCACGGACCGTGAGATCGTGACCTGAGCCAAAGTTGGACGCTTAACCAACTGAGCCACCCAGGCGCCCCGGGATTAATTTTTTTTCAAAAGATAGGCTTGATAGACCTAATTTAGGTAAATAATGTAAGCTAATTTTATATTGCAGTAAAACATATCTAATATAAAATTTGTGATTTTAGCCAATGTTAAGCGTTTGATTCAGTGGCATTAGTTGCATTCACAAAGTTGTATCACCACTATTTCTGAAAATTTTTGTCACTGCAAACAGACACTTTAATTATTATTAGACTGTGATTCCTTATACCCTCGTCTCAACCCCTCATAACTTCTAATCTACTTTATATGTCTATGAATTTGCCTATTCTAGGTTATTTCACATAGGTGAAAGCATATGATATTTGTTGCATTGTTTCTAGCTTATTTCACTTAACATAATATTTTCAAGGTTTGTGTCATAGCATATACCATACTTCATTCCTTTTTTATAGCTGTATAATATTTCGTTGTATGTATCTACCACATGTTGTCCATTCATCTATTAGTGGACACCTGGATTGTTTCTACCTTTGGCTATTGTGAATAATGCTTCTGTGAACATTAATGACAATTATCTATTCAAGTTCCTGTTTTCAGTTCTCTTGGGTATATACTTAGGAGTAGAACTGCTGGGTCATATGGTATTTTATATTTAGCTTTTTGAGTAACTGCCAAACTTTTCTACAGTGGTTGCACCATTTTAAATTTTCACCAGCAACACTAATGAGGATTTTAGTTTATCTACATTTTCAACACCTATATACTATTTTTTAAATTACAGACATCCTAGGTGGTATGAAGTAATACTGTGATTTTGATTTGCATTTCTTTAATGTTGGCCATTTGAATATTTTCTTTGAAGAAATGTCTATTTAAGTCCTAAGGTTGCATGCTCTACTGACTGAGACAGCCAAGCGTCCCTCAAGTCCTTTGCTCATTTTTACATTGAGTTCTCTTGTGGTTGTTGAAGTGAAGAAGTTATATATGTATTTTCCTAAAAACTCTTATCAGATAAGTAATTTGCAAATATTTTCTTCTGTGGTTGTTTTTCACTTTCTTGATCGTGTCCTTTGATGTACAAAAGCTTTTAATTTTGAAGTCCACCTTATCTTTTTTTCTTTTGTTGTGCTTTTGTTGCTATAATGGAGAATCTCTTGCCAAATTCAGGGTCATGCAGATTTACCTCCGTGTTTTCTACGGAAAGTTTTGGGACTTATATTTGGGTCGTTGATCCATTTTGAGTTTATTTTTATAATATGGCTTGAGTACCAACTTCATTCTTTTGCATGTGGATGTCTAGCTGTCCTAGCATTGAAGGGACTACAGACGTACCTCCCTTTTTTATGCTTTACTTTATTGCGTTTCACAGATAGTTCTTTTTATAAGTTGAAAGTTTGTGACAATGCTACATCCAGCAAGCCTGTTGGCACCATTTTTCCAGTGTATTTGCTCAGTTTGTATCTCTGTGTCACGTTTTGGTAATTTTCATCTTATTTCAGACTTTTTCATTATTACATTTGTAATGGTGATCTGCGATCAGTGGTTCTGACCTGCTGAAAACTTAGATAATGGTTAGCACTTTTTAGCAATGAAGTACTTTTTACTTAAGGTATACACATTGTGTTTTTTAGACATTGTGCTTTGCATCCTTAATAGACTATAGTATAGTATAGACAAGACTTTTATATGTGCTGGGAAACCAAACAATTTATTTAACTTGCCTTATTATGATACTTACTTCATTACAGTGCTTGTCTGGAACTGAACCTGCCATATCTCTGATGGATGCTCATATTCTTTCTTCATTGAGTGGTCTTAGTACCCTTGCCAAAAATCAGTTGACCATAGATGTATGCATTTATTTCTAGACTTTAAGGTCTATTCTGTTGGTCTGCTTTTCTGTCTTTTTGCCAGTACCACTTTAAGTTGGTTCTAATTAACATTATTTACAATGTGAACATTAACAGTGCCAAATAGCAAAGCTACTAAAAAACATAGGTCAAAATAATATTAATGAAAATAGAGCCTAAGATATAATTTATATAAGAATTTGAAAAAACTTTTTTTTTCCACCCACTCACTTGATGATGCTCAAATATAGGTCCACAAGTTATGAATGATATGTGATTTTTTTTAATGAAAAGGCTTTATACAATAAAATTGTTATTTTTAAAGCTAAAAGAATGAAGTTTATCTCCCAGGAAACTTGTTTTTGTTTTCTGTGTGAACTTGAAATAACCATTCACAGATTTCATTTTCAACTAACGTAAAATTGTTTCTTCCTGGCTCTTGATGTTTATTAAAAAAACAAAAATCTTTCTTACATGAGAAGTTGAAAGCCTGTAGCCAAATGTTCGTTACTTTCCTAAGATTTTCAGGACACTACTCACTCATAGACATCAAGAACTTTTTTAGGGACAGACCAGTAAACCTCATCTCATGTATGTAATCAGACCATAGCACATAACATTCTTCTTCCTCAAAGTCAAGTTTTCAACCTGAGCAGAAGATTCAGAGGCAGGGTCCCTCCATTCAGTCTTATACTTGTTTGAAAATAAGGAGAAAATCCTGTTTAATTTTGCTTTTCAATTTTGTTTTTCTAGGTCAGCAAGACTTGAGATTTGCAGATATCCTTTTTCACTCTTAAACCCAAGCAGTAGTAGGAGCAATTTTATGATTTTGTTTTGTCACGTGATTTCTTCCCCAATAATTTTGTCACTTGAAATCAAAATATTTTCTTTAAGGTCTTGCAGAGTCATTCACTTGTTTAATGTAATAACAAAGCATTTGCTAAGTTGGCTCATTTCAGTAGGCAGTCTTAGTTCTCCAAGCACACAGCCTACTGTGTTTGTGAAAGTTCTCTGCACTTCCCCTTTCAGCTCAGACACCCTGTTGAGAACTCTTCATGCACTAAGCCACTGCGCTTCTGTATATAGCAGGAGATTCATAGGCTCATTGTTCAGGTTCTGACGGCGTTCTTTAAACATTTTTGAGTAAACAGGTTTTTGTTTAATAAAGTTAATCATTTTTTTTGTAATTTCAAACAACTTTTTTCATCTCACTTCCCAGAGCTTTTGACACTAGCAGCTCTTTGTGAAGAAATCACTGTGTTGTCAAGCCAGCTTTTTTGTTTTTTGGCTTTTTTTCTAAATAAGAGCGGCAAATTTTCACATGAAGCCAACTATTGATGGGACATTGTCAGTAGAGATGTCAACATTATTTTTCAAGACCTTTGTTTCTAGATAGGAAGACAAAACATTAAGTATCCTTATTTAGCACCTGCAGTGTGCTGGCTCTCTTCTAGATACTTGTGAGGCATTTAGTAAGCAAAACAGATTTTTGTCCTCATGGAGCTTTAATTCTAGCAGGGAAATAGAGATAATAGTACACAGTTAAATTGTCTAGTTTACAAGGTGATTCAAATGAGTGAAATATTGGCCAGTGAGATATTAGATATTAGAAAATGTAATTTATTATGTGGGGACGTCAAGAACCATGGGTTGCTATCACTTTTTCCTCAGAACCTTGAGAAAATGAAGAAACCTATTGTGGTTGCCTTTGTAGTCATCAGTGGTGATAAGCTGGTAAGGGTTGGGGAGGAATTTGATTATAGGATTGATACATATGGTGTAATGGGGTATCTGTTGAGCATTTATAAGCTTATAAAACTGAACTCATTACTCCCTTAAAAGTTGTTTTGATGCATGTTCATATATTATCAGCTTTTGAGTAGTACAGTTTTCAAAGTGTTCAGTTATTTTTGAAACATCCAGTATTAGAAGGTGGTAAGTGCTCCAGATAAAGACAGGTTAGATTCAGGCAAGGGACAGTGGGTATGCTGGGGTCTGGAGTTGGTTTACAAAATTAAATAGGATAGTTGGAATTTAGACTTTGTTGAAAAGGTGATACTCAAGCAAAGGAAGTTGAGTTGTTCAGTCATTAGGATATCTGGCAGAAGAACATTTCAGGTGGAAGAAACAGCTTGGGCAAAGGCACTAAAGGAAGAGTTGGAGGAAAGCAAGGAGGCACAGCCAGTGTTTCTAGAGCAGCATGAGTGAGGAGAGTTCTAGGTAGGAGATGAAGCCAGGGAAGGGAAGGGCTGGAGGTATTCACCTAGGCCCCTTAATGCCACTGAAATGGGTGGCATTGCAGGACATTGAGCAAAGTGTTGACAGGATTTCATTTCCCTCCATTTTCATTTCCCTAAGGGTTTAAAAGGATCAGTCAGGATGTTGTGTTTAGAATAGACTATAGTGGGCCAGAGGTGGAAGGGAAACTAATTAGGATGGTTGGCTTAAGCATTATAGTAGGTAGGCATAGTGGAGTGGTCAGATTCTGGATATATTTTGAAAGTACAATTATCAGGACTTGCTGATATATTGGATGTGGGATATAAATTAGGAGCAAAGGAGGAAGTTAAGGTTTTGGACTGAGAACTGGAGACAGAATTGTCTTTACAGTCGGAAAAGCTGAGGTAAGGACACACTAGGTAGGGTAGAGCGGGTCAGGAGATCAGCTTTGGATATGTTGAGTTTGTGATATTATTAGAGATCCAAGTGGAGATGTTGAGCAGTATGAGACTGGATGAAGTCACCAAGGAAGAATCTGGAATTAGAGGAGAAAGAACTGAGCTTGGGACATCCACTGAAGGAAGCTTAGAGAGTATGGCCAAATGAGGAAAGTATTTCCAAGAAAAAGGAGTGACCAGTTCTATCAAATGCTGCTTATAGGACAAATGAGATGAATACTCAGAGTTGACCGTTGGATTTAGAGACATGGAGGTCACTGACACAGACAAGTCCAGTGGGGAGATTCTGGCTGGAGTGTGTTTAGGAGAGGCTGGGAAGAGGACTTGTTGACATTGTGTGTGTAAACAAATGGGACTTGATTGAGGATTGAGGAAGTGGGAATAAGAGGTTTGGGAAATAACAACATGATTTTATAGTGATGAAAATGACCCTATAAAGAGGAATAAGTAGTTTACCTAAACTCCAAGGTCAGTTTTTATCTTTATGCCCTTGTTATACATTTTCAGTTTCTCTGCTCCTTTCTTTGTCACACTTGGTTGGCAAAGCCACAAACTTGGTGAAATGTAGCACTTCTGCTCTAGGTGCCTCTGTAGTACATGATACTGTAACAGACACAGACTTCCAAAAAAAGTTTTCAAGTTCTCTGGGGACACTCTGGCATTAGGCTATAAAAAGTGACCATGAGGAACATACTTGCTTAGCTCTAATATGATGGAGTTAAGAGCTTGCCTTTTTCCTGGGGAACTCTTAGTCCCAGAAAGCATATTTCTTTGAGGTTGTCAGTTTCTCTAGTGAAGATTATTTGTCAGGAATTCTGTTACTGGCTGTTGAACATTTCCCACAATGGTGAGATATGAGGTATGGAGGAGGTAAGAAGTTACTTGGGATTACAGAGTTTTAGTTAGCTGCTGAGCAGTCTCTGTCTCTGTTTTACTTGGCATCTTCAAGTCCCTGGGTTCCAAGTTTCCTGAGTTCTTCTGGATAAGGTACCTACCTCCCATCCCCAACTTTAGTTTTCCTTTTTGTCATGTGGGCTGCAATATAACTTAATTTCTCTTTATTGCTGCTGTCTACTTTAACTTAGTCCTAGCAGGGAGAGGACAAGAATGCCTATTGTTAGACTATTATTTTATTATGAATTGGAAATTTGAATCATTTCTTAGCTGTTGAAATAGAATTGGCTGTGATGTAAGTACCCAACATTAATCCATCCAACTTGATCAGTTCTAATGATACTCAAAGTGAACTCTTCATGAGATGTGCTGTTATTGCACTTTTAGAGATGGTCCTACCACTCAACAAGTAAAAGTAACTTATTTTATGTTTCTGGCAGCCATCGTGCTTTTGAAATTACATAGAATTTTTTTCCTCCTTTGGATTTTTGATTCTTAATTAAATTGGAAATTAGAAAAAGTTACGTTGAGTCGGTAGTTTTTTTTTAAGTCAATTAAAAGAAAGAACAGCAATTTAAAATTTCTAGTCAACCTTAAAAACAATCCATGTAATATTTGTACATAATGCTAAATATATGTGTTCTTTTTTAATTGAGTAAATGAAAAAACTGAAAAAAATCATGTGTTTTATTAAAGTTGAAAGTTCTTTGTTAATTGAAGAAAAATATCCAGAATATCTATGTCTTCTAAATCTATTATGTTCTTTTGCATGTTTGCTTCCCTTTAAATAAATAAATAGCATTACTATATATTGCATAAATATGTGAGAAGCTTGTTGAATTGGCAGTAATTTTATTTATTTTATTTTTTATCTATTTATTTTTTTTTACAAATAGTTTATTGTCAAATTAGTTTCCACGTAACACTCAGTGCTCATCCCCACAAGTGTCCTCCTCCATGCCCATCCCCCTCCCCTCCACATCCATCAGTCCTCAGTTTTTGTCAGCATTCAAGAGTCTCTCATGGTTTGTCTCTCTACCTTTCCCCCACCATTTCCCCCCTTCTTCTCCCCCTTGTTCCTCCGTCAAGTTCCTCCCAATCCTCCTATATGTGCAAACATATGATATTTGTCCTTCTCTGCCTGACTTATTTCGCTCAGCATAACACCCTCAAGGTCCATCCATGTTGCTACACATGGCCAGATTTCATTGTTTCTCATGAATTGGCAGTAATTTTAAAGCTTTATAGTGATGCCATGAAATTCTGCTTTGGTAAGCATTAACATATATGATTTTAAAATGTCCAAGGTTTTTTTGGGGGGGGAGGGCGGTGAATGGTTGCAAGATAATTATGAATAGGTGTAAAGATTCTGCAAATCAAGATTTGAAGTTTTAAAATGTATAATGTGCATTTTTTAATGATAAAACTTGGTTGAAGGAAAATATGCATTATTTTGAATGAGATGATGTTATAGATGGATTTTACTGTCTACTCGATTTATTCTTAAAAAGTGTTCTCTCATAGAAATGTTACATATTTAGCAGTATTTGACCACTGCGTAAATGGTAGACAAGTAAGTACATTGCTATGGTTGGTTTGAGCATATTAATGAGGAATGTAAGAATAAGAAAGATAATTTGAATTGTCTCAAAAGAAATCTTAACACTAGATCATAGATTGTTATGTTAGGTTTTTGCATTTTTTGTGGCACAGGATTTTGATGACCTTTTACTGGCTGATTTTAGGTCATATACTAGTCACACATTGAAGTTACTTGCCAGAAGCACATAAAACTGAAGCATTCTTCTTTGGTTTCTAGTGTTATCTTGTTTTCCTTATAATAAGAACTTTTGGTCATCTAGCTTTTATAACATCTAATGTATAGAAACAATTATGTGTTTAAGATCATTAACATTTTTTTCTTTTAGATTATCTACAATGATGAAATGAAGTAACTCAAGATGAGCAAGTTAAAAGTGATATCAGAGAAGAGGTACTGTACTTCTAAATACATATATATTTATCATTTATGGAAATATGTATCAATTATGGAAATAATACCCAAGTGGTTATTTGAAACTCCTTCCTTGAAAATACTGTTTATGTTTAAATGACTGTATGTTGTATTTATTTCTTAAATTATTTATTAATGTTTAACTTTTCAGTTAAAAATAAGAGCCACCAGGGGCACCTGGGTGGCTCAGTCGGTTAAGCGTCTGACTTAGGTCATGACCTTGCAGTTCATTAGTTCATCACTGTTCACGAGTCATTGTGGTTCATGAGTTCAAGCCTCATGTCGGGCTCTGTGCTGACCCCTCAGACCCTAGAGCCTGCTTTTGATTCTGCATCTCCCTCTCTTTCTGCTCCTCCCCCACTCACACTCTGTTTCTCTCTCTCAAGAATAAGAATAAACATTAAAAATTAAAAAAGAAAAAACAAGAGTCAGCAAACTATGACCCATGGACCAAATTTGGTCTTACTCCTATTTTTGTATAGTCTATGAGCTAAGAATAGTTTTTTTAAAGTTTATTTATTTTGAGAGAGAGACAGAGAGTGGGGGAGAAGAGAGAGAGAGAGAAAGAGAGAGAATCCCAAGCAGGCCTCGTGCTGTCAGCAAGGAGCCTGACTTTGGGCTCAATCCCATGAACTGTGAGATCATGACCTGAGCCAAAATCAAGATTCGGATGTGACTGAGCCATCCAGGCACCCCAAAAATAGTTTTTAACATTTCTAAATGGTTGGGGAAATAAAGAATAATGTTTATGAGACAGGAAGTTTATATGAAATTGATATTTCTGTGTACATACATAACGTTTTATTGGAATAAGCTATGCTCCTTCATTTATATATTGTCTGGACACTTTTGCTCTAGAGAGAGTGGCAAAGTTGAGTATGACAGAGACAGTTTGGCCCACAGTGTCTAGCCCTTTCCAGGAAAACTTTAACTACCCCTGAGTTAAAGCATCATATTGACTAAAGCTCTAATGTACCAAGAAATTGTCCTTAGCAGAGTTTCACTGTGGGCTCTTTCATTAATAGACAAACTCATTGATTCTACTTTGGAATTTTTTTAGCTAGATTGCTTAACCCTCTTATGTCCCAGTTTTCTCATTTCTAAAATGGGTGTAATAATAGTGCTATCAATATGAAGTTGCAAAGGTTAAATAGTGTCTAGCAGGCTCAGTAAATGACAACTTACTAATCTTGATAATAATCAGAGTTTTTGCTTTGTAGCAGTGTTGTATGTTATATTTACATTTTTACAACTTTACATTTAGAAGCATGGTTTACTCTGTTTTAGAATGAGATATATACAGTTTATTTAAAAGTAAAAAAATTATTTATTTTTGAGAAACAACGTGAGCGGGGAAGGGGTTTTATAATGAGAAGTATATACACAGATTATTTAAAATTTTAAAAAATTTATAATGAGAAGTATATACACAGTCCATTTAAAATTGAAAAAAATTATTTTTGAGAAACAGAATGTGAATGGGGGAGGAGCAGAGAGAGAACAGAGATCCCAAGCAGGCTCCAGGCTCTGAGGTGTCACCACAAAGCCTGACTCGGGGTTTGAACTCACGAGCCATGAGATCATGACTGGGATGAAGTCAGATGCCCAACTGACAGAGCCACCTAGGCGTCCCTAAAATTTTTTAAATATTTATTTATTTTTGAGAGGGAGAGAGAGAGAGAAAAAAAAAACATGAGCAAGAGAGAGCCAGAGAGAGAGGGAGACACAGAATCCAAAGCAGGCTCTATCTAAGGCACTAAGCTGACAGCACAGAGCCCAGTGGGGGGCTCGAACCCACAAAGCATGAGATCATGACCTGAGCTGAAGTCGGCTCTCCACAGTCTGAGCCACCCAGGTGCCCAAATTTTTAGATAAAATTTGTTCCTTAAATTGTTAGGTTTTCAAGGTATTAACTATGTAATTCATTGTAACAAATTTCATTGTTCAAGTATTTCTGTAATTTCTATAGGAAAGGTATTAAGTACTGACTGTGTTTTAAAAAGAAGCAAAAGTCTTCCTTTTTGGATTAGGTTGAACAAGTAATGCTATATCTTTTGATTAGCTAAACTGTCTAGAATTACTAGCTTGTTGTTCATAAGAATATGAAGTTTGACAACTTCTGGCTCCTAGCATTAGTTTTCTTTTTTTTCTCCTGAGATAGATTTTACTGGATATTTATTGTTATTTTTGCTGCTGTTTTAGGTGAACTAAATTGAGATCATTGCAAATGGTCTTCATCTAAGAGAAATTATAATTTCTAGTAATAGTTGTTATATTGCTGCAAAGCAAGCTGGATGCAGGGGTGCCTGGGTGGTTCAGTAGGTTAGGCACCTGATTTTTGATCTTGGCTTGGGTCATAATCTCATGGTTCATGGGTTCAAGCCCTGCCTTGGGCTCTGCACTGATGGCATGGAGCCTGCTTAGGATTCTGCGTCTTTTTCTCTCTGCCTCTTACCTGCTGTGCAATCTCTCTCTCAAAATAAATAAATAAACTTAAAAAACAAAAAGCTGAATGCAGTCAGATGAATTGAGATAGATAGAAAAGGGTCAAAATCCTTCTTTTCCCTTGCTGTAATCTTTTATCTTTCTAGCTCACTTGCACCTATGTCTGTATTGCAAGACTTTGCCTTTACCTAGAGTGCTAAACTATTGACTTGTATTCTTTCTCATTTACTTTCTCCTGTCTTACCAAGTGTAGAATCCATTGTCTATCATTACACTCTTGAAAATATCTGAAATGGCTTTTTCTCATTTTTTATTTTCTATCACACCTATCCAAACAAAGTCCTTTCTTTGGATAAACTGTTGTTGAGCAGCTAAATGATGTTGGAGGATGAACTAACTTGGCAGATATCACTGAAAATTATTGATCATTGGCCTGAACAGAGCCCAGCAATTTTGTGACTGTGGTTCTGTGGAAAGTTCATTTTCTCAATTTTTGTAATTATAATTTTATACTTTCTTTTTACCCTTTAAATCTTTGAAATCATCAAATGTCTCAAATACATATCCTCAACAAATGGCCTTCCCTTATGATATCACAGAGATAATACAATCTTTTATCCTCATATTTCTTACACCCCAAATTTCCATATTCCTCTTTATTTGATCCCGTCCTCTGCTTACCCTCTTGTTATTTACTCCAGCAAAGAATGTGTCCCTTTTCTTGGCAAAGACTAATACTGACACCTTTGTTATTGATTTCACCTCCTTCTTTCCTTCTCAGGATCTTTTAATCATTTGTTCTTCTGTCTTAAAATCTTTAACTCCTTTATTTCTAACTATTTAAACAAGATCTGGGCTTCCCAGTATTTAGGCTCTGCTCTTCTGTCGCTACCCAATATATCTGAATCCCTTAAAAGCCAACAAATTTGAAATACAATCTACATCTCATTTCACACACTCCAACCACTTCTGTGTAGTTTCTGCTTTACCCAACAGTACTCATTAAGGCCACCTATACTTTGTAAACAAATTTATTGAGATATAATCATTGTGTAACAAACTGTACATAGAGAGTACGGTTTGGTAAGTTTGGCCTATTTACACCTGCAGAATCCTCTCAATTGACAATTTGTATCTTTGTCAAAACTCAGTTGTCATGTACATGTTGATCTATATTTGGATTCTGTTTTGTTCCACTGATTTATGTTTACCTTGGTGTTCATACCTCTCTGCCTTTCTGGCTTTATAATGAGTTTCAAAATTAGTGTTGTCCACCAACTTTGTTCTTCTATTTCTAAAGTTTGGTGTATTTTAGATTTCTTTGCATTTTCATGTGGATTTAGCATCAGTTTTAGAATTTCTACACAAGATCCTTCTGGGATTTTCATTGGATTGCCTTGATTCTATAGTTCAGTTGGGGAGAATTGGGAGAATCTTTTTTTTTTTTGAGAGATAAAATAATAATAATGGGAGTGAGTAGAGGAGGGGCAGGGGAAGAAGGAGAGAGAGAATCTTAAGCAGGCTTCATGACCAGCTCAGTGTTGATTTCAAAACTGTGGGATTTTGACCCACAGTTGGATCAAGAGTTGGATGCTTAACTGACAGAGCCACCCAGGCGCACTATGGTGGAGAATTGGTATTTTGACAACATTGAGCCTTCTCACTCTTGAGCACTTTAATATTTTTAGCAGTGTTTTATAGCTTTTAATATACTGATCTTTCAGGTTGTCAAATTATTTCTATTTCCCTTGAAAATAACAGCTTTTTGGGGGTCCCTAGTAATTTTTTAAAAAAAGATATCATGAGACAATAAAAAGACTCCACTAAAACAAAACTGAGACCTAGGCCTCTGAGCTAGCCTATACTAAATTTTACATTAAGGCATGGTAGTATTTTAAAATATGTGCCAAAGTGCTAATCAAAACCAGATAAAACCCTGGAAGATATGTAAGCATTTCCTATAATTGCTCAGATTTTCCAAAGTCTGAGAATCATTCAGAAAGTAGAGCTGCCCTCTGGTGTTCACCCGGTGATTCTTTCAATATTAGTGTCAGCAGCCTTACATTCCTAGAGCTGAATTGGAGTGGCTTATTTTGTTCAGTTTTCATTCTGCAGTTGAGAAAAGTAGAAATAGAAGGGAAATTGATTTGCCCGTGTTCTCAATTTCCATTTATTTGCCTCCCTTCCTAAAATTTATCCATCCATCCATCCATCCATTTGAAAGAGCATGATTCTCAGAATGGAATCACTCAGATTAAAGTTTTTTGTCTTTTTTTATATAGTGGTATAATTTAATTAAAAATTTTAAGAGTTACTGATAAATTGTTAATTTGGAATAGAACTGAATGTGTGTTACACTTAGTATAGTTTGTTCATGAATTTTTTGAATAGTAGATATTTTATTAGCTACTGAAAAATGCTGAGATGACCTTTAAGAGAAAAATAATATGGGGAAAATTTAAGAAACACTCAGTTATTAAATTTCAGAATTTTGGTTTCCTTAATGCAAATTTCTTTTAAATCTGGGTTATGGAACTGTTTTTAAAAATGTATTTGTTCCCTAGTTTGCAAACTGTGGTGTCTTAATATCATTTCTCCCCAGAAAGAACCAGGGCTCTTTGGAGAAAGGGCTGATTCTAGGTCAAGAGCACAAAATGTGCAAGATAAGCCTAGAGGAGTGATTCTTAATTTTTTTAGCAAAGAACTTCTTAGTGCTCTTAAATTGACGAAGACTCCAGAAAGTTTTTGTTGATGTGAATTATTTTTTCTATTGATGTTTATATTACTGTACATTAAAACTGAGAAATTAAAACTATTCATTTTAAAAAATGGTAATAAACCAATTGTATAACAACATTTTGTCTTAGAAATTTAAAAAAATAGAAGACTGGCATTTTTTATTACATTTTTGCAAATGTCTTTAATGTGTGGTTTAATGGAAGATAGCTAGATTCTCTTATGTGCTTCTGAGTTCAATCTTTCGTGATATAATAAGCATCTATACATTACATATGTATATTGACATACACATATATAGGTTTTGTGCATATGTAGTGCTCTTGTCTCTTTTTTAATTAAAAAATTTTTTTTAATGTTTATTTATTTTTGAGAGAGAGAGAGAGAGCACAAGCAGAGGAGAGGCAGAAAGAGAGAGAGAGACACAGAATCTGAAGCAAGCTCCAGGCTCTGAGCTGTCAGCACAGAGCCTGACATGGGGTTCGAACTCACGGGCTGTGAGATCATGACCTGAGCTCAACCAACTGAGCCACCCAGGCACCCCATAATTGCATTATTTTAAATGGTATATTAGGTACATTTTCAAATGTATGTTTAATGTGTATTTTTCAAACTTCAGATACCTTTTCAGTTGAAGTACTTCCAAATTCAAAACATTAGGCACAGTTAATCTGAAAAAAACATATACTATTTGTTTTTCATATGTTTCTAGGTGTGTATTGCCTATGTTCTGCTAGCCAGTGTTTGGAATTTTGGGCAAATAGCATAAGGCATGCAAGATCTCCACCTTTCTAGAGCTTACATAATTACCGATAGTGATATGTTCTCCATAGGTACATTTTTTTTTTAATTTTTTTTAAATTTTTTTAAATGTTTTATTTATTTCTAGGAGAGAGAGAGAGAGACAGCGTGAGCAGGGGAGGGTCAGAGAGAGAGGGAATCACAGACTGAAACAGGCTCTAGGCTCTGAGCTGGCAGTCAGCACAGAGCCCGACGCGGGGCTCGAACCCACGAACCATGAGATCATGACCTAAGCGAAAGTCGGACGCTTAACCGACTAAGCCACCCAGGCGCCCCTCCATAGGTACATTTTAATATTGGAGGTAGAAGGGCTGGTGAGGAAATGGCCACATGGTTGGGTTGCAGCCTGAAATGAGAAGGAGCCAGCTCTAAGTAGGGTTAGGAGCAACCTCCCTCCAGATTGAGAGGACAGCAAACACAAAGACCTTGAGGCTGGGGAAAACCATGCTGTATTCAAGGAACTGATAGAGAGTCACTGCAGCTGGTTCCCAGTGTGTGAGGGGAACATTATGAGAAGTCAAGTTAGAGAGGTAGACAGAGGCCAGATGACACAGAGCCTAGTATTTTGTGATAAGTAAATAAGATTTTACCTAATGGCTGAAGGGAAGCCATTGAAGAAGTTTTAGCTGGACAGCAACTTGATTATATTAGAGGTTCTACAAATCTACATATGTGATAAAGTGGCCTAGAACTGTATAATTAACCAGTGTCAATTTTTGCTGTTGCCCTGTAGTTCATGTAAATGTAACCATTGGGAAACTAGGTGAAAGATGGAAGGGACCACTCTACTATTTTTTCATGTTCCTGTGAGTGTTTAGAATTATTTGAAAACAAAAAGATTTTTAAAAAGTACTGTGAAAATGGATTCTTGGCAAGCAAGAATGAAAGCAGACTAGTTAGGAGACTTTGATTTCTAAGGAAGAGATGATTACTTGGGCATGTGTAGTAATAGTAGATAGGGAGACAAGTGGATGAAGTTGAGATGTTTCAGAATTGGAGCTGATATTGGGTTGGTGTGTGGGGAGGGGAGTCCAGATTTTTGTCTTGAGCAACTGATGGTTTCATGTGCATTTGAGAACATTAAGATTGGAAGAAAAATAGGTTGAGAGGAAGAACTAGTGGTTTTATACTAGGCTTGGTAGGTTGGGTAAGCTATTATGGTAAGGCTGGAGTTGAGTGTAGGGGCCAGGCAGCATTTAGATCATAATTAACAGTGGTGGTATTAGATGAGACCACACTGGTTGAAGAGTGGAGAGAATGAAGAGAAGAGAGCTGGGGATAGAGCTGTGGGGAGTCTTTAGCATGTAGAGATGTGTCATGTTGGAGGATGAACCAATAACAGGGATCTCAGAGAGGTGGTGACAGGAAGAACACAAGGAGAGAGTGGAGTCACTGAAGCCCAAAGGAGGAGATGAAGGAAGAGGGAGCTATCTGGTAGTGCTGAGATACTGAGTATAACCAGGAAGGAAGTGACCACAGGAGATTGGGAGATCTCAGAAAGCAGAAGGCAGGCTTGAAAAGTGAACAGTATGTGAGAAAATGGAGAGCAAGTACAGACATCTTCTTCAAGGAGTAACAGAAATGCCAAGGCAGCTAGTGGGAGCTCCTGCAAGAGATTCGTGTGCCGGTGGGATGTGATCCAGTTGAAAGGGACAGAGAGATGATGAATCAGGGAAAGGTTAATTGAAAGAACATTTACATTCAAAATGCAGGAAGGGCTGGGGCTTGTCTGCAGGGGAGGAGTTATTCTTTGAGTCTCCACATACCAGCCAATATCAGGCAAAGAGAACCTTTTTTTTTTTTAATTTTTTTCTTAATGTTTTATTTATTTCTGAGAAAGATAGAGAGATGGACACACACAGCATGAGTAGGGGAGGGTCAGAGAGAGAGAGAGAGGGAAACACAGAATCTGAAACAGGCTCCAGGCTCTGAGCTGGCTGTCAGCACAGAGCCTGATGCAGGGCTCGAACCCACGAACTGTGAGATCATGGCCTGAGCCGAAGTCAGATGCTCAACCAACTGAGCCACCCAGGTGCCCCAAACAGAGCTTTTTTAAAACATCAGAGCACATCACTCATTTCAAAAACTTTCCATCCCACTTAGGGTAAAGGCCAAAATCCTTACTGTGGCCTGCAAAGCTTTAAATGTTTGTGCTCTCTCCCACCCCACCTCTACCTCTGATGTCATGTCTCACTGTTCCTGTCCTTTAAGTCTGCTCCAGCTGAATATAGCAGATCTTTGCTTTGGGATCTTGGTGGTTCTGACTCCTTTTTTGTGGGCAGCCCTTTCTGCAGATTTCTGCATGGCTTACTCCTTTACTTCTTTCAGGTCTTTCCCTAAGTGGTACCCTGTCAATGAGGTTTTCCCTGACCACTGTCTAAAATTGCACCCCTTACCCTGTGCCTTTTATTCCCCAAACCTGCTTTTCTTTTCTTTCTTATTTTCCTCGACCCTGCTTTTCTTTGTAACACTTCCACCACCTTAAATACTATATGATTATTCACATATTTAATTTGTCTTTCACCATTGGAATGTTCAGTCTGTAGGGGGCATGATTTTTTGTTTGGTTTATACTGTTGGTAATACCTAGAACAGTATCAAATGTGCAGATGTATAATGAAAGAGTACGAAGAAAAAAGAATGTGTGTGGATAGAGAATCAGATAGGGTTAAGGATCTGGTAGTGGGAAGATGAGTGTGTGCCTTTTTGAGCTTGTAGCAGTTATAAAGCAAGGCAAAGAGAGTGAACGGGGGTGGGTGGGACAATTAGAGTTTTGAGGTGAGCATAGGAAATGTAAGAGATCTTTTTGGAGAGTGTAAAGATGAACTTTCAGGGTGTGATTTAAGATTGCTGGGCAGTGTTGAATGCACATTTGTTTTCTGAAATGGAATGTGTTTCTCACTTAATAGAATTTTAGCAATGTTGAGCTATAAAACAGAGTAAAGAAAAGTGGTATAAATGTTTCATGTTTTTAGAAGGATAGAGTATTTTTTTTTTAACAAGGGTAATGATATTTATAGTATCGAGTTTACAATTGATGTAGAATGTGTCCTGATATAAAATAACATTCTTTTTAGCCTTACCAATAATTCTCGGATCGTGGGACTCCTGGCTCAGCTGGAGAAGATCAATACTGAATCTGCGGAATCAGATACTGCCCGATATGTTACATCAAAAATTCTTCATCTGGCTCAAAGTCAAGGTAAACTTTAATCTCTTGTTTTTTTTTTTTAATGTTTTATTTATTTCTGAGAGAGAGAGAGAGACAGAGTGAACAGGGGAGGATCAGAGAGAGAGGGAGACATAGAATGTGAAGCAGGCTACAGGCTCTGAGCTAGCTGTCAGCAACAGAGCCCTACATGGGGCTTGAACGCATGAACCATGATATCGTGGGCTGAGCCAAAGTTGGATGCTTAACCAACTGAGCCATCCAGGTGCCCCTAGTCTCTTGTTTTTGAAATGCTTTTTTTTAGTTCTTTGAAAGTAGATGCTAAGAATATTCAAACTTTGGAGAAATAGATGATTTTCTGTAAAAATTGAACTTTCTCAAATAGACTCAAGAAGTAGAAAACTGAGTGTGGAAAGTATTGCTGTTCAAAGCATTGTTTCCAGAAATGATTAACATTGCCTTCACCATTTTCAAACAATACTTAATTCCAGGGCTTCTTGTTCTAGGATGTTGACATAAGGATGTCAAGTAGCATTGAACATAGATTCCTAGTGTGATCTCTACTTTGAAAGGCAGCTCTTTCATTCAGTGGTGAATGAAACAGAGATAAGAACCATCTCTGAAACAGAGATAAGAAATCAAATGATAATCATGAGATTTACATGGGAAGCCTGTAAAAAGAGTGCTAAAGTGTTCAGGGGCACCTGGGTAGCTCAGTTTGCCAAGCTACTGACTTTGGCCCCAGTCATGATCTGGCAGTTTGTGAATTCGAGCCCCATGTGCACTAACAGTGTAGCTCCTGCTTGGGATTCTCTCTCTTCCTTTCTTTGCCCCTT
This sequence comes from Proteles cristata cristata, assembly GCA_017311185.1. Lineage (NCBI taxonomy): Eukaryota > Metazoa > Chordata > Mammalia > Carnivora > Hyaenidae > Proteles > Proteles cristata. Next base: position 533,570 of record JAESUZ010001312.1, on the reverse strand, counting down.
TTCTACTTGTGCTCTCTCTCTCTCAAAATAATAAAGTTAAAAAAACTTTAAAAAAAGAATGCTAAAATGTTCAATAAATGTTATCTGTAGTTAGGCATCAGTGCTCTATTTTATGACGTTAATACAAATGAGGTATCAAAACCTCAACAGAGTACAAGAGAAGAAACTTATTGGCTTTGCACTTGGAACACAAATATGAAAAATCCCTAATAAAATATTAGTGACTTAAGTCTAACTATACATTAAAAAATGAATATCATTGCTAAGGAGCACTTATTTCAGGAATGTAAAATGGCTTAATATCAGGAGCTATACCAGCATAACATTATTTGAACAGGTCAGTTAAAATCTATGTAATCATTTCAATAGATATTAAAAAAGGAATTTAAGGTTCCAAAACCTGTGGTTGACTAAAAAACAAAAAAACCCCGAAACACCTGATTTTTCTTTTCTTCAATAAGGGTAAACTAGAAGCTGCCTTATATATTTAAGATACTCTGCTAGATGAAAGTCCAGACATTTTATAGTTAGTATTTTATTTTTAAAATAATTTTTTAAAATGTTATTTATATTTGAAAGAGAGACAGAGAGAGAGACAGAGAGCAAGCGGGGGAGGGGCAGAGAGAGAGAGGGAGACAACAGAATCTGAAACAGGCTCCAGGCTCTGAGCTGTCATCACAGAGCCTGATGCGAGGCTCGAACCCATGAACTGTGAGATCGTGACCTGAGCCGAGGTCGGACGCTTAACCGAATGAGCCACCCAGGTGTCCCTAATTAGTATTTTATTTAATTTTTAATTATTTCATTATTCTGGAGTTTCAGGTCCTTGAGTAAGCATTGAACTGTGTTCAGAAACTCAGTATCTATTAATCCTTCTAAATCACTGTTATTTTGATAGCTTCCTCCTATGCAGTCTGTATATTTTGGAGGTGGTTGAGGAGATGTCTCTAATAGATGACATTTACTCCTAACAAAATCTAAAATACCTGTCTGTACATTTTAATTCAGGAAGTCACTAAATTGGATTCTAGCCTTTGGGAGTATTGTGCTTATCAACCAAGGTCCATACACAATTGGAATAGTGCAAAGTTAGATTGTACCACGTGTATTCACTGTAGTGTTATATGAAATTCTTCCTCAGAACAAAACCAACAAGAGCAAAGAAAACAAATTCCTGAGACTTAGAAATAACACTTGTGTACAGTGCCTCTGCCACTGCAGACTTTTCCCATCACGGCCAGGAAGCCCTCCTACTCCAGCATCACCACTGAAAATACCCTAAGCATACCACTACCAAAGACTGCCCCTCTACCATGCCGTTCACCACTGGGGGACCAGCCCCTGAACACTGTCCCCTGGGTTGTGTAATACAGTGACTTTGTTTATAGTACCTTGGATTAGGCAGTCAACACAGTGTAAGTTAGTAGTGGAAGATTGTCCCATCGTCATTTATAGGAAAATCCAGTTTGCTATCCATTTGAGAGAGAAAGGTAAGAGATTTGTTATTTCAAGGAAGAAGAAAATGCAAAAAACCAGTAAACCTAGGAAAAGGTTCTTTGCCTCCTTGAAAGCTGGGAATTACTGATGAAATCAACAGAGATACTTCTCACTAGTTAGGTTGGCAGAAATTAGAAAATGATAGTATCCTGTGGTGAGGACATGAAAAATGGGGTATTCTCATACACTGTTGGTGGTGCAGTAATTATTACTAACTTTGAAGAAAAGAACCTGGCAATGTTTATTAAAATTTAAAGTGCACTTGCCGGTTGACTCCTAGGATGGTGTTTGACTGCAATTAAAATTCTAGTATAGAAGGGAGCGTTTGAGGATGTTTTGCAGCATTGTTTGTGGTATCAAAGATCAAGATATAACCTTAATATCCCATCAGTGAGAAAATGGTTGAATTAGTTTTGATGTAGCCAAGTTGTGGAACTTTAAAACTCTATTATGCAGCTATTATCAGTAAGTTATTTGTGAGATGTAGAACATAAAGTTTGAATGTGGAACTATATGAATTATTTCTGGAGAACTAAGTTTGACATATTAGATAAAAAAAAGCAAGTTTCTTTGGTTCATATAACTATATAAATGTATAAAACCCTTATAAATGAATGTAGTATTTGTATGAGCAAGGCGAAAAAGCAGAAACAAAAACAGAAATAAGCATACCAAATTTTTAGCAGTAGTTATCAGTGGGATAGAAATGGAGGGGAATGAGGTAAGTTCCTAATTTACTTAAGGTACTTTTCTCCTGTTAGAATGGTTGGAGTAAGCACATACTACTTGTAAGTTAAATGTACTATTTGTAATTAAGTAACAACAACAACAAATTTCTACAACCCGTTTACGTAGTTGAAGTATGTATTTCCACAAGTTAGTGCTAGTTTTCCTTGGATGCATTACATTTTCTGCCTTTATTTGCAGCATGCAAGGTACTGTCTGTAATTTACCGTTAATTTTTTCCCTAGAAACATAATAATTATTCATTTCAGGTAAATGGTCTAATTTGTTGGCATACATCTGTTGATAATAATTCCCTTATAATCCTTTCAGTTTCAGAAGGGTAGGAAGTGATGTTTGTTCTCTCATTCTTGATTTTCCTTATTTGTGTCATCTATCTCTTTTCTTGGTCTGTCTAGCTCCGTGGTTCTCAACCAGGGGTGATTTTTCCCTTCAGTTGCCTCAGGACACTCGTAATGTTTGGAGATATTTTGGGGGGTAAAATTTGAGAAGAGGATTGTTACTGGCATCTAGTGGATAGAGTCCAGGGATGCTACTGAACATTATGTAACACATATGACAATGCCCTACAAGAAAGAATTATTTGGCCCAAAATGTCAACAGTGCTAGATTCAGGTCTAGCTAAACATTTGTCAGTTGTGTTGATCTTTTGAAAGAACCAACTTTACTACCTCCGTTTTTCTTTTTTCCCTCTTTCATTGATCTCTAATCTTTATTGCTTCCTTCCAGTTGCTTTGAGTTTGATTTGCAGTTCTCTTTCCCTTTTCTTAAAGTGAAGCTTTGATTATTGATTTTGAGACCTTTCTTTCTACTGTGGGTATTAAAGCTATAAATTTCCCTATTAATACTGCTTTAACTGCATTCTTTATACATTGATATGTTGTAGTTTGATTTTCATTGAGTTCACATTTGTTCTAAAGTCTTTTGTGATTTCTTCTTTGACCCATGGATTATTTAGCACTGTATTGTTTAATTTCCCATTATTTCAGAATTTCCCAATTTCTTTCTGTTGTTTTCAAATTTAATCCCACTGTGTTTGGAGATTTCTATGATTTTAGTCCTTTTGAATTTATTGAAATATGTTTTGTGGCTTAGTATATGGTTACTCCTGGAGAATGTTCCATGTGAACTTGAGTGTTTCATCTACTGTTGTTGGGTGGAGTATTCTGTTAATGTTGGTTAGGTCAGGGCGGTTGATAGTGTTGTTCAAATTTTCTTTACCTTGTTGATTTTCCAGTTTAGGTGCTCTGTTTATTATTAAGAATTGGGTATTGGGGCGCCTGGGTGGCTTAGTCGGTTGAGCGTCCTACTTTCGCTTAGGTCATGATCTTGCAGTTCGTGGGTTCGAGCCTCGCGTCGGGCTCTGTGCTGACTGCCAGCTCGGAGCCTGGAGCCTGTTTCAGTCTGTGACTCCCTCTTTCTCTGACCCTCCCCTGCTCACGCTGTCTCTCTCTCTCTCCCCCAATAAATAAAACATTAAAAAAAAAAAAAAAAAAGAATTGGGTATTGAATTCTCTGCCTGTTGTTGAACTGTATATTTCTCATTTCAGTTTTGGTAGTCTTGGTTTGTGTATTTTGAGGCTCAGTTAGTTGCGTTAGTTAGAGTCGTTAAATCTTCCTGATCGTCAAAGACTGTTTGATCATTATGAAATGCCTATTTTTGTCTCCAGTAATATTTCTAGATTTAAAATCTGTTCAATCTAAAAAAAATCTGTTTGGGGACGCCTGGGTGGCTTAGTCGGTTAAGCATCCGACTTTCGCTTAGGTCATGATCTTGCAGTTCGTGGGTTCGAGCCTCGCGTTGGGCTCTGTGCTGACTGCCATCTCAGAGCCTGGAGCCTGTTTCAGAGTCTATGACTCCCTCTCTCTCTGACCCTCACCTGCTCACGCTGTCTCTCTCCTAGAAATAAATAAAAGAAATTAAAAAAATTTTTTTTTTAATTCTGTTTAATAATAATATAACTCTTCTAACTTTTATGGTTACTTTTTACATATTATACCTTTTCCTTCTCCTTTTCCTTTTCATGTGTTTCTGTTTTTTATTCTAGAACATGTTTCTTAAAAATAGTATATTTTTGGATCTTGCTTTTTAAAAACCTAATCTGAGTATTTTTTGTTTCTAAGTTAATGTACTTATTTCTTGGATGATTGGATTTACATTGCCTTTTTGCTGTTTTCTGTATGATTCAGGTCTTTTATATTCCTCTTCTCATCCTGCACCGCCTTCTTTTGTGTCATCTGTTGATTTTTTTTAGTTTTTAAAGATTTTAGTTGTTTTCTTAGTGGCTCTTACTGGGATTACAATATACATTGAACTTCAGATTAATACTAACTTAATTCTGATAAAATATTGACATGTTTTCCCAATAAAGCTTCATTTCTCTCTTATTGCTTTGTGCTATTATTGTCATATATATTGTATTTATAGTTGTTAGAAACCCAACAGTACAACTTGTAATTATAGCTTCCACAATTTTTTGCCTTGTAAAATAGGAGAAAAAGTGGGAAATTCTACTGAGTTTTTAGAGTTCTGAATAAAGAGCAGTGTTTAGAACCAAAAGTTTGGTAGTTAAAGTAGTAGAAGTGAAGTGAAGTCTTCTCAGGAGAGGTAGAGAGGGAGAAAGGTGAGATTTGTGTTCTGGGAGGGGTCTATGCTTTGTATTTTGCTATAAGAGAGTCCTGTAAAGATGATAGAGTGCATTCATGTTTATGTCCTCTTGATGAATTTACCCTGTCATCATTATGGGATGTTCTTCTTTAGCTCTAGTAATTTTCTCTACCTTGATGTTTATTTTGTCTGATATTAGTATAGTCCCTCCAGCTTTTTATATTTGTTTGCATGATTAGCTTTTCCTATTCTTTTCTGTCTAGCCTATTCGTAGTTTTGAATCTAAAGTGTGTCTTCTATAGGTAACAGTTTGAAATTCTCTGCCTTTTAATTTGAGCATTTAGTTTGATAAAATTTAATGTAACATTGATTGGACTTAGGTTTATAGTTATTTGTTTTCTGTTTGTCCTGTTTTTATTTCTTGTTTCTCTTTGTCCTGTCCTCTTTTGTATTATTTGAACATTTTTTAGAATTCCATTTTAATTTACCAATTAACTTTTTAGTTATACCTATTTGCATTTTTAAGATCAGTAAGTTTTTACACTTTGCTTAGAATTAATATTGTAATTGCATATAAAATTTAGAAACCTTGGAACCATTTATACTTAACATTCTTTAGCTATAGTTGTGGTATGTATCTCATCTATATACTTTATAAACCATAAAAGATGATTTTTCCTTTAAGAAATCATGCGTATCTTAAAGACACTAAAAAGGAAAAAAGTATTTTTAATATTACTCAGGTATTTACCATTTCTGAAGCTCTTTATTTTTTCCTAAAGATGTGAGTTTGGTCTGGTATAATTTCCCTGATAGCCTATAGAATTTCCTTTGGCACTTGTAGTGGATGGGTCTGCTGTCTAAGAATTTTTTTCTTTTTATTTGACAGTAGATTTATTTCACCTAATTCTTGAGGGATATTTTTATAGGGTATAGAATTCTGGGTTGGCAGTTTTTGTCTTTCAGCATTTAGAGTACATATAAAACAGTGCTTCCACTATTTAGTGGCCTCCAGAATTTCAAAGGTGATGTCTGCTATTTTTGAATCTTTGTTTCTGAAAGTTATGTGTCATTTTTCTCTTGTTGAATTCATGATTTTTCTATTAGTTTTGGTTTTCAGAAGTTTGCCTGTAGTTGTCTTAATATTTATTTATCCTGCTTGGAATTTGCTGAGCTTTTCGAATTTGTACATTTGTGTCTTTTTTCCAAGAAATTTATGAATTCTTGGCTGATCAAAAAACGTTTTTTTTTCATTCTTCTTTTGGGTCTATAATTATACAATTGTTAGACTTTTGGAGATTGTTTCAGAGGTCCTTGAGGCTCTTGTTTTTCAATTTTAATTCTGTTATTCAGATTGGATAATTTTCCTTTTTCTGTTCAAGTTCACTGCCTTTTTCCTCTGCATTCTACCATTATGTCTTTCTGATATTTATTTCAAAACATTGTATTTTTCTTTTCTGAAATATGTATTCGATTCTTCTTCATACTTTGTTGTGATTTCCTATCTTTTTGTTCACAGTGAGCTTGTATTTTCCTTAATGTATTTGAATGTAATTATAATAGGTGCTTTAAAATTCTTGCCTGTTAAATATAACATTTAGGTTATTGAAGGTGTTGAAGAAAGCACGTAGTGGTATAAGAGCTGGGAAGGACTTAAAGACAAGGGAGGAAGGATTGTCAGTAATGTTAAGTAACAGAGAGAGGTTAGTTAAAATGAAGATCTTTTAAATTTGATAATTAATAAATTTTTGGCCACAACAAGGGCACTTTCAAGTGGTGGAATTAGAAGGAAGATGGCAGTACACTGTAATGTGAGAGGCAAATGAAATAATGATAGGGAGTATAGAGGTTGTTGTTGTTTGGAGGGAGTTTCATGAGAAAACAGAAGGAAATAGAGGAAGAGGCAAGTTAAAATAAGGTTTGCTAAATATGTGAGAAAATAGAAAACAGTATATATGTAGAAGTTGAAGCTATAGCTTTATAAGTAGGTAGAAAGGCTGGAATTCAGAACATAGTAAAAAGGACACATCCTCTTCCCCTACCCCAGACTGGAAAAAGGAATGTAAAGTTGTCAAGGATTTGATACATGAGTATATGAATTTTGGTCATTGGTCATAGGATTTCATCTGTGTTTAACAGATCACTTTGTCTCAATTCATTGAGGGAAATGTAGATGGTGAGGGTTGGGAACAGGTCCAGGGATTGAGAGTACAGGTGGAGGACTGGCACAGTTTGGAATAGCTGTGGGTGATGGCAGGGCAGATGGTGATGGCTGTGAGTTGAGGAAAGTGAAAAGAGTAGTTTTGTGTTTCCAATAAGGATGGAAATAGTAATTTTTTTGGTACTAACAAAAAATTGTGGCATTATTTTTACTGTGATGTAGGAAGGAGATGTACATTTTAGCATTTACTTAATTATAAGGATTTGTGGTGGTAAGTTTAAGGGGTGAGGTGTTGAATCCAAGTGGAGTGCATCTAGACCTAGTTTTACCTGAAAACAGCACTCACCTTTGATGAGTTAGAAGTTTCAGTGAAAGTGACGGTGAGGTTTCCCTAATCTTTAGAAAGGAAAGAGGAATAGGAGTGTTAGAGGAGTCTCTGGTCTGACAGAGGGAGATTGGAGGTGAAGATTTCAGAGGTAGGGCAGTTTAAGGTCTGGGAATTCAAGGGTTGATAAATTACAGCAAAGGGGAATGGATTTTGTTGTGAAAACACTATGCAGCTAGGTATTTGAGTCATCCACATTGACATCAAAGCCATCTTAGATTATGACAGAATCTAGAGTACAGTAGAAAATGGTATAGTGCCTAGTTTTTGTTTAGTGTGTAGAATAAACTGGATGATCATGGATGTTACAATAGTGAGAGTTTTTGGTTTGTTCCATGTAATGATGTGTTAGTAGAGGAGTCTTTTGACTATTCTATGTGATTCATATTGAAAAATCATTTGGCTTTAATAGTAAATCAGTTGTCTTATTTAAAATGTTAAATCAATGTTACATTGTAGCTATTTAAACAATATTTATTTTATAACTCAGTGCTTTCTGATGGAGGCAGCTGGGCCAGGGAAATGATGAAGGACCAGCAGAGGAAACACATACTTTTAAAAAAGGAATTAAGTTTTACAAATATTCATGAATTTTTCCTTTCTTTGTAGGTAAAGAAATTTGTCATTCTTTTAAACATTAGTAATTATGGCAAAGGGTAAGGAGATGAATAGTGTTTTAGATCTTCATATTACTTATGCAAGTTTATATTTAGAAAGATTGTAAGGCTTCTGCAGGTTTTACAGAGTTCATTATCTGGACCCATCATGATGCATGATAGCATGAGATTGTTGTTTTTTAAAAAATATGGTTTCTAATCTCCTCTTTATTTTGTAGGTAGTTACTGATAGTTGTCATATATAACATTTTACTATAACTTCTTTGTAGCATACTTGTCCCTTTCTGTAATAACTTATAATTTAGAATTAACTAATTTTCAGATGGATATCAGACTAATGAGTTTTTTTCTGAGATTTTGTGACTTGTAGTCTATATCTTATACTTCATTTCCTTGTGAAATTGTAAATATATAATTTATATGTGGTAAAACTATACCACATGTGGCTTTTTCGTTCATTCACAATGGAAGTTGAACAGGATTTGCTTTGGGCAGAAGTGTGATGTTCTAAAGGCCTAGTCTAAATCCCCCCTGCCCCCCCTCCCCCAATCAGGGCTTCAGGACTCATTTTGCTCTCAGACTCCTTGATTATCCCTATGTAGAACAAATTTGGTATTATCAATCTCTTGAACTTTATTGTGTGATATGTGCTGTATTGAGAATAGATTATTTGTATTCTCTTTTTAAAATCTCAAAATGGGAAAGGAATAGCATTGTCATTCTGTATTAAAAGAATTTCTGGCACTAATATTTAGGTGTGAAACAGTTGGAGAGGATCTTCAAGTCTCTTGTACCAACAGTCCTACTTAAAAGAATGATTCCTGTGGCTCTTTCAGAAATATACTAAATCAACAAAAGACTGTAAACTTTGGGTTCAGAAACCCCCCTGGGTCACCTGGTCTCCTTAACTTGCCTGCTCAGTGACATTGTGCAGATTTCCTCTTTCTTTTTTTTTTTCTTTTTTAATTTTTTAAAATGTTTTATTTATTTCTGAGAGAGAGAGAGAGTGAGAGAGAGAACGTGAGCAGCAGAGGTTCAGAGAAAGAAGGAGACCCTGAATCCAAAACAGGCTCCAGGCTCTGAGCTAGCTCTCAGCACAGAGCCCGACACAGGGCTCGAACCCACAAACCGTGAGATCATGACCTGAGCCGAAGTCAGAGGCTTACCTGACTGAGCCACCCAGGTGCCCAGGTGCCTCAGATTTCCTCTTTCTTTCTTTCTTTTTTTTTTTTAATGTTTTATTTATTTCTGGGAGAGAGACAGCATGAGTAGGGGAGGGTCAGAGAGAGAGGGAGTCACAGACTGAAACAGGCTCCAGGCTCTGAGCTGGCAGTTAGCACAGAGCCCGACGCGGGGCTCGAACCACGAACCGTGAGATCATGACCTAAGCGAAAGTCGGACGCTTAACCAACTAAGCCACCCAGGCGCCCCTAGATTTCCTCTTTCTGAACTCAAGTTTCTGGTCTATAAAAAGTAATTTTTCCCCTGGAAGGTTAAAGTGAATCATAAATTAGGTAAAGTACGTATAATTTGTGTGTGGTCTACCTAAATGTCTACCTTTCTTTTCTTGTTAATCAAAGGAAAAGAATCATGGAGAAGCTCTAGAAACATTTAAATAGAGGAAAATTTATGCTGTTCCCCCAGCCATCTCAGTGAGATAAAAGGGCTTATTTGAGTGACTTGGTCTCCAGAGACTTGCAGAAGAAGCTCTTCCCTAGTTTTGTTTATTGTTGTATAATTCAGAATTTTAAAATACTATTAACTCAGTTAAAACATTTGAATATGGTACTTGGGTTTTTTTTCCCACCAATTTTGATTAAATATTTTCTAATTCTAGCCATAAAGATAACAAAGAGGCCTACCATTACTACTCCTACCTCACATCCATTCTGGTTCCTACACTTTGCTATTGATTTTAAGATAACAGATGGATTGACAAGGATTCGTCTAGTTCATGACAGCAAATGTGATCAAATGCAAGGAAGGTCTTGTAAACTGAGATCTGGAAGTTCCCACAGAGTATAGTTAGCAATACCAGAGGGAGAAACATCTAAGAACCAATTTACAGTGTTTACTAAATTGATGGAGTCATGTTGATTCTACATTAGCTATATAATAAAATTATATGTAATTTTTTTCTTTCATATTTTAGAAGAAAACTTTTTTATACCTTTCAGAAAAGACAAGGAGAGAAATGACAGCCAAGGGTTCTACAGGAATGGAAGTTCTGCTGTCAACCCTAGAGGTAAATCGCTGACAGGCTTTCATAAATATAACTATTAATACCAATCAATAGTACCAATTAATAGTACTGAAGGAAAAATGTATATATGAATCATGTATAACAGTTTTATTCTAGAGGTAAAGCCAATGAATAGAAGTTAGTTTTATGTTTTAAATTGTCACTTGGAATGGTGGCAGAAGCATTCTAATATATATTAGGTAAACCTCTAAGTATATTTCCCAGTGATTATCAATGATAACCATATCTTAACTTTTAACATGCCATTCCAATTAGTAATAAGAAATAAAGCATTAGCTGGAAGTAAATCTTTAGTCTAAAATAAATGATTGATATTGGAAATTCTCATTTATTATATTAGATGATATATATTTGTGATTTAGTTTACTGTATATATTAGTTGAATAACTATATTATGTTGGTAATAATTAAATTTCTATCCCAGTGTAAAACTATTGGGTGGAACAGCAGGATATATTCAGAATCAGGATTTTAAACTTTATTCAGTGCAGTGTTAAGAACAGAGTGAGTACATTGTATGCCTTAAACATACACAGTGCTATATGTCAAATTATATCCCAACAGAGCTGGAAAAGACAACAACAGGGAATAAGTTCATATTTTTTTATAGGAATCACTTTCTATTAAAAATGATATGTGATTTTTCTCTAAATTGATCTATCGGTTTAGAGTAATCTTAATAAAAATAATAACAGTTTTGTTTCTAAAGTCCAATGGGAAAATAAAAAGCAAGAGTAGAAAGGACATTTCTGAAAAAGGAGAGAAATGAGAAAGGACTTGCTGCATCAAATATCAGAGAACATTATAAAATTTTAGTAATTCAGATAGCTTAGAAATTGTGCATGAGTAATAGACATCAGTGTAATAGGAATTCCGAAATTAAGATCACTTGGGAATTTAATATCACCTAAGAAAGGTAGCATTTCAGATCAGTGAGAAGTCAAGGAGTTACTTACTAAGTGGAGCTGAGACAGATCGATAGCCACTTAGAAAAGCGTGGCAGATCCTTACTTCCTACACCAAAGTAAGTTCCATATCCAGTAAAGATTTAAGCCTGGAAAATAAAATCATAATAGTAGAGGAAGTAATGGGAGCAATTTTTCAATAGTTTTAAAATAGGGAAGGCTTTTCTAATGTAAAAAAAAGACCCAGGAGCTATAAAGGAAAAGATTGATAAATTCAACTGTTAACAAAAGTATGTAGGAAAAAACATCCTAGACTCTTGGCAAACCGAGGAAAAAACTTTCAACTTGTATAACTTCTTTAACACATGAAGAACTTTTACAAATGAGTAAGGAAAAATTAAATCAGTAACCCAGTAGAAAAATGTGTAGATGTTCTGGACAGTTCCTAGGAAAAGAAACACAAATGGCACTTGAGATGGAACACCATTTGTTTGTTTGTTTGCTTTATCACAATTTATTGAGGTCATCAGGGGTGGGAGGTGGCAAATTACACATGAAAGACTTGTCTGGGTAAGGCCTAGAGATGACAGTACAACTTCCATTTAGGTTCCAAATGCCTGAGCTCAGTCACATGGCCCAAACCTAATTACAAAGGGCTGGAAAATGTGGTTTGGCTGTGTACCCAGGAAGAAGCTGAAATCAGTTTGCCAAACACATAGCAATATTCTGCACAGTCCACTCTTCTTTTTAATAAATGTCTTTTTGGTCCTCTTATTTTTTCAAATTCCTCTCTAGTGAGTTGATGGTCCATGTAATATCTCCAACGCGAAGATAAGGGTTTCTGGTTAATGCTTAATCCTCTAACTGGTCTGGGTGTGGCCATTTGGTTCCATTAGTCTATAAGCCAAAGTGGTGAAGCAGGGACAACACTCACTACCTTTTGGAAAGGAAAAGAATAAGAGTCCCATGCCAGTCACTGATACACAGCACTTCTGAAGTTCCTCTGTATAAACATTGTAACATTCCTCTACTTTGGGGGTGAAGAATTTCTTTACATAGGCCACTGTTCTCCTTTATTTGTGGTTTTCTTTATTCAAGCATCACTTTTAATAAGAGAAATGTAACCAAAGGAAAGTGTTTAAACATTTTCTCTTTTTAGATTTGTTGTCCAGACTTTGGGAAATACTCTTCCACATTGTTGGTGGGAGTATAAATTACTCCATGAAGAGCAATTTAGTAATATTCATCAAAGTAAATGCTCATATTCTTTGACCCAGAAATTCCAGGAATTTGTCCCACATGGAGATATACTTCATTCCATATAAATATGTACTTAATTTTTTGTTGCAGTTTTTTAATAGCAAAAGATTTGAAAAATTAAATACTCCATTAGTAGGTGACTGGTTTCATAAACAATGGCATAGCCACACATAATGGATTATATCCTGTAGCCCTTAAAAAGAGTTAAGAGACTTTTTGTTCATACATGAAAATATCCATGTATAAAATAGTATATGTAGGGCAATACCATTTATAGAAATCTGTATATACACCTACATTTACATGGATATCTTTTAGGTGTGCACATTATCTTTGGCTGGATATACAAGCAACTGATACTGCAGTTGCCTTGTGAGAGGGGAGCTAGGTGACTGGGTAGTCACCATGTATACATTGTAGTGCCTCTTACATTTTGATTCATTTATTTCTATATTCTGTTTGGTAGAAGATGATGAATTCAAATGACAAATTAATTCCTCTTGTGATAATGTTGATACTAAGAAAATAATAGCTCAGATGATTGCAAACATTCTAATGGGCAAGAAGAAGCTACTGAAGTGATAAGTGAGAATAGTGGAAGTCAGAATACATTTGTTCTCAGAGAAATTGGAAGGGTCATTTGTAAAAATATACGTAGTTCACAACAGGAACAGAAAAGGTTTGGGAATTACAGATTTACAATGGTTTAATACAGCAAATAAACTTTATTTCAGAACACGAAAGATCTTCAAACTACACTTAATATCTTAAGCATTCTTGTTGAGCTGGTGTCAGCTGGTAAGTATTTGTTTCCTTTGGTCTAATTTCTGTTTGTAAACAGTGATCAACTATGTATTATGTGTACTTTATTTGGAATTTCCTGATACTCATATAGAGACTGGAGTATCAGAATTTGGAAGCTAAAATGTCATACTCTTATTGATGCTTTGTTTTTGATTTGAGGGATCTTCCAGTATCCCTCAAACCACTCCAAAACCCATTTTCAGAGCTTTGAATGTAGAATTTTGGCATCACTTTTATTTACTCTCTTTGCTGTTTTCTAAGTAAAATACTGAATGAAAGAAAATTTGATTTTGAGGTGTTTGATCTCAGAAGTCACCACTTGAAGTATTTCTTGAATGCTAACAAGTTGTGATGTTTAATATGTTATGGGAGGATTTGCTATTTAAACAATCTTAAAAAATCTTTTCTTTTTTTTTTTTAGGTGGAGGTCGAAGAGCGAGTTTCTTGGTTGCCAAAGGTGGTTCACAAATATTGTTGCAGTTACTTATGAATGCCAGCAAAGAGTCTCCCCAAAATGAGGAGTTAATGGTACAGATTCATTCTATTCTTGCAAAGATTGGACCGAAAGGTAAGGATTTCACTTGTGTGTTCATCATAGAACCATTTGTGACATTGATTCTGTGTGCTTTGAAACTTGGTCAATTTTGAAAATCTAAATCTCAGTCTTAGTCATGGACTGCTTTTTACAGTCAACTGTAGCAACCTGTAAGAATTAAAGATCCTAAATTCATGAGGAATACCATTGAATAGGTTGGGAAAATGGAGAAAAAAATGTTAAAATCACAAGTGTGTCCTAGTGTATATGTGCCTACATGTGCATGTGTATAAAGGATACATGTAGTATGGGTGTTGTTGGAGCTGGAAGGAGGGAGTATGGATGGGAATGCTTTGAGGAACATGGAGGTGAAATGTGTTTGCTTTTCATTAATAGTCCTATTTGTACTGCACAGTCTCAGTGCTTAAAAAGCTTATGATCCAGTCAAGACCAAAAGAGATATAAAATATTGTAAGACTGATTATCACAATAGTTAAGACCTGCATTATGTTAAAAAATACATATTGAGAAAACATGGGGTTTGAAACAAAGGTGATTTAGGTTAGGTTAACAGCGAAAGGGCATCCTTGGAGTAGAACCTAAGTTCAGCTTATAGTAGTCCAGCTACACAGATTAAAATGATTCTCTACATTCTGTAGAATAGTGATTTTTTAAGAGTTTTGGCATTGCCTTGTGGCATACATATGAGTTTTAAACTTTGAAGTGTTTGGTTAAAATGCTTATTCTAAAAAGTGTTTACGTATGTTATACAATGTATTATTATGTATTTCATTACATATCTGTATTTAATTCTTTTAACAATTGTTGCCTTAAAGCATCCCTGAGATGACTTTTATTTTCCAGTTGTCTTGGGGGCCTTAATACTTAAACAAATACTCCGTTTATGTAGAAATATGTAAGCTGTCCTTTATTTTCCCTTAACTCTCACATTTGAAGCTTAAGGGCTCCCTGCTGAGATTTTTGCTAAAATGAGAAAACCTTATTTAATGATGACTGTTGTTATCTCATGCTTCCTCCTTTATTTAGGGCCAGATTATCCTTCCTTTGCTTTTCATGAAATTAAGACATTCATGAATTTATATTTGTTTTTCTTTAATGTTTCTTCTAAGTTGTAGTTTATTGTCTTCCGACTTTAAATTTGTGGTGTCTTCTTTATTATTTGTACTAGTTTTCCATTTTTGTTATTCAAGAAAATTATGCTGTAATTCTCTGAGTGATTTTCTGCCCTTTTTTTTTATTCCCTTGTGAGATGGGAGTAATTTTTCCTCAGGAAAGTTTAGTTCTTTTTGATTTAAAATTCCTGTTGTTAATGAAATAACCCTGCTTGCTGGTTCTGCTTATTTTCTTTGTTTAAAATCTTAACATTATTCTTGTTATCCAGACTGTTTCTTAGATTGTTTTAATCCTTTGTGAGAATAAAAATCAAGAGCTTTTCTTTTTCTCCTTTAGAAACTTATAATATTTTCTAGATTATTTTTTACTTAAGCTGTTTATATTTTCATTAATTTATATTCTAAGTCTGAAAAAATATGGTTAATATAAAATAAATAATATTGGTAATGGACATTTAGATTCTTTATCATTCTCCTTAACTATGTGATGGTGTGCCTTTGAATAATATATGTAGTGGAGCAGTTCAATGATTCCTTTCATGACAGTCGAGCTTTTTCAACCTCTATCCCTGTGCGCTATCCTTACAACTTGGCCTTTTGTACTTTCTTTCAAGCCATGTTTTAAAAGTATAAGAGATCTTTTTAAAATTATGTAAAGAGGGGCACCTGAATGGCTCATTCGGCTGAGCATCTGACTCTTGATTTTGGCTCAGGTCATGATCTCAGGGTTGTGGGATCAAGCCCTGCGTCAGACTCCTTTCAGAACATAGAGCCTGCTTAAGATCCTCTTTCCCTTGCTTCTCTTCCCTGCTTGAAGACTCTCTCTAAAAAATAAAAAGATAAAAAAAATTATATAAGAAAGTGATTACAATTTCAGTTATTTTTGGTCAATTTTATGTGTGATAATATGAATTCATAATATAAGGTTTTAAATTTTCATTGCTTTATGACATTTTCCTTTCATTCAAAATTTATAGATG
The DNA here is from genome assembly GCA_017311185.1 of Proteles cristata cristata. Classification (NCBI taxonomy): domain Eukaryota; kingdom Metazoa; phylum Chordata; class Mammalia; order Carnivora; family Hyaenidae; genus Proteles; species Proteles cristata. Next base: position 517,678 of record JAESUZ010001312.1, on the reverse strand, counting down.
ACTAAGTTGTGTTTGTTCATTTTTTTAACAGACAAAAAATTTGGAGTGAAAGCTAGAATTAATGGAGCTCTGAATATAACCCTGAATTTGGTCAAACAGAATTTGCAGAATCATCGCTTGGTTTTGCCTTGTCTTCAGCTTTTACGAGTATATTCTGCCAATTGTAAGTATTTTAGAGCTGCTTTTAGTTAACTCAGTGTTGTCAAGTTATACAAAATGCAAATAGGAAAGTACATGAACTCCGTAAATCTCTAAAATTCATAGACAAGAAAAGAGAATATTTAATATGACTCTTGGTAATTCTTACCCCCCTCCCCCACCACAAAAGTGATAAGAAGTAAGAAGGTAAGTTGACAGAATCTTAAGAATTCTCATTTCCTGCAGTTTGTAAAATCTCTAGTGAAGGGGATGAATAGACAGCCTGTGGAAAGATGTGGAAGAATAGGAGAGTATTGGCAGCTGGAAAAACTGCTGAGCCTATTTGGATTTTCACAGATGAAAAAAAAAACTGAGAGAGAAAGCATGTGGTAGCATAGTCTCCTGGAGCTAATTATCTTCAGCAATCAGTAGGGAAGTAGTGGAACAGAAAAAATATTACAGGAGCCTCCAAAGAAGCTGGAGAGAAGAGGAATCAGAGAGAAAGCTTCCTAGCACGTACACATACATACATACTCTACTAGTATTAAGTCCTAAACCTAGGAGGTATGGATTTTCTTTCTATTCCCTAACTATGGGAATCTATGGGATTGGAGTGATTAGCAAGACACCTGAAATTGAAATTGTAGAGTATATGATATTGCAGAATATCATTGCAGAGTAATGATAGTAAAAGTGGTAGGGATGTGTGTGTGTTTGTGTGTACGTGTGTGTGTGTATAAAAATGTATATGTGCATACATGAGTATTTATATCTATATTTGGACATTATGGCTAAATGTGAGCTATTAAATAATTAATACTTAGGTAATTTAGAAAAACAGAAGAAAATGAATGAATTGGATATCTAACCAAAGAAGTTAGGAAGAGAGCAATAAACACAAGCAAAGCAGAGGAGTGTACAGGCAAAAAAACCCATTACAAAAAAAAAACAAACAGTTGATGTGAAAAAATAAATTGGATTAAAATAATACTGTAATTGTGATGTAATGGGACAGATGAACAGTGTTGGTGAACAGAACATAATGTATAAACTTGTCAAATCACTAAGTTGTGTACCTAAAACTAACATAATGTGTGTCAACTACACTCAAATAAAATAAAAAAAATAAACAGGTAAACCACCGAATACCCTAATTAAGGAAAAAAGAAGACAGCCCAGATATAACATTAGAAAGGATAATGGAAAAATAGATACAGAGGAAGTTAAAATAATCAGACAGAACTTTAGCTTACTTTTTTGGTGGCATCGTATTGAATTTACCACGAGAAGGCTAATAATGGTTTATCTATAGTTTTTAAAATCTATGTGTTCAGAGTTGAAAATGTTAGGCACAGTTTTCTGGATAGGTAATTGTTTGCATATTCTGTGTGAAACTCTGAAGTGGTTCCCTCTTTTCCCCCACCACAGTTGTTTTAGTTAAGGTCTCATCACCTCTCGTGGGCCACAGCCTGCTAAAGTGTCTCTCAAATCTGTCTTCCCCACAGCGCTGTGGGAGCTGACCTGTATTTAAAATTCATGTCTGGTTGGTTGTTCCTTTTGGTCAATCCCCTGTAGTTCAAAGAATTAACAACTTCTCGGGCTCTTTATAATTTGTTTACCTTCTTTTCCTACCTCATCTTCCCACTGACATGCTTTTGTCTGATATTATATCTTTTTTTAAGCTTTTTAAAAATTTATTTATTTATTTGTGAGAGAGAGTGCATGTGCGTGGGGGAGGGGCAGAGAAAGAGAGAAAGAGAATGACAAGCAAGCTCCATAGTGTCAGTTCAGGTCCTACTTGGGGCTCACACTTGATGAACTGTAAGATCATGACCTGCTGAAGTTGAATGCTTAACCAACTGAGCCCCACAGTCGCCCCCTGGTATTGTTATCTTTTAATGTGTGACTTTATACCCATGCTGTTCAGTTTTCCCTGTTATCCCTGTCTCCAGAGACACTCCCTTACAGCAGCCTCTGTCCTTGCTAGCTCCTCTTCATTGGTAAAGACTGAGCCCATGCATCAGTTTCTCCAGATACCTTCAGTTTCATTATGGATTTGGGGCTCCACACTGGTGTAACCTAAACAGCATACAAGTCTTAACTGTTTAGAAAATAATTTAGTAATGATTTGTTTATTGCTACTGTCATGTTTCTCTCTACTGTGTCCCCTGAGGGCACACACTGTTTGTATTTGTCCTTGAATCTCTGTGATCTGGTATTTAAGAGTTCTCTAAATTTATTGAAGAAACAAACAGAACAACTTAAAACCTTTTTTTTTTTTTGTAGTAACATTGTGTTGTTTTATATAACTTCTTTCATGGTTTCCCTTCAAGGTAGTAAATAAAATACCCACCTCCCCTCCACCAAATCTTCCCTTCAAGTGATTGGCTAAGGTGGACTTCATGAGGGCTTTGAGTTCACATCTGCTACAGAATTGTGTGTTTTTGGCCATGTATCACCAGGAATACACATTGCTATTTGTTGAGGTTTTAACATCATCTTACATCCTTTCTTCTCCCTCCTAGCTGTGAATTCAGTATCCTTAGGGAAAAATGGAGTTGTGGAGCTGTTGTTTAAAATCATCGGACCATTTAGTAAGAAGAATTCGGGTCTCATGAAGTGAGTAATTGCTTTGAGTATAAATAGAGGTGTATCTTTTGTTATTCTGGGCCTCATTGTCTTGATCTGTGCAACCAACAGGTTGAGTTACATTGTATTGAGAGTCCTTTCTTAGTTCTTAAGTAGTGATTTTATTATGATAAAGATTTTTTAAATATAAAGTTTAATCTTCAAGGTGTATCAAAATTAGAAATCTTTAAATTAGTTGAACATAGTGGTAGGGAAATTTAGATGTTGAACATTCCTAGATACTAGAAGAGGAAAAACGATCATTGATAGAGTAGCCTTCATTCAGAAACATTTATTGGGTGCCTACTATATTCCCTACCCAGTTTTGCAGTTTTCCAGTGACTGTATCCTTCATTCTCCAAATTATCTGAACATATTTTAAATTTATACATCTCCTTTTTGTCAAAATAATGTCATTCTTTTTCTTTTTTCTTGAGATATGTGTATTTATATTCCAAGATCTACATCTATTCATTTGTAGGTCTTTTCTGCCTCAGAAAATGAAAGCAGTTTCCAATTATTTGGTTATATTTAGTGCTTGTTTCTTAAGCCATATTCTTAAAAAAAATACTGTGGAGTTTTTCAAAGATACCTGGAATTTATATTATTTTAGAATGAATATCTTGAATTAGGGTTATTAATCACTTATTTGATCCAACAGGTATTAACATTCTGCCATTTAATCCTCCTCAATGCTTTTATTTATGCTGAGGTATTTTTAAGTAAATCCCAGATGCTATTCATATATTTCACTCATATATGTGATTCAAATATATATATTTCTGTAAAAAAATTAAGATATTTTATCATTTTTCCCCAAATACTTCAGTATATAACTCTACTAAATAAGGACCTAAAAAATAACCAAAATACTAAAATCATACTCAACTAAATGATTAATTCCTTTATATAACATAAAATCCTGTCTGTGTTCAATTTTCTCCTGTTGTCTCAAAGTGCCCTTTTTTAATGGGTTTGTTTGAATCAGGATCCAAACAGGGTACACATGTTCCTCATCACATTTAGGAAGTTTCTCAACCTACACAAAAATAGACTAGCGTAATTACAGACAAGCACAGAGCTAGAATAGAACCCTGACGTACCCACCACTCAGTCTCAGCAATAATCAACATTGTGCCATTTTTATCTCAGTTTTCGCTTTCCTGTCTCTTTTCTTTTCTTTTCTTTTCTCTTTTCTCTTTTCTCTTTTCTCTTCTTTTCTTTTTTCTGTCCTTTGAAGCAAATATCAGCTGTTAAATTTATTCTATTAATTCTTTAGTATGATTATCACCAGATACATTTTCCTGTTAGTGTTTCTAGAATATTGTTCCATTGTCCAGCAGTATTAATAATCCCTTAATATCATATGATACTCTGATTGTCTTTGAAATGTCTTTTTTACAGTTGGCTTGTTCCAGTCAGAGTCCAAATAAAATTTGTACATTTTATTTGATTCCTGTGTCTCATAATCTTTAAAAATCAATAACAGTTCCCCTGTTTTTGGTTCCGTTTTATTAATTTGTTGAAGGACCTGGGTGATGTTTTGTAGATTGCCCCAACATTCTGATTTAAGATGACTGTATCCTGGGTTCCTTTAACATGTAGGTATGTCCCTTGAATTTCCTCTAGACCAGTAGATCTAGAGGATTGATTAGATTTTGGTTCCTTTTTTCTCATCAAAAATGTTTCAGACGTGCTGGGTACTCTGTTTTGTATCACTTAAGATCACTGAACTGAAGTGATTGCTCGACTTTCCACCTAATAATTTAGCAGTATTTCATGACATTGTCTAGATTCATTATTTCTTTAGGGGTGGCAGAATAGTGACTTTTCTAATTTTCTCATTTTTTCTACTTTTATTAGCTGTGATTCTTTTTTGAGGCAGAATTTATCTACATTAGCTGAATTTTATTTAGTAAATTGTATTTTACTAAATTGTGTAAATATAAGTTCAGAACATTTCCAGTCTTTTCACTCTTTTTAAAATAAAGGTCAAATAGTTCAGCTTTTATCCTTCCAGAAAATGGAGCTGTCTTGTGCATATAATTATTCATTAAATATTGTTTGGTGGAATCTCTTAGCATATTTACTTATGCAGAGATCATACACAGTTGTAGACATCTGATGAAATGTAACAAAGCAAAGAAAATGGTTGTATCACAATTAGTAAAACCAGCTTGTAGAATTTGTGTAGTGTAGTGAGTAGGCTCCAAAGGCCGAACTGGGTTTGCATGTTAGCTTTGTCACTGACTGGCTCTAGAGTATGAAGTAAGTTACCTTACTTAAGCCCTGGCTTCGTCTGTAAATGGAAATATTGGCTCCTACATTAGACATTTGGTTTGAGGGTTTAATGAGATGACTTTATAATTATCACAGTGCCTATGAGTGCAGTGTAACTAGTTTAGGTAAGAAATGTAGTCATGAGGCTGTGAATGAATTTTAGTTAGAACTAAAAGTATATTCTTTATTTTTTAATTTATGTACCATTTCTCCCCTTGTGCTATAAAGTACTTTTTAATATACCTTTTATCTAATAAGTTGAATTCATTCTTAAGGTCACATTAGTCTATTCTAACCAGTTGTCATATCTAATATAAAATCTTCCTAGGAGAAATAGAACATTGCACAAATATCATTATAATATACAATATGGGAATATATCTAAAATTATGTAGAAATACTGGGTATAAACTTCTAGGCAAGGAATAGAGCTATCTAAATTATCCCTTTATTCCTTACTGTATTCATATTTTAAAAAGAAAAACAAATTTTTTACTTTATTTTTACTTAAAAAAAATAAACCATTCATCGACCAAGCATTTGCATCTTGATCTCTTTATCATTTTTAATAATCTTAGGGTCTCCCCCTTAATTAAAAATTCTTGACATCTAGAACATTTGTCTTGCTGTTCTTCCTCCTCTGAAATAATGCTCCGTGTTTGAGAAATAAGATTAGGGATATAATTTATGTTTGAATGGTGGTGCTGCCCTTGAGGATTTCCTTCCCTTTCCAATTTTAGGTTTATAGATATAAACACTGTTAATCCAGAAGGAAGCAGCTTAGGAAGCAGTCGGTTCTTGAACATCCCCATAAGGATTGACTCCCAATTTAAAGGAAATGTGACTTCATGAGTACCTAGAGCTAAAGCTTTTCTTCCTTTACTGCTCTAAAGGAATAAGCCATAGTCTGCTTTGTAAGCCGTTCATTGTTGGTTATATTATTCTGTGTGGGACATAGGTAGATTGGAAAAATACATGAGGAAGTATAAAATAGTGAAACTGGAAAATTCTTATCAATTAGCACAATACAAACTGTGCATTTCAGGAAATCTGTTATTCCAAAATTCTTTTGTAACTTTATTTTATAAATATGTACTGGCTTATACGTGTCAGAGAATTTCAGAAATTTTTTGTCCTGAAGTTTTTAAAAATACCTTTTAAGTAACATTTTGGTGAAAATATCAAGATGATTTTACACCAAACTTCATAATTTCTTTTGGTCCAGTGCAACTATGGAACAAGTACAATGGTCTTTGGCGTCAGAAAGAACTGGGTTCACACCCCAGTTTTGCCGGTATTGAAGAATAAGAATGAACCCAAAAAACATGTAGTTTAAGGATTAGAAACTGTCAGAGGCACTTTTATTTGGTTCAAAGAAAGAAAGACTTTCTCTAAAAGTACTCTAAGACTTTCATATTTTTAATAAAGACTGAACTGTAGATGGGAAAATCGTTTCATTTCATTGCAAGTGATTGCAGCTAAGTGATCATATTTCTTTCCTAGAGCTGTTGTAACAAAGTTCCTAGAGCAAATTTTGTGACTTAAAATGACAGAAATTTATTGTCTCCTAGTTCTGGAGGCTGGAAGTCCACAATCACCCTTTTGGCTGGGCCAGTGCTCCTTCTGAAACCTTTATGGGGGAATCCTTCCTCTCTTCTTTCTAGCTGGTGGTTTGCTGGCAGCCTTTGGTGTTTCTTAGCTTATAGCTGCAGCATTGCGATCTCGGCCTCTGTCCTCACGTGGGGTTCTCTTCTTGTGTGTCTGTCTTCAGAGAGTCTCCCCATGACTTCTTTTAAACCAATTACAGCAACAGTGATGATGTTTCCAAATAAGGTCACATTCTGAGGTACTGGGGGTTAGGATTTCAACATCTCTTTTGCAGGAAACCAATATTTCAGATTTCATAATTTTCTTTGTTAACAAGAGGCTTATATTACTCATTTTTCATAGCACCTAGTTTTTATGGGACCCTAAGCACATTATATTCTGAAATCTTTGGTTTCTTTATCCATAAAATGTGCCAGTTCTATGGACCAAGATTATTTTAAGAATTAACTAGAAAGACACATATATGAGGCACCTATAACAATTTCTGGCATTAAAAAAAAAACAATTTCTGGCATTTATCGGTCTTCAGTTTTATACTTTGTATTGTCATGTCCCTTGGAGGGTCTCTTTAGATCTGTGTTTAATTTTGACCAGTTTCAAAGCCATCCTTATTCCTGTTTTACAGTCTTGTATACACTTTATTGTGTAATTATAAATTTATGGAAAGTTTCTTACTGATGATTTAGTACTATGAGAATTCGGTATGTAATTTTATAATTTTCATTTAATTTTAACTCACCATTATAATAAGTTTGCATTGTTTTGAGAAAGTAACAAGTATGAATTTGTAATGTTTTTAAAGCATATACTTTTGCTTTCCTTTTTAGAAATGTTATCTTAAATAAAGATTTAGATGATTGCTTTATTTGCATCAGTAAACCAAAGTGTAGCTATTAACAACTTGCTCTGGAGGGTAGCATTAATGAGTGTTTATTATAAATGAGTACTTTGTGCCTAGTCCTAGATCCTTGTTGTGCACTTTACTGTGAACCAGTATCCATTTCCAGTCTCCCACTCACCTCTGCTCTTTACCTTTAAACAAATACTCTGTGGTCATTCTGTTTTCTTTACACTAATGTGTGCAGCATTCACTTTATTGCTTTTTTTTTGGTTTTAATTTCTTGAGTCATTCTTTTCACAGGTGTGTACATTTTATCACATTATCTAGACTGTAAAACTGTGGAAGAGATAAGTTTGCTGATTTTATACCAATGAAGAAGCTGCTACTGTGGGTGTCTAGTAGGCATTCAACAAATGCTTGATGATGAATGACATGCTTAAGTTTGACAAAGTGCATATTTTTATGCAAATTATAGTTGTTGAACTCTTAACAAGAGGTACTGTATATAGTATGTAGCCTTATATTTTTAAAGTTACTGCAATTAAGTGTCAATTTTTCAGTAACTTATTTAAAAAAATATTTGCGGCATAGGGTTTTCCACAGTGATGTTCTGTGTGTTTTTAAAGCTGATTAATGCCAGTTGATTTTACTGTGGGTATTTGAGTATTTATGTTAAAAGAAAACAGAAGTACTTGTAACTCTTGGGGGGCAATTCCTTCGTCCTTTAATGGGCAGTAAGAGTTTTTGAGATATAAAGTAGGTTCATTATTTTCTTTGCTGCCTTATAACTGAAAAATGTTAAGGGCTCATACTTCTCCCCAAACCTCCTAGTTCTAAAAATATTTTACATTTGTTATCACCTGAAATATTAGGATTATTGCTTGATGGACCAAAAATAATTTAAAGTCAGATAACTATGAACATCTGTAGAATTTTGTAGTTATGAATTTTATTTGTGTTAACACTTGTTTTAAATTTTTGTGAATCAGGGCCTCTGATTCTTAATATTGTTATTTTGTGAACTCTGTCAGTGTCAGATACAAGCACAGTAATTGATTCTGTTCATCTAGTCTCTGATGTAAAGACTTAAATATTGTTAATTTTCTTCCTTAAAAAATTTTTTTTGGTGCTTGCCTGTTAATATTTCAATCTTCCTCCTATCTGATTTTAACCTGAAGGAAGAGATCCATACAGAGAAACACCATATGTAATTGACTCTAACAGGAATGACTTTTGGAATAGGTAATAATTACTTATCTGAAAAGATTGTCTGAATTTACTATTGTAGATTAATTTTACTAGTTTTGTTGTTGTTTGTGTTTTCTCACGTTGACAGGGTTGCTTTAGACACTCTTGCTGCATTGCTAAAATCAAGTAAGTTTTTAAATACTAGAAATACTAGATACTATTTTTCCAAATATTCTCCTATGTTAAACTGGAAATGTAGATTTAGTCTGTAGTTATAAAGCTAGTTTGTGATAATTAAATGTCAAAGTTGTTTTTATCTTTTCATATGGTTGATTGATATGTGTCCTAGCTAATGTTGTTTATGTTTATTGAACTATAGTTCAGTATATTTATGGAATATTTTTTAAATATTTTTTAAATACACAGAATTCCTTTTTATAAGTTCATTATATAAATGTAAAGTCCTCTTATTAATAGAGGAAAGTAATATGTAAATATTACCTAAGTATCATCTTTTAAAAGGCGAAGGTAACATGGTACTGAGAATATTTACTATGAAAATATTTTTAACAACTACTGTCTCTATATCAAACACACAATTTTCATATGGAAACCTCTTATTAGAAATTTTATTTCTATCAAATTCAAATTTATGTTACTGAAAAATGATTTAATGTAAATTTACAGTTTACTGAATTCATTTACAAACTAAAGCAGCTCTTTTCTGATTTTCAAAATTGAAGCATTTGAAGTAGATGTGTCTCATGATATGATTCCTTTGGAAAGTAATTTATCTACATTGTATGTTTTCTCTCTCCTGTATACTCAGTATCTGTTTTAAATAGTAATTTTTGTTAGTGCTTTCACTCTCATCAGCCTGATTAAATAAACATTTTGACCACAGTAACATTTAGTCCTAAGAATAAGTGTTGATGGCTTTCTATGTTATTTTCCCCCAAAACTGTGTAATCAAGGGTAAGACTAGCTTGTCCTTAAATTTGAATGACCAGAATTGTTCATTTGAACAGTAGCAAATGATTAATTGGTTGAAAATCTGATATTTGGTAAAGTAATGATTTATTTTAAAAAATCACCTTAGGTGTTAGTATTATATACCAGAGAATATAAAATTCAGTTAACTGTTTTATCTTTGAAGTGAAATGTGTAGTACTTAATTAGATTAGCTGTGTAGTTTTATTTTCATATTTGATGTGATAAACTTTAGACCAAGATTAGAATACTTGGGATTAATTTTCAAAGGTAGTTGTAGCTTTGCTTTGTTGTGCCCTTACTTTGTGGTTCAAATTGTTATTTACAGACTAATTTTTAAATTAATATAGACATATTTTTGACTTAGAATAGATTAAAATAGCTGTTAAAACTGAAGCTTACTAATTTTCAGTATCATGGATGACAAAATCACTAATTCTAAGTCAGTAAACACTAAAGCTCTCATAAGTTCCAACTATTTGTAGATTCAGTTAATCTAAGATGACTGAAATCTAGTATCTTCCATTTTAAGAAGTATTCTTCCTTTTACTCTCTCTTCCTTCAAAGGAGTATGGTGGCAAACATATCATTTTACCCCACCAGGTAAAAATATTACTCACAAGTAGGATGAGTATAGTTGCTATCTATTTTCATATGGCACATGGCACTAGATAGGATAAAAATTTAATAATGCAAGATAATGTTAAGTAGCACACTGCAGATTATTAAATGCACTGTGACATTATGGAACATTCTTATCCATTGATTTTTTTTGACTGCTTGTTTGGAGGGGGCAATAATTTATTTTAAAAGGGTAAATGAGACTACTATAATAAGCCTGAGTGAGTGTAAAGCAAAGAACTCATATTCATGCTCAGTGCAGACTGACAAGTACTTGGGTGCTGTTGCTAGAGTGTAGATGAGATGCTGCAGTCGAAAGGGAAACCTGAATTTCTCTTAACCAGAGAGGGAAGAAGAGACACAGGCTGATTGTGAGTTAGGAATCCTGAACCCATGTATAAAAACCCCTTTACTAAACTTCTTAGTTGTGCTCCGTTGCAGAGTGCAGACAGCTCTGTTTGCTTCTCTTCACTCAGCACCTGTGTTTGAGTTATGGGCAAGTTTCTTATTTGATCCTTAATAAAGAATTTAAATATTTCATATAAATACTGTTTAGCCTATTGGGAATTCCAGTGAAAACCACATTTTGTAATAGGTGTTAGAGTGATCATAATGTCTTTTAAGAAAAATCATACTCCGATAGTAACTGAAAGGAAAGACTTATATATTCCAGGTGGTGTAAACAAAGTATGTATTCCCTTAAAATACATGAAACTCCTGTTAGTCAAAACCATTGAACCAATTTTGAAAATAGCCACAGCTTTGGCCAAAAGCTCTTCAAGACACAATAGAGGTCTTTAAAACTTTTACACAAGAAAGCCTCACTCCCCAAGTGAATTTCTTCCAGCTCTCTAATGCCTTCTGGTAGGGCATTAATGTTTGTTGATCTCCGTATCTTTATGTTTTAGGTACGTATTAGCACATTTGGAAGCTGTAGTAATTCTTTCAGGTAACTAAAAGCAGCAGAACATTACTGTTACATTATCTTCGTGCCTATGCCATGTAGCAGGGGGTAAACTTAGGTTAGGAAGAGATTAGAATTTCTTTGTAATTTAAGAAGCTCAGATGGGTTGGTATTCCACATTGTTTTGTGCTCCTATCAATGGCCTACCTACGTGGTGTTGGGTGGCTCAGGATGTTGGTATGATAGGATTCCCCTACAGCTATTCTAGTGAAATGTACCCTTCTGGTTAATAATCTAAAATATTAACACTTTAAAAATAATAAAGTAGATGAAACTTGTGGATTTCTGTAAATTCTACCCCAGTAAAATTGACCATTTACAAAAAAGTTCTTTAATGTAGTTTTTATTACATTAAACAATTAATGATCAAAAGAGGTGAAGTACTCCTTACATTTCATTTATTAAAGGTTGTATACATGTTTTTTTAATTATTATTTTTTATTTGAGAGAGAGATAGAGAGCATGCAAGGGAAGGGCAGGGAGAGAGAGAAACAGAATCCCAACCAGGCTCTGTGCTAATAGCCTAATGTGAGGCTTGAACTCATGAACTGCGAGATCATGATTTGAGCTGTAGTTGAGTCTGAGGCTTAACTCATTGAGCCACCCAAGTGCTCCAAAGTTGTATAAGTATTTTTAACTCAGCATTGTTATTGCATGGATATTTATGTAGTTGTGAGGGTAATTAAAGCAGTTGATTTCAAGGGTGCCTAGGTGGCTCAGTTGGCCTAGCGTCCGGCTTTGGCTCAGGTCATGATCTCACGATTCATGAGTTCAAGCCCTGCCTTGGGCTCTGTGCTGACAACTAGCTCAGTGCCTGGAGCCTGTTTCAGATTCTGTGTCTCCCTCTTTCTCTGACCCTCACCTGCTCACACTGTCTGTCTGTCTGTCTCTCTTAGAAATAAATAAAAACATTAAAAAAATTTTAGAAAAAAAAAGCAGTTGATTTCAGTGGAAATACTTACAGTTTGTAATACTGTATTATAGTATTAATTGAAGCTACAGTCCAATGGAGTTAATTTCAGTGGAAACACAAGGTTTATGATAGAAGTTACCATAATGATAATGTCTTTTAGCAAAATCATGTTCACAGCTAGCAAGGTAAAGGCTTATATATCCTATTTAGTGTAATCAAAGTTGGTATAAGTTTTAAACAACATGAAACTTTGGTATTAACATTTAAAAAGATATAGCCCTAACTGTATTAAAGATACTTTGGTATTTATTAACCATAAAACAATATATGGGCAGGTTTCTGGAAATGTTGTAGTTTGGCATCTGGAACTTCTATTTTGTTAGATAAAAATATTTAAATGTGTCGCTGCTATATATATTTTTGGAAAAATTGTAAAACTCATTACAATATTATAATGATATTTTTAATTTGATTTATTCAACTACTTTCTCTTGTCATTTAAAAAATATTCTTTTTCAATTTTCTTTTATTAAAGAAACAAACGCCAGGAGAGCTGTAGACAGAGGATATGTCCAAGTCCTTTTAACAATTTATGTAGATTGGCACCGCCATGATAACCGGCATAGAAACATGCTCATTCGGAAAGGAATTTTACAGAGCTTAAAAAGTGTTACAAACATCAAGTTGGGAAGAAAAGCATTTATAGATGCCAATGGGATGAAAATTCTCTATAACACTTCACAAGTGAGTTTTTTGTTTTCTTCCTATTACTCTGGTTATGTGTTAATATTTGGTTCTTAAGAAAACTTAGTATTTCTAATAAATACTCAAAAAAGTATGATAAATATGTTCAAGAAAATATTTGAAAACCAAAAGTCACAATCATTTCTCCCGTGACCTCACATTGAGTTGGAGAAAATACCCGGTGCATATCTCCGCAATATGAGAATTTTTTCCCTATAGGTAAAAGGACGATGTCTAGATCCATCCACTGGGCAGGAAGGGAATCCATATATCCATGTTTTCTAAGATGTGCAGTTGACTGTACTCAGTTTTGCATGTTCCCCTCATAAGGTGTTTGTGGATCCTGTATAGCTGGTGCACCAGTTCTGTTGTCTGGCAGTGTTGTCAGTGTCTTCCTTCTAGATAGAGAAGCTACAGGAGTGAGCTGTTGAGTTAGGAATCCTAGTCCTGGCTGCCATCTTAACCATAAACCTTCTTGACAAAATCCTTAGCGAGAGGACTGTCAGCCCTGGGCAATGGGGATGTTACAGTGCAACTCCTTTGTTTTTAGAAAGCTATAGTTATTAGAAAGAAATCTGCCTTTTCGAAAGTCGCAGCCAGTTTTCTTGGTTGTCCCCTGTTGGTCTTACACACGTCTCTTTCCACTTGGTTAAGATGTCTGAACACAGAATTTATGTTTTTCTTTTCTTTAAGCTTTCTTTTCTAGATCAAACATATGTACTTGTTTTTACTATTCCTAATATAGACAGTGATGGATAAGCGGTGTTATTAGGAAGAGTGGGGTGGCTTTGTTTATGTCACTTAACATTTCTGAGTCTTAATCTCTCAACTGTTCTGACAGATCAGATGGGAAAATTTGTATCAAAGTACTATGTAAATGCCAGCTGTCAGCAATAATAATAATAATAATAATAATAATAGTGTTATATGTTATAGATTCAAATTCCCTATCCACCTATTTATTAGCCCTTCTCAAGGTTAGGTAACAGAGCCACCAATTAAACTCTTGAAACTTAAAATTGTGGTGTTCAGGCTACTTTTTTTTTTTAATGAGTTGAAGAGCCAACTTATTAGAGGTGCTATTGTGTGATAACCAATATAGTTCTGAGGAAGGCTTAGCTAATGCTCACATTCTTTTTTATTTCTTACACATTTCTTGCTCACTGTGGTTTTTACCAAATGCTTTTTCTTTTTTCTGTACATTAAAAAGAATTTTTATTTTTTTGTCCTAGGCTTGCTAAGTAATGCCTCATAGGTCACTCATAGATATTACTTAGCATAAAGCCCCCCTTACCTGTGGGGTATACATTCCAAGATTCCCCTGGTTTAGGTGCCTGAAACCTGGGACAGTACTCAACCTTCGACACATACGATGCGTTTTTTCCTATACCGTACATACCTATCATAAAGTTTACTACTTAGGCCCCGTACAAGATTAACAACTAGTAATAAAATAGAACACCTACAACAATATACTGTAATAAAAGTAAATGTGGTCCCTCTCTCTCAAAATATCTTATTGTACTTTACTCATCTGTCTTATGATGACAAAAGATGATAAAATGCCTGTGTGATGAGATGAACGGAGAGGGGTGAGGTTAGTATGTCGTATTGTAACAATAGGACTAGTATTGACCTTCTGACAGTTGACCTTAGGTCGGAAGGAAGATCATCTGCTCTGGACCACAGTTGACCTTAGGCGACTGAAACTGGGGGTATGGGGGGACTAATATGCTTCGAGAATTTTGGTGCCAAAGATGGTACTGATTTTTGCTTAGTAAAAATATTTTAAGAGAAGTATTAACTAAATTTGCCACTTACCTATGAAGAGACCCTTCTGAATAGCCAAAGCTATTTTAGAATCATATTAAAATACTGGTTTTGTTGGTATTTGTACCTTGAAACTTATTGATGTATTACTTTATGAAGGAATATAAAATTGATTCAGTTATTCACCAAAGGCTTATTACCTTCTTTCTTTTCCTTTTTTTTCCTTTTTTCCTTCTCTTAAAAAACAGGAATGTTTGGCAGTTAGGACCCTTGATCCTCTTGTCAACACCTCCAGTCTAATAATGAGGAAGTGTTTTCCTAAAAATCGCCTGCCACTTCCAACGATTAAAAGTTCTTTCCATTTCCAGCTGCCCGTTATTCCTGTGACTGGGCCTGTAGCCCAGCTGTACAGTTTACCCCCTGAAGGTAAGACCATGTATTTGCTGCTGGCTTCAGTGTCTCTTGGAATTGTGTGACTGTTGACTTTTTATTTCTTGTTTCCAAGTCCTCAGCAAAAGAAGGCCTCCATGCACACAGTGAACTTTCACATTATGTTTTAGTTAAATATTTATTTAAATATAAGAAACTGAGGTCTGATAATTAGGGGAAGTAGTGTGGAATGTTACATTTATGTAAATTTGAATCTCAAAAAATTTATGCATTACATATAGGAACATTATTTCACAGTTAAAAAGAATTTTCAGAACATAAGAATGTACATTAAATGTTTAGATAATTATATTTGGGCTTCCGTTTATAGCTTTTTGATGAACTTTCATTCTTTTAAAGTTAAGAATACCTCGTCACCAAAAATGTTATAGTTTATGCTAAACAAAACTTGCACATGACTGACTTGAATGAAAATAATGAAATCATCAGAACCTGGCTGTTTGCCATTTTTGGTATAATACTGGGAACATGGTAAAAGACGTAAGAGTTTAAATTTCTTAATGTGGGGAAAAAGTAGATTTTTTGAGGGGTGGGGGTAAGATCTAGCAAAGTGGAAAAGAGAATGTAGTGTAGACTATTAATAGAATTTCTAAAGTATTTTCCTGTCAGTTACTTTTTTCCAAAAACAAATGGAAGATTTTTTCCATTTAAAAGCAATTACTAGGGGAGCCTAGTTGGCTCAGTCGGTTAAGTGTCCAACTTCAGCTCACGTCATCATCTCACGGTTTGTGGGTTCGAGCCCCACGTCGGGCTCTGTGCTGACAGCTAGCTCACAGCCTGGAGCCTGTTTCAGAGTCTGTGTCTCCTTCCTGTCTGACCCTCCCCTGCTCACGCTGTCTCTCTCTCTCTCTCTCTCTCTCTCTCAGAAATAAATAAAACATTAAAAAATTTTTTTAAAGCAATTATTTGATATAAGTGATTTAAGAGAATTTCCGGGTAACTATATTTAGTTTTATTATCCTAGATATAGATTTATTAGTGGTATATGCCACAGAGTATGCTATTATGATATTATTTAAGAAATGTTTTATTATTAAAGTACAAGTTTAGTCCACACAAAATATCAAAATGGATTACTCAGAAACTTCCTTTAAAAGGTTTATTTGTTTCTTTTTTTAAAATGCTTTATTTATTTCTGAGAGAGAGAGACAGCGTGAGAAGGCCTAAAAATTGGGGACCCTGGGTGACTCAATCGGTTAAGCGTCCAAATTCAGCTCACGTCATGATCTCACAGTTTGTGGGTTTGAGCCCCGCATCGGGCTCTGTGCTGACAGCTAGCTCAGAGCTTGGAGCCTGTCTTTGGATTCTGTGTCTCCCTCTCTTTCTGACCCTCCTCTGCTCAGACTGTCTCTATCTCTCTCTCAGAAATAAATAAAACATTAAAAAAATGAAAAGAAAAATAAAAGGTTTAAAAATCTACAGCGAAGTCAGGGACTTGAATAAGATAGGGAAGTGAAAACAGTGATCTAATTTCTCTTTCCCTTTGCATTTTAAATTACTACAGATTTTAAAAATAGGGTAAGATTTGTACCAAAAGTGTAAACAAGTAAAAGAAGCATTCTCATGAAACAGAACATGCAGGAGAGCCTGGGTGGCTCAGTTGGTTAAGTGTCTGACTCTTGATCTCAGCTCAGGTCTTGAACTTAGGCTCATGAGTTCAGTCCCCACATTGGGATCTGCACTGGGTGTGAAGCCTACTTAAAACAAAACAGAACGAAAAACAACAAAAAACCCAGCAACCCCTATTAGTTTTATGGATTGTTTCCTTTGCGGTGCAGAAGCTTTTAATCTTGATGAGGTCCCAATAGTTTATTTTTGCTCTTGATTCTTTTGCTTTTGGGGATGTGTCAAGTAAGAAATTGCTGTGGTGGAAGTCAAGGAGGTTGTTTCCTGCTTTCTCCTCCAGGGTTTTGATGGTTTCCTGTCTCACGTTCAGGTCCTTGATCCATTTTGAGTTTATTTTTGTGTATGGTGTGAGAAAATGATCTAGTTTCATTCTTCTGGATGTTGCTGTCCAGTTCTCCCAGCACCATCTGTTAACGAGGCTGTCTTTTTTCCTATGGATACTCTTTCCTGCATTGTCAAAGATTAGTTGGCTGTACGCTTTTGGGTCCATTTCTGAGTTCTCAGTTCTGTTCCATTGGTCAATGTGTCTGTTTTCGTGCCAATACCATACTGTCTTGATGATGACAGCTTTGTAGTAGAGGCTAAAGTCTGGGATGGTGATACCTCCCGTTTTGGTTTTATTCTTTAGTATTACTTTGGCTATTTGGGGTCTGTTGTGGTTCCATACAAATTTGAGGATAGCTTGTTCTAGCTTTGAGAAGTATGCATGGAGGAGGGCACTTGTGGGGATGAGCACTGGGTATTATATGGAAACCGACGTGACAATAAACTATTTGTAAAAAAAAACAAAAAAATTAAAAATTAAAAAAAATAAAATAAAATCTCAACATTGCAATTGGGAAAAAAACCCCAACAACCCCAAATTAAATATAGAACATGCAACAAACATGGTGATGGTATGAATATATGAAAGAAGAGCATCCACTCTCCATTCAACCTTCTGTAAATGCAATATCTCAGACTCCAGGTTGAGGTGCCAATAACACCTATTTGGAGGGGACAGTAAAGGAGCAGTTAGAGTGCCTTTCTGTCCTGTATCTCAGTGTAGAATTATGGGGGTTGAGGTGGAGGTTGTAACTGGTAGAAAGCAGGGGAGACTTCTATTGATGTAGTACGTATTAATACTTGGAGGGGGATAGGATATAGGATATACCCCATAGTGTTCTTTATTCAGTGTCCAGAATAATCACATAGGTCAAGAAAGCTGACTTCTAGTGCAGTGAATTCAGCAAACATGGGGGAAAAAATGACCAGAGATAATACTTTTCTGAAAGTATTATCTGAATTAGTTTCATCTCAGACTAATGGATCACTAAAGTAGAAATGAAGATTTACATTGACTAACAAGCCTTCGTAATTAAGATGTAAGAGGAGGGTTTTAACAGCAACAGTTTAGACACAAGGAAAATACCTTCTTTCTGTTTACCATTATTTTTTTCACATATCAGGCTTAATTATGTTTCTCACAGTGTTCATTATTATTATTTTTAAATGTTTACTCTTGAGAGAGAGACAGAGACTGAGCACGAGTTAGGGAGGGGCAGAGAGAGAGGGAGACACAGAATCCAAAGCGGCTTCAGGCTCCAGGCTCCGAGCTGTCAGCAAAGAGCCCAATGTGGGGCTCAAACTCACGAACCACAAGATCATGACCAGAGCCAGAGTCGGATGCTGAACTGACTGAGCCATCCAGCAGCCCAAGTTTTTCATTATTTTTTACCTTCTTTAGGTAGAATATAAGTTCTGTGAGGATAGGATAGTTGTTTTTTCCCTTCATTTTCTCCTCAGCACCTATTAGACACAGATGGTGTGCATGTAACATTTGTTGATGAGGGAATTGAACTGACCCCAAGACTTAGTCTCTAGAACATTAAATACCAAGAGATAGTGAAGCAGCATCTACAGAGATTTGAAGGAAAGAGTCATGATTCAAGTTTTTGAACACTTATTAAGTTGCCTTCCATATGTGAAGGTGACTTATTTGTAGGTATATAGTGGTATGGAAGTAGATTATCCAGGTACCCTTTCTGAAATAATTGCATGAAATATCACCCAAGCTCAGCCAGTGATGAATTGAGATAACATGGTAGCAGAATAATTGTATTAAACATTACAAATTATTAATTATGTAACACTAAATAATTGTAATATTCTTTTGAAATACACCCACAAACTCTTGGCCAAAGATACATAATCCTCAGTTATAGCAAACTGGGTCTTTTACACAAATAAAATAAATTTATAATATTTATATATAATTTGTATTATTTATATTGGTGAAGTTCCTATTTTTAGGAATATTACACTATTCTTGCATTTCTAAAATAATTATAGAAATAGAAATATGGGCTTTCAAATGTAAAATTAACATCTGAAACAGGGATCCTTAGTGTGGGATCTACTGAACCAGGGATGGACTTAGAGACTGTGAACATTTTGACATTCTATAAAAAAATTATGTACTTCTTTTCCTTGGGAAAAATTCTTGAAGAGGTCTATTATTGTTCTGAAAACCAGGGAAATTTCAGAGATGCACAGAAATCTTAAGAGTGCTAAATACAAAGTGAAAGCAAGCAAATCAGTTTCAGAAATAAGATATCTAAATGGATAGAATAGTCTAACTAAAAGGAGAAGAATCTCAGATTGGGTTAAGAACCAAAGTCTAAGTAGCTGATTTATACTAGAGACTCTTAAAAGCTCAAGATAGAGAGCTTGCAAGTAAATAGATTGGCAGATGTATAGCTGTTAGTCCCATCTCCAAAGAGTCAGTATCATACAGAACAAATGTTTAAAATAAGACAGCAGGGATTATTTTGTACAAGTTAGATAATCACAAGTGTGCCATAAATACTAGAGCATAGATAGATAAAACTGTCAGCATTGACTAAAGAGGAGAAGTTCATAGAAACAGTGTTATTTTTTTCTTGCAAAATAAATTGAAGGATTTCAACCAATCCACGTGGATTCAGAAAATAACTACTGTTAATACATTTGAAAATATGATTGAAATGGACAATATTTTAGACAAATAATGAGGAACTTAAATCGACTTAAGTAGTAGAAAATCTGCAGGTGAGGTTGCCTTCAGTGAAGACTCCAGATGCTGATGACTTGATCTTAATTTTCAAGAAATTTTCTTATG
Source organism: Proteles cristata cristata (assembly GCA_017311185.1). NCBI lineage: Eukaryota > Metazoa > Chordata > Mammalia > Carnivora > Hyaenidae > Proteles > Proteles cristata. The sequence goes on along the minus strand of JAESUZ010001312.1, from coordinate 497,778 downwards.
CTTTGTTTTCCAGAGCATAGAAATAAAGGAAAAATTTAGAAGCAGCTTTGTGCTGAAATCAAACCTGGTAGGAATAACCTGAAACCGGAGATAATTGTCACTCAAGAAAATATAAAATTCCTAAAATATTAGCAAATTGAATTGAGCTATATTTTTCATGACAATTAAGGATTATTTTTTAAAAAGTAAGCTCATCATAATATTAAGATTTTAATTAATTACTAGAATTAAATAAAAGGTCAGAGGAAGGAAACCAGTGAGTACCTTGCTAAATGCCATGAAGAGATTTAATAAAAATCATTCTTAGTTCCAGATAAAATTTCTTAAGGAATCCGGGAATATTTCCCAGACAAGCTGGATATTATCCAACTCAGATCAATAGCCATCATCACATACAGTAATGAAGTATTAGAGAATGCTTTACTCAACCATTGCTCATTAACATCATTTTGAAAGCTCTAGGCAGATCCATAAGCCCGGGAAAGGAAGGGTCTTTACTTTATCCTACTCTTTTAATGATTATCAGTATCTGTGGAGGATATTTTTGTTTATATAGAAAATCCCAGCAAATCAGTTAAGAAGATGTGTCTTAGACCAGATAAAAGTTGTTGAAGTACTGTTTATAAGATACATATAAAATTCAGTAGCCTTTCTCTGTGTGTTATATATGCAGTTACAGGAACAAAACCATTTAGAAAACAGAGGGAAAGTGGATCACATTCAAGGAGCAATAGCAAAAGCAAAATAAACTCTTTGGAAGATACGTTCCAAAACCTTACAGAAAGTACTGACTCATTCCTTTTAATTGTTATATCATATAGATATAATATAATTTATCTAACTAGTTTCCTATTGATAGGCATTTGAGTTTTTCCCTGTATTTTAGTTTAAATGAGTATTTTACATTTCATTTAGTATAAATGAGCTAAGGACATTTTTTTGTTGTTGTTGTTGTTGTTTTGTTTTTTTTTTTCCACAAATAGTTTATTGTCAAATTAGTTTCCACATAACACTCAGTGCTCATCCCCACAAGTGTTGTCCTCCATGCCCATCCCTCCTCCCCCCCACATCCATCAGTCCTCAGTTTTTGTCAGCATTCAAGAGTCTCTCATGGTTTGCCTCTCTCCCTTTCCCCCACCATTTCCTCCCTTCTTCTCCCCCTTGCTCCTCAGTTAAGTTCCTCCTAATCCTCCTATACGTGCAAATATATGATATTTGTCCTTCTCTGCCTGACTTATTTCGCTCAGCATAACACCCTCAAGGTCCATCCATGTTGCTACACATGGCCAGATTTCATTGTTTCTCATTGCCATGTAGTATTCCATGGCATAGATAAACCACATCTTCTTGATCCATTCATCTGTTGATGGACACTTAGGCTCTTTCCATGTTTTAGCTATTGTGGAGAGTGCTGCTATGAACATTGGGGTACATGTGCTCCTATGCATCAGCATTTCTGTATCCCTTGGGTAAATTCCTAGCAGTGCTATTGCTGGGTCCTAGGGGAGTTCTATTGTTAGTTTCCTTAGGAACCTCCACACTGTTTTCCAGAGGGGCTGTACCAGTTTACATTCCCACCAACAGTGTAGGAGGGTGCCCGTTTCTCCACATCCTCGCCAGCATCTAGAGTTCTTTGATTTGCTCATTTTAGCCACTCTGACTGGCGTGAGGTGGTATCTCAGTGTGGTTTTGATTTGTATTTCCCTGATGAGGAGGGATGCTGAGCATCGTTTCATGTGTCTGTTGGCCATCTGGATGTCCTCTTTGGAGAAGTGTCTGTTCATATCTTCTGCCCATTTCTTCACTGGGTTGTTTGTGTTTCAGGTGTGTAGTTTGGTGAGTTCCTTATAGATTCTTGATATTAACCCTTTATCTGATATGTCATTTGCAACTATCTTTTCCCATTCCGTTGGTTGCCTATTAATTTTCTGGGTTGTTTCCTTTGCTGTGCAGAATCTTTTAATCTGGATGAGGTCCCAACAGTTTATTTTTGCTCTTGATTCCCTTGCTTTTGGGGATGTGTCAAGTAAGAAGTTGCTGCGGTGGAGGTCAAGGAGGTTGTTTCCTGCTTTCTCCTCTAGGGTGTTGACAGTTTCCTGTCTCACGTTCAGGTGAGCTAAGGACATTTTGAAGATCAGTAACAAGGATCTATATTCCCTGATTTTAATTGTATAATTTTAATAATTGATATTATTCATTAGAATAGAAAAGAAGGCCTCACACACCCAAAGCTATATGACACTTCACATTTGGAACGGAAAACCAAAGGGAGATACCATGTGAAGGAAAATATTTGAAAAGTCTGGTTAAAAATTAAAAACATTTTCTCTCTGATACTGAACTGTGATTTCCCTTCTCCTTATCCAAGCAGTCATCTTTCTTGTTTGCCATAGACTTTGCTGAATTCTGTCTTTTTCTTTCTGTCTTATAGTTCATTCTCTAAATGTCAGTTCTTCCCTTGTTTATCCGTGACCAACTGCTATTAGTACATTGGAATACATTGACCCACGTTACTATGTATATGTATATGTATATATAATATGAATGTTTAATTTTTGCTATTTCCAAATGATGTTAAGGCAATTTGATGACTGTATTAATTAGGATGAATTGAGCTGCTGTTACAGAGTGACCTAGGACAGTACCATAGTTCCTCAGGCAACAGTAATAACACACATTTTCAGAGCACATACTTCTTGCCTGGCACATTATATATTAGCCTGTGTAATGCTCCCAGCAACACTCTGGGTGTCTTCATTTTATGGATGAGGAAACAGAGAATAAATGAATTCAGTAAATTTGCAGGATATAAAATCAAATATACAAAAAATCAGTTGCATTTTTATACACTTAATAAACTATCTGAAAGAGAAGATAGAAGTTTTATTTATAATAGCATTGAAAACAAAATAGGAAAAAATTTACCAAGGAGTTGAATGATTTGTACACTGAAAACTATAAGACATTGATGAAAGAGACTGAAGAAGATACAAATAAATAGAAAGATATCCTGTGTTCTTGGATTGGAAGAATTAATATTGTGAAAAGGCCTGTACTACCCCAAGTGATCTACAGATTTAATGCAGTCTCTATGAAAATTGCAATGGCATTCTTCACAGAAACACAAAAAACTTTTCTAAAATTTAATGGAACTTAGAAAAGACCCCTGGTAGTGGAAGCAATCCTGAGAAAGAAGAACAGCTAGAGAGGCATTAGTTCTGGATTTCGAACTATTACAAAGCTATAGTAATCAAAACAGGATGGTACTCAAATATAGCATAAATTAGTGTAACAGAATAGAGAGCCCAGACTAAACCTGCACATATGGGGTCAATTAATTTTTGTTAAGGGCACTAAGAATACACAGTGGAGGAAGGACATTGTTTTCAATAAATTGTATTGAGAAAGCTGGATGTCCACATGCAAAGGAATAAAATTATATCCTATCTTATACCACCCATAAAAGATTATCTTGAAATGGATCAAAGACTTAATTACAAGACCTGAAACTGTGAAACTCCTAGAAGAAAACTTAGGGAAAAAGATCTTTGACATTGGTCTTGGTAGTGATTTCTTGGGTAAGACACCAAAAGCACAGGCAACAGAAGCTAAAAGAAACAAGTGGGATTTTGACAAACTAAAAAGATTCTGTTTTATTTCAGTTTCAATTTCAATTTATTGCCCTACAGAATGGGAGAAGATACTTGCAAAACATATATCTGAGAATGAGCTACTGTCTAAAAATATATAAAGAACTCTCACAGCTGAAGAGTACAAAAGCAAGTAATCCAACTAAAAATTGGGCAAAGGACCTAAATAAACATTTTCCCAAAGAAGACATACAAATGGCAGATAGTTTATGAAAAAATGCTCAATGTCAGTAATCATCAGGGTAATAAATCAAAACCACTTACTGATATCACCTCACACCTGTTATAATGGCTATTATCGAAAAGACAAGACATAGGGAATATCTGCAAGGATGTGAAGAAAATAGAACTCTTTAACACTGTTGGTGGGAATGTGGAAATGGTACAGCTACAGTATGGAGGTTCCTCAAAAAATTAAAAATAGAACTACCATTTGATCTAACAATCCTATTCCTGAGCATATATATCCAAAGGAATTGAAATAATGATCTTAAAACGAGATTTGTACACCCATATTCCGTGTAACATTATTCACAATAGACAAGAGTTAGAAATAAACTTAATGTGGGGCGCCTGGGTGGCTCAGTCAGTTAAGCGACCGACTTCGGCTCAGGTCATGATCTCACCGTTCATGTGTTCGAGCCCTGTGTCGGGCTCTGTGCTGACAGCTAGCTCAGAACGTGGAGTCTATTTCAGATTTGTATCTCCCTCTCTCTCTGACCCTCCCCTGCCTCATGCTGTCTCTCTCTCAGAAATAAATAAAACATTAAAAATTAAAAAAAAAAGAAACTTAGTGTCTTTTGATAGATAAGGGGATAAAAGACTGTGATATCTATCAACCTACTTTCCTTCCTGTCTTGCTTCCTTCCTCTCTCTCTCTCTCCTTCTCTCATATATATGTGTATATATATATATTTGAATATTATTTAGCCAAAATAAAGGAAGGAAATCCTACCATTTGCTACAACATGAATGAATCTGAAGGGCATTATGCCCAGTGAAATAATACACCAGATGGAAAGACGAATACTGTATAGTATTACTTATATGTGGAATCTTAAAAAAAAAACAAAACAGCAGCACAAAAAATGATTTTGTATCAACAGAGGATGGAATGTTGGATGCCACAGGTGTGGGGAGTAGTAAATGAGGTGATGGGGTCAAAGGGTATAGATTTTCATTTTAAAAGGATTAAGTTCTGAGAATCTATGCATAGCATGGTAACTATAGTTACTCATGTAGTATTGCATACTTGGACATTTACGAGAGGAGTTTTTAAGCATTTTTACCACACACACACACACACACACACAGACACTCTTGACCATGTTAATTATGTGAGGTGATGGATGTATTAGTTATCTTTGTTTTGGTAATCATTTTACCTTGTGTATTTGTATGAAATCATCACATTGTACACTTTAACATATACAATTTTATTAGCCAGTTCTTCCTCAATAGAGTTAAATAGTTTAGAAAAATATCCTTTTTTTTAGATGTTTATTTTTGAGAGTGCATATGCATACACAAGCCAGGGAGGGGCAGAGAGAGGGAGACACAGAATCCAAAACTGGCTCCAGGCTCTGAGCTGTCAGCCCAGAGCCCAATGCGGGGCTCTAATCCTCAAACCAGGATTTTGAAGTAGGATGCTGAACCAACTGAGCCACCTTGGCACCCTGAAAAATAACCCTTTTAAAATATTCTCTACTTTTTTTTAAAGCACTCAGTTACTTACCTGAGTACTCTTCTCTTCTTTCCTTGTCTCCCCTATAGTCATGGTCCTCATGTCCCTTTCCATTCTATTCCTTGAGTTTTTTCCTAGTATATATTCATAATCTCCATTCCTGCTTTATCGGTCAGATAGTTACTGTCTCCAGTTAATTGGTCCCCCTCCACTTATGTTCTCCCTCTCTCACACCTGCCAAAATGATCTTTTGAAAAATTTCAAATGAATTAAGCCATTTTCCTCTTGAAAATTCTCATTGCTGATCTTCCCAAGGTTAAAAATCTAAACTACTTGGCCTACTGTAACCTTCATGTTCTCATTCTTATTTGCCTTTCTTAGTACTTTTCCCCAAGCATACAAGTTTAGTCACAGTTGCTGTTTTCCAAAGATATCATCTCAAATTTTTGTTTTATCTTCTTAAAAGCCACACTTACTCACCCTTATGTTCACCTAGAAAGCTGCCATATTTTCTTCAGGATACTGCTTAATCACTACCTGTTTTGTGAAGCGATCACTCAAAGCCCCTTGACCCCAAGCAATTTGAAGTTAGTTATTCCATCCCTTGTATTACCACAGCATTTTTACATATATGCCTTCATGAACATAAGTCTTTTATATTGTAGTAATCTGTTTACTCTTTTCTGCTTTTTAACCTTATGAACTCCCTGCAGACAGGGTCTATATTTACACATATTTTAAAAAATTCCTATCACATTGCACTGTATAAAACACATAGTAGCCATCGAAACAAACAGATGGGAAGTCAGTTGTTAAAGGCATAAAGCTGTTCTTGAAATTTGTCATGTACAGGATATAAAATGTTTCAGGCTGTTGCAACAGAAGACATTATTCATTTTTAAAAACTGAGAATACCAGTAAAAACTCCCAGACATTTTTACAGTGCTTTTTCAAACTTTGAAGCACTTTCACTTTATCTGCCAGGTTTTTCAGTAGCGTTAGAGACATTTTTAATGAGGCATTTCTTTAACTTTTCCTTTGGTGACTGAATTACCAATGTGGTATATCTGTGCCACCCTGTCTTTGGATGTGCATGTTGCAGAATACTTACCTCTGACCTACTCATAGCACATTTTGTGTCACAGTGGACGACGTAGTGGATGAAAGTGATGACAACGATGAGCTTGACTTGGAAGCCGAAAATGAAACTGAAAATGAAGATGATGTAGATCAGAATTTTAAGGTTAGTGTGACTCCGTCTTTAGTCAACTTTCTAAATTGTATCCACAGTGTAAAACCAAGACTGGGGAGATAGTATGTATAGCTTAATGGTAGATTAATTCATCTTGTGCCCATCTGTTTATTGTGATGAGGGTGGACACTGAAGTAATGAAAGGGAAAATAATATTGCTCTGAATATGCTGGTCTGAAGAGGGTGTTAAAATAACTCTCTTGGGCTAGGATGACCTCAGGTAATCCATCTGGCTTAGGTTTCAAAGTCTAAGGAAATCTAAGTCTGAAGGAGAGTAATTTGAGACTCTAAGTGGCAACCTGCTCCTCTTTCATCAATCTATTGGGGAAATCAACATAGTAGGAAAAATAATTTATAACTACTGGCTCTTTGGTAAGAATTAGTGTTTACATAATGATTCTTAGGTTTCAGTTAATTGGAGAAGAAGATGGACAAAAGTATTTATTGAATTGAGACAAGATTAAAAAAAATATTGTCATGTGACATTAAGTGGAGATGCAGGGGAGTTTTCAGAATTTGATGGCACTCCTAGAAGTGTAGAGACTATTTGCTTTATTTAGTGTTAGAGGGGGATATTTTACTATCTTTGGAAAAGTATCTGTTTAACTCTTTTAGTTTTCAACGGTTTAACTTAGTGCTTTTTTGGAAGATGGGGAGGGATTCATTTGACCTTTGCTTGCGTGGGCCTTTTTGTCTTGAAATGTTTCATCAAAATTGGGTACACTGAGTATTTGGCCCTCTCTGGAGATAGAATCCAAGATACTGGACGGAGATATCTGCCTTTTTTTCCCACTGTTTTTAATGTTTATTTATTTTTGAGAGAGACATAGCATGAGTGGGAGAAGGGTAGAGAGAGAGGGAGACAGAATCAGAAGCAGGCTCCAGGCTCTGGCTGCCAGCATGGAGCCTGATGCAGGACTCGAACCCACGAACCGCAGGATCACGATGTGAGCCAAAGTTGGATGCTTAACCAACTGAGCCACCCAGGTGCCCTTGGATTTCCATCTTCATAGTAGATGGAGAACCAGTTTCATTATCACCAAACGTGATCACCAAGGCATGCTTTGGCAGAAATGTCAAGTTAGCCAATCAGGACAGCATGATGGTCTGCCTTTTTACCTCAAGAAGCTACAAAGAAGAAAAACCATACAGGCTCTGATGAGCAAGGCAAAAAATCTGGGCTGTGTGATTGTGGTTCTGGACTTGATGGAAGTGAAAGAACTATGGGGTAAGAATTTAGATTGTTATGTAAGGTGTTCTTTAGATAATAGGAAGTATATTAAAAATCACCTGCTTGGATTCTTTGGGAAGTGAGTGTTCAAGGATGGTAAAATTTTTCAGACTGACACTAAATGTATGATTTAAAGTATTATATTTTGATAGAAACTTTTATGTGGTGTATGTTTCCATGTTATTAAAAACATAGTGTGTTGAGTATAATCCATTCTTTATGATTCAGGTTTCTCATTAAAATGTCTGTTGTGATCACTACAGATGTAAAGACAGAGATGGGTGGGGAAATAGCAATTATAAAATGATTCTATTTTGCTGCTTGGAGATTGTTAGCATATATGCATGAATACATACTTAAAAATTTTATTAAAAAATCATAGAGTAAAATTACATATGTTAGGTATCATGGTCCTTTACCCCTAAATATGTTACTGTGTATTTTCTAAGAATAGTGATACTCTTTTACATAATACAATGCAGTTATCAACTTCGTAAATTTATAGTGATAGAACATTTTCATCTGCCTACCATCCATATTCGACTGTCAGCTGATCTAATAAATGTCCTTTATGACATTTTTTTTCTCTCTAATACAGGGGCCAGCATCAGGTATTGTGTTTGATTATCTTGTCCCTTAGATCTCCTTTAATTTAAAACATGTCCACATATTTTTTCTCTTTTGTGACATTCATATCTTTGGAAAATATAGTTGTTGGCTGTCTTAACTCACTGGAGTATCCATGATTTCCCCCACTTTACCTTAACACAGTAGTTGTAATAATAAGAAAAAAATGATAGAATGAATTTATGGAACACCTAATCTTATGCTAGTCTATGCTCTTTTTTATTTTTGTTACTTATTTATTTGAGAGAGAGAGAGAGAGTGAGTATGAGTGGGGGAGGTGCAGAGAGGGACAGAGAGAGAATTCCAAACAGGCTCTGCACCATTACACAGAGCCCTATATGGGCCTTGAACTCATGAACCATGCGATCACAACCTGAGCCGAAATCAAGAGTTGGATGCCTAACAGACTGAACCACCCAGGCACCCATGTTCTTTTTTTTCAAAATTGAAGTATAGTTGACATACACTATTTTATTAGTTTCACGCATACTACAACATTATGATTTGACATTACGAAATGTTCACCATGATAAGTCTAGTTACCACTTGAATTTACCATCTATGCTAACCTATGCTCTTTACGTATAGTGACTATAAAGCCTCATCCCAGTCCTCTAAGTTACGTGGTATTATTACCTCTGCTTTACAGGGCTAATAATCAGAAGAAAGAGGCACAGAAGGATTATTAATGTAGCTTATGAGGGGGGGCAGAATATAACAGAATATATCAGAATATAACAGTCTGATGTGAATGGCAGCTCTCTTAACCACCATGCTATGCCAAAATGTTACTTATTTATTTTTTTAAAGTGCTACAGAATTATTGGCTCTTTGAGACTGCCGAGTTCTATTACCTTATTTTTCTTCTTCACCACAGTCTGCCTCTCACTGTCTTTGGCAGTTACATATTTAGACTTAATTTTTCCTTTTATTCTAAATCCCATTACTTCTTACCTTGTCAGGTGAACCTGATATGCATTGGGTTTAATATTTTTTGTGTTCCATTATGGTTATACTCATCGGGACAGTTTTTCTCCTCACCATAGTGATTCCATTCTCCATTCTCTTTACCCCAGATGTTTCAGTTTAGAGCATTTATAGAAAGCTGGGGGTTTAGAAGACTCATCTCCAGATAGCCAGGACTTGTCAGTATACTTGTATACAGTATATATACTTCAATGTGTTTTTTCCCCATCCTTTAGTTTAGAAGAACTTTAAGGAGTGATAGACAGTTTTTTTTCTCCTCCCTAAGGATGTCAGTAGCTCTTCATTTTTGTTTTTTCCTAAACCAAAACACAGAATTTCCTGCTATTGACCTCTCAAAGTGTAGTTTTATTGGTCCACAATGACTGTTCTTTTGAAAGTAGAGAGCCAATATGTAAGGCTCAATTTTCATAGAATATTGAATATTGAATTCTAGTATGTTTAGAGAAAGAATACTTTTGTAAACTTTTTGTTATTTTAACAGCATTGTCTATTAGGTGCCAATAAAGGAAATTCTATATTTTGGTTCATCAATGCATAAGTTGAAGACACATAAAATTACATATTCATGTACTACTAATAATATAATAATGATTCAGTAATTAACATGATACTCCCTAAATACAGATAGTGTTTATTATTTATGGCAATGGAGAAAATCTTTTTATTGGTTATACAAGTGATAGCTAAGTTCCTAAATATAAAATAAGAGAAATACATAGTATGTTTTTCTTTTTAAATTACTTAATATGAAATATATACATAGAGTCTATGGAGACTGTGCACATGTGTATACATGTATAGAAAGCATTTTAAGAATTGGGGCCTGGTAGAAGAAATTTAAGGCTAAAAGTAAGTTCACTCTGATAGTAAGATAAATGCAAAGTTAAAATGAATGCCCATTGCAGACAGAGTAAGTGGTCTTCCATCTCTCTTTAGCAGTGAAGGTGATGGTGAATTTGTATTTGTGTGAGGCTACATTTGGTGAAGGTCCTAGAGAATAGCTTGGGTAGTAGGTAAACTGACACTTGTCCTTCTGTCACGGTGTACATTGGGTCTTTGAACAGATACAGATCAAATTCATCCCGGATACATATCTTGTTTTTCTGAGGTCAGACCTCTCCTTTAAATTTACCCTCTTCTTTCCTAAAAGGGCATAGAAATCATTCCTGTTTATTCAGAAATGATTGAATAAACATTTATTTTTTGTTCAACTTTTTATTTTTTTCCCCCGAAAGACAAAGTGGATGGTGATACTGAGCTTTTCTAAGGGAACTTTATTGACCAAGAAATACAAGAGGACGGTATAATCATTAGTTTATGTTGAGGCAGAATCGAGCATGAGCATACGCTCTGAAATCAGTGATTAGTTTTACATCATCCGGGCTCCTCTCTTTGTGTGCTGTGTAATTTTGAGCCAGCCATTTACCCTCTCTCTGCCTCCATTTCCTCTTCAGTTAAAATGGAGGTAACAATGCAATCTACTTCATAGTGTTATTATGCAGGTTAAATTATTTAAAATCCTTAGCATAGCACTTCACACATTTTCAGTGCTTAGTAAATGTTATGATTATCACCACCACCACCATCATGTATTTATATTTTTCAATTTAGTTTTAAGTTTTACTGTAAAATATGAATGAAATTATGACAGTTCAGGATATAGGGGAAAGCATACTTTAGTCTGGATCTTGATGCTAAGGTTTTCCATCTTGAGGAGCTTAAATACTGTGTTCTATTAGAATAAACTATAACAAAAATAAAACAACCAAAACAATGATAAATGCAACAATGAAGCAAAAATACAAGCAAGTTTTAACTTATACAACTTTTATTCAGTGATTATTCTTTACATGTAATTAATAATTTGGAAAACTTTAATCTGAAATATAATCTGTAACTTTTTCTTAACTGGTGACATTTTTATTATTTCAGAATGATGATATTGAAACGGATATTAACAAACTAAAACCCCAGCAGGAACCAGGAAGAACAATAGAAGAACTTAAAATGTATGAACACCTTTTCCCTGAGCTTGTTGATGATTTTCAGGTATAAATATAGAAAATATAGCATCTTATATGATTTAAGAAAAAATTCTTTTTTTTCTTTCTTAGGTATATAATCATTGTTTTCTTTCTGCTTTCTGTTTCTAAAACATGAGAGTAGCATTATCTTGACTGCCACTTTAGCATTCTGAGCTGCAAACTGCTTATTTGTAAAATGAGGGGACCAGCCCATTTAATTTTTGGACTAGCTTTAAAATTTTTCATCACTTTGGCTCATTGATTTAATTGGTATAGTTTCTTACTTATGTAAAAAATAATCTTTAAAATGACATTTCTAAATCTTATGTTAAAGTCGTCTTTGTTTCAGTTGCGTCGAACTGAAGAGGAGACGAGAGCTAAGAAAGTGCTAAATTAGAACTGTAGTCTGCTTGTTGGATTGTTTTTCCCAGAGGTCCCCATATAGCAGGGTGGGGTGTGGGGGTAGGGGAGGACAACTTGAAGTCTTTGTATCTGATTGGGTTCACAGGGAGAGTGACTTTTGTTAAATTTCTTACCTTCATTTATTTACTGGAGTGTGTGTAATTAGTGTGGGCTACACAGCAAGTAAACCAGATTGAATTGATGGCGATTAGTAGATTTAATTTCTTATTCTCACTCAGCCACCTACTTGTGGTGGATCCTTGAATAAATCCCTGTAAAATAAAGGGTTTCAACCAGATAATCTCGGATTTATTCAGCTCTTAGTACAAGTCCCATACCACCTAAACCCATACATTTAATTCCTAGTTGCCTAAAGAAAAAGACTTTACTGTGAGGTTATGTGTTGAGAAATAAAAAAAGAGAAATACAGTTGATCCTTAAAAAGGGGTTGGGGATACCAGCCTCTGAACGGAGTAAAAAATGCATGTGTAACTTTTGATTCCCCCAAAACTTAACTACTTAGTAACCTACTGTTGACTGGAATCCTTACTGATAATGTAAGCAGTTGATGAACATATTTTGTACGCTGTATGTATTATATACTGTGTTGGTACAATACAGCAAGCTGGGAGAAAGAAAATGTTAATAGGAAAATGTTAAGGAAGAGAAAACACATGAACAGTACTGTACTGTATGTACCGTACATATCAGGAACAATCCGTGTGTGAGTCGTGTTGACATCTCACAGTGCGCATTCTTCAGGGTTCTCTTTGGGATCTTAACAGTAGCAAGTTTGGGAACAGTAGCAAGTTGTTCTTCCTCTCCCTTCCCCATTTCCTCAGTACTCTCAAAGATCTGGGGTGTGTTGGAAGGTCCTCTGAAATCAGGGGGACTAGAAAGAAGGCAGGAGTAAGGAGAGTGGTATTTGTTAAAAAAAGAAAAAGGAGGCAGAAAGAGGTGTTTGGGAAAGGATACTGTACCTACTAGATGTATGGCTGGTCTTGCACCTTTGTGCCCAGCTAAGAACTACTTAAAAATAAAACCTGGGAGGTGACAGATACTGCTAACTCAAAGCAGAAAAATACTGTAGAAGGGATTTGGGGAAGGAATTTCTTCTTTCTTCTCTATGTGTGTATAAGAACCATAGAACATGATTAAAAATGGTAGGTGTTTTGATGTGCAAATAAAGAAAAATAATTTTTAATGGGTGTCAAGGCCAGATTTTTGATTCTCATTCTCTCACAGGCTACTTCCTTCTTGTAGGCTATGATGGTGAGTTCTCATATGCCTGCCTGTTAATTCATCACCCAGAATGGGCTCCCCTTGATGGTTTCCTGCTTGGCACCTAACAGCTGGGCAGCTTGTCCTTTAGTTTGGCTGCTCCTAGAAGCAGATTCCTACTTGTCTTCTGACTTTGGCCAGGGTTAGATGGTAAAGACAAGTTTGTCAGAGAGTAAATGTTCTGAGAAGTCTTTCCAAGTAAATTACTCCTTTTATTTATGTGTAAGCAAAAGAAGCTATTTCAGGTATTTCAGTTAATATGTACTTATTAATGTGTTCTCTATATTTCCATAAAGTTTAATGAAGAATAGGTAGCTATATTTTTGTGGCATGTGTTACAGGAATAGCACGTGGTCTTTTATTTACACAACTGGACAATCATTTCTAAAGTAGCTATGTTGGCAGTTGACTATCTTATTTTTATTTTTTTAATTAAAAAAATTTTTAATCTTTTACTTACTTCTGAGAGAGAGAGAGCATGAGCAAGGGACAGTCAGAGAGACAGGGAGACACAGAATCTGAAACAGGCTCCAGGCTCTAAACTAGCTGTCAGCACAGAGCCCGACGTGGAGCTCGAACCCATGAACCATGATATGACCTCAGCCAAAGTCGGATGCTTAACCTACTGAGCCACCCAGGCACCCCTCTTTCTCATTTTAAAATTTCAGATGAATGCATCATTTGGATACTTTAGTCTCTATTTTTGAATTGTGTGTTGGAGCTATATTGAAGCAGCAGTATTTAAGTGATATATTTTTGAGAATTAAAAATATTGGTCGGTTCCCGATAAGAAGTGTTTGAAAGAATTTTTCAGCCATCATCTTATCTAAAACTGGTGGATCATGAGAGATTAAACACAAAGGAAAATAATTTCATCTTTTTAAATAATGACTTTTTCCATTTGAATTTGCATTCGGTATCAACCATTGGAGCTTAAAATTACTTGATGTGTTAGAATTCTGAACACCACCCACTTTGTTTCCAGATGTGCTAAGCCTACTATTCAGTGGCCAGATGGAGACAAATTGAATACATTTGAAGACAACTTATAGAAGTGTGAAAGTAATTATCAACAGACTTTTTGAGGGGCCTTTTAAAAACTATGATTATTTATTCATAGTGACAGTTACAGTTTTATTTGCTTTTGTTTCCTAATGTCAGAATATGGGAAGTGTCAAAATTGTGAATTTTCACAGCTCTTTTTTCATGTATTTGTGTAGCAGGATGACGGTTACCATATGAACTTTTGTTATGTTTTATTTTTCCTTTCTTTCCTTTTTTTTTTTATGAAAGTTAGATATAAACAGTTTAAAGAGTCACATAGCTTCACATAATTTAATCCGGAAAAACTGGGTCCCTTTCCCACTTACTCTTTCCTACAGTCACTTTTAGCACATTTTTTATGTTAATCCCCGTATTTCTAAATGATAGGCTTACAGTGCCACCTCTTGATTTTCCTTCTTTTGTTCTTTTTGTTATATTGTTATTTTAAGATAGACATCCAGTAATTTTTAGTCTTCTTTTTCAGTACTGTATTTATATTTTTAAGGTAAAGATTTCACTCCAATTACTATTTTAGCTACATCACACATGTTTTGATATTTAATAGTTTCATTGTGTTTGTTTTGAAACTTTATTTCCACTATGATTTTTTCTTTCATTTGTTGATTATGTCAAAGTTGACTTTCCAATCTTGTATTTATCTTTTTTTTCTGATTTCTAGTGTACTGTAGCAGCATAAGAGGGCATTCTTTATGATTATACTCTCTTGAATTTTTGGAGACTTATTTTATAGCTTTGAATTTGGTCAATTTTTGTTACTACTTCTTGTATCCTTGAAAAGAATTCTGCACTTGTTAGACACGGTTGTGTGTTTGGCCAATGGAACAGGATTATTGTTTATCACATTGAGAAGATCTTTTCTGTCCTTATGGATTTTTATTCTAGTGCTATCAGTTACTATGAAAAATGTGTTAGGGGTGCCTTCATGGCTCAGTCGGTTAAGCGTCCGACTTTGGCTCAGGTCATCATCTCATGGTTTGTGAGTTTGAGCTCTGTGTTGGGCTCTGTGCTGACAGCTCAGAGCCTGGAGCCTGCTTTGGATTCTGTGTCTCCCTCTCTCTCTGCCCCTGCCCCACTCATGCTCTGTCTCTCTCTGTCTCTCAATAATAAACAAATGTAAAAAAAATTTTAAAAAGTGTGTTAGAAATTTCTTACTGTGATTGCAAATGTGTCTCCTTATTGTAGGTCAGTTTTGTTATATATTTTTGGAGGCTTATTATTTATTATGTATGAATATAAATTGATTTCTGTTTTTTTCTGAAATGAAAAACTTTATCTAAGACTTCACCTTTAACTTTATCTAACACTTTATCTATAACTATCTAAGACTTTAAGGCAGAAAAGTTTAAAAAGTTATTAATGTAGCTAAATTAATCTTGATGACTTGCCTGGTATCTTTTTAAAGCTTTTTACTTTGAACATTTTGATATCCTTAGAAATGTATCTTTTAAACAGTATATAATTGGATTTTAAAAAGTCAAGTCTTTAACTTTAAAAACTCAGTCTTTGCCATTTATCTGGAGCATTCAGTTCATTTACATATAACTATTACTCTATTTAGATTTATATTTATGAGATCAGATTTTGTTTCATCTTTGTATCTTTGGACTTCATTTGGATTGACTGTTTTTTGTTTCACTTTTTCACTCTTAATCATTTGAAAGCTGTACAGTCTTGTTTTTTTTTTATTTTAATAAACTCTCTTGAGGTGTAATTTACATATAATAAACTTCATTCCTTTATAGTATAAGTTTGAGTATTGACATATATGCAGAAATTCTGGTTACTCTTGATGAACATTTTTACTATTCAGAAGTTAATCTTTCTTCTTTCTCTTAATTACAAAAGGAAACTTGGAATACTTAGTATCATCACCTCCCAAACCAGTGTACCCACTTTTAATTTATATTTTAACTGTAGCTTTAAAAAAATCATTGTGTATGATACTGCTCTGTGTTTTACATTCAGTGTTTAAGATTTACTCACAGTTTTACTATTTTGTTTTTCATTTCTTATTGTTTCTCAGATCTTTAGTCTGAATTACTTTCCTTCTGCCTGAAATGTACCTTTTAGTGACTGTCTCTAAAAGTATTTTTACTTTGTAATCATCTTGAAAGTTAGTTTCTTTCTCTGGCTAATTTTTAAGAACCATCTTTATTGGAATATAACCTACTTGCAGTAAATTACTCATCTTTAAGTCCAGTGAGTTTCAGTGAATTACTGTACAACTACCCATCCAGCCATAATAATGGAATTCTTTCTGTCACCCCAGATATCTTTCTGGGCCCTTGTGTGGTCAGTCTCTTCATCTCCTGCTGAGGCAACAGCTGATCTGCTCTCTGTCACTGTAGGTTAATTTACCTCTTCTAGAACTTCTCATCACTGCAATTCTACATAAATGTACTCTGGTGTAAGACTTCTGTGCTCATCTTAAGGTTTTGAGATTCACCAGTGTTATTGGATATGTCAGTGGCTCTTTCCTTATCGCTAAGTAGTATTTCATTGTATGAATGTACCACAGTTTCTTTATCTGTTCACTTGATGAGTATTGGAATGCTTGCAGTTTGGGGCTACCATGAATAAAATTGAGATTCACATCTGTGTAAAAAGTTGTGGAAATTTGCCTTTATTTCTCTTGGGTAGATACCTATGAGTGAAATTTCTGGGTAGTATGTATGGGAAGTGTATGTTTTCTCTGTATAACATTGTTTCTGGTGCCTTTCAAGATAATTTCTTTAGCTCCTTGCTCTGTAGTTTCCCAATAATATTGACTAAGGGCAGGTATTCTTTTTTGAATCTTATTTGGGATTCATTGTGTTTTGGAATCTCTTGAGTTGTTTTCACTTAGGATTTGGAAAATCCTTCGGATACTGCATCTTTTCCTTTCCTTCTCTTTTTTCTTTTGGTATTACTAATTGGATGTAGACTTAAATTTTTTTTTTAATGTTTATTCATTTTGGGGAGGGAGAGACAGAAAGGAAGATAGACAAAGTACAAAGGAGGAAGGAGCAGAGGAGGAGGGAAACAGAGAATCTGAAGCAGGCTCTAGGCTCTGAGCTGTCAGCACAGAGTCCAACACGGGGCTCAAACCCACACCGATGAACCATAAGATCATGACCTGAGCCAAAGTTGTACTCTTAACCAACTGAGCCACCCTGGGGTTCCTGGATATAGACTTTTTTACTTTCTTCCCATATCTTTTAACTCTTTTTCACATTTTCCTTCTCTTTCTCTATGCTGTATTCAACTAAATTCCTTAGAACAGTCTGCCAGTTCCCTAATTTTATTTTTGGCTCTATCTGATTGGTCATTACAAACATCCGGTAGGCATTCAAATTTGCTTTATTTTTGGTGTTAGAAAGTTAAAAAAAAATCTGTTTCATCACTCTTAAACTTCTTGTTGTCTTTCATTTCTTCAAACATATTAAATATAGTCATTTAATTAGTTTTATAATTTTAGTGTCTGAAGTACTTGTAGGTCTTTTTCCATATCTGTTTGTTTTAGTTCCTTTTCTTCTGCTTGTTTAATTTTTCATTTAGTTGTGTGTTTGGTTTTTTTTTTTCCCCCTATAAGCTGATCATTTTCTTTATAATTCTGTTTGTGGAACTTATGTGGAAACTCCAGAAGTTGTAGTTTATTGCTTTTGACAGACACTGTTACTAGGTTACATTTCTCCTGGAGGGTTTTTGGACCACTCAGATAATGTGAGTTCAGGCTGCAGTCCATGTGATGTGATGGCAGCTTTTGGTATCAATTTATTATTTATGGGTAGTGATATTTTTCATCCTGTGAGAGCTGAGGATTGAGACAGTTGGTT
This sequence comes from Proteles cristata cristata, assembly GCA_017311185.1. Classification (NCBI taxonomy): domain Eukaryota; kingdom Metazoa; phylum Chordata; class Mammalia; order Carnivora; family Hyaenidae; genus Proteles; species Proteles cristata. Next base: position 479,760 of record JAESUZ010001312.1, on the reverse strand, counting down.
TCCCTTGCTATTTGTTTTCTGGTGGGGGTATTTTAGGGCCTCTATAACAAAGGTTTAGTTCTCTGGGGTTTCATCTTTATGGGAGGAGGATCTTCTGGTACAGCCCCTGCCTTATGGAGATTCTGGGGTAGCCTTCAGTTCTTTATACTCTGAGATGGGAAAACCTAAACCCCAGGCCCTGTGGTTTAGCAAATATTTTTCAAGTGAAAACCATTCAGTCTTACCACTCTGGGATCCCATCATCATTTACTATTTGCTCTTTATATTTGCTGTCTTATCCACTTGTGTGGTACTTAAAATATTTTACTATCCAGCAATTCTAAGTGTTTCTGTGGGTGGATACCTAGCCCACCGTATTTCAAACAGTTTTTGTTGTTGCTGTTGTTTTTTAGAATTACAGGGTCACATTATAATTTTATATTTTACAGTTCAGCATTAATACCACCATATGTATACAGATGGTGTAAAACAAGTACAGTGGTGTTTTTAACATAAAACAAATATTTGTTTTATGGAAAAATTGGCCTTTATATCTAAACATGCAGCCCCTCTTTTCCAAACAATTTAATTCCAAAATTAACTACAAAAGCTCCAAAAAAAGGAGAGACTGCTTCAATTTAAGGGCCTGTAATACATTACAATGGTGACCTGAGGATTGTAGGTGGAAATACTGTTTTGGGTTTTTTTTCCCCTCATCCATTAGTTCTTAGGGTGTCCATCAACAGATGAATGGATCATGAAGATGTGGTTTATCTATACCATGGAATACTACATGGCAATGAGAAACAATGAAATCTGGCCATGTGTAGCAACATGGATGGACCTTGAGGGTGTTATGCTGAGCGAAATAAGTCAGGCAGAGAAGGACAAATATCATATGTTTGCACGTATAGGAGGATTAGGAGGAACTTAACGGAGGAACAAGGGGGAGAAGAAGAGGGGAAATGGTGGGGGAAAGGGAGAGAGGCAAACCATGAGAGACTCTTGAATGCTGACAGAAACTGAGGACTGATGGATGTGGGGGGAGGGGGGATGGGCATGGAGGAGGACACTTGTGGGGATGAGCACTGAGTGTTATGTGGAAACTAATTTGACAAACTATTTGTAAAAAAAAAATAAATAAATAAAAAATAAAGTACAATTTAGCTGTAAAAAAATAAATCAATAAATTGTACTTAGGGGGATGTTTTTTTTCTCACTTCAGCATGATCCCAGATCATAGATGAGCAAACTAACATTAAGATATTTACAGTTAACTTACTGTTCTAAAAATAAAACCTCTTAACTGTTTGCCTCAACTTATTATTTTAAATTCATTTATGTACATGGACTCTTCTTTTACTCTTTAAGAAAAGCAGCTTTCATATTGTACTCCTGTTTGTTTATGGAAAAACTTCAAGTGCTGCATACTGAGTTTGATATTAAAGTAACTTCTTCGATCAAAGTAGCATCTCAATATAAAATGCCACTTAATGGAGCACTGTTCTTTGTATGTTAGTCTATATAAATCAACAGAGTTTTTAAATGCAAGTTTACATCCTTTCAACACTTTTAATGGAGAACCACCTACTTCTACTACCTCCTTTGTGCCTCCACTGTCTTTTTGGCTTAGACCTGGTACAGGGGCCAAGAGTGAATTGTCCTCAAGTCCCTGGTGTATATGCAGTGGGTATTTAAAGATTGAATCACAAAGGAAAAGATTCTTAATTTTTACCACATAATGTGTATAAAGAAATTAAAATTAAAAGATGAATTGTCAGAAAAATATTTGTAGGGGCGCCTGGGTGGCTTAGTCGGTTAAGCGTCCGACTTTCGCTTAGGTCATGATCTCGCGGTTCGTGGGTTTGAGCCCCGCGTCGGGCTCTGTGCTGACTGCCAGCTCAGAGCCTGGAGCCTGTTTCAGTCTGTGACTCCCCTCTCTCTGACCCTCCCCTGCTCACGCTCTCTCTCTCTCCTGGAAATAAATAAAATATTTAAAAAAAAATAAAAAAAAAAAAAAAGAAAAATATTTGTAAAAATGGGTTAGATAGAGGATAAGTACGTGTGTGTGTGTGCATGTGCACATGTGTGCATGTACGTGTGTATGTGTGTTTAATGTAGGAATTTATGCAGTATAAGAAAAACCCTTTATTTCAAGAATAAATAAATTACCTATGGAGAATTAAACCAGTTAACCAGTTAACAGATGTATAGAATTTTTTTTTGCTTTTCTCATAGGGAAATTCAAATTAAAATAGCATTAGACAGTACTTCTTATCTGCCCCTTTTGGAAAAGTGTTTTGAAACTATAGTAGCTGATGTTGGCAAGGAAGAGAGCAGTTGAAATAGATAGTCTCATATGTAGTTACTGGGAATGTGCATTAAGATAAATATTTTTGGAGAGTATTTGAACAATTTGTATTAAACATTAAAATGGATTATAGTATGTGACCCTGTAATTCCATTTCAGTGCTTAGGAAATCATCCTAAACAAAAACTTTTATGCAAAAAGATATTCTTTACAGACTTTTTTATAATAGCAAAATTTTGTAAATGGCTTAAATATATACTTTGTTTAGGTGTTTAAGTCCTTTGTTGGATAAAAGATTTAATGCCCAGAAGTAGAATAAAGGTTAAATCAGTTGTGGTGTATTTCTTTGGTAGAGTCTATATAAGATATAGACCCCCCCAAAATCCCTATTTTTGTAAGTATAGAAAGAGAAAAGGCTACTTGTCAGCAGCATCTTTTTTTTAAACTCGGTTTCCAGGACACTTTTCTTTCCTGGTGTTTGTCTTCCCACACTGTTTTTTTCTTCTCCATCTCCTCTAAAGTTTTATTTTCATCTCCTCAACCTCTGTAGATTATAGTGACCCAATGTTCAGTCTTACCTTCTCCTTTTCTCTAGTCCTTTCCATTGAAGATTTCTAGTCTCATGGCCTGGAATGATATCTATATGCTAATGACTGCCAGATTTAAATCTTCTGGATGGACATTTCTTCTGAATTCTAGACTCATATATGTCCAGCTGCCTACTTTACATACTTGACTATATACAAATAGCTCACCCTTAACATCTCAGAGCTAAACTCCTGATGCTTTTCCTTTATTCAGGCAAACACTTGGGCACCATGTATGATACCTCTCTGTCCCTTCTGTCCCATATCTGGTCTTTTATAGGATAATGTCATTTTTGCCCCACCGTGCATTTAGAATCCAATCCCCTCTTACCAACTTGCCCAGACTCTGAATTTGTCCTCTGCTTCTACTCTCCCCTCCTTAGTCTGTTCTCAGAAGGGCACTAGAGCAGTGGTTCTCAACTGGGATGATTTTGTCTCCAGGGGATATTTGACAATGTCTGGAGACATTTTAGGTGATCACAAATGGGTGAGGATACTACGGACATCTAGTGTATGCAGAGGAGGGAGGCCAGGGTGGCTGCCGGACATCTTGCCATGCATAAGGCAGTGCCCCCTGTCTTGCTAGCCCCACCCCCTGAAACATAGAACTGCAGCCAAACAAAGAAGAATTATTTAGATCAAATGCCTTACCCCTGTGGTTAAGAAACCCTGTACTACAGGTGGTTAAGACACTCTGTGCTTACAGGTTCTATTTTGTTTTGTTTTGTTTTCTCAGTGTAAGTCATGTTATGGCATTCCTCTTCCCTCAACCCTCCATTGACTCTCAGTGTCATTCACAGTAAAAACCAAAATTCTTACAACAACCTGCCAGGCGTACAGTATCTGGTCCTCTTTTACATCTTTGAATCCATCTTGCTCTTTCTCTGTCCCAGCATCTAACCTCCTTGCTGTTCTCTGCATTCATCAGGTATCCTTCTTCTTTGGGGCCTGTGGATGGAAATCATTTCTGCCTTTGCTTGTATATCATCTTCTCAGTGAGGCTTCCCTGATCCATGGCATTTAAAATTGCAGCCCATTTTCCTCCCTCTGGCAGTCCCCATCCACAGTTACCTACTCCCCAGTTTTCTTGCTATAACACTTTAGCCTACTAACATTCCATATTATATATTTACGTCATGTTTATTACTTGTGCTGACAGTCCTTGCCTTTCCTGCTATCAGAGAATGTAAGCAAGAGGAAAGAGGTTTTGTTTTTGTTTTTAAGCTAATGGGCCTTAAGCGTCTGAAACATTGCTTTGTACAAAACAGACACTCTAGTTGTTGAAGTAACAGTTCAGGTGTTGTGCTTCCTTTTTTTTTTTTTTTTTTTAAAAGTTTGTTTTAAATATTTATCTTTAAGAGAGAGAGAGAGAGACAGAGACAGAGACAGAGTGTGAGTGGGGAAGGAGCAGAGAGAGAGACACACAGAATCCAGAGCAGGCTCCAGGCTCTGAGCTGTCAGCACAGAGCCTGACGTGTGGCTCGAACTCATGAACTGAGATCATGACCTGAGCTGAAGTCAGGTGCTTAACTGACTGAGCCACCCAGGTGCCCCTATTGTGCTTTCTTTAATAGGAGTCTCGATGCTTTCCATCTCTTTCTACTTTTGTAAAATTTCCCATATTTCTCTTATATATAGGAATTATTTTTATCATAGAAAATTAAAATAAGTATGGTGAAGTTTGTGGCTAAATATTTTGTCTTTTATTAGTAAAATTTAAACATAGTCTATTTTGTCCATCTTTATAATTTTCAAATGTTAGATTCTGAAGCAGCATGTACAATGAATATAGTCTTAATTTTGTTAATACAGTTTAATATTTACAGCTAAAGGATTGTATGTTTTGTTTCTGTTTTTCATTTTCAAAGGACTATGATTTAATTTCCAAAGAACCAAAGCCTTTTGTATTTGAGGGGAAAGTATGTGGCCCTATTGTTGTGCCTACAGCAGGAGAGGAAGCTTCTGGGAATTCAGGCAATGTAAGAAAAGGAGTTGTAAGGAAGGCTAATGTGTCTCCTAAAGGAGATGAAGGTGATAAGAAACCTACCTGTATGGATCTGGCAAAACAAGATATGAAAGATGATGACAGAACATCACATCAGCCGGGTGATCAAAATAGAACTATTTCTTCCACTCAGGGCTTAAACAACGATATCGTGAAGGCATTGGACCGAATTACATTGCAGAACCTTCCTTCTCAGACAGCCCCGGGTTTTACTGCAGGAGTGAAGAAGGACTACAGTCTCCCTCTTACTGTCCTTACATGCACTAAAGCTTGTCCACACATGGCTGCTTGTGGAAATGTTCTGTTTGAGGGAAGAACAGTTCAGCTAGGGAAGCTTTGTTGTACTGGAGTTGAAACTGAGGATGATGAAGATACAGAGTCTACTTCGTCAGTGGAACAAACATCAGTGGAAGTCTCAGATGGACCCACACTCCACGACTCAGATCTCTATATTGAGATTGTGAAAAATACAAAGTCTGTCCCAGAATATTCAGAGGTGGCTTATCCTGATTATTTTGGTCACATTCCACCTCCATTCAAAGAACCTATCTTAGAAAGACCTTATGGTGTACAGAGGTGAGTTTCAGATTTCTTCCTTCTTTTAAACAGGACCATTGTCAGAATATAAGATGTACTTTAAGTAACTGCTTTGGGTATTTAGGAAGAAAAGTACTCTGAATTAAAGTTATTGTAATTTTTTATCCTGGTTTGGAAATTTTTGCACTGTTTTGAAATTGTCCTTATGGGTTACTTTATTTTCTAAGCTTGTTACTTTTTCAGATGAAGCCAGCATAATAAACCTGACTCTTGGACAATTTAGAAGTTTAGAAATTTAGAAATTTTTTATTTAGATGGAATCTGAAAGTACAGATTATTTTCTAATCTTTCAATAAATATTAGTAATAATACATATTTAGTAATTTGATTTTAATTTGAACTTGATTTAGATACAGGATTGAAGAAGATGTGGACATTATTTTGTTATAAAAATTGAAATTAGAAATACTAAGGTTGAAAATTTGGGATTCATAAAAACAGTAACTATAGTTCTTAAATCTTGCCAATTAATTTTAGAAATTACAAATAGTATTAATTATTGCCAACTAGCAATATTTGGCACTTAAACATATTTGTGTTGCCACTTGACTATTTTCAGTGATTACAATTAGGGTTTTGTGATGTTGGTTTACTAGTACCTAAAACATGTATATGCGCTTGTTACAAGTATAGTATGTAACGATAAAGGGAGACACTGTGGTGGGCATTTGACTTTCCTTGGACTATAAGGCTTTTTTAAAGCAACAACTGTATCTTATTAATTTTTTTGCATTTAGTGTGTAGTATAAAGTAATCATTCTTACTTGGCAACATAGTATATGTTTAATGCTGCTGGTTGGCTCCTTGACCCACAGGTATGGAGTCACATACAACATAGCATCAGAACAGGGACTCACTCTGCTGGAACGACGTGTGGGAGTGGGCATGTGCCCTGGCATCCACTGGTTGCATCATACACTGTACCCTTCAGAGTTGTAGCCCTGAGAACAGTTGCAGTGATAGGGACAAAGTTTGTCCTGCTCCTGTTAGCCTTCTCAGTTTCTCCTTAGGAGACGCCCACAGGCAGTGGGGGGCTGCATTTGTTCCTTCAAGTGACGTTAAGACTGGAAGAACACATGCGTGTAGCAGCCATACTTGAACCAGTGGCTCTGACTTGATAAGAGTGATGAGTTAGTGTGGTGTGGCCTAGCAGTATGGGGTACTCTGAAAAGCAAGTCAGAATATTTGGATTCTAGACTGGGCTGTCCCACTGATTCGGTGTGTGTATGTTTGAGGAAAGTAATTTAATTTCTCTAGATACCAATTTCAAACTGTGGATTGACACCCATTAATATCCAGTATTAGAAGAGAAAATGTACTACTGTGTCACATGTAGTACAGCAAAGTATTATTTCATAAACCTTTGTTTTGGGTGTGTGTGTGCTTGTGTGCGTGCTTATGTGTGTGCAGGGCCATTATTTTTTTTAATGTTTATTTTTGAGAGAGCGAGTGAGAGGGAGCAAACGTGAGTGGAAGAAGGGTGGCGAGAGGGGGAGGCAGGCTGTACTGACAGCATCGAGCCCGATGCAGGACTCCCATGCACTGTGAGATCAAGACCTGAGCCAAAATCAAGAGTCAGATGCTTAACTCATTGAGCCACCCAGGTGCCCCAGGGCTGTGATTTTTAAAATGCATTTCTTCTAGGTCATAATCAAAAAAGTTTGATTGTCATTCACCTTGATGATGGTTAACCAACTATGGCCCATTGTGTCAGATACAGCTCACAGCCTGTTTATGTTCAGCCCACAAGCCAGGAATGGTTTTTATGTGTTTAAACGATTCAAAAAAAATCCAAAGAAAAATAACAGTTTTGCGACACATGAAAATTTTATGACTTTCGTATTTGTGTTTATAAATAAAGTTTTTTTTGAACACAGCCATTTCTGTTTGTTTATGTATGGCTGTTTTGGTGCCACAATGGCAAAGTTAAATAGTTGTCATAGAGACTATGTGGCTTGCAAAAGTGAAAATATATACTAACTGGTCCGTAAGGAAAAGCTTGCTTACCCCTACTAGCTAGATAGTCTGAAGGCTTTATGGTTCTGTATTTGCAATAAAATATGCAATATCAGCCAGATAATAAAGATTTCTTAGTAGTCAGAAATGCTGCTTTTAAAAAAATCCTACATTGAGAATATTGTTTCTGTTTGCTTATTTGCCTAATCTTCTATAAGTTATTTTTTGAGCAAATGATAACATTTTGTAAATTTTTGCCAACTTTTAGGCCCGTCCTTATTCAAATGCAGTGACACAGTCAATAATATCAAAATTAATAAGGATTTACTGTTCATAATTTTCAGAAAAAGGAAGCATTAGACTTCTTAAAGTTACTTGGTGAAAATATGTTTTTGTTACTTTGAGTTTCTGCTTTATGATTATCACTGACCTTTTACTCATTAATCTTTTTAGAATAATGCAGTAAATGAATAAAACTTCATTAAAAATTTCTCCATCTCATTTGGAAGGGGGAAAACCCATTATAATATTCATATCTCAATGTAGATAGTGCATTAATACTTAAAAAGTTTTGGATGTTGTCGGGAGAGGCCAAGATGGTGGATATTGCATGTCAGCCCTAAAATGCAACTAGATCAGCAACAAACCATTTTGCACACCTAGAAAATTGATCTGAGGATTAATACAACAGTCTGCATAACTTGAGCCACAGACCTTGGCAGGTACACAGCGCGGAGATGTGAACTGGGGGAGAGGGAAGCTGTGGAGGATAGGGAGCTGTTTTTGTTTGCAGAGAGAGGACAGAGACAGGGGGAGAGTACAGGAAAAGCACTCCCCCTGAAAGCACCTGGAAAGAAAGAGTAGAAGCACCCACAAGGATGTGAACAAGAAAGGGAGAAAGAAGAAAGGAGAGGGTTTCAATACCATTAGGACTCTATAAACAGGGGAGTTTCCAACTCTGCACCTCAGTACCTGGCAGTGCTTTGGTGAGAAGGATGAATCCCCAAGAGCAGACAGCGAGGTCCGAGGGATCCTCGGGCAATGTGGGGAGAGTCAGTTCCCCTGCTGGGAGGACATTGGGTGGAGGCTGTGTGGCCTCCCCATGGGAAAAGTTCCCAGCAGACCCCGGAGAACACCTTGACCAAGGACACTAGGGTGTGGTGAAGCCTTGTACCAGTTGTGTGTTATGATTTGCAACAGTCCTTTGAACTACAACTGCTACACCATCGGGCAAACTTTTCTGGGGTCAGGCTGGCACCGGACGCAGTCTCTGAGTCTCTGCAGCAGTGTGGTCATGCGAGTGGTCCTGGGAGCAAGCCAGCACCTGGCCATTGCTCAGCGAAACACTTCCCTAGAGGGTCTGAGCAGGTCAAAGCCACAGTGTCCTCAGAAGTGAGGGGTTTGGAAACAGCCCCATCTGAGATAAAATTCAGGAGAGAGGTGCTGCCTGGCAGGTTGAAGGCTTGGTCATGGACAGTGTCGAAGTAGGGTGTGGACGAAAGCTGGACACAAAGGAGAGGTGCCTGATGGTTGGCCAGTGAGAGCACAGGGTTCTGATTTGTGCTAGAGACTGGGAAACTGGGTGATGCCATTTTTACCTCATCAGTGCATTACCCACGCATACACACTACATCGATCCACCCCAATAAGCTAAGGAGTGCCACCTGATGGAGAATGGAGCCATTACACTAAGACCTGCTCAACTGTACCAACGAAGTCCTAGAGGACAACTAAAGTCTGTCCCCCTGCTTAGTGTACGGACTGTAAAGTACTTCATAGTTTGACTCTAGGTTAAGCTGGCTGTAATTACATTTGGATATCATTCTATTTGCTGGTCCATCTATTCATTTTTTCCTCTTTTTCTTTTCTTATTCTTGGATACAGAAATAAAAAATGTATTTTTATTTTCTGTTTTTATAAAAACATTTTTGAAAATGTTCACTGTATATTTTTGTAAAATTTTTATTCCATTTCATTTAATTTTATTCTATTGTATACATTTTAAAACATTTTTCATTCTTTTTTTCTCTTTTCTTTCCCTTTTTTCTCTATTCTATCAAGCTTCTTTCAACAACCAGACTAAAACATATCTAGCATCAAGCTTCATTTATATGATCATGTTGTTTTTAACTTTTTAATTTTTTTTATTCTTTCTCTTCCTCCAAAATGATGAAGAGAAGGAATTCTCCCCAAAAGAGAGAACAGGAAGAAATCACAGTCAGGGACTTAACACAGATATAAGTGAGATGTCTGAACTAGAATTTAGAATCATGATAATATGAATACTAGCTGGGGTTGAAAAAAGCATAGAATCCCTTTCTGTGGAGATAAAAAAAGTAAAATCTAGTCAGGACTAAATTAAAGATGCTGTAGTTGAGATGCAATCTCGATTGGATGCCATGTCGACAAGAATGGATGGAGTAGGGCAGCAGATCAGTGATATAGAAGACTAAATTATGGAGAATAATGAAGCAGAAAAAAAGAGGGAAACTAAGACAAAAGAGCACAATACAAGAATTAGAGAACTCAGTGACTCATTAAAAAGGAATAGCATCCGAAACATAGGAGTAATAGAAGATGAAGAGAGAGAAAAGGGGGTAGAAGGTTTACATGAGCAAATCATAGCAGAAAACTTTCCTAACTTGGGGAAAGACACAGATATCAGAATCCAGGAAGCACAGAGAACTCCCATTAGATTCAACAAAAGCTGACCATCAACGAGGTGTATCATAGTCAAATTCACAAAATACGAAGACAAGGAAAGAATTAGGGAAGCAGCAAGGGGGAGACATATCCTTAACCGAAAAGAGAAGCCAGATCAGTTTTGCAACAGACCTATCCACAGAAACTTGGCAGGCCAGAAATGAGTGACATGATATATTCAATGTACTGAATCAGAAAAATATGCAGCCAAGAATTCTTTGTCCAGCGAGGCTGCCATTCAAAATAGAAGGAGAGATAAAAGAGTTTCCCAGACAAACAAAAACCAAAGGAGTTCATGACCACTAAACCAGCCCTGCAAAAAATTTTCAGGGGGGACTCTCTGAGGGGAGAGAAGATGAAACAAAACAAAAAAGACCAAAAGCAACAAAGACTAGAAAGGACCAGAGAACATCACCAGAAACTCTGACTCTACAGGTAACACACTGGCAATAAATTCATATCTTTCAGCACTCACTGTAAATGTAACTGGACTAAACGCTCTAATCAAAAGACATAGGGTAACAGAATGTATAAGAAAACAAGATTCATCTATATGCTGTTTACAAGAGACCAGTTTTAGACCTACAAACACCTTCAGATTGAAAGTAAGGAGATGGAGAACCATCTCTCAGGCTAGTGGTCACTAAAAGAAAGCTGGGGTAGCCATACTTATATCAAACAATCTAGATTTTAAAATAAAGACTGTAACAAGAGATGAAGGGTATTATATCATAATTAAGGCATCTATCCACCAAGAAGATCTAACAATGGTAAACATTTATGAGAAATACAAACAATAATAGAATGTTATGAGCAATTATATGCCAACAAATTGGGCAATCTGGAAGAAATGGACAAATTTATAGAAACATAATAAACTACCATAATTTTCTTTTTAATATTTTTATTTATTTCTTGGACAGAGAGAGAGAGAGACAGCGCGAGCAGGGGAGGGTCAGAGAGAGAGGGAGTCACAGACTGAAACAGGCTCCAGGCTCTGAGCTGGCAGTCAGCACAGAGCCCGACGCGGGGCTCGAACCCACGAACCGCGAGATCATGACCCAAGCGAAAGTCGGACGCTTAACCGACTAAGCCACCCAGGCACCCCAATAAACTACCATTTTTGAAACAGGAAGAAATAGAAAATTTGAACAGACCCATAACCAGTAATGAAATCGAATTAGTAATACAATATCTCCCAAACAAATGAGTCCAAGGCCAGTTGGCTTTCCAGGGGAATTCTATCAACCATTTAAAGAAGAGTAAACACCTATTTTTTGAAGCTGTTCCAATAAATAGAATTGGGAGGACAATTTCCAAACTCATTCTATGAGGCCAGCATTACTTTGATTCCAAAAGCAGACAGAGACCTCACTAAAAAGGAGAACTACAGACCAATTTCCCTGATGAACATGGATGCAAAAATTCTTAACAAGATACAAGCCAACTGGATCCAACAATACATTAAAAGAATCATTCACCATGATCTAGTGGGATTTATACCTGGTATGCATGGCTGGTTCAATACCCACAAATCAGTGTGATAAATCATAGTAATAAAAGAAAGGGCAAGAACCACATGATCGTCTCAATAGATGCAGAGAAAGCATCAAACAAAATGCATCGTCATTTCTGATAAAAACCCTCAAGAAAGGAGGGTAAGAAGGATCATACTTCAAGGTCATAAAAGCCATATTCAGAAGACCCACTGCTAATATCATCCTCAATGGGGAAAAACTGGGAGCTCTCCCCCTAAGGTCAGGAACATGAAAGGGATGTCCACTCTTGCCACTGTTATTCAACATAGTATTGTAAGTCCTAGCCTCAGCAATCAGACAACACAAAGAAATAAAAGGTATCCAAATTGGCAAGGAGGAAGTAAAACTTTTGGTCTTTGCAAGCCGACATGATACTCTATGTGGAAAACCCAAAAGATTAGACAAAAAAACTGCTAGAACTGATCCATAAATTTAGCAAAGTCACAAGATATAAAATCAATGCACAGAAAGTGATTGCATTTCTATACACTAATAATGAAACAGAAGAAAGAGAAATCCAGGAATTTATCCCATTTACAATTGCACCAAAAACCATAAAATACCTAGGTCTAAACCTAACTAAAGAGGTAAAAAATCTTTACACTGAGGGGTGCCTGGGTGGCTTAGTCAGTTAAGCGTCTGACTTTCGCTTAGGTCATGATCTCGCGGTTCGTGGGTTCGAGCCCTGCGTCGGGCTCTGTGCTGACAGCCAGCTCAGAGCCTGGAGCCTGTTTCAGTCTGTGACTCCTCTCTGACCTCCCTGCTCACGCTGTCTCTCTCTCTCTCCTAGAAATAAAAAATTAAAAAAATCTTTACACTGAAAACTATAGAAAGCTGGTGAAAGAAATTGAGGAAGACAGACAGACACACACACACACAAAGGAAAAATATTCCATGCTAATGGATTGGAAGAAAAAATATTTTTTAAATGTTGGTATTGTACAAAGCAATGTATGTATTCAGTGCAATCCCTATGAAAATAACACCAGCATTCTTCACAGAGCTAGAACAAACAGTCCTAAAATTTGTATGAAACCAGAAAAAAAACCCAAATAGTCAAAGCAGTCTTGAAGAAGAAAACCAAAACTAGAGGCATCACAATCCCAGACTTTGGGATGTATTACAAAGACTGTATGGTACTGGCACAAAAACAGAATGGAACAGAATAGAGATCCCAGAAATGGACCCACAAACGTATGGCCAACTAATTTTTGACAAAGCAGGAAAGAATATTCAATGGAATAAAGACAGTCTGTTTGGCAAATGGTGTTGGGAAAACTGGACAGCAACATACAGAAGATTGAACTTGGACCACATTCTTACCCCATACACACACAAAAAAACTCAAAATCGATGAAAGACCTAAATATAAGATAGGAAACCATCAAAATCCTAAAGGAGAAAGCAGGCAAAAACCTCTTTGACCTCAGCCACAGCAACTTCTTACTCAACACGTCTCCATAGGCCAGGGGAACAAAAGCAGAAATGAACTGTTGGGACCTCATCAAGATTAAAAGCTTCTGCACAGTGAATGAAATAATCAGCAAAACTAAAAGGTATCCAACATAATGGGAGATGATATTTGCAAATGACATATCAGATAAAGGATTAGTATCCAAAATCTATAAAGAATTTAACAAACTCAACATCCCCCCAAAACAACAAATAATCCGGTGAAGAAATGGGCAAAAGACATGAATAGACCCTTTCCCAAAGAAGACATCCAGATGGCTAACATACACATGAAAAAATGCTCAACATCACTCATCATCAGGGAAATACAAATCAAAACTACAGTAAGATACCACCTCCCATCTGTCAGAATGGCTAACATTAACAACTCAGGCAACAACAGCTGGTGGTGAGGATGCAGAGAAAGAGGAACCCTTTTGCACTGCTGGTGGGAATGGAAACTGGTGCAGCCACTCTGAAAAATAGTATGGAGGTTCCTCAAATAATTAAAAATAGAACTGCCCTATGACCCAGCAATTGCACTACTAGGTATTTATCCAAAGGATATAGGAGTGTTGTTTTGAAGAGACACATGCACCCCAGTGTTTATAGTAGCACTATTGACAATAGTTAAAGTATGGAAAAAGCCCAAATATTCATTAACAGATAAATGGTAAAGAATATGTGGTATGTATGTATACACATACACACACACACACACACACACACACACACACACACAATGGAGTATTACTCAGCCATCAAAAAGAATGAAATCTCGCCATTTGCAACAACGTGGATGGGACTAGAGGGTATTATGCTAAGAGAAATTAGGCAGGGAAAGACAAATTTATGACTTCGCACATAGGTGAAATTTAAGATACAAAACAAATGAACATAGGGAAGGGAAGCAAAAACAATATAAAAACAGGGAGAAGGAAAACATAAGAGACTTAAATATAGAGAACAAACAGGATTGCTGTAGGTGTTGTGGATGGGGGGATTGGCTAAATGGACAAGGGCATTAAGGAAGACACTTGCTGGAATGAGCACTAGGTGTTTGTTATATGTAGGGGATGAATCACTGGATTCTACTCCTGAAATCATTATTGCACTATATGCTAATTAACTTGGATATAAATTTTTTAAAAATACTAAAATTTTTTAAATTGTAATCACAGACTGATGATTACTTGAATCCATATCTTTGGCTTAAGGTGGCTTACAAATTAAAATGAAACTGATCTCTTATAGTTTAAAATATGTTTATCATTTTTGGGTACATTTTTCCTGTTTTTATATTCCATAAAATTAGAACATGAGAAAAAGTAGAAGAAGAAAGGACACTCTGCCTCATTCCTCAGAGGTAATAACTTTTAGCATTTTGATATTACTTTCCATTTTTCTGTATGTTTTAAAAAAGTTATCTAGCTGTATTTTATAGTAAAATATAGTCCGTATTGCATTGTTTTAAAAAGCATTTAAGGTATTTTAAAAAATACTTCTATCAAAATAAAATGAAAAATACGCCATAGAAATACAGTAACTCTTAGTCACAGGAATATGTTCACCTTCTCTCAAAACAAAAGAAACTGTACTGAGATACCATTTCCCACATATCAAATTACCTAAAATTTAGAAGTTTGATAGCACGTTCTACTGATGAGGCTGTGGATAAACAGTCTCTCTTATACATTAATAATGGGAATGCAAATTGATAGTACCTCTGATGGAGGGCATCCCGATAGGGTCTGTCAAGATTAATAGTACTTATTTCCTTTGACACAGTAATCCCACATCTAGGAATTGATAATTTATATACATTATACACACATAATTTGAACATCTGTAAAATGGGGTTGAAAGTTTTTTGTTATGGCATCGTGCCCACCAATCAGACTAGTTAAATAAATTATGGTATATCTTATCTATGAATACTATACAGTGATTAAAAAAAGATCTTTATGCACTGATGAAAAAAGCTGTAAGATGCTTGTGAAGGGAGAGTAATGAGTAGTTAACTGGATGAATAGAGAATATGGCTTGTATGGAAAGTGAGAGTCTCCATTTTATACTTTTATGTAGCATATGATTTTTTGCTCCATGTCAATATATTGCCTGTCCAGAAACTTTTGAAATATAGGTGAAAGAATTGTGGTGAAAGCAAAATAAGGAAAGCAAAACACTGGATTTCTTTATATTAAGTTTAGAATGGCTCAGGGAAAACCCAAGTACTTATGGAATGGAGACAATAGTAGAAATCTTAGTAGGAGCAGCAGATAACTTAATATTAAGTGTTTTTTATAGGCCAGACAGAGCCTGGGCTCTGCAGTTTTCCACAACACTATCAAAGAGCTCGCGGCTGCACCTGGCCAACCTGCAGCTGGCCCTGCCCTTCTGACCCTGTTATATTACGGAGTACTACTGTAGGATTGAGCGGTTGTATCAGCCTGTTAATACCATTTTCCTTTAAAAAAAAAAAAAAACCCAAACTTTAGGAAGTGTTAATTTTTGCACATTTGTGGTATGTTTCAGCCTTATTTAATAAATTAGTCTGACAAATGGATGTTTTCTGACAAATATCTATAATTAAGATTTATTTAGTCATTCACCCATACTTGAATATTCACATTTTTTTGGTATGGTATATCTGAATACATGTGAGTGCTATCTCTTTTATTGTCAAAGGTCTGGGTGATATAAATTTTGGACTTTATTATTATAATAGCTTTTTAAAAATGTTTCTTTAGAAAGAATTTGGCATTTGAAAGTTATGACATTGAATGTAAATCAAGGATTTATATTATTATCCTTTGATACTGGGTCTTTGTCTTGATAGACTGCTTGTCAGTGAAGAGTTATTTTTTGTAGAATAAAACTAAAAATAAATTTAGAGTTGTACTTCTTTAATTCTTTTCCTGTGTTTAACTATCACACCATTTAATATTTTCCTGACAACTTCTAGTTTTTTGTCAGAGTAGGTTCTTAGCTTATTCTGAAGTAAAAATTATACTGATATTGTTAGAGATAATTCTGAACTATATGAGAGTTAATACTCCTTAATCACAAAGAAGTACCTTGGTGAGACTAGTTTCACATCTATGTGAAGTTCAGGAGACTTTCAGTGTTTAGTGTATTTTTAAGATTTTATTATAATCATTTTGGCAAATTTTCTCGCTCTAACAATAAATCAATAAACCACAGTTCTAATCTGTATTACCAATCTTTAGCTGAAGCAGACAAACTTGAAATTTAAATCTGTTCATATAATCGACTTCCTCTTTAAGAATAAATGATAGAGGTGCCTAGGTGCCTCAGTCGCTTAAGCATCCAACTCTCAATTTTGGCTCAGGCCATGATTCTCACTGTTTCACGAGTTCTAGCCCCACATCGGGCTCTGTGCTGCCAGTGCCAAGCCTGTTTGAGAGTCTCTCTCTCTCGCTTTCTCCCTGCCCCTCCCACGCTCAAGCTGTCTCTGTCTCTCTCTCAAAAAAAAAAAAAGTAAGCGATAATATGGCAAGTGATACTGTGACTATTAACAGCAGTAGGCATCTTCCCGGTATGAGTTTTGTGGCCATTCTACCTGGAGTTCCAGGCACCTGGCTTTATGATCCACATGTGTTCTGGTTTGGTTGCAGTTTGGTGCCACTTTTAGTGATTGTTGCCTTTCTTGGCTTAATTATGGACAAGGAAGATTGTGAGGTCTGTCTGTGGCCCACTTTTCTAGGATAGTGGTGGGATTTTAGGAATTTTCCATTTAGTTGGTGACCATTTCATTGGACTGATTTCTGGGAGATCAGGCCTTAGAGAATCCTGGAGGGGCAAGGTCCACGATCTGCCTCCTGACACAAGTGTCCCTCTCTCCTCCACATTTCCTCTCCATTCACAGAAGACAGCATAGATTCTGAGGAATATGTAGGCTTGTTGCCCGTTGCATATTAGCAAAATTCCAGCAATGGTGGGTTTTAAAAATCTCCATATATAATTTCTGGCTTTTTTAGATCTTTACTGCTGCTAATAATGCTATTTTTATGTATGTAAAATTATTTGCTTCTCAACTAGAGAGTGGCTTGTTACCATTTTTATGTTGAAAGTCATAAATAGACATTCAATATTTTTAAATAAAGTTTATTTATTTAATTTGAGAGAGAGACAGCTCGAGTTGGGGAGGGGCAGAGAAAGAAAATCCCAAGCAGGCTCTGCACTGCTAGTGCAGTGCCTGATGTGGGGCTCGAGCCCATGAAACTGTGAGATCATGACCTGAGCCGAAACCAAGAGTCAGACGCTTAACCGTCTGAGCCACCCAGATACCCCTCAAGATTTATTTTAAGCTATTAGGCTTGTAGTTGTATTGTACATGGTTATTTTCTAGAATTTGGGCTTTAATAATACTGGTATTTGTCTTGTGACATATTGATTATTTTTATGTGTACAAAATATATAGAGGAATGATTATTTTAAGAAAGTTTTATCCTTTTAGCATATGTGCTGCCGAGGCGAGCACAAGAAAGTTTTATCCTTTTACACTTTTTCATCCCAGACTTATTTTGGAAAAAATTGTGCCTTGGTGTATAATAATGAATTTTGGTGGTCATGCTTCTCTTTTATGATTTCAGGACAAAAATTGCCCAAGATATTGAGAGGTTAATACATCAGAGTGATATCATAGATCGAGTGGTATATGACTTAGATAACCCAAAGTAAGTCTGTTGTTGTTTTTAGTTTTATTAGTACTCTAAAATTTCAGTGTTATTTTAAAAGAAAAAAATATAGCTAACTTCCACCTCGTTTGCTCTTGCTATCTTTTCATCTTTTAACAGGGATGTAATGGTAATGTAATAGCAAATCATGTTAAATTGAATGTATCACAGGCTTTTTTTTGTTCTTAGGTGGGCCTAATGGGTTCAATAAGGGAAAGGTCACAAACTGATGCTGTGTTTTAAAAAAAATATGAAATTACCTCCATTTGAGAGAGTGGAAATGTCACATGAATTGCTGCAATTTTGTCCTATAATATTGAGCCTTCATTTTCTTAGGACAGCAAATTACCATCCCTTTAAAAAAAAAAAAAGAAGGAACATGTGCTTGCTGATTTCTCCATATTCCCCCCTACTCTTCGTCACATCTTACGGCTTAAAGCGTGCACCAATCCTTTATATTACTTTCCTCGTCTTTGAAACCATTTGTTTATGATACTTGATGAAATGTTATTCACAATTTAGGGTTATCACTAGTATCATCACATTTTAAGGTTTAAATATAAGTAAATAAGTGAAAATTAGAAATGATGAATGTGACTATTATTTAGTCATTTGCCTCCTTGTACAAGAAATGTAATTAGCCCTCAAGGGGTTTCCTCCCTCTCTCAACATTCTAATATTTTGATGGACATTTCAGATCTTACGGGTCTTTTTGGAGGAAAGAAAACACTTTTTAAAGATCCTTATCTTTAAAGGTAAAAAATAAGGGTAAAAGCATGTCAAAGTTAATGACTCAATTGGAAATAATATTTTTAAAAATGAAAACCAAATCTACTTATTGAAAATATCTCAGTTATTTCAGTGCTTATGATTCCGTGTCAGATCAGGCAGATGTGGTGCAAACAGAACTCAGGAACCCTGAGTATGGCATACATACCACTGCTATTTCTAATTGAAATGACTTAGAACAAAGTCATTGAGCTTCTTAGAGTCTGAGTTTCCCTCTAACATTGTAATCTAACATTGTAAGCTCCAGAAGAGCAAAAATTTGTGTTTAATCAGAGAAACAGACAGACAGACAACTGAAACCGAATCTGGTACCTAAGAAGCATTCGGTAAATACTAAAGTGGTGAATATGTAGAGTGAAGAGAGTACTTTCACCTTCTTGGCACTATTAAATAAGCTAGTATCTGTATCTAATGTAGCTCTGCAAATTTAATCTGAGAACTGCATAGTTTAATTAAAATTATTACTACTCAGTACAAGTCATATGCCTTTTTAAAAATACATCTAGTCTTTTTATTTGATTATTAATATTTAGGAATAACATTATTTTGTGAGGCAAAACTTCTTATTTGTGACTAATATTCGGTCTCTACTTGTAACTGTGATTCTTTTAAATCTATAAATGTTAACCAGAGTTTGTGTTTGTTGTGTTCTTTGGTTTAAAAATAAAGACGAGGGGGAAGTGGCAATAGGGTATATTTTTAATTTGTAGGGTAGTTTTATTTTAAATTTTTTGTTTACCTATTTACATGCAGTGTATTTTATAATACTTTAAAATTTTTATTTAGTTTTGCTATTCCAGAAGAAGGAGATATTTTGAAGTTTAACTCCAAATTTGAATCTGGGAATCTGCGCAAAGTAATTCAAATTAGAAAGTAAGTCATTTAAAATTTTCTTTTTGTCTGTACACAGATATTTCCTTAATTTTAATCATATTTCTTTATTTTCTACTTTCAGAAATGAATATGATCTTATTCTGAACTCAGACATAAATAGCAATCATTATCATCAGTGGTTTTACTTTGAAGTCAGTGGAATGCGACCGGGTGTTGCTTACAGGTTTAACATCATTAACTGTGAAAAATCCAACAGTCAATTTAATTATGGTAAGACATGTTTTTCCCCCCAGTTTAGAAGATATGCAGGCATTGTAACTGTAGGACATAAGGCGTTTTTTTTTTTTTCCTGATTATTAACATGTTTAAAAAAGGTTCATTTTCTTTTGTTTTCTCTAGTTCTCAAAATTCATATACTTAATGCAAAATTGAAATAAACTGAGCATTGCTTTGTTGGTGAAAAGCCCTTCAAAATGTAGAGTATCTTTGATTTCATCCAAATTAAATACAGTTAAAGATTTATTACTTATCCTGCTTAAAATTAAGTTTTCAGTGTCATTTCATCTAGAAGACAATCATATATATATATACATATACATATATATATATACATATATATATATATTATATATATATAATGGAAGTACCAGAAAGTTCTCATTTTCTCTTCACTGAATTTCTGTAACTATAGTATCATCTCAGAGTCAGGATTTGACATTGGTACAGTGTGGGCACAGAGTTTCATGCCATTCTATTACATTTGTAGATTCTTGAAATCGTCACCACAATCAAGTTACAGAATGCTTCCATCACCATAAAGCCTGTGCTACTCTTTTATTGGTCACCTTTCAGTATGATGTTAGTGGTCATTTTATGTAAATTTTAAGATGTAATTGAGGAGATTTATTTCTATTACTACTTTGCTGAGAATTTTTTTTTATCATGAGTGGGCGTAGAACTTTGTCATGTTTTGTCTGCATCAATTGATTTGATCATGTGATCTTCTGTAGACTGTTAATATGGTGTTATTACACTGAGTTTTGAATATTGAACCAGCATTTTTTTAATCTGTGGAATAAACCCCACTTGGTCATTGTATATAGTTGCTAAAGTTTTGTTAAGAAATTTGTTTTTACATGTTCAGGAGGGATATTGAGCTATAGTTGTTTGTTTGTTTTTGGTTTGGTTTGGTTTTGGTACTATATCTGGTTTTGGTATCGTGGTAACACTGACCTCATAAAATGGGTTGGAAAGTGTTCCCTCATCATCTTATCTTATTTTCTGGAAGATCCTGTGTAGATTTGGTGCTCTTTTTTTTTTTAAGTTTATTTATTTTGGGGTGGGGATGGAGGGAAGGGCAGAGAGAGAGGGTGAGAGAGAATCCCAAGCAGGCTCTGTGCTTAGTGTAGAGCCTGACGTGGGCCTCCATCTTGCAAACAGGGAGATCATGATCTGAGCCATAATTGAAAGTTGGACGCTTAACCAGTTGGCCCCCAGGCACCCCAAATTTGATATGAATTCTTAAACATTTGGTAGAATTCTCGAATGAAACCATCTGGGTCTGAAAGGATTTCTTTTTTATAGTCTCTATTTTTATTTTTTGTAACTATTTATTTGAGAGAGAGAGATTGTGTGTGACCAGGGGATAGGCAGAAAGAGAGGGAAACAGAGGATCCAAAGCAGGCCCTGTACTGACAGCAGAGAGCCCGATGGGGGGCTCAAACCCATGAACTGTGAGATAATGACCTGAGCTGAAGTGTGACACTCAACCTATTGAGTCACCCAGATGCCCCTTTTGATAGTCTTTACATTACAAAATAAATTTCTTTAATAGTTGTAGGGCTGTTCAGATTATTCCCTCCTGAGTGATTTGTGGTATAGTTGTAGTTTGTGCCTTTTAGGAAGAGATCCATTTCTTCTGAATTGTGAAATGTGTGTGTAGAGTTGGTCACCGTGTTCCCTTACTGTCCTTTTTAGGTCTGCAGGGTCCATGGTGACACCCCAGCTTCATTTCTGGTACTAGTACTTTGTGTTTTCTCTTTGTTTTCCTTTCTTAGTCCTCCTAGAATTGTCAGTTCTATTGACTTTTGTCAATTTTATTGACCTTTTCAAAGAACCAGGTTTTTGTTTCATTGGTTTTGTTTTTCTCATGAAACAATTTTTTAAAAACTCTAGTGTGTGTATCAGCAAAAGTATTTAAGTTGTTAAAGGTATGAATATGATGATGGTTTTTAAGGGACATTTCTTAGAATTAGAGCTTTCAAGAATTGAAGCAGCTGTTGTTCCCAGTTGTCATTATTTATGTGGGAAATAGGAAATTTTATACTCTAGATGATTACATGTATTGGATGAAAGCTTTCATCAGATTCACTAATGCAGTAATTACAGGAAGATTACATAGCATAATATCTAGGTCAGTTATAAAATTATTTAAAGTTTTTAAATGTTTTAAGTAATCTAATTTTAAACAGTGCATTTTAAATATATTTTGACCAAGGAGTCAGTGCTTATATTTTGCATGAACAGTGGTGTGAATATTCTTGATAAAATCTATTTCACATCTTTTTAATTTTTGTTATTTGGGAACCTAACTAGTAATCATTGAATATTGTATTTCTTACAAAAAAATTTTGACCTATTTTTGACCTTAAAACCTGAATATAATTTTTAAAAATTACCTTATTTGAAACTCAGTCAGAATAATAGTACAAAAATTAAAGAATTTCATGTTTTCCTTATTTAACTTGTAAGTAAGTATAATGCTGACATAATATTTTAGAAAAGGAAATGATAGTTACTTAAATGGAACTATGTTTCTATTTTGGGTGCTCCTGAAGAGTATATAAATATAGAAGCCTGTTTATTCCTGAAATGATAGCCAGTATAATTGTCAAGTTGTAGTGCAGCAGGTGGATGACAGCTTTACAACTACATTTATTTATTCACTTTTATAAAATACTACCCTTACTACTTTAAACTTTATTAAGTATTTTAATTTTTAAAATTAAACACGTTATAGAGCAGTGCTTCTCTATTTTTTTAAATTAAAAATTTTTAATATTTTTTATTTTTGAGAGCAAGATAAAGAGAAGGAAAGGCAGAGCACAAGCAGAGGAGGGGCAGAGAGAGAGGGAGACAGAATCTGAGCTGTCAGCCCAGAGCCGGAAGTGGGGCTCAAACCTGTGGACCGTGAGATCATGACCTGAGCTGAAGTTGGCTTCTTAACCAACTGAACCACCCAAGCGCCACTGTTTTTTTAAATCAATACTTCCATGTGAGAAATAAAATAATCTCTTCCTTTAGTGTCATTTTAAGTTTAAAGTAAATAAAATTCTGTAACTGAAACCAAATCAGAGCAATGGGACAGATGGCTGGTTTGTTTTAAAATTTCCCCTGCTCCTTAGCCCTTGCCATTTGGGTACTTTTGTATGTTTATCACACTTTCCAGATGCAATTTATAGGGAATTTGGGTAACACAATGGTGTTAAGAAAATTAAAACCATCAACAGTGCGTCATCCAGAGATAGCCACTTTAATATGGTGGTGTCCATCCAGCCTTTTTTATATGGCAATATATGATTCCCACATATATATAATTCCATATTTATTTTTTAAAAAGAAGCCTTGTAACCCATGCAGTTTCACAGTCTGTATGTTAACCAAACATCCTATTGTTAACATTTTTTCTTGTCATGAAATAGTTCTCTGAAACAATTTAATGGACATCCTATAGAGGCACTGTAACTTATTTATCCAAATCTTTCTTTGCTGTACATTTAAGTTGTATCTAATTATTTTCTATTTTAAATAATGCTGAGATCAACATTATTGTACAAAATATTTGTGTGTATAATTTTAGTTACAAATTTAGTTATAAATCTACAGAAGTGGGATTTCCCTGTCTGCCAGCTGTAAATATGTTTATTTTTCTGATAATCAAGCAGTGGATCTTTAATGTGGGGATTTGGTAAATTAAAAATTGTTTAGAGAAAAATGTAGGCAGGGGAGAAGATTCACTAATTAGCATTTTGTTATCTTTAAACTTACATTCACATAATTTTAAAATGAAATTTTATCCTTTTATAGATTGGGGTTAGAGTATGAAAACTCACTCAAAACTGTCCTTACTGCACAATATTTTATAAAAAAAATCTCATGCCATTGAGTATTTTCAGTGACATCATTACTAATGTTTATATAACATTCTACTAAGTAATGTACAGTTAGGGATTTTAAGTCTTTTACAGCATTTCAAAGTTATAAGCTGTGCTGCAGTTGATATTCTTAATTATTTGTATATGTTTCTGATTATTGCTTTGCCATAAATTCCTCCAAGTAGAATTTCTCAAAGAAAATGAACATATGTTGCTGAAAACTAGAGAAAAGGATACTTATTATGCTGGTAGGAGTGTTAAATTATTTCAGCCTTTTTGAAGTACATTTGATAATATGCTTTCAGTGTGTATATTTAACTTAATCCATCCAGGATATATTTTGGTAAATTCTGTGAATTTGGGACCTAACTTAATCCTGTTGTTAGTTGTTAAGCAGCTACACTAAACCCATTCTTTCTCCAAAGAGTTTTAATATGTTGATAAATTGAGTTATTTGTTAAATATTTACATTTATACCTCATTTGCAAACTGCGTTCCTGACCCGCTAGTAAAAGAAGGGGTGGAAACATCACTTGGAAGACATTGTGCATGGTTGCTCTGTGGTAACTTATCTAGAAAATGCTCTGGTTAGCAAAAACAGATTGCAAGCTGGTTGATAAGGTATCACTATTACTCTTAGTTCCTGACTTTTTGAATTTGGGTTGAATTACTCTGACCTTCTAGTCATATTATTTGTCCCTTCTGGTTTGAAACAACACAGTTCTCAGAAGCTGTGGACCAGCATTTTGTGGGGAGGCTGCTTGTTGATCTAGTACAGCTTGATTTTAATGATCCTGACCTTTCTGTCTAGTGTAACATCCTTTGTTGTGTAACTGACTTTGTAATACAGTTTAACATCCTGTAGTCTTTTTCAAAAACAATTGAATTTTTCTACCTATTTTTCCAGAGTAGTTTATTCTAAATATTATTCAGGATAGTCTTATTAAGTGCCAAAAGATTTCCATTGCATTGAACTTGTAGAATAATCTGAGAGAAATTGAATTTTTTATATTAAGTCTTACTGCTTAGGAACATGGTGTATAAATTTGTTTATTTTTCTTCAGCTCTCACCTAAGTTTTTAGTTTTCTTTTTTTCTAATAATTTTTTAAATTTATTTTATTTTTTTTTTGAGAGAGAGTGTGTGAGAGCAAGTGAGGGAGGGGCAGAGAGAGAGGGAGACAGAATCCCAAGCAGCTCCATGCTGTCAGCACAGAGCCGGATGTGGGTTCAAACCCCTGAACTGTGATATCATGACCTGAGCTGAAATCAAGAGTTGGACACTTAACTGACTAAGCCACTCAGGCACCCCTAGTTTTCTTTTTGTTAGTTCTGTTCATTTTTATTTACTTCCATTCTTAAGTATTTTATGTATTTTTTTGGTGTCTGTTTTGAAAGATTGCTCCCTATTTTCAGGTTTGTTATTATTTATAATTAAGAAAGCTGTCAAGTTCTATATGTTCACTTTGAAAAATCAACCTCCATACTGAAGGTATTTTGAGACTGTTTAAAATATAACGGAGACATTGAGCATCCTTGTTTTATTTTGACTCTAATGTGAATCCTGCTAGTATTTTACATTCAATGCACTAGCTCTTTTTTTGAGACACAGATTCTTACAGTAAGGAATTTATATTTTGGGGCATCTGGGTGACTCAGTCGGTTAGGCATCAGGCTTTGGCTTTGGTTCAGGTCATGATCTCTTGGTTTCTGGATTCAAGTTCTGCATCAGGCTCTGTGCTGACAGCTCAGAGCCTGGAGCCTGCCTCTGATTCTCTGTCTCCTTCTCTCTGTAGCCCTCCCCTGCTCATGTTGTCTCCCAGAAATTAAAAAAATTAGAAAAGAATTTCTATTTTCACTAAGTTTTAAAAACTAAAAGTATTTTATTTTTGTATTTACTAATGTGATGTGATATTAATGTGCTGTATTGCATTAATGTTTCTAATATCAAATCATCCTTGGGTTTCAGAAATAAATCTACTTTGCATGGGAGTTAATCTAATATACAACTATTTTTGATTTGTTAGTATTTTCTGTAAAGGCTTTACGTCATTGGTAGTGGGTTAGACAAGTCATTTTCTCTTTTGGAGGGTTGTCTTTGTCCAGTTTTGGAAACAAACTGATGCTAACTTTGAGGACTTAAATAAAAAAGCTTTTATTTTCCCACCCTGTGTTCTGGAGCAGCTTAAATAGCATTTACATGTCTTCATGAAATTTGGAAAAGTATGCACCTCTAGAACTGTCTGTGTGCTTCTTTTTGGGTGGGAGAAGGAGAGTCTGGGTAACTTCTTCAGATTTCTGTGACTTAGTATAGTCTAGTTTTCTATGTTTTACTGTGGCAAACTTGATAATTTATATTTTATTATATAAGTGACACTGAGACTTTCTGAACTCACTGGCAGGATTTCTCTATGATGTCTGCAGTACATGTGCTTGCAAAGTACACAGTTCTTTTTAACTTCTAGATTGTTTACCTAAATTTATTTTTGTTTGAAGATCAAGCATTTAGGGTGTGAATTTGCTCTTAATTATAATTTACTTTGTATCCCCTTCGCCTCTATATTTTAATATTAAGACTCCATGTTATTCTGTAGATTGCCTCTAGTTGTATGTAGTGTGGGTATCCTTTTTGGTGCAGGAATTATTTAGGAAGACATTGGTTATATTCATAATTGGTTAGATTAACTTGATTAAGATTTTTCTCATGACTTTCAAATTTTAATGAATTTTGTTCACATACTTATAAAATTTATGATTTCGAATATTTTTTTTTAGGCTTAGTATCTTGTAAGTTTTTGTTTTCATGGGCACTTGGAAAATAATATGTATTCTCTGCTGGAAATGTAATTTCATATACATTGTTAGTTTAGTGTTGTAAATCCATTTATTCAGTTTTCTGTGTCCTTATTTTTTTTTTTTACCCTCTCTATCTTCCTGAGACTTAAAAAATTGTCTTTCAGTTCTGTTGTGTTTTGGTCCAGGCCTCATTTGCAAAAACATTTATTTTTTCTATTTATGCAACATTATTTGACACATAGTTTATAATTTTTCCATATTCATTTTGTATATACTGTTTAACAGTATAAAATAATCATACTTCAGTATCTTTAGACTTGAATTCTATTTTTAGAATGTTTTGGTTTAAATTTGCTTGATATATCTTTGTTTCTTATAAATAGAGGTTGCATTTTGTTGTTTGGCCCTTGTCTTTAACACGCTTTCAACTTAAAATCCTTTTATAATTGATACGTTGTTTTTTTTTTTAATGCTTTCTAGTTTTGTGCTTCTTTATTGTTTTATCTGTTACTCTTTAAGGGACTCTGAGATATAATGCAACTTTTTTTTCATTGTGTAAATGAAAATCTAAAATATGTATATAAAGAAATAAAGCATGAGGCATATTCTGCATTGGATTTTTCTCAGTACTGTTCCATCTGCCTTAAGCTTAGTAGAGATTTTCCCAAATCTTGACAAGAAGTGGTCTCTTGTGATTTTATTTCCATATACTTGTAAGTAGTTATAGCTGGGAAATGAGCTCTTAGGCAGATGTAGTTTTTTTAAGTGAAACTCTGTCATTAGGTTTGTGAAGTTAGTACAACAAAAGGAAATCTTGGTTCGTCTTAACATCAGTAGAAGAAGGAAGGGACTAATATTTTAGTAAACTGGAATTCAGCATCTTAAGAAACTGCAAATAGCTATTTAGTTGATATTATCAGTTGACTTTTGAATTCACTTCAGGGATGCTACTGATGACAAAATATTTGCAGTAGACTCTTGTTCAGCTGGAAGGATTTGTTTAATTGCCATACATGATTGCAATTAGGAAGTAATATTAATTTTAATTGATTATTTTTCTTTTCTTTTTTTTTTTTTTTTTTGATTGGGACATCCTAGTTTGGGTTTTAGTGTTGGCTTCTAAGCAAATATGTCTTCTTCTAAGCAAAATATGTCTTCTTCTTTGACAATGCCCCCAAAAGGGGCAGAATTACTATTGTTTTTGTTTCTCAAGTTGCCCTTTTCCTGGGAATATTTTAGGTGATTCTGTTAGTTTTCTCACAAGTAAACAATCTTAATTTGTGAATTTTATTTGAGAATTTATATCACTGTATAATAGTCATATATCTTCTGTAATCCAGTTCTTTTCTCACACACACACCCCATTACTTGAAAGGAGTTTGCTCAAATTACCACTAGATGGCAGTATTGCATTTTAGTAACTTGGGACTTGCAAGTTCCTTCCCTCCCTGGCACTTTTGCACTCTACCCCCCAATCCCTCCTTCTCCCTGCTCCTCCCCTCAGCCATGTCTCCCAGATATGAACATTTTTAACCACCTCTATACCTAAACTGAACATGTGTGGAATCATGTAACAGAATAGGATTTTGGAATCTAGTCTGTAGCATCCCCACCTTGCCCCTGTTAGTTGAGCTGAGCTATATGTTGACTAAGGAAGTCTTCCTGACTCCTCAGGCTAGATGAGTCTCCTTGATAAATGTTCCTTGTAATTTTTTCCTTTGGGGTCCTCATAACAGTTTTAGGTTTTTTATAAGTGTAGCTGATTAATCTCTCCTGCCCCCTCCCCCTTGTTTATACATACCATGTGATCAGGGACAGTGTCACTGTTGCTGACTGCCATATTTACACTATGGGATTTAATGGATGTTCAGTAAACATTTGTTAAGTGAATAAGGCAATGGATGGATGAACTATGAAGATCCCATTAGGAACATAAAGTGAACATGCACAAAATATATGTCAAGAAGTTTGATATATGATCATCAGCTTTTTCTGAATATTTTATTTTGAAATAATTTCAAATTCATAGAAAAGTTACACGCTTACTCCAGATGTTGAGGATCTAAAATGATGTCTCATCACCCTAGAATACTTTTAGCATATTTTCTAAAAACAGTGGGATTTTTTGATATATAACCACCAACATCAGAAAATTATAATTGATATGTGAATCTATCTAATCCATAGACTCTTTGTTTGAGTTTCACCCATTTTCTCAATAATCTCCTTAATAGCAAGAGAATTGTGCTCAAACCATGTGTATTTAGTTGTCAAGTGTCTAAACTCTTTTAGTCAGGAGCAGTTTTACAGGCTTAAACATTCATGACTAAATACTTTTGAAAATTGTAGAACTCCTATTCTGTAGAGTGGTTCTCAGTTTGGAGTTTCCTCTTGTTCCTCATGATTCCATTCAAGTTAGGTATCTTTGGCAGGAATATTACAGAAGTGATTTTGTACTCTGGTGACATCCCAGATTTTGTTTCTCCCATTACTACTAATTATAATTTTATCACTTGATTAAGTTGGAGTCTGCTAGGCTTTTCTGTTGTAAAGTTACTCTTTTTCTCTTTGTAATTAATAAAGTATTTTAGGTTGAGGTACTTTGAAACTATGTAAATATCTTTTTCCTTATCAAACTTTTAATATGTTAATATAAGTCCAGAATTGGTTTCCTGTTTTACTTATTAGGTTGTAATTTGTTACTATTATTATATATTTTTATGCTCAAATTGCCCAAGATTCAACCAGTGGGATCCTTTCCGTACTGGCTTCGGTGTCCCTTTGACATATCACAGTCATCCTGTCTGGGCATCCTTGCCTTTTTGGCATACATACTCGCAGTGCATCTTGCCTTTTCCTGACCTAGCCTGGTATCCGTCATTTCTTGGAAGAGCCCTGGTTTGTTTTAGTGATGAATGGTATTTAAAAACCAAGGTCTGTATGCATAGTGTGCACATTGTTATTGGACCTCTAAGTAGACAGAGCTGAGAACTGTATGTTTGTGTAGACAAATATTTATATAGAAGTTTTCGTTTGTAGTGGTTTCTCTATATGTATGTATGTGTTTATGTTTGTGTGTATGTGTTATGTGCACACACATTCCCACACAATCTCTAGGAGGTCACATTGATGCCTTCAATTCCACAGTCCTTATTCAGTTTTTTTTTTTTAACCTATATTTACAACACCCTTCTTCAACATGGAGAATGTGGGTTGCCCTTATCCTTAATATATTTAATTCCTGATTAGTTCCAGTGTATGTTACAATCTTTCTGCTCCCTTTTTGGACAGATGCCCTCCTCACTTCATTCAGAGTCTGACATCCAAGTCAGCCTTTCTTCCCACCCCCCTACATGTTGTGTCCTTCCTTGTCTGTGTTCATTTTGTTTTATTAGTATTATTTTTTTAATGTTTACTCATTTATTTTGAGAGAAAGAGAGTGCACACACGTGAGTGGGGGAGGGAAGAGTGAAAAAGAGAATCTCCAGCAGGCTTGAGTGTGGAGCCCGACCCAGGGCTCAATCTCACAACAGTGAGATCATGACCCGAGCCTGTCAAGAGTTGGATGCTTAACTGACTGAGCCATCCAATGCCCCAAGTGTTTATTTTGTTTTTAGTTTCTAGTTTTATTACATGGTGGTTAGACAGTTCTGTTGGTTAGTATTTCTCTTTTATGGAACTTCTGACATTTCCTTTTAATCTAATATGTGACCTATTTTGTGACTATTTCACATGTTCTTAGAAGGTGTATCTTAGACATTCTGTATATATATATCAGGATGCAGTGTTCTGTATTTAAGATCTGCCTTCTTAGGTTCTTTAGATCTTCTGCGTGCATTTCTTTATTTTTGTTCCTTTGGTTTGTGGTGTACCTAGAGTGACGTGTTACTCTACTATAGATAGTATGTTTCTGTCTTCTGTATTCTGTAGTTCCTGCTTTACTTAGGAGATTGGTCTTATCTGGTACATAGATACTGGTTGTTATTGTATTTTACTGTGATTGGTCATCTTTATAAAGTTCCTTTTTTGTCTCATTTATTATTTTTTGGCCTGAAATTGACTTTGATCTCAGGATTTCAACTCCTACTTTGTTTCCATTTGCCTGGTGTATGTTTGCCCATATTCATACATACAGGTAATTTAAAGTTTGTTATATTCTGTCTTTTAGTAATGCTGAAAGTCTAGGTTTTATTTGTGCTGCTTGTTGAATTTGTGTATTTACATTTTGGTGGTAAGGATGTGTGTGGAGATGCAGACTCAAGTGGCTACCATTATCTACTAGACCAACAATCTGATCTTCCTATTTTTAGTACAAATCTCTGCTGTTGTACTAGCCATATAATAAGCATGTATTTTTTTCTCCATAGAGTCACTGAGTCCAGATAAGGTGTGCAACTTGTGATAGGTGCCTTTAGGTTATTTGAGTTCCATTTTAAACTTTTCTTGTCCCCCTTCCTTGTTCAATGACGGTATTAGCTTCAACTTGAAAATTTCATGAATCTGTGGTTCATAATACATTTGATGATTGGGGACTAAAATACCTTGTCTTTTTTTTGTATCTGTACTTGTTATTGACCATCTACTTAATACGACTTTGGCCTTCACTTAGATATTATTAGAAGTCACTGCCATTGGATTTTGGCTTCACTGTGGCGATTTAATTTTGATAGTCTGTATTCAAGTGACCAGATTGACAGTTCTTAGCATATTTTTTATATATATAAAGGTTTATCCTTTGGCTAATGACAATATCAATTACTCAAATATAGCCAGAATGTCAGGTGGAGTAGGTTGTAATATATTCAGTCTGATTCACCTCATTTGATTGGTTCTTAGTAGGGCAATCTCTTTGCTTCAGATGGTTTTTATGATAGTTAGAATTTTAAAATGTCACTCTTCCATTGTGACCAGAATTAAGTATCATTTAAAAAGTAATAGAATACATTGTCTTTTATAAAATTAAAGCACTTCAATAAATCTAATGTGCCGTTGACTTCAGCTGGAACCTTACTATAGTTTACCATTATTATGTGTTTTGTGTGTCTAGAGGAGTTTGAAGTTTCCTTTTTTACCCCTTTTTTTTCTTTTTAGAGAGAGAGAGGGTGAGCTGGAAGAGGGACAGAAGAGAGAGAATCCTTTTATTTTGAGAGAGAGAGAGAGAGAGAGAGAACAATATTGGGGAAGGGGCAGAGAGAGAAGGAGACAGAGAGTCCCAAGGAGGTTCTGTGCTCTCAGTGCAGATCCCCATGTGGGACTTGAATCGCAAGATCATGACGTGAGCTGAAAATCAGGAGTTGGACACTTACCTGAGCCACCCAGGTGCCCCGAGAGAGTGAGTCTTAAGCAGGCTTCATGCATAGATCCTATGACCTTGGATCCTGACCTGAACCAAAATCAAGACTCAGACGTTCAACTGCCTGGAGGAGCTTCAAGTTTCAGATTAAAATGGCTCGGTGAATCCTAGGAAGAAATAAAGAAGATAGGAATCTGGTATGTGTACCAGTGAAATACCTGAGTTTCAAATATAAAGACAAAATCTTAACATACTTCCACTTTAAAAGCACCAGTTACTTAAATAATGATAATATTAACAGCAGCTAACATTTATTGAATATTTACTGTGTGCCAGCCCTTGTTCTAAGTGCTAACGCACGTGGCACTCTTAATCCATACAACAGAACCTATTTTACAGAAGAGAAAAAGAGAGTGTCAGTGCACTAGTAATCTGCCCAGGATCATGCATTGGGTAAGTGGGGAAGTTGGAATTTAAATCCAGGTAGTGTGGTTGCAGACTGCATGCTCTTTTTTTTTTTTTTTTTTACAAATAGTTTATTGTCAAATTAGTTTCCACATAACACCCAGTGCTCATCCCCACAAGTGCCCTCCTCCATGCCCATCCCTCCTCCCCCCCACATCCATCAGTCCTCAGTTTTTGTCAGCATTCAAGAGTCTCTCATGGTTTGCCTCTCTCCCTTTCCCCCACCATTTCCGCCCTTCTTCTCCCCCTTGTTCCTCCGTTAAGTTCCTCCTAATCCTCCTATACGTGCACACATATGATATTTGTCCTTCTCTGCCTGACTTATTTCGCTCAGCATAACACCCTCAAGGTCCATCCATGTTGCTACACATGGCCAGATTTCATTGTTTCTCATTGCCATGTAGTATTCCATGGTATAGATAAACCACATTGCATGCTCTTAATCCCTGTGTTCTTCTGCGCATGAGAAAGGTGGATTTGTGTCCGACTTCTCGTCTGTGGCACGGGACGCTAGAGGACAGCCAAATGTCTTTGTGAAGTCTGTCAATTGTTTGTCACTGCCATGCACTTTACGTATGTAGAATTCAGAAAATATATTACCCCTGAAACCTCTGTGAGAAAAGTAAATGAGGAAAAAGACCTCAAGATAGAAGGCTTGGAATTTATAAAGTATGTTAAAAGTAAAAATGTTTAAAGGCAGTGATATAGGAGAAGTGAAAGTTAATTTATGTTGGTGGGATTGCTTAGGTATTGATACAGTATCAGAGAAATACCAGTCAATCATAACGATGAGAATGGGAAGTGAATTGAAGAGTGCAGCAGAAAGCTTCCAATAACGGAGAAGGAAATGTGGAGAAATACAACCAAGCCAGTAATTATACACAGGTAAAAAAGAAGAAAAAGCATGAAATAGTAGAAAGAAAATAAGATGGAAGCAATGATGTGAAATGTAGATCCATTCTCATTAACTGTGAACTGAAATGTCCTAAAAAACTTACACAATGGTGGGGGGTGGGTGAGAAGGGTGGTAATTAAATGACAAAGAAAAATTGGAAGTGAATGACTGGGCAGAGATAAGTTAGGCAAATGCAAATAAAATACAGCAAAAATGGTAATATTAATGTCAGAAGTGGAATTGTGCCGGTCATATGGTATTTACATTTTTAATTTTTGAAGGACCTTCCTGCCTGTTGTCTGTAAAGGTGACACCAATTTACATTCCCATCCAGACAAAGAAAAATTCAGGATCAAAAGCACTGAATAGATACTGTGTATTTATAAGTTGCAGTTTTTAAAGATGTAGAATAATCACAAACATTTTTTAAATTGAGGTATAATTGGGCACCAGCGTGGCTCAATCAGTTAAGCATTTGGCTTCAGCTCAGGTCGTGATCTCGTGGTTTGTGGGTTTGAGCCCTATGTCGGGCTCTCTGTTGATAGCTTGCTCAGAGTCTGGAGCCTGTCTTTGGATTGTGTCTCCCTCTCTATCTGTCCTTCTGCTCACGCTGTCTCTCTCTCTCTCAAAAATAAATAAAAACATTAAAAAAATTAAAAAAAATAAATTGAGGTATAATTGACATATAACCTTCTGTTAGTTTCAGATGTATAACATAATGCTTCAATATTTGTATATATTGTGAAATGATCCTCTTGAGAAGTTTAGTTAACATCTGTTGCCACATACATTTTTTTTCTTATAATGAGAACTTATAAGATCTGTCTTAGGAGACACTTTCAGTTATGAAACATACTATTTATATATTAACTATAGTCCTTAGGCTGTACATTACATCCCTAGGACTAACTTATAACTGGCAGTTTTTACCTTTCCCTCACTTTCACCCATTTACCCACACCCACTTTTATTCCTGCCTTACCAATCTGTTCTCTGTTTCTATGAATTTTTTTCTTTTTTAGGTTCTACATGTGAAATCATATGGTATTTTGGTATTTGTCTTTGTCTGACTTACTTAGCATAATGCCCTCAAGGGGCATCCTGCAGATGGCAAGATTTTCTTTTTTATGGCTGTCCATTTTTTAATCAGAGTGTTTTTTTTTAATTGAGTTGTAGTTCTTCTTATATTTTAGGTATTAACCCCTTATCAAATATATGATGTACAAATATTTTCTCCCACATAGTAGGCTGCATTTTCTTTGTGTCGATGATTTCCTTTTCTGTGCAGAACACAAACCTTTATACAACACAACAACAACCATAACCATAGGGCATTTTTAGAGATTGAACAAAAGCTCCAAGAAACACAACTTAATTAGAAGATAGTTGTTGTGAGAATTTAAAATACCCCTTTCAGAATTTAACATATCAAGAAGACAAAACATAAATAACGATCTAGAAAGTTTGAATAATATAGCCAACAAGCTTGATTTTGGGATTCATTAGGATTCCATTTTGAGAACATATTTGAAGCTGTATTGCAGCCGACTGAGAGTGCGATGGGAGGTGGGAGAAACGGTGGACCTGATTGGGGTACCAGCGTTAATAGGATGAAGGCTGAGGAGCATTTCTGGAAAGCAGCTCATCCAGGTTAAAATTGGAATTGGTGGGATCCAGAAAATAGGCCTTAAACAAATTGAAGTGGGTTCCAAGAGATAGTATGATACAATATGATTATGAAAGTGAGAAATGTTCGGCACATGTGGCAGAAGGCCTATTTATCTGGTCCAACAGAAGAACTTCAAAACAGGCATGTTACAAATGTGAGTGAAACAGTGTCACATGAGTTGGAATGCTTGATGAAGTGTCTGAAAAATCCATTTGAACTAGACCCTGGGACTCCTTTATTTGGGTGTGTGTGGGTAACGTAGCTTGGCTTTGCAGTGAGCTGTATTTACAGAATGTGAAGATAAGTACTGTTGTTTTTCACCTTTTATGTTCTGCATTATAGAAGGAGCACAAGAAGGCATCTTCTGTATGTTCATGAAACATTTAAAAGTTTCAACATTTTTTTGTTACAGACAAAACTTACGGGTGATTAAAAAAAACTCCAAGATTTTACAGATTTCATTGTCTGTGATGTAAAATACTAATGGAAATCAACAAAAAGTTGAACAAAAATAGGTACTTGGAAACGTAAAGTTCTTCCTAAAAAAAAAAAAAAAAAACTCTGAAAATTTAAAATTGACATTACAAATCATGTAAAACCATCCTGTCCAGTATGGTAGTGACTAGCACACACATGTGGCTATCTAAATTTAAGTTAATTTAAAATGAAAAATTCTAGTTTTTGGTGATGCTAACCTCATCCCCTGCTTTTAATAGCCACATGTGTCAGGCCGCTGCCCCCTTAGACGTTGCAGATACAGAACATTTCCATTCTGGTAGGAAGTTCAGTTGAACAGCTCTGATGTAGACAGTACTTCAAAAGAGAACACTTTATAGACTTACGGGACATAGCAAAACTGGGATCTGCAGAGAAAGCCTTTAATAACTTTCATTATTTATAATTAAAAAGACTGAAAGTAAGGGAACTAAGTACTCAAGAAAGTAGAAAAACAAGAAAATAAACCAAAAAGAATAGAATGAATTTTTTAAAATGCTGAAGATAATGATAGAAATAAAATAAAACATGCCAGAATTGACTAATAAGTAGAGATTCTGGGACGTTTGGGTGGCTCAGTCAGTTAAGTGTCCGACTTTTTTATTCATCTCAGGTCATATCTCAAGGTTCCTGGGATAGAGTGTAGAGCCTTCTTGGGATCCTCTCTCTCTCTGCCCCTTCTCCACTTGTATGCTTGTGTGCGCTCTCTCTCTCAAAATAAAGAAACTTAAAAAAAATTAGAGATTCTGAACAGACTATAACTTTTTAAAAGGAAATTAAAAATGTATTAGTTGCTTTATTGAGATGGTATTTAAGCTGAATTATATTTACCTTTTAAAAAATAGGTTGTATTTCTATTTATTCCAATCAATAATGGATAGCTTCACAGTGTATGTTTCTGAAGTTAGTATTAGTTTCAGATACTTGGTAAAGACAATTTTTGAAAAAAGGACCAGTTTTTAGATAGAAAAACTGATTTTTTTCATGTTTGTTTAGTTTTGAGAAAAACAGAGCATGAACAGGGGAGGGGCACAGAAACAGAGCCATAAGATCGGAAACAGGCTCCAGGTTCCAAGATGCCAACACAGAGCTCGAAATAGGACTCAAACCCGTAAACACTGAGATCACAACCTGAGCCGAAGTCAGACACTGAACTGACTGAGCTACCCAGGCACCTCTAGATATAAAATTTCTAAATGAGATTTTAGCTAATATAATTACATACTAGTAAAAGAATAGCATTTTTCTTGGAATGCAAAGATAACCATAGGAAACCTATCAACATAATTTATTGCATCAACAGATTAAAGGAGCCAGGCGATTCTCTTAGTGGATGCTGAAAAGGCATTTGATAAAATAAATCAAAACACTTAAGTGTAATCAGAATTATGAAAGAAACAACTCCACTTATGGGAGTAATCTTAGCACCTGCCACAGAGGGTTATTGTGAAGATTTAATGAATTAACACACTGTAAAAATACATAGAGCAGTATCTAGCACATAGAGATTATTCAGTGTTACCATTTTTTAAATTAAACATGATACAGTTGATATGCAAAAAAATGGCAAATATTGCATCAAATGGCAAAACATTTTGATTAAAATTATGAACAAGACAGAGTTATGTTCTTCTATATGCAGAGTCACTTTTGAGGTTGTGTCAGTTTTCTAACACAATGAAAGCAGAAAATGAAGTGACTGATACAAATACTAAAAGAGGCAGTAAAATACTTTAAGTTACAAATTATATGGTTTATGTACTTACAAAACCCAAGAGACTATGAAACACTAAAATACTCATAGTTAAGTTTAACAAATTGGTTCTGTAGCAGGAAAATGAAGAAAATGATTCTATCTTTAAGTTAGAAATAAGGTAAGTCAAATCAGATATCAGTAAACTTGTCAACATTTCTAAAATTGACATCTGAATTTCATTAATTCTAGTTAGAAGCCTAGTCACAATTTTATAAAATTGGATAATATTAAAGTTTATATGTAGAGTATATTTCTGAAACTACCCAAGGAAATATGCTCTATATTTAATCCTATTTTTGTTAATAGTCCCTTCACCTTTTCCTTCCTATAAGCAAATATTTGTATGCAGAAGTTTGATGAAGAAAACAGTCTTAACATTTTGGTGGCATTTCCCCCTTAACCTCAGTTTAAATAGGGATCCCTGGAGAGTTAGAACTATGATCATATACTATTTATTTGTATATTTTTGGCTCTTTCTCTTGTTCTAAGGAATACATTTTACTTACTATTTTAAATCTAATATAGAAAAGGTAATAGAAAACAGTTTAATGACTTTTCACTCACTAAGTTGCAATCTGATTTTAGGTAAATTGGGATTAAAAGCATATCATTGACTGATTTAGGAGATTTTAAAGAAATATATCATTTTTTAATACATACTAAAAACTGAAATGTATTTTCTTTTAGCTTTCCTGAACATTTGGTGCTTTCTATAATGGCATGATTAATTTTTAACTCAGAAGCTCTGAAAAGAATTTTTTTCTTTTTTGTTTCTTTCTCCTCTTCCTCTTCCTCTTCCTCCTCTTCCTCTTCCTCTTCCTTCTCCCCTTTCCTTCTCCTCCTCTTCTTTCTTCTTCTCCTTCTCCTTCTCCTTCTTCTTCTTCTATCTCTCTGTCAAAGGTATGCAACCACTCATGTATTCGGTTCAGGAAGCATTAAATGCAAGACCATGGTGGATTCGTGTGGGAACCGACATTTGTTATTATAAGTAAGTATTCTAAGAATATTGACGTCAGCTGACAGAGGGGATCTTAACTTCATTCTGTTTCAATTTAAAGATTAGAAACTCAGGTCATTATTGCATTATTTAAACTATGGTGATACGCTTTACTATTATCTCTAACAGAGTCCTTTAAAATTTGAGATTCTTTGAGGTGGTATATTTAGTAGAAATAAAATATGTCTTGTAGACAGACTGACTTAATCCAAATCTTGTCTCCACCACATAGATAGCTGTGTGTCCTCAATTTATTTAGCTTTAAAACTCTGGAAACTTCATTGAATAAAACTGAAATTAGAAATTCTAGGAAATAATTTGCAGTGGCTTTTTGTTCTGATGATATTAAGTATAATTCTTTTCTGCATACAAATATTTATCTCATCTTATTTTCCAGAATATTTTACCTGGAAGTATACTCCATAGTTCCCTTACATCAGTTTATACAGTTCAGTTTGACCTCAAATAAGTTATCTACTTATCAAGTTAGAAATCAGTGCTCGAAATCACTTCTGCTTCAGTGGAATGATTGGATTTTTCTTCAGCTTCGCCTCTAAATTATCTGGGATTATCGTATACCTTGCTTCTCATTCTTACTCTGTTTCTGCATGTAATATGTTTCTAGATAACTTCCTCCACCGAATGCATTTGAAATCCCTGTGTTTTTTCTGTTATTAATCCTGACATTTTTGTTTAGAGGATTTTGAGTTTTTATATTGGGTTTGTCTAGAACTAATATTCCTTCTTTTTCAATCACAAGACTTCTGAACCTAGGTTTTGGAAAAACCTAGATCTGAAGTGCCATTACTTTCTGAGAAACACAGTGTTCCTTGGAATTCATTTCTGTAGGATGTCCCCCCTACTTGTATTAGCAAAATAAATAAGGGGCGCCTGGGTGGCTCAGTCAGTTAAGTGTCCGACTTCGGCTCAGGTCATGATCTCACAGTTTGTGGGTTTGAGACCCGCGTCAGGCTCTGTGTTGACAGCTCATAGCCTGGAGCCTGCTTCAGATTCTGTGTCTCCCTCTCTCTCTGACCCTCCCCTGCTCACATTGTCTCTCTCTCTCTCAGAAATAAATAGAACATTGAAAAGTTTTTAAAAAATAGTAAATGAGGAATAGAAATATAAGATTATAGGCATTTCATCTATATGTGTATAAATTTCATATTTTACTGGTAGGCTCACATAGATACTCTTATTTACCTCTTTCTCATAAAATTGTAATAGAAATCATCAATCAGTGAATGCTTTTCTTTTTCACATTATCGAGTGAATGGTTGTAACATGACAGGTATTGGTTCTGTTCTGTGTAAGGGGAAGGGCAAGGATTTTTCATTTGTTTAGTTTTCGTTTTTTCTTTTGGCTACTTCCGATGAGGAACTGGAACCCAGGTCATTTCAACAGATGTTTTACTAACTGTTTTCTGTGCAACAGCAATACTAGCTTTCCTGAAGCCTGAAATCCAGATAGTGAAGATAAAATCTACTGTTTTTGCATGTGTCTTCACTTTTTATGTCAGCCCAGTCCTCAGATGCTTGTTTGTTTCATTTGCCAAATGAGATTAAAATGACTTCCACCCGTATATGAGAATGTAACTTATAAACTTTCATGTAGCTCTAATGTGGTGTTATCAATACCTCTCTGATTAGGTGTTAAACTTTTTGGGGAAAAAGAGTTGGCAAGGACTAGCTCTGGAACTTATTTTGTGTTATCACCAGCCCATAGCACCTTGCCATGGAGTATTCAAGATATAGTGGCTAAGTTAATGAAGACTAGACCAATTTGAAAATACCATTCATGTTTAAGTGTGTGCAAGTAATTCTATATTGGTCATGGATTTTCTTCAGTTCATGACTTAAATAATACAAGTTGATGTGAAATTTTTGAAATAAGGTTGATAGACAATCTTTAGGCCATCAAATGTCAGTCATACTTAAAGTCTGGAAATTAATGTGTAGTTTTAAAAACTTTTTATTAGTACTTCCAGATATTATGTTTATCCATAAATACTTCAAAGATTTTGGCTTCTAGAGATTAAAAAAAATTTTTAATGTTTATTTTTGAGGGGGCCAGGGGCAGAGAGAGATTGAGAGGGAGACAGAATCTGAAGCAGGCTCCAGGCTCTGGGCTGACAGCTCAAGGTGTTGGCCTTTAACGCGTAAACCATGAGATCATGACCTGAGCCAAAGTCAGACGCTAAATCCAACTGAGCCACCCATATGCCCCAGATATCTTTTTTAAATGTTTCTTTATTTTAGAGAGAGAGAAAGAGCATGAGTGCAAGCAGGGGAAAGGAGAGGGGGGAGGGGGTCTAAGCAGGCTCTGAGCTGATAGCAGAGGGCCTGGTATAGGGCTTAAACTCCGGAACAGTGAGAACATGACCTGAGCCGAGGTCAAATGCTTAACCAACTGAGCCACCCAGGTGCCCCATGTCTTTTAGAGATTTTTTTTGAAGCCAGTCTAACTATAATGCTATTATCACACTTAAGAAGATTCCTTAATACAATAAATACTCAGTCATTGTTCAGACTTCCCCAGTTGTCTCATAAGTATTGTTTTACAGTTGGTTTGTTTCAACAGTAGGTTTCCCTTTTTTTCCTATTATTTCTCCTTTATTTGTTGAAAAAACTGGGTCAACTGTCATGCCAGATTATCCACTTTGGGGTTTTGCCAATTGCATGCCTGTGGTGATAATGAATTCTTCTATCTCACCAATTTCCTATAAACTAATAGTTAGATCTAGAAGCTTGATCAACTTCAGGTTTGATTTTGGGCAAGATTACTTCATAGATGGTACAGTGAATTCCTGTTGCATTACATCAGGAAACATGTCACGTCTGGTTATTTCTTTTTTTGTAGCCTTAAGATTGATAGTGAATTTAGGTATTGTTCCCCTTATTCATCCACTTTAAAGATGGTCATTAGCCTTCCATCTAATGGTGGTAGCCAGTCATTGATGATAATTGGCCAAGATCCAGTCATGTGTATGGCTAATAAGGAATTACGTTCTAAACTTTTTATTGACAAGGAGTCTCAACTCCGTTTGATGGTAAATTCAGAAGTGAAAAATGATTTTGGCTGATAGCAATTATCTGATTCATTAGTACCAAGTCTAACTTTTATAGAATATTTAAGCTAAACTTTATTTATAAACTGCGTATCCCTCCCCTCCCCCCACCTTACCCTAGCCAAAGTTCTGTTTTAGAAAGAAGCAAGGAGATTCATAACTTTTGTGGTCAAGAAATAAACAAGTTTTGTGCTTTTCTATTGCAGAAATCACTTCTCAAGAAGTTCAGTTGCTGCAGGTGGGCAAAAGGGAAAATCCTACTATACAATTACATTCACTGTCAATTTTCCACATAAAGATGATGTTTGCTACTTTGCTTATCACTATCCATATACATATTCAACTTTACAGGTGAGAACTCATTAAGTTATATTATGGTGGTTATTGTGTTGTATGCATATGTGTCAAATAATTGGGAGGAAAAGGTTTTAATTAAATATCTTAATAAAATGAAAAGATCCAGTGCTGAATATTTTAGAAAATAACACCATATTTGTTGAAAACATTGAAGGGAGTAAAATGGGAATGTAGTCTTTATTGAATAAAAATACTAAGGAAATTTGAAATGATTTTACTCTCCATCTTTGTATAGAGATCTTTAGTTCTCTACAATTCCATGGTTTACACATGTTAACTAGGCAAGACTTCGACTTGTTTAATGAGAGGCATTGAATCTGATAGAAAAATCTAACAGTAGAAAAATTTGTAAGTTTTTCTGTGGGGAATTAATTTATTTTAGTGATTTGGTGTGGAGTTCTAGATCTAGATTCTTTAGAATTTAGGATGTAAAAGTTGTTTTGTGGGTTCTTTTGAGATGTTTGAGTACTTGCATTGTAAAACAAAACTAAAAAATTAATCAAGTAATTACTGTGGTAGATTTTTTTTCTCAGTACAGAAAGTCTGTTGTAATGATTATGGATCATAGAGATATGATCAGCTTACTCAGAAAGGAATTGGAACACTATGATTAGAAACAAGCTTCCAAATTATTAGGGGGAAGGGAGAGAGAAACATACTTCAGTAACAGAAGAGATAGCGAGGCTGAGAACACTAAGTGTGGCTGACCTTATTTTAATAAAAGTTACAACTTATAATAAAGGTATTATCAGTTATCTTTCTGTGTGGAATAACATAACATCAAAATATATAGTGCTGTTATACACAGGGTTATATATTATTGTGTTTTACTGATGTTACCTTATTAGTATGTTTTAAATTCCCCTCCTTTTTTTCAAAGCCACTACCACAACCTTTCCAGGCATTATTGCTGTCTCTCATCTGGACTTCTGCCACCTCTTCTAACTGGTGTTCTCGAATTCACTTCTATCCCCTTTCCTCCTTTTCCCACACTGGAGCAGGAGGGCTTCTTGATGGGAGGGTCTGATCCCATAAATCTCCTGCTTAAAGCTTCTTAGTGATTTCTCTTGCCATTTTTATGAAGTCTGAGATTCTTACCATGGTTCATTTCATAATTTCCCTACTATTTTTAATAATTTTTGTCATATCCTCATACTGTTTGAACCATTACTTAATACTTTTCTTTAGGTGGATGTAAAATAACTCTCTAAAGTTTATCCTCATCCTAGGTTAATATCCATGATACTAATTCACAATAAAAAATATACCTGTTCATTTTTCAAAAGGTTATGCATATATCACTTCATTATCTCAATTACCAGCCATACGTATATATACTGTTCCTTGTAAAAGAATGGCCTGTGAGGCCCTTCAGTCTGTGTTAAGTCTCTGTTTCTCACTCTTCCCAGTCTGGCTGCAGTGAATCTTTGTCAGTTCTTTAAGATGCCCTTCCTCTTTGTTACATCATGGTCTTCCTGTATACCTTCCTCTTGCCGGCCACACTCCCCTCTGCCCTCCTCGCTCATA
Source organism: Proteles cristata cristata (assembly GCA_017311185.1). Lineage (NCBI taxonomy): Eukaryota > Metazoa > Chordata > Mammalia > Carnivora > Hyaenidae > Proteles > Proteles cristata. Next base: position 436,840 of record JAESUZ010001312.1, on the reverse strand, counting down.
CTCTGGATCTTGGTTTGAGCATAATTTCCTTTAAGAGACTTTTCCTCACTGTTGAGATCAGCTAGGCTCCCCACTCCTGATGATGGGCTCTCACAGCACTCTGTATTTCTCCAGAGATAGGGCATATTCGTTCACTATCACATCCTCTGGCACAGTATCCCTCACAGAAATAGTGGGCACATAGTAAATTGTGATTATGCGAATGAACACAGGCAAAAGTTTGGAAACCAGGTATCTTTAAAAAAAAAGGTATTGAACAGTTCATTTGTGGTATAACCATATATTAAAATCATTAAAATTTGTATTTTCAAAAGACAAATTTCATGTATTGAATGATCTGATATGGTGTTGGTAATTAGGAATATATGTGTGTGTGTAAACTATTAAGTGATAAAACCAAGTTACATTGGCATTTGTTAGCAGTATTCTAGGTGATGCAGTTATGGGTGTTTAAAATTTTTACTTTGTACTTTCTATGTCTTCTAGACATTTTACATTGAACCTGTATTAATCTTGAAATCAGGAGAAGTTGTTAAAAAGATTTGTGCTACATACTCCATTCTGCTGGTCTACAGTCACTTATCATTTCAAAATTCAAAAGGCTTTGAAAACCAAAAGCTTTTTCCTAGCCCATTTGGCAGCAAAGCCTGGCCTGAATTGATGTGAGCTTATTTAGAATATTGATTCCACTTTGAGTGACTCCTCACATGTTTTGCTGAAGAAATAATGATGTGCTTATTACAGGCTGCTATGGCCACCCCCATTGGGGGTTTGCAGAATTAATGGTGTATGCATTGTAGCTATGCCCTTTCTCAACTGCCCCAAATAACTGATGTTTGAACTACATGTGGCTCCCCGAGAGCTTTAGAGAAGGGATTAGGAATCTGATTCACTTTTAGTTATGTGGAGATCCGGATGCATTTATTTCTATTTATCCTAGGGAGTTTTTAAATGATTGTATACTTTGCTTTTAAATTTTTATCAAGATGCATCTTCAAAAATTGGAATCAGCACACAATCCTCAGCAAATCTATTTTCGAAAAGATGTGTTATGTGAAACCCTGTCTGGAAACACCTGTCCCTTGGTGACTATAACAGCAATGCCAGAGTCTAATTATTATGAACATATCTGTCAATTCAGTAAGTCTTATCTTCTTCACTCAAAATACCAATTATTCTTATTTTCCTTTGCTTCATATATGTTTTGTAAGGGCAGCAGGACTAGGATAGGCATCAGAAGTCTGGGGTTCTGATCTCAGTCCTATTACTGCCCAGCCCGTGGTCTACTCATGGGCCTCAGTTTCCTCATCTCAAAAACGAGGGAGCTGTATGAAATCTCTGAAGTTTCTTTTGATACGAATATTCTGTAGTTCTTATCTTTGTTGTATAATGCAACAAAATGTTTTAAGAGTTCATGTAATAATACCATTAATTTAAAAATTACAACTAATTTTATTTATAAATCAAGCTACCAGAAACCTATCATGTGCTTTGATGCTAGTGCACCAAATAGCTAGTTGTTTTTTCCTGACATTTTTATATTTAAAATTGCCTCAAGTGTACAGCTGTGATAAAAAAAAAAAAATAAGAAAGTGCTCTAATTTTGATAGGAAGGTGAGGTGTTTTCAGGAAATAGAAAGAGTTTGCTGTGTCTGAAAATGAGCTGATGAGCGGAGTGGTCACATTGTAGATCCCTGTATCTAGAAGCATAGTGACAATACTTTTCTTTGTTCATCTCTGAACAGACACACCTTCTGTTATCTGTGCTTATCACAGCAGCTGTGAAACAGGAGTAAAGTGACATTTTCCTGTTTTCCCATGACTTCATGAAAAATAAATTTATGTTTAAAACCTCCCTAATACTTGTTCTTTATAAAAGTACGATTATATAAAAGAACTAATTTTATATGTTAGATTAATCATTAGAAAATAAATAAGTTACTCAAATACTATTTATTGTGTTGCATTCATATTACAAACTCCTTTAAGACATGGCTTCTATAGGTTTTGTATATCTGTTTCCTCTGTAGGGCCTAGTACAGTGCTTGGATACAGTAGGTGCACAGTGAGTTTTAGTGTGAATTTATATCGGAACTCACAATTGGGTAGAAATACCTCTAAACCCCCAAAGTCAAATATTATACAGACTCTTAGTAGCTGTTCATTTTAATTTGAGATTTTATGTGTACTTTAGGAAATCGCCCTTACATTTTCTTGTCTGCTCGGGTACATCCTGGAGAAACTAACGCAAGTTGGGTAATGAAAGGAACATTGGAGTATCTCATGAGTAATAACCCTACTGCTCAGAGCTTACGAGAATCCTATATTTTTAAAATTGTCCCTATGCTAAATCCAGATGGTGTCGTCAATGGAAAGTAAGTTAAGCAATTGTTATAGAAATATTATAGGTTATGTGGCTGTCCTGTATAAACTTGTCAAAATAATAGCATCCAGGTTAACTTGGAAAACAAACTGAGTGATGTTTCTAGAACAAAGAAATTTTTGGTGGAGAATTCATCTAAGAGGAATTTTTAAATGAAAATACATTTTGTGTATCAGTATGACATTTTGAGAAATTTTGTATTTATTCCATGAGAGTATGATTTCATAAGATGCATGTCTTGCTTGAACTGTTTTAGAAACATCACAGTGTCAGGATATGAGAAAAGTTTTTAACATATCCTCTTATATTCCTTTTTGTTTGTCAATGGCATGATATTGGGCTGTTCTAAGATTTGGAATCTTCTGGGATCTTTTTCCACTGATAGGGAAGGAATATTGGCTCTGTCTGCTGACATCCTCCTGATAGGCGGAGGTGTAATTTTGACAGAAAGAATTCTTTAGGCTGGAAATAATGGAAGATAATATTTTTTAGGTGGGGATGGCCTATAGTCAGTGCAGTTTAATTTTAGTGGGAATTAGAAAACTCTATTTCTGAAAGATGGAGATTTGGTCTTGCTGTCATGAGCATCTCCAAGGCTGAGGATACCATATTTTATTTACTCAATAAATATAGCATGAATATTTCTCATATTGTAGGAAATTTTTGAATAAAAAAACTAGAATAATTTCTTTTTAGGTAGTATGTTATGGAATTAAAATGGCACTTTATGTCTAGTTTTAATTCAGAAACATATTGACCAGTTAGAATTCTGTTTATATTTCTGTTATCACCTTCTGATAGTTTGCTTAAATTTTTGCTCAGTTGCTTTAATACTTAATGCCTACAATTAAGTGAGAAAGTATTTGAATTTTTACAAGAATGTAGACTTTTGGGGCACCTGGGTGGCTCAGTCAGCTGAGTGGCTGACTCTTGATTTCATCTCAGGTCATGATACCAGGGTTGTGGGATCAAGCCCCATGCTGGGCTCTGCACTGAGCATGGAACCTGCTTGGATTCTCTCTCTCTCCCTCTGGCTCTCTCTCTCTTTCTCTCTCAAATAAAAATAATAATAATAAAATAATGTAGACTTTTCATATACTTACCTTTCTTAGGAAGGCCCAGCCCAGATAGTGCTTTTACATAAAAACTAATACAATTGAAGTACAGGATGTTAGTATATAACAAATGATTATTATGAAATCAGAATGGAAAATAAGACCATTAATAAATTTTAGAGAGTCTGGAGTAAGACCCCGGAATTGGGAATTAATTTTTTTCTATAGCTTGAAAATATTGACCTAAAAATGTGAAAGCTTGCCCCAGTTAAATGAATATAACACAAGACCTTGCACAAAGCAAATACTTAATAAGTGTTTAGTTAGTGGCTAGTTTATTTACTAGAGATATTTACTGGAATAGAATCACAAAATTAAATATATGTAAGTTTATCAGTACTAATGTTTATGTTCATATATATGTAGTCACCGCTGTTCTTTAAGTGGAGAGGATCTGAATAGACAGTGGCAAAGTCCAAATCCAGATTTACATCCTACGATTTACCATGCTAAGGGACTGCTACAGTACCTGGCTGCTGTGAAGCATTTACCACTGGTAAGTATTGGTACTTTGTCTAGTCAAAGAAATGATTTTGTTAGTTGACAAAATTTAACTCAGTATAATCTGGTTATAGAAGCTAAGTGTATTTAGAACAATTTTTTAAAAATATCTTCTTCTGTTATCAATTACTTGAATAGTATAATGACAAATTAATACAATACATCCATATTATTATTTTTCTGTCAGGTGTAATTTTTAGTGTTCCCATGAGCCCTTTCCTTATCTATTTTGTTTATGAATATTGGTAACTCCTGGTTGTAAGTATTTAACTTCACTGTTTGAATAGCACTAAGGTTACAGAATGTATGTTCCAAATTCTCAGACTGGTAGAAGCTTATTTCTGAGTTCCTTAGTGAATGAACTCTGCAGTGGGTAAGTCTCGAGTGTACACATGAGAGGTGGTGTGGGCACGGTGCTAAACTCTACTGAACTGTGTATGTATGCTGCTTCTGTTTTCAGCAGCTTTTGTGTAGAATGTTTCCATTATATTATTGTTTAAATCAGGTAATCTTCCTTTGGGAAAGATAGGAAAACTTTGCAGAGGGGCGACATTGATGTGCAGACCTGTTTTTCATTTTTCATTTTAAAAATGCTGCTCTTAAAAATTAAATTGAAACCATAATACCCTTTTTTAAGTAGTGTGTTTCATGAGAGCACTGTCATGTTCTTTCAGAATTAGCTAAATGTTTAAACAACCCTTTGATCAGTGATGACTGCTGCTGTAGATTTGACCTATAACTGAATTTATTACTTTTTAAATTGTGAATAGTAGAGGGAAAGCCTGGGTGGCTCAGTCAGTTATGTGTCTGACTTTGGCTCCAGTCATGATCTCACACTCCGTGAGTTCGAGCCCCTCAGTGGGTGCTGTGCTGACAGCTCAGAGCCTGGAGCCTGCTTCAGATTCAGTGTCTCCCTCTCTCTGCCCCTCCCCCGCTCACACTCTGTCTCTTAAAAATAAATAAAAATAAAAATAAATTGTGAATAATAGATACATTAGAAAGATGGAACTCAGGGCTTGATGCAGGCCCTGAGAAGGATTTAGCCATTCTAGAATTAATCATAGATCCTTTCCAGAACTAGATATTATTACTTTCATTAGTTCTATGTATTAAATGGCGGCTCAGTTACAATGGAAGGGCAAAGACACACAGAGCTATTTATTGTCTTGTTATTAACTGACTTTATTTGGCAATATGTGAATTTAGAGGTTTTTAACTTTCAAAATATATTTTCAAGGTGTATTGTGATTATCATGGCCACTCCCGAAAGAAGAATGTATTTATGTATGGCTGCAGCATCAAAGAAACAGTATGGCATACCAGTGATAATGCAGCTTCATGCGATGTCGTGGAAGATGTGGGATACAGGGTAATTATTACAGATAGGTCTGGACTTTTTGGATTTCAAACATGCATAACACTGCAGAAACTAACATATCCCAGCCACTCCGATTCCACAAGTGTTGCCATCTTGCCATTTTTTGTTTCAGATTGTTTCATGTTAAATAAGCTAAAATTTTTGCTTTTCATATTTAGATTTTAATCTATTGGGAATTTATTTTTGTATGAGAGTTGGGTATCTATTTTTAGTGTCCCCATATATAACCAGTTGTCTCAGCACCATTTATTAAACAGCACATCCTTCCTGCGCCGATGTATAAAGCCATCTGTTACCTACCACGTTTGTACGCATCTGCTTATGTGTTGAGTATGCCCAGGACTGAAAGGAGATCTTACTGCTTCACATCTTGTCTGCTTTCCATTAAGGGCACAGTGACTTTTCTACTACATTTGTGCCTAAACAAAGCACCCGAGGTTATTTTCCCAAAAGAGTTTTGGTAGCAAACCACTGCCCTGAGCAGAAATTCAAAGGCACATCTTTTTGATGTCCTCTCTCTTCTTCATCTTTCCCAAATAAATAAAATGATTATGCTTACAGGAAACATTGGGCATCTTATTATTATTGTTTTTAAAATAACTCTTTTAGAAATAAACTGAAACAAATTTTTTATGTTGTGTGATAATTTAAAACTTGCATCACATTTGTTGATTTTTTTAATGGCTTCTGAGTTTTGAAGCTTAGAAAGACTTCTTATCCCAAGATTTAAAAAATAAAGTTCCATGTTTATTGTTTTTCATTTCATTTTGAACTTTTACTTCCTAATTGTAAGTTTAAATTCTCAATCCAGTTAGAACTGAACTACTAAAGAATACTTCAGCTTGTTTTCTCAGTGGCTCTCCAGTGTGCCAGCACTTAGTGGGTGATCAGTCTTCTCTCCACAAATAATCATTCTTTTTAAAAAAAAATGTTTATTGGGGCATCTGAGTGCCTCAATTGGTTAAGCCTGATTTTTGGCTAAAGGCGGGGCAGAGAGAGAATCCCAAGCAGATTCAGCACAGAGCCTGATACAGGATTCAGTACCAGAAACTGTGAGGTCATGACCTGAACTGAAAACAAGAGTTGGATGCTCAACTGACTGAACCACCCAAGAACCCCTCCACAATAAAGATTCTAATTTTAACATCTAGAGATGTATTTACTCCTACACAGTATCACAATTTAACTTCCCTTACATATATAATTAGGTTAATATTTGCTGAATTATTTCTCTTCTTTCAAATCTCCCCTATTTAAAAAAGCTCCCCTATTTGGGCTTTCATACTTAAACACACCAGGTGAACCTGAGAATAATTTGAAGTTAGAAAAAAATGTTGTGGGCATTTTGATTGTGTTTGTCTTAACTTTATTGATTAGTTTAGAGGTGATTGACATCTTTCATGACTAAAGTTGCTTTGTTTTTTAAATAATTTTTTTCATATCTTTAAACATTTTTTACCATAGTTTTTGTTCACTTGTTGGTTGCTACTGTGAATGTTATCCTTTCTTCCATTTTATTTTCCAACTGATAACTGTTTGTCTAGGAAAGCAGAAAATTCTAAATTTGTAAAGAATTATTTTGATGCTTGGAATAACAGAGGATAAAACAAGAAGATTCACATGGCCCTGCTCTGATCACTATGCTTTCATGAAAATTTTTTAAAATTAAAAAAATTTTTAATTAAAAAAGCCCTCTTGAAATATTGTATTTTATCATTCTTATCTTTGCAGACCTTGCCTAAGATCCTGAGCCATATCGCTCCAGCATTTTGCATGAGCAGCTGCAGCTTTGTAGTGGAAAAATCTAAAGAATCCACGGCACGTGTTGTAGTTTGGCGGGAGATAGGCGTACAAAGAAGCTATACCATGGAAAGTACTTTGTGTGGCTGTGATCAGGGAAAATATAAGGTAAAATATCTCAGGACTTCGAGCAGTAAAAATTATTTAAGGACATTATTTTCATAAGCATACTCGTGGTTTTCAAGTCTCTATAAATGGCACATTTGTTACACTGAGCTATATGTAATTTGTAGTCATGGAATTAAATCCTATGAAATTCTTTTTTTCTCTATACTAAGTAGCTTGCTTTGGGTTTTTATGAAATCTTGGTTGAGTCCATCTACATTCATAATTTTTAAGAAGACATGTTGTGGTACACATTTCAATACCAATTAGTAATTTATAATGAGCTGTGCAAGTAGTACATAATTAACACAAACTTTCTGTCATTTTAATTTGTTGGATGTAAGTGTTTTTTTATGCATTTAGAAAATAAATACATTACACTTATTTGTAAAGTTTTTTATATTTGGATTTTGTGTGTTTGTTACTTTTGAATGTATATCCCTTCACTAAAATTTTTTCTTTACTAAGACTGCTCTTCTCTGGTACTGTAGACTTTTATTGGAAACAACTGGAATTTTAAGTTTCCTTTTGAAGTTAAAAGCTATTAAAATGTTAGCTGACTTTGAATTTTTTAATTTGAAAGATTAAGAACTTAATAGGCAATCTGTTGGAGCTTAGTCAACAGCAACCTAATAAATATTACAAATACTTATTTTTGTTGCCACAGAAAGATTTTCAGGTGTCATACTAGTTATTCCTTTTTCTGTTAGGGTTGGTTTGATGTGGGAGAAGAGGAAACTGAATCTAATGGTGATTTTCATATACCTCACATACAGATGATTGGTTCTAACTTTATGTTTGGAAAGAGTTGAAAATCTATCAGTTGGTTAGTATTAAAAATGTAAACATAGGTAATGTCAGAAAGCTAACTGGAGAGCCTACGTAATAACTTTTATTACAGTCTATACCAAACTACAAGGAAATTGTATAGATTTTACAACTGACATTCAAAGTTTTGGGGCCTTGTAGAGAGAACTCAATGAAATTTCAGTACTTTCTGTTGAGTGACTTGCCTAAATTTTAGGTTGACCACAGTATATTATTTTTCCAAAATGTAGTATCTTTTGAATTCAAATACTATAAAACGGTGACTTCTCATCTACCAAGGATGTGATGGTGGGAAGAGTTAAAATGTACCAGAGTGACACTCTAGAGCCAAATCCCTGTCTCCTAATCATTGTTGTAGTAGATAGCTTTGGCAAGGGTCTCATATTCTGTAAGTGTGTAGGATGGGGAAAAAAGCTTAAGAATCACTTTTGTATAAGACAATAGGTGTCTCCTAGGAAAAAACCATTAAGCTATATGATTTGTGGAAACAGACTATAGATAACTTCTTAGAGAGATGCTTTATGCAGTCAGAAGAGAAGACAATTTAAAGCATCAAAGTCTTTGAAACTCCCCTGTATGGGTAGGAAGAGAAGTAGAGAAGTTGAGATTTACATGCCCCTTGAAATCAATTGTAGCATTATAGCAAAGGTGTTTTCTTATTATATTTGGATTCTACAGATAGACTTTCTTAGAATTTTTACAAATATTCTATTTGTAGTAGCACCTGGATTAAGCATCTGACTTCAGCTTGGGTCGTGATCTCAGGATACATGAGTTTAGCCCTGCATCAGGCTCTGTGCTGACAGCTCGGAGTTTGGAGCCTGCTTCAGATTCCACTGCAGATTGCAGATGCAGATTTTCTGCATCTCCCTCATTCATGCTCTGTCTTTTTCTGTCTCGCAAAAATGAATAATCGTTCAAATAATTAGAAATATTCTATTTTTATTTTGATACATTTGTTTGATCATTTAAAAGCCACATTTAAAAATATGGTTAAAGTATACTTTAAAACATAAAATGTTATACTACTTTTTTAAAAAGTTTTTTTAGAAAGAAATTTATAGACTTTAAAAAATAAAATGAATACGTAGTAAATACTCATGTCTCTTTTATATAATTTAGTTAATAAAGCTATGTTGATTTAAAACTCTTGTGGGAAGAAGTGTCTCTTACTAAGCAAGTTTTTTTTCTTTTTAATGTTTTATTTATTTCTGAGAGAGAGAGACAGAATGAGCAGAGGAGGGTCAGAGAGAGAGGGAGACACAGAATCTGAAACAGGCTCTAGGCTCTGAGCTAACTGTCAGCAGAGCCCAACGCGGGGCTTGAACCCACGAACCGTGAGATCATGACCTGGGCCGAAGTCAGATGCTTAACCAACTGAGTCTCCCAGGTGCACCTAAGCAACTTTTTTTTTAATGTCTAAAATTCAATGCTGTGATGTACTTTTTATAAAAGCTTTTCTTGTTATTGCTATTGTTAATAAACTTTGGATTTTCAGGGGCAGTTTTAGATTCATATCAGAATTGAGTGGAAAGTACAGAATTCTCAAATAATCCCATATGGCCCCACACACCTAATGAATACATTTCAGATTTGTTAACATTAGCTAATAAGTTGTATGAGTTTAATGATATTTTAAGAAACCGTTCTCTTCACCTCAGGAGTGTTCTTCTATGATTGAATTTTAGCCTGTAAATGACCTTTATTTTTATTTTCTTTGAACTAATTCAGAAACAGCCATAGCCTTTCTAAAGCTTTTAAATTAAGAAGGCAAATGAATGTTCTAATAAAGTCAGGTCACATTTCCTGGAATGTTTGGACATGGGTAAACGAAGCAATCAGTCAGTCCATCATTATTATAAAGGAATGTGCTTTAGTAGGGTAAATAACAATTTTTACAGTTTATTTTCTTCAGTTACCATGTGCTTTTAGTCTGTTCATTGAAAAAAACTGTTTTGAAGTAACTTCTCTCTGAATGATGTCAGCTCTCATTTGTACTTGCAATTTTTGTTGGTGTAAGAATTCTCTTATTTTAGAGATTCATTTTTATTTGAAAATTAAATGATAAGCAGTATCTTTGGTTTACGGTCCATTTTTATCATTTTATGTGGTAACATTTAACTTCCGATAAACCTTATATTATGTATTAGGAAACTGTCAGTTAGAAAGGGTAATGAGTTGCAGTAAAATTTTCTTCTGGCTCTAGTAGACCAGATTTGAAATAGGCATTTTTTTTTTAAATGTTTAGTTTTGAGAGAAAGAGTGAGAGAGGGAGGGAGGGAGAGAGAAAGGGAGAGAGGGAGACAGACCATGAGCAGGGGAGGGGTAGAGAGAAATGGAGATACAGAATTTGAAGCAGGCTCCAGGCTCTGAGCTGTCAGCAGAGAGCCTGACATGGGGCTCGAACTCATGAACTGCGAGATCATGACCTGAGCTGAAGTCAGAAGCTTAACTGAATGAGCCACCCAGGTGCCCCTGAAATAGGCATTCTTAATTGACAAGGAACGTAGGAACTTCTTTTACTGCTACCTCATTGGTCTAGATCTGTTTTATTCTTTTTGTTTGTTTTATGTAGGTACCTTTCTTTTGTTTGTTTTTTATTTACCAGTTTCTTTTATCATATAGTAAAAAGTATAAGGTAATGTTCAGGTATACAAATTAAGGCCTGATTTTGACACCACAGTATTCCAACATTGGCATCCAAAGTCGTGGATTATAAGAAATACTAGTATTATCTTGCAAAAATATAATTTCACACATGAGCCCCAATAGTAACATAACCACAAAATGTTGATATATTTTTTCCCCAGTGTGTTGCTGAAAATTGTTTGCATGTAATGAATTAGAATAGACATCTTAGAAGTGGTTTTTTGAGACCATTTCCTCTGATCTAAAATAATCTTGTATTGTTAAGACATTGTGCTTGTTGAGTTGTGGGTCCTTACAAAGTACCAAGCTTTTAATTTTATTAATATAATTATAAATGTCTTATATGTAATTATAATAAGACATAGCCAGAGGATAGCAAATGTCCTAATTATGTATATGAAATTGCTTTATTTCTAGGGTTTACAGATTGGTACTCGAGAATTGGAAGAGATGGGAGCAAAATTTTGTGTTGGTCTGTTGCGTTTGAAAAGGTTGACATCCCCTATGGAATATAATCTGCCTTCCAGCCTGCTTGACTTTGAAAATGACTTGATTGAATCAAACTGCAAAGTAACTAGGTAAGACACCCTTATTTCATTCTGTTATGTTGTAGCATAGTGTTAGACTTCATTAAATTAAGTAGAGGAACGGGACAGAGATTTTGATAGCCAAAATTTTTAGAGCTAATATAATTAAGTTTACACATCTGAGTTATTACTTACATATTTATTTGTTACAAATTGTGATAATATTCTTCATTCTTTTAACATTGATGTTTGGATGAGACTGTAATGAAGTATCCTTATATTTTGAATGCTGTTTTTAGTGATCTTAATGGTTTACTAAAATAGTGCTTAGATAATATCTGATTGATTAATTAATTAATTTTTTAATTTACATCCAAGTTAGCATACAGAGCAACAATTTCAGGAATGGATTTCTTAATGCCCCTTACCCATTTATCCCATTGCTCTCCCCACAACCCCACCAGCAACCCCCAGTTTGTTCTCTGTATTTAAGAGTCTCTTATGTTTTGTCCCATTCCGTTTTTATATTATTTTTGCTTTCCTTATGTTCATCTGTTTTGTGTCTTAAATTCCTCATATGAGTGAATTCATATTGTATTTTTCTTTCTCTGACTAATATCACTTAGTAATACCCTCTAGTTCCATCTACATATTTGCTAATGGTAAGATTTCATTCTTTTTGATGGTAGAGTAATACTCCATTGTAGATATATACCACATCTTCTTAATCTGTTCATTCATTGATGGATATTTGAGCTCTTTCCATTGCTATAAACATTGGGGTGCATGTGCCCCTTTGAAACAGCATACCTGTATCCCTTGAATAAATACCCAGTAGTGCTGGGTCATAGGGTAGTTCTATTTTTAATTTTTTGAGAAAACTCCATAGTTTTCCAGAGTGGCTTCATTCCCACCAGCAGTGCAAAAGACGTCCCTTTTCTCTTCATCCTCACCAACATCTATTGTTTCTGAGTTGTTAACGTTAGCCATTCTGATGGGTGTGAGGTGATATCTCATTGTGATTTTTATTTGTAAGATAATATCTAAATTAAGAGGAGTTGGGAGTCAGGTTTCATCCTTAAAAAGTTTTATTGTGTAAATGTTACATCAAATGGTGTAACCTTCTGGTTAATCAGCTGGTTAAAGCAGCTGATTAATTTAGTATCCTTTTGAAAATTTAATTATATCTGCCAAACATTCTTCTCAATAGGTAAACTTTTGTTCCTTAAATTATATATATGTGTGTGTATACATAAAATTTTGACCAGTTATAGGCTCAGATATATTTTTCAGTATTATTAATCATAATACTAGAACTTAACATTTTATAGTTTGATGTATGTGGGTAAAAGTACTCTCATTTTATAGAATGTTCATGATTTTTCTTGTTATATATTAACCTATCATCTGTCAGTTTATTGCTGTGCTTTGTCATATATATGTTAGCTCAAGAGTTTCAAGTGTGCTAAAACATTAATTAGAACTCTGTTCTTTTTTATGTGATAATTAAGACAGTAATCACCTGAATTCTCTACCCTTACAAAAGGAAGTAAATTTATAAAGATTGTCAGTTGTTCTTACTGATATTTGGAAGCCTTCCTTTATATTATTTCATGTATTCTTTCTTCTCCTAACTTTATGGAAGTATAATTCACAAATAAAATTGTAAGATATTTAAAGAGATATATGTATATGTTGTAAAAGGATTGACCCCATTGGGTTAATAACATATCCATCCATTACCTCAAGCTTACTTGTATGTGTATATGTGTGAATGAATATGAACATTTCAGTTCTATTCTCAGCAAATTTAGTGATATAGTCTGGTATTATCAACTGTACTCACCATGTTACGTATTACTTCTTCATCCTACAGCTGAAAGTTTGTACCCTTTTACCAAACTCTCTCTTTTTCCCCCATCCCAATCCCCTGGTAACCACTTTTCTATTCTCTGTTTTCCTGAGTTCCATTTGTGCTTTTTTTTTTTTTTTAATTTAATTCTACATGTTCGTGACACCATGTAGTATCTATCTTTGTCTGGTTTATTTCACTTAGCATAATGCCCTCAGGTTCATTCATGCAGCAAATGAAAGGATTTCCTTCTTTTTAACAGCTGAATAATATTGCATTGTGTATCTGTATATCACATTTTCTTCATCATTCATCCACCGATGGACACTTAGGTTGTTTTGATATTTTGACTATTATGAATAATACTGCTTTGAACATGCCAGTGCAGGTATTTCTCCAGTAGCTAATGATTTCATTTCCTTTGGTTGTATACTGAGAAGTGGCATTGCTGGATCATATGGTAATTTCTATTTTTAATTTCTTGAGTAACTTTTATAGTGTTTTTCATAGTGGCTGTTTCAGTCTGCATTACCACCAGCAGTGTACAGTTGAGCACCTTTTCATATACCTGTTAGCCACTTGTGTGTCTTCTTTGGAAAGACGTGTGTTTAAGTCCTTTTCCGCATTTTTAAAAATTGGGTTATTTGGGGTTTTTTTGTGCTTTTGAGTTGTGTGATTTCTTTGTATGTTTTTGATATTAACCCCTTATCAGATAAGTGGTTTGCAAATATTTTCTCCCATTCCATAGGTTGTCTTTTCATTTTGTCAAGTGTTTCCTTTGCTGTACAAAAGTTTTTTAGTTTGACATAGACCTTCTTGTTTACTTTTGCTTTTATGTCCTTTGCTTTTGGTGTCAAAAAAGAAATTATTGCTAAGCCCAGTATCAAAGAATTTACCCTCTGTGCTTTCTTCTAGGAGTTTTATGGTTTCATATCTTACCTTTTAGTCATTAATCTATTTTGAGTTGATGTTTATGTGTGGTGTAAGGTAGAGGTCTTGTTTTACTCTTTTGCATGTGTCTATACAGTTTTTCCAGCACCATTTAATAAAGAGGCTGTCCTTTCTCAATGCATATTTTTGCTCCTTTGTCAAAAGCGAATTGGCCATATATGTGGGGGTTTATTTCTGTGCTCTCTATTCTGTTCATTGATCTATGTGTCTTTTTTTTTTTAAGTTTATTTATTTTTTAGAGAGAGAGAGCACAAGCACATATGATCATGTGCACATGAGCAGGGGAGGGGTAGAGAGGAGACAGGAGATAGAGAATCCCAAGCAGGCTCCATGCCATCATTTCAGAGCCCCATGAGGGGCTCAAACTCACGAACTGTGAGATCACAATCGAAGCTGAAATCAAGAGTCAGATGCTTTACTGACTGAGACATGCAGGTGCCCCTATGTGTCTGTTTTTATGCCAGTACCATACTGTTTTGATTACTATAGCTTGTATAGTTTGAAATCAGGAAGTGTGATGCCTCCGCCTTTGTTATTCTTTTTCAAGATTGCTTTGGCTATTCGGAGTCTTTTGTAGTTCCATTCAAATCTTAAGATTTTTTTTCTATTTCTTTGAAAAATGCCATTGACATTTTGATAGAGATTGCATTGAATCTGTAGATTGCTTTTGGTAGTATGGGCATTTTAGCACCATTAATTCTTCTAAGCCATGAGCACAGACCATCTTTCGATCTATTTCTATCTTTCTTTTATCACTGTCTTACAGTACAGATCTTCTACCTTTTTGGGTAACTTATTCCTCTGTTTTATTCTTTTTACTGCTATAGTAAGTGGAATTGTTTTCCTAATTTCTGTTTTTCATAGTATATTGTTCGTGTATAGAAATGCAACTGTTTTTTGTTTCCTGCAGCATTACTGAAATTGTTCATTATAGCTCACATTTTTTTGGTGGAGTTTTTAGAGTTTCTATATATAATATGTCACCTGCACCTAGAGAAAATAATACTTCTTTCTTTCTGATTTGGATGTCCTTTATTTCTTTTCCTTGCCTAATTGCTCTGGCTAGGATTACCAGTACTAGGTTAAATAAAAGTGGTGAGAATGGGCATTCTTGTGTCATTTCTGATTTTAAGAGAAACACTTTAGCAACGTATCACTGGGTATGATGTTAGCTGTGGGCTTATATCAACTTTATTATGTGGAGATGTATGTCCTCCTTACCTAGTTTGTTGAGAGCTTTTATGAATGAATGTTGAACTTTGTCAAATGTTTTTTCTGCATTTATTAAGATGATCAAATGATATTTATTCTTCATTTTGTCAATGTGGTTTGATTGGTTTGCAGATGTTAACCTTGTATCCCAGAGATGAATCCCACTTAATCATGGTTGTGTGTATGATACTTTTAATATGTTGTTGAATTCAATTTCCTAATACTTTATTGAGGATTTTTGCATCTAAGTTCATTCAGGATATTGGTCTGAGATTTTCTTTTTTTGAGTGTCCTTGTGTGGCTTTGGTATCAGGGTAATGCTGGCCTTATAAAATGAATTTGGAAGTGTTCCTCTCTCTTCTGTTTTGGGAAGAGCTTGAAAAGGATTGCTATTAATTATTCTTTAAATGTTTTGTGAATTCGTCAGTGAAGCTATCTGGTCATGGACTTTTCTTTGTTGGGTGATTTTTGATTACTGATTCAATCTCCTTAGTAGTTATTGGTCTATTCAGAATTTCTATTTTTTCATGTTTCAGTCTTGGTAGATTGTTATGTTTCTAGGAATGTATCCATTTCTTCTAGGATGTCCTATTTGTTAGCATGTAGTTGTTCATAGTAGCCTCTTTGTATTTTTGTAATTTTTGGTATCAGTTGTAATGTGTCTTCTTTCATGTAAGATTTTATTTATTTGAATCCTTTTCTTGGAAAGTCTAGCTAACAACCTGTTTTTGTTTTTTTTTTTTTTTCAGAAAATTAGCTCTTAGATTTCATTAATCTTTTTTGTCTTTTTAGACTCTATTTCATTTATGTCTGCTGTGACCTTGGTATTTCCTACCTTCAGCTAACTTGAGCTTACTTTGTCCTTTTTTTTTTTTTAGGTATAAAGTTAGGTTGCTTATTTGCAGTCTTTTTTCTTGATATAGTGTTTACCATACTAAACTGCCTTTTTAAAACTGCTTTTGCTGCATCTCATAAATTTTGGTATTCTGTGCTTCCGTTTTCACTTCTCTTGAGATATTTCTTTTTTTAAAGTTTATTTATTTTGACAGAGAGAGGGGTGGGGGGAAAGAGCGAGAGAATGAGAGAGCGCGAGTGTGAACAGAGGAAAGGTGGAGAGAGAGAATCCCAAGCAGGCTCTGAACTGTCAGTGCAGAGCCTGATGTGGACTCAATTCCCTCAAACTGTGAGAGCATGCCTGGAGCTGAAATCAGAGTCAGACGTTTAACCACCTGAGCTACCAGGCACCCCTCGAGATATGTTTTGATTTTTGACTCCATTGGTTGTTCAGGAGCATGTTGTTTAATCTCTGCATATTTGTGAGCTTACTGGGCTTCTTCTTGTAATTGATTTCTAGTTTTAAACCATTGTGCTTGGAAAAGATGCTAGATATGATTTCTGGGGTCTTATATTTATTAAAATTTATTTATATCCTAATACATGATTTACTCTGGATAATGTTCTTATGTGTTGTTGGGAGGAATATATAATTCGGCTGCTGTTGGATGGAATGTCCTATGTCTGTTAGATTCATCTGGTCTAACATATAGTTTAATTCTAGTGTTATTGATACGTTGGATGATCTATCCATGTTGGAAGTGGGTATTTGAAATCTCCTGCTAGTATTGTATTGCTGTGTATTTCTTTCTTTATTTGCTTCATATAATATGTGCTCTTATGTTGGGCACATTGATATTTATAATTATATCTTTCTGGTTAATTGACGCTTTTATCATTATATAATGACCTTTTTCTTTTTTTTTTTTTTTCTGATATACGTGCAACTGCCCCTCTGTCTTGTGGTTTCTATTTGCATTGAATATCTTTTTCCATCATTTCACTTTCAGTCTGTGTTTGTCCTTAAAGCTGAGGTGAATCTCTTATAGGCAGCATGGAGTTTGGTATTACTATTCTTTTCATAAATCTATTCAGCCACTCTTTTTTGTTGAAGAATTTAGCCCACTTACACGTAGTTATTGATAGGTATAGGCAACTGTTTCCATTTAGTTAATTGTTTTCTGGTTGTTTTATAATTTCTTTGTTCCTTTTTTCCTTTCTAGCTCTCTTCCTTTGTGATTTGAGGACTTTCTGTAGTGATATGCTTTGATTTCTTTATCTTTTGTGTGTCTACTACAGGTTTTTGTGTTGTGGTTACAATGAAGCTTACATAAAACATATTTATGACAGCCTATTTCAAGCTGATAATTAGTTAACTCTGAATACACAACAAAGTTCTCCCTTCACCACAGTTTGCTTTTGAGGTCACAGTTTGCATCATTTTACATTGTATATCCACTAACAAATTATTGTAGTTATAGTTATTTTTAATACTTTTGTTTCTTAACTTTCATAGTAAATTTATAGATGATTTACCCACTACCATTAAAGCATTCTGAATTTATATATTTACCCTTACTGGTGAGTTTTATACTTTCATTTGTTCTTTTGTTATTAATTAGCATCCTTTTATTTGAGCTTGAAGGGCTCTCTTTAACATTTCTTTTAAGGCCAGTCCTATGGTGAGCTCCTTCAGCTTTTTTATCTGGAAAATTCTTTATCTCTCAATTCTGAATGACAGCTTTGCTGGGTAAAGTATTATTGGTTGGTTGCACATTTCTTTGAACACTTTGAAGGTGTCATCTCACTCCCTTCTGGCCTATAAGTTTTCTGCTGATAAAAACTTTCTAATAATCTTATGTGGGTTCTCATGTATATTAACAAGTTGCTTTTTCTCTTGCTACTTTAAAGATTCTCCTTGTCTTTAACCTTAACACTTTAATTATGTCTTGGTGTGGGTCTTTGTAGGTCTGGATGTCTGATGTCTTTTTCTTTCTCCAAGTTAGGGAAATTTTCAGTCATTATTTCTTTGAATAAACATTGTCCCTTTATTTATTTCTTCTTCTGGGACCTCTGTAATGCATATATTGATGTGTTCATTGGTGTCCCCTAAATCCCTTAAGTAATTTTCACTCTTCATTCTTCTTTTTGTTCCTCTGTTTGGATGAATTTCACTGTCCTTTTCAAATTCACTGATTCATTCTTCCCATTTGATCCAGTCTGCTGTTGAATTTTCTATTGAAATTTTCAGTTCAGTTATTGTATCCTTCAGTTCTGTAATTTCTTTCAGGATTTTTTTTTATTACTTTCTGTCTCTGTTGATATTCTCACTTTGTTCATGCATTCCTCTCCTGACTTGGTGAAAATCTTTATGACTGTTATTTTGAATTCTGTATCGGTAAATCACTTATTTACATTCTTTGAGATCTGTTTCTAGATATTTATTTTGTTCTTTTGTTTGGAATATATTCCTCTGTTCATTTTCCATGACTGTCTATTTTGGTTTCTGCACATTAGATGAACTAGCCATCTCTCCCAGTCTTGACAGAATGCTCTTGGGTAAGAAATGAACCTCCTTGATCATCCTGGCTTGAGCTCCTAGTTGTCTCTCAGACTTTTGTGATTCTCCAAGCCTCTTTCTTTGTTCTTAATTGTTCCCAGTAGTTGAAGGTGTGAGGTCATGGTAGTGTCCCAAAAAAGGAGGATCATAGGGGTGCCTGGGTGGCTCAGTCGGTTGAGCATCCGACTTCAGCTCAGGTCATGATCTCACAATTCGTGAGTTCGAGCCCTACATCGGTCTCTGTGCTGACAACTAGCTCCAGAGCCTGTAGCCTGTTTAAGATTCTGTATCTCCCTCCCTTTCTGACCCTCCCCTGCTCGTGCCCTCTCTCTCTCTCTCTCAGAAGGAAATAAGAGATTAAAAAAAAAAGGATCATAGCATATAGATGCAGAATGATTAGGAGCTAGACCCTCTAGCAGCAGCTGGGAAAATATGTAGTTAAGTCCCTTCCAGGGAAAAACTGGGAGATGGGCATTTTTGCCTATTCCCTCTGTGCTAGCCTGAGGATAAAGCTGCAGGAGGTGCCTCTGCTCTGTGCCTGTTTAGAGCTCTTTCCTTGCTTGCTACAGTACTAAGACTAATGAATGCAAGCCCTGTTGGCTCCTAGGGGTAGGCCTTCGAAGGCCCAGGCCTGTCTCCTCAGGGGCAGCCACAAAAGCTGAAGTGCCAGATGTGTATTCAAGCTCCTTTCAGGGCTCTGTGGGAGACTTGCTTTGATTATTGGAGCCCCCTGAGGGGACAAAGCAGGATATTATCTACTGGCTTCCCCAGTCTCTGAAGAGGATGACAACCCACAGTGCCTACTAAATTAGAAGCCTGGTCCTCAGGCTGCAGCTTTTAAAATATACACATGAAACTTTTTCAGGGGAAGGGTGGGAGATGGGCCATTTTGTCTGCTCTCTCTGCACTGAACACACCACACACACAAACACACACACACACACACACGTACCCCCCACATGTATATATACATATATATACCTATACACATGTACATATATACATATGAATACACACATATACATACCCACACACATGTACATATATACATACATACGGACATGTAATATACACATGAATACACATATATGTACCTACACACGTATATATACGTACACATACCTACACACATATGCATATGAATATACACATACACATATGCTTGGGCACAAGTCCTGTTGACTCAGAGCTAGGTGTTTTTTTCTAACCAACCTTTAATTCACTCATGCTCTCTTTAGCTGCGTCTAATCTGATGTGAAATTTATCTTTGCTCTCTTTAGCTGCGTCTAATCTGATGTGAAATTTATCTTTTTAACTCCTAATTGTAGTTAATTAAGGGGATTAGGAAAAAAAAAAACTCTAAAAAACCTCTTTCTGGGGTGTGGGGGGATGATTTTTTTAAAAATTGAGAAATGTTGCCCTAGGGCATAAATTCCGTAGCCAGCATCCTAGGGGCAGCATTTGGACTTGCTTTTGAGCAGACTTTCACCTACTCTCCTGACCCCCATTTCTGTGTTTTGGCCCTAATGGAATAGCCTCTCTGATAAAAGTCTTTGGAAAGTCATCTTTCTATCTCTATGAACTAGGGAATAGCTTGAGGAAGGTGATCTGAAGGTCTAATTGCTCTTTATAAAGCCTTAAATCAATTATTCTCTTCAGTTGCACCCATATTGTCAGTATCTCATTTCTCAGTTTCCTGCAGCTTTTGTAATGCAAATCTGCTGGCTTCCCCTGTTGTGTGGACTTGAGCAAAGCGGAGGTTGGAACTCAGGCCCTTTCACTTCATTCATCTGCCTCCATCTGCCAACACTTTATAGAGATTTCTTCTTTGCCATTCCTCCCTCTTTGGTTTTCTTTTTCCTGTGGATTATCCGTTACAAAAGAAGTTATTCTTTTACAGTCATCTTAGTCGCTCTTGAGATTCACTGTGTTTACCAGAAGTTCTGGAGCTTCCTTTTCAGTGAAGCCTGCGGTTGAAAATTAATCATGTTTTATATTCCCAGGGCATTCATCAGAAATTACCACACATAAGTCATTTTAACTTTCCCTCATTGTATTTGTTGTATAATAAAAATTTCATCTGCTGTAACACTAAGTTTACATTATATCTTTCTTAGGGGCTATGTTTCTTTTAGGTCTGAGCTGGGAATATTGGTAGAGCTCATTTAAAAGCTTATAGCTGTGTAGTATTTTTGTACTTAACAAAAGTGTTTCTATTTTACCTGTCACCTAAACTATTAAACAGTCCTCTCAGTGACTCTCATTTAAAGGATTTGAGAACTAATACAACATTTAACAGTACTTCTCATCAGATTATGGTGGTGGGGACTACATTTCAGGATATTAGGCATATAGAAGAAGTATTTGAAGTTTGAATATATTTAAAACATTACATGAAAATGAAGCTGAAAAATACCAAATTCTATATAATATTTTATTACAATAAAAATATATGACCATGTTTAAATGAGGCCTAATTACTCTCTTATAATAAAACAGTCTTTGGACCTGTTTCCTTTCCTTTTTTCTTTTCTCTCTCTTTCTCTTTCTTTCTTAAGATGGAGTCACACAACATAAAATCAACCATTTAAAGTGAATAATTAATGAAGTGAATAATAATAAGTTCACAATATTGTGCAACTATCAGTTTTGCTTCTAGGAATTCTGTCTAGTTCCAAAATGCTTACATCACCCCCAAAGGAGACCCTCATACCCATTAAGCAGTCATTTCCAGCCCCTGGCAGCCACTCATCCGCTCTCTGTCTCTGTGGATTCACCTGTTCTGGATATTTCAGATAAATGGAATTATACGGTGTGTGACCTTTTATGTCTGGCTTCCTTCAGCTAGCTTGTTGTCAAGCTCCGTCTGTGGCATAGCACGTATCAGTACTTAGTTTGTATTTGTGTGTACAGCATGGACTTTAGAAAATTGGGTGAGGAATTGTTCTTAATGCAACAAATAAAAATAAATAGGACTTAAGCTTGAGAAAACCTTTAAACTATGCTTAGATTTTGTGTTAATACTTTAAAAATCTAATTTGATGCATTTTGATAGAGTATACTTCTCATAAGGTATAGGGAATGAGTACAGGTCTGTAAATGAGTTAACATTATAACATTTTGTGGTTAAAGGCTCTGCTCCTGCCCCTAGCAATATCAGAGGGCCTGGCTGGAAATTATTGGTAAGGTAGTACCAGTATACTCGTTGCTGCAAACTGTTAACACTAGAATGAAATACTAACCTCTATTTTCTGTTTTTTCTTCATGTGAAGCTAGTGTTTATTTGTAAATATATAGGACCTTTTTTTTCTGAGAAAATTAAATTAATATGTTAAAGAGAAAATTATTTATGACACTTTACAGAACGGGAAAGCAGCCTACTCAGGAGGATCGCTACAAGGGGGCTTTGTACTTTGGGAGGGAGATTGGGCTTACTGGCGATTTATAGCCAGGAGCAGAGTGGGGGCTTGGTGGATGGAAAATTACTAAGAGGAACCATCCTGCGTAAGGGAGATTCTGGCTAAACCTATTTGATGGAGTTTTTCCTGAAAGCAGGCCAGACTGATGAGATACAGAGAGTTGGGGATTTCAATAAACTGACTCAGCAGGATTTTTGCTACAGCTAGACTAAGCAGGCAGAACCCCCACCGAAGGACAGATCCCAAGGTCAGGGCCTAGTCTGAAAGAGGACTTGAGAGCAGCCACTCAAGTTTGATCATTTGTGGCCAAATGTTAATGGCAGTATCTAATACCTAGCAATATATAAAGCTTACTGGTATTGATGTATGTTTTAATTTTTTTTAATTTTATTTTAGAGAGAGAGTGTGAGTGGGAGAGAGGGGAAGAGAGAGAGAGAAAGAATGAATCTTAAGCAGGCTCTGTGGTCAGCGTGAAGCCTGACATGGGGCTTGATCCCACAACCCTGGGATCACGACCTGAGCCGAAATCAGGAGTCAAATGCTCAACTGACTGAACCACCCAGGCTCCTAATGTGTGTTTGCTCTATCTTTAATGTACATTTTATCATTTAATCAAGCTAATCCCTAAAAAGTTCCTTTTCGATTGTTGTGATGCATGTGCTTGAGTCTGTTGTGCATTTCTGAGAATCATTTATTACAACCGTGTTGAAAATTCTTACAGCTATAATTGCATTAGCATATTTTCTACACAGATAAATCATGCCTTCTAATCGAAGGTCATATCACAACCCCTAGTCCACTTGAAATCATAGTTGCTTATAACTAAAAGTGAACCATTTGTGTTTTTGTGAAATGCTCTTGTATCCACAAATACAGAGGAGACAATTCATCTAGAAAAATAAAATGGAGACCTATGTGAACACTTCAGGACCCCAGGGGCAGTTTTGATTATATAATGAAAGATTTGAGGCTTATTGTAGGAGAAGGAAATGATCCTTACCATTGAGATCCAGATAAGTATCCAATTAGTGATTGTTAGTCTCTAAGACAGCTGTACAAGGAATTTGATGATTATAGATATTTATTCATATTTATGTGCTATATTCTCAGTAGCCTCTTGGAAGAATGGTTATTCCTCTCAATAAGTGCCTATTTGAGACTTCAAAGTAAGAATGTGGGATATCAGAACAAGGAAGAATACATATTCCTTCAAAGAGGAGTCATTCTATCCTCTGTCAGGTGTAGAGCAGAGGATACTGAGGTATCAGCAGAGGAACTGAGCTGATTTGAGGCAGGTTTGCAGAACTTGGGAAGCTTGTTCACCCTTGGTTCACACGTCACCTCCCTGCCCACCTAAGGTCACAATTGGAGGCCTAGGGCTTCTCCTTGCCTCAGCACCTCAGGGTAGCCCCCAGTGCTATTGTTTGTGTTCTGTTTGTTTTGCTGATTTCTGCTTTGCTTTTCAGCCTTTTGCACTGTGTATTTTAAGAATGTGTCACATGCCTCCAGGGGAAAACTGTTGGGGTCATATCTGCAACTCCCTTCTTTCAGGAAACTTGGCAGCTCTGAACTCCAGTTTTTGCCACCAATCCTTTGAAATTGCTGAAAGCTCTGATGACTTCTCTGCCTCTTAGCAGCTGCCCTTTGCCTGGCCTTGAGTCTCTCTGGACTTTGCCCCACGCACCTTTTCTCTTGGTTGATTTTGCTTTGTATCCTTTCACTGTAATAAGTCATGGCTGTTAACACAACTGCATGCTGAATCCTGTAAATCTTGCTAGCACGTCACCAAACCAGGGGCCCCCTTGGGACCCCCAACACACATGCCCATTTTGAGTTTCTGTTAAGTTCGATTATGATCTCTGAGATTTTCATGTCCTATTGAGAATGAACAGAGCTAGATGATAACGTAACCCTTTTTCATATGTGTGTAAACCCAGGCTCAGAGATGAATTGACCCACGATCATCCGTGTGGTAATTCCCCGCAAAGCCAGGAATTGTGCCCACATCTAACCCAGAATTCCCCTGTGCTTTCATTTTATCTTGTCTTCCAAATGACTAAGCCAACTTACTAAAAAGGAATGGTTTCAGCTTTTGAAGCTGTCCTGAATTACTGGAGAGCTTAATTGTTTAACCCTTTCATTATGTATAAGGAATGGTTATAGATCAATGGTGAAATTAAGTTGTGACTTAATTACTGTTTATTGAAGGCAGCTTAGTTATATATCAAAGTATCAGTAAATTAACAACTTTCTTTCCTTTTTTTCCCCTAAATAGGTATGCTCTCATTAGAAATTCTAACTGTGTGTTGGTGCATGCATGCAGGAATGTGCAAATACCTATGTATACACTATGGTCAATTAAGACGGACAAAAATTGTTACTTGTATTTTCTATGGATAATTTTGTTTGCTTTGTGATATTTAGTAGATGCCATATCTCTTATGAGCTAGGAATCAAATTATATAAATAGAACATTCTCTAATATTTAGACAGAGATTTTTCTTTCACCTGAGACCTGGTATTTCAATACAAGAAAGACATAATCAGCAAATCACAAATTGCTAATTTGGACAGTGGAATATTTTCCTGTTTGTGTATCAATTTCAGAATTTCTCTCCCCAGGTATCTTCATTGTGCTGTCTGAAAACAGTAGGTTAGTCTCAAAACTGTTGAAGAATACAAGGTGAAGGGAGGATTCTGAGTCACAATAGTAAGGCAGGGTTTTTATTCCTAGTGGCTTGGGGGCAGCCCATTGCCTGGGCTCTTTAGGAATTGACAAAGATCGATTAAATTTTTTCTTTGACAGGTTTTATCAATTTCATAATAATATTTTATATTTGTACAACTTAAGAAATTACAAATCCTTTCACACTTTACTACAACAGTTTGTGAGTTAGTAAGCCTGATAATTGTGATCTCTGCTTGTACATTAGAGAAAAACCAGTGCTTGGAGAAAGTACATGTCATGCTCAAGGTCACGCAGCGGGTTAGTAGGAGTGTAGAGGCACAGACCCAGAATTTCTGACTCCACATACAGTGTTTTGCTTCTTTCATGCTTGTGTAGGGAACAGAGCTAAAGATCTATCTTCTGGTGTCTCAGATGTCAATTCAGCCCTAATGCAAGTGGTTGGGCACACACTGAGGCGGATGGTGAATTTCTTAGGTTTAATTTTGTGTATGCCTAATAGTTTAACACAAGGATATCCAGAAAACTTTCTCAATCCGAGTAAAGCAGAATGTTTTGTTATCTTCAGAAATCAGTTGGAATTTAAAACCTTTTCTACATCTTACTGACATCCTACAGCAGAGAATTTCAACAGATTCATCCTGTGAGAAAGTTATTTGGGTGAAGCTTTGGTATTTTCCCTGAAATAGCATGAGGAAGATATAAGGAATCATATGTTTCTTATTGATTAAAATCCAGAGCATAAGGATGTTAGGGCAGGTGAACAGAGGCCCTTTACTGGATACTGAAGCAGAAACAGGCAACAGGCATCAACTCCAATGAAGAAAATTAGGGGAATAAGAAGTTGTGGTGGGGAAAAAAGTAATAGCGACAGGAAATTAAATGCTGGTTAGAGTTTCTTTTTGTGATTGAATTATTACTTGAATTCCTTTCTATTGATGTCTAGGGCAAGTTACCTTAAAGTCTTTCTCTTATCTGAAGGTTATTGTGAGATAATGTATAGGAAGGTGCATTCAAAGTTATACATTGTTCAAATCATATGTTGGAATTATTAATAAAAGTAAAGCTGATTAGTCTTGTGCCTTACAGTTTTGTTTTGTTTTTCTTACTTCAAGTAGAATTAGTGGGATGAGGTAATATAAAAATTGATGATCTTATTGCCTCGTGGCTTCTTATAAAGAGTTCAGCAGACATTTGTTTAGGGCTTGCAATGTGTCAAGCACTTTTTGGAAGCCGACAGGAGGTACTAAGATGGGTAAGTCACAATTCCTGACCTTAAGGTGCTTAGGAGAAGACAGACCCACAGGTCAATGGTTTTACCTGCCTGACGGAAGCGATCAGACCGAATGTGCAGGGTACAAAGGGAATACAGAGAAAGGTCACTTATCCCAAGGTGGGCTTTCATAAAGGAAGACCATCTAAAGACGAGCCTGACCTGCAGTTTGAAAGAAATGTGAGTCATTGGGAGAAAAATGTGAGAAGTATGTCCTAAGCAGGGGAGGGAATGTCTGTGAAGGTTTGTCATGTAAAATGTGAGGCAAGAAGTGGTTCCAAGATTGATTGGCAGGACTTACTTGCTGAGAATTGTGGTTTTAAGACTCACTGAGTGGATGATTTGGAGACTAGGACACGTGGGGCAGGCCTGGTGGGGACACTGGTGAGTTCCCTGTAACATACACTTGAGGCACACTGAAGATAGCCATGTACAGTATGCACAGTGCAAATTCAAGGGCGAAGTCAGGGCTAGAAATTTGGATTTGGAAGTGATCAGAATGCAAATTAAAATGTGTGAGTTTACTCAAAGAGGGTATGCATATGAGAACAGTTGGCCAAGAGAGCATTTTTATAAGCACCTATTTTTGAGGCGTACATGGAGGATGAGGAGCACTTGATCAGCAGGGAGGAGGGACAGAGGGAATGAAGCACCCAGAGAGGAGTATTGGAATTTCTACCAGTTAAGTGCAACAGAGAGATCTAGATACAGTGGGCTGGAGAGTAGCAACTGGAATACCAGTCGGAAGGCTGCTTTCAGTGGAGTGACGGTGGTTGTAATCTCCTTCTGTTTCCTTTGTCTCAGGATTCCCCCAGTTCTTTAACCCCTAGGCCGACACATCACTCATCAAGGGCACTGATGGCCCCTTCACCATTGCTGGATGGACTCTATATTTCAGCCAGAGTGTAGACCTTAATGAAGCAGAAGCTAGGAATGTGACTTTGTTAGGACCTGCAGAAACAGGCATCAAAGTTTGAGTTACAGGAATGGAATTAGAGTGTGAAACCTATCCGCCCTGGGGTATCGGAATGGAGGATGCCAGAACGTAGACAAAGTTTATGTCACAGTCAGCATCTGAAGGAGCCAAGATCAGAAATTAACAGGCTCAAATGCTTTTCTGAACATTCCTTATTATGGAATTTATTTTAAATTTCCAGGTGCTTTGCCTTCCAGGTTATACTTTTTAGCCTTAAAAAAAGTGCTTATCAGCATCTGATTGCTCCAAGGCTCCTTCCTTGATGTCTAGGAGCTTTTTTTGGCTTGATCTTGGGCATTTTTGTTACTTCTAAATCATACTTCCTCTGTTTCCTCAGCTTATAAGACTGTATCCTAGCTTATAAAGGTAGACCTTTTCTTTAAACCTTTTCTCTTACTTCAGATTGACCAATGTTCTAGTATTCAGTTGCCCATGTATAAATAGGTCCTTACTCTGACCTCAGTGTAGTGGCTGGACTTCCTGCAGCCAGCTTCCTTTATGCCAGTCTGTCTTCCTTGGTGATGGTAGGGGAGTCCAGGGATACACTGGAATTCTGTGTTCCATAAACTTTCTGAGCAATGCTTGTCCACCCACCTACCACATGGATTTTATGCTCTTCCTAGCCACTAAGAGACCCTGCGATGCTGTGGGTAACTACACCACTCTGGTCACGGTGCCTCCTCACCATGGAGCAAGCCTCTATAGTCCTAGCTGGTGTCCTCAGCCCCTGTACCAGCAGCGTACATGGCTTTTGAACAAACCTGCTTCCTCCCTTGCATTTCCATGATCCTTTCTTCTTGTTAGGATAGTCTCCAGGAGGAAAGTAAGCAAATTTCTCTCCTCACTTCTTTGCCTCATCCTTTGCTTTAGCCGAAGCCTCCACCTAAGAGTCCATTCTTAGAGTCTTCCATGTATGCTGTGACTCACCTTGGAACCTTGAGAACGTGAAACGCCAAACTCAAGAAGGAGGAATGAATTACTGTTTTTCAAAAGAAAGAAAGAGCATAATGGCCGTTTGAAAAGGCAAATATTTTTTTGCCTTTTAATCTCACACTTTTTCTAAAGACCTAGCTGCTTCATGATAAATATTTTAGTTGGATAATTGAATGCTGTGAAATGGTTCTTGTGAATGTTAGATAGGTTGTAAAGTCTCACATCATCCTTCAAGCCACTGAGCTGGCTCATCGGGACTGCTGCATCATAGTGCAAGCTCTAAACTTTTTAAAAAGTTCGCTATATAACATCAAGGTGGTTTTGCAATCAACTTTTAATGAGCAAGATAAAAACAACTCTAGGAAAAAAGGTAATCTCACCAGATGAGTTTTGCTTTCTCATTTCAGAAACTGAGAACCACATAATCCATTAACTTGTCTTTCCTGCCTGAACTTCTAGATATCTGAACCAAATTTAATATTCAGCACAGGACTTCTTTCACATGAGCTGCCTAATGACATTTGCTTCTCTGTTCATTTTAACAGATTATTGTTTCCTTTTTATTGTCTGATTTTATGGCTTTTAATTGCATCCATGATGGGAAATCCTTTTTGGAAGCAGGTGGGATATAAACAGACATACATCTGTGTGAAATTAAGATAGTTTTGGTCACAAAATGGGAACATTGAAATGTTTCTGTAGTGTTTCTTTGATAACACTGTGTGTTGGGGGCACACACACGCCTATGTGTAGAAAATCTCCCAAATGAGGAGAAATCCGAATACCATGATTTTTTTGAAGGGGATAGTGGAAAGGTTGTCTTTATCCCAAACAACCTACCTAATGAAATATTCAGAAGCACTTAGTGCTTTTAAGCAAATATCTTATTCTTTGTCTCAAGGGAAAGTAATTAATCTGGGCGTGGAGCATTCACTTGTTTTTCATTTTTATTCTTGACCAATCGAAACTGAAAAGATGAGTGCATGAGCTGTTTTTATGGCAAATAATCATTGTATAGACTTAGAATAAGTGGTTTTAGTGTTTAAATACCACGGTTTCTTGTAATGGATGAATTATACAATAAATAAAGTTTATTGAAGTGGTCTGTTTCTTTTCAGTGATTAAATCAGAACTTTTAACCCTGCAAAATGATGAAGTCTTTTAAAAAAGGCAACCTCTTGGGAGAGTGTCTTGTTTTTTATAGCTATCTAACTGTACAGTGTATAGTGATAGTCTTGTAATATAATTAATACTTAGCATTTCACCCTTTATTGTTTCAAATATTACAAATATTTTAACTTGTTCATTTGGATAACATTTTTAAAGCTAATACAAACTGCTTACATTATATTGAAATCAGAGTTAACCCAATATGGTCAAATAAACTTATGTTAGAACCATAGGATCTAATGAAGTCTTATGTGCTCTATGTGCTCTGGCCACAGCCCTACCACTTACGTTTTGGATGAAGATGAGCCTCGATTCCTTGAAGAAGTGGATTACAGTGCAGAAAGTAATGATGACTTAGATACTGAATTGGCGGAAAACGCAGGAGATTATGAGCCTTCTGCTCAAGAAGAAGTACTTTCTGACTCGGAATTATCAAGAACATACCTACCTTAAGCCTTCTACCATCTCTTGTTAACTGCAAAAAAAGAAATATCTTGGGTTTTCTTACACAGGAAGTTTGAGAAAAATGAGTTAAATAGCTAACTCAAGAAAGACAAAAAATAACTTGGGCCTATTTGGTTTCAAGACAATAAATATGTTATTAATTCATGATAACATTGGCACTTGTTTTATTTTAGATATTCAATGCACTTGATACAGCATTGA
Source organism: Proteles cristata cristata (assembly GCA_017311185.1). Lineage (NCBI taxonomy): Eukaryota > Metazoa > Chordata > Mammalia > Carnivora > Hyaenidae > Proteles > Proteles cristata. The sequence continues at coordinate 407,022 of JAESUZ010001312.1, read as the reverse complement.
ATGATCAAACATTGGATTTACCTTTTTTTAAACCTGAGTATCATTGCATGAATTTTTATCTTCTAATAGTTATATCCTGCATCAAATGGATAAATTTTAAAGTGTGTGAGAATATAAAATCTGAATTCTAGAGTTGTGGTAAATCCTGAGTTGTTGAAAGCTAATATATATGTACATGGATTTCTCTAGCTGTGACTGTGTCGGGTGGGTAGATATTGAAGATAAGATTGTTCTTCAGAATCATGTTAACTGTGGAGTTGTGACTGAAATGACCCAGAGTTTGCCTTGAAACCATTACATTCTCCATTTACCAAATTAAACAAATAAAACCTATATTAAATGTTGAATTCATTTCGTCATCCTTTTTAACCAGTTCAGATTATTTGGTTTATAGAGTCTTTGTAAGAATATTATAAAAATCCAACATCTGAATACACTGATAAAAGTTTGTGAAAAGAAGAAAGTGCTGAATTTACTAGTGTTAAGTTTTTCATGGTATACATGTACCTCCACCTCTGTAAAAGATACATTTAAACAGCTGTCTTCTCTAAAACTGTATCTCATGGGCACACCTAAAGTTTATCGCTATAGTCAAACTTTAAAAATGTGGTGAGGATGTGATCCAGTATTAAGTGTTTATCTCTATGTTAGGCACAGTTAGCGTTTCCCGGATTGTGTGATGCTGTTAGACTTAACTGAAGGGAGTTCACCTCGGCTGTGCCGACCCCGGTGTCTGAGTCTAGAGGACTGCAGTGACTATAGGTCTCCATTTCTTGTAAGGTTTCAGCTGCCCTGCTGCAGGAATGACCTTGTCTTCAAATAAAATAAAACTAGCTCAGCAACTTTGGATATGTGTCCTAAGAACTAAGTTTCTACTGTAATAAATCCAATAGAGATACCTCATTAACGGATTCTTGCCAGGACTCGTGTGCTTCGTTTTTGGTATGCTGTCTTTGCTTATTCCTAATTAGAATTTTTTTTACGACTTTGTTTAAAACCTAGAATAATGGAAAAGAAAAGATAAAAGTGTATTTCAGATGTTTGCCTTTTTCCGAATCAGGGATTTCCACTGTGTTTATCTGAGGCATTTTATCCATAGTATAACTTATTTCTGGTTTCATAAGAGCCGTGTTTAAAAACCTAGCATGGGGCAATTGATAAGAGTTCTTTTTCTCTTTTACCTAATTCTTGTGAATCTCAAAAAATACATACTAGATGGTGGGAATTGCCAATCCTCTTAATGTGTGGTGAGCTAATGTGGGACATGCGAGGATACGTTGTAAGGTAAAACCTTATTTATTTAATAATCTAATAATAAAGTATTTTATTTTTATTTATATATTTCACATATAAAATAATTACATATTTAGTTATTTTTTTTCAGAGAGTGGGTTGGAACCACTATGTCTGTATGTAAATTTTTCTTGATCTTATGAAACTAAACATTGAAACCCAAGGTATTCATGTATGAGAAACAATTACAGTTACTGTAATGTGCAGAATAACTCAAAGCTTCAATTTATTATGTTGGCAATTTAAAAATCGCTTACTATATTTCATACTGATGAAGTACATCGTTTAGTATATAAGACTGAATATGCCATTTATTACATAATAATTCACAAGGTTGAAAAGAAAGGCTTTATAGTTAGGAAATGATATTTTCCTTAATAAACAGGTTTAGAAAAATAATTTAAAATCCTAACTTTCCTAATTAGGAGTAAAGCTAAATGTAATTAGCTGTTAGTAGCTAAAACTGCCATAAATTTTATCCCTGTGTCTATTTCTCTTCAGGATTTTCAAAGAACAAATGAAATGCCTTCAGTATGATACTTCTGAAAAGTAATGTGTGACTGACAAACTGAATCTAATGATAGAGTTTCGATTTCTGTAATTTGCCTTGGAACTATGAATATTCTTAAATGTAGTTGGTCTGATCCAGGGGTTCTCCTCCTGTGTTGGGTGCATCAGAATCACCTGGGAGACTTGCTTCTTAAAACAGAGACTCTGTAGACCTGGGTGGGACCCCAAATGTACATTTCTTAAAGAATTCTCAGGTGGTAATGCTGCAGACATCGCACCAGCAAAACCACTGTATCATCTGATGTACTCTTCCAGCCTCCAGTTTCCCAGGAACCACGGGACCTGTGGACAGGAAGTTAGTACCAGGGATGGTTTCGATCAAACTAATTTGTAGAATCAAGAAAATAGACACAGGGAGATCAAGCGAGGTCACAGGGGCATGCGATTTAGATCAAACTAATTTGTAGAATCGACACACCGAAATCAAGCAAGGTCACAAGGGCACTTGGGACAGAGCCAAGGCTCCAGTCCAAGCCTGTAAACGACTAGTCTTGTGTTTCTGCTGCAAAAGGAGATGCTGTCCTTGGCCTTCCCCCAAAAAGGGAATAAACGTCTTGAGTTTGTGAAGTGTGTTCAGGCAAGGCAGAATCCAAAAACCTATGGTTGAGATCAGCTTCTCCTTTATTGCAGCCATAGTATTGTTTGAAGACAAGATTTTGTCCTGCCTTAAGTATCTTTCTTACTGAGTTCCTGCCACGTCTCCCAGTTTCATGTGGTATTTAGAAACATGGACATTTATCTGAATCCTAATTACAAATAAGTAACCTGGAGTCTCACTTCAGATAGTGCACTAACAGCAGTGAATACTATCTTTCTACATTTCCAGTGTCCATATTATTATAAGCACTGAAATGGATAATACAATAAATGTACTATGGAATTGTCTTTGTGCATGATCCAGAAATAAATGACAGTAACAAAACCATAAATGTATCTTTATAGATCCTTTTGTTTTCTTGTATGTACTTTAATCATTATAAAATAATGGAAAAATCGGTGAATTCATTGAACCAGCTGCATGTAAATGCTAGATTCCTCCATTAGGAAAATACTGTTGAAGCAGTATTTCAGTTGAAAGACCATTCTACTTTATCTATTAGAATATTCTTATAAATATTAAGTGAATATTTCTCTGGTTAAAGCATATTTAAAATCCTGCATAGAAAAGAGGAAACCCAGAAGATAGTCTCATTTTCTCTAAGAGAAGTCACATTTTGAAGGCTTGGTTCCCAGAATGCCAATTTCAGTTATTTTCCACTGTTAATGATATTTAAAAAGCCTTTATACTGACTACATGGGGCTGACCATTAGGGCCTTCTCTTTCTATACCCTGAGCAGTAACTGAGGTCTGTTTCTGCTCCTTCTAACTCCTAAGCCGCCTTTATACTTTAACCCTTTTGCCCTTTTGACCTCCTGGCATCTTCTGTCACATCTTAGGCTTCGGAGCTTGGCTGATTATTGGGGTCACTGAATAGTTAAACTTTTCAAATTTAAGGTTGGTAAATAGGCAGGACCTAAATCAAGTGAGTGGGACTTGTAGGGTGGTGTTTGAGCATCGTGCCGCCAGTCAAAGTGACATTTTGGAGCCTGGGATGTGGCTGACGCTGTCAGAGTATGGAAGCAATTTCTGTGTCCGTGCAGTTGCACGCGTGCATGCTCACAAGCCCCGGCAAAGTGCAAGTGGGCTTGTAATGCCTCTCTGACTGGAAACCCGGGCATCCCCCAATATTAGCTCCCGATGTTCAGAAAGGCTTCCCTTCACGATAACAAATGTAGGTCTGTCCCTTTCAGAGACATCCTGTGGGAGTGACAAAAGAGTTTGAGGCAAGCAGTAGCAAAATTCTGCTCACGGCAATTATGATACTGGTTTTCCATATATTTTTTTTAATTTTCTATAATTATTTTTTATAATTTATATCCAAATTAGCACTTGGTGCAGTAATGATCTCAGGAGTAGATTCCTTAAGCCCCTTACTCATTTAGCCAATCCCCCCTCTCACAACCCCTCCAGCAACCCTCTGTTTTCTATATTTAAGAGTCTCTTATGTTTTGTCTCCTTGCCTGTTTTTATATTATTTTTGCTTTCCTTCCCTCATGTTCATCTGTTTTGTATATTAAAGACCTCATGAGTGAAGTCATATGATATTTGTCTTTCTCTGACTGATTTCACTTAACATAATACCCTCTAGTTCCATCCACATAGTTGCAAATGGCAAGATTTCATTCTTTTTGATTGCTGAGTAACACTCCATTGTATATATATACCACATCTTCTTTTCTATTCATCTGTCGATGGACTTTTGGGCTCTTTCCATACTTTGGCTATTGCCGATAGTGCTACTGTAAACGTTGAGGTGCACATGTGTCCCTTTGAAACAGCATACCTGTATCTCTTGGATAAATACCTAATAGTGCAATTATTAGGTCATTGGGTAGTTCTAATTTTAATTTTTTGAGGAACCTCCGTACTATTTTTCAAACTGGCTGTACCAGTTTGCATTCCCACCAGCAGTGCAAGAGATCCTCTTTCTCTGCATCCTTGCCAACATCTGTTGTTGTCTGAGTTGTTAATGTTAGCCTTTCTGACAGATGTGAGATGGTATCTCATCATAGTTTGATTTGTATTTCCCTGATGATGAGTGATGTTGAGCATTTTTTCATGTGTTGGTTGGCCATCTGGATGTCTTCTTTGGAAAAGTGTCTATTCATGTAATTAGCCAATTTCTTCACTAGATTGATTTTTGGGTGTTGAGTTATGATAAGTTCTCTATAGATTTTGGATACTAATCCTTTACCTGATATGTCATTTGCAAATAACTTCTCCCATTCCTTTGGTTGCCTTTTAGTTTTGCTGATTTTTTTTTTTTTTTTACAAATAGTTTATTGTCAAATTAGTTTCCACATAACACCCAGTGCTCATCCCCACAAGTGTCCTCCTCCATGCCCACCCCTCCTCCCCCCACATCCACCAGTCCTCAGTTTTTGTCAGCATTCAAGAGTCTCTCATGGTTTGCCTCTCCCCCTTTCCCCCACCATTTCCGCCCTTCTTCTCCCCCTTGGTCCTCTGTTAAGCTCCTCCTAATCCTCCTATACGTGCACACATATGATATTTGTCTTTCTCTGCCTGACTTATTTCGCTCAGTTTCCTGATTGTTTCCTTCGCTGTGCAGAAGCTTTTTATTTTGATGAGGTCGCAATAGTTCATTTTTGCTTTTGTCTGCTTTCTCCTCTAGGATTTTGGTGGTTTCCTGTCTTATGTTTAGGTCTTTCATCCATTTTGAGTTCATTTTTGTATATGGTGTAAGAAAGTGGTCCACGTTCATTCTTCTGCATGTCGTTGTCCAGTTTTCTCAGCACCATTTGCTGAAGACGCTGTCTTTATTCCACTGGGTATTCTTTCCTGCTTTGTTGAATATTAGTTGGCCATATGTTTGTGGGTCCATTTCTGGGTTCTCTATTCTGTTCCATTGATCTGAGTGTCTGTTTTTGTGCTAGTACCATATAGAAAAGGTGAGACTTTAGTAAATACAAGTAAAGCCTGCACCTTTGAGAGTAGGTGGGCTTCTCTGTAGCTGTTTTCTGGCTCACAGTGTAATTAAGTAGAGAATTTTAAGACTGAAAACTTCCCTTCATGTTCAGTCCCAAATAGTTACTAAAGTCAAGTTACATACTCGGTTAGCAGTGTCACGACTTCACTTATGTTGTTTTCTATATCATCTCTATGATTACTTTTCTCCTATTTTCCTCATATTCCTAGAAATGTTTGACATTTCATCTGTTTTTTCTTTTCAAGTGTGGGCACGTGGAACCATGAATGATCGTATCATTTCATATACAAGATAAATTTCAAAATCCAAAAATATCCCTTTTAAAGGATTATAATGGGTATTTAATATAGAGGAGTGACCCGTGCACACATGCCTTTGTCAACCTTTATTTCCCCCTCTTGAAGTGTTATACCAGATGAAAAAATAACAAAAACTATATCACCATTCTCACACATGTGAAAATCCAAATTGCTTACAAGATGGGGTGGACAGTGCATGTTTGCTTCCTGGTGATGCATTCTCTCCTTTGACCAAAGTTCAACACTTCGAACTAACCAGTGTTCAGGATCTGTGTGTTCTGAGGTCATGACATTTCCCTGAAACCCCAGGAGTAGGTACGTGACCTGAGCTCGTCAGCACATGCCACCTGCCAATTACTAGCATGGTCGGGCAGGCATGCTATGCTAGCCAGCCAGAGCCAAGCGAATGTAAGGGCTAGCGAGTAATGCTAGGACAAAGGCCCTTCCTTGAGAAGGGAGGATATAGCCGCTGTTGGCCTCCATTCAACCCCGAGAGGAGAAAATGCCCAAGATGAGCTCGTGTTGAAGGAACAGAGCCAAGACATTGAGCAAACTGGGTCCTTTTGTCGTTCGAGTCCTGTATAGAGCTTTATGTGAAACCTTGAATTGGACAGCTACACGGTTCAAGCTATTTAAATTGAATTTTACTGATGAGGGTATGTCTTACACAAGTATACCCAAAACTACCTGAAAAACCATTGTTTTGTGCCCATCCTTGAAGGGATGGCTGGACCCAAAGCACACATCCTGAGAGAGAGATGAGTTCTTGTTACTCAAAGAACTCATCTGCAGTTGGCAAACACTTTGGAAAGGCAGAATCAGCAGATATCCTCTCAAGCATGTCAAAGTAATTCTATGTCTAACAGAAAGGCTTATATTGGGCCAGAAGTGAGCCACATTTTTGTCATCCTGCTCTAAACTCAGGGAGTATTTCCTCCGGTTATGAGACTTGTCATTGCTTTGTTCAGAGGTAGTATCCCAAGAGCTGACTTCTCAGCATCTTGAAAGTTCTCTGTTGTAGTAATGGAGAACGCGCATGCTGTGAAACATTCATACTGAAAGGGGGTACCTCTGTAATGATCCATCATCATGACAAGGTGCACCCAGAGGGCAGGCGAGAAGGATCAGAGATCCCTTTAGTGAGTTAGATCAGTTAGACCAATGGGCAAATACAATGGGATGAAGCTTTCATATTATGTAGTTACTAACCTCAAAGCTTTTCCTATCCACCCACTGACTGGAACTGCAAACCCCTGCCTTACATCCACACAGGATTCCCATGTAAAGAACATGTAAATAGCCCTTTAAAGTTCAGGAAGTGCTTTTGTACAAGTTACCTCATCTGAGCATCATGAAGACACTATTAATAAGCAGATATCCTTAGTATTTCTTCTTAATGTGTGAGGTTTAGGCCGTAGGACTCACCCAGATACCAGCAGAGTGAGGATTCAGAGCCAGACATTGGCCCCTCTGCTTCCTTCACAGACGGTCAACCTATGGCCTGTGGCATCTCTGTGGGTGAGTTTGATAAGCAGTTTGATGATTTTGAAAGCATACATTACTGTCTCATCACTACATACCATAGGCTCCCCTCGGAGGGTGGGAAGAGCTAAATCTGCCAATATCTAGCCTGTGTTGAGCACTCTCATGGCTGCTTTATGAAAATGATCTTGATGGAAACATTTTCTCTCATATTTTATAAATCACTATTTTTATGGATGGTTAGGTAGAAGGTGGTACATCTGGTTTTTGTCTCACCATTTTATGTTTTGTTTGTTTGTTTCAGAAAAGAGGGGTGCCTGGATGGCTCAGTCAGTTAAGTGTCCGACTTACACTCAGGTCATGATCTCATGGTTCATGAGTTTGAGCCCTGCATCGAGCTCTGTGCTGACAGCTCAGAGCCTGAAGCTTACTTCCTATTCTGTGTCTCCCTCTCTCTCTGCTCATACTCTGTCTCTCTCTCTCTCAAAAATAAATAAAAATTTCAGGAAAAAAAGGAAAAAAGAAAAGAGACCCTTGAGTCTTTTTTATTTTATGTTTAACAAAAAAGGTAGTGTGTTATTACAAACCTTTCTGTCTTTTCTGGCTTCTCTTAAGGCTTTGAAAGGCTGCTTTTATAGCTATGATGGTAAGGGAAAAGTACATTTTGTCTAATAGACTTAAAATAAATTTTGCTTCACTTTTTTTTCAATAGAATTTACATTTTTATTGGGAAGAGAGTTTATTCTGTAGCTTCATTAGCACTTTAATCGGCAAGGCCAAGAAATGTGTTTTAGAAATAAGCCCACAATGATCTGTTTTCTAGATTCAGTTTTATTTAGAGGAATATAATCTTTTTGTGATACAAAACAAGAATAAGATGACATAAACACCCTGACATTGGATTTGTACTAGTTTATGATCAGTTTGTTGGCCAAAAATTTTACAGACTTTTTTTAAAAGTTTATTTTTAGAGAGAGATAGAGCAGGGAGGGACAGAGAGCAAGAGAGCGAATACCAAGCAGGCTCCATGCTGTTAGCGCAGAGCCCCGAGTGGAGTCTGAACCCATGAACTGTGAGATCATGACCTGAGCCAAAACCAGGAGTCAGCCACTTAACCTACTGAGCCACCCACGTGCCCCGATATGGACTTTTTCATTTGGTGTTGATTAAATCGGGTTGCTTAATTAAATAGTCCCCATCCCATGTCAGGGAGCCTCAGAATTTACAAGGACAGAATTAATACCCAGAGGTGTGAATCCACCATAGAGTCTTTAGAATGATTGTTTTCATCTTTAACCTCTTGCATACCAGCACAACCCACATGTTGCCCAGTGGTCCCCAGTATTTTGTGGTGCTAGCTCGAGAGCCCTGGGGTCTCATTAGCACAGATTTTTTCAAATCATCTGACTCTGTTCAAAAGGACACAGGATGTCCTTTCATAGCTCAAGTTTTCTAATTTAGAATTAGTTTGTGGTGGGTAGAGCATTTAATTTCCCTTTAATTAATCCACCAAATATTACTATCACAGCCTGTGAAGTTACAGAGACCCAAATTCATAGGGTGTCAGGCACAAAGCCTGGCACAAAATAACAGCTCAATAAATGGCATATAACTCTATGGGTGGTGGCCCATTTGACTCTGTTTCATTTATTCTCCTTAGTATTTCAGAACTTTTCCCTCATGGCCCTCGTTAGGACATCCAGTACCACTCTTGTTTAGATGAAAGGTTAAGAAAAGTTAACCAAGAAAGGTTAAATGACTTGCCGGAGGCCACCCTGTTCTCTGCCTCTGCTTCTTGAACCCCCACATCCTTTCTGATGTGTGCTCTCTACTGGCTCATGCTTTTAGGCTGGGCAGAACCAACTCTAATTTCAGGCTTGTTTCATATTCTGTTGACAATTACATCGCCCATCTTGCCATTTATAGCTTGACTTTATAGCTTTGGGAAGCACCTTAAAATATAATTGCAAATGCTCTACCCTTCCAAATGTGTATGCTCCATGCCTAATAATGAGGCTTTTAAGTGGTGGCATAGGAGAGCAGCAAGATGATAGCTCATGGGAAATGAGAAATCTGGGCAAATGGGATTTGGTAATGGACTTGTCAGTGACACCATTTTTCTGATCATTGGTCAGCGGTTGTGTTGGCACATTTTGTATTTTGAAAGGCCAAAAATGTCAAGTCATTGCCCAAATACTGGTTAAGATTTTGATTATTTTGCAGAATTGTAGCAAAGTAACTCAGGACTGACTTTTTAAAACTTTATGTTTGATGTTTCTGTCCTTTGTTTACAAGTGATACTTGCTATTGGCTGTAGATTTAGCAAAACAAAAACAAAAACCAAGTTTTTCTCTCCTGTGCCTCAGTGGTTTACTTCCCTTAATCTTGCAGAAGTCCCAGCTGCCACTGGATTTGAGACACATGTGACATTGACTTATGTGCTTGGCTGCTCTTAACTGAGAGCATTCATTCGCTCATTCATTCGTCAGACTTTTCGCAAGTACTGATGTGCACGGCAGCAGAGAAGGCAAAAGGAACACCAAAGTGAGGAAGATGTGGTCCTTACCCTCAGGGAACTTAGGTCTCATAGAAGAGAAAGGCCTAGTTTCAATGAACAGCAAGGCAGGATGAGGGACAAAATGCCGACGGGACACCAGGTACTGATCCATCCCCAGGTGGACATCTGGGAAAGGTGTCCCGATGTGAATCCCAGCTGGACCTCAGGGAATGCTGGGGAACTGGAAAAGTGGAGACAGGTATTGGCAGCGAGGAGTAAGAGAGGAAGTGAGCGGGGTAGACATTCCAGGTAGAGGGCACGAGATGAGAGAGGGTGGAGGTTGATTGGCTCTAAGGAGAGGTAGGCAGGGGTCTGATCACAGAGGGCCTAGAAAGTTCTGCTCAGGAATCCATACCCCTAGGTTAGTGGGGAACTGCAGATGGATCCAGAAACCAATCCAGTTGGGTTTCTTAGGTTTGCCTCTCAACTCTTAGATGAGTTTGTCTCTGACCCCAGCTCCCTCTGGCCACTAACTGCCCCTCGGGAACAAGCCCTTCAAGAGCCCCAGCCTTCCCCTGAGCTGGGCCTGCTGCACCTGCTCCAGGAGCCCAGAGGGAATAGGGACCATGCTAATCACACCAGAGTTACTCCTGCTTCTCGAATTTCATAAGCTCATGCAAACTAGGGAAACTTCAGGATTCAACTAAGGGTTCTAGGCTCCATCAGTGTAGGCGTGCTTACAGAAATTGACAAAGAGCTCCCCTTCTCCCCACAACTGCAAACATTCCTGATGAGTGAATCTGCTGAGTGAATCCCTGAAGAGAGTCAGCATGGGGCAGTGGACAGAGCTGCATCAGAAAGAGCCAGCTTGTCCACTCATTGCACCTGGTCAAACCTTCAGTCAATAGTGCATTTGTCTGAATTTCATCTGCTCCGTCTATAACATCAAAGTATTGAGTAGATAGATCCTATGGTCCCTCGGCTCTGTGATCCCTTGATGACTTGGCCCAACTTTATCTGTTAAAATATGCATTCGATAGGTTTCTCCAGGTTTTGTTACGTGTATAATGGAAAGTGCTTGAAGCAATCACATTGACAACTTTGCCAAGTCCGCGGTACATATAGACACTTCCTACCAGAGGTTCTAACGGGGTGGAGGGGCAACTGCCTGTCCCCTGCCCCTGTTCCTGCCCTGCCCCCTAGAACAACTGGGATCATTGGGCAGACCTTCACACCCTCCACCTCCCATGGCTTCCATGCCTCTCTGAAGTTGGCCTTGCCATGGGATTTGCTTTGGACTCTGACACAGGGCTGGAGGTAAGCCAAGGTCTTAAATGTGCTTGTATAATTTGGCTTGTCTTTCACCTTCTGGTGATCCACCAGGAGAAGAGAGTGCCCCGGGTAACTGCCGTCCCCGCAGCCTGGGCCCCAAACAGACGTGCCTGGAGCCCAGCACAGCTCATGGACAGCCTGAAGCAGAGACACGTGGCTGAGCCTGGGATGCATGGGCTGAGCCAGAGCAGACCTGTGCCGGTTAACCTGCAAGTTAGTGCTTGTTGTTGTGGGTCCCTGAGTTTCAGGGCGATGTGTCATGCCTCACTGCAGGGGGAATGGCCACCTAGAACCCACCCTGCCAGAGTCTGCAGTGTCCTTGTTACGGTGGGCTGAGGGCTAACTGCAGAAACAAATCAAGTGTCATAAGCAGTACTTGGGCTTGTTATAGTTACTGTTCATCTCACATTGAACTTGGCTCTCTATCTCTCAGATGCAAAATCTAGAAGCCCTCTTGGTGGGACTGGGAAGGGAAACGGTGGATTAACATCTATGGGTTGATTAGACAGGACAAATTTGATGGAGAGAAGACAGAAGAGGAGTGGGGGAGATGAGGGAGAGAGAGGGAGAGAGGACATGAAGGAGGAAGAGTTAAGTAAGATTCAGGGTGTGTGTCTATCCATTACATCTGCCTTTCTGTTTGGGGCTGAGGTCCATTGCTTGCTCATGTTTGGGAAATCTAGGAGGCGAGCCACCTCCTCTCTGTCCCACCAGGGGGACAGGTGGGGAACTTGGTCCCTGTCCCCACCAGTTGGTTAGCACCTGCTGTGCCCACTCTGGCTCATTGGGCACCAGTGAGAGCTTGCTTATTGCTGAGGTTTCACAGCTTCTTTACTGAAGGTTCCGGAAAGTGTGCTAATGGCCTGCAGATGCAGAGGAGAAGGAAGGTGAGGGAAAGAGCGCAGAGCCACTGGTCTACCTCCCCCACTTCCTTGGGCTGCACAAGGGGTGGCTCTCCTGGGTGGGCCTCCTAAGGGTGACCCATAGTGAGGGGAGCATGCCCTTCCTGGCCCCTCACAGGCTTTCCTCATGTTCTTATCTGCCCAGTGTCTGGCTCCCCTGTCCTGGAGCAATGCCACCCCACACTGAGAGGAACCCTTGCTCCCCTAGATTCTCTCGTACCTGCAGAAGTCTCTGCTTTGGTTTGCAGATGTTGCCGGAGACTGGAGTAGAGCAGGAGAAGCTCTGGGTCTGGACTGGGGGTTGGGCCGGGGACAGTTGGGGACAGACACCATGGGCAATTCTCACCAGAGACCACCCACTGGACCCCTGTGAGGCAGCTGCTTTCCACTGATTAGAATGACTTTGACTGCTTTCCTGAGGAAAATCAGTCTTTAGAAAGAATTTCCTTACTAATGAAGTTATTTGAATAAGTGGAGCCATTTTTACCTATTTCTTTTTTTCATCTCAATATTTCTAGCTTGGTATCTGTTAAAAGGCATGTGTATATGCTGTGCAGAGTGGGGGGGAGATATTTGTGTGTGTGTGTGGTATATGTGGTGTGTATGTGTTTGGTGTGGTGTGTGTGTGTGGTGCTATGTGGTATATGTGGTGTGTGTGTGTGTGTAGTGTGCGAATATGTGTGTGTGTATGGTATGTTTGTGTAGTGTCTGTGTGTATGTAGTGTATGAATATGTGTGTGGTATGTGGTGTGTGTGTGTAGTGTGTGTGTGTGCAAGTAGTGTGTGTGTGGTGTATATGTGGTATGAGTGTGTGGTGTGTGTGTGTGTTTGGTGTGTGTGTGATGTGTGTGTGGTGTGTAAGTGTGTGGGGCATGTGTGTGGTGTGTGAGTGTATTTGGTGTCTGTTTGGAGTGTGTGTAGTGTGTGTGTGGTGTGTGAGTGTGTGCTGATGGAATGGAGAGAAAGAGGCTAAGCGGGTGGGATCCAAAGCGCTCACCGCTCACTCTGGTGAAGGCAGAGAAGTTCCCCTCTTTGCAGGATTTAGCTTGTTTTCTCCGCAACAAGTGTGCATGTGGCTGATGATGAGGGTGAGGGACAGGCGGGTGAGCACGGCACTCGGCTGACAAGGCAACAGCGTTATCTGCTCTTCCTCCATGACAGGACCTGCCTTCCTTCAGGACGGAAGGATGTCCCTGCCAGAAGCTCACCTCAAAAGCGGTGATGTTGAACTGAATCGACTTTTTGTGTGTAGGTTTGTGTGCGGGCATGTGCACAGCACTTTAGAGTTACAAAGCATTTCCATATATATGACCTCAGTAAACTGGTGTAGCAACCGTGTATGTGGGGTATCATCATCCCCATTTACCACTGAGGAAACCGATCCTCAGGCAGATGGTGGTGACATGTGCAGGTCATCTGTCATGTCCCCGGAGGCTGGTGCCCCCTCATGTCTGGCTGCAATCCCAGCACGTTTCCTTTTCCTGCCATGGCAGAAATGCAGCCACCCAAACCCCATATCAAGTCAGAAGAGTAGAGGGCAAGTGACAATGTGTATTACAATTGCTTGAATCTCCATCTGTGCAAAGAAGAAAATTAAACTGCAAAGCAGGTGAGTAAATGGGAGGAGAAGGAGAGTGTGGTGGGCAGAATTCTAGAGATGTTCTGTAGGGACACCTCTTTCCTTCCTCCCTTCTCATTTCTTTGGCTGCTCCAATAATAATTGATGTAAAACAGGTTAACAGGAGAGAATGGAAGCCCATAGAATTATGAGTCTCAAAGAAGTGACCAGAACAGTCTGCTTTTTATTTTTTTATTTTTTATTTTTTTTAACAGTCTGCTTTTTATACCTTTTAGACAAACAATTATTTGTGAAGATTTGATAAAACACGGAGTTTGGGCTCAGAGTAGCAAATTAATAAAGAAGCAACAAAGTAGGTTTATAGAGTCTTCGCAGCCTTGAATTTCCTAACTGTGGTGATAAGGATGCTTCCTACCTCCTGGTACAGGGTGGGTGACTTCACATAGGAAATTTATTTCCTGCTTTCCGGGGGACAAAGTAGGGTCAGAGTGTCCTTCTTGCCCTGATGTTTCTTAGGTAACTTTATTTGTTGTTGTTGTTGTTATTAAAATAGGCTCCATGCCCAAGGTGGGGCTTGATCTCATGACCCTGGGATCAAGAATCAGATGCTCTACTGACTGAGCCAGTCAGCTGACCCTCTTAAGTAACTTTAATTCAGAAGAATCAATATGCCTAAGTGGCAAATTTTGGGTGGCCTCTTCAGGTGCCCAAGTGTCCCATTCCCTAGTTACTAAATCAAACACAGATTTGAGGGGGCGCCTGGGTGGCTCAGTCGGTTAAGTGTCCCACTTTGACTCAGGTCATTATCTCACAGTTTGTGAATCTGAGCCCCACAGATTTTGCCTCAAGTCAGGATCTCATGGTTCGTGAGTTCAAACCCCACATGGGGCTTTCAGCTGTCAGATCCTCTGTCGCCCCCTCCCATCCCTCTCCTGTGCATTCTCTCTGTCTCTCTCTCAAAAATAAACATTAACCAAAAAACCCCCCACAGATCTAGGTGCTGCTAAGGGGACTTTGTAGATGTAACTAAGGTTACCAGCCAGCTGACCTTAAAACAGGGACACTGCCCTGATTGTCCCGGTGGGCCCACGTAATCACACAGAGCCTTAAGAGTGGCAGAGGAAGGCACAAGTCTCATTTGGAGAACTGAGGCAGAGAGGCCAGAGGGATTTGAAGGGCCGTTGTCAGCTCTGGAGATGGAGGTGAGGCCAGAGACCCAGAATGCAGGCAGAGGGGTGGAGCTACTAAATCTGGGACCGACCCTGGCCCAAAGCAAAGAAGAGGGGGACCTTCAGTCCTACACAGAGGGGACTTTTGCCAACAGCCTGAGCAAAGTTGGAAGTAGGGTTCATCCTTGTGGCCCTGCGACACCTCGATCCCAGCCTTGTGTGGTTTCAGCCACCACAGAGAACCAGCTAGGCCCAGACTTCTGAAGAGAGAAACTGAGGCAATACATTTGTGCTGTTTTAATCTGCTGCATTTGTAGTAACTTTAATCTGCTGAATTTGTAGCAATAGAAAACAAATCTAGGGACGCCTGAGTGTCTTAGTCCATTAAGCGTCCAACTTTGGCTCAGGTCATGATCTCGGGGTCGATGAGTTCGAGCCCCATGTCGGGCTCTGGGCTGACAGCTCAGAGCCTGGAGCTGCTTTGGACTCTGTGGCTCCCTCTGTCTCTGCCCCTCCTCCACTCATGCTCTGTCTCTCTCTGCCTTTCAAAAATGAATAAATGTTAAAAAAAAAAAAGAAAAAGAAAAAGAAAAAAGAAAACAAATCCAAAGGGGGATATGGAGAAGAGGAGGAGGAGGGAAAAGACCCGAAAACCAGCTGCCTCGCTACCACCGAGCGATCTTGCCTGTCTCTTGCTGGCTGGCAACGCAACTCCCTTGATAAACAACACTAACCACCTTCCATGTTGCTTGAGCTCAAAGTTTCATGTGTGACCTCAGCCTCCGGATGCTGCTTTCTGTTTGTTTTGAGTGTACGGAGAGTTTATTTGAATCCCCTTTTGAGTTGTGAGAAAATATTCTTTCCTCATTTAAGAAAATCACATTGTTCCAATGGCACTGAAGCTTAAGGTGTTCTCTGAGATTAACACTCTGTGTGGAATGATAGTTTGGTTTAAGTTTTGGGGGACGGAAATAAAAACATATCAGAGTTGAGTATGAGGCAGCCCGGGGCCATCCTTCATGACCGCCTTAAGATCTGGGAGTTGCCTGAACCCAGCTGGGCTCGAACATCTCAGCTGGTTTGGGCCTCCATGTTTGTGAGGACTATTTGTAGCCTGTAGATGTTCTTAGAATTGTACAACTCCACAAGGCTCTCAGCCACACAGGCTATTTTCCTTGATTTTTGAATCTACTACAGTGTTCCATTTTGTTGGAATGATCTTGGCCCTTTTAACCTTTTTATCTCAGGAAGGTGGAGGTTTCCAGTGTGGTCTTACCTCCGCAGGTGGGATTATGTGATCACAATTCCCAGAGCCAATGGACCATATAGAGAAGGTGAGATGGTGACACATGTGTGTCCTTGGGCCCAGGAAGGAGGAGCTGTGGAGCCAGCCAGGTTTCGCATGGTTCTCCAGTGTCCCCTGCACGGTCACTGCCCCAGAGACTTGGGGTGTGTGCTGGTGGACAAACACTAGAGGGCACTAGAGAGACAGCAGGGAATGGAGCCCCAAGGAGGCTCCCCACCCTAGGCTCCATTGAAGGACTCAAACACAGGCCCCTGAAACACCTGCCCCCAGTAGCTGCTGTGTGTGAGCCAGAAAACTGCAACCACCAACGGGGAGGTTTACAACCAGGCCTGACCTTGTCCCTAACTCTTAGTCTGAGAAGCGAAGGTAACCAGTAGGCAAGGGACTACATTGGGGCCCAATGAGCTAAAGAAACACTGGCCCTTTTCCTTCCCCCTTGGTCCACACCCAACATGCCAGAGGAGTGTTGATGAAGACTGAAAGCCGATTCAGAGCTCAACCTCGACCCCTCCCTGCACACTTTCAGGGTCTGGTCAAGTCAGTCCTTGAGGAGGGCAGAAGATGAAGCTCACATTGGATTTGAGGTTAAGTCTAGGGCCTGAACTCAAAATGTCATCAAGGGAAGGAAACAAGAGATTTGACACAGTGTGATAGAAGGTAATCCCTGGACATTATGCTAAGAGAAATGAGTTGGACAGAGAAAGACCAATATTGTAAATACTATAGGATCTCACTTCTACTTAAAATAATAATAATAATAATAATAATAATAAAAGGTGGGCCAAATAGGTGAAGAGGGTCAAATGGTACAAATTTCTGGATGTAAAATAAATAGGTCCTGGGAATGTACTGTACAGCATGGTGACTGTGGTTAATAATACTCTATTGCAAATTTGAAAGTTGCTAAGAAAGTCGATCTTAAAAGTTCTCATCACAGAAAAAAAACAATTTTTAAACTTTTTTTTTTTTTTGAAATATTTTTATTTTTTTATTTCTAGGATAGAGAGAGACAGCGTGAACAGGGGAGGGTCAGAGAGAGAGGGAGACACAGACTCTGAAACAGGCTCCAGGCTCTGAGCTGGCAGTCAGCACAGAGCCCGACGCGGGGCTCGAACCCACGAACCGCGAGATCATGACCTAAGCGAAAGTCGGACGCTTAACCGACTAAGCCACCCAGGCGCCCCTCAATTTTTAAACTATTTTTGATGAGGGATGCTAATTAGACCTTATTGTGGTGATCATTTCATATATATACAACTATCGAATCATGTTATACATCTGAAACTAATCTAAAGTTCTAGGTCAGGGCTCCTACCTGGCTGGCTCAGTCAGTGGAGCATGCCACTTTTGATCTCAAGGTTGTGAGTTCGAGCCTCGTGTTGGGTTTAGAAATTACTAAAAAAAAAATAATAATAATAAGCTTTAAGGTTGTATGCCAATTACACCTCAATAAAGAAAAATCAAACTGTTTCATGCATCTACCCCCACTGAGTTGAGAACTGCCCAATAAATTGGTACAGGCATCATATTGTAGAAAGGTTACATGGGCTCCAGGTGACCTGGTTCTGGGTGAAGGTGTGAGAGCCAATGGAGTTGGAGTCAGTGTAGGGAATGACTGGTAGAATAAGCCAGCCATGAAGGAGTGAGTTCCCCATCTCTGAGATGGGAAATTACAGCAGACAGATGCTCCCTAAAACCAGTCCAAACCTGGGGCTTCTCTTCCTCTTCTGGCAGCCCTGGAGAGGTGGGTAGGTGAAATTGGCTCAGGAGTGGGGGGACAGGCTGGGGGTGGTCTGCAGCTGCAGGTGGCCCTGGGAGGTAGGTCAAAGCCTACAGGTAGGTGGCACACAGAGCTGAACTCCCCCGTCTAGGATCTCCAGTTTCGTGGACTCAGTCAGGCTGCCCTGCCGGCCACCACTTCCTTCTGGGCACGGGCATGGCGACATTCAAAAGCAGTTGTACAAGCTGGTGCACTGGGTCTGACCCAAGGCCTCCCAAAGGAGGTGCAGCTGTGCAGCCATCCACAGGGCCCTTGACCTTCAGGCCACCCTGCTTCTGTTCTCACAGGAGGCCCGGCCAAGTCTTCCCCGACTTAGTCATCTCTGCTGTGATGTGAGGTGGACCTGAACTTTTGCAAGTGGGAAGGGCCTGGCCGTGGAGGCCTTGCCGGGGGCAGTTAGCAGGTAACTGTAGGGCTTGGTCCTGGCACTCGGTGCCCTGGTTACTGATGATTTAAGATTTGGGGGGAAAAGATAGAAACAATTACAAAATGTACCAGATCATTAAGTCACCCCAGGGCTCAAAGGGGAATAAAGAAAGGTAGAAGTTCAAGTCCACAGATTCCAGTGTCCTTCTCGGTCTTTACACCTGTTTGCCTTAGGCATCAATCCTTTTATATCATGCCTGTCCTGACTAAATTAAAAAAAACACTCCTATTTCCCACACTCATCCTTGCTTGGCCCCACCGCTTCCTCTGGTTCATGGGAAGAAGGTGGAGGCTCTCACAGGAAGAGGCCCGTAGCAGAATTTGCAATGAGGCCAGGGTTGCCAGATTTAGCAAACGAGAAGGACGCACAAGGAAATGTGAATTTCAGATAAACAGCAGTGTGATATTTGGGACATACTTGCACTAAGACCTTACTTGTTATTTATCAAACTTCCATTTAACTGGGCAACCGGGATTTTATATGGATTTTATCAGCGTGCCTCGTTTCTGCAATGTAGCACCTTGACCCAGAAGTCTTTGCAGGGGGAGTAAGTCAAGGCAAATGGACACTCATTCTCTCCTTCTTTGCTGAGGGATGAGTGTGATAGTCTGAATCAGTGGCTTTACCCACTTGGGACCCGGGCACAGACAGGATGTGACATCCTCCCTAATATTCACAGTGAGCCTGCTCTTACCCACTTCCCTACCTTCCTGAATGTTCTCAGAAGATCCTTGCCACCTGGGGTTTGTGCAACTTAAAAGGATCAGTTCTGTTTGCCCATGGCGGGCCTTCCTCGCCACACAAAAGAATTAGGGGATGTACTTCTTTCAATTGTTACCACACTATCAAACTGCTGTTAAAAACTGTCCTTGAGAGGATGATGAGCTCTGTGCGGTGAGGAGCCCTTCACCCGGAGTTCTGGCAGCCTCTGTGCTTCTCTGAGGAAAGCTGTTTACATGCTTCACTCAGCGTTCTGCTGGCTTGGTGTCCGGGCATCTGGTTTAGCAGGGCTGCCCAGCTAGCTGGTCTGTGTTGAGCTGGGCTGTCCAGTCAAACCCCCGTCCCTTTAGGATGCTTGCTGGTCTCCTGCCAGCTGACCATGGTAGAAAGTTCCAGTCCAGCCAAGGGGCTCTAATATCATGAACCTCAACCCCTCAGGTCAGTTCTCCTCCCCTGTGCTCCCAGGAGGTCTTCTGTCTCCCAGCAAATGTTCTCATGTCCTATCAGCAGCCTGCTCTGCGTCCGGAGTTCCAGAAAGAGAGGCCTTTGCTAAGGCGCCAGAGCAGAGGAGGCTTACTGCCTCACCTTACAGACGCCAGAAAGTCACCCGAGCAACTTTTTCTTGAACAACATGGGCTGCGCCTGTCCAGACAGAAAAGCAGTTAGAAATATTAAGATGGCGGCTTCTTAAAATTCTGCCTGATCAGGGGCGCCTGGGTGGCTCAGTCGGTTAAGAGTCCGACTTCGGCTCAGGTCATGGTCTCATGGTTCTTGGGTTTGAGCCCCACGTCGGGCTCTGTGCTGACAGCTCAGAACCTGGAGCCTGCTTCAGATTCTGTGTCTCCCTCTCTCTCTAACCCTCCCCTGCTCACACTGTCTCTCTCTCTCTCTCAGAAATAAATAAAACATCAGAAAAAAATTCTGCCTGATCAGGCTTTTGATCTTCCACCTGAATGGGGACAGAAAGTTGGGTCTTCCTGCTGCGGTTTGGTCACCTCACAGGGTTGTTTTAAAGGAACGTTAGCTGCAAACATTAAAAAGCAAAGGGGGTGCCTGGATGGCTCAGTCGGTTGCGCGTCGGACTTCAGCTCAGGTCATGATGTCATGGTTCATGGGTTCGAGCCCCGCGGTAGGCTCTGTGCTGACAGTGCAGAGGACCCTCCATCCCCCTTACTCTCTGCTCCTACACTGACCCCTCTCTCAAAAACAAATAAACATTAATAATAATAAACAAATGTTAGCTGCAGGTTTGACATGGTGGTCCCACATCAGAGCAGCCTGATAGTATGCGTGTGCACGCGCATGTGTGTCTGTTTAGTGTAAATTCAGTGAGTCTGCGGATCCTCTTAATCCGTCAGGCCACTGGAGCAGCCTGCCTCCCGTTACATAGCATTTCTTCAAAGTGGTAAACACACATACAATCCATATTGTGTTTGAAGAAGACAATGGTTCAAAGGGTTTGCAAGGCTATTTTTAACACCGAAGTCTGGAAGGAAAATGATGTCAGGATGCTGGGAAGAGTGTCCAGATATCCCAGTAGACCACAGCTAAGGAATTCTGAGTTTTGTTTCTCCCAGATTTGGGATTATTAAAAAAAAAAAAGGTGTTTTAAAACCCCTTGTTCCCAAAAGCTTTGTAGCTTGAACTTTGCAGCCCTGGGCTTGTGCTAGAGCAGCTTTCTCTCCTGCAGTTTGTCAAATAGACACAAGCCTGGGTGGGACTGGGTGAGCTGGTGGCAAGGCAGGAAGGGTCTTTTCCTGACAGCAGATGGACTGCATTCCAGAGGAGCAGAAAGCTGGCAGCCATGTTAAAGTGAGGAGAAAACCCTAATAAGGACAACAACTTAATCATGTTAGGCTTTCCTGCTTCTGCTGTGTGATTTTGGGCAAATTACTGAACCTCTCTGATTTTTAGTCATCTCATTTGTAGCATATGGCAATACTGACTGCAGAATATTGTTGTGGGTATTGATGAGATAATGAATAAGAGCAGCTATTTCAATGCACGGCACAGACTAGGTTAAACATGCACTAACTCTTGTCTCTCCTTTCCTTTGACTTGGTTCCATCACCATGTTTTGTTTTCCTCCACTGTTTACCAGGACCTCCCCACACTATTCTGGCCTGCTCTCTTTAAGTGAGAAAGAACACACAGGAGAAATAAAGTCACAGGAACGTGAGAGGAAGAAGGAGAAAGAATGTGGCTGTTCTCTTGGGGAGTAGGGGTTCACCTCTCTTTGGGAAATGGGGGTTTTATTTGCAGGTGAGTGAGGTCCTGACATAATGCATGCAATGGCTGGGGATTTTGGAGACTGGGTTTCTCCCATGGGGTTGGAAATTGTCTAACAGCAGAAGGTCGCCTCTCATGCCCAGTGCTCCCAGAACAACCCAGGCCTGCTTTGGAATTTAGGTGAGAAACAACAGGATTTCAAGGGAGGCTCCAACAGTCGGTTGGCCTCTCGGTGAGAACTGCATTCTTTACCATATTATTTCCCTTTTGCCCCATCACCTGGGTTTCCTCTTTATTTATCTATAAAAGGCTGGAGACAGTTGATGATCACTTTGGGGGACACATAAACAACTCCCGGGCAGAAAGGAGAGAAGCAGGCCCTGTGGGAAAGAGTTGAGACCTTGCTTTCAGAGCCTGGTGTGGAAGGTCGCTCCTGCTCATTCCTCTCAGAGAGGGTATGTGGTTGTCAGCTTTGGGTGAGCTGGGGGGTAATCTCTCTACTATTGTGCAAAATCTGGAAATGGACCCAGCTTCCTCCCCTCTTCTGCTTACTGCTCATATAGTCCCTTTATCCCACTGACTTCTTTTTATGGAAGAAAGCATCCCAAAAATGACTTATCTGGGGGCACCTGTGTGTCTCAGCTGGGTAAGTGTCCAATTCTTGATTTGAGCTTAGGTCATGATCTCATGGTTCGTGAGTTCTGTGCTGATAGTGCAGAATCTACTTGGGATTCTCTCTCTCTCTCTGCCCCTCCCCTACTTGCTCTCTCTCTTTCAAAATAAAGAAAAATAAACTTAAAAAAAAAAGACCCATCTGGTGATCGTGGTGTTGGGGTCAGTGGTCAGGTATCCTTATGAGAAGGGTTCCCTCCGATAAGGATGAGGCTCTTGTCTACTGTTGGTGTTTGCTGACCTGCCTGCTTCACACACCAGTCAAGCTCTAGTCTTGGGTCAGTGGTCTAGAGGGTGAGGGGATAAGCAGCAAAGAATGATGGCCAAGTAGGCTGAGGAGCCACTGGGTGAGGGGAAACATCTTACCTGGACCAGACTGGTTAGGCCAACATTTCTTTCAGGAAATGACGTGTAAGCTAAGACCTATAGAGTGAACTCGAGACCCTGAACCCCAAGAAGAGAATCATGAGCAGCAGGAGCAGAATACACAGAAGGCTGAAGACACCCACAGGGCACTGGAGAAGCCACAGGTGCTCATGATGGTCAGTGCAGAACGTGTGAGGAGTGAATGAGAAAGCCGGAGACGTTGGTGGGGGCTGGGCCACATGAGGCCACACAACTCCACTTCCTGGGGTGAGGATGCCCTTCCTGTTAGCGCCTATGCATAGAAGCTCCTGCTCAGGCTCAGGACAGAGATGGGGACCTGCAGGCGCATGGCCTGTATGGCAGCCACCGTATCTGGATCTTGTCCTTACCATCCCAGTGCCCACAGGTCCAACCTGCAGCAATACCAGCACATGCATGGCCTCATGTGAGGGCTTTCTCTTTCTTCCACCCTGGATTTGCTGCCAGTATGTCAGGCCGGAAGTGCTGAAAATTGAATGTCCCAGGAGTCTTACACAACCAGTGATTCTCAGGAGTTAATGGATACCTACCCCATCTTCCTCACTACACCATGGGTGGGATAACTAAAGTTTTTGACACCGACTTTCAGAGTTCCTTTATGGAATTAAACTTCATTTGTCCAAACTTGGACATGCAGATATGATCAGAACTCAACTGTATGGCTTCCTGGTGCCCCCCAATCCTCCCTCCCCACCTTTTATTTTAATAAACATGGGCCTGGATGTCTTCCAAAATTGGATTTTTTATAGAGAATTGTATTAAGGATTAAATGATTTGGTTGCCAAAGAACAGGCAAAATAACAGTGCCTTTAAAAAAGATGAGTTCTTTTTTTTCTTACTGGTGTGAGCAATATAGGAGTGGTCAAATTGAGTGAGTTCAAGGAACCCCAGATCCCTCTGTCTTGCTGGCTGGTATATCAGTCAGGAGAGGTGAGGTTATACTACAGTAACAAACAATGCCCGCATCTTAGTGGCTTAAAACATCAGTTTCATTTCCCCCTCATGCTACCTATCTACTGAGGGTCAACAGAGGGATGTTGTCTTCATATGGGACTCAGGCTGGTCTGGAAGACATCTGGTGGTCCTGGTAGAGGCCTCATACCAGCAGTTGACATACACACAGCTCAATGGGCAGAAACTCTACAGATGTGCCTGGACAGAGATGAGAAGTAAGTGCTGGTGAGCAGGGCTAATGGGCTGCCACGTGCAGCCATTCACAGAGGCCTTCCAACCCATGGGATGGCCTTGACTCAGAAGAAAGGGGATAGACGAGATGCAGAGCATGCCCCTTCCCTTTCAGGTCACAATCCAGACAGTGCATATCCCATTGGTCCAAATGTGGTCACAAGGCCAGTCTAGCTGCATAGTCTGCTGGGAATTGTAGTTCTTATGTGAAGGGCCAATCTAGCTGCATGATCTGCTGGGAATTGTAGTTCTTTGGCCACATAGTCAAATAAAGCTTGTGGAAACATTAGACACTCAACTTGCAGACATCACTAGGAGGCCATTTTGGAAAAGAATTTCCAGTGCTTTTGATTAATGTTGGAGTATCTGAGACAGATGTGGTGAGGGAGGCATTTAGGATAGTTTGATTTCTAAGACAACTTGCTTATTTAGTTTCTGGCATAGAATATATCCATGCCCTTCCCTCCCCACCCCCACCCCCCGCCAACAGGTAGAGATCTTCTTTTATGATCTGTTTTTTTTTTTTTTAAATACTCAGTAAATGTGGAGGCTCAATAAATCCTTGTCACAAATATTTTGAGAATTTCCCCAGGATCTAGTTCTGTATTGAGTGGCCACAAGAGGTTATTGCCATTTATATATTACAAGTGAGTGTTCTCCCTTCATGGACAGCCACATCTTTCTATCATATTTGAAACAAGGAGAGATCTTGTGACATTTCGTGAAGAAGTCTATATTCAATAATATTTCCTGGAATAAAGTCTGGAATTTTTCCTTAAAGTTTTTTTCTCCCTCTGTAATTAGGTCGATGTTTGTGTTTCTTGATGAAAACTGTGTCCCCTTTATCAACAGCAGTGGTGATTACTGGGCTGGAGTGGGGTGCGTGGAATGAGGTTTCAGGTCAGAATCTGCCATTAGTGTGGGAAGCTATGTATAAACCCACCCTGGTGCTTGGTGTCCTCATTGAGAAAACAATGTATGGTGGATTGAAGATGGTCACAAAACCTTCGGTTCTCTTTCCATTGAGAGGTGGCATTTGATTCCACCCCTCCGGAATCTGAGCTGGTCTTAGTAACCTGTTTGACCAACATAATGTGGCTGAGGCTTCTGAGATGGTCCTAAGGTGCCTTGCAGTTTCTGTGTGGGCCTTTGGAAATGCTTGGTCTTGAGAACATCCCCCACCCCCACCCCCCACCCCCGCCCTGCTGTAAGCCAGCCACCATGCTGGGACAAAGTCTAAGCCACATGGAGAAATCTTGTGCACACACTCCATTGTCTGACCCCAGTTGACCTTTCAGCTGGCAACCAGAACCCAGCACCTGCCCCAGGGCATTGCTATGGACATGCCAAGGGAAACTGAGCTTTCAGAGGATACAACCCTAGCCAACATCTGAATGCAACAGTGTGAGAGCCTCCTCTAGCTGAGGTCAGCACACCCACTAGACTATGGGAGATAATATTATTGTTTTAAGCCAAGTTCTGAGGTGTTTTGTTATGCAACAATGTAGACTGGAACTCAAGGGATTTGCATGGACAACCTTTACAGGGCTTGCAAGCTTTATGCATTGCCAGGACAATGACAAAATATCCCATACAAGCAAACAGAGCCTCGAGTATACCAAAGACCAGCACAGTGAAGTTTGAGGTACAGTGAGGTGTCACACAATCAACCTCTTGACACAGAGAGAGGATGATGGAGACATGGGCAGTTCCCAAACACAGAAAATGCACTTGTGAGGAAAAAGACACTCTTCTAAGGATAGAGACATCTTTCTACTACCACTTCCTACTATGGCTTTCTATTGCTTCCTTCTAGATTCAATATCGCACCTAAGTAGTGAAATACCAAAGAAGGGACTATTATCAAAGATGAGAGAAGACAGAGTTCAGAGAGGGGGCAACTTTCTCCTGCCCTGAATGCCAAAGGTGATCAGAGACAAACTAAATTTGACCAGCAGGAAAGCTGATGAATCCAGGACCCTCCAGTTTGCCCATGTGTAGATGGTGGACCAGTTCTCCTTAGTCTTTGACCTATAGGGGTTGAGAGAGGAAGGGTAAACAAGAGGCACAAAATCACTGCAGAGGGACTTCCCAGGTCACGGCTCAGCAGCCTCCTCCCCCTTCTTCCACACTGAAACAGCTCTAGTTTCCTGGGGATGTGTGTGTTATGCATCCCAACTAAATGGCCCCACCAAAAATTTACATGTTCCACCTCCCTTACAGTGAGCAGTGTTCATACAACATGGTGGTGGCTAATGAGACACAGTAGAACTTATTGGGTGAACCTTCTGGAAAGTCTATATGTGGGTACAGATTCACTTGGCATGTGTTCTTTGCCCTTCACCCACCCCCTCCAGTAGGTCTTGGATTTTTCATTAGCTTCTGCCAGTGTGGGTGCTGCTGGTCCAGGGATCACCCTGAGAGAACCACTGCTCAGCCATCCTAAGAAATGGGTTGGAAAGTCATATGTGAGTGGTTTTCAATTCCTTCCAGTCCCCAGAGCGGCCAGATGTCTGTGGGGGAAAGGCCCTTTCTGAACTACCGGAGTCATGGCAGATGAGAAGCTTAGGAGGAACTGGATGGACCATTGGCTGTCACCATTGGAATACACAACATGTGGCCTTTGTCCTTTGGGAAAGGTGGGGACGTCGCCAGATAAGGGTGTCCTTCCCGCTCCCACGTCCACATGCAGCTCCCACATGTTTCCCACATGCTCCCCATCACCCCCCAGCCCGGCCTCACCTGCCTGGGGTCTGCTGCCTGGGCTGTGTACGTGGTTCTGGATCACAGGCATGTTTTGCCCATCGTGACTTCGTTGTTACCATACACCGTGTTTATTTTTCTTCATAAAAAGATGCAAGCTGTGTGCCTCCAAATGCTGGAAGCTCAGAATATTCCATTTGTTTGGGGAGACACAGACTGGATGGCACAATTTCAATCAAACTATGAAATGCAGCCTGGCATGCCTGGAGAGAAAGAGGCAAATAATAACACTGTGTGCTCTCCTTTCACCTAAGAACTGCACACTGGATTAACTCATTAGTCCCTGGAAGGGGTCCTGGAGGATGTATTCCCCCAGTGGCCGCTGACCAGGGACCCTGTTGAGAATGGTCTTTCCCCTTGCTGGAGCCGTGTTACTCACCTGTGCCCTGCTGATTTACTCTTGGTAACCAGGCATGTAACCTTTTGATTCCCAAATGGAATATGGCCATTTTCTCCCCTAATTACAAAACTAGTGAATGTTCATTTTAAAAATTTTCAGGAAACAGTAAAGACCTAAAAAAAAAGAAAAAAGAAAAAAAAAAAAAGCTATAGTGTCTCTGTCTGTTTCTATCTCTTTCTATCTACCCTGCCCTTTCCAGGTATGGACATCTTTCAGGGTTCACATTTATGGCTCCATATCCTAAATCATGGTGACCAAATGGCATTCCATCCTGTGGCTCTATCAGCCCCAAGTGAGGGGCTGTGGGCTGGTTACCAGTTATTTTCTCCTTCATAAACTGTGCTGCGTTCAGCATTCCTCTACATATGTCTTCACCCTTATGTTTTCCTATTTGCTTCAGCTAGACTCTCCGTGGTGGAGTTGCTGGGGAAATGCTTTTGCAACACAGTCCCGAGCTGCTCTGTGCACAGATCTTTGTAACTGTCCGCGAGTCTCTTCTCTCAGATTTCTGAATGATTAGCATATCCTGACATGGGAAATCTTCACATCATAAAGATTTCATTTTTTCTCATTATAAATTGTAAGTTATGATAAGTATTTGATTCTAGTACAAATAGTATTTATTTGGCTGTTTGCTAATTGCAGCTTTTTGTTAGGAAAATGCTCCCTCTGTGAGAAAAGTTGCAAGAATAGTACAATGAGCACCTGAATACTTCCATCCAGATTCAAGTTTTTCCGTTTTGCTATGTAGACTTTCTCTCTCTACGTGTATGACTGTGTGTTTATGTGTTCCTAACAACCGAAGCACTATTATCATGCCTAAGAAAATTATTGATAATTTCATCATATCATCTAATGTCTAGTCCGTATTCAAAATAAGCCAGTATATGCAAAGTATTATTTCATTATATAATATATAGAGATAATCATTCAGGGCTCTCAATCTTGGCTACAAACCTGGGGCTACATTTTCAATAGGTTCAGAGTCTTGGATTCAAAATTCTTCAAGGAACTGTGGGGGGGTCAAAGGGTGGGAGGGGAGGGTTTTTCTAAACTTGGAAGTTGTTCTGCAGGTTAGCACGTATCTTAAAGACGAGATACTGAGGAGCCCCTGGCTCAGAGACAGAAGGGCAGAAAGAAGAAACATGGCCATGTGGACCAGGGAAATTACTGCAATGAGCCCAGCAGAGAGAAAACAAGCAATGAACTAACAATGCTGCAGAAGATGTGATTTTGGTGTTGGGGGCTGGAGAGAGGGGCAGGTGATCATAGGCTCCTGAGGACGCCTGTCCTTTGTGCAGAGTTGTTGTGTGTTTCTTGTTTTCTTTTTTTAAATTTACTTTTAAAGTTTATTTATTTATTTTGAGGGAGAGAGAAGAAGAAGTTGGGGAGAGCCAGAAAGAGAGGGAGAGAGAGAATCTCAAGCAGGCTCTGCACCGACAGCATGGAGCCCAATGCATGGCTCAAACTCACAAACCGTGAGATATTGACCTGACCTGAAAAGAGTTGGACGCCTAACCACCTGAGCCACCCAGGTGGCCCTTAGTGTTTCTGTAATGAAGGGCTGGGCATGCTGATGGTCCAGTGTCTGCTCCCTGGGCTCTGTAGCCCTGTTTCTGACGCCCTGCAGGGAGAAAACCAAACAAAGGTTTGGTCCAAAGTTCCCCGAGGCTCTCATTGCCAGGAGAGTCCACTTCATTTAGAACTTGGAACCACCATCCTTTTCAACAGCGACACTTAATGAACTGGGGCCTGAGAAATAAGCAATAAACTTTCTGGCCTGCTTAATGGAATACAGTCTCTCTTGCACTGCCTGCAATAATGTGTTTTATTTCCCTACTTTTTATTAGCTCTCAGCTAAGGGCTATGCTACATGAGCCCCCGTGGCCTTCTTTTTGGAAGCAGTGGAAATCTCAGCTTCACATTCGCCGTTTGAGCATCTCAGATGTCTTCCAGTGCTTTTGCAGTGGTAAACCAATGCCATCAAAAATGACATTTCAAAAAGAAAAAAAAAACAGAAAATGAGATTTCAGTAATGACAGTGGTTTGCTGTCTTTCATCTTATAAATGCAATCTCTTTTCCTTTTGTATTTGTTTGGATTTATATTAACTTGTATTATGTAAGCTGGCAGGGTGTTTTTTAATGAGACTGATGATGCCAATGTAGAAAAAAAAAGTTAAAGTCTTATAATCACATAAAAGAGATTAAAGTGGCGGATGCGCTGCAGGGCTATTTCTGGGATGCGTCTGAAAGTTGGATTTCTGCTGTTCCCAGAGTGTGGCTTTCTTTTGAAACTTCTTTGCATTAGGTTTAAAATCATCAGGTATCTGTGAGGTGCCTTGCTGGCTCAGCCAGAGGAATGTGAGACTATTGATCTTGGGGTTGTGAGTTCAAGCCCCATGTTGGGTGTAGAGATTACTTAAAATGAATAAATAAATTAAAACTGAAAAAATTATAAAATCATCAGTAACTTTTAATTGGTGACAAAAATTTGGCATTTGCCCTGGGAGGGAGGGAGATCGGGGTGTGCTTCTGCATCAGGCATCATCAGGGACTTGGCAGTCTCAGTATTAGCCATTTCTGAAGCCATGAAACCACACTAAGTCTCAATCTCTTCAAAGCCTCTTTGTCTCTGACCTTGAACATCCCTATCCAGGTCTGGACTCTATCAGCGTAAATGAGCTCTTCAAAAGTAGGATATTACAGTCTTTACTGCATTTACTGGGATAGTGAACATGGATCCTCCCACCCCCAATTAAAACTATAATATGAATTTTATATTTAATGGTAATTAGAAGGAAAAATTGCGAGTTAATTGTATCTGTAAAATATCTCTGTCATAACTAGGCTATGAAAGAAAACTGTTGTTATTTCTCAGGTTTTTTTAAGCATTGCTTTAGGGAGAAATCCTAATTCTCCCACTGAAATATGCAAAACTCTAAAGGATGGAAAATCAAAATCCCTCTGTGGTTTTTCTAGACTACCTGAAGCTACTAGCAGGTAAGCTATCTATCCATTTACCCATCCATGTACCTATCTAGCTATCTACCCATCCATCCAGTAACCCACCCATCCACTCATCCATGCACCCATCTATCCATCCACCCACCCAACTATCCACCCATTTGGTCATTATTTCTACTTCTTTTTTAAAAAGTGTTTGTTTGTTTGTTTGTTTGTTTACTGAGAGAGAGAGAGAGAGGGAGGGAGAGAGGGAGAGAGGGAGAGAGAGAGAGAGAGAGATAATGAGAAAAGGAAGGGCAGAGAGAGGAGAGAGAGAATCCCAAGCAGACTCCTCACTGTCAGTGCAGAGCCCGATGCAGAGCTCAAATTTATGAACCATGAGATCATGACCTGACCCAAAATCAAGAGTCAGACACTTATCAATTGAGCCATGCAGGTGCCCCATTTCTACTTCTTTTAAGCATCTACTATATTAACCATGTTTCTATCTTTTGTAAACTTGAGGCTTTAACATCTTCCCTGCATGCATATCGCACATTGTTCTGGACAAGCTGATCACTTCGCCTCAGCATCTACCTCCCTTGATGTCTCCCAGATCCTTGGGAGGAGTCCTTCTCATACAGGTATGCTTTTCAAACACAAAGAAGCCAATCCAGAGTCTACACATCCAGCTACCTCTCTTATTGGACTCACACTTGGGGCCACTATCTACCACCCTTTCGCCCTAGGGCCAGATGCTAGGCTACTAGGAATGGCTCCTCTATTCTGCTGTCCCCTGAAATCATTCCAATGAACCAATCCTAAACCTGCTCACCCTCCTCACTTATTCCTCCCCGTAGAAACCACAATAAAGTCTCTTGCTCATGTTCTTTCCTTACTCCATCTGCCTCTTGACCAACTCTGGTGCTTCCACATGTGGCCCACCATGGCTTGGTGTACCCTCTTCTCATGGGATGTGTGAGTAGCAAATTCTTTTTGACGGTTCTCCTCTCCTGTCTGTTGGCTTTGGCATACCTGAGTAATATTCAAACCTATTAAAATGTGCTAGGCACTGTCATGTGAAAATGAGCAAAACAGAGTCCCTGCTCTAAGGATCCTTACAGTTTGCATGTCAACACAGACAAGAAAACATAGATTGACAGCACAGTGCAGGAAACACTAGATTCACAAATGTGCCATAGACAGCAAGGGAGAGGAGCTGGAATGGATGGTTTGGAGCCAGATCTTGAAGAATGAGAAGGGGAAAAGCCCCCATAGAGGCACAGAGCTGGGGCAGGCCTGGTGGAGGTAAGAGTAGTTTGGTGTGGCTGGAATGCAAGATGGGGAATGTCAGGGAGGCTCAGGATGGAGATTTTAGAAGGTCTCAAATGCTGGATTGTAGACATTGGTTTCTGAGTGATGAGGGACCAGCCAAGGCTTACAAGCAGGTGACACGATGAAATGTCATGTGAGACTGGAGTCAGTGAGAGCTGGCGTGGGCTTTCTCATGTAAGCAAAGTGGTGGTGGGGAGAAGGATCCAATAATTGTTTTGGAGGCTTGGAAACTGGGCCTTGGTGAGTGAAATGTGGGAAGTCTTGAGCGTTTGTGTGTGGGCCACAGGGTGGGTGATGTGAGGCTGTGAAAGGAGACAGGCCTGCCAGGGGGATGGAATGGATGGGACACGACAAAGGAAGGGCAGAGTTTTACCTGTTTGTAGAACCTTCAGGGGAAGCCCAAGTTAGGGGTGGCTTGGGAGTGTGGTGTAGTTCTTCACTGCAGCTCAGCCGGAAAGGAGGTTGGCTGAGAGAAAGAGGAGCACAGAGACCTGGGAAAGCCAAAGGTGATCCCTCAGTCATCCCCAATTATTCATTTCCTTCTCTCAGCTTCCCTCCCTGGCCTCTCCCTTACTACTGAGTGTCTCACACCACATGTGGGCAAATGCATGAGCGAGCATGTGCCTGGGTGGGATCAAGGTGGAGTCAACTGGAGTTTGTTGGGAGGTGAGGTAAGAAGTACAGGGGGGTGAGGTAGAAGCATCCGGGGATACTCCATGAAGCTGGTGGGATAAGGCAGAAGAAAGGGCTTAACTTTAAAGAGAAGAAGGGGATCTCCTCTTTTTGACATTCAGAGAGCAGGTGAGACCTGGCAAGGGAAAATACTAGCTCTGAATGTTTCTCTTTTCTCTGTGAGTCTGGAGGGAAAGGGAGGCTGAAATATAGGCACTGAGGGTGTCTTGGTGACTCTTGGAGGAATGGGAAAGACACTGCATAGACAGTTGCATTTTCTGGATGAGCCACACTGCACAATTGCCCGGTCCTGGGGCCCAGTGGCTGTGCAAAGGCCCAGAGGTGAGTGCCTGAGACTTGGTCCTCATGGAGCAGATGGCCCAGTGGTTAAACCTGCAGCCCCATCCTGACTGCACAGCAAAGCCCAAAGGAGGAAGTGCAACCATGGCCATGAGCCTGAGCCCCAAGGGACTAAGACCAGCTTCTCAGACCATGTGACATTTGAGGTCATCTTAAAGGATATGTAAGAGGCCAACAGGCTGAGAAAGAAGATGAATCCTTAGGTTGCAAATATGGCTAGCAGAAACGTTGAACCCCATCAGGAGAAAAAGAAAATGAACCCAAGTGGTAGGGGTTGGGAATGAGGACCGTTTTAAAACTGTGCCTGTGGCTGTTTCTCCATCTTGGAGAATGGAGATCTTCCCAGTGTGTGAACAGTGATGAGCATGTTTCTAATTATCACATCGACGCTTTGATCTGTTTTAATTATTTGTTTTTCCTGCAAACACAAATTTGAGTCACTGGTGCTGTGCTTAGCCATCTGCTCCACTTGGAGGGGCTTTGGAAGTGGGTCATGAATGGTTCCCAGACGAAATCCAAATGACCTGCCTTTCTCTATGGCTTCACAGTAATAGAGGTCCTACTAAGTGCTAAGTGATGGGGAGTGTAGCAATGAATAGACCCCCATCTGAAATTGCCTCAGATGGTCTGACTCTCTTTCCCCGGGAGAGGATTCTGTAGGAGAAGAAAATAGGATAAAAATTCTGATTAATTTAAAACTCAATCTACAGAAATATGAACACTTTGCAGGTGTGTTGAAGCCAGATATTTATTAATTTTAAAAAAGCTTTCTGGATAGGTCCCGTGGGATTCAGGATATTAGCTCTGTATTTGAAGCTTCTGAACCTTTAGTGTAAAATCTTCAGTAATAATTACATGAAAATGTAGTATGGTCCACACTACCGACTGACTGAGACTGGGACGCAGAGTCACACAAAAAGTATCTTAAAATACAGGCTTGTGAATTTTAGAATAAAAAAAAGGTTTATTGAGGCATATTGTACATATCATATAATTTATCCATTTGAAATGCACGGTTCAATGATTTTTTTTAAGTAACTTTACCAAGTCATGTGATCATCACCATAAATTGCATTTAGAACAGTTCTGTCACTCTAATAAGATCTCTTATGCACATTTACTGCTAATCCCCATTTCCCCCTCCCTGATCTCCAGGCAAGAAGTCTCTCTAGATTTGCCTTTTTCTGCACCCTTTTTTTTTTTTTTAGAGACAGAGAGAATGAACACAAGTAGTGAGAGGGAGAGAGACTCTCAAGCAGACTCCCCGCCCAGTACAGCCCAATGCGGGGCTCCATCTCATAGCTGAGAGATCATGACCTGAACTGAAATCAAGAGTCAGGTACTTAACTGACAGAGCCACCCAGCCACCCCTTCCAGGTATTATTTATAAATGGAATCATATAATGTGCAGTCTGTTGTGTCTAGTTTTTTCACATAGCAAAACATGTTTGGGTTCCATCCATGTCTCATTGTGTAGCTGCAGTCTGTTTCCTTTCACTGCTGAAGAATATTCCATTATATGGACATACCACCTTCTATGTACCCATTCACCGGTTGATGTTTGAATTGTTTCCAGTTTTGGTCTGTTATGAATAATGCAGCTCTGTTTGTGTGTGAGGAAGACTGAAAATTTGCAATAAAAAAATGTCTGCCCCAAATCTCAGTTATCCAGAATGCTATATCGGCTCAAGAAAAAGGTTTCATGTGTAGGCCAGAGTTTTATGGTTTCATCATGTGAGTGCCAGAGTCTCGTCCGCAGAGAAATGCAGGGCAGAGTATAACTGTTAAGATTGGGTTGCACTGGCAGGCACTTCAGAGTATAAAGCATATGATTCCTGAGTATCTGAATCTACCCCTAAAAAGGTTAAAAAACACCATGCTAAGAAAGGAGAGACAATGAAACCACATTTAAAAAGCTCAATTGAAATCACCCAAGGCCAAAGAGAAAAAAAAAGCGCAGAAGACAGCAGTAGGAACACAGACCAAGGGCAGCAAATAGAAAACAGTGACAAATGTGATAGATATTACTCTCTATCAGTAACCACTCTGTACATCAGCAGTCTAAATGCATCAGTTTAAGAGCAGAGATTGCTAGGGTGGATCAAAACACAAGACTCAACTCTATGTTGCCTACAAGAAACTCACTTTAAACACATATAGATTAGGAATAAGGAAATGAAGAAATATCCACCACATTAACACCATTCAAAAGAAGACAAGTAGCTGTATGAATTTCTGAGAAAACAGAAATTCCTTCAAAGCAAGGAAAGTTGTCAGAAATAAAGAGGGATCTCACATAATGATAAAAAAAAAAATCTCAGTCCAAAAGAATACATGAGAATCTGATACTTTCCCTCAAATTTTATATCCTCTAATAAGGCCAGACATAATAGAATCTAATCCAGATCGCTTTTGTTGCAGATGGGGAAACTGAGGCTCCTGGAGGTCAAGTGACTCTTCTGCAGGTTACACAGAATACCTACGGTCTTTGGACACTCAGTACAACCACTTAAAATTTTTATTTAGTTACTTCCTTATGCAAACCAGATGCACATGCATATGTTTATTGGGCATTAATCAATCTGGCTGCCTATAGGGGGGGTAACTTTGGTCTGAAGTAAGAAAGAAAGGAAGCAGGAATGTACAGCTGTCTTGCCAAATTTTATGTTGCAGTATAATATAATTAACTAAATATAGATTTAATTTACAAGTGTGTCTCTTATTCTTTATTGCCCTGAGAATCAAAAAGGGAAAGAAATTTCTGTGGAGATAAATGAGGATAAATTGATTGAAATAGGATAAAGGAGAAAACAGGCATATTCCCCAGAGGTACTGTGAACAACACTTCCCTTGCCTTTCGGTTATTATTAACCCCATTTGTTCAAAGCCCTCATTCATCCTTTGCACTGACCACTCCAGTGAGGGCCTCAAAAAATCATTTAATCCTATGAGGTGGGTATTATTATCCCAGTTCCAGAAGATTAAAATGAGGCTCAGGAGATTTAAGTGATTTGTGTGAAGTTCAAAGCTGGCAAGTGACAGACTCATTCTTGGAACTCATTGTGTGAAAGCTTTATGGAACAGAATTCTGCAGGCTTCCTTCCTGAAGGAAAAGGCTGTGGTCACCTGAGAAGGAAAGCATCTGAGCCTTCCATGGGCTCAGGGTAGGGTCATCTTCTCTCTCCTGACAATAGAGGTGTCCCTTTTGTAAATGAGAGTCACCTGGTGGGTGGTTCACTGTGGTCTACTGGTACCATCGGAGGGGGCCCTGGGACTACAGTGCCAGCTGTGATCTGGAAAAGTACCCCAGATAACCAGGACCCAGTGTAGCAGACCTGAATCCTATGCCCGGGGCCCAGATTTTGTGGCTAGTAGGCCACTGCTCTCCAGCAGTGGGGGACTGTGGGCTCCAAGGCTGGGGACTGTTCTCACTGAACCGATTGAAGCTGGATCTTAAGTTTTGGTATCTACCACCCCAATTTTTTATTTCTCTGGATTTTCTTTCCATTCCTTTCCTTTCCTTTCCTTTCCTTTTCTTAATATTTATTTATTTTTGAGAGAGACAGAGACAGAATGCAAGCTGGGGGAGGGTCAGAGAGAAAGGGAGGCACAGAATCCAAAGCAGGCTCCAGGCTCTGAGCTGTCAGCAAAGGGCCCAATGCGGGGCTTGAACTCACAAACTGTGAGATCATGACCTGAGGCAAAGTCAGCTGCTTAATCAACTGAGCCATCCAGGTGCCCTCTCTGGATTTTATTTTAATACAATATCAAGCCTGGCTCTTGGCTGAGTCAGGTGAAAACAGCTTGCCCATTTCTTTAGGGGAGATGGGAGAAGCAGAAGCCTGGTGGTTCCTGGAGTCTGTTTCTTGTAATGCCTGTGACCTAATATAATGTGGGACTCTGTCTAATGGTCTTTGTAGACTTTCCTCCCTTGCTTGTACTCCTGGGCTGAGTCACAAGTTGTACATGCCCAACTAAGACTCTTCTTCCCTGGTGAGGGATGGTGAAGTCCTCTACAAGTGTCTAGAGCTGGGATCAGCCAACCTTTTCTGTAAATGGCCAGATAGTAAATATTTTAAGCTTTACAGGTCATACAATCTCTGTCATTCTCCTGAACGCTGCCACTGAAGTGGGAAAGCAGCCATAGACAACAGGGAACAAACGAGCATGGCTGTGATCCAATAAAACTTTATTTATCAAAAAGAGTGATAGGCCGGATTCGGTCCCCAGGTATCGTTGGCCAAGCTTGGTCAAGAAAGTGGACTAGATGGGAGGAATCCTTTCACAATGTATTCAAATATCAAATCATCACCAAGTACAACTTTAAATATCTGACAATTTTATTTATCACTTATATGTCAATAAAGCTGGAAAAGTTTTTGAAAAGAAGGTGGAAAAGCCATCATCTTCCCATGAGTACCACTGTCCAGATAGAAAAGACATCTTAAACTGATCAAAGACCCAGAATTTGTACAGCCAAGAGTGTTGCGTGCCAGCCTGCTCTCTGCAGCCCCAAGGGCCATGTCTGTCTAGCCCAGGGGGCTGGGAACTTTGTTTCAGAGCACTGTATTTAAGGAGCCATGAATGGGAGTAAGGGCCTGGACAGTATAAGTCACGATGTCCACCTCTTCCAGCTTGGTCTCCATAGCTTGCCAGCTGGGCCTGACCCAGGGCTGGTGCTGGGCCAGGGCTGGGACTGCATTCAGAGGCCGATAAACTTTCCAGAGACATGTTTTGCGAGCAGACCTATCCCCAGTACATGTTGTTCCCATTACACCGCCCATCATGGAAAATATACAGAGTTTGAATCTACCGTGGGTCAGGCCAATTCCCAGACACAGAGGGACCACAAAGAGGTGTGGGGCATGAGCCCTGATGACCAGGGGAGCCAGGCAGGCCCAGACACCTAGCACACAAGGTAGAAGTGGGTGGGCACCTGGAAGAACAGCTATGATGTGGGGAGAGCAGAGGAGGAAGAGCTTACCCTAGCTGGGATACTGGCATCATGGAGGACCTTAAAGGATAGGCTGTGTTTAGACACAGGGGGACAAAGGGTGGGAGAGTGTGGGCGTGCTTCGCTAATAGCTGGTGGTTCCATCTGGCTTTGAGGTATTAAGTCAGATTGCGTTTTGCCAAGATGGTCCCAACAACATCTTCCACGCCCCATGTTCTGCTCCCCTGTCTTTGAAGTGTGGGGCTGGTGCTCTGCATGTAGCCACTGGAATGCTGTATAAATGACGATGCCATATTTTCCAAGGCTAGACCATAAATGAAGTTGCAGTTCCTGCCCTGTGAGTGGGAACACTCACAGATGGAGTCCCGAATCTGCATTAAGAAGTCCTACCCCGTTGGGGCGCCTGGGTGGCTTAGTCGGTTAAGCGTCCGACTTTCGCTTGGGTCATGATCTCGCTTCGTGGGTTTGAGCCCCGCGTCGGGCTCTGTGCTGACTGCCAGCTCAGAGCCTGGAGCCTGTTTCAGTCTGTGACCCTCTCTCTCTGACCCTCCCCTGCTCACGCTGTCTCTCTCTCTCTCCTGGAAATAAATAAAAATATTAAAAAAAAAAAAAAGAAGAAGAAGAAGTCCTACCCCGTGAGCATGAAGAAGGCTGCAAACAGAGCAGCTGCACGTAGATGCTCTGGTGGTCAGTCCTGACCTCCTGCCGGACCATTCACATGCATCCAACCTCCATGTCTTCCCAGGTGATGCCCCAAACATGGCAGAGTAGAGGAAAGCCATTCTTGAACACCTTCTGGTTCCTGACCCACAGAATCATGTCAAAGGATTGTTGTTCCCTCCCATCAGGTGAGGGTGGTTGTTCCATGGACTGTGTGAAACTGGGACATTAGTGTGGGAAAGCTGCTTGGCATAGGCTCTTGCTTCTGCGACCTTGCAGCCAAGACTGGTATTGGGGATGTAACTTAGGAGAAGGCAGAAGGAAGCCACTGGAAAGTCTGCTGGAGGGAACATCTTACCTCAGGCTGTGCTTTTAGGAGAAAAATCTGCAACACAATCCAAGACAGAGTGGTGGGTGTAGGCTGCAAAGTGGGGTGGGGGAGAAATTCGCCAAGTCTTTTTCTGACTGATGTAGAAGAGACACAGGCTGGGATAAACATGGCCGTGGGGACTGTAAGGAGGGGCCAGTGCACACGGTATTTCAGTGAAAGGTTAGCCAGCTCTTCCTCGTCCTCCACAGCTCCCTGCCCCATCCAAGATAACAGAGCACATGCAAGGGTGCTTTGGAACCCAGCTGGCACAGTCTTATAAAAGCAGGGTTTCTATTTAGAATAGTCCCAAGGTTCTTCACCAGCTAGTGGAATAATAAAACACAGGGCTGGGTTCTGGTGAGATAGTGTGATGTGTGGCTGCCTGGAACCGAGGAAGAGCTGACTTGGTATCCCAGGTGACAGATCTGGGAAGACAGGTAGCAAGCTTCCTCAAAACACTAAAGTTAAGATTGGCCTGTTTTAGAGCCTACCCTTGTGGAATGCCACTGTGGGCTTACTGTACAAAGCCCCTCTGTTGTGAATGTGTCTTTCATGGAGGTTCTGCCTTTTCTTCCACAGTCAAGATGAAGTTCATCATTCAGATAGTTTAGTATCTTAATTTCATACTATAGTGTAAATGACTGACACACGAGCATTTCCTGAGTGAGAATTATGAAGCAAAGAGCACTGGGCCACGTGAAAATACTGAATTTCTGAAAAAGGTAGAGTGGGAGGGAGAGAACAGGATGCAGAAAGTGGAAGCAGGCAGCTAGAGCTCATTGACTGCAGGCTTGTATTTAACTCTGGGTTTTCCTACAGCTAGAGCTCTTCCAGTGAAACAACGCCTTGTTAATGGCCATTGTTGGTTCTTGACTTGACAACTTGTCAGTTCTAACTTGTCAGGCATCTATTCTGATTGGTTGAATGTGCATTATGACTGGTTGGGCACCTGTTCTGATGGGCAGTTGTGAAGGTCATCTAAGGAGGTTGGATTCCAGCACCAGGAATAATTCCTGGGCCCCAAATGTGGAAGACAAACACAGGATGACCAGTCTGAGCCTCTACCTCTCTTG
Source organism: Proteles cristata cristata (assembly GCA_017311185.1). Taxonomy (NCBI): domain Eukaryota; kingdom Metazoa; phylum Chordata; class Mammalia; order Carnivora; family Hyaenidae; genus Proteles; species Proteles cristata. Next base: position 368,096 of record JAESUZ010001312.1, on the reverse strand, counting down.
CGCTCATAGCCTTAGTTCCTGACCACCTTCCACTTTGCAATCTGTGGATTCTCCATGACCCATTTCTTCCTTGGAGCTCTCTTCCTTTCTCCTGTTGTCCTTAAAGGCACTCATTTTTCTCTTTTCCCCTGGACACTGTGGCAGACACTATAGTGTCCTACCCAAGTCCCCCTGGCCTTCATCCTTCTCACATACCCCGGAAGCCCACTTACAAATGCAAGTGCAGATTCTTCCTTTCTCTGGCCACCACAGCCAGACCATACTGGCACCCTAATCTTGGACTTCCAGCCTTCGAACCATGAGAAATAAATTTCTATTGTTGATACCCACCTAGTCTTGGGGCAGAGTGAAGTACTTGGCTGTCAGTTTCCCCCCAGGAATAGCCCTCAATCACTGATGGAAGAGATGTGGTGGATAAATGCCCTGGACGCTTTGCCTTTTGATTGGGATATCTCAGAGGTGTGGTTTACACCATTTCCCAAAGCTCGCCTGAAGGCATGAGCCCAGCTGCCTACATGGATAAACTTGCTCTCCCCTTCTTTACTTCCCCGCTCTCCTACAGTGCCTCCTGACATCACCATCCTTGCCTTAGACTCTATTTTGGCAGCTCCCAAACCCAGACATCCTCTCAAGGATGCCATGCTTTGGGGAAACAAAAGGCAAATGGTGTACAGGCAATGCCTGCTGTTTTCTCTATAACATGATGCTTCTCTGAAGCCAGAGAGCAAGAAAGGCAAGGATGCCTTCTTAGCTCTCAGAAGGAAAGACAGTTGAAAACCAAATAACACAGTCAATGACGCTGTCCCAAATTTAGTCAAGGCTGAAGTCAGCCACTCCTAGACTTTCTCAGTAGGCAAGCCAATAAAGCCTTTTGGTGTGTTGTGTGCTTCTTACCTGGAGTTAGGTTTGTAAGACCTGCAACTACAATGGTCTTGCCTCACTGAGGAGGAACCTTCCCTGGTCATGGTATTCAATGGTCTGAATGTTTGTCTCACCCCCCAAATTCACATGTTGAAATCCTAACCCCTCAGTGTGATGATATTAGGCAGTGGGCCTTTGGGAGGTGATAAGGTCATGAGGGTGGAGCCCTCACAATTAAGATTCGTGTCCTTGTAAAAGAGACCCCAGAGGACTTTTTTTTTATAGTTTATTGTCCAGTTGTTTTCCATATAACACCCAGTGCTCATCCCCACAAATGCCCTCCTCCATGTCCATCACCCCCCTTCCACTCTCCCCCATACCCATCAGTCCTCAGTTTGTTCTCAACATTCAAAAGTCTCTCATGGTTTGCCTCCTTCCCTCTGCCCCCCATCTTCCCCCTTCTTCTCCCTCACGGTCCTCCGTTAAGTTCCTCCTAATCTTCCTATACATGCAAACATATGGTAGCTATCCTTCTCTCCCTGACTTCTTTCACTCAGCATAACACCCTCAAAATCCATCCATGTTGCTACACATGGCCAGATTTCATTCTTTCTCATTGCCATGTAGTATTCCGTCGTATAGAAATACCACATCTTCTTGATCCATTTGTCAGTTGATGGACACTTAGGCTCTTTCCATGTTTTGGCTATTGTGGAGAGTGTTGGTATGAGCATTGGGATACATGTGCCCCTATAAATCAGCACTCCTGTATCTCTTGGGTAAATTCCTAGCAGTGCTATTGCTGGGTCATAGGGGAGTTCTATTGTTAAGTTTTTGAGGAACCTCCACACTGTTTTCCAGAGGGGCTGTACCAGTTTACATTCCCACAAACAGTGTAGGAGGGTGCCCATTTCTCCACATCCTCGGCAGCAACTAGAGTCCTCTGATTTGCTCATTTTAGCCACTCTGACTGGCATGAGGTGGTATCTCAGTGTGGTTTTGATTCGTATTTCCCTAATGAGGAGGGATGCTGAGCATCGTTTCATGTGTCTGTTGGCCATCTGGATGTCCTCTTTGGAGAAGTGTCTGTTCATATCTTCTGCCCATTTCTTCACTGGATTGTTTGTTTTTCGGGTGTGGAGTTTGGTGAGTTCCTTATAAATTTTGGATACTAGCCCTTTATCTGATATGTCATTTGCAACTATCTTTTCCCATTCCATCGGTTGCCTATTAGTTTTAAGAATTGTTTCCTTTGCGTGCAGAAGCTTTTAATCTTGATGAGGTCCCAATAGTTCATTTTTGCTCTTGATTCCCTTGCCTTTGGGGATGTGTCAAGTAAGAAGTTGCTGCGGTGGAGGTCAAGGAGGTTGTTTCCTGCTTTCTCCTCCAGGGTTTTGATGGTTTCCTGTCTCACGTTCAGGTCCTTTATCCATTTTGAGTTTATTTTTGAGTATGGTGTGAGACAATGATCTAGTTTCATTCTTCTGCATGTTGCTGTCCACTCCTCCCAGCACCATTTGTTAACGAGGCTGTCTTTTTTCCCTTGGATACTCTTTCCTGCTTTGTCAAAGATTAGTCGGCTGTATACTTTTGGGTCCAATTCTGAGTTCTTAATTCTATTCCATTGGTCAATGTGTCTGTTTTTGTGCCAATACCATTCTGTCTTTATGATGACAGCTTTGTAGTAGAGGCTAACGTCTGGGATGGTAATGCCTCCCATTTTGGTTTTCTTCTTCAGTATTACTTTGGCTATTTGGGGTCTTTTGTGATTCCATACAAATTTTAGGATAGTTTGTTCTAGTTTTGAGAAGTATGCTGGTGCAATTTTGATTGGAATTGCATTGAATGTGTAGAGTGCCTTAGGTAGTAATGACATCTTAACTATATTTATTCTTCCTATCCATGAGCATGGAATGTTTTTCCATTTCTTTGTGTCTTCTTCAATTTCCTTCCTAAGTTTTCTATAGTTTTCATCATACAGATCTCTTATATCCTTGGTTAGGTTTATTCCTAGGTATTTTATGGTTTTTTGTGCAATTGTGAATGGGATCAGTTTCTTGATTTCTCTTTCTGTTGCTTCATTGTTGGTGTATAAAAATGCAACCGATTTTTGTACGTTGATTTTGTACACTGAAACTTTGCTGAATTCTTGGATCAGCTCTAGTAGGCTTCTGGTGGAGTCTGTCGGGTTTTCTATGTAGAGTATCATGTCATCTGCGAAGAGTGAAAGTTTGACTTCCTCTTTGCCAGTTCTGATGCCTTTGATTTCCTTTTGGTGTCTGATGGCTGATGCTAGGACTTCCAGCACTATGTTAAACAGCAGTGGTGAGTGGACATCCCTGTCGTGTTCCTGATCTCAGGGGGAAAGCTCTCAGTTTTTCCCCATTGAGGATGATGTTAGCTGAAGGCTTCTCATAGATGGCTTTGATGATGTTTAAGTAGGTTCCTTCTATCCCAACTTTCTCGAGAGTCTTTGTTAAGAAGGGATGCTGTATTTTGTCAAATGCTTTTTCTGCATCTATTGACAGGATCATATGGTTTTTATCTTTTCTTTTATTGATATGATGTATCACGTTGATTGATTTGCGAATATTGAACCAGCCCTGTAACCCAGGAATGAATCCCACTTGATCTTGGTGGATAATTCTTTTTATGTGCTGTTGGATTCGATTTGCAAGGATCTTGTTGAGGATTTTTGCATCTGTATTCATCAAGGATATTGGCCTGTAGTTCTCTTTTTTTGCTGGATCTCTGTCTGGTTTGGAAATCAAAGTGATGCTGGCTTCCTAAAATGAGTCCAGAAGTTTTCCTTCGATTTCTATTTTTTGGAATAGTTTGAGAAGAATGGGTATTAATTCTGTTTTAAATGTCTGGTAGAATTCCCCAGGGAAGCCATCTGGTCCAGGGCTCTTATTTGTTGGGAGATTTTTGATAACTGATTTGATTTCCTCACTTGTTATGGGTCTGTTCAGGTTTTCTATCTCTTTCGGTGTATATTTTGGTTTGAGTGTGTGTTTAGGAATTTGTCCATTTCTTCTAAGTTGTCCAATTTTGGCATATAGTTTTTCATAGTATTCTCTGATAATTGCTCATATTTCTGAGGGATTGTTGTAATCAGTCCATTTTCATTCATGATTTTGTCTATTTGAGTGCTCTCTCTTTTTCTTTTTGAGAAGCCTGGCTAGAGGTTTGTCAATTTTGTTTATTTTTTCAAAAAAACAACTCTTGGTTTCATTGATCTGTTCAACTGTTTCTTTGGTTTCGGTGCGCTGTTAGATTTTGCACTTGCACTTTTTCTTATTTCTTGAAATAGGCCTGGAGTGCAATGTACTTTCCTCTTAGGACTGCTTTTGCTGCATCCCATAGAGTTTGGATTGTTGTATTCTCATTTTCATTTGTTTCCATATATTATTTAATTTCTTCTCTAATTGCCTGATTGGCCGATTTGTTCTTTAGTAGGGTGTTCTTTAGCCTCCATATTTTTTGGGGTTTCCAGATTTCTTCCTGTGGTTGATTTTGAATTTCATAGCATTGTGATCTGAAAGTGTCCATGGTATGATCTCAATTCTATTATACTTCTTGTGGCTGCTTTATGTCCCAGTATGTGATCTATCTTGGAGAATGTGCCATATGCACTTGAGAAGAAAGTGAATTCCATAGCCTCAGAATGTAGAGTTCTAAATATATCTGTCAAATCCATCTGGTCCAATGTGTCATTTAAGTCCATTGTGTCTTTATTGATTTTCTGTCTAGTCGATCTGTCCATTGCTATAAGTGAAGTATTAAAGTCCCCTGCTATTAGCATGTTCTTATCGATAAGACTGTTTTTGTTTGTGATTAATTGTTTTATGTATTTAGGTGCTCCCATATTTGGTGTGTAGACATTTATACTTGTTAGCTCTTCCTGATGGATAGACCCTTTAATTATTATATAATGCCCTTCTTCATCCATTGTTACTGTCCTTACTTTAAAGTCTAGTTTGTAGCATGATAGATATTTCTCCATCCCCTTACTTTCAATCTGAAGGTGTCCTCCAGTCTAAAATGAGTTTCTTGTAGACAGCAAATAGATGGATTTTGTTTTTTTTATCCATTCTGCTACCCTATGTCTTTTAATTTGGGCATTTAGTCAATTTACATTCAGTGTTATTATTGAAATATATGGGTTTAGAGTCATTGTGTCATTTGTGGGATTCATGCTTGTGGTGGTGTCTCTAGCATCTTGCATTCCTTGCAACATTTCCCTCAGAGAGTCCCCCTCAGGATTCCTTGTAAGGCTGGTTTAGTGGTAACAAATTCTTTCAATTTTTGTTTATTTGGAAAGGCTTTTATCTCTCCTTCTATTCTGAATAACAGGCTTGCTGGATAGAGGATTCTTGGCTGCCTATTGTTTCTGTTTATCACATTGAAGGTCTCCTGCCTTTCCTTTCTGGCCTTCCAAGTTTCAGTAGATAGGTCTGTCACCACTCTGATAGGTTTCCCTTTGTATGTTAGGGCTCTTTTCTCCCTAGCTGCTTTCAAAATTCTTTCTTTGTCCTTATAATTTGCCAGTTTCACTATGATATGTCGTGCAGAAGACCGATTCAAGTTATGTCTGAGGCTATTCTCTGTGCCTCTTGAATTTCAACATCTACTTCCCTCCCCAGGTTGGGGGAGTTCTCTGCTATAATTTGTTCCAGGACTCATTCAGCACCTTTCCCTCTTTCTTCCTCTTCTGGGATTCCTATGATACGAATATTGTTCCATTTGTTTGTATCGCTGAGCTCTCCAACTCTTCTTTCATGTTCCTGGATCAGTTTATCTCTTTTTTTCTCAGTTTCTTCTTTTTCTATAATTGTGTCTTCTAAATCACTTATTCTCCTTTCTGCCTCTTCAATCCGTGCATTGAACGCCTCCAGTTTATTATGTATCTCATTTATCACATTTTTAAATTCATCATAACTATTTTAAGCTCCATAGTGTTTGTAACCATAGTTTCTCTGATATCCTCCATGCTTTTTTCAAGCCCAGCGATTAATTTTATGATTATTGTTCTAAATTCTTGTTCAGTTATGTTGCTTATATCTGTTTTGAGCAGTTCTTTAGCTGTCAATTCTTTCTGGAATTTCTTTGGAGGAGAGCTCTTTCATTTCATCGTTTTGGTTAGCTTTCTATCTCTTGTTAGTTTTAAATGCTTGTTATGCACTCTGCACCTGTGAGTGCTGCTGTACCAAATAAGGCTTTTTGACTATCCAGGGCCTGTCTGTTCAGGAAGTGTTCTTTGAATGGTATCTCTCGGTCTCTCTTGTTGAGACCTTGGTTATTTTATTTTCCTACTCGTAGTGGTATTTGGGAGTCTCCACAGTGTGTATTTTGGCTTATTTCTTGAGGTAGCCCCAGAACATGCAGACTGAAAGGGAAAATGAAAAAAAGAGAAAAGAGGAAGGAGGGAAAGCGAATAATCAGAGATAAAAATACATAAAAGAGAAAAAAAGAAGAAAAGAAAAGGAAAAATGAAGAAACCCAATAGACAACAGTTTAAAGCATATAACCAGATTTCCAAGCTACAAATAAATAGCCGGGTGTATGCAGTGCTGGTGGAAGAGCATAGAGAACGAGAGAGATGACAGAGTGGGGATGAAGTGAAATTGGAAATGAAATGAGCAGGCAGAAGGAATAAGAGACTTTTTTCAAAGAGCGAAAGAGTGGAATATGGTTGGAGAAGAGGTGAAAGAAATGACGATGATGCTTTCCAGAGAAACTACATAGTCTGATTACTCCAGAGAGAAAGAGATGAAAAGGTAGGTAAGTGTAGAATTTACATCTAGAGAATGGATTAAATGTGACTGTTTAATCAAGCCAGTGACCAGAATTAATCAGGGCGGCGCATCCATGTTGGTCTTGTCCCAGCTCCGGTGTAAAAAAAGAAAAGGAAGAGGGCAGCTCTCTAGCAGGGATGGGTGTGGTTTGATCCAGGGGGAGCGGGAGTCCTGCCTTGGTGGTTGTGGGGAGAAGAGTGACGGTGTTCCAGTGCCTTCTTGAACCAAGCATTGCAACTCACTTTTTTGGGTGTGTAAACTCCCTGTGCTGGGGGCGTAGCCAAGGTGGGCTGTGCTCTACATCCCAGGCCAGGCCTCATTTCCAGATCTCAGTCGGCTAGTCCCATTGAAATTGCCGGAAATGTAAACTTGCAGGCGAGCCCCTCAGGGCAGTTTTTCCCCCTGGGGATGGAGCCAGAAGCTGCTGCTCCCATCTCATCCAGGTTGAGCTGATGAGCAGGGAGCAGTTTCCCTAGGGGTCGCCTGGGATGAGTGCGTCCCGCCTAGGGTCAGCTGGACAGCAGGAAACTGGGTCCCTCTGTGTCCCGTTGCCCAAATGTAAACTCGCGGACTAAACTCTCAGAAGTTTTAAGCTTTTCGGCTTCCCCCTAGGGATCCAGCCGAGCCAGAAGCATAAAGGTATGGCTGCTGCACATCCCCTCAAGGACGAGCTGGCGAGCAGGGAGCAGTCTCCCTGGGGGTCGCCTGGGACGAGTGCGTCCCGCTTAGGGTCAGCTGGAGAGCAGGAAACTAGATCCCTTTGTGTTCTGAGCAGAGGTTTTCTCTTCTCCAGTGACAGGGACAGTGTCTTGAGCAGTTTCAGCCACTCCTTTTCCCCCCTAGCCTCACTTTGGCTCCCCACAGAGGGGGATCCCCCCCCCCCCGTGTCTCTGGTCCCGGCCCGATTTTATCTTCCCCAGTTCCCACTCACACTATAAGTTTTTCTCAGCGGACTCTGTCTCCTGTTCCTCCCAAACTCCTGGATTCTGTAAGGGTTCCTATGGCTTCAGGCCTTCTCCGTGTGAGATATGGGGGCAAGTGCAATGTACGGAGCTCCCTACTTCTCCCCCATCTTGCCCTCCCTCCGTCCCCACTGTGTCCTCTCTTCTGCCATATGAGGACACAGTGAGAAGTTGGCCACCCACACCCTGGAAGAGGGTTCTCAACAGAACCTGACCATACCAGACCCTGAACTTGGACTCCCATCCTTCAAACTGTGAGAAAGAAATTTCTGTTGTTTATAAATATGTCACATATGTCCTGTCTATTATCTGAGAACCTCTAATGCAAAGTTAAAAAAAAAAACCTCCTCCTTTTTCAACAGTAACAGCACTCCTCTGTGGTCATGAATTTATCCCACCTTTGAAGACATTGCTTTTTCAGCTGCTAGTGTGAGGAGCTTAGCCTTTTGCATCTTCGGACAGGATCTCTTTCAAGCTTTGCTCCCTCTAATGATTGGATAACATTAAAGCAAGTTCTAAGCATCCACCGTGAACACACCTTGGCAGGTGCCTCAGACCCCCGGGGCGGACCCCTATCCGGCAGCCACGTTGTTAACCGTGGACATAAGCAATCACACGCTCTGTGGAGAGCGCCTCGGCGCTTTGTGGAATCTGCTTTTGATGGAGACAAAGGAGCTTGTCTTCAATTTGCTTCTTTCAATCTCCCTGGGACTTTGAAGTCAGAACTAGAAGCCGTGAGGGCGGGGTAAAAATAGGGCTCCAAGGTTAGGAAAGACATGGAGATCTGAGCCATTTCTCCATGAATTTGGAAACCCATCTGAAAAACAGCATCTGACTGTTTAGTGGGAATTCAGTATGATTTCCTTTTGATATCTCCCTTTGAGGGCGTCGTGTCATGTCAAGGATGCAGGAGACAGTAAAGCAAAGGCCATTCCTGTTAGCATCAACAGACACTTTGGAGGGATGAGAATGTGTGTGGAGAGCGCATGTCTATGCACAGCTCATTCTAGAAGCTTTCTTGTCAATGGTTAAGAGAGTGTTCCTCAAAGATTTGTTCCTTGCCCTTCCACTGATTCATGATGCAGGCTTCTTCCCCAGCACAAGTGAAACCAGCAATGAACCCTCTCTTCTCCCTTACTCTGCTTCCCTTTCTTTTATTTTCCCTTCCTCTTTCTTCTTACACCATTCCTTTTCCATTGCCCCTCTGGATTCATTTCCTGGGGCTGCTGTAACAAAATATTGCAGACTGGGTGGCTTAAACAACAGAAACTTAATTCTAAAAGTTCTGGAACCTGGATGTCCAAGATCAAGATGTCGGCTGGTTTGGTGTCTCCTGAGGCTTCTCGACTTGTGGTTGGCCATCTTCTTATAATGTCATCTCTGGGTCTTTCCTCAGTCCCCATGCATCCCCTAGTATGTCTTCCTCTTCTTGTAAGAACATCAGTCCTACTGGACTTGGGCATACCCGTGGGGCCTCATTTAACCTTAATAACCTATCAAACTGTTCTGTCTCCAAATACATTCTGAGGTGCTGGTGGCTAGGGCTCCAATATGTACATTTTCAGGGGACACAATTTAACCCATAACACCCTCTCCTCCACTTCTGTCCTCAGAAATGGTCTTGCTGAATCAGGTAACATGGGTTCAAACCTTAGTTGTACCATTTATAAGTTAAATGACCCGATGACTTGCTTGACCTCTCTGCACTTCAGTTTATTGTTTGTAAAATGGGAACACTAATACTTCATGTGGTGTTGTCAGGATTAAAGGGGGTAGTGTATGTAGAGAACCTAATCCCATGCCACACTAAATATCTGTGGCCTCTTTTTCTTCACCCCCTGCCTCAACTTCTCTGGGCTGTGACTCAGCCAGGATAAGTGACTACCTCTGTAAAAGCTGTTGCTAAATGCCCTTGGAGTGTCCCCAGAAAGGTCAGAAACCTGAGGTTCCTGATGAAAAGCTCGACTCCCCAGCCCCACTCCCAGACACCAAGAGTAGGGCCTGGAAGTCAGATGCCTCATGTGTTTGGGATGTATTACGAGGTTGCGGACCACTGCCTTGGAAGGTACTGTTCTTCTAGATACATGCACAAGGGTATAGGTACATGGCTTGAAAATTCTGATCCACATTAGCTTCTGTTTGTGTGTTGTTGTTTTTTTTATCAGATCATTACATAATGATGTTTTTCTCTCCCTCACATGCATGTATCTTTTTAGTGGAGTCATCTACCTCAGGTTCCCTGGAAACTGGAAACAGACCAGGTCTAAAGATCCAGGTTGAATCAAGTGCCATTTCAACTGTCTTGGGCTTCAGGGCTGCCCTTCCCCAGGCTCTGCAGGGCCCACCCCTATGCACTGTGACCTTTTCTTAGCAGCTCAGTGCCCTGACTTCCTACACTTGTCTCCGTGCTCTCTGATCAGTTCACTGGGCAGGTTGGGCTGCTGGCTTAAGATGGTGGTTCTTGGGTGAGAGCCAACAGATGCAGTTTGCTATCAATGGGCCAGCAGATACAAGTTGAAGTGTACCTGAAAATGGAAAGGTAAACCTGGAAGAACTAAAATATTATACAGAAGAAATCAAGAGGTATAGGGTGGGGACACAGCAGGTAATTTAAGGGCAACAATTTCCCATCGATCATGGTGGGAATGTCAGTAGATATGTCTAACGCTGATAAGACATGGAGGCATAGTGGCCCTGTTCTCTGAGTATTTGTTATGCCAATCTCTGTGATTACAAGGTTGTACAGAGAATTAAAAGTGGTCAAAGTATGCATGTATTTAAAAATTATATAAATATTGATACATTAATCCCTATTGCCACCCTCCCTTCTAAACTTTTATTTATTTATTTAAAATGTTTTATTTATTTTTGAGAGAGAATGCACACATATGCATGAGCAGAGAAGGGGCAGGGAGAGAGGGAGAGAGAGAATTCCAAGCCAGCTCCACACTGTCAGTGCAGAGCCTGATGCAGGGCTCGAACTTATGAAGCATGAGATTGTTACCTGAGCTGAAGTTGGACACTTAGCCAACTGGGCCACCCAGGTACCTTTAAACTCAAACAAATGAGGGCATGGCAGAGTAAGGTGGGTTAAAAACTGTGAAGGGAAAATCTGACCAGAATGGCTACAGTATTGTCTCCCTGAAATGAATTTTAATATCTCAAGAGGAAGAGAAGTCCTAGGGAACACTTATGAGATCTTTGAATGCTCTTGGCAAAGATGACTATCCTATGATTGAATCGTGAAAGTCGAATATGAATCAAAGGAGTTTGTACCCTGCTATTGTACAATTTTGTCTGAAAAATGACTCCCCAAACCCTTTAAATGCTTGATTTTTTTCTTTACTCTTTCTAAGAACCAGGGCCCAGTTGCCATTATAACGTAAGTTTTATTAAATCGAAACACATTTATTTTTATAATTTTAGTTTCAGTTTTCAAGATAATCTCCTCATCACCATTTACTGCAAAATTTTGATCTCTGTTTCAAATGGATTCCTTTTAAGTGGCTTTTTTTCCGGTGCCAACTGTACTTGGATAATGATGATCCTGTCTCAGTATATGATTTAGAGGGATGATCATCACCAGCCATTTACAACAGAAACAGTTAAGAGAGGGGACAGCTCTGCAGAATAGGGTTCAGGAACAAAGAGATAAGAGGTGCTTTTATTTTTGATTGCATATGTTTCTGTAATGTTCCATCTTATTTCAGTGCATTTTATCTCACTGAGACATGTATGCCATTCGAAGTTTGCTTGTTTTCTTATATGATAAGAAAAAATTTTCAGGGATGCAATAGGTAAAAATGGCCATGATATGAAGTCTACTGTGGGTCCCTAATATGAGTTTCTGGTAGATGCTATCGGCATCCTGTCCTTATTCCCTTCACACTGCCCAGCTCGTGCCCAGCTCGTGCCCAGCTCATGCAGGCAACTTCCTGCTGTTCCCTACCTGCTAGTCCCCATGCTGAATATGCCGGTGGGCTGGTGTCCTGAAAGCAGTCCTCGCCATGAGGGTTGGGGGCCTGAAGGTAAATATCCTGGCTCCTGCCTTGTGGGTGGGGTCACTCTGAACTAGGCTCTATAGGAGTCCCAGAGGCCCCCAGCTAGAGCAAGCCTCAGTTGCCCCCCGTGGCAATCTGCTCATTAACATCTCTCTCTTCCTTCCCTTCCCCCTGCACTACTGGTGTATCCTGGAGTCACCTCCCAAGTTACCTTTTTTTTTTTTTAAGTTTACTTCTTTATTTTGAGAGAGACAGAGAGGCAAAGGGAGAGGAGAAAGAGAATCCCAAGCAGGTTCCACACTCTCAGCACAGAGCCTGACCTGGGGCTCAATCCCACAAAATGTGAGATAATGAGTTGAGCTGAAATCAAGAGCTCGATGCTCAACTGACTGAGCCACCCAGGCGTCCCCCAAGTTAACTTCTTGCACTTAAATCCTTGTCTCAGAGTCTGTTTTGGGGGAAGATGGCCCAAGACATAAGTTCTGGTGTGTATATTGGGAAGATGAACTGCCTTTCTCCTTTGAGTAGGGGAAGTCAGGTGAGTGTGTTCTGAGGCAGTGAACATTTTTGAGAGAAGACAATAGAGAGAACAATCCTTCCCAGAGCTAGGTTCTAGGCTCTCATGCGGTAGAAGGGTTAGCACAATGTTCACCGGTGCCCCTCACTCCATTGTTGGAGGGGCTAATAGAATAACAACACCAGTAGAGAAATGCCAGGTCGGCCCCTTTAGTCTTTCCATGCCAGACACAGCCTGGAGCCCATTGCTGCTGGTAGTGGCCAAGGACACAGAGCCCATGCTCTGACACTGGGTCCGAATGCAATGCCTGGGCTCTGTTCTCCAGAGTGAATCTACAGCAGGACTGAGAACCGGCTCCCAACCCACCTTCCAGATCTATTACTAACCCACCCAGGAGTGAAAGATTGCTCACATTCTTCCAAAGTCCTTCTTAAACATGTGCAAAAAGATCACATACAAACCCAGATACTCAGACTCTGTTTTCCTGAGGAAGCAATGGGATTTTAGAAATAAATAGACTGATTTTGTTGGTGACTTTTTAGACCAATAGATTGCAGTGGAATTACCCCTGTTCCTGGGCACAGTCCTTAAAAGACCACAAGCTTCCACTTTCTCTCTCTTGGAATGCTCTCCATGGGTGTTCTGAGGTGCCTAGCTTGGTCCAGCCTAAGTTCCAAACCCACAGAACTGTGAGATCTAAGAAATATGTTTGTTTAGGCACCTAAGTATGAGGCTGTTTTGCAATAGATAACAGAAATCAGTATGTTGGATCAGAGCCATGACATTTAGAGTCCATTCTTACTAATATTCTGTAAATAGTGTTCTGTATAACAAAAATATATTTAAAACTATAATCTCTTTAAACACATTTGAAAAATCATTATACTTCCCAGTTAAAAATCTACAGATTTCGACTCATTTAATGGATCTAGATAACAATTCTCAATTCTCCCTGTGGTATATTGATTACATTAATGATCCCACATTTTCATGTTTCACCAGGGTCCATGCCCTTTGATACTCCCCATTCACAACAGTGACCCTGGATTTGGCCATGTGTCATGGGCTGAATAATGAATTCGTATGTTGAAGTCTTAACCCTTAGTACCTCAGAAGGTGCAGCCTTTGATAAGTTAAAATGAGGTCATTAGGGTGGGCCCTAATGCAATAGGAGGACTGGTGTCCTTATTAAATGAAGAAATTAAGACCCCATGGAGGCCTATGGAGGGAAGACCATGTGAAGACACAGGGAGAAGACAGCCACCCAGAAGCCAGAGAGGGAGACCTCAGAAGGAACAATTGTGCCAGCACCTTGATCTTAAACCTCTAGCCTCTAGAATAGTGAGGAAGTCTCTTTCTGCTGTTTCAGCCACCCAGTCTGTGGTACTTTGTTATGGCAGCCCTAGAAAACTAATACACCACATGACTCGCTTTCACCAATGGGACAGTAGCAATCTTCATGAAGACAGAAGATTGAAAAGGTTCTTGTGAATTTATGCTTCCTCTCTCTTTTTTTTTTTTTTTAAATGTTTTTCATTTATTTTGGGGGAAGAAGGGGAAGGGCAGAGAGAGGCTCAGCACTGTCAGCATAGAGCCTGATGTGGGCTCGAACTCATGAGGTGTGAGATCATGTCCTGAGCCGAAATCAAGAGACAGATGCTCAACCAACTGAGGCAGCCAGGTACTCCTCTGCTTTTTCTCTTTTGACGCTGGTGACTACTAAGAGAACATATGCAGGCTAGCCCCCTGGAAAGCTGTGAGACACAGGTGGAGAAGACCCAAGACCTCCCAGCTGAGATGTGAGCAAGGCTGTGCTCCTTTGGGAGGCTTCAGGGGAAGAGTCCAGTCCCTGGCTTTTCCAGCTTCTAGAGGCTAACACATTCCTCAGCTTGTGGCCCATCTACAAATACATCCCTCTGCCTTCCTGCCTCTGTTTTCACATCTTTTTTCTGACTCTGATCCTCTATGCTGGCCTCTTCTAAACCCCCTTGTAATGACATTGGGTTTACTTGGGTAATCCAGGATAATCTCCCCACATCAAGATCCTTAATCCCATCTGCAAGGTCCATATAAGGTAATAGATTCACAGGCTTTGGGAGTGAGGATGTAGGTATACTGTGGGGGGTCTTTACTCAGCCAACCTATTTTTCTGCCAGAAAAAAATTGCCCTGTCTGTCCTCCGAACTTTCTCTAAAAAAAAAATCCTCATGTTGTACTTGATAAGCAGACTAAGATTGTTCAGAAGTCTGTACCTGCTATCAGATGTGAACCCCATAAGAAAGGAGATTTTGTGCATTATTTCATTTTTGAATCAGTAGGACTTAGCATAGACCCTGACATAGGGCAGGGCTCCATGTAACATCTTCAAGTAACCTACATCCCCTTGTGTGTGATTGTGTATAAGAAGTAAGTGTAGGGGTACCTGGGTGGCTCAGTCAGTTAAATGTCCAGCTTCAGCCCAGGTCATGGATCTCACAGTTGGTTCATGGGTTGGGCTCTGTGCCAACAGCTCAGATCCTGGAGACTCCTCTCTCTCTCTCTCTCTCTCTCTCCTCTCTCTCTCTCTCTCTCTCTCTCTCAAAAATAGACATTAAAAGAACATTTTAAAAAAAGAAGTAAGTGTAGCCTTGTGTCTATGTAAATAGAGTACATATACACATACAATTTTTGAATGTAGTGTTTTTGAAGAAATGAAGAGAAACTTGTATTGAGTGAATGATACTGATTTATTTCATCACCAAGATCAAAGGAGATTTCCCTAACGCATTTGTTTTATACTTCCCTTTATTTCCATCATTGAGTGACTCAGCCCACACAACCACACACCATGGATTCTCTCATGCCTTTTCCACAGCATCCCTGGAGAGGAAGCAAATGCTTTCATCCTTTTCACTGGAAGGGTAGAAAATGAGGCCCAAGGCCTCTGAAAGGCTGGACAAGTTGTGGAGGTGTGAATGGAGAGCAGGGGGCTGCCTCCCAGATCAGGGCTTGCCCCTAAGCAAGGAGGAGCAATAAGTATGCAGCAACGTGTGCAGGTGTACGTCGTTACCACCCTCTCCATGCTTGCGTCACAGCTTGGGGAGGAATTATCCCTTTGGCTGGAAATGTGCCATGCTGGGTCTTCATTCGGGGTCATGACCCATGCTGGGTCAACATCAAAGAAAAGATGTTCTCCACTTTGCAGCTAGATGGGAGGAAGTGTGTGTGTGTGTATGTGTGTGTGTGTGTGTGTGTGTGTTACATGCAAGCAAAGAAAACAGAATTTGTCTTCCTCACAGATAACAGAAGAACATCTGGCAATTACAGAATGGAACCTTCCATATGTTCAATGGTCCATGAAAAAAATGTGCCCATTAAAGTTTGAGAAAAGGGAGCACTGGCTTTACTCAAACTTCTCAGGCCAACTGCCCGATGTCTTTGTGAGCATCTCAACATTATAATGGGCTCTGTTGTGCTGCATATTTCACTGCAGTAATGAGATGTGTCACTGAAACAAGGAAGGAGGTAGGCTCATTTTAAGTTGTTCCAGGGCCACTGAAATGGAGCTAAGGCTCAGAGAAACCAGCTGGTCCTGGAGGGCAGTGAGGTCACTTGGGCACCCCTTCTGATCTCTTCACTGTTGGAAGGCTTTTCCAAATTGGAAAATCCTTGTCAGCCACTGAATCTTTATGAAGGTGGTGTTTACAATTCAGTGATGTCCCCTCGCACTGCAACAGAGATCTGCCATCCCCTCATGCGGCCCTAGTGAAGACCATCTTTAAGGCAACCTGGGAAGGAATGTTGTTCCAACTTTATAAACAAGGACCCAGACTCCCTCTCTTCTCTATACTCCCTTCCTGGTTGATCCTGTCCAACAATGACCAGTTCACAGGGCAAAAGGCTAGTTCACCTGCCTACTTCTCATGTTCATTTGGATTTCTAAGTGGCATCTCAAATGGCCAGAATAGAATTCCATATTTCCAGCTTCCAACTGGCCTCTCCCCAGGCCCTCCTACCTCAGTTAATGGCCTCACAATCCACCTTGTTCAAGTTCTTTTTTTTCTCCTACCTCTACCTCACTCCCAATAGTCACAGACTCAGTTTATTTTCATATTGCCTCAGTGCTATCTCTAATACAGGTGTCAAAATGGTCCACTTTCCTGCATCTTTGCAGCTTCTCCTTGACTGCCATTAGCTCACTCAGGAAGTACTATAATGACTCTCTACTTGGTCTTACTGCTCTCATTCCATTCTCCACACATAATGCCAGAATTATTGTTTAAAAATATGAATCACGTGGTGTAACTTCCCTGCCCCAAACCCGTTAGTGGATTCTCCCCATATGTTAGAGCATGATCCAACTGTGGCCCACAAGGCCGTGGCTGATCAGATTTTGCTCACCTGCTGTCCTCTCTCACACCATTCTCCTCCTTCCTGGACTCCAGCTACACTAGCACTCTCTTGACCCTCTCCTTGTTCACCCTCTACCCACCCCAGTGCATTTGCAGTTCCTACTTTTCTTTCTGGACCTCTCCACCCTGAGATATTTACAGGGTCAGATCTTTTGGATCTCATTTCACATGTGGCCCCCTTGGATCCTGTAGCTGTCTCGTCGCAAGTGCCTCCGGCACCACATTCTCAATTTCCCTCAAGCTGATTCCCCAACAGAAGCATAAATCCATGTGCTGAAGAGGGGCTTTGGCTCATTGACCTCTGCATTTCCAGAAACTGCTATGGTGCCCACATAGAAGATACTCAATTAATATCTGATGAAAGATGAATGAAGACAGGCCACGATCATATCTGGCCTCATTGATTCACCTACAGATAATTGTGACTAAATATAAAATAAATATAAGTAAAACTGAACAAGTATACTCTGAAACCTCTCCAGCTGGCTTTGCTGCTTTGAAGGTGTCAATCTAGACAACACATGCTTCTGGCTCAACTGGATTGCCATTGCAGTCTGCCATCAAGCCAAGTGGTGGCTGTCCTTCAGCACCCCCTGTGCAGGTCACGCTGCTTTGGAGATGACTAGCTTCAGTTTAACACTGAGGCAAGCAGATATAAGAGTGAGCAGCACTAGTGGGTTTGGCACAGTCTGTCCTTTCCCCCTACTGCCCTCCCATTTTAGCACTAGAAAGAGCAACTAGTTAGCATAGGAAGAAACCATAACCTTTCTTTTCAGTTCTACACAGGGCATCAAACGTGAAGCCTTTGGTTACTCTTCCTTGGCTTGAAGTTACAGAGGGTGTCTCTATTTTTTCCTCAGGCCCAGCTGGAAAAAAGTTTCCTAGATATGGAACCTGGAGAGAACACGTACAAACTGTCCATTATCCCTTCTTACTGGTCATAGGAGACCATTTTCACAAGTAGAGGGATGGTTTTCCTCTACTTCAATTGCAGTCTTATGAATCAGGGACACGGTCTCTTGGGTTGGTAACTTTCAACGGTGCTTAAAAGGAAGGACTGATCTGCTGTTTTCCTCATCAGTTCCTAGATTTATTTTCCTTTTTTTTAAAATATATTTTTATTTATTTCTAGGAGAGAGAGACAGACAGCGTGAGTGGGGGAGGGTCAGAGAGAGGGAGACACAGACTCTGAAATAGGCTCCAGGCTCTGAGCTGGCAGCACAGAGCCCGATGCGGGGCTCGAACCCACCAACCGCGAGATCATGACCTAAGCGAAAGTCGGACGCCCAACCGACTAAGCCACCCAGGCGCCCCTTTATTTTCCATTTTTAGGTAATTTCTAGCACTTTGGCTGATCTTGCCAAAGAAAGTGGGTTGCCTGCTAAGCCCTGGTCATCCGGCATTTCCTCAGATGTCATTCTGGGAGTAAGATCCACTTTTATAAGTTGTTTGGGAATGCTTTTAGCACTGTTGCTTAGAGAATCCCAAAATGGATCTTCAAAATGTAGCTCCCCCTTTTTTATTAATTCAAAAACTTCTCATCTGAGCTTGCCGTAAAGGGTAGGTTCCACATGAGAATGTGTCCTTATGCACCTGTGCTCCGATGTCACACTGCTGGCTGCGGCCGTGGGCATTGATAACCTCAAGAGTCTTGCAGTGAGGCACAGCATGGCTTCCCCACAGCTAAGCGTAAATTACCTTTATGTTGAAGTTGATAGCATCATAAAGCTGCTTGAAACCATTGTGCCCTCCTGTTTCAGATCTCAGTGTGCCCTGTTGTGAAGATATACTCCAGCTGGTGTGAGCAAGGCTCCGGATGAACCACCTTGAATCTGAGTTCTCCCTCCTCACAAAGCTCCACCACGTGGATGACTCACTTGGGTGTCTCAAACACTTGCTTCAGACCTACAATGTGTTCCAATTTTACACTTTTTGTGACGCCCACCCCCATCCAAGTAACTTCACAGGAGAGCTTCCAGCCTCTCTCTTTGTCTGCTCAGTTTCCATTTCCTTATCTGTAGCCTCAGGGACCACTTCAAATTTCGTTCATCCCACTATTCTTCCAGATTCTTACAGACTTGCTGGAGGGCAGCTCCTTCTCCCATCTTCCTCTGAGCAGCTTTTCCTCTTCCTCCGAGCAGCTTTTCCTTCCATAAATTTCCCCTGAAACTATTGTTGAGATGGTTTTTTTCTCCCTGCACTGGAGGTTCTTGAGAGCTCTTCTGTGAGAAAGAATGTTCTTTTCATTGTTGGGAGGGTGATGAATTAGCTGACAAGACCCCACAGGGTGGGATTAGGGAAGAGGATGTCAACTTGTGCTGAGATTAGAGTCTTAAATATTTACCAAATTTTTCCCAGAGGCAATGTCTTTGCTGGTAATTTTTTCTTTTTCCTTTTTTCCTTTCCGGTGAAACTATAAATGCTGAATTTCCAATGCTGGATGTATCTGATGTGTCTACCCTCAAAATGGAAGAAAACTTTGTGTTACAAAGTTTGTAAATTCTGAGCATTAGCAACACTCAGGGCATTTGATGGATTTTCCATCCAAGCCTCTAATATCCATTTGCTTAATATTATAACAAAAGCAACTTGAAAAGAAAGGTGTTTCCACCATTTGAAGAAGAGAATCAGACCAGAAAGGATTGAAACGCCCAGAGATCGGAAGACCCCCAAAACCAAACCACCAGAGACCAGAGTCAAAGCCAAGCGGGGAGGGTTGTTTATTTGCAGGTTCGAACCTGGACCTCCGCGCACTCGTTGCCGGTGACGCTAAAAGGCCCTGAACAAAGCCTTTGCAGCCTTTTTATAGACAGAAGTAAACAAATCATGGGGAGGGACAGGAGATTTCCATGGTTACAAGTTTGCCATTGGTTAACATTCAAATGTGAACATATACCACATCTGATTGGTTCCCGCCATCAGGTTTTTGGCGGGATCCAATTATAACACTTGGGATACCTTTGAATTCAGCCTATCATAGAGCGAGTTTGAAGTCTTGATTGGCGACTAACAGGTTAACATCTCTCTCTCCAGGCCCTTCCCTCAGCAAGGTAGGGAGTAGCTGCTGGCCTGTTCGGATTGGCTGCCGCCAAGGTGGGGCGGGGGGGTGACGGAGGAAACATGAAGCTAGTCGCTTGGGCAATCCGGTGGCGGGAAAGCAAGCCTTAAGCATTGTTACAGAAGCAGAAAGAGCTAGTTAGGTATTAGCTTCCCGTAGCGCAGGCATTTGTTCAGAAGCGGAAAAGCTGGTTAAGTTTTTGGTTTAGTTTATCTAGGCCTCTCAGGATAAGGTAAATTGATGACTGACTGGTGAAGTCCATAATTTACTGATGTCCTGTATTCATTTGTTCAGAGGAGGCTTATAGCAAATTTGCTTTATTTATTTCTTTGTTTGCTTAGAAGTATTGTTAACATACAACATTATACTAGTTTCAGATCAGATGTACAACATATTGATTCAACAGTTCTATGCATTGCTCAGTGCTCACCACCATAAGTGTAGTCACCGTCTGTCACCAAATAACAGTATTACAATATTGTGGACTGTATTCTCGATACTGCACTTTTCATCTGTGGGACTTTTTAATTTTATAACTGGAAATTTGTACCACTTAATTTTCTTTATCTATTTCACCCAGTCCCCCATCCACCTTCTCTCTGGCAACCAAATAGATAGGATGTGGTACATACATACAGTGGAATATTACTCAGCCATAAGAAGGATGAGATCACATTTGTGACAACAGATGGACTGAGGGTATTACGCTAAGTGAAATAAGTCAGATAAAGATAAATACCATATAATCTCACTCATATGTGTAGTCTAAAATGCAAACGAACAAAGACTTAAGTATGGACTGCTACTTTGCTTTAAACTTTCAAAAGATTCATGTCCCAGTGATGAAGTTTTGGGGTGATAATGGGGTGGTCTGGAGCTGATGACCCAGAAAGAATTCTTGAAGATGTCTTTGGTGCAAAAATGTGACTTCATTAAAGCATGAGGACAGGTCCCATGGGCAGAAATATTGCACTGGGTTTGTGAAGAATGGCTGGTTATATATTATGGAGGTGAGGAAGTAAAGTCAAAAGGGAGGCCTCAAGAGGGACTTTGATATGATAAAGAGGACTCCTAAAATACCTGAGGCCTGGCTATTGTCAAGCTAAGGTTGTTTTTCCCTCTAGCAAAGCCTTAACATTAAGACAGTAGGGGGTTCATGGTAGAATATTATATACTCTGCCTGCCTCAAGTATCTGTCAATGGTTGCAGATTATAAGGAAATTTAATTTTACTTGCCATTTCCTTCTTGCCTTTGCTCCCCATATCACTCTGGAGGGGCGAGGACATCATCCTGGTCCCTCTACAGCTCTTGAGGGTCCTGTCCCTCTTGGTGACCACCTCCCTTCCTTCACCACTTCCCTGGTGAGCAATCTCCTCCACTCCTGTGCACATTTCGCACTGACTGCCCCAACCCTGGAATTTCCCTCTCGCTGTCATTCATTTTTAAATGCTGCCATTTGATATGTTAAAAATCATGTATTTCTTAAATCACTAGTGTTTCCTTTTACAATTGAGTTTGATTAGTTTCTTCTTATGTTCATTAGCAAGTTATATTTCTTTGTTTCTGAAGTGTCTGTTTTCTTTTGCCCATATTTCTGCTGGGGTGTTGGTATTTTTCTCCTTGATTTGTAAGAGCTTATTACAGATCAATGATCTTAACATTGTCATTTTTGTGACAGTTTTTCTGTTTGTTGCTTGTCTTTTAAGTTCATTAATTACTAGTGAAAATATTGATCTGTGATGTGCTGAGAAGCCTTTGATGGCTGTTATCTGAGGAAAATGACTCAGGAAAATGGCACACAAAAACAGGCTCTGGAATTGGAACTGGAAAAGTGGAAAAGACTGAAAACCATTTAGGATTCAGTTGGTCTGTCTCAAGAGCCACTGGCCTGCTCCCAAGATCCTTGTAGCTTTCTGTGTGTCCTACTTGCTGTACCTACACATGACTCTAATTTTCAAAAATTTTTAACGTTTATTTATTTTTGAGAGACAGAGACAGAGCAGAGTAGGGGAGGAGTATAGAGAGAGAGGGAGACACAGAATTTGAAGCAGGCTCCAGGCTCCGAGCTGTTAGCACAGAGCCTGATGTGGGGCTTGAACTCACAAACCATGAGATCATGACTTGAGCCAAAGTTGGATGCTTAACAGACTGAGCCATTCAAGCGCCCCTGATTTTCATGTGACTATCATTTTCCCTGATTTTCCCAATTTGAATTACAGAGAAAGTCTGTTCAGTCTAATGGAGAAAAAAAAGGAAAACTCCTTGAGGTCAGATAGGTCATAATGGCGAACTGCCCAAACTGCCCAGACTGGGTGTTCCCCACACCCACTTCCTTTCCTTACCTCTGCATAGCGTTGACCCCAAGTCACCCTACCCTTATACATCCAATCAGCTTTAAACACCTCTGCCTGTATGGGTGGGCTTCTTTTAACTTTATAAGCAAATGACCACCTTTGTTCGGAGCTCAGACCTATGGAGAATGATCTCCTCTGAGCCCACTGGTGTAAAATAAACCTTCTCCCTTCCAAGATCTCTGAGTGTCGCTTGGTTCTTCCGCCAGTGATCCAGACCAGATTTCTGCAACAATTCTGGTACCTCTTAGGATATGCTGATAAATTTATGGATTGGGTGTCCTTGGACTAAGTGTTTACTTCTAATCCAGTGTGCGAAGACTAGAGGGTAAAGGGATGTAGTGCACTAAAACTAGGTCACAGGATCCATGGATAGAGTGATTTTCCATAGGGGGGCTCTGGGTGAATAGATGCCAAATGATGTGGAATAATAGACTTAATCAAGAGTGTGGATCACTAAGGAAAGTAACGAAAACTTAGTGTATTTATTATAAAATGTATAGATACATTTTATAAAGATAAAAGGTAAATTAAGCTTTAAGAAATCAAATAAAAACATGAAAATCATATTTTTTAAAATGTATATCCTTTAGCCTTCAGGCACAGATATTGGAAGAAATCATGTAATTCCTAATTTCTAATCTTAGGTCAGGAGCAAACATTTCAAGTAACAGAACAGTTGACACAGAGCAGGGCTAAAGAAAAGAATGTGTTGTAAACAGTGCTTTGTTTTGTTTTATTGCTTAACTAAAGACCAGTCTAAGTCTAAGTACACTTACTAATGCCTTTCAATCTAATTAGACCAGAAAAGTGAAGATCAGATACCCCAGAACCTTTGACATCAGTCTTGGCAATGATTTTTAGGATCTTAAAAAACTGAAAAAAACCTGCAACAAAACTTCTGCACAGCAAAGGAAACTATCAACACATTGAAAAGGCAGCCTAAGGAATGGGAAAAAAATATATGCAAATCATATCTGATAAGAGGTTCTTATCTAAACATATAAAGAAGACCTACGACTCGGTAGAAAAGAAACAGTCAGATTTTTAAATGGGCAGCAGGACTGAATACACATTTTTCCAAGAAGACATACAGATATATGGAAAGATGGTCAACATCACTCATCATCGGGAAAATACAAATCAGAACCACAACGAGCACCTCACACCTTTTGGAATAGCTGTCATCACAAAGATGGGAAATAGCAAGTTTTGACAAAGAAGAGAAAAGGCAGTCCTTGTGCATGGTTGGGGGACTATAAACTGGGACAGTCACTACAGAAAATGGTATGGAGTTTCCCCCAGCAAATTAAAAACCATATGATCCAGAAATTCCACTTTGGGGTATCTGTCTGAAAGAAACTAAATCACCATCACAAAAAGATGTCTGCACTCCCATGTGTACTGAAGCAATACTTCTCTCAGGGAACTAGCAGAGGTTTGGTGTCCTCACCAGCCTCAGTTATTCCTCAGAAAATGGGAGAATGTTCTTTCCCTCTGCATTATGTTCAAGGGCAAGTGGTCCACATTCCAGGGATTTCAGATCCTTGGTCTAATGACTATTGTGCTCCACAGGTGACACATGTTCATTATTAAAAAATTAACATGATCAGGGCACCTGGGTGGCTCCATTGGTTAAGTGTCTGACTTTGGCTCAGGTCATGATCTCAGAGCTTGTGAGTTGGAGCCCAGTGTCGGACTCCGTGCAGACAGCTCGGAACCTGGAACCTGCTTCAGATTCTGTGTCTCCCTCTCTCTTTCTGCCCCTCCCCTGCTCATACTCTGTTGCTCTCTCTCTCAATAGTAAACATAAAAAAAAAAAACCTAAAAAAAATTAACATGATCTTTTAAAACTACAAAATGACGATGGCCAATCACACTAAATCTGACTATCCCCAACACACCTGTGTTACTATTTTCTGAACTACAAGGTACATTTCCATGCATCCACGTGGGTGTGGGCACACACAAGCACATAGCAACGAGTTCAGAAGGGTGGGATTACGTTGCAGCAAATACTCGATGCCCAGGAGGAGACATGGCACACACATTCCGGGAATCAGAAAAGACTTTATTTCGCACTGGTGCTGGCCCAGCGGAGTCCCCTCCAAAGGCTTGATCACTCTGCTCAGGTTTTACTGATTTTTCATACAGTTGTGTTTCTGGGGTGGACGGGGCTAATACAGTCACGCTTCTGGTTCCTGGCTGCTGGCTGGTACAAGAGGCCAGCAAGCCTGCAGAAGCCAAAAGCATGCAAGGGGAGTATCCAGCCTCAGGTATCTGGCTGGCCCTTTTTATCTGCTTTTTCCTAGCTTTCCTTCTCAATTACACCACACATAGGATTTTTAAAAACAATAGATATGAAGTTTAATATTATTCGAAATTGTTAGGAAAGGCAGCTGAATTGAAACTGAAGGGCATGCTCAGTTAATGTTTTTCTCTCACAAGAGTTCTTTACAACTCTTTTAAGCAATTCTTTTAAAGTTAGCTTTTTTAAAAATGATGAGGTATTTTCGCATGCAAGAGGTATAAATAATAAAACAAAAACTGTTTCCACCACCACCACCCAGCTAGAAAGTGGAATGTTACAATGGTTTAAATTCACCTTCTGCTCACCTCCTGGCCTCAGGGAAAATTCTGGCATCAGCTGGTTTGGGCGTGGAGCCCTCTAGTCCCTCCAGAGTGCCCCAGTGTCTCAGTCCTCATGGTGAGCTCCTTCTTTGGGCCAGGTACATGGCTAGGCAGGTGTGCTGGTAACTTGCTTTCTGGGCTCCAAGCCTGTTCCTTATAAGCATCAGCTCTGGTGGCCCCACCAACCACCCCGGGTCACTGCCACACCAGAAGTCATTTTCAGAAAGCTAGAGCCAATGATCAGATATTTTTGGGGTGGGGTAAATGCTTTTACTTATTTTTGAGAGACAGAAAGAGATGGAACATGAACAGGGGAGGGCAGAGAGAAAGGGAGACACAGAATCGGAATCAGGCTCCAGGCTCTGAGCTGTCAGCACAGAGCCCGACCCAGGGTTTGAATTCACAAAACCATGAGATCATGATCTGAGCCAAAGTCAGATGCCCAACTGACTGAGCCACCCAGGCACGCTATGATCAGATTTTAGCATCCCAACAGCTCCTTCTCCAGGCCCTTGTTGTTGACTTGGGTTTTTACAGAGGCTCTGAATAGCATTGCTTATTATTGTCAGACGCTCCTCTCTGTTGACTGTGTTTATGAGCTCCTCAGGCCCATGGAGTTTGGCACCTGCTGTTTCCCTTCTGCTTTGTCTCTTAATTTGTCACTCTCTGGTCTTCTGGTGGCACTGCCCTGGCTTATGGCTATGGATTCATTTTAATTATTAGTATTTTTTATATTCTTTCCTTGAGATTTAGTTGACATAAAAAGTAAATAGTTTGGTTATTTTGAATGTAAAGTCTCATTCTCTTATTCTAGAATATGTATCTGTAGATACAGGTGAAACAATATATACAGAACAATGAGAAGAAAAAGTAGTGGAAGCTTTTTAGGTTCTTACTGGTGCTCCTTCATCATGCTTCTGACCTTGCTTCTCAAATATTAAATACATTTATTAAATTGTTGCCAGTATCTTTATCTTTTCAGGTGCCTTAATAATATTTTTTTCTACTTTTTAAAAATTTTATTTTATTATTTCTTTCAGCTTTATCAAGACATAAACAATTTGTTAGATATTTAAAGTGTACAACTTGATGATTTCATACATGTATGCCTTGTGAAAGGTTTTCCCCCATGAAGTTAATGAACACATTCAGTGACCTATTGAGGATGTCCATCCACACTTGATGATACAAGGCTAGAAAAAGCTCATGGTGGGTGAGGGGGCAGGTCAGAAGAATGGTCCAGTTTGGACTGAGGATTTGCTACCTCTGTTTCCTAATCACTTGGGGTGGATCGAGTTAACTTTAAGGTTGTTGGGGGAACTCCAGGGAATTGGATATCAGTTTCAGACCTTGCATTCTGGGCTAGATGGTTTCTTTGCCCATCCACATCTACTCTACTCTGCTCTCTGCATTTTGGTGAGAGTCCTGATGGAACTGATGGGCTTTCTTGGGCTCCATCTCCCACTTGGGGAGGAAGGGAAGGAGGACGGGCAGAGAGGCTGGAGTGTTTGTTCTCCCTGATCTCTGCTTCCTGTGGGCTGGCCTTGGATGGCTGTCCCTTTCACAACAGCATTTTCTATAGGACCTTAACCTTCTTGTGGGTGACCACTCCATCCTCTCCCCTCCTGAGCCCTAGGTCCGTTAGTCCAGGAGACTGCACTCTTCCTTGTGGTTTCCCTCTGTACCTGGAATTTGTTCTTTTGTTTAGTATTTCTTAAACTATTCTCATTTGAATGTGTCATGTCTTTCCTGCCATCCAAACTGATAATAGGACCTATGAAAAATTATCGTGAATTAAGCATGATAATAATGACCTAATTGTAAGAGAACTAAGAAGGTGGTTAATATGACAGGTAATATAACATTTTCACATTTCAATGTGTGCAGCCTTGATTTTAGGCTTGCTCTGATTTCTTACGAACCTTGTATGCCTGGACAGGCAAGCTGCAGAAAAGATAGATCAGCATTGAATTTTCTAATTTGGGGTCAGAATCTTCTCTCCACTACTCCTAAGTCATCCCTAAGGTATAATATAATTAAAGGTATTTCTTAGGATACTTACAAAACCCCTTTTCCTCCCATACTGGCTGGCTAACAGAGAGCCAAGGGGTCTTCTCAGGGAGGGCACAGACTTCTGGTGTTCAGTGATGTGGGCTGAATTACAGCCACATTTACAATGGCAGGTGGGTCCGAGAAATGCTCAGATCAGCAGGAATTTAGTTCAAGGGAGTTACTTCCCCTTACCTGTTGGACAAGTTGAGCTGTTTCAGAATTGTGCAAGCTGGATTCCACTGGCAGATCGTGAGCCACTAAGGGCAAGAATTTAGTTGATTCACTCATCTCATCAATGTCTCGCAAATAGAGACACCCAATTACTGCTTGTTGAATGAGTAGTGTAGATTTATGGCTGCAGGGAATTTTAAGCAGGCTCCAGGTTCTGAGCTGTCAGCACAGAGCCTGACATGGGACTCGAACTCATGATCCATGAACCAAAAGTCGAGTTTGAACTCATGAACCAAAGTCAGAGGCTTAACCAACTGAGCCACCCAGGTGCTCCCCACTTCCATAACTATTTTTATATCTGAAGGTATTCATACCTTCCCTGGCTTCTTTCACTCTTTTTTTTCCTTCTAAACCAAATTAACCCAATTTCTTAAAACTTCCCTAAGATTTACACTCAGATTATGATTGAAATTGGACAAAGATATTTGAATTTATACTGTACCCGATTTAGAGACAATGTGCCTATAGTTCAGTATGTTTAAGAACCAAAATGATTCAGGGGAACCTGGGTGGCTCAGTTGGTTAAACATCTGTCTTCTGCTCAGGTCATGATCTCACAGTTCACGAGTTTGAGCCCTGCCTCGGGCTCTGCGCTGATGGTGCAGAGCTTACCTAGGATTCTCTCTCTCTCTCTTGATCTCTGCCCCTTCCCTGCTTGTGCTCTGTTTCTCTCTCTCAAAAAATAAATATTTAAAAATATTTTATAAAAAGAACCAAACTGATTCAGAAGCTAGTCATTGAGATTGGGTTGCCTGCTTGAAGGCAACTCATTTCCTTTTATTAGTGTTAGGGGAGATAGAAGGCAAGAAAGGGATTCATTGACAATAAATCTTTTAATACAATTTGGGATTATGGGTTTTAGAAAGTAATACAGAGAACTGGTGGCATGAACCATGGATGTGGATAAAAAGGATCGGACCACTCTACATTATCAGATCATAGGCCGGTTCATTCAATTCCTCACAGAGAAAGAGGGAAGTTTGTCCCGGAAAAGATGATGTATGTTTTTTCTGCAGATGTATTTCAGCCAATCCCTTGAGTAAACCAGGAGAAAGCAGAGGAAAATGAGTAAGGCTTCCCTTTTAATCAACTAGCTGAATCAGGCAGGGGCTATATGCAAGCATCAGCAAAACCAGCCTGGATTCCTAAGAGAACTGAAGTAAGCACACTCTTGTCTTTCTGGCCACTGGTTGAGCTAAGCCCTGGGAGATGATTGGAGTGGACATGGTACATATTCCCTTCCAAGCAAGTGGTGTTCCTGGACATAGTGGTGGAGCTAGGGAGCCTTAGGGCAAGATTCTGCTGGAGGTAACCCCCTTTGACTTCATTCACCTGGTACATGGTACAATACTGACTTGTGGCCTGCATTTATATTGGGGTAAAAAATAACTTGTTTTATTAACAATGGGCTCCAGATTTAGAGCTCTGTATAGAACATGAAACTTTAAAAGTCTTGTTTGCAGAAACCAGAGAAGAGGGAGGTAATTAGGAGGGGAGAGGCACTCTTCAACAGGAGGCCAGAGAGAAAGAAGAGGAGGAAGAGGAGAAAGGGAAAGAGAAGAACTAGCAGTTGGATTTTTGGAGGGGCCTCAGATAATCAACAGATATTTAAGGAACAACAACACCAAAGGCATGAGCTGCACAGTATGTGCATGGAGCTAATTACACATCTAAGGAGGGCAATTCACTTTGCAGGTATGGGTATTTGACTGAGTATTTATTATGATGCTTATCCACCAGATGTCAGTAAAGTGTCTCCTTCTGACAACATAAGTATGTTAGAGGCAATTTTCCAACAGATGAAAGTATCATGACGAAGGGCCACTTATAAAAAATTCACACAAAGGAAAGCATGTACTAGCAAAGTCCTGATTTTCAGTCTTCTTCCACTTATTATTTAAAATATCTTCCTCTTACACCCCCACCACCAAAAAGAAGAAAAGAAAGGAAAGAGAAATGAAACACTGCCAAGTTTTTTACCTCTGTGAAGCCATACCCCAAATCTACAATGAAACAACCTAATTGAATTGAACACAACTTTTATTGCATTCAAGTGTGTTTGATTCATTTTAAAAACTTTTTCTCAGGGCGCCTGGGTGGCTTAGTCGGTTAAGCGTCCGACTTTTGCTTAGGTCATGATCTCGCGGTTCGTGGGTTCGAGCCCTGCATCGGGCTCTGTGCTGACTGCCATCTCAGAGCCTGGAGCCTGTTTCAGTCTGTGACTCTCTCTCCCTCTGCCCCCTCCCTGCTCACGCTGTCTCTCTCTCTCTCTCTCTCTCTCCTAGAAATAAATAAAACATTTAAAAAAAAACTTTTTCTCTGGTTTATTCATAACACATCATGCTTCACTTTGGGTATTTATAGTATGTATTCTATAATTGTCCATGTTCATATCTACCCCTAGAAGCTTACAAACTTCTTTTAAACCAATAATTTGTTTTTTTTAGATTATACATTTATATAGTTAAAAGGTATTACTCTTAGGCTTATAATGAAAACCAGCAGTCACCTGCCCCACCGCACCCTAATTCCACTCCTTGGAAGTACCACTTTTACCTGTGTGTGTGTGTTTTGCTATGTACATCATACATCTAAGTAATTTCTTCAATGTCGGTTTCTTGATTTATCATATTTTTCATTGCCTTTTCATTACAGTGGTTGAGAATATTATTCAGGCTAAGTAATGCTAGCTCCTATAATAAACAACATCCCCATCATGCTAGCTTGACACAGTTAAGATTTTTTTCTTTCCCAGTATAGGTCGTCAAGGAGATAAAAAGTTGTTCTCTACACCTTCAAGGAACTCAATTCCTTCCAGCTCTTGATGCCATCATCTTCAACATGTGGCCTCCAAGTTTCTCTTGGAAGAGGAAGAGAGAACAGAGGGTTACTGTGAGGGATGTGACCAGTTAGGTGGCACAGGCAGGAGAGTGTGTTGCTAAAGAAGTGAAGGGAGAGAAGTGTTAAGTTGAAGGGAGTGATGAATTGTGCCAAGTAAGGAAAGGAGAGAGTTGACTGTTCAAATAAGTAATGTGGATGTCATTGATAGCCATGCTAAGATTGTGGAGTGGGAAACTTGATTGGGGTTGGTCTAAAAAGGAAGAGGAATTAGAGTAATATCATGTGTAAGATGGCTTTGCAGGCCTTTTGTATGGAGAAATATGGAGGAAGCTGAAGGTTTTGGGACCAAGCTCATCCATTGTCTCAGGGATTATGTCCTACAGCATCCAACCTGCATGTCAGCACCAGGCCACTGGGTGCCATGGTTTCCCATGGCATATAAAAGTAATGGGCATGGAGAGATGCCTAGGTGGCTCGGTCAGTTGAGTGTCTGACTCTTGATTTTGGCTCAGGTCCTACATGATCCCAGGGTCTTGGGATCAAGTCCCACATTGGGCTCTGTGCTGAATATGGAGCCTGCTTAAGATTCTCTCTCCTCCACTCATATTCTCTTTCAAATTAAAAAACTTAAATTAAAAATATTTTTAAAAAGAAAAGAAAAGAAAAAGTGATGGGCATGGAATTCCAAGTATGAGTGCTCATTCTATGATTGGATGCACTGTATTGAAGTACCACTCACATTACTGAATTGAGACTCAAATATTTATTTACAGGATAATAACTTCAGAGGGTGGGGGAGCTGCTTATTGCCATGAGAGAAAACAAGCCTCCACTTTACAAGCTTGTGAAATTTCCTTAAAAACAGGAATACATTTTTTTGAGGCTTATTTAATCATGACAACTTTGAGGATTATTGTTCCTATTTAATGGATAAAGACACTGAGGCATGGAGAAGACCCAGTGTCTTACTGATGTCTCACAGAAGGGACAAGCAGGATTTAAACTGAGGCACATTTGTTCCAGAGCTCTGAGCTCCTCGTCTCTATGCTAACTCCTTGAGCCTTTACTTTCCTATCTTTCAGATGAGCATATACTTTGCAGGGTCCCACTGAGAATTAAATGGGATAATCTACATGAAGTACTTGGCATATCATAGGAATTCAGTAAGAGTGTTCTTAGTATTTAAAGTTATTTTTTCTTTTTTTTAACATGAGAAATACAATGTTAATATTACTTGAGCCATTTAGAAAGCAATACGTGAAAAAGATCTGCATTGTGATTGTTCTTATGGTGCTTTCCATTGTATAGTTTCAAGAATTGGTTTTTGGAAAGTCAAGTATAATTGTAATTTATTTGAATAAAAGCTCACAATTCAATGTTTTTTTTAAGGAAAGAAAAACAAATCTTGTTCAGAATAAAGTACCCCCTCATTTATTTTTCAATTTTCATAAGACCTTTATTTTTCTACTACAAGTGCCTCATTTTTTCATTGATAATTGACAAGACTATTGACAAGAGCAGACTCATTTTTAGCTGAGAAATCAGAAAACAAAACTGCAAGACAAGGAAACATACTTTAAATGAGAGTTGGTAGGTTTATGTATTTTGGATACTAGCCCCTTATTGAATATATCATTTGTACATATATTCTTCCATTCAGTAGGTAGTCTTTTAGTTTTCTTGATTGTTTCCTTTAGTAGGCAGAGGATTTTTATTTTGATGCAGTCCCAATAGTTTATTTTTGCTTTTATTTTCCTTGCCTTAGTAGATATATCTAGAAAAATGTTGCAATAGCCAATGTCAGAGAAATTAATGCCTGTGCTCACTTCCAGGATTTTTATGGTTTCAGGTCTCACATTTAGGTCCTTAATCCATTTGAATTTATTTTTGTGTATGGTGTAAAAAAACGGTCCGGTTTCATTCTTTTGCATGTAGCTGTTCAGTTTTCGCAATACCATTTGTTGAAACTGTCTTTTTCCCATTGTAGATTCTTGCCTCCTTTGTTGTAGATTAATTGATCATATAATTGTGAGTTTGTTTTTGGATTATCTATTGTGCTCTATGTGTCTATTTCTGTGCCAGACCATACTGTATTGATTACTCTAGCTTTGTCTTAAAACCTGGAATTGTGATACATCCCATTTTGTTCTTCTCTTTCAAGATTGCTTTGGCTATTCAGGGTCTATTGTGGTTTTGACCAAAGTTTATGATTATTTTTTCCACTTCTTTTTTTTTTTTTAATGTTTTCTTTTTGTTTTGTTTTTTGTTTTGTTTTATTTTTTTTAGGAGAGAGAGAGAGAGACAGCGTGAGCAGGGGAGGGTCAGAGAGAGAGGGAGTCACAGACTGGAACAGGCTCCAGGCTCTGAGCTGGCAGTCAGCACAGAGCCCGACGCGGGGCTCGAACCCACAAACCGCGAGATCATGACCTAAGCGAAAGTCGGACGCTTAACTGATTAAGCCACCCAGGCGCCCCTATTTTTTCCACTTCTATGAAAATGCTCTTGGTACTTTGATAGGGATTGTGTTAATTGTGTAGATTGCTTTGGGTAAGATGGACATTTTAACAATATTTGTTCTCCCAGTCCATAAGCCTGGAATATCTTTCCATTTGCTTGTGTCATCTTCAATTTCTTTCATCAGTGTTTTACAGTTTTCAGAATACAGGCCTTTCACATCCCTCATTAAATTTATTCTTAGGTATTTTATTATTTTTGGTACAACTGTAAATGGTATTGTTTTCTAAATTTCTCTTTCTGCTACTTCATTATTAGTGTACAGAAATGCAACAGATTTCTGTATATTAATTTTGTATTCTGTGACTTTACTGAATTCATTTAACAGTTCTAGTAGTTTTTTGGTGGAGTCTTTGGGTTTTCTATATATAGTATCATGTCATCTGCAAATAGAGAAAGTTTTACTTCTTTCTTATCAATTTGGGTGCCTTTTATTTCCTTTCTTGTCTAATTTCTGTGATTAAGACTTTCAGTACTATGCTGAATAAAAGTGGTGAGGGAGGACCTCATTGCCTTTCCCCTGATCTTAGGGGAAAAGTTTTCAGTTTTTCACCTTGAGTATGATATTAACTTTGGGTTTTTCATATATGGGCTTTATTATGTTGAAGTGTGTTACCTCTAAACCTAATTTATTGAGGTTTCATGAATAGATGAATAGATGTTGTACTTTGAATCATGAATAGATGTTGTACTTTGTCAAATGGTTTTTCTACATCTATTGAAATCATCATATGGATTTTATCCTTTCTCTTCTTGATATGATGTATCACATTGATTGATTAGTGACTATTGAGCAATTCTTGTATCCTATGAATAAATCCCACTTGGTCATGGTGTATGATTTTAAAATGTATTGTTGGATTTGGTTGCTAATATTTTACTGAAGATATTTGTATGTATATTATCAGAGATAGTGGCCCATAGTTCTCTTTTTTAGTAGTGTCTTTACCCTGTTTCAGTTTTGGTATTAGGGTAATGTTGGCCTCAGAGAATGAATTTGGAAGCTTTCCTTCCTCTTCTATTTTTTTAGAATAGTTTGAGAAGAATAGGTATTAACTCTTCATTAAATGTTTGGTAGAATTCACCTGAGAAACTGAAACTGGTCCTGGACTTATATCTGTTGAGTTTTTTGATTACTGATTCAATTTTATTGCTCAATATTGGTCTGTTCAAATTATTTCTTCCTGATTCAGTTTTGGGGGTTATAGGCTTCTAGAAATTTATCCATTTCTTCTAGATTGTCCAATTTGTTGGCATGTAAGTTTTCATAATATTCTCTTATAATCTTTTGTATTTCTGTGGTATTGGTTGTTATTTCTCCTTCATTTCTGAATTTTTTTTTTTTTAATCCTCTCTCTCTCTCTCATAAGTCTGGCTAAAGGTTTCTCAATTTGTTGATCTTTTCAAAGCCAGCTCCTTGTTTCATTGATATATTTTATTGCTTTTATTAAGTTTCTGTTTCATTTATTTAGACTCTAATCTTTATTGTTTCCTTCCTTTGTTTGTTCTTTTTTTTTTTCCCTAGCTTCTTTAGGTTACGTTAGGTGGTTTATTTGTGAGCCTTCTTGCTTCTTAAAGTAGATCTATATTGCTATAAACTTCCCTTTTAGAACAGCTTTTGCTGCATCCCAGATTTTGGACCAGTGTGTTTTTATTTTCATTTGTCCCCATGTATTTTTTTACTTCCTCTTTGATTTCTTGGTTGTCCCATTCATTGTTTAGTAGTGTGTTATTTAACTGCCATTTGTTTTTTCTTGTGGTTGATTTCTAGATTCACAGTGTTGTAGCCAGAAAAGATGCCTGGTAGGACTTCAGACTTTTTGAAGTTCTTGAGGTTTGTTTTGTGGTGTCTGGAGTATGTTCCCCATGAACTTGAAAAGAATGTGTATTCTGTTTTAGGATGGAATGTACTGAATAAACCTGTTAGATCCATCAGCTCCAATGGTCCAGTGTGTCATTCAAAGCCACTTAAAAAATTATTTATTTTGGGAGAGTGCAAGCAGGGGAGGAGCTGAGACAGGGGGACAGAGGATCTGAAGCAGGCTCTGTGCTGACAGGCTGACAGCAGCAAGCCTGATGTGAAGCTCAAACTCATGAACTCTGACTGTGAGATCATGACCTGAGCCAAAGTCAGACGCTTTTAACCGACTGAGCCACCCAGTTGCCCCCAAAGCCACTCTTTCCTTGCTAACTTTCTGTTTGGATAGTTTATTCATTGATGTAAGTGGGGTGTTAAAGTCCCCTACTATTATTATATTACTATCAATTAGTTCTTTTGTGTTTGTTAATAGTTTCTTTATATATTTGGGTGCTTCCATGTTGACTGCATAAATATTTACAATTTTATATTCTTGCTGAATTGTTCTCTTTATGATAATATACTGTCCTTCTTTGTTGCTATAGTCTTTGTTTTAAAGTCTATTTTGCCTGCTATAAGTATTGCTACTCATCTTTCTTTTCACTTCTATTTGCATGATAAATACCTTTTCCATCCCTTCACTTTCAATCTGCATGTGTTTTTAGGTTTGAAGTGAATCTCTTATAGGAAGCATACAGGTGGATCTTGCTTTTTTTTTTTTTTTTTGTCCATTCCATCACTCTGTAGCTTTTGATCAGAGCATTTAGTCCATTTGCATTCAAAGTAATTTTTGATATGCATGTACTTTTTTCCATTTTGTTCCTTGTTTTATGCTTGTTTTTATCATCCTTCTCTGATCCTTCCTTCTCTTGCTCTCCTCTCTTGGTGTTTTCTGACTTCTTTTATGATATACATGGATTCCTTTCTCTTATATTTTGCATATCTATTACCAGTTTTTAATCTGTGGCCATATACCATCTTATGCATATAGCAGTCTATATGCAATGATGGTTACTTAAATTTGAATCCACTCCAAAAGCACTAAATTTTTACTCTTTCTCCCCACCATGTTTTAGACATATAATGTCATACTTTACAGTACTTTTTTGTGAATTCCTTAACTGATTTTTATAGATATACATAATTTTATTGCTTTTGTGCTTCCTACTTTTCTTTTTTGTTTTTTATTTCTTAATGTTTATTTATTTTTGAGAAACAGAAAGACAGAGTGTGAGTGGGAGAGGGGCAGAGAAAGAGGGAGACAGAATCTGAAGCAGGCTCCAAGCTCTGAGCTGTCAGCACAGAGTCTGACGCAGGGCTTGAACCCACGAACTGTGAGATCATGACCTGAACTGAGGTTGGACACTTAACCAACTGAGCCACCCATGTGCCCCACATGCTTCCTACTTTTCTTACTCCTGCTTATGATCTTTCATTTCCACTCAAAGAATCCCTTACAACATTTCTTGTAAGTCTGGTTTAGAGTGATAAATTCCTTTAGCTTTTGTTTGTCTGAGTACCTCTTTATCTCTCCTTTGATTCTGAATGATAGTCTTGCTGGATAGAGAATTCTTGGTTGCAAGTTTTTTTCTTTCAGCCCTTTGAATATATCATGCCACTCCCATTGACTTGCAAAGTTTCTGCTGAAAAGATAAGCTGATAGCTTTATTGAGTTTCCCTTATATGCAACTGTTTCCTTTTTGCTTGTTGTGTTAAAAATTCTCGCTCTATTACTACTTTTTGCCATTTTAATTACTATGTGTCTTAGGTTGATTTTGTTAGGGGATCTCTGTGCCTCCTGGATCTGGATTTCTGTTTCCATTCCAGATTTGGGAAGTTTTCAGCTATTACTTCTTCAAATAAATTTTATTCTCCTCTTTACTCTCTCTTCCCCTTCTGGGATCCCTATAATGTGAATGTTGTTACAGTTGATGGTATAGCCAAATTCCCTTAATCTATTCTCAGTTCTTATTATTCTTTTTTCTTTCTCCTATTTGGCTTGATTGCTTTTCCTTGTTCTGTCCTCCTGGTTACTGATCCATTCTTCTTATCTACTATTTATTCCCTGTAATGTATTTTTAATATTAGTTATTGAGTTCTTCATCTCTGATGGGTTCTTTTGTATGTTTTTATCTCTTTGTTGGGGTCTAACTGAGATCCTCCACTCTTTTCTCAAGTCCAGTGAGTATCTTCATGACCATTACTTTAAAATCTGTGTCAGGCATATTACTTACCTCTGTTTCATTTAGCTTTCTTGCTGGGATTTTGTCCTGTTCTTTCATTTGGGACACATTCCTCTGTCTCTTCATTTTGTCTAACTGCTTATGTCTGTTTCTACATGTTAAGAAAGTCCACTGTGTCTCCTATTGAAAGTAGTAATGTTATGAAGAAGAGCTCCTGTAGTGCCCTGCAGTGTAGTGTTCCTTGTTGATTAGAATCTGTCACTTCAGGAGTGTTTCCTGGGTGTGTTGCATGTGCCCTACTGTTGTGGTGAGCCACATTTGCATTCCATCCAGTTGTCTACAATGAATCTCTTTGCCTATTGTATCTCTCATGCTTTTAGAAACACTGGGATAATATACACAATATATAAAACATTTTTACTATATTAGTCATTACACACCCCTCCATCCCCCACCAATGTGGGGCTCAAACTCACAAACCAGGAGATCATGACCTGAGCTGAAGTCAGATGCTTAACCAACTCAGCCATCCAGGTGTCCCTTATGTCTCTTGTGAACTACTTTACTCTGCCTTCCTCCATCAGTATTTATAGTTTATTTTGGGCAAGAAAATGAGATGAGCAGGTATAATAGGACTACATTTAAATGAACTCAGAAGACTCTAAATAATAGGCTGCCCATCAGTTACTGTGAGGACAGGCCTGCAAAGCAGGGCTAGAGCCACCTTATGTGCTGCTTTGTAGAATTAGCATCTTGTTTTGCTGTGGATATTTGCTCTCTGAATAAGTGTCTCTGACTGCAGTGATTTAAAAAATAACTTTCTAAAAATTACTGAATGTGTAATACTCATTTTACACAATTTGGAAAATGCAAAAAGACATAGAAAGATAATTTTTTAAAAATTATAATTTCAGTTAGGGATAAACACCATAAACATTTGCATATATTTCTCCCATTTTTACTTATGTATATATTTCATATATTTATTTTATGTATTTTTCACAAGATTTGGTTTATGCTGCATTTAGAGTTTTGTATTGCACATTTTTATTTGACAATGTTAATAAGCATCTCCAACATCATCACATTTTCTTGAAAATCTACACCCATGTTAGTGGTTGATTACATTCATTGCATGATATACATTAATTTATCTAACTATTCTTAGGTTATTGAAAGTGTTTGACATTTAACAAAACACTATGATGAAGAACCTTATAAATAACTATTTATTGGTATCCCTAATCTTTTGTAGGCTAAATTTTCAGAAATGAAAATACTGGGTGGAAGATACGAAATGTGATGAATATTCTAATAGCTAATTTGTATACATCTCTAATTATCTCTCTGCAAAAATTCTGTGAAACACAATTGCTGTTCAAAGCATATGCAGGTAAGAATATCTTCAGACACAGAAAAGCATAAAGAAGAAAGTAAAAGTTACCTGTCTTTCAATAATTCCCCTTGATTTTTAGATCCTATGCCTAGATACACAAATACGTACAAAAATGGGAGAGTACGTAGGCACCTGCACCCAGTTACAAAAAATGGGATCCATAATATATAAACTGTGTTATATGCTGATATTTCAAGAAAACTTGTATTAAAGCATGGCACACTTAGTGAAATGTGCCCAGAACATAAGTGTACAGATGGACAAATGTTCACAAATAAACACCTAGATCAAGAAATAGAATGACTATGGAAGGCTTCATGAGGTTGCATCATGCCCTTAACCAGGTGCTATCCTACTCTGGATCATTCTAATTTTAGCATATGTGCTTCTAAAAGGAAAACTTACAATGTACCAAGGATATCTTTCCATGTTAATAAACAAAATACTTTTCACTGAATATAAGATACCATTGATTGTTAAGAGTCTTACTTTATGTACTGCTGAGAAAGAAAAAAAATCTGCCAATTAAACTTTGGAACAATGCTTTGTTAGTTGTGTTTCATAACCATCTGCTTATTTTTTTTTAAATATGAGGTAAATTACATATATGATATTATATTAGTTTCTAGTGTACAATAGAATGAGTTGATATTTGTATGTATTGTGAGCTGATCACCATGATAAGTCTGGTTGGCATTCATCAGCACACATAGTTAAAATTTTTTTTTCCTTGTGATGATAACTTTTAAGATCTATTCTCTTAGTAAATTTCAAATATACGATACAGCATTTTCTAAAGTTTTTTATTTATTTTGAGAGAGACAGAGACAGTGTGAGTTGGGGAGGGGCAGAGAGAGAGGGAGACAAAGAATCCCCAGCAAGTTCTGTGGAGACTGACCTGGGGTTTGAACCCATGAAACCATGAGATGATGACCTGAGCTGAAACCAAGAGTCAGATGCTCAACTGACTGATCCACCCAGATGCCTCTACAATATAGTAGTACTTATAGTCACCATGCTGTACATTACATCCCAGGGATTTAGTTATTTTATAACTTTAAGTTTGTAACTTTTGACCTTGTTCACCGATTTTGCCTACTCCCAAGACCCCATCACTGGCAACCCACCTATCTGTTATCTGTACCCACGAATTTGGTTTTTTGTTTTTTTTTTGTTTTTTTAAATTCCACATATAAGTGAGATCAATATAGTATTTGTCTTTCTTTGTCTGATAGAGCTTTGTCTGATAGGCTTCTTGATGCTTTAAAATGTCCTGCACCTATTCTGAGTTCTGCCAGTTTCTCTACCCTTCAGGTGCATTGCATGGTGTATGAAGGCAATCTTTTTGCATTTTCTTACCTTCAATCATTTCTGGGTATTTTCTTTCTTGGGTCCCCTCAAGATCTTGGTTATGTCTTCTCCAGAAAAATAATGAAATTGTATTCATTCTTCCATTGAAGATTATTTGCTTCAGTAATATTAAATATGTGCCTTGCTTTTTTGTTTCCTTATCTTTCTGCATATATTATGTAAGTTTGTTCCAGTGCTTGTTATGGTGAAATCTTTTGAATGGTATTTTAAATAATAGTTAAACTCAATGGATTCACTACCAATGAAGTGCATAACTGAATTTGAAATGGTAACTACATGCAAGCTTTGCTGGGGTTTATGCTTGTCCAAGCAGTTAGGAAGAGAGCAGGACCTATGTGAAAAATGTAGGGGTTTGGGTTGGTGTTCTTTACATAATTGAAATATTATTGGCTTCTGCCTGATTTTTTCACAGGCAGTATAAACAATCTAAATACAATCCTTACATATAGGAATGTTTACACATAAGAATCTATACATAATTCTTATACAAGTACAGTAAAGCCTTGGATTGTGAGTAACTTATTCTTCTAGAGTTCTATAAGACAAAGTTTCTAATAAATTTTAACTTGATAAATGAGTGATGTCTTACAATATGAGTTGTATGTGATGCTGAACGTTACATGATCACAACTGAGCCAGTGGTTTGTGAAATTTGCCTTGAGATTCAAACGCTTTGGATTATAAGCATGTTTCTGGAATGAATTATGCTTGCAAAACAAGGTTTTACTTGTACACTAACAATCTAAAGAAATGGTTGAAATCTTTTTCTAAAACATTACCCAATACTTCCATGACTTAATATCCTTATTGGAACATTCTAAAAAAATTCAATCTGTAGCAGCATATTAGCAAAAATGTAGAATAAACTGGATTACTGCCAGGAGAGAGATCACAGATGGCACTCAAGTCTAAGTGGGAGAGCCAAGGTCATTAAGCAATTGACTTGAGAAAACTATTCTACCAAACAACATGGGGACAGAAGATTAGCAA
Organism: Proteles cristata cristata; assembly: GCA_017311185.1. NCBI lineage: Eukaryota > Metazoa > Chordata > Mammalia > Carnivora > Hyaenidae > Proteles > Proteles cristata. Next base: position 328,089 of record JAESUZ010001312.1, on the reverse strand, counting down.
TTTGAAATGTTTGAGATATGCAACGTGCATGATTATGAGTATGCATTGCAATTTATTATGCTTTATCTTATAGGTTATAAGCCTTCCCACGGCCAGCCTGGAGAATGTCAAATTCATGCACAAGACGGCAAAGACTTCTTTAATCCAATATTCCTATAATTCATGGTTGTGCAGAGGTGCTAAACAACAGGGCCTAATTTAAGTCCCTGTTAATTTTTTTTTTTTTTAGGAATAAGCATTTACACTTATCTAAATCTGTAAAAAAACAATAACCTCTTAAAAATTATTTCAATTAGTTCCAGAGCTTCTCAAGTTCTTGCCTTTACAAGACAGTTGGACAATCGGGAAGCATAGGGATCGTGGTAAAGCTTTGGGATGTGACAGTCATCACCAGACTTGGCTTCTTTTGCTCCTGCTTCATCAGAAGCTGGATGCTCCTGTTCTGTTTGGCGCATATCAGCCTATAGGTCTTTTGTGACCCAGTTCAGCCTCTTTCTTTTGCTCTTTTTGTTCTCTTTTATTATTTTGCACTCCGAAGATTGAGTGTTCCCTGTTGCCTTTAAGAGGGACTAGTTTCAGCTTTTGCAGAAACAGGTTTGGTAGACCATTTTGCTGATCCCTCTGGGTTCCTTTACTGCTTTGGGGCTGAATTGCCTTTACTCAGGGGCATCTCCAGGGTACTTGTGGTGGGGAGGGGGGGTACCTAGCTGTTACTTTTCCTGCTGCTGAATGATGATCTGTAGCATCATTTCTCACAGCTGTGCAGGAGTCCACCCGCGATGCTTTATTATAGCAGGCTTGGGCAGGTGACGGACATTCAAGCTTTTCCTAGATTTTCACTTTTCACAAAGGTCAAGATGATCATTCCTTTACTCACATAGGTAGACCCTTTGTATAACTATTTCCATGGAATAAATTCCTGAAAGAAAGAAAGAAAGAAAGAAAGAAAGAAAGAAAGAAAGAAAGAAAGAAAGAAAGAAGGAAAGAAGAAGGAAAGAAGGAAAGAAAGAAGAAGGAAAGAAGGAAAGAAGGAAAGGAAGGAAGGAAGGAAGGAAGGAAGGAAGGAAGGAAGGAAGGAAGGGAAAGAAAGAAAGAAAGAAAGAAAGAAAGAAAGAAAGAAAGAAAGAAAGAGAAAGAGAGAGAGAGAGAGAAAGAAAGAAAGAAAGAAAGAAAGAAAGAAAGAAAGAAAGAAAGAAAGAAAGACTGTTAAGTCAAATGTTATGCACATTTTATGGATTTTATGTGTACTGCCAAATCATTTTTTAAGTTATATAGGTTTCCACCCACTGATGGTGTATGAGAATGTAAAATTCCTGAATCTTTAAGAATACTTAAAAAATATCTTAGCCTAGTGGTAAAGGATAATTATCTTATTTTAAGAATGCTTGGATTCTTTAGTTACTATTGATGTTGGACAGTATTTCATATTTTTACTGGCCATTTGTGACCTGTTCATGGTCTTCCCTTGTTGTTTTTTTTTATTTTTAGTTTTGCAATATTTTATTGATTAAAAATACCTCTTCCAAATATGTCAATTTATTTCTGTCTTAAATGTTGTGAATTTATTTTAGCTTGTCATCTGCCTTTTCATTTTCTAACTTTTTCATAGCTTTTTTTTTCCATGCAAAAACTCTAAATTTTTATGTGTGCAGTCTATTAAGAGTTTCTAGATGGCTTTTGGATTTTATTTTACACTTCTGGGGCCTTCTTCACTACAAGATAATGCACATATTTTATTGTTCTATTTATTTTTATTGTTTAAAACTTTAAAAAACCCAATTGAGAATTTGTTTGGAATTTCATTCTATTGGCTGCTAATTTGGTGATAACTGTCATCCTTAGAATATGGGGAAGTTTATAATCTGGACCACAGTATGTTTTTCAGCTTTTGTAGCTTTCAGGCACCTCAATAAAGCTTTGCAATTCTTTTCATATATTTGCTGTTGATTTTGACTTCAGGTTATTTTGTCTTCGTTGCTATATGAAGGGACACTTTTTCCTGAATATTTCTAACAAATTAATGCTTATATGTAGAAAGAATTGATTTTTATATATGTAAAGGAGGTGAACAATATTCTAGCAGCTTGGCTGCTGATGTTAAATTTTGTCCATATGCAGGGCTTGGTTTCACTGCAAAAAGACTCTAAGAAGGCTGACGGTAGGGGCGCCTAGATGGCTTAGTCAGTTGAGCATCCTACTCTTCACCATGACTCAGATCATGATCCCGAGGGTCGTGGGATCCAGCCCCGTGTCTGGTTCTATACTGAATGTGGAGCCTGCTTGGGATTCTCTCTCTTCCTCTGCTCCTCTACCCCCACCCTCCTCTTTCTCTCTCTTTCAAATAAAAAAAAATAGTAAAAACTTTTTTAAAAAGGTAAATATGATCATGTGGCTGGTTTGAGGGTTTTATAAAAATATAAAGAATCTTTTTGAGGATAATAAGAAATAAAATGAGAGAGGGATGGCAAGGTTGGATGTACAGAAAAGAAGAGAGAGAGTATGTGAGGGACCTAAAGACAGTTTGAGGACATGGGCTCTGGAGGGCACAGCTTTTTGTCTCCTTAAAACTTGAGTCATGGGCTCGGGTTCAGCTAGAAGAAGCCAGAATTGGGACTCTTAAATCTGGGGCCAAGAGCTGGGGTCATGGTTGCTCAAAGGAATTTCCTGATGGAAATAATATGGGCTATGTGGTAGGAGCTCTTTAATTGTGCAATATAATTAGCAAATTCTTTTTTAATTAATAAAATTTATTTTTCAGAGCAGTTTTAGGTTCGTAGCAAAATTGAATGAATAATATAGAGATTTCCTGTACACCCCAGTCCCCACACTTGCAAAGTCTCCTGCACTATCCACATCTTAGCAAATTCTAGTTTTTCAATAATATTTTTGGTGTGAGAGGATTATTTGTTGATAGATAAGATTTGTAGTAGAGATAAACTTTGCATCAAGCTTGGTATAAAGCAAAAGCAGAATCTACAAATGGGCACAACTGGATATCAATGTTTTATTTATTATAATGATGTTAGATTATATATGCATTTGAAGTCCGTGAATTCAAATGTCTGCTCTGTCAGAAAAACTACAGAGAAAGAAAGGGAGAAAAGAGGTAATGATATAAATGTTAGACAATTTTATCCCCTATTCCATCCAATAAAGTTATGTCTGAGAGTGAAAGGGGATATAAGCTGGCTGTTTCTTCAAATGATATTGCCATTTTTCAAGATGCCTGTGTTAGTAGTCACTATTTTCTGTATAACTTGGATTATTAATGCCAGTCTTTTACTTAATCTGTTGCTTCACCTAAAATATTGTGCCAATACCATAGGACACATTGTCTTTGCTGGACACATAATGAGTAGTATGCTTGTCTCCATTATGGTGAGATTTTTCAATGGTAATTTTACAATACAAGATTTTAAATCTTGTGTTATCTAGGTGAAAAAAAAAACACTTGCAAATCATATGTCATCTCTGAATAATGAGTTTTATTCTTCTAATTTTTGCCTCCTATATAATATTTATACCCACTTTCTCTTTCCTAATACATAGACTAAGAATTTTATTTTGAGTAATGGATGTGAAAGCAAGCATTCTATCTTTGTTCTTAATTTAATGTGGATATTTTTCGTTATGTTAAGAATCTTATTTTCTAGTATTGATTCATAATGAGTTTTTTAAAAAAGAAAAATAGATTCTGAATATTATCAAATATCTTTCTAATACTGATTGAGATGATTGTATATTTTTATGTTTCATAGTATGACTCATTTTATAAACTATATGAATTTTTCATAATATTTAGTCATGGATGCATTCCTGGAGTAAAGTCAACTTGCTATATTATTATTATGTGCTTTTACATTTGAATTGCTTATATTTACTTATGACTTTCTCATCTATATTCATAAGTGAGATTTGTCTGTGTTTTTTTCCTATCCTTGTCAGATGTCTTGAATTATTAACTGATTGGTTTTCTTAAAGTCCTTAACCTAAAAGGGAAGATAGATCAGGTTCACAGAAGATCTGTCCACAGAAACTTGGCAGGCCAGAAAGGAGTGTCAGAATATATTCAACGTGCAGAATCAGAAAAATATGCAGCCAAGAATTTATCCAACAAAGCTAACATTCCTAATAGAAGGAGAGAAAAAGAGTTCCCAGACAAACAAAAACTAAAGATTCATGACTATTAAACCAGCCTTGCAAGAAATTCTAAGGAGGACTCCGAATGGAGAAGTGGAGAAGAAACAAAACAAAACAAGACCAAAAGCAACAAGACTAGAAAGAGTATCAGAGAACATCACTAGAAACACTAACTCTACAGGCAGCATGATGGCACTAAATTCATATTTCAATAATCATTCTGAATGTAAATGGACTACATACTCCAATCAAAAAACATAGAGTCTCAGGATGGATAAAAACCAATATCTATCTATATGCTGTCTATAATAGACCCATTTTAGACTAAAGATACCTGTGGATTGAAAGCAAGGAGATGGAGAACCATCTATCATGCTGATGGATGTCAAAAGAAAGCTGGAGTAGCCATACTTATAACAGACAAACTAGATTTTGAAACAAAGACTGCAACAAGAGAGGAATAAGGCCATTATATCATAATTAAGGAGTTTATCCACCAAGAAGAGCTAACAGTTGTAAATATTTATGCCCCCCAAATATATTAATCACAAACATAAGCTCATCAATGATAATACAGTGATATAGCAGACTTTAACATCCTACTTAAAGTTATCTCATCTTTGCCATCTTGTTTCCAGTTTGTGATTTTGACATCTAAAAAGTTCCTCTTCATTCTATTATCTATTTAATTAGAGTACACTTTTCATAAAGTTGAACAAAACATACCCTATAATTCAGCAATTCTCCTATTAGGTAAAAACTCTATTTCAATGCTAAGTCTATTGCAGTTCAGGGTTTTTATAGTTCTAAAATAATGCCCATGTGCATTAGGAGACAGAGGCAAGAATGTTCATGGTAATATTGTTTATAAGAACAAAATAATAGGACATCACCAAAGTGTTATTCATAGCAAAATGAATAACTAGATTGGATACAAAGTAGTACACATCATCACGACTTACTCTCAAAAACAAAATACTGTGTAAAGAACACACAAAGAAGAATAGATAAAGTATGACTCAGTGTATACAAAAGCTCAAAACAGGAAAAACTAAATACTACGTTTTTTGGGTAGATAGGAAGAAATTACAAGAAAAGGAAAGGAATGGTTAACACAAAACTTGAGATGGTAGAGATAAATAAGGGTGGGAAGGTATGACTGGGAAAGGGCACTCTGGAGCGGCTTCGAAGCTACCAGTAACTTTTCTTTCCTAAGCTAGGTCATGGATAAATGGGTGTTTTATTGTTATCTGTTTTGAACTGTCCATTTACATCATATCTACGTTTTTTGTCTATCTCATTGTATTAGTTTCCTAGAGCTGCTATAATGAAACATCACAAAATAAGCATTTTAACAACAGAAATGGGGGCGCCTGGGTGGCTCAGTCGGTTAAGCAACCGATTTCGGCTCAGGTCATGATCTCATGGTTCGTGGGTTCGAGTCCCGCATCGGGCTCTGTGCTGACAGCTAGCTCAGAGCCTGGAGCCTGTTTCAGACTGTGTGTCTCCCTCTCTCTCTGACCCTCCCCTACTCATGCTGTCTTTCTCTCTCTCAGAAATAAATAAAAAAACATTTAAAAATTTTAAAAAACCCCAAAAAAACCAGAACTGTATTTGCCACTCCTTCCAAAGGCTTTGGGTGAGAATCCCAAGGGAGTAGTATAGAGCAACATGTTTCAGGAATAACTTTTCTCCTTATTTGAGTGCTTCTTATTCTTTTAGAAAAATGAACATAGTGGATGTTCCTCTGTAGCCTGAATGGACTGCTGCCCTTTTCTTTGGGCCTAACTTGTTTCCTAGGCTCCCTGTTGCTTTTTCTGCTCACTTGACATTGAATCAGTGGAGGGCTAGTAAGGCCTGGCTCACCTGGCGCCAGGTGTGAGTTGGTCTTGACCCCACAACTGCCCATTCGTGCTGCCAGTGTTCTTCACCTCTCCGATCTTTTTTCTTAAAATTTTTTAATGTTTTATTTATTTCTGAGAGAGAGAGAGAGAGAGAGAGAGAGAGAGAGAATGAGCAGGGGAAGGTCAGAGAGAGAGAGGGAGACACAGAATCCGAAACAGGCTCCAGGCTCTGAGCTGGCTGTCAGCACAGAGCCTGACATAAGACTCGAACCCACAAACCGTAAGATCATGACCTGAGCCGAAGTTGGACACTCAAACGACTGAGCCACCCAGGTGCCCCATCCTCTCCGATCTTAAGGTCCCTCTTGGTTTACTTTTGATGGGAGCCCTCGTTGAATTGCACAGGGACCTTCTCTCACCCAATGGACCATTGACTAGTTGGATATGACTTTATTTCTTGGCCACTCGATACAATCTATCATTATACCTGTATCAGAGACATTAAATAAAAATGACAGTGTTTGCAAGAAACTTCTCCAAGGCCGTTCCTGACTCTGTCCCTCCCTCCTCAAAATCTCACAGCTGAGACACACTCACTGCAGTGTGTCATTCAGCTCCTAGCCAGGTATTCTGACCCCAGCATAGCGGAGGAGGGAACTGTCAGTGCAGCTGCAGAAGGGATGTCAGGGCCCAGGTTTGAACTAGTTACTTTGGCATTTCTGCTTTTTGTCTATTTATTTAAAAAGATTAAAAGAAAATTTACATAAATATTTGTCTTGCTCATTTGAAATTTTCTTGGCCTCCGTTTTTAGAAGGCTTTAAGGATAAAGTTGGAGCGTAATGCAATTCTAAAATGGCTAAAATTGTGTTTTCTCTATTTTTGAGGTTGTAAAGGTAACCTTTTGCATTTATTTTTTGTCATTGTATACAGTCAAACATAGACATCCCTTCTTTTAGCTATTTGATATTTTAAAAAATTAAAAATCTATATTGTTGTAGGAAGGTAGTGTCTTCATTTTTGTTGCTATATATTATTTCATTATATGAATACATGACAGTTTGTCAATTCTGTTAAATTATTTTATTGTGGTTAAAAAAAGTAACATTAAATTTACAATTTTAATCATTTGTGAGTGTACCTTTCAGTGGCATTAAGTATATTTCCATTGTGCAGCCCTCACCACCAACATCGATCTCCAGAAACTTTTTTGTCATCCCAAACTAAAATCTACATTCATTAAACAATAACATTCCATGTGTCCTTCCCTCAACCCTTTGCAACCATCATTCTACTTTCTGCCTCTGAGAGTCTGGTTACCCTAGGTACCTCATTAAGTGGGATCTCATAATATCAGTTCTTTTGTATGTGGTTTATTTCATGTAGTGCAATGTCTTCAAGTCTTATCATCTGTGTTATAGCATGAGTCAGATGTTCTTTTCTTTTTAAGGCTAAATATTCCATTGTGTAGAATATTTTTGTTTTTCCATTCATTATGTTTTTTTCCATGTTTATCCATTTATTTGATGCTGGGCCCTCAATTATTTCCACTCTCTAGCTATTGTGAATAATGCTGATGGGAACATGGATGTACAAATATCTATTCAAATCTCTGCTTTCCACTGTTTTGAGAACATACCCACCAGTGGAATTGCTGAACCATATGATTAATTTTTTGAAGAATCATCATACCATCTCCACAATGGCGACATTGTTTTCTGTTTGTATTCCTCCGTTCTACTTTTGGTGGACATCTGGGTTGTTTAGTTTAGGCTGTTATACACGATACCCAAACCATTCTTATATGTGTCTGTTGGTCCACTTATGTACACATTTCCATTGACTATAAGCCAGGAATGGAATTACTGGGCAGAGTGTATGCAGATGTTCACCTTTAATGGAGAATGCCAGAGTTCTGCAAGTTCCCATGCCAACTGACAATACTGCCAACTTTGTGGCAGACCAGATGTCCCCATTCTTGCCAACCTAGGTTGTCAGTTGTTAGCAATTGTTAGAATGTTAGCAATTCTGATGAGTACGTTGTATCTCATTGTGATCAATGATGTTAAATATTTTTCACAAGCTTATTTATCATTCTGATAGCCTCTTTGATAGAGTGGATAAAGTTTTTTGCCTTTTTGAAAAATGTTTATTTATTTTTGAGAGAGAGAAAGACAGAGTGTGAGTGGGGGAGGAGCAGAGAGAAGGGAAGACACAGAATCTGAAGCAGACTCCAGTGCGGGGCTCGAACCCATGAACCACGAGATCATGAACTAGGCCCAAGTCAGACGCTTTATTCACTGAACCACCCAGGCAGCCTTGCCTTTTTTTGTAAATGGACCGGGTGTCACTTTCTTATTGATTTGAAATAATATTTAAAAATATATTCTGCGGGGCGCCTGGGTGGCTTAGTCGGTTAAGAGTCCGACTTTCGCTTAGGTCATGATCTCGCGGTTCATGGGTTCGAGCCCCGCATCGGGCTCTGTGCTGACTGCCAGCTCAGAGACTGGAGCCTGTTTCATTCTGTGACTCCCTCTCTCTCTGACCCTCCCCTTCTCATGCTGTCTCTCTCTCTCTCCTAGAAATAAATAAAAAATATTTTAAAATAACATATTCTGTATATAAGTTCTTTTGCTGGATATATGCTTTGTGAATATTTTCTCCACTGTGTGGCTTGCCTTATCATGTAGGTCCTATAACTTAAAAAAATCACACTTGTACCTATGAGTTATACAGTTTTCATCACAATTTTTTATATGTATTTATAATTGGTTATTGTTATTATGAATAAAAATGTTAATTTTATGTATTTATTTTGTATGTAGCACCATTACTAAATTAATTCTGTCTTCTATTACATCTTAAGTTTTCTAGGAATCTGATAATGTTATCAATAAGGCAATAAGAAAAGAAAGATATTTCTTTTTTATGTTCTGTTTATTTTTTCTTAGTTCATTAGCTAAAACTTTCTAAATATTATTTAAAACTAGTGGTCACATAGACATTCCTATCTTAGTCCTGATTTTAATGGAAATGGCTTTAGTTATTCATTGTTTAGTATACTATTTGTTGTCTTTTCCATGTTATAGATGATGTCCTTCTGTTTTATCTTATATGTAGTTATAGCCCTAGAGTAATGCAGAGAGTAAAGTGGTAATTGCAGTTTGGAGAAGGGTCGAGTATTGACTAGAACCAAATATTTGGTGCCTCTAGTTTTTTTAAAAATAAACTTTCTTTAAAAGGGTGGCTCCCAGGGCACCTGGGTGGCTCAGTCAGTTAAGTGTCTGACTTCAGCTCAGGTCATGATCTCATGGGTCATGGGTTGGAGCCCCGTATCGGGCTCTGCGTTGACAGCTCAGAGCCTGGAGCCTGCTTTGGATTCTGTATCTTCCTCTCTTTCTGCCCCTCCCCTGCTCATTCTCTGTCTCTCAAAAATAAATAAATGTAAAAAAAAAAAAAAGGAAGAAGAAGAAGACAGTTGCTCCCTATTGTTTTTGTTTTGACTTTGATCGCATTGCAGTTTCTTTTTTTCATATATATATGCAAAACAATATAAACCCTTTATGAGTGATACAATTGGATGTTTTCTAATCTATTTTTCATTTAAAATATCTTACTTAAGACCTACTTAATCAATGTGGTGATCTACTAATGGTTTACAATCTATAGTTGGAAGCATTACCTCTTAAGTTAATAGGTGTTTCTTTCCTAGCCCTTGGATTGGGTAAAGGTCCTACAGGGAATAATTCAATGAAACACAGGGAATAGTTGAGGACACATCTGTTAGTATTTCAAAATCCTGCCCTGCTGCACCATTTAAAGATTATTAAAGTTAAGAAGTTTTTGAAAATGAGTTCCATGAAATTATTAAGCTTAATCACACTTGATAGCTGGGTTTATTAAGGGAATTGAGAACTTTTTACTAAATTGATGACCAATTTATTTACACGTCATGATTTTTCACAAGGGAATGTAAAGAATATTTTAATACATATTTTTTTTTATTTTAAAGAGAGAGAGCATGAGTCAGGGAGAGGGGCAGAAGGAGAGAGAGAGAGAATCTTAAGCAGGCTCCACACTGAGCCTGGAGCCCAATGTAGAGCTCAGTTTTGCAACCCTGGGATCATGACCTGAGCTGAAATCAAAAGTTGGATGCTCAACTGATTGAGCCACCAGGCACCCCCAAAATAGTGTCTGATTAAGCAATAAAAAATAGTAAAATAAAATGGTAAATAATATAAAAATGATAAGCAATAACTGTATCAATTAACTATTAATACTGCATTACAAGCAACTTCAGAATTTTGGTGGCATACAACAACAAACATTAGTTTTGTCACCCACAGATCTGTAGATTGGTTGGAACGGTTCTGCATTGAGCTAAGGGTTGGGTTCATGCTCAAGTTCAAGCCTGTTACATGTGTTCTTTTTCTTTTTTTTTTTTTCAATTTTTTTTAAAAATTTATTTCTAGGAGAGAGAGAGAGACAGCATGAGCAGGGGAGGGTCAGAGAGAGAGGGAGTCACAGATTGAAACAGGCTCCAGGCTCTGAGCTGGCAGTCAGCACAGAGCCCGACGCGGGGCTCGAACACACGAACCGTGAGATCATGACCCAAGCAAAAGTCGGACGCTTAACCGACTAAGCCACCCAGGTGCCCCATGCCTGTTACATGTGTTCTATCTCAGAGATAGCAATTACAAAGGGCCATCTTTCCCCACAGAAGACGGCAGAGGGCAAGAGGGGAAACAAACTTGTGAGAGGTCATTAAAGGCCTCTGCTCTGAAATACCACACTGTCATTTCTGTTGACACTCCATTGGCCAAAACAAGTCACTTGGCTGAGCACGGTATCAATGGGATCAGGAGGTAAACTGTGGAAGGTCTCAACAAGGATCAGGGAGGAAGTAAGAACTCTCAGCCAATAATATACCCTTTTACAATAGCCAACAGTTCCAGAAGCTTGTCTTTATTTTATTCACTTATTTCTGTGCTCATTATATTCACTGCTCAAAATAAGAAATAAATTGGCGCGTTCTTTCATTTTGAGAAAATTCAATTCCTTGATAAAAATAATTGCTTTTTAAGAAAAGAGTTACATTTGCATTGTATAAGCAATTGTTTTCCAGTATATTTAGTTGAAATTTTTACAAAAAGAAGCTTTAAATATTTATACAAGTTACCTAAGGAAATGTGTCCTTTGAGCAATTTTGTATATTGCATTTTTGTGGCCTCTGTGCATGCTGCATTTCTTGTAGAAAATATCCAACCATGATGAAATCAGAAAACGTTAATGGCTTTCACTTAGGAAAAAAACATCTCTTTCCTAATTCCCTTTATGATTAAGTTCTTTCTTTAAATATATCATTTCTCTCCTTGTGGGCCTAGCACAGTTATTTAATTAACAGAAGCTCTAAAACTTTTGAGAGCAATTCATTTTCAGGCTTTGATTCCTGTCCCAAATGCAGTTGTAGAAAGATCTTTCAGTGTAATGAACAATAGGCAAATCAATAAATGGAGCCAAATGGTGGGGAAAGTCAGTACAAAGTTGATTCTGTTCCTTCTTCAGAGATCTCTATCAGGGCTTGGCAAATCACGCCATGCAGGCCAAGTGTAGCCCACCATTTATTTTTGTAAATAAAGTTTTAATGAAACACAGCTGTGGACATTCACTTATATAATGTCTATGACTGCTTTTGTGCTACCACAGTAGGGTTGAGTATTGCAATAAAGACCATACATGTGGCCCACAAAGGCTAACTAAGGGATTTACAGAAATCCCTTGTCTTTTACAGAAGAAATTTGCCAACCCTGATCTAGTCATTATAAAACAAACCCTGTCTAGTCATTATAAAACAAAATAGCAGTTTTGAAAATGCATATATTATAAAATGTAATTACTTTTGATTAATTAAAAATTAAATGCGTATTTTTCACTCTTCAAATCACTGGGGTTCTGATATTTTTTTAGGAGTATCTGGCAGCCCTTGTTTAAGATGTTATGAGTAGAAGTCAGTATGGGCTAGGTCATGCTGCAGTAACAAATAGCCCCCAATTCTCAGCACCCTGACACAATAGGTTTGTTTCTCACTCCAGACTGTTGGAGCAGCCAGTATCTGGAGAGCTTCTGGTCCCCTTAGCAGAAGACAAAAGAGTGTGACTAATGTACCGTGGGTGTTAAACCATCCATCCAGAAGTCATATACATCACCTTTCTGAGGCAAAAGTGAGTGGTGTATCTATATCTAATCAAGGAATTGAGGAAGTGCAATTCTATCATATACACAGGAGGAGAGAGAGAAATCCTTGTAGGTAGTACTAATGACTAGTCTGGTATGAAACAATCGTCATTTTAGAAAGTGGTTTCATTACAGTAGGACAGTGGTTACCAGCTATATGGGCAGCAAAGCCCTGATGTCTGAGCCAGAGTTTTCAGTTCAGTGAGGAGTACATTTCTGTTCTTCTGTTATAGGGCTTCATCTATGCTTTGGTTAGTGTAAATTTCTCCCAGAGAACATTGAACTATTAATTTCCTTTGTTTCTAGTGTTATTGCAATTTTACATCTTTCTAGTTTCATAAGTATTTGCTGTGCCACTTGGGACATGTGGATCCAGAGGCACTTAGCTTGCCTCCAACTTAACTAGAAAGCTCTGCTATTCTTTTAAACTGTGCACGTGCCAAATAAATAACATTTTAAAATTTACGATAAAGCAAACCAACAAAACCCATCACCCAGTGGCTAATTTTCAAACTGGTACTGGAAATGAAGCTCTTTACTTATTTTCTCACCCCAAATTCTTGTTCAAGAACAGAGATAGAGCATCAAGTTTGCTAGGAATAGAACACAGGTAAATTTGGGGTTTCAATTACTTAGAACTCCTGTTTTAAAGAAGGTATTTTGTTTTATTTCCCTTCCTTAACTTTCTAATGGTTCCAGAGAGAGGTAGCCCTGTGAGACATAATGGACACATCCAAGGTAGTTATAGATGGAAAGGGACCCCACTCAGCATATTGGTCTAGAAGAGGGGATGTAAAAGAGGGAAGATTACCTTGGCCATTTTCTATTCAAAATCCACAAAAGGAGGCTGTGGAAACTGAAATGCCTGTAATTTTTGGATTTCTGTGCCCTATTATAATTTATTTGGTTTTATTGAGCTTGGTTTCAGAAAGTTCCATGTGCCATTGAATTCAAGTTCTCCTTTTCTTGATGATGGAATTGACAGTTGAAATTTGGTGTCCAAGGTTTTACTGTGCCAGGTCCAGACATGTCAGAACCCATTCAAGGAAACCAAGATTATAACATTCAGAATCAGGAGTGAACTAGACCATGAACTCCAGGGGGCCACAGGTTTTTGATGGTTTTGTTCACTGTGAACAATTATGCCTGGCACACAACAGGCATTCACTGTTTTCTGAATAAACACATCTCAAAGTCCAGAGGCAAGATTGCAGTTGGAATTGAAGAGCCAGGAGGTCACTGGCAGGTGAAGATGAGATTCTGAGGAGAAAGTGGATGAGGGACAAAGAGACACTTCAAAAGCATTTACTGTGGATGAATGGGGGTGCCTGCAGCTCAACCGTGTGTTTTGCGACCTTGGCTCAGAGAGTTGGCAGTCACTTTCAAAGGGCTAGAGACTAAGCAGATAAAATGGATTCTTAAAAATGGTAGTGAAATGGACTTTATGATGAGAATTTATACTTTAGGAGTAGACAGCACTGCTATAGAGTGAAAAAGGGTTCTTTATTTGCTTTTAAACAACAAAAAAAAATACAAGTTAAATTCATCAACAAAGATGGATGTGCCTTTTCAGGAGCTCTGTGACATAGGTTCTCTGCACAGAGAATGAAGAAGATGAGATTTGGGGATCTGACCCTGGCCCCATTTCTGATGGCTCATCTGTAGTTCTCACTCTCATTAGCAACTGTAAAACCCATAGAAATTATCATTTCTTCTAGAGGTCTGCTGGTATGAATTTCTTCTTTCAGTAGCTCTATTGTTAATACCCATGCTTATGATGCCAACACACTTCATATTATCTGCAGTTAAAAACTTACAGTTTCAAAACACTTTCATATACCCATGTGTAATCCCTGAGGTAAGTATTATTTTATTTTAGCAGTCAGCAAGGATGAGAAAGGTTACAAGACTTGAGGTTGCCTTCAAAGTAACGGTGCTGTGGCTCAAACTCTAATTTAGTATTATTTCCACAATGCTAGCAGCCATGACACTCTCTGGTGGAGGAAGTCTCTCCAGTTAGCTCCTGAAGACCACACAGTGCAGCCTGGGTAAGACATCAATGCAGGGCTCTGAGTCCCTTGCCTCTCTGCCAGCAGGTGAAGCAGCTCTTGGGAGAATGGTGTTCTGTGATTTGAGAAATAACAACTAAGTTTTTCTCAAGGGAGCCACTCATGGGAAAGCAAGGATAGTCCAGTGACAGGTGACTATGGCTTGTTAATGAATAATGACTATGGCTTAATAATGACTTGGGTGACTGAACTGCTACGTTTAGTCTTTTTGTTTTTCTCACTCTTGAGAGAAAACTGATGGGAGATGGGAAAAATGTTCCTGGCTGGCATGACCTCGGTGGGGGTAGAGAGAGGCCGTATACTCCTGTATATTGTGCTAGTAGCTACAGGGTCAACCTTTTTGGACAGGGGATACATTTTTTTAAAATGTTCATGAGTGATTCATTTGACCTGCTTTCCATGATTCCTCATTGCTCCATGGTGAGGTGGAAATGCAGAGGATTTTCAGAATCCCTTCAGAGGGTTAATCAATTTCCTGAGATGTATGAGTACCCAGGTACCACCACTTTCTCCTGAGTAGATGTGACTGTACTTGGGCTCACTTTTCATGAGTCCTTTTTCTTATGGCTATTTTAAACTTTATGGTGGGGACAAAAAAGGATCTACTCTGATCCTTTCCTAGGTATTGGATGTCCTACTGATTTGGAAGGTGCTTGCTTCCCTGGGCAAGGCCAGCATTTCCTGGAGGGCACTCATGTCTGCCCTTTAGAGCTGTGCCCAGAGAGCCTATTTTCATCTGGGAACACAAGCATAGACATAGAGGTGCCTTGGGCTATGGAAACTGTGTGAGCGAAGGCACATGAATAAGCGTGCCATGACAACTGCTCTGTAGCTGTTTCCCAGAGAACTTAGATCTGTTGTGAAAAACTTAGAAAATGACTTAACTTGAATACCTGTCAGCATACCCAGGCTGACAAGCTCCCTGTCTTTATGAATGGTCCTTTTCCTGCTCTGTCCATGTGGCTCAGCTGGCCATGCCCACCTGGACGCACTTGATTAGCTCAGACTAAGTTGGACCAAGGGGTGTTTCCTGACTTTGAATCAGAGAGAATATCTGGTTTCTCTCTTTCTTAAATGGCTGAAGCTGTAGGATGGAAAGCTCAGAAGTGGTGGGCAGCTCCGTTGTCCCCTCCGTGGAAGAAGCAGGCCGTCAGCAAGAAAGATACACAGGCAGAGAAAGGACAAGGGCCCACAGGGCTTTGCAGAGCCTGATTACAGTCCTCCTGAGACCCCCCCCCTCCCCCATGCTCTTGTCTTTGTCTTCAGTCAGACAACCCATCATCTTTCTAGGAAGTCCCCTTTTTCACTTAGACCAGATTGGGTTAAGTTTCTGGCTCTTGCCAATCCTGGGATTTGAGGTTGGGATGTCTTCTCATGAGAAATGAGGGGAAGAACATAAGAGAAGGTAAGCTCCTTGAGGGTAGGAGTGGAGGTCAAAATACACCTTCACTCCTGTAGCATGGCTGTGTATCCGAGTGTGAGATGGTGTTTGTTGGGAATTTAGTACAAGGGCATCAGGTTAGCTTCTGGCTCCATGTAGTTGAACCTGTGGTTGAAGATGACCTCAAATGTGTCACCTGGCAAAAAATGATGTGGAAGCAAAGTCAGAGTATGAAAGACCTGGGTGGAGATTGCTGGTTGTCCCCTAACAGACACCTCCCCCCCTTTTAGAACTCCTGACTTAAAGCCAATGGTATGTGGGCAGAATTATTACATGGAAACTCCTAAGAACCTTCTTTAAAGGGCAGGCAGCTCACACACTTTATCCCTTGTTTTTTTGTCCTTTCTCCATCTCTCTGGAACGCACTTGTGAGGACCAGTGCTCTGGCTGCCACGTTGGACCGTGAGGATGAGGCCAGGCCATGGAGATGGCAGAATTCTGAGATAGGTCCCTGGGAATTCTATGAGCAGCACCCCCATATCAGCCCTGTGCTACCTACCTCCCAAGTTTTAATTGAGGT
This sequence comes from Proteles cristata cristata, assembly GCA_017311185.1. Taxonomy (NCBI): domain Eukaryota; kingdom Metazoa; phylum Chordata; class Mammalia; order Carnivora; family Hyaenidae; genus Proteles; species Proteles cristata. Next base: position 311,843 of record JAESUZ010001312.1, on the reverse strand, counting down.
ATATTTTTACCTCATTTTAGCCATTGTTCATTCGAGATTTTATTACTCAGAACCATATGTAATCTTACCTGATGGCAGCCACTGGCCAGTGAGCACTGTCCTGCTTCTGGACATGATGGGCAGTCCATGGGAGCCATACACAGTAGGGGAAGCAAACTGTAATAGTGATATTTCCCCCCAAATATGTCTTTGGCTTTTAAAGAGTATTAATGTGAGACAACAGGTTGACCATGGTCATGAATAGAATGAAGCATTCTCTATTCTTTTCACTCATTTCCTGCTTCTGCAGGGCAACTGGATGGATTCCTTAGAGTTTGGAAAGCTTTAGAAAACAGCTCCTGGTGATTTTATTGACTTAGTGCCCTTAACATACACAGCTATACTTGATGCTGCTGGGCTTTAGTTTTTAATGACCATGACCCTTTTTTTTTTTTTTTAAAAGAAGACCTTTTAGAAAAGAAGCTTTCCAGATTGCCTGGCCTTCCTTATAAATGAATCAGCACAGAGAGTGCTTACTTGATTAAGGCAACATACAACCACAGTAGAATATGATGAAGACACCTTTAAGCTATAAAGTGCTATACAAATGGAAGGTATTATTATTATTATTATTATTATTATTATTATTGGCACTTCTGTTCTCTTTAATATCTACTGTGGAATTGTTGGTAAAATCATTCAACTGGAAAATAAGGGGTTTGATTTTTAAATGAAGGGTGATTTTCTCCCAAGGCAAGTCTGGCTCTGTTCTTCAGATAATCTAGCTGTGTACAGCAAACTTTACAGTTTGCCAAACATGTTTCCCCTCATCTTCCTTTAATCCTCCAAACAATCTTCAATCACAAAAGAATGGAGGTTCAGAAAGCTTAAGAAGTTTGCTCAGTCTCAAGTCCCAAGGTTGGGATGGCTCTGATTCCACTTGGAGCTGAAATCTGGGAAGTAGGAGGTAGGCATGGAGAGGAAACAGGGAGGCCCCGCCCTCTCACACAGGGTACAGTCCATCCCGACAATCCAGAATAGCCATTTCAGTTTGAAGTCACGTTGGCACGTGGTTTGCCTGCCTGGACACACCCTCCGCTTCCTGGGCATGCGTCCTGAGCACCCCCTGGCATTCTGGGTGCTTCTACAGAGCTCGCAGGAAGAGCCTCTCCCGGCAGCTCAAGTGCAGACGCCTTTTAGCAGATGGTGGTTAATAACAGGCTTTGTTCTCCAGGTTCTTCTATTTTCAGCCACCGAATACAATTTATAAAGGGAAAAAAAATACACACCACCATCCCTCCCCCCGCAGCCCTTATCAGATCTCTTATAATTATAGAATAAGGTGCCTGCAACTCCCAGGGAGCTGGTTTCCATGGCAATGACAAGCTATTATATTCTAAAGGCCAAGCTAGAACTCCACCTCCTCGTCCTTGCCACTGCTGTGCGTCTTGTTATTGCAGTGTTCCAAAATAAACTTGCTGCCTAATCGTAAATCCCATATAATTAGAGATGAGCTAACCGTTACCCCGCTACCTTTATGCGGCCCACTCATCATGCTAACAGTTTCTGGAACAGCGATGCTGACGGACTGTTTGATGTCAGAACAGACCTTCCTCCCCCAGGAACCGGGTGCGGCATAAATCCATGTATGGCTGGGGACTCTCCAACCGGAAAGGCTCTCTCTCGGCTCAGTGACCTGCCCCAGGAGCTTCAGCCAAACAAGAGGGACTACTGAGGCAGTGGCCGGGCCACCAGAATGGTGGCTCTCTCTGTATTAGGAAGGGGCAGAGAAATCTCAGAGGTGGCAAAAAGCTCAAATTGACAGACTTCTGGCCTTCTGGCCGCCTGCTGTGACCGGGACAGAGAATGTGACCTTCAGAAGGGAGTATCCCCCTCTACCTCTCTCCTCCAGGTCACTCACCCTGTTCCCTAACCCCTTTGTAGATGGGAGGTTGCTGTTAGCACAGTTTGTGCCTCAGGCTTGTGTGTTTTGTTCTCTTCGGGAGGGATCCCAAGTGGATTTCACCCATGGCGACCCCAGCAGGCACTGTTCTCAGTGCTGGGGGCGCAGTGACAAACAAGAGAGGTTCTTGGAGAAATGCACACTCTCCCAGACATGACAGTAAGGTATGAGAAGGGGGACAAGGTCAGGTCAGATGATGCTGTGGGGGAAGTAAATTAGGGCTGATGCGTTAGAATGGGTTTGGGTTTGGGGGGCTCACTTAATATCTGAGCAGAGACTTGGGGAACAAGAGGGCCAATTCCAGTTCACCTGTTTGAGGGCCTCATCTGCTGCATTTCACATCTGACCACAGGACTTCAGCTGTGCTGCTACCTCAGGGTGACTGGTCTGCTGGCTCGAACCCCGTGGTCCCTCCAGACGCACTTTTTGCCCTTCGCCGAGCAGGGCGTCCTGTGGTCACCAGTACAGCCATCAGTGGTTCTCTGCCTGGCCACTAGCACACGATTGGAGCATGGTGATGGGTAGCAATCGGTCAGGCTGGGCCATCATCCCCAGGCCCCATTGCTGCGGCCTCCTCGTTGGGGACGGTGGGGGGCTGCTTTTCTCTACAAGACCCAGGTTCTGCCTTCTCTGGGCCCTGATACTCACTCTCTCCCTTTGTCCCATGAGGATCATGGCTATCGCAGCTCGCACTGTCGCTGGCCCAAGGAGACCTCACTCCTCACCCGCCAGCTTGCTCCGTCTTTCCCGGCTTCTGACTCCCCTCCACCCCGTACCAGCTCCCTTTCTACCTTATCTGTAATTGCTCACACACTGCCTAAAATACTTTCCCTGGTCCCCTCTGCCTCTTTTAAACATGCTCATTCAGTGCCCAGCTTTTCTAGAAGCTTCCTCCAACCCCCCTCCATTTCCCCAAACTCCTGGTTTTCTCAGAACCAGCCCCCACATCGGTTCGGGCTCACTCCCTTGTTCCCTCATTGTTTCCCAGAAGCTGATTTTACTTCTCCAGCTACACTTTGGCCTTCCCCGGGGACAGATGATTGTATGAGGTGTCCTACGTGACTTACGGAGTGCTGGGTGAGTCTCACCTGCCCGACAGACCGTCCGTGGTGACTGTGTTAGTCTGCGGCTGCCTGGGCCCCGCCTCACATGGCAGGCTGTCAGAGTGCCAGCGTCAGGGCAGGGAAATTCAGTGACTTCTTCCACCCGCTGTCCCGGTGGGTGGGGTCTGGGCTAGATGGCACTGCGTGGAGGTCATGCTTTCTGCTCATTCCCTAAGACATGGTAGGGAATTCCAAAGATCTCAGTTGGTTTCCTTCTAGGAATAGCAATGGAAACAAAGGCATGAAAGCTTTTTAGGAAAACACTTTGCAAACCCTGTCTGTGCAGAAAGGAGCGGTTAATAGGGTGAAGAACAGGAGGACTGGAAATCCCTGCGATGAAAGTGTGTCTGGGAGCCAGGTAGTGAGTACAAGAAGGAAGTGCAAATAAAGAACCACTTCCAAGAGATAATACTATCTAGCAGCAGGATCACAGGTAAGTCTCTCATCCGGTATTTTTAGTCTTTAGAACCCTGAGAGACATACATGAAATCAACAGATTTTGTTGCTTCTTTTGACTGAGAAAAAAAAAAAAAGTGAGGCTGATTTTTTTTTTTTAAGTGCTGCTAGAGAATAATCTATGGAAAAGGCAAGACTCAGAGGGTTACCCAGGATTAAATTCGGGGAAGAAAAAAATGAGGCAAAACCCCTCCATACTCCAGATCAAGGAGTATAGCTTCACAACATGCCAATACTTGATTTCCTTTTTTTTTTTTTTTAATGTTTTATTTATTTCTGTTAAGGGAAGTAGGAAGAAAGAGAGAGATAGAGACAGACACACACACACACACAGAGAGAGAGAGAGAGAGAGAGAATCCCAAGCAGGCTCCGTGCTCAGTGTGGGCCTCGATCCCATGAAGAGATCATGACCTGAGCCAAAATCAAGACTTGGACCCCTAACGGATTCAGCCACCCAAGCACCCCACGTTGATTTTCTAAAACAACTGATTGACACAACTGTCTGTTAATTGTCTTTGGAGAAGAACTTTGCTGCTTTGTTCTGGGATTTACTAAACAACACCCCATGGATAAGGAGCTTTGTAGCATTCTCTCCTGTTCAGGTCTCTCTGCCCTGTGCCGGGAGTTATCTCAAACAATGTCGAATTAATTTCTCTGCGGTAACCTGCGGCTTTGCTGGAGTGGGGCAGGTCACTGCAGGTTAAGCTATAAAAGCTGACTGCAGTGTGATTTTGCTCTGGGTAACACACAGCAAAGGGCTTAGATGATTTGTCCATCAAGACTAAAAATGGCCCTTTGGTGGTATTTCTATTTACTGAAGAAAGACCATGTGTTTGGTGGTCATTCCATGTAGAAGGCCTTGTTCAGGCATCATCCCTTGATTTATTCTAGATTTCCTCCCAGGGTGTCAGGAGGAAGGCAGAGCTGATTTGTAACCTCCCTAACAGCATAGCACATGAAAGAAGGGAAGACTCTCCCACTTTTGCATAGAACACTATGCACCTCTGGCTCTCTGACTCTCTTCTGTGCCGACAGAAGTCCCTGGTTGACCACAGTGTCCAGAGGATGCGCAAATACCCAAGGGCAGAGTGCCAGCTGGCAAAGAAGGGCACAGTGCGATGGTCCATAGCAAAATGGTGCTTGCATCCCAAAGATGCAATATATCTGATGGAGGAGGCTGGAGCAGCAAAAGAAGATGAAAACGACAGACGCCTTGTGACAGTTGCAGATAATCTGAGAACTGACAGGATGTGCCCTCCGGGGCTCCCCAGAAGTACTTGGAGTTAGGGGACTTCATGAGGGTTTCAGGCCTATGTTAGCAGTTGGGAAGGGAGCCTGAGAAACATGGATGACAAGCAAGCTTTGGGAAGTTGGAATGGCAGACACTCTGACCTGTGGGAAAATTGGTGGTGTGATAATGGGTTTATATTTTGTTTGTGGATTTTGAAGTCACTTGAACATCCAGTTGAAGTGGTCTGTCATTGTTCTTCAGCAGAGATGGGAGGATTGAATATTTGGAATTTAAAATGATGTATTTTCTTCAGAAGAGGGAGCCTTTAAACACAAATCAGTCATTTACACTTTAGTATAAACAAATGTCTGCAAATAGGTTTTGGTGGAAGAAAAAAAACAAGAAGTCACATATTTCCCATATAATGGAAAAATGGTTGTCACTGAGGAGAGAAATTCAGCCACAGAGGGAGGCTGAAATTGCCCAAGTCTGTCTTCATGATAAATCCCTGGGTCTGCTTTGTGATGATCAGTTATCACTTCATCCAATCTACCCTTAATTTTCTCCCCAGGTTTTTTGGGAAACAAATATTTCTCCCTCAGACTTGTATATTATTATTATTATTATTATTATTATTACTATTATTATTATATTTTGGTTTTAGTATATTCTTTTTTATACTGCATTTTCATGCTTTATTGAAATATAATTGAGATATCAGAAACTGCTCATTTTAAGTGTACGGTTCAATGATTTTTAGTAAGTTTACTGAGTTGTGCAGCCATCACCACAATCCAGTGTTAGAATATTTTTATTAACACAGTGAGATTCCTGTGCCTGGTTAATGTGAACCCCCATTTCTGGTATTATTTTTTTGTGGAAAATGGAGATTCAAGACATATTCCAAATTCTCAGAGAAGTGAGGTTAGCCTTGAGTTTTAGAGTCAAGGAAGGCTTGAGTCTGAATCCTAGTTTTTCCCCTTAGTACGAGTGAGCTTATTTAACTCCCCAGACTGTCAATTGTTCATCCGAAAAGAGTGATAAGTAATATCTCTCGACAGGATTGCTCAGCTGCTTAAAGTTAATACTTTAAGGGTTGGACACATAGTAGATGTTCAGTGAACTTATGAAATATCACAAATATGCAAGTGCTAGCAAGTCACAGGGACTGACTGGGCATAGGGACCGAATATTGACCTTCATTGTTTTACTGGTTAGTAATGTAATCAGTGGGGTGGGGTAGGAAGGAGAAAACACAATTTATTTGTACTAGTTATTGGCTGCTTTTAAAAGATCAAATGCATTTGAAGAATCTTAATTTCCTCTGATTTATGTTACTCACATTTTTCTGTCTTAACACTACAGAGATTTTCTTTCCAAATGGCTTGGCTCTGCCTGACCTCCCCCTAACTCAGCTCTGTACTCTGTACTCCACTCCTTGCTTTCTTCTGAAATGGATTTGGGAGGGGGAAAAAAAGGCTCTGGCTGCAGCTTTTCAGAGCCTGGTAGTGATTTTCTCTTCTGCTATGAAATTTAAGACCCATAAAATGCTGTTGCCATTTCCTGTGGATGTTCTGCTTCTGTGTTTCGATTTGATATTTATTGCCATATGAGTCCAGATCACAATAAGTTGCTTCATTGCCCTGCATAGCTGATATAGTGCTGTCCATTTATGTGGGGGCCATATAGCTACTGGCCTGGTGCCCGTTGCTAGGTACCTGGAAAACTAAACTTGGCTACCAGAATTGGTTTTCTCTCGGATCTTGTGCAGGGTCCAAATTTGGGAAGGAGGAGGGAAGTCCCGGGAGGGGGAGGGGCTACTTTTGCCTCACTCCTCTTCTGCTCTGAGGGACTCCGCAGTGAAAAGTGCATTCATTATGTCCAAGCTTTCCCACCCTGGCCAATCCCCACATTGGGACAGGTTTCTGAGTGAGCAGGTGATGAATGGGAACTCCATGCTACTTTGAATTTTGGGGTTCCTCTATGGGTGCTTCTGGGAAGGGGTTTACTTGACTGCTTCACCAGAATCCCTTGAATGTGTTTGCTGAAGATACAGGGTCTTGGATTTCATTCTCTGTATGAAGTGAATCAGAGTATAGGGTTCAGAAGTCTTTGTTTTCTGGATGATTTTAATGCACACATTTTCCCTTCAAACCCAAGCCCAAACCAAAACAGAAGCCTTCAGAGAATATGCCTTCATGCTGGGTGTCCATGTTCATCTGAACCCACTCTGGGGGGTGGGGGTGAGGTCAAGCTCCCATCTCTGCCAGTACTTGAGAGACCCTTGGGGACTACTTCGAGTTTCAGAAATGGGACTTAAGAAAACCAGTGTTGAAATAGTTATCAGTTAGGAGTTGTAGCTACTTTTCTAAAAAATAAATGGACATTGTATTAGTTTCCTGTGGCTGCTGAGACTGGGTGGTTTCAAACAAGAGAAATGTATTCCTTCGGAGTTCTGGGGGTCAGAAGCCTGAAATCAAGGAGTCAGCAGAGCCACGCTGGGCCCCTGGGAACCCTGTTCCAGGCTCTAAGGGGTAGTCTGTTTCATACCTTTCGCTTAGTTTCTGGTGTACTTGGAATTCTTGCTGTTCTTTGGCCTGCAGCTACATACAGACTTTCAGTCTGCTCCCATCACCACTGGGCCTTCTCCTCCGTGTCTGTCTCCTTCTCTTCTTGTAAGGACACCAGACATCAGATCAGGGACCACCCTGATGACCTTACATTGATTTATTACATCTGCAAAGACCCTACTTCCAAATAAGCTCATATTCCTAGGTACTGGGTCTCAGGATTTCAATATATCTTTTTGGGGACATTAATTCAGCTTAGACTTATTTCCTGTGACTGATCTTTTTTTTAAGTCTCCAACCCACTGAGTAGCAAGGAAAAACTAAATTTAGTCCAATCCAGTAAACTCAGTCCAATTGAATGACTTAAATGGTCTATTCATTCTCCATAGGCATGACTCAGATAGATGCTCAGTCTTTCTTATTTCCTTTTTCCTTATATTTCCATAGAATGCTATCTCGAGTTTAGAGGATTGGGTTGGCATGATTTCATGGTCATAGAGGAAGAGGCAGACTTCCAGTGACCCTGGCTCCTTGCCAGTTTCTGCTATAGGATGACACCTCTGGTCTTGCTCCAGAAATGGTTTCCAGTAATGACGTAGACTGGTTTTACCTGACTTTTTGAGCTTACATGCTGTCAGTCTTCTCTGGAATCCCATAATCTTGGCCCATGGTCCCTGAAACTTATTTATTTTTTTAATATTTTTTTATTTATTTCTAAGAGAGAGAGAGAGAGACACCGTGAGCAGGGGAGGGTCAGAGAGAGAGGGAGTCACAGACTGAAACAGGCTCCAGGCTCTGAGCTGGCAGTCAGCACAGAGCCCGACGCGGGGCTCGAACCCACGAACCGCGAGATCATGACCTAAGCGAAAGTCGGACGCTTAACCGACTAAGCCACCCAGGCACCCCAAGGTCCCTGAAATTTAGAAATCTTTCTCGTCATAAAGACTGGCTTTCAGGCTTTATTAAAGGAGCTGAGAAAATCAGCCATGAGACTCAGAGTTGATCAGTGGCCTTTTTGTTTCTAACAATAGCCAACCTCTTCATCCCAGAGGCAAGAACCCACATGGTTTAGTCTCTGTCTGCAGGGAAATAAGATCGAAGAGAAAAAAAACAGAAACCAACCCCCCTCCCCCACAAACCCATGTGGTATATCAGCCAGCTATCACTGTATTTAAAAAACATCCCAAAGCACAATGGCTTAAGATAGGTTGGAAAACTACAGCAATGGGACAAATTTGGCCCAGTGCATGTTTTTACAGGACTCCTAAGCTAAAGAGGTTCCTATATTTTTAAAGTGTTTAAAAACCAAAAATAAGATTATGCAGCAGACCATATTTTAGGTCTTTAATGGATAAAGTTTGCTGACCCTGCCTTAAAACAATAAACACTTATGATTGCCCACACGTCTATGAGTTCTTCATTTCCTGGATGGCCTCCGTCATGCATTTGAAGTCAGCTATGGGTCAGGTAGGCAGCTCCACTAATCTTGGCCAGTTTTTCTCACATCTTTGGAGGTTGGCTAGCTGTAGGTGGACCTACGATACCTTTGGCTGGGATGTCTGAGCTCTTATCCATGAGATCTCGTACCCTTCAACAGGTTAGCCTGGGGTTATTTACACAACAGTGGTAATGTTCTGAATGAGAGCAGAAATGAGCAAGTTCTCTTGAGACCCAGACTTAGATCAACATCACTTCTGCCACATTCTACTGGCCAAAGGTCCTGGCCCAGACTCCAGGGTGGAGAGCTAGTTTTCCTGTCTCAATAGTAGCAGCCACAGTCACAATGATAAAGGCTTTGAATACAGGGAGTGGTGAGTAGTTGAGGCCATTTTTGTAATCAGTCTACCACATATGGATTGTTATTTTTTAAATATTCTTCCAGTAGGAAAAAAATTATATTTATCTGTCTTTCCCAAATATACCTTGTGAGCTTAAGACCCACTGTGTAGAAGCAGCTTTGACTTGATTTGGAGCACGTTAGGATCTGGAAGCACGTCAGAAGGATTTGATCTAGAGAACATTAGGAACTTGTATACTTTTCTCAGAGATCTTTCAGGATCTAAAACCCCACAATTAAGATTTTAAAAATTTCATGCTGTGGCTGTCTTTTTTTGCCTTCAACAATCTTTTCTCATTCTCAGATTCTCCCACTTGAAGGAAAGGAGAGGGTAGTTTTATTTTGATAGTTTTATAATTAACAATTGTCACAATATTTTCCTGTCTTTTCGATTCATAACTTCTTAAATATGAGCTGGGTTGGGGAGTCCTCAAGAGGTAACCTCCAGATACCAACCCATCATCCTCATGAAGTTTCTGTGAGGCACCTCTTCTCAGGAGATTTAAAAAAAACAGCAACAACAAAAAACACAAATGTCGAAATTGGTGCCCACAGAACCATCTAGAATTCTACAAGCCAACCACAAGACAAGTTTACCACCAAGCTTCCTTTAACCCAATTTTTAAACTCTGTGTCTCATCTTTCCCTTTGTTGGGAGCCCCACGACATTATGCTGTTTTAAGAGGGAAATTACAGCAAGCCGCAAAGATCCAAACCATTGATTTTTGGAGTCCAAAGGCACATCCGTCCTTTCTCTGATACCATGCATGCTCTGCTGTCTTTAAGAAGTGTCTGGCCAACCTCTTGGCTGTCTCATTATCTGGGAGTTTACTACCTACTAAGACAGCTTTAACTAGGCTACATTAATGGAGACTCTGTGGATAGCTCCAAGATACTCAAGGAAATATCTAGGTCATCATAGCCACTTTGTCTTTAGAGTATGTCTTAGGAGCCAGCATCTGGTTGGCAAAATAAGAAAACCATGTGTACCCGGGGACCTGCCTGAGGGAATGGTGGCCCCTACCATTGCACTCTTGAGCGTTCTTTCCAAATTCCAGTCATAAGAATCAAACCCTTGCCAGAGCTCTAAAAATGAGGCTGGGAATATAAATTCTTTGGTGGTTTCCCCAAAGGGTAGAGGGCTAGTGGAGAGAATGGGGTGTACTGAGGACAGAGACCTGTGTTTGTCTAGCACACTGTTGTCAGGGGTGGGGTGGTGGGCTGGAGGAAGAGACCGGGGCCAGGTGGAAGGAGTTTTGCTTGTCCGGAAGAGGCCTGTGTGCAAAAAGCAGGCTGCCTAAAATGTGGGGCCTGGTGGGTTTCAAAACTGTTTTCAAGGTTGCCATATGTGGTAGAAATCGCAGATTACCTGCCCATTGATCCTCTACCTGATTGTCCCTTCCTTCTTACTAACAAAATTCCATTTTGTTTGGGGCAGCTCTGCACTGAGCTAAGAACATTCACTTTCCCAGACTCCCTGGCGGTAGGTTGTGGCTGTGTGATATAGCTATAGCCAATGAGATGAGAGAGGATGTCTGCCACGAACTGGGGTGAAACTCTTTGCTTCCTGTTACAGGTTCTGCCCACGTTTCCCTCCCCCTCTTTCTTTCTCCTTGTCCCGTGGATGGGAGACCAGGAGGTGCTGCATCCCTACTGCAACCTGCAAGGCAGCAAGCAGTGGTGGAGTCATGGGATTTGCCTCTGAGCAGCTGCCCAGGACTGAATCGCGAGGCTTCTGCTGTGTGTAAACAAACCCCTGTGTGTTTAAGCAAACATTAGCTGGGTTTCCTTGTTCCCTCCAGCCCCACTTTCACTGTTGTGAACTTACACAACACAACATGGCTCTTTGAATGTCCTTATCTCTGAGTGTGACACCTGAGAGTCAAGAGCTGACATCAGGCCTGGGTGACCTCAGAGCTTGTCTTCTCCTCACAGGATTGTTTTCTGGAAAGTCCTAAGGGTGGGGCAGATGGTGACTGTTAAGTCTGTGAGGTTCCTAACTGGGGAGACAGCATCTGGGTCTCAGCTGAGACAGCTGAGTGGGCATGCAGGCCCTGAGCCTATAGGGTGAAGGTGGTACAAAAGATTGATGAGGGACTAAGGTGCTCTGTGCTTCTCTGTGTCAAGGGGATCCACACACACCTCGACTCCCAGCCTTGGCTGACATGCATGCCCCACGTGGGTGAGGAGGTAGAAGAAAGCCACGTCATTGGGCAGGTGCTGGGCCTCCAGAGGAGCAAAAAATGCTATGTCTCTATCCCCAGGTCTGAATCCTTCCATAAAGCTGCAGAAACACGGTACCAGGTCATAGAGAGGTACCCACTCTGTGTCTTGTGGGTTTGACTGCCAACCCAGACCCATAACCACTGCTGTGCTAGACCAAGACCCAGCTGATTTTGTTAAGACAGATCGGCAAGACTTTGTTCCCCCATTACAATAATTGCTTTATTAACCTCTATGTGGCCTTTTTTGTTGGCTCAAATATTTTTTTTTTTGGATGGGTTGGAGTGTAAATTGTTTTAATAAGTACAAGTAAAAAGCTTTCCTACTCAATGGCAGTTATCTTGTTAGAACTGAAAGTGTGGGCTCTTGAAAAAGAGATGATGTGAGCCTGTGTGGTGAGAGGCCGTCCACAGCGAGTGGGCCTGGAGGTAGCATTGAGAAATGAAGAAGGCAGAGAATTGGAAGTCGGGAGACCTGAAAAGAAGTCCACACGCTACCATTACAGCTGCAGAGATTTGAGGGATTTATTTAGACTTTCCTTGTCTCAATAACCTTATCTGTGCTTTGGGAATAAGCCTCTGTGTGGATGAAATGAAACAATATAGATTTAATGTCAAGCCTAGTCCTTACCCAGGCCAACACGGGCTTCCCACCAATGTCAGTTCCCTCCCCTTTCGAGTTGGCGACAGCAACAATCGCAAGAGCAACAATAGCATCACGTGTGTCATGATTTCTGCTCACGGTGTAGGGGGCTCAATGCCTGGACTCTGGCATCAGACTGCTGGCTTTGAACCTATGGTCTGCCCCTTGCCTGCTGAAAAACTTTGGGCAAGATATTTCACTTCTTTGTGGCTCAAGTTGTTCCATTTGTAAAATGGGGATAGTAATAGTGCCTACTCCAAAAAAAATAACAATAATGGTACCTACTTCATAGGTTGGGAAGATTATAAAAGATGAAGGTTAAGTGTTTAGTGTCTGGCACGTAGTAAGGGATTGATGAACAGTTACAAAAAGGAGAAAGTATGCAAGGGCTCAGGTTTTGTCACTTCATTAGTACCACCTGCACATAGTTGACAGAGCTGGGGCTCCAAGCCAGGCCCTCTTCCATTGGCTTATTCTGTGGCCAGCACTGTGCTCAGCACAAGTGTTGTATATTACGGAGGAGACACCACTTCAGCTTGTTTTCACAGAGCTCAGGGCCCAGAGACAATGAATGTGTGTTCAAGAAATGAATACATTGAGATTCCCAGCCTTGTGCTACCCTAAACCATTTGAACTTTACTCTCCCTAGGAACAGGGAAGATGCCTCTGAACCTGAATAGATGGTCACCTGTGAAAAGATGATAGTAGCTAGAAGCAAATCTGTGAGCTCCGGCTCACTGTTTTCCATCTCGGCTGCACCCGAGTGCTCTGGTGAGGTTCTTTCTGTCACAGATTTATGTAACTTATCCTCACAGTCACATCTGCGTGTTTTGTTGATGCCATTTAAATTCTCTTACTATTTAATACCAAGAACATCTAAAAAGAACATTTTGAGGGACTTGAAAAATCCAATTGGTCTCTTGGTAATTTGATTTGTAGGAAACAGGAGAAGATCGTATTCTGAATAGAGTGCTTTTTAAATGAATCATCACTGCTTTCTTGTACAGGCACTAGATGGGCTCAGATGGGAAGCCCTGCTAAGTCACTCATTAGGTGGGAGATGCAGTGTGTGGTGGCTGGGAAAGGCTTAGTGCCACGTGGCAGAGAATCCAAAATAAAGATAGCTTAAACAAGATGGATGCTGTTCATTTTTTGTGAAAAAGAAATATGGAAGAGACAGTTCATGGCTGATCACTGCCTTCATTAAATCCCCAGAGAACCAGACTCTATCTCCCCATTCTGTCATCCTTAGAATATGGCTTTCTCCTGATGGACAGAGAAGTCATCTAGATTCCACCATCACCACTGAGGAGGAGGGAGAGATAAGAAGGGAGTGCACACATCCCATAAGGTATTCCCTGGGAGCCACACATTATACTTTTGCTTACACACTATTGAACAGTACTAACTCACATGGCCACATCTAGTTGTTAGGAAGCCTGGTATCTTAGTTCGGGCTGCTATAACAAAATACCTCAAGTGGGTGGTTTATTAGTAACAGCAATTTATTTCTAACAGTTCTGGTGGCTGGAAGTCCAAGGTCAGTATACCAGTTTGGCCAGGGTCTGGTGAGCACCCTCTTCTGGGTTGCTGAGTTCCTATTGTGTCCTCCTATGGGGGAAAGCAGGAAAGGGAAGCAAGCTCCCTTCCCTTCCCAAGAAGGGAAGGAGGTACAAAGATGGTGTCTCCTCATACGATCACATTGAGGGGTAGGATTTCAACAAATGGGTTTTAGGGAGGACACAGACATTCAGTTCATACCAGTTGGAACATTTATTCTTTTCTTTTTTTTTTAAATATTTTATTTATTTCTAGGAGAGAGAGAGAGAGAGACAGTGTGAGCAGGGGAGGGTCAGAGAGAGACGGAGTCACAGACTGAAACAGGCTCCAGGCTCTGAGCTGGCAGTCAGCACAGAGCCCGACGCGGGGCTCGAACCCACGAACCACGAGATCATGACCTAAGCGAAAGTCGGACGCTTAACCGACTAAGCCACCCAGGCGCCCCGGAACATTTATTCTTAATAAAGATTCCTAGGTGCCTAGCTGAAATAGAATTCTTTCAGTAGGGAAGGAGAGGAGAATGGATTATTGAGACTTAGCCAGCAGGCTTTTTGACACATATTTAAGATGTGGAGACCTGACAACATCCCCTTCTCTGTAAAGGTTCACCTGTTTGGGAGTAATAGCAGGGACCAGGAGCAGAAAAATCCTTAGTGCAGATGGGACAGCAAATAAGACCCATGGGACTAGAAAAAAGCAGACAGTTGAGGAGTGGGGTGCAAAACAGTGTTGAAGAATGCATGGAAATCATGTAGAGCTGTAGGTCAAGTTCTTTATTTAATATCTGAATCTATGGAGGGCGAGGGGTGAGTTGACTTGTGTCGGGGTTCACTAAGTCTACGCTCTGGGTTGATAGTTCACTAGAAGGACTCACAAGACTCAGAAAAACTGCTGGATTCACAGTTACAGCTCATTCCAGTGGAAGGATACACATTCAAATCCTAGTGTGGAGTTGAGGAAAAACCAGGTGAGAGCTTTTAGTGCCGTGTCGCTGTGTACTCAATGGACAGTGCGTCATTTGCCCAGCTACAAGCTATGACAACATATGTGAAGTTTTGCCAACCAGGAAAGCTCACGGGAGCGGTGGTGTCCAGGGCCATTACTGGGGAGTTAGTCACCTAGGCACGTAGCACCCTGAGAACCCTAGTCCTAGTTGCTCAGTCCCCAGCCTGCCCCTCAGAGGTCAGACTGCAGAGTGTGGTCCAAGGCTCAAGTATATAGAGACGCTCTGTCCACCAGGCTATCCCAACAGTTCAGAGGTTATCTCCCAGGAGCTGCCCATGGGCCAGTCCCAGAGACCCAGAGAATATGTAGACTGTGCAGCCCAGGCCTGCTGAATTGCTTCCTCACCGCACACTTGCCCAAAGTCACACATCTGTGTGGAACTTTCCTCAGAACGTTCACTGCCTTGGAAGTCACTGAGGACAACCAGAGTGAGTGGACTTGCCCATTGCAGAGGCAGGTCTAGTGTGCTCACCTCTTGAGCCCCATCCAGTGAACCTACAGGATTAAACCACATGATCCAGGACAGACTCCTGTATTCAAGTTGGCTCTGACACTTAGTGGCTGGATGACTTGATAAAAGTATGTAAGCGCTCCATGCCTCAGGTTGCTTATCTGTAAATATTAAGTTGATTGGACTATCATCTACTTGTAGAGCTTCTGTGAGGGAGAAATACATCATTAATATGAGGCTCTTAGACCAGCACCTGGTGTATGAGAGGTGCTCTGTCAGTGAAAGCTAGTATTGCTATTACCATCCACACCACGTTGTTCTTCCTCAGAATCGCTTCTTCTATCTGCAGAAACCCCTGGAGCTGGCCTAGAACCTGGCTGTTGACACACACATGCTCAGCCAAAGCAGTCTCTTTCTGGAAGATCAGCCACCCAGCAGTGAGCTGCCCACAAAATTCTGGGGCCTCTACCTTGATGAAGACTGAAGTCTCCTCCATACTTACTGCCTCTGTTACAAGGATTCCCTCAACCATTCCCTATAATCCTGTCTGCAGTAAGGTCAAGTTGGCCCAAATACAGTTTTAAAATCCGTGTTTTCAAGTTAGGTGATCCCTGATCTTTTCTCATTTCCAAAATCGTATCAGATAACCCTTTCTTCTGCCATGCTTCAATATTCTCTGCGTTTCTCTAAAGAAAACGTTCCCAGTTGGTTTTTGCTTATTTGTCTGTTCAGACTCAGCTCCAAAAGGCAGGAGCAGAAGATTCTGGGATCTCATCCCCTGTTCATTAATATCAAACTGTGCAATTTTAGAAAAGTCACCTGACTTCTCTGGGCTTCAGTTTCCTGAGGGCAAAGGGAGATATGGATGCTAATTCGTTCCATATCTATGCTCAGATGCTGAATATGAATGTGCTTAATCTGTGTCTCGGGCTTTTTAGTCAACACAAGAATGCATACGTTATGTGTAGGGTGTGTGTGTGTGTGTGCGTGTGTGTGTGTGTGTGTGTGTGTGCGCGCGCCAACCTGGGCAGGGGCAAGGTAAGCTGGGAAACAGCAGGGGTTTAACTAATGCTGTTTTCTCCCCAGATTTTATGTCGCTGAGCAGTCCTAAATCACAGGCCCATCAAAGGGGACACAGTTTGTGTTTGGAGTAAGAAACCTTCAGCTCTCCTCTGCCCTCTCTCCATTCTACACGTGGTCAGCGGAGAGAATCTCCAATAGTTTAGAGGTTTTGGAGTTGCCTTGGGACAAAGATCTTCCTGAGAATGCAAGACCGAGTTTTAACCCGGGGCCGCAATGCTGGACTTTACGGAGAAGCACGTGTTGGGTGGTGTTTAAGAAGCGGAGGCCCCCAGGGAGGAGAAGACGTAACTCCTGTGGGTCCCGCCCCCTCCCACTCTCCAGGCTGCCTGGGTTTTTTTGTGTTGTTATTGTCGTTGTTGTTGTTTGGCCCGCGGCGCCCCTCCCCCACCGTTTTCCTAAATTCTAGAGGAAGCGCCACCCCTGGCAGGTGCTGAGGCTGCCTGCCTGCCTCGGCGTCGTCGCGCGCTGCCCTGAGCAGCAGGCGCCTCTCTCAGGCTTCTTTTTAAAGCGATTTTAAAAAGGAAACAGATGCTCCCCATGAAGCCTGAATTTCTATCATCGGTTGTCATGACATGGGCTGACATGGGAGCAGCCCCGGCAACGCGGCTGACAGCTTGATGGGTTTAATTTGGGCGCAGATCTCTGCAAAGAGCTGCCAGGAAGGCACCACTGGTGGCTGGGAAGGCCACGGGGAAGCAGGTCGAACAGTGCAGCCTGCAGCCTGGGGCGACAGCGACAGCCCGCCAGCACCAGCGTCCCTGGTGGCAGATTGCAGGCTCTCGGGGGGGACTTACTCAGCATTCGCCCAGCTCGCTGCTCCTGCTCTGGAGGGGCCCCTCTTTGGTCTCTACTGAGGAATACAGGCAGACATCAGATATGTTGCCCTGAGATGAGGAAGCTGGTCAAAGTCACAGAGGAGTCTGCAATCCCTACTCTTGGTTCTGGGTGCAAATGTCTCTGAAGCAGAGAGCATTTCCCCTCCACTTTTAGCCGCCCCCCACTCCCCGCCCTCCCCCCCCCCCAGGCCGTGCAGGCAACAGAGAATTTAACGACAGAAGGAAAACGAAGCAAGATTCCTTCTTCCTGGCTCTGTGCTGCTGTTCTCCTTTATCCTCTCACCCTGTGGTCTGAGATCTAACTTGGCAATAAATGGAATCAGGTAACCTCTGCTGCCCGTTTCTACCCATGGCTGCCTGCTTTGTTCCCTTCTGAGCCTTGTGGATTAGGAAACCCAGAGCTAGCCTCATTCACTCCACCACCATTAACTGGTCCTGTGTGGTAGAAGGGGTGTGTGCAGAAGCCACGAAGCTGAATTCCGTATACTCCCTGCTTTCCAGCATCTGAATATGCGGTAGTGAAGACTGACAGGCAAAAACGTCATCTTTGGAAATGCAAATGACAGACCAGCTTGCAATGTTATCATACATCCCCCAGATTGGTAACATTAGAAAGTCTGAACATGTCGGGGCGCCTGGGTGGCTTAGTCGGTTAAGCGTCCGACCTTCGCTTAGGTCATGATCTCGCGGTTCGTGGGT
This sequence comes from Proteles cristata cristata, assembly GCA_017311185.1. NCBI lineage: Eukaryota > Metazoa > Chordata > Mammalia > Carnivora > Hyaenidae > Proteles > Proteles cristata. The sequence goes on along the minus strand of JAESUZ010001312.1, from coordinate 294,205 downwards.
TCGAGCCCCGCGTCGGGCTCTGTGCTGACTGCCAGCTCAGAGCCTGGAGCCTGTTTCAGTCTGTGACTCCCTCTCTCTCTGACCCTCCCCTGCTCACGCTGTCTCTCTCTCTCTCCTAGAAATAAATAAAACATTAAAAAAAAAAAAAAAAGAAAGTCTGAACATGTCAAGTGCTGTTGAGGATGTAAAGCAACCAGATCTCTTATACACATACTTGGAAAATAATTTCATATTATTGAAAAAGGGAAGATGCACATATGCTGGGTCTGGGGAGTTTATGATTAAGTACATACTTAGGAGAAATTCTTGTGCATCCATTCATAGCAATAATGTTGGAAATGTAAAACATTGGAAGGGATACAAATATCTATTAGGTGAATAACAATGTTTTGGGGGGGATGCCTGGGTGGCTCAGCTGGTTGAGTGTCTGACTTTGGCTCAGGTCATGATCTCAAGGTTCCTGAGTTCGAGCCCCCACATCGGGCTCTCCTTGTTAGCCCAGAGCCTGCTTTGGGTCCTCTGTTCCCTTCTCTTGCTGCTCCCCATCCTCTCTCTCATATGTGCGCGCTCTCTCTCTCTCTCTCTCTCTCAGAAATAAACATTTAAAAAATTTTGGAATACTATACAGCAGTGAAAATGAAGGTCTGCTACTACTATTACACTACTACTACTACTACTACTACTACTACTACTACTACTAGTATGCACACAATCATGCATAAACTTTACTAAAAATTTGTAGAATAAAAACAGCAAGTCACAGAAGAATATGTTGAACATGACTTTGTTTATATAAAGGTCAAAATACAACAGAATCAAACAACATCTATAGTAACCATATTTTGTAAAATAACAAGGGAATGCTAACCACAAAATACAGGCCAGAGCTTAATCTCTAGGCATGGGTGGGCTCGGGAAGGGCACAGTTGCAAACGATATCATGGATGGGCCTTTGCACAGGTAGGTTATGTCTAGAATGTTCATGATATCAAAACGTTGTTTTCTCTCATTAAAAAACAAGAGGTATTGAGAAATAGTTGTAAATTAAAAACCACTGTACAGTTTGATAACTTTTGACATATTTTTCAAACTTGTTTTGGCCATTCTAAGTTCTTTGCAGTCTCTGTGGATTTTAGGTTTAATTGCTTGAGGGTTTAATGTCAAAGTTTCTTTGGTATTGGCCTTCTAGGTACACTGATTAGTTAGAGAGCATCTGCAACAAAGGGCAGACGTAGAAACGATTTCAGATGCTAAGGAGGTATTGGGACCCACCAACTTTTGGTCATCAGAGGAGAGTCAAAGCCTCTCCACCTTAGGTCAACATAACCAATGATGTTTACCCATGGAATGATGGGAAGTTCCCCATGTGACCTGTGACCTAGGCACTGCGTGGCTCTCTTGTGCTGAACATTGTCCTAAACATTTTCTCTGCTGAGATGGTGGTGACCATACACTGGGAGATAGAGCCAGTTAGATGATCCCAGTCTGTACTCCCACACTCCTGTGTACCTTCTTCATGGCCGTGTCTCATGTGAGAACACCAGGAAAAATGAAATGGAAGCAATCTGCCCACTAATGTGAGAGACCCCCTTGGATTTAACTTCTCCTTGCCTAAGCCGGAATCATGAGAAAGCTGGGTGAAGGTGAGGGGTCCCCTTTTCCCCCAAGATGCACATATGTGTACACACATTTGTGCGTTGTGTGTCAGAAAGCTCAGGGAGGCAGATGTGAGGGACATGTGTCATCCAACGTTCAAATCCCCCTGTTCCTTTGAGTACTCTGGTTTCCTACTAGGGCAGTTTGCTTTGTGTGTCATCTTGGTGGGTGGGCAATTCCTGGTGACAGCCATTTCCTGCTGCCTGCCTCCATGAAAGTTAACAGAGGCCACATTCTTTCTCAGTTTTGTCAGAGAGCCTGGGGACAAGCACATGACCTAAGCATGGCCTGGTGGAGACTGGCTCCCGAGACATTGAATCTGGAGCAAAGGAAGCCTGGATGATGGGAAGTATAAAGGTAAGAGTCTGAGCTGTGGCAAAGGCTGGGGCAGGCCTGTCTGCTTAGGCATGGTGACATTTGCTGTCCCTTACACGGTGCTTGCTATGTAGAAGATGCTTAGTAATTGTTAAATGAATCAGTGCATGGTTAATAATACTGTTAGCAGATCCCATTTCTCCTAAACAAAAACACTGCCTAGAATCACAGACGTGTCCAGCTGGAAAAGAGCTTGCTTTTTCTTTTTCATCTAATCCCAACCCTTCATTTTGCTGATAAGTAAACAGAGACCCTGGAAGTCCCAGAGCTGTGACCCAAACTGCTCCTCCTGCATGCCACTCTGCAGCTGCAGGCAGGGCTGGGTTTTGAAAGTTCAGAGTCCTGATCCATTTTTCTTTCAGCTACTCTATCTCCCAAGCCTTTAAAAGTATATTTAGATACTTGCTTATTGAACTGGATGCTACATAGACACAAACATATTTATAGCAGAACCATTGAAAATGGTGACAGGGGCACCTGGGTGGCTCAGGCTGTTAAGCATCCAACTCTTGATTTCGGCTCAGGTCATGATCTCACAGTTTATGGGATCGAACCCGCGTGTCAGGCTCTATGCTGTCAGTGCAGAGCCTGCTTGTGATCCTCTCTCTTCCCCTTTCCCTCTGCCCTTCCCTTGCTCACATCTGCGTGTGCACTCACTCTCTCTCTCTCAAAATAAGTAAATAAACTTTATTCATTTATTTTTTAATGTTTGTTTATTTTTGAGAGAGAAACAGAGCATGAGCAGGGGAGGGGCAGAGAGAGAGGGAGACACAGAATTCGAAGCAGGCTCCAGGCTCCAAGTTATCAGCACAGAGCCTGATGTGGGGCCCCAACTCATGGACCATGAGATCATGACCTGAGCCAAAGTCAGATGCTTAACCAATCAAGCCATCCAGACGCCTCTAAATAAAAATACTTAAAATTTAAAAAAAAGAAAGAAAATGATGACACTGGAGGGCAGCCCTGATACCAGCTAAGATTCAGAGAAGATGTTTCAAGGTGTTACCAATATGACTATGGCCGGTTAGTAGTCTAGATGGCTTATACTTAGCATGGTTTTCAGGATCTCAAAGAATCGTTCACTTTAAAACAATTTTCAGACCAGAGTTTTCTATATGTTGACTTTTCTAAGTCACTTAGATGACCCCTTGGGGACTGGCCAACACCTCAGCTCTTCTGATGGACTTACTGGATTTGTGGGCCCAGGATGCTCTTTGGTCTTCTTCTCGAATCTCAAAAATAGTATGGCAGTTTTCTAAAAATGTGTGTGCTGAATGCAAAGTCACTTCAGTGACTCTAACCTGTATGAAAAAGGCTTTGTAGTCAGTTTGTTAAACAGCCAGTGTTCATATTTGTTACTAAGCACGTAGGAGAGGAGCTTCACGAATGGCCAAGACTATATTTACCTGAGGGTGTTGTCATCCATCTTAAATAAACAAATTATATTTTGTCACATCTCCATGAAATTTGTAGCGGGTTGAAAAAAATATATATTTTAAGTGTTGGTATTGATTAGGGAAAGTAAAAAGCAGACCCTGAGATAAGGAGTTGGATTCAAGTGGTTTGCTTGGGGGATGGAATGAGGGTGATGGAGGGAGAAACAGGAAAGAAGGAAAAGCCAATAAAAGGCATGGTCATAAGCAGATTAGTGCCGTGGGCAACATTAGGTTTCTTTCCACTAGGGATCCTTTGAGAGATGGATCACCTTAGATTCATCCCTCTGCAGGGGAGGAAGATGTGGTGTTATCCGCCAACTCTTGTCTTTCATAGTTTGTGGGTGGATCCTGAAGTGTCCACTGCCCAGTATTTCTGTTTTCAGGTAACCTCTGAGGCTGACCACACCATGTGTGTGGGGAAGCAAGACATATGCTACACTCAGGAGATCCTATTCTAGCTCCTTAGAGAAAGTAGGATCTTTGTATAGCACTTTGTGGTTCTCCTCTTCTTTAAACATCACCATGACAACCACCACAAAGTAGAACACCCAAAGTTAGGAGTAATTTAAAATTTCAGGGAATGTGGACTGTAGGACAGATTTGCATTTCTGTTTGGTAGGAAGACTTTATAGGAAAAATACAATACTGTAGGTTGATTCTAGTTCTTTATTGTCTACATATGTGCTATTACCATTGATCTCTCTCCCTCTGTCTCTCTCTTGACATCTTGCATAATCATTATCAAAACCAGGAAGCTGGTATTGATGGGACTAATACAACCCAGCGATCTTATTTGGATTTCACCAGCTTTGCATACACTCACTTGTGTATATTCAGTTCTGTGTGGATTTGATCATCACAACATTGAAGATACAGGACAGTTTCTTTGCAAGGATCCCTCATGCTACCTTTTCTGGCTACAGCCTCCTCCTCCCCCACCACCCACTCAAGATCCTGATAACCATCAATCTGTTATCCATCTCTATAACTTTGTCATTTCAAGAATGTCATGTAAATGAAATCATAAAGGTGTAACCTTTTCAGATGTTTTTTTCATCCAGCATAAGCATAACTCCCTTGAGATCCATCCAAGTTGTGTTTATCAATAGTTTGTTCCTTTTCTATCACAGAGTGGTATTTCATGGTTTTGATATATTCATGGCTTTCTTTAACCATACATCCATTGAAGGACGTTTCAGTTGGTTCCTGTTTTGTGAATAAAGCTGTGTACAGGTTTTCGTGTGAACATAAGTTTCCATTCTGGCATAAATGCCCACAAGTGCAATTGTGAGGCCATATGGTAAGTGCGTGTGTAGTTTTTATGAGACACCGGTTCACTCTTTTACGAGTGGCTGTGCCATTGTGCTTTCTCACCAGTGATGTATGAGTGACCCCATTTCTCCACATCCTTGCCCATGTTTGGAGTTAGTATTGATCTATTTTTTAAAATTTAAAAAAAATATGTTTATTTTTTAAGAGAGAGACAGAGCACAAACAGGGAAGGAGCAGAGAGAGACGGAGATACAGAATCTGAAGCAGGCTCCAGGCTCCAAGGTGTCAGCACAGAGCCCAATGTGGTGCTCAAACTCACGAACTCTGAGATCATGACCTGAGCCAAAGTCAGACGCTTAACTGACTGAGCCACCCAGGCACCCTGGTGTTGATCTATTTTGTCTTAAGTCAGGGAGTCAGGGAGACTGTTTTTGCTTTGGTTTGAGCACAGCACTGGTGTTTGGCAGCTTTATAAGAAGTTAGTCCCATTCTTGGGCCACTTATGTGATACTTATAATTCTCGCCCTTCTGTTTTCTAACTGCCTTTCTCTTAACCTTGAAAGAACAACATATGTAATAAGTTGTAATAGATTAAAGCCTTTCAAATAACTAACTTCCCTCAGCTTAAAAAAATAAAAGGCCATTCCCCAGTCTACAGAGATAAATAAGGGACTCCCATGTAGCCTGAATCAATGAGGGATGATGGAAGAGGGCAGAAAATGAAGGATGGAGACACCAGAAGAACATGACCAAAGCAATCTATTGTCATGAGATGTTATAAATGTTGGAACTGCAACATAGGCTGAATATCTTCAGTGTACACAGTGAAAAGGAGAAACAGATCTGTAATGATGGTGGGCTGTAAGCTACTTTGCAGAGCAATTTTGTGATCACACAGAGTTAACTGACTTGCTAGAGAAAAGAACATAAATGTCTCGCAGTTTCAATGCCACCTTAGAAATAAAGTCATAGTTTTGGAAACGATGTAGCTGATGCCCAGGATACTTGAACTGCTTGTCCAAAATCATACCAGTTGCTGTCTGCAGACAGAGTCCGGAGCCCCACCCAGAAGGGCCTGGGCTATAGTGTACCTCTTACCCAACTGTGTGTGGTGATGCAGTTTTAGAAGGATCTGTGCGTTGGCCTGTGTCTGGTATTTTCATGTCATACCAGTCATGCTCTGCTCTCTGTGGCACAACTCCTGCTATAAGTTAGAGAGTTCTAAGTTGTTTTCCACACCTATTACACACTAGAGAATGGACACTGGAGGGTCGGTGAAGTATCTGCACAGAACACCAGAGTGACTGGTCCACAAACATTCTCTTGTCTTCAGGTATTTTTGGAGGCTCGGAAGTAGAAAGAAGGGCTGATCGTTTAAAAAAACAGATTAGCCAGAGCAGGTTTTAAAATAGCAAGACTTGAAGTGATTCGATGTTAATTGAATATTGAGTAAGGAAGAGGTAGGGAGTTAATTGGATGAGTGAGCTTGGGGTTTTGGATAATTTTTTCATGATGTGAAGGAAATTATTACAGAGTTGGATACAGATCGGGGGGAGAGAGAGGCAGAATGATCTTTGGAAGCAGTTAAGTGAAAGCCATTTAGTTTGGTGGGAGAAACATAAGCCTGTTGTACTCTTGGGTGTTCCTCTAAAATTCTGTTTTTAAAAACCAAGTTTTTTTTTATTGTTATAGAAAGTTACATGTTACCTGAAGAAAATTTAGGACCTATGGAAAACCAAAAAGAACAAAATAAATATCATCTATGATCTCATTCTAGATAGCCGCCACTGACATTTACTTATATTCCTTTAGTTATTTTTTCTGTACCTATTATTTACATATTTATGCATCTATATCATACTATTTAGAAACCTGCCCCAAAACTGAATACCTTCCCAATGTAATTAAAAATTTTTTTGATGTTTTATTTGTTTTTGAGAGAATCAGAGACAGAGCACAAGCAGTCGAGGGGCAGAGAGATCCATGAAGCAGGCTCCAGGCTCTGAGCTGTCAACACAAAGCCGGACACAAGGCTCAAACCAGTGAACCGTGTGATCATGATCTGAGATGAAGTTAGACGCTTAACCAACTGAGCCACCCAGGCGCCCCTTCCCAGTGAAATTTTAAATCAGTGCTGACTGCGTCATTGTATGCTTAGTTTATGTACCCAATATTATTTCTCTCTCTGATGGATGTTGTAACTTCCGTCTTGTACTTATCCACAATTATCTCCCTAGGTTAAGTTTGGAATTCTAATGTCAAATAAAATGGAAATTTAGGATTTTGATTCCTGGTGTCAAATTGTCAACCTGGAAAAAATTGCATCAACTGTCATTCCTACCTGGTTTATGGGGTTCCTCACATTTTCCCCAAAACTGGTTCTCATTATTTCTTTTTTTGAATGGCCGATTTGATTGATGAAAAATTATGCATATTTACATTTTTCACTTTTTTTGGTTATGAAGGACATGTTAAAAAATATTTGGGTTTCTGGGTTTGTAAATTGCCTGATCATGTCCTTTGACTATTAGTTTATTTTTTTAAGGAAATTTTTAATTTTTTTAATGTTTATTTATTTTTGAGAGAGAGCAGCAGCAGAAAGAGAGGGAGATAGGATCCAAAGCAGGCTCTGTGCTGATAGCAGACAGCCCAATGTGGGGTTTGAACTCACAAACTGTGAGATCATGACCTTAGCTGAAGTTGGACACTTAACTAGAGCCACCCAGGTACCCTTCCTTTGACTATTATTTTTTCCATTGAGGTGCTTGCTCATATTTTTCTCATTGATTTTTTAAAATTTATTTCACACATATAGTTTTGTTTCTCTATGGTTTTCCAATTTGTCTGACCATCAGTACTACTATGTTCTGCCATAGCATTCCACACATATTTAAAACCAAGCAAAAGGTTGAGTTCTGCCTTTAAAAATGAAACAGGTATTTTGGGCAATATGTTATTGGTAATGCAAGCTGGACCACATTTATCAGAAACAGTGAGGAAAGTTCTCACTCTGCATTATAAAAAGGATAGCCAGATATAAAGTGTTAACAGAAATAAAATGAGATGGAAAATTTTAACAAACCATTTAAGCTATTTTCCTAAAGAGACTTCCTCTACTGCCAGAGATCTTAAACAGCCTCTAGACCAGTCATCTATAAGTAGTTCTTCATATGATTGATGAGCATGGCTTTCACTTTGGAAAGAGAATCACCTTTTCCACACTTGCTTGCATTTTTGCTTTAATGTCTTCTACAGAACTAGGTCCATTTGATGTGTTAGAAGTTTTTCTTAGTTTTTTGTTTTGTTTTGAGGATTCTTGACTTTTTGATCTTGATGATCATGGTTTTGAGTCTTTTCCTTTCTGGTTTGATTTTTGTGCATTTTTGGCTAGAGTACCTCATATCAGTTTCTTCACTGGAGTGTTTTCTCCCCTATTCTTTTTCTTCTTCTTTCTCCTCCACTTTAGCCTCCTCCTCCTTCTGCTTCTTCTTCTCTCCCCACTTCTCCTTCTCCACCTCTACCTACTCCTTCGTCAGGATCTTGATCATGATCCTCTTCCTCATCATCCTCAGTAGCAAGTTTCATTTTTTTGGGTGGAACCTTGCCACCACTTCTAAGAGCTGATTGTTTTACAGATACATTTAGGAATTTCACTTCTCTTCCTCTTCTGACTTTGTTCTTCCTCCAGCACTAAGTGCTGTCCATTCAGATGCCTGAGCCCCAAACCACCCTTTAACCACAAGCCACAGGTGTTATTTCAAAGTCCACAAGGGAATTCATTGCCTGTACAGACATTTTCAAAGCTGATGTTACTTTCATTGGACTGCCTTCCTAACTTATTGTCTCTGCTCCAACAATGAGCAGTTTGTCCTTCGCACCAGCCCTTAAACTGTCCTTAGAGATCAGTGGTACTCATTTCAATCATCATCCACTAAGGTGAACCATAGTTTACAACCAAAAAGAGCTCATGTCCAGAAGCATCAATTCAGCCATGGGGTTGTGGTGGGCACTGAGGTGGGGGCTAAACATCGACTGCTCAAGAGGACAGTTGTGTGATGGCATCACACCAGGGTTCTTACTGATTTTTAACTACTCTGTGTATGTAAGCATATGCTGTCTGTTTTCTATGTTATCGACATATTTTTTTTCATTAGTTGTTGGCTTTCGGTTTTGTTGATGTACTTGTTCATGACAGTGACTTTTGTTCTGTTTTGGGGGTTGCTGTTTTGGGCTTTTTATCCCTTTATTTGATTGCTTTTATTTTTTGGGCAGTTACAGCTGTTACTGTAGTGACCTCTGCGATTGGTATCATCCTTAGAGACACCACCCCATCCTTAGATCATACAATACCTCTCCACCTTTTCTTCTAGTCCTTTGTCCCTTAATCTCAAATCTGCAATCTATTTTATTTTAAATCTGTGGTTTATTTCAGTGAAAGGTCTTATCTCAGGATACAACTTCAAAATATCCCATTCTAATTTAAGTTCGTAAAGCAGCCATTAGGGTGGTTATTGACAAATACTGTTACTTTTCTGTAGTGAATGCATTTGCATGCATTATGTCTTTATTGCTAAATACTGTTATCCACATAACTGAGTCCTAGCTCATTCTGTTTGCTGCATGACAGGCAAATAAGTTGAGGGACAAGATGTTGGGGTAGGAAAGGGACTCAAAAACTGAGATGATGGACTATTGTCCTAAAGAATCGTCTCTCCTCAGCATGAACTTTGAGCTTCTTTTATGTTAGGAAGGGGGGGAAGTTAGAGGGCGGTGGGGTCAAGAGGTGATTGAGGTCTGCAGATGACCAGGTGCCTACAAGGGTCCAAGTCAGGTTTTGAAACTTGTCTGTCTTTGGTCAGTTGATCCTTGAGAACAGGACTCTGGTCATGTCGTTCCTCTAAATCTTAAACATAACATTATCGTTTCTGTACATATTCATCTTCTCAGATGAGGTAGGTTTTGGGTAAAGAGTGGTTTTTGCAAATCTTAGCTGTCAGCAAGCTTCCTTCAATGATTAACATGCCTATATGCATGGCTAAGTGGAAGTTTCTAAGCTATAAGTCACAGAAGAAAGGGTAGTAGAAGTAATATGGAGTCAGACATCCTAAGTGTCTCCTTGTTATATCCACACCTGGACCTGAGCCTCACTGTGAGCATCACCATTTAATCGCATAAAAGTCAGGGTCAGCCTTGGTCCGGAAGAAGAAAGAAGGCCATAAGCATAATGCTGGCTGGGCCACTCAAATGACTGTTCTTGGTTTCTGAAAGCCTTAACGTTACGGTTACGGTCACATTGAGCTTTCCTTGAGGCCCATGAGAATAACGTGCATATTTCAGTCATTGGTCAGAGAGTCTGTAGTTTGTGAGGGATGAAGAAGAGGAAAGAGGAGACCTAGTGGTTTAGCCTCCATTTCCGGTATTCCCAGTTGGGCAGATAGCAGAGTCCTTGACACCTTTGTGTACATACAGCACCTCGTGTTGCCCGTCTCTGAAAGCCACCAGCTACAGAACAGTTTTCCACTTTATAGTTAAACTTTCTCCTTCCTTTTTCTTTCTTTTGCAGCTTCCAACATGAGAACACATTCCAGTCATGGGCTCAGAGGACTCTTCTTGGAGCATACAAACACATGCAGCTGTATCCGATTTGCAAATATACAAAAGAGGGCACATCTCATTGTTCCTGGTTTTGAGCTCCTAAGCTTAGGTCTCATAGAAACAATGCTGGTTGTCAGCAGACAGGGGCATTTGGCAGGTAGGTGACCCAGATGAGGGGAAATGGTGAGCAGAGAGAGGCACGAGGAATTCCACCCTTTTAGGAAATGCTTCCACTCATGTTTTGTATTTGTGTTTTAAATTTTGGGAGTGACTCACAGGCACTTAGCAAAAGTAACTGATTCAATTAACCTTATCGGTAATGAGGCTGCCTGGCCTCTGTCTAGCAAACAGCTCACTGGCTGGTTGGCATTTAATTGGCTGCCTGGTGACTGGCAAAAACAATGTGGGTTTGAGTCCCACTTAAAATAAGTTTATAGTACATCAATCTTGCTTCAGTATATCTATACATTGTTAAAGTTAAGAAATGGCATGCTGAATTATTTGTTTCACTTATTTGCACAAAACAGATGCTCAAGACTCTCTTTACTCAGACATAGTAAATTTGGATTGGGTGTGTTGTGTGTAGTGACTACCTTGCTTGTTATAGGATAAATGTTATAGCAATTGTCCTGCTGTGGCTGTATTTGGAAACTATAAATGATAGTCTTAATACAATTTGATGTTCTTCAAATATCTAGTTACAGTTCAAGGGTTGTGAAGTCAGAATCTTGAGTAGAAGGATGCAAAATGTTATGGACTGAATTGTGTCCCCCCCCCTCCCCCCCGCAAAAGGCATACAGTGAAGTCCCAACCCCCATCGTCATTGTATTTGGAGATAGGGCTCTTAAGAGGTAATTAAGGTTAAATGGGGTCTGAAGGTCAGGTCCTAATCTGATAGGTTTGGGAGCCTTATAAGAAGAGGGAGAAGAGGTCTTTCTCTCCCTATGTACACCAACAGAGAAAAAGCTATATGAGAAGGTGGCTGAGTGCAAACCCAAAGAGAGAGCCCTCACTAGACACCTCACATATTCCTTGGTCTTGGAATTCTAGCCTCCAAAACTGTAGGTAAATACATTTATGCTGTTTAAGCCTCTCAGCCTATGATTTCTTTTTAATGGCAGTTTAAGCTGACTGAGACAGAAAGGAGAAGGAGTATGAAATATGACTCTGAAGGGGACCTACAGAGACTAGAGACTGAGAGCAGTGAGCACTTCCCTGTGAGAAGTGTGAAGTGACCCTTTATAGCTGTAACTCGGCAGACCTAGCATGGTCCAGTAAGAAAGGGCCTGTCTCAAACCAGGAGACTGGGTTTATCTCTCTGCATCTCTCCAACCCTGCTGAGGGCTTAGCTTCCTCACGTACATAAAGTGGTGATTGAGTTAGTTCTTCTTTATGTCTATTATAGCACTTTGACAAGTACTAGTGTGTTGTGTTTAAATTATTGGAGTGTTCCAGTAGACTTCAGATGCTTTGGAGTTCTCTAGTGAGTGGACTGTGGAATCCTTTTCCAAGAGGGTGATGCTAGTCAGCAAGAAGATACTGTTTGATTGCTCAACCTCAAATTCAAAGTTCATTTTTGGGATGGGAAATGGCAAAGTCAGGAAAGATTCTCCTACCTTCACACCTCTGAACTAGGAGTCTTCTCAATCAATACAGATGATCAAATAATGAGATTTCTAGCCTTCAACATGTGTGACTTGTGGCAGTTGGGTAATCAAAATACAATTCTATCTGCATCTCCATTGTCTCTTCACAATTTATTCACAGGAGCTCTCCAATAATTAATATTGGTACTGTCCTTTCTCCAAAGTAGGAAGTTGAACACTTTGCGAAAGATAACTAATGTCAATAAAATTTCTTGACAAACTGCAAACATTCTAATACATCACACACACACACACACACACACACACACACACACACACACACCCCTTCGTCACTGTAGGGTCAGAGCATCACACAGTTTTTTTTTTTAATCACCTGTGGGAAGATGTGGACACTTTCAACACTATCCATGAGTTGTTGGTGGTGAGGATTTGGGGCTGATTCCAGGGGCATTGGGTCTCTCTCCACATAGGGTGTAATGTTACAACCATAGGAGTCACATTTTTCGCTGGAATTGGGATCCTCAAATACAGATTTGCACACAAGATGCTCTGATCCCCTGCCCAAAGAAAGCCTCTAATACATCTCTTCCAACCACAGTGAAAGCTCCTGGAGGTCATATCATAAACAGCTAGGGCCTAAGAGTAGAAATTGCAATGTACTTCTGGGGTTAGTCTGAAGCCTTCTTGTTCCACAAGGTCCCATTGAATAGGGTCAGGGAAGAACAGTTCTACAAGAAGTTGGAGTAAATGTTATATGAAAGAGGGAGGGAACCCACAGGCAGGGTATGGAGTTTCAGAATAGCTGCCCAATGTTTATGGTGTGGCCCTTGGGAGAATCATCTTCGTTCATCAGAGGTGAATAAACACATAAGTCTGTGGTGTCTAAATACAGTAAAGAGATGAGCTAAAGAGAATCATAATAAGCTGAATAAGATATTATTTTTTAATCTAAAAAATCAATATGCTTAATTACTCTGTTATATTTATAATTAACTTGATTTTAATTATGGACAAACAAAATAATTTAATTTGAAAAATATAAATATGGTAAAGACAGTCTGGGGAATGAGAACTCCAATTAAATTTGCTAGTGAAGATAGAAGCTTTGCAAAACATACATGGCTTTCACATATATGATATTGATTCTTGGACAATTCTGTGTTGGGTCCATCTTTATTTGCCAGTTGGGTTGTGCCCACTATTTGCCAATGAAAAAAAATGTGAATCAGAGAGAGTAAATGACATGCCTACATCACAAGATTGTCTGTGGCAGATTAGAGGCTTACATCCATGGCTTCTGACCCCTAAAATTTTATTATTACAAGGAATAGAATAAAACGGGATTTGGAGGGCTTGGGGGGAAGTGGAGGTAAATGTTACATGCCATGTCATTCATCCTATTTTTCTCCACTCCTTTCTGACCATCCTTGTAGGGTCACTACATAAAGATTTTGCCTAGATTTTAAGCACCTCCCAGACACCATTCTTTCCCACAAAACACAGCCTGTTTCCCCACCCCCTGCTTCCTTTGGTTGTGTCACATGAATTAGACGGGAAGTGGGAATATATACATCTTGGTGACCCAATGACTGGGAGAACCATTAAGGAAGGAAAAACACCCCCTTCTTGAGGAAAAACGTGATGTTTTGAAAACTGAGATCCTCCAGAACAATATAATTTCTCATCATTCCTGTCAATTTCCCCTTTTCAATTTTCCCATTTACCATTTTTAAAAATTTTTAATAGTTTATTGTCCAGTTGGTTTCCATATAACACCCAGTGCTCATCTCCACTAGCGCCCTCCTCCATGCCCATCACCCCCCTTCCCCTCCTCCCCACCCCCATCAGCCCTCTGTGTGTTCTCAGCATTCAAGAGTCTCTCATGGTTTACTTCCCTGCCTCTCCCCCAGTATTTTTTCCCTTCTTCTCCCCCATGGTCCTCTGTTAAGTTCCTCCCAAACCTCCTATACATGCAAACATATGGTATCTGTCCTTTCTTTCTGACTTATTTCGCTCAGCATAAAACCCTCAAAGCTGTTTGCTGAGGGGCTTTCTGAACTGTGAGGGCAAGTTCCCATGCAGCCTCTTTCTCTGTCAATGGTTTGAGACCCATACCCCCATGTTTAAGGATTTTTCAGGTGGACAGTTACTTGGGGGTAAAAGAGAAAAACACAGCTTATTTCTCCAATTTGCACACAATCTGTGAATCTGGATGAGGTCCTATTCAGGGCCACCCTTATCATAGCAGAGACTCAGCTGTCCAGAGCATGTGCCCACTCCACATCACTGCCCAACCTAGTCCATCCATGCATCATATGATGCAGAGCCTGACATAGATGCCATTAGTAATGTGGCAAAATTTGGTGATTCGTCAAATGTTTATGGCCCAGTAAAGCTCTGTATCTTTTTGGTATTATCTCAACCATTTTTTTAAGTTTTATTTTGATTACATAATATAATGTTACTTATCAGTTATTTAGGAAATGGTTGACTGAATGGGCTATACCACTTTATTCCATTTAATCCTTGTTCAACAAGTATTTATTGAGCACATACTATGTGCTTGGCATCATTTTAGGCATGGAGAATGCTATACAAAGATGAAGTGGAAAATCAGACAGAGATCCTGTTCTCAAGGACCTACTTGTTTACTGGTAGGTAGTGTGCAGCAGTGTCAAACAAAGGATCTTTGGTTCACTCCTGAGCTGGCCCAGGGAAGAGTTCTCTGAGGTTGAAGAGTCAGGACTGTATTCTGGATGAGCAATAAGAACTTTCCAGGAGTCCAACATCAAAGGGTTGGGGCAAAAAAGAGTTTTACATCCAGAAGAAAGAGAGTCTGTGCAAAGACCTTATGGAGAGAGGGAGTAGGCAGCTTCTTAGAAATTAAGGTCAGGAAGCTGAAACTCAGAGGAGAGCCGGCATAAGCTGGGGCTGGAGAGCTGGGCTGGGGATAAACCCCAAAGGGCCTTTTAGGCCATGTTAAATATTTATATCATGATCACAGGACATATGGGGAGCCATTGAAGGCTTTTAAGCCAGGAGTATGTGTATGTGAGTGTGTGTGTGAATGATTAGATTTGTATTTTGAAAAGGAAACTGGATACCGTGAGGCCTACACATGGACAAAGAGATAAGCAAGGAGGCTGTTTTGATGAGAGACAGACAGTGGTATCTGGAACTAGCAGTTACATTGGTGACTAGGGACAGGACATTCAGATAGTGATGGATTGGATATGGGCATGAAGGAGGGAACAGTGTCAAGGATAATGCCTGGATTTTTGGTCCATATGCTCGAAAGAATGGCAGTATCATTTACTGTGATAAAGACACTGGAAGAAGGGGCATGTGAGAGAGGGGTTCATGAGGTCAGTCTCTGTCTTTATATTAATGATCAGCTACATAGAATATAAAGCCCTCCCGGAGTAGTTGAAACAGAGAACAAGTCAGGGGGTCCAAGCTCAACAATTCAGGGATGGTAAGGCTCTTTTCATCCTTCTTGTCTACCTACCTTGTTGGGTAGCCCTTTACCCTTTTGCTTATTTCTTTATTAGTTCAAAATGGCTGCTGTGACCCTGCCCTTGTACCTACATTCCAAGTAGAAAGTTGCATGGAGGGCTATGAAGTGAAGGGGGTTATTCCAACAAAGATTTTCTTTCTTTATTTGGGGAGGAATCTCTACCCAGAAACTTGACCTACATCATATTGGCCTGAATTAAGTTTTGTGGCCACTTCTAGCTAAATGGAGGCTTGAAAATCCAGTATTTTAGCTTTCTGTCCTTTACAGGTAGAAGAAGGCAGAGTGGGGCCATGTGAATAGCTTTTAGGACTAGCATATGTCTACCATAGTTATGGTAGTGTTGTGTCTTCCGAGTAGAGATTTCAAAGACAGAGTTAGACATACTGACTCCGAGCTATTCTTCTCCTCTTCCTCCTGAGGGGGAAAGTTGATTTGGTGATAATCTTAAAATATGGCAATTAAGGCATATATTCCAAATTTTCCATCTCCTCAAAAAGAAGGAAAACAGAAAAGCCCTGGCCAAGAAATTTGATCAACCAAAAGGATGATTTCTTAATATTAGCTACTAGATTACTATAGATAGGTGACTAAAGGGCATTCAAAATAAGGCTTTCAAAATTCTCTATAGACATCATTAAAAATGACAGGGAATGGGCTTCCTGATCTTGCATTGGCCAGCCAATCTCTTTGATGGTAAATTCACAGTATTAGCTCTTAATAATGTGGTCACTCTGGACCACAGCATAAACTTTAATGCAGCAGTCATAAGGATGATAATAACCTCCTTGCTTCATGGAGCAAATCACATTCTTCCCCATCCACTCTTTCTTTGAGAGGGAATGACGAGGACCAGGGTAGTGTCATTATAGAGGGGATTGTCACTGAAAGGCAACAACTGAGCGGAGACTGAAGGAAACAAGAGAGGGTGCCTTGAGGAACTGTGGGGACAGCATTTCAGGCAGAGGCAGAAGCAGATCTAAGCCCCCAAGTTGTGGTGAGTAGGTTGACACTGCATAAGAAAGGGAGTATCCTGGGAGCGAAATGGAATATTAACAGAGTGCTTCATTTTATTTGTTTGTTTGTTTATTATTTTTAAAGAATAATTTTTTTATTTTTTAATTTACATTCAAGTTAGTTAGCATATAACGCAACAATGATTTCAGGAGTAGATTCCTTAATGCCCCTTACCTATTAACCCATCCCCCCTCCCACAGCCCCTCCAGCAATTCTCTGTTTGTTCTCCATATCCAAGAGTCTCTTGCTTCCCTTCCCTTATGTCCATCTGTTTTATATCTTAAAGTCCTCATATGAGTGAAGTCATATGATATTTCAGACTGTTGCATTTTAAAAGTTTCGAGTGAACGATGGTACACAGGAAAAGCGTAATATGGGACTTTCTCTTTCCACTGCCACGTTTGAGACTTCTTGCCTGCAAACCATTCCTCTTTATTAAGCTGGCTCCTAAAATTGTATCTGTATCAATCAGAGTAATTTGGGTGCATAGGTAACAGAAACCTTAACTAGCATTTATCTTACATAAATGAAATCTGGAGATAGGTAGTTCTGAGGTTGGTTTGGCAACTAACATTTTTCTCATGGGTATAAGATGACTACAATTACTCTAAGCATCACCCAATGGTGCTTCAAACAGGAAGGAATGAGAAGACAAAAGAGAGAGAGAGAGAGAGAGAGAGAGAGAGAAAGCCTTTTATTTTTCCAGCTTCGTTTATAGAAGGAAAAAAGAACTGAGCACATTTCTACTTTCATCTCATGAGCTGGCACTCAGTCAACTGTTCTCATCTAAAGATTATCAGCAAATGCGAATGGGATGTTCATGGTTGACCTGCACTGAGCTTGGCTCATCCTCAGGGGCCGAGAAAGTGGCTTAGCTACTATAAGCTTGTTTTGGCCAAACCAAATTGGTTTCTATTGACTATGGAAGGAGGAACAGTTGCTGTCAAGTAGGGGGCCAGCACTGTCTATCCCACAAAAGTATCCATGAATCTTCTCCAGTTTGATCATAGAAGAGATGCTTCCTCTCTTTATGCTGTCACTGATGCATTTCCTGGCCACATCTAAAAAAGAATGGACTCACTTTGTCTTAATGTGGGTTCTTTTCAGAAGCTGACTCCAGGCAAACCTTCAAGTGCAGAGTCTCTTTGGAAACATTGGCAGGGCTATGGAAACTGATCCAGGGATGATGGGAAGGCAGTTAATAAAGGATGAATTAATAAACTAGTTATCAAGGTGAGCAACTGGAGCATAATACTGTAAGGGAAAGTGGAAAACAGTAGAAAACACAAAGCTCAGAATTTTTCCACTTGAGAGAAGGGAGATGCTATTGGTCATTGGTTGAGGGCTGCTTCTGAGACGTGCTAATTCCCCAGCATTCCTGGTCTGCACATGTGAGCTGAGTGGTCTTCTGTGGCTCTGGGAAAACTCTCAAGTACAGAGAGGCAGGTTATTGTTGGTGGAGGTCATCCAAAACAGAAAGAGAAGGGACATAGAGGGGGCACTGGTAGCATTTGTTACAATCCTACATTAAATATACAGTAGCCACTTCCTTGATATAGGCGCTAAAATATTTTGGTGCAATACCTCTGACGTGGATCTGTAACTTTATCAGTGTTTACCAGAAACTGTATGCTCCTCAAAATAAGGGTGGACCAGACTTGCAAAATTTTATTGACAGGGCATCCTGCCCAGTAGAACTACTCTCTCACATGTATTTTGATGGTATCATATTGAGGATATGAATGACTTCATCCATGCCACAATATTTTGGCCAGTAGTTGTCATCATGACTAGTTTATATGTTGGTATAGTTTTTCTGCAGTCTAGCAAATCAGTCAAATGGTGAAGTCCTTAAGGAACACAGCTTGTGTACCACAGGGTGGACCGAAGAAGTAGAGGAAGTGGAGATTGGGTGGATGCCTATTATTTTGATTAGAGTAGTCAGCCCAGTGAACAAATTCAGTACTCCAAATTATAGAACCATAATCACATTTAAGGCCTAGAGATTTCCTTCTGTCTCGTTCAAATCCAAATGAAAAGAAGCATAACAATTTTTAAAGTCTTTCTACAGAACATAAGCTGTTTTTATAAATGTAGAATAATTCATTGAGGATATAAGTTATGTTGAAGAGGCATCCTGAGAAAACCTTGCTTTTGATGTAATCTAGTCAAATGGATGATTTTCTTCCTCCCGCTCCCCCTTACCTCCCCTAGTTCATTTTTGCCAAAGTGAGTTTCCATATGTTTCATCTAAATGACTCACATTCAGAGAAATCATTCAAATTATCTGTGGGCACAGATACTTTTCTTTCATTTGTGGCTTGACGGTGGGTGGTTATAAGGAGTGGAAACGATGGTGGGCTCTTCTCCAAACCCCAAATCCTTTGGCTTGCTCTGATTCTCTGGGCTCTCTGCATTTCCAACTTTATTCTATACCGGAGGGAAATAGCCATTGTAAATTGCAAAGATTATTCAATTTCAGTCCACTTTAAGTGCCCTTAAAGGGAGACTGCACTCATGACTTCTCAGGGGATAGGCAATGCATCTTACCATGGATAAAGTGCTGGTTGAGAGGTTTTAAATCACATTTGTAGCTTGGAAGACTAATATTGGAGGCAGTCTTCTTCCTAAAAAATAATGGCATCTATGTTACTGACAGTACAGAGCACAAAGGAATTGGAGGGAGACCAGAGATAACTTGTTCAAAGGATGATAGAACAATTCAAAGGTTGTCTTTCAAGGGACATAAACACCTTACCCAGCTTAATAAAGACTCTCATTGCATTTCACACTTTTAGCCTGAGGGATGCAATTGTTCTTTGGATCTACCTAAGCTACCTTGTACTGGTCTATTTGAGATATATGCAAATCTGAATTCACATGAGGCAATGCATTTGATCTATGCTTGTAAAAGAGATCCTCTTTGTTAACTGAGTTAAATGCTGTATTTTTTTTTTTACCCTTCTAATCAAAGGTCATCTTTATGAGTGAACATTTATAGAGCATTCCCATCTGAATGATTTAGATATGGAAGGTTTATTCCTGCCCCCCCCATTTTGTTAATGTTTTCAAATGAATGGGTACACTGTCAAATGTTTTGTGGATTTCATTGCTATTTGTGTTCAGTCATTTCTATTGTCATTTGGAAACAACTCAGTTCAATTCCACATACCCTATTGAGCACTGACTTTGTGCCTGATGCTGGAATAATAATCTGGCCAGTCTGTCTGGAATTCTGCAAAACTGCTAGGCTCTCATATAGACCACCCACAGCTTCTTCCCACTGATATTTGGCTCTGTCTTAAGAAAGAGAGAGAAGGGATAGAGAAGGAAGGAAAGAAGGAAGGAAAGGAGAGGGGGAGGGAGGGAGAAGAATCAGTGCTCTAAACGTTCCAGATCATTCTGAGCAGGAATCACGTCTGTGATAGGAATGTAGTTGAGGTAGTGGCAAACGTTGTCTTTCCCCACTGCATCCGTGAACATCACTCTGTTGGACATATTCCACATTTTGGGCAGTGTGATACACCCAGACTCCCTCAACTTCGGCACTTTAAATGTTTCTAAAATTGGTGAATTTGAAGTCCTCTATGTAGATGAGGCGGCTCATGTCCAACTCTGGCTGTTCCTTTCTGCTTCAACAACCACACTGGCTTGGGTGGAAATCTGTCTCAGTCTCCCTTCCTTCTCATTCACTTCTCTTGATGGCTGGTTAGGATTCTTACAGCAAGCACCCAGCTGCCCTTGTTAGGTTGATTTATTTTATGGGTCCCGGTGTGTAGAAGCTGATGTGTGGCCTGGATGAACATCAGAGCCTGGAAGTAAGTTGGGGTCATTGTATTTCCCTAGGTGGTCATTATTATTTAGTAACGTATTTATTATTTACACCCTACCTACTGCTAAAATATCTTTGAGATGACTTACAATAAAAGAAAGAAAAGTAATTAGGCTCTTACACCACGGATAAAAAAATGAAAACTTATATAATATATGAAATGATAAATGTAGGCTAATAATAGCTATTATTATTATAGCACTAATTTTAGTAGTGGGTTCCTAAGCAGTTGAAATGTGAAAATGTAGCGAAGGACTGAACTTTAATTATATGATGATAAAAGGATACATACTAATTCACCAGGAGGTGGGTTTTCTCCTTAGAGCACTAACTCTTAATTGAGATTTATTACATGGATCCTCACATACAAACAGGCAAGGACTGAGGAATGTTTTTATTTCTCTCTCTCTTTTTTATTGAAGTATAATTCACATACAGTGTTATATAGGAACACTTGTAATGGTGATACTTTTTAAGTTGTAGAAATATTCTCAATGTGTCAGTTTCACATAAAGTGAAAAAAAGGTGACTAGTTCATACAGGAGAATCAGGATACTTTTTTAGCTTTTCAGTTTTGCTTCATCTGAAGTGCATCTCATTCATGCCAGAAACCTGGACATGAGCCCTTTGGCAGGAAGCAGGACCATTGGGCCACTTTGTCTTGTGCCAAGGTGATTTACATCCCAGGCTCTTAAAGGTTCACTGTGTGCTTTCCCTGAGGGTATCTTGCCCTGGTTACGTGGTTGGTGACGTGGTATTTTTTTTTGTCCAAAAGAAGTCTATTTTTCCTTTTTCCCTTTTTTTTTGTATTTTCCCCAGCTAGGTAGAGATAGAGCTGACAAATAACATTGTGTAAATTCAAGGTTGTACAATATGATGATTTGATGAACTCATGTATTATGAAACGGTTACCACAATAAGGTTAGTTAACATCTTCATTGCCTCATACAATTACCTTTTTTCTTTTCTTTCTTTTTTTTTTTTTGGTGGTGGTGGTGGTGAAAATATTTAAGATCTACTCTCTCAGCAACTTTCAAGCATATAATACAGTCTTGTTAACTACAGTTGGTACACTGAACTTATTTATGTTATAACTGGAAGTTTATACCTTTTGACTGACATCTCCCCATCTCTTTCATTCCCAAGCCATTGGTAACCACCCACTCTACTCTTGGTTTCTGTGAGTCCAGTATTTTTAGATTCCACATATAAGTGAGATCATACAGTATTTTCTTCTCTTTGTCTGACTTACCTCACTCAGCATAAGACCCTCAAGTCCATCCATGTTGTTGCAATTGGCAAGATTTTCTTCTTTTTTTAGGGCTGAATGATATTTCTTTGAGTATGTATACCACATTTTCTTTATCCATTCATCTGTTGATGGACACTTAGGTTGTTTCTGTCTTGGCTATTGTAAATAACTGCAATGATCAGAGCAGTGCAAGTATGTCTTTGAAGTAGTTATTTCAGTTAGAGATTCTTAGAATTTTTGTAAGTTTTATTTATTTTGAGATAAAGAGAGCAAGCGAGAGAGAAGAAGAAAGAAGATCCTAAGCAGGTTAGGCACTGACAAAGCGGAGTCCAGCATGGGGCTCAAACTCACCAACCAACCATGAGATCATGACCTGAGCCAAAGCCGGATGCTTAACCAACTGAGCCACCCAGGTGCCCCTAGAGATTCTTGAAATTGCCTCTCAGTTTACTTTTGAAGGTCTTTGGGATAAGAACTGGTGATCCTTTTAGTGGTTATGTTTGGCCCTAACATCTCTGATTATTATACGGGAAAGCTCCA
Organism: Proteles cristata cristata; assembly: GCA_017311185.1. Taxonomy (NCBI): domain Eukaryota; kingdom Metazoa; phylum Chordata; class Mammalia; order Carnivora; family Hyaenidae; genus Proteles; species Proteles cristata. Next base: position 272,109 of record JAESUZ010001312.1, on the reverse strand, counting down.
GGCCTGCTTAACACCTTTAGCATTCTGCTAAGAGCATGATATTCTGTTACCTGAGAGATGAACAGTGCTGGTGCTCCATTTGCATGGGAGATGAGAGTCAAGCTTTTGGACAGACCCTCAGAACTAAGTCTTCCTTCATTTCAGCAGTCACTGTCACAACTAATTTTGGCAATTTTTGGTATTTGACAAAAATATTCTTCATCATGAATATTTATTTAATTTCTAAAATTCTGCCCAGCACAGTGACATCACAAATGAGTAATACTGCATGTCCCGACTTCAAAGGCTGACAAATAGCTTGATGAAAGCAGCAAATTGAGTCTGGCTCAGAGCCATTTATGCAGCAGACATAGAACCCAGATGTCAAATGTCAAATATCATTTAAGAACAGAAGGGCACTAAAGCAATACAACATTTTACCTGGATAGGTGATACTGTCCCAGCCAGCAGAGAATGCAAGAAGGAAATGATGTCAGGGGTAAAACACATGAAAAACGTTTAATAACCCCACAGAACATATGGAAATTAATGATATTCAGAGTTTGCAGAATAGCAAGATTTTTTTTTCAGCTTAAAATAATCTTCCTGCTGATGCGCAGTTACTGGAGGGTTCCCAAAATGCCACGGAGAAAATTACATTCAAGAAAAAAGAAAAAGCAGATCTCTGATCATCAGAGAACAGGGAGGGTAGAAATGAAGTAGAAGTATTCATGACAAAGCGAAGAGCCCGAGATGGGGAAAGAGTACCAGACTGGGGCTCTGGTTTCTGCCCCAGTTTTCTCCATAGCCATCCTCGATGGTCTTAGACAAGATTGTTGCCCTTACTCTATGTGTGAGGGGGATTTTATTTTGTTATGTTTGAAGATACTTTACATCCTAAAAACTGTACAGTTTAGACCCAGTAGGCAGAATGACTTCTGCCAGAAGAATCTCTACTGAAGTGATTAGAGTTCCACACTGACCACGTGAGCCTTGGGAAATCTAATAAGAATTCACAGCAGGAGGCACTGCTCAGCTTCCAGCTGCCTGTCTCCCACACTGCTGCAACCACGGAGCACCTCATGGGGAAAAGATGGGCGAAGCAAATGGCCAGCTGATTCCCTGGAAGCCTATATCTAACCACATTACCCCATTCATTCTCACCTATTTCTGCCTGAAATGGGGGTTAAATTGAGTAAAAGGGTTTAGTGCAACCCTAAATCCCAGGAGGGAGATTTCTCCAGTGACTGAGTTTTCTAACTTATTTGGGAGGTGGAAGATGTCCTAAAGGTCCAGGTGAAAGCACTCAATAGTGACATATCTGATTCTCTTACATGCATTTACTATAATTGAATCAGAGCCTCAAGATCCTTGAACTTTTGTCTTCCATTTAACCCCAAGACCTTATTGGCAAGCAGGATGCCTTCTAGAGAGAGAGGACAAAACCAGAAAGCTTTTAGCTGACTCTGGATTCCACAGTGACAGACCTTCTTCAAAGAGGTCTGAGGCCTACAAAAATCCCAGGAGTGTTGGAAAGCCACCAGTCGATTTTTGAATTATTAACACCCATTTAACAATTAAAGAAAGGCATATTGATAAGCTATCAAGGCAATTAATTATTTAGTTATTCAAAGTAAAGAGTGGAAGAAAAGATGAAGTACAATGGGTATGAATCTTAGGCTTCAAAGGCATGCATGAAATAAATGCCTGTCATAAATCTTGACTTATTTGAAATCATAGCACATCTGACTCCAAGCCCCCTTTCCACTGGGCTGGTGCAAAATTCAGTCTCAGGTATTATTAGCATTCTTTTCCCCCCATCTTCCAGAACCATGCAAAGGTCCTTATAGAGAAAAGGCGAGTCTTACACGAAACTGATAGTTGAAGCGTGTGCAAGTGTGGCTGGTTTCCAGGGCTCCTGCTAACTCTGAGGTATGCTTGGGTCAGGAAATGTTTTCCTAAGGGTTTCTGAGTTATACCCTCCCCTCAATTGCCTCTCAAGGCACTCAAGGAAGCCAGCTGTGGATGGAAACCCAGATGCCCTGACTACATTGGCCAACTCAGGGCCATTTCATTTCTTTTATGCTGCCTTTCTTTTCCTGCAAAAGCATAACTTCTCTTCAATTGCCTTTGGAATGCCTGAGACCATCTCCTCCGAACTGCCTACCTCAATCTTAGCAAGGACTCAGGCTTTCATAAAAGAATGAAAGAGAAGCTATCTTCCAGAAGCTTCCTTTTATTTTCTGCCCATGTATATAAATTTCAATCAATTCAGGAAGCACAAAAACCCAGCTACCTGTGTGGAAGTGGAGACAGGAGATGGATGTGAATGAAAACATACTGCCCCCACTCCTATCCCCCACCTCCCACCCCCCAGTAAATGGTTGGGTTCCTTTATTTATTTATTTAAAAAATTTTTTAATGTTTTATTTTTTTCTGAGAGAGAGAGAGAGAGTCAGAGAGAGGGAGATACAGAATCTGAAGCAGTCTCCAGGCTCTGAGCTAGCTGTCAGCACAGATCCCAAAGTGGGGCTCGAACCCACTAACCATGAGATCATGACCTGAGCCGAAGTCGGTTGCTTAACTGACTGAGCCACCCAGGTGCCCCTATGGTTGGGTTCCTTTAGCTTAGTTGTTCAGGACTCTTTTCTAATTACATGGCACACAAAGCTGGCTGGGTAGGTGAGATTTCCCCAGTCTTTTCAAGGTCTGAGTATGGGATCCCATGGGGAAGGCAGCATTTTTGCCTTTTGGAATGAAGAGCAATTATAATTCATATGTACAATGTAATAATAAGAAGGAAGACTATGGTTTCAACTCTGCTTGGCAAGGAGGACTCTTCATGAAAGAGTTTGTAAATAGCATCCAGGATGAATTGCTGTAGAATGTTGGGAGTGCCATGGTTGCCATCTGGGAGGCAACCAAGGGCTCCCTGGCTATCACATAACCAAAGGGCATGAGGAAAGGATCACATGTCCATGTCGTTATGACTGTTGAGGCACCAGGAATACTGCTAAACTCAGTCTCAAACTAGGAATGACCTCTCTTTTCATCCTTCTAAATTCCCTCTGACTTTGAAGGTGTTGTTTTTGTTTGTTTTTGTTTTTGAGCCCTTAGAAAAACAGCAATGAAATAATTCTCACACTTAATTAAGGTTTGCTTTCCTTGCTGGCTCCATGAGGGCAATGGCCAATACTTGATTTGTTCATCTCCACATTCCTGGCACTAGCACAGAGCCTGGTGCATAATAGATGCTCAATAAATCATTGAGTTGAATGAATGATCCAGGTAGAACATATTTTTTACTCTGAAGGTGTCCCCATCCACGTATCCCAAGGAGCACTCTCTTTCTTCCTTTGAGTCCCCAGAGCACTAGTTATGTGTACCACACAGTTGTCACAGTGTAAAATGCTTACATCACTCATTTACTCAGCATGGGGACTCTGCAAGCCCCCACGGGCAGTTTGTAAAGTCCTAGGGAGTAGAGATGGTAACTCATGCTCCCTTGATTCTCTGGCAGTAGCACTGAGCTTTGATTTAGCGCAAACCTGGTATTTAGTATTCATTGAGAATTGTTTTCTAAAGAAATAAATGTTTGACACACAGCCTTTTCTTGCAAATGATGCCTTTTATGTAATGAAAATCTTTTTGCTGGAAATTAGTGGTAAACTGTGCCACAAAACAATGCATCCATTTCTGGAAAAAGTGTCTTTTGCAAAACTGTGCATTAAACATAACCAGGTTTATGAAGAAATTAAGATTAGGGGTAGATCTTTCAAAACCCATGCAGACCCTAACCACAGCCCTTATGAAAACAAGAATTCACACCTTGAGAAAAAATTTAGAAAGTATGGTGGTGGCTGGAGAAGGCCTCAATTAATACTAAAATGCACAAAACCAGTAGAGGGTAGATGCTGGCCTGTGGGCACAGAGATAAAAGCAAGTCCCATGTGTACCCTCACCAGCAAAGAGAACTGAAGGCTGGTGGTGGACATGGGGGAATCCTTGCAACAGGCACTTATTTTAAATTTTCTTAAAATTGAGCTCCAGTTTATGCAGCAGCCAAACCTGGCACTTTTTCGTTTGCTGCTGGAGGTTCTTTCTTGTTTTTTTTAAAGTTAATTTAAAAAAAAATTTTCTTGTGTTTATTTATTTTTGAAAGAGAGAAAGACAGAATGTGAGTAGGGGAAAGGAAGAGAGAGAGGGAGGGAGACACAGAATGAGCCATCAGCACAGAGCCTGATGCGGGGCTTGAATTCACATACCATAAGATCATGACCAGAGCTGAAGTCGAACACTTAACCAACTGGGCCACCCAGGTGCCCCTCTTGGTTTTTATTTATTTATTTATTTATTTATTTATTTATTTACTTTTGAGAGAGAGAGAGAGAGAGAGAGCAAGTGCATGGATGGGGAAGGGGAAGGAACAGAGAGAGGAAGACAGAGGATCTCAAGCGAATTCTGTGCTGTCAGCAGAGAGCCCAATTCAAGGCTTGAACTCATGAGCTTTGACATCATGACCTGAGCCAAAGTCGATGCTTAACCAATTGAGCCATGCAGGTGCTCTTGGAAGTTCTTTCTGTTCGGTCCCCCTTGCCTAAGAAAATTCATCAATGAGCCAACAGAGTTTGCTCATTATACAGATACCATTCCCCCATTTAACACCCATGTCTAAGCTACATGCCACATGTGTGGTAGCAGGATAGACAGTACTTCTCTCTGGACTGTACAGAATATGCTCATCTTCCAATGTTCTAGAATGTAGTTCCACAGAATTATTGGTTTAAATGTTTTATTTTCACAGCCTTTACTAGAAATAGTAACAATGACAATAGCAACCAAAAACATACCTTTCACACCTACAGCCACTGTGAGAAGCCTTTTGTGGCCCAGAACGTGGTCTATCTTGGCAAATGTTCCATGTGAGCTTGAGAAAAACGTGTGTGTTCTCTTGTTGGATGAAGTAATCAACGGCTGTCCATTATGTCTAGTTGACTGATGTATTTCTGAGTTCGACTGTGTCCTTCCTGATTTTCTGCCTCTGGATCTGTCCATTTCTGAGAGAGGGGTGTTGAAGTCTTCAACTACAACAGTGGATTCATCTATGTCTCTTTGAAGTTCCATCAGTTTTTGCCTCATGTAGTGGGACATTCTATTGTTAGGCACATACACATTAAGGACTGTAATGTCTTCTTGAAGAATGATCCACTTATTATGCAATGCATCTCTTTAGCTCTGATAATTTTCCTTGTGATAAAGTCTGCTCTGTTTGAAATTAATACAGTTACTCCTGCCTTTTTTTTTTTCTGGATCAGTGTTAGTATGGTATATCCTTATCTATCCCTTACTGTTAATCTACATGTGACTTTATACAAGTGAATGTCTTGTAGACAACAAGTATTGGGTCTTATTTTTTGATCTATGTCAACAATCTCTGTCTTTTAATTGGTGCATCCAGAACAATGACATTCAAAGTAACTATTGATTTAGTCGGATTAATATCTACCATAGTTGTTATTGCTTTTTTTTCACCCTTGTTTTTTGTTCCTGTTTTTGTCTTCCACACTTCTACCTCTTGTGGTTTTCACTGAGCATTTTATGATTCAACTTTCTTTCCTTAGCATATCCGTTACACTCTTTCAAAAAACTCTTTTTAGTGTTTCTCTAGAATATTTCTCCTGGTATGATATACATGTACAACTAATCTGAGTACACGTTCAAATAATACTGTACCACTAGAGTTATGATATAAGCATACACAATTGAATAATTGTTGCTATTATTATTTTGAACAAACTGTTATCTCTTACATCAGTTAAAAGCAAAAGAGTAAGGGGCACTTGGGTGACTCAGTTGGTTAAGCATCTTTTGATCTCAGCTCAGGTCTTAATCTCAGGGTTGTGAGTTCAGGCTCTGTGTTTGACTCCACACTGAGCCCAGTGAGTGTTTTTATTTTTTATTTCTCCTTCACTTTTGAAGAATAATTTTGCAGGATATAGAATTCAAGGAAAATATAGACTATGCTCTCTTCATGTTTGCATTGTTTCTTTTTTTTTTTTAAGATATATAATATTTCTTTTAACAAATAGTTTATTGTCAAATTAGTTTCCACATAACACCCAGTGCTCATCCCCATGAGTGTTTGCATTGTTTCTGAGAAGTCAGATGAAATTCTTATCCTTGCTCCCATGTAGGTAATGTGATTTTTTGTTTGTTTGTCTTGGTTTCTTTCAGAATTTTTTTCTTTACATTTATTTCTCTGTAGTTTGAATATGGTGTACCTAGCTATAATGTTTTTATTTTGTTTGGATTTGTTTTTTGCATCTAGTATACCTGGTGTTCTTTAAACTTCCTGGATTTGTGGTTTGATGTCTGATATTAATTTGGGGGAAATCTTCAGTCATTATTGCTTCAAATATTTCTATTTTTTAAAGCTTATTTATTTATTTTGAGAGAGAGCGTATGAGAGACCAGGAGAGGGGCACAAAGAGGGAGAGACAGACTCCTGAACAAGCTCTGTGCTGTGAGGATGTGGGGCTTGAGCTCACAAACTGTGGGATCGTGACCTGAGCCAAGATCTAGTTGAACACTTTATCAACTGAGCCATCCAGGCACTTCCTGCTTCAAATATTTCTAATATTTCTTTTATTCCTTTCTCTCTTTCTTCTCCTTTCTATTACATTTACCTTTTGTAATTGCCTCATGTTTTTCGTATATTCTGTTCTCTAACTCCCTTCCCCGAGGTTTTGTTCTTTTTGTTTTTTGGTTTTGGAGGATTCTATTCGTATATCCTAAATCTCAAAGTTTTTTTTTTTTTCCTCTTAGCTGTGTCCAGTCTACTACTAAGGTCATCAAAAGAATTCTACATTTTTTTTATAGTGTTTTATTTTTTAATTTTTTTTTAGTGTAGTTAGTGTTTATTGGAATATTTTAATACTTGGAATCATATTCAGTTTTCTTTTTTTTTTTTACAAATTATTTTTTTATAGTGTTTTAATCTCTAGCATTTCTTTTTGGTTCTTTCTTGGGATTTCCATCCCTCTGCTTTCATAGGCTGTCTGTTCTTGCATGCTGTCTACTTTCTCTATTAGAGTCCTTAGCGTATTAATCTAGTTGTTCTAAATGTGGTCAGATAATTCCAACATCCCTGCCATGTCTGCTTCCAGTCCTTGTTATGTCCTTCATCTTTTGATATGCCTCATAATTTTTTTCTTGATACCCAGACATGCTGAACTGGGTGAAATAAACTGGTGAGGTGTGGGGGAAGGGGAAGCATCTTATACTCCTATGATTAAATCTCAGTCTTTCAGTGAACTCATGCCTCTGGACTTTGAACTTCACAAGTGCTTCTCAGTTGTTTCCACCCTTTAGGAGGAGCAGGATGGATGGAGTAGGCTGGCGTTTGGTGTTTCCCTTCCCCCAGGTCAGTTAGGCTCTCACAAGATTCCAGCAGGTTAAGTTCAGGTTAAATGGCTTCTCTCTCTCTCTCTCTCTTTTTTTTTTTTTGGTATGAAATTCAAAATTTATTCATAATGAGAAAAGAAATTGCAACAAATTATGAATTGTAAAAAGCTGGCATTTACCACCAAGATCACAAAATCCAGTAAAGTAATATAATATTTTATCAATCAAATACTTAATGTACCTTTATAGTATTTTTTTCAACATTTTTGCCTTATACATGCTTTGATTGCCTCTTTATTTAATAGCTAAAACATGGAAAGCGCCTAAGTGTCCATCAATTGACGAATGGATCAAGAAGATGTGGTTTATCTATACAATGGAATACTACATGGCAATGAGAAAGAATGAAATCCGACCATTTGTAGCAACATGGATGGACCTGGAGGGTGTTATGCTGAGCAAAATAAGTCAGGCAGAGAAGGACAAATACCATATGTTTGCATGTATAGGAGGATTGGGAGGAACTTAAATGGTTTCTCTTGAGGGCAGACCTTGTCGAGAAGAAGAGTGCCCTGGCGCTTCTGAATATGGTTCCCATACCTCTCCCCACCGTGAGAAGCACGAGGGATTTTTCTCGGGTACTTACTGTAAGAACCCGATAGAGGTCCAGTTAAGTAGCACTCCCAAAAGTGATCAGGCCCTCCAGCAGCTTTTATCTCTCTAACTTGTCCACACTGAGCCCTCAGTAGCTCAGTCAGGTATAGCTCTGGTTTTCCTACCCAACACCAGGAGGCTTTGGCCATGAGGTTCTGCTCTCGTAAGTTGCAATCCTCTGTATTCATCTGTCAGTCTCTCCAGTTTTGGGGGGCAGCTGGCGGCCCAGTGACCTACTTTCTTACACAGATCCAAGAAGAGCTGTTGATTTTTTTAGTTTGTTTAGTTTTGTATTAGTTAGGATAGCAAGGCAACTGCCACACTGTTTACATGCAGAAGCAGAGACCAGAACTGCCTACTAAGTGTTCCACAGATTTTGTCTATGTAATATTCGAAGCCACCCTACAATGAAGATATGCTTGTGCTTTTCTTATTGAGGAGTATACTTCACCTTGGAGCTCACCGTGGTCTCACCAGGGGTCAGTGGTGGTGCCTGGACGACACCATTGGTCCTTAAGCCGGGCAGTGAGGAAGATCTGGAAAAACATCCTCTGAGCTCTGCTCTTTTCCCTCTTCTGGCCTCTATGAGGTCACACTAACTTTCAAAGGGAAGAGTGGCTGGTCATTTCTTTCTGTTCATCATCCATATGTAACTGATTAGCACAATATCTTGCTTAATAGGCAATCAGTAAAAGTCCCTGTAGGTTGGCAAGGTGATTCATTTGCTTCCAAGCTGACATTTCCTCTCTCTAAGCATCTCCATGCCTTATTTTCCAGTTAGTCAACTCTGTTGAAAATTTTCAAGAGAGATTTCTTCCTTTATTTATTCTGGAAATACTCTATCAGTCTTTCCCCTAAGCACTTCTGAGCTCACCAGGGGCTGACGAAAATTAAACTCTTGAAGGCAAAAGTTAATTAAATTTCTCCTCTACTGCCACAAATTTAATTGAAGATTTTAGGCAATGACTTACATTTTTTCTTTTTGGTCTACCTACAACGTCTATAGGAACATGGCTTGTTTTTAATTAGATTATCACATGATGCTAACCACTTCTAACACTTCAATGGGAAAACACTGTAGATTAATATGTTTGAGATTGTCAGCTACTCTGGTATTTACTGAAAGGTATATTGATAGGATAAATGTGTTCAGTCAATAGCATCAACCAGAAGTATGAAATAGCAATTTGTAAAAATATAATGGCATTATTATGTACAAATTCATCTGGTGTTGGAGCAGGGCTTTCCAGAAAAGAGCTCTCAAAATTACTTAAAGTCAGTTTATGCCAATAAACTAAATCAAAATGCAGTGGAGAAAGACATGGTGAGTTCAAGTGTCAATCAATTGCTGCCAAATTCCTAAGCATGTGAAGATATACTGTTAATTTCCCACACCATAAAAAAGGGAAACTGGGGACACAGCAGAGATGAGCAATGTGACCTTAGTAAAATAATGAGGTAAGAGACCGGGAGCACATGGGGCGCCTGGGTGGCTTAGTCGGTTAAGCGTCCGACTTTCGCTTGGGTCATGATCTCGCGGTTTGTGGGTTCGAGCCCCGCGTCGGGCTCCGTGCTGACTGCCAGCTCGGAGCCTGGAGCCTGTTTCAGACTGTGACTCCCTCTCTCTCTGACCCTCCCCTGCTCACACTGTCTCTCTCTCTCTCCTAGAAATAAATAAAACATAAAAAAAAAAGAGAGAGAGACCGGGAGCACAGGTGTGGCGTGGTTTCCTGAATTGGGCAGCTAGGACAAAAACAAGCCAGTGAACACCACTGAAATCCGCTGGGCACACTGGGAGTCAGTCTCTCGCTCTGTCCCCTGAGTTCCAACAAAGATGCTAGTGCAAAATATGTTGTTGGTTTAAACTTGAAGCTGTAATCTTTCTCTATGTCTTACTGTAAAATAATTCTTTTGGACAAAGAAAAGCTCGTAAGTAACCCTTCAAAAGCCCGCTCTTTCACCCATTCTTTACCTGATCAAATCTGACTCCTATGCTCTTTTTTCCACGGGTCTGTTTGGTGTCTCTGACAGCAAGCAGAGCGTATGGCCTTCTGGGCTGCCCTGCTGGAGCTGAGGTGTCTATCACACTAAAGGCAGGAAGATAAAATATATTTTATGGCGGCAATATGACGCCCTTTTGGTCTGGCTGTTGGGGCAGATCAAGGCCCAAAACATGTGGCTCTATTTCTGAAAGACACCTTAAATTAGTTATATGGGTTGATAAATTGTTATTTAACTTACAACATGAACCAACTACTATCAATTTTTATGGCTAAGTGAGATGCTCTGGAGTGACATATGTCTTGGGTCTGAAAAACTGGACGTCATTAACTCACATCCTGAAGACCGTAAAGATGTGTTCTCAGACCCAAGGGAGCCTTAATGCAGCAGAAGATGCAACTTTACTTTGCTCTCCTCAATGTTCTGTGTGGCAAAGGAAAATGACACTCATGATTCATGAAACACTACAAGAATTCTCACTTTATTATGTATTATTTTTATTTTATAAGAAGGGCACATTTCAAGGCAGTTTTCTCTGGGACCAAAAAAGTTGGGCGGTACTCCATTTTTCCTTAATAATTGAGTAAAATGTTAAGATTTGTTCCACTAGTTCTGAGAGACAACGTGGTATAATGGGTAAGAACATGGATTCTGGGGTCAGCCGACTCAGGTTCAAATTCCAGTTCCACCAGTAACTAGCTGTGCGACTTTGGGCAAGTCACTTTACTTCTCTGTGTCTCAGATTAAATGAGTTTATACATATTTAAACTACATATGGGGGTGCCTGGGCAGCTCCGTTAGTTGAACATCTGACTCTTCATTTCAGTTAGGTCATGATTTGAGGGTTGTGGGATCAAACCCTGTGTTGGGCTCTGCAATGAGCATAGAGCCTGCTCTCTCTCTCTCTCTCTCTCTCTCTCTCTCTCTCTCTCTCCCTCTGCCCCTCTCCCCTGCTCACGCTTTCTCTCTTTCTCTCTCAGATTAAAAAAAAAATAAACCATATATGTATGTACATATATATTATGCAGAAATGCATTTATATGTAAACATATATAAATATAATATATATTTTTAGAACAAGAACTGGCACATGTTAAATACTGTGTGTTTGCTTTATATTTCAGAAACAGAAGTAAAGTTTTATGTATTTACTGACTTTGACTCATTGTAAACAAGCTTGTGAACAACATTAATGATCATAAATAAAACATAAATGCCTCCTTATCTGGAAGCTAAACCAAGCTGTGGAGATAAAATTTCATCAATGTCCTATTAGCTTGGCAGTTCACTTCTGGATCCCTTGAAGAGATTTGTTCATTGCTGATGTATGTATCTTGAGAGGAGTTAAATCTTTTCTAAATGTGGATTCATTAAAGTTAATTATTAAGTTATTAAAACTGCTATAATTAACAAGTTTATCTTTCTCTCTTTCAATTGCTACTCCTATTTCTTCCCCCACTTCAGGAAATTAACAGATGTTAATTTCATTGTGTTTCTCTAATGTTGCTTAACTTTGCAAGCCAAGAATCACTAAATGCAAAACAACAAAAAAGCACCACCATAAGACAAAAACAAACAAAGGTTGTTTTCTCTTAGTGCTTTCCACTCACACATCCCTGTATTTTTTGCTCTGTCCCTAAAGTTCCCTTGGTGTGTTAAATGCCTTGCACATTGCAGATGTTGACCAAGGAGCCACTGCAAATGTTTCCTATGAGCCTTCTAATTTAGCTCTCAAGCTATGAGATTAATTTAGGAAAAGAAAAATGGGATTTTATTTCCCCGAGAAGCCACAGTTCCTGGAGCATATGGTAAGGTACAAAATAAACAACCAAACAGAAGGCACCTGAAGAGGCAAAGGAATGTCCAGGAATGTTAAGTTTCTTGTTTCATCTAAAGGCATAACACACAAAGCCAGTGCTTTTAGTGCCGTAGGTATTTTGGATGGACTGAAATCCTAAAAAATGAGTGATGAATATATTAAAATAGTTTTTAAACTTATGCCCTAACGTATGTCCAAACCAGTTTACGAGGTAGTGATAAACTGGTGGATTTCACACGGGATGACCAGCCAAGGTGGACATTTGGAATCTTGTCACATGAAGGGGTTGGAGGGAAGTAACGATATTAAGCATGGTAAAGAGGGAGTGGAATCAAAGCTGTCTGGCTATATTGAAAGTTACCACTTGGAAAAGACAAAGTAAATTTGTTCTGTGTTACTTTAAAGAGCATAATTAGCATACAGGTGGAAGTTATAGCAAATTCAATTTTAACTCGGTAGAAGAAAGAACCAAGTAACAATTAGAAATATCCAGGAGGTGGATTGGGTTGCTTTAAGAGGTTAACTTAAAGCTTTTGTCAAATTAGCTTCTCTGGCCAGCACCATTTAATTGTTTATCAGGGATTCTATAGAAGACCCCATTGAATGGAAGATAGATATTGCTAATATCTCAAGTTTCTTGCAACTGTAACATTCTGTGAATTAAAAAATCACACTAAAAACAAATCAAGATTTTGTGTCAGGAACAAATGATTGCAGCTTAAGTTGCACAGAGAAAAATAATGCGGGGCGCCTGGGTCGGTTGAGCATCCAACTTCGGCTCAAGTCATGATCTCAAGGTTCGTGGGTTCAAGCCTTACATTGGGGCTCTGTGCTGACAGCTCAGAGCCTGGAACCTGCTTTGGATTCTGTGTCTTCCTCTCTCTCTCTCTTTCTCTTTCTTTCTCTCTCTCTCTCTCTCTCTCTCTTCCTCTCTCTCTCTCTTCCTCTCTCTCTCTCTGTCTGTGTCTCTGCACCTCTCTCACCTGTGCCCTGTCTCTCAAAATAAATAAACTTAAGAAAAAAAAAAAAGCTTGTGGCTGTCCAAAATAAAGAGAAAGAAAATAATAGAGTGTATTCGCCATATCTTCAATAAGAATGGGTAGACTTCCTCTCTGAGTAATCATTAGGCACCCATCGCATGTATGGACTATGTAATTACATTACATGTATGAATCATGCTGAACTATTATAAAACGTCTAGCAGTGGGCAGGGGTCATGCTTTTGGGGGTGACCTAGCATTTGAACTCCTTTCCTGTATTTTTGGGAATTCCTTCATTTTACAAGTCTAGGAATAGGTCGATCCCACTTTGTTTTACAGAAATTGTTTAAGTTTCTAAGACTTATCTACAGCAAAGCCATAGAGATGAAATCTAGGACCCACAAATTACTGGTGCCTTATTAGAGATTTCTAAGGTTGTGAAGATTCTCCTTCAGGGGAGTGAAGCTTTTTTAAAAAAAAAAATTATGTTTATTTTTGAGAGAGAGAGAGAGTGTGTGTGCCTACAGGAGAGGGCAGAGAGAGAGGGAGACACAGAATCCAAAGCAGTTTCCAGGCTCTGTGCTAACAGCTCAGAGGGGCTTGAACTCATGAGCCCTGAGATCATGACCTAAGCCGAAGTCAGATTGCTCAATGGACTGAGCCACAGAATCACCCCTGGGAAGTGAGGGTTTAAGAAGAGTTCCTGGAGCAGCAGAAGCTGTGGTGCTCAGGGTAGCATCCAGGATACAGTCTGGAGAGGTTTATGGTACACAATGTAGCATTTATTGCCTGGTGGCCTTGACCAGGGGCATCGTCACTAACAGTTCTGCAACATGATTTCAGGCATTATTTCTGATTGAATACCTTAATTCTTGTTCTCCAGTCTTCTTAAAAATTCTGAGATATGCAATATCTTTTTTTTAATGTTTATTTTTGAGAGAGAGAAAAAGAGAGAGGCAGAAAGAGAGACACAGAGAATCTGAAGCAGGCTCCAGGCTTCAAGCTGTTAGTGCAGAGTCTGATGTGGGACTCAAACCCATGAACCACGAGATCATGACCTGAGATGAAGTCAGACACTTCACCCACTGAGCCATGGGCATCTCATAGATATGCAGTATCTTTTAATAATTTTCTTTTGTACCTGTATGAGTCAGCATTGATGCTTTGCTTTTCATAGAAGAAGCCTCATTGATACCTAAATTGATGCCAGGAATGGTTGCAAGCACTTCCCTTTGAAGGAAGTAGAGGAAGATTGTGAGAATCCAAATAGGCAGCAAAGCCTGGGACTCTGTAGCCAAGGGCACATGGTTGCAAAAACAGTTATGAGACAGTTGTGAGTCATGGATATCTGGGGAAAAACACTGGAAGACTTTGCCAAGTTATGTATATCCTTATGTCTGAGCCTTGGTATAGGAGTGCATTCTCAGGTAGCTAAAGGAAGAAAGAAGATAATATTAAATATAGCTAAACCTATTAATACGAGTATTCTTAGCAAATATTCTGGGTTTCATGTCTTAGCTCAGGTGGTAGAGAGTGATTCTAATCGTCTGCTTATTTTTGTGTCTGAAATCTAGATTCAGTGTTGGTCATCCTAAATGAATTGAGATGTCAGGATTCTCATGGTTTTATATAGAGGAAGAAATCCCAACTCTTTGAAGATGAGAATGTTGGTGGGGATTTATCACCTTTAATTTGGTTATATTCACTATATCTTATTGATAAATATACTGGGAAAAAAGCATCAATACCTTTGTAAAATCCTACAGTGTCCGTTCTTTATAGGCTGAGGATTTCATGTTCTATGTTATAGTGTAAATGTGTTTTCTATTTTGAGTGTGGAAATCAGAGGGTGGTTATGCAGATACTACCCTAGACAACAAAGGTGGACTCTGAACCAGAATAGTCTGCTCCACGAGAATCTTCAATGGTGGTCAATTTATCACAGGGCAGTAGGATAGAAATGGATAGGCAGCCAAAAAAATATATTTTGATTTGTAGGACTGATAAAACAGTAAAGTTAGTTAATAGAGGCCTGATCTGAGCTACCAGAATAAAGACATGGCCCTGTTTTGTGCCTGGGTCTTAATTCGTAGAGCTGAGTAATGACACAGACAAACTAATGTTATTTGAAAGAATTTTATTATTTATATTTCCTAAGAGAAAGAGGCATGACACACAGGGCCACAGGAGAAGCAGGAGATTTTTGGAGGCAGAAGCAGGAGTGAGAGGGAATCCTAAGCTATGACCTTTATTGGGGTTATGATGGGAGAGGCAGGGCAGGGTAAATAGTTTAGGACTGGCCAGTCTGAATAATGCTGGTTGACTCTGGGCCATAGAGATAGTCTCTAGTTGTCTGGTAACTGGCCCTGGAGTGATTTAGGGCCAGAGAAATACTAATTTGATGTGACAGATTTAGATAAAGAGGTAAGAGGGCTAAATAGACAAATGGACACACGACAGATTGTTTGCACGTGAAAGATGTGCTTCTGGCAGAGGACTTTGCTATTTCTAACAATTGGTTAGCCCCAGGAAGGGCAGTCTCTCCCTGCCAGCGAGATTTTTAAGATCTCCAAACATTATAAGATACAGAAAATAAAACACATGGTTAAGCCAAGACCTCCATCCAATTTTCAGCTTTGAGTCTTTCTGTGTACTAATATAAAGGCTATTGAATAAAGAGAGGTCAGGTACCCTAGAGGCTAAGGACCTGTTACAAGTTAGTATTGTGACTCTTCCTCTTAGATTTCACTGAAGGACCAGTAGGCATTCATCGAGATAAATGGATTGTGGAAAGGAAACTTCTCAAACATTTTGGGGGTTATTGGACACCAGGTTAGTAAAGTCAATGCTAATTACTGGAGACCTACAAAACTATTGTTTTATAAGGCTTACAGGGGAATGGAAAATACATAGAATTTCTACCCTGGTTCTTCTCTACTGTAGGCTCACAGAGACCTTAAACACATTTTGTGGTTATGTCCTATTATGAGAGTATATCTGTAATACACATGTCACTTGGCAGAGTCCATATAATGGCATTTTGTCCTGGAGTCCTGACTAATGTGGTAGGAAGAGGCCAATGGAAGTCCTTAGAACTTTCTCTCCCTGCCAAAACAGCAATTCAAGAGCAATGCCCCACTGTTGGAGGAAATCCCAAAATGAACGGTCACCATCAAAATTCTGAAAGATGCAGGGATTGTGTTAGTATGACACACTCATCTTAACCCACTGGTTTGGCTTATGCTGAAGCTGGTTTGCTTATCAGGAAGATTCGATACTTGCGGCTTTTCTGCTCCAAATGTGCTCTCTCATCTAATACAATTGATCAATACATATTCTAATTATAAGTATGTAACTATTAATGCAGTGGACTCCTTTTTTCTCTAGAGGTAGGCTAACTTTTTAAAAAACCTATAAAGTAAATATTTTAGGTGTGTGGAGCTATGACGCTGACACTATAGTGCAAAAGTAGCCATAGACAATAAAGAAGTAGATGGAGCCATGTTCTAGTAAAACTGTATCTACAAACACAAATAGCCAGCCCCTAGGCTTAGTTTGCCACCTATTGCTCCATCTCAGCAACCAGAAAATACCAAAAATAATTTGCTTTAACTAGGATAGGACAATGCTATGCTTTACCAGTGACACTGGACCAAAGGGTGTTCCAACAGTAGATACAGACTGGGTCTGGTACAAGCCTCCTCCAAGAAAATTTTGGCTCTAAGATTTCATGACTCTTATGCAAATACTATCACTCCTTTTTCATCATATTCCAAGGGTACAGAAAGAGACACTGCAACACCTCGTTTGCCTATTGAGAGTCTCAAACTTCCAGCCCACACTAAAAAATCCAGTTACACACTTTTTTCAGGATATTGGGTGAAATTTGCATTGCGTTCATATAACTAACAGGTTCCATTTCAGTGACTTTCCCAAACAAAAAAGCTTCCAGCAATGTATCTTCCTCCATGGAAAATAATAAAGCTCTGTATCATCTAGCACTCTGTCACACCTACAATTCTTTTTCTGTGCTTTTCAATAGTATAAAGACAGATCATAGTCATTCAGTCTGGTATTTCCTCAGAGGACATCAGGTACGCTATCTTATTAGCATGCCTTCAGCTTCAGGTTCAGTGGGGGTGGAGTTGAGTTTTATTTAATGATCCACTTTTAAGTTGCAGACATGAGGGCTTGGCTGTGTAAAGGAATGCCCAGACTGACCCCACCTTCCTAGTAACTAGTGAAATGCCCTAGTGAAACCCAAGCCCTCCCCCATAGAGACAAGCCACAGGTTCTGAATTACTATGTGGCGAGCCCATTAGTCACTGTGAAATTGCTAATGTGCCCCATTTAAACAGGCACATTGAATTTCAGAGCAGTGCAAGGATAGAAAACTGCACTGAAGGCTGGTCTGTCAATCATTTCTCTAGGCTGGACCCTGCAGCTGTTTAGCATTATCACTTATTTACTGTCCAAAATAGACACTTTATAATAATAACTCATAAACCAACATGGCCACAAAGGGGAGGAAACTGACCCTTGAGGTCTGGGGGAACTCTGCGGTCGGATATATACATTTAAGCTTATGTTATTTGAAATCATTTCATTGCTCCCTGTGAGTAACCCTTAGGCTGTCATATAAAGGTGATCAAGCTCACCTCAGAATGACTAAATGAAATATACAGCCCGTTTTGCCTTTAAACCCTTCTCCTGAAACTAATGTGCTTAAATACCTACAAGAGATTTCCCTGATACAGGAACTCAAGGGCTAGAGCTTAACTGGCTTAGCGTTTATTCTGGATTCCTCTCTCATAATTAAGTTTGCTGAATCCTGGCTCCATGCCTAAGAAAAAGTGTGTCAACCCAGTAGATTTTTCCTTTAGGCCAGTTTTTGGCAAAATGCAATAAATAAAATTAGAGGTAGAAAGGATGCTGAAGATGACAATGATTTGGACTTGATTTATATAGAAGCTGTCCTGGGAAATCTGAGCATTTCAGTCATTGTCATGACTGCCATAAATCAACAGGGATGAGTAGACTGTGCTGAGATCCATTTTGCTCATTCAAACGGCCATGCCGTTGTCTAGCATTCGGTGAATATAAACTGGACTTCAGATATGAATTAGTTAAAAAAAACCTTTTTATTGGTTTATAATTTAAATTACTATATTTTATTAGTTTCAGGTATACAACATAGTGATTTGATATTTTTATGCCTTATGAAATGATGATGACCTTGATAGGTCTAGTTACCATCTGTCACTATACAAAGTTATGATAATGTTGACTCTATTCCGTATGCTGTACATTACATCCCTGTTACTTACTTATTTCATAACTGGAAGCTTGTACCTTTCCCCAGTTCACGCTTCCCCCCACCACCCCGGTTTCCCCTGGAAACGACCAGTTTGTTCTCTGTATCTACCAGTCTGTTTCTGTTTTGTTTTGTTTTTGATTCCATATTTGAGTGAAATCATACGGTGTTAGTTTTTCTCTGACTTTGCTCACTTAGCATAATTGCTTTCGAAGGCGGACTAGTTAACAACGGAAATCGCAGCCTTACTTGGAAACTCAAGTAAGATTACCTAAAGATGACTTCTCATTCACTGACTAAGGTAGGGCAAAGGGAAAATGCAATGGAAGAAAAATAGAAAGAAAAGCTTTTCAAATACCTGCTTTAGACCCAAGGACTGTTTCCTGATTTCTCTCAATGCTGATACTAGAAATTAAAGTGCACAAAATTAAGGGAAATCCCATAGGCAGTCCACCTTGATCAATCTATGTGAACTATAAGACTAAAATAGGAATTTGGGGGTTTTATGTATAAAAATCAGCTGTTTCTTATCTGAAAAATTATTTGTTAATGAATCAGACAAGGATTTATGGTATCTATTATCTGTGAAATATGCTTTACATTGCCTTTTGTTTACATTTGAATGAGATATTTTTTATTTTTTCAATGGATTTTGTTTCCATCAGATGGTTTTCTTTTTTACTCCGTGAAACTTGAACTTTAAAAAATTGAAAGATGCTCAAGAGCTCTTTTGAAAGTTGAATATTTTTCAAATTAAATCTATGAATTATTTTGAGAAAGAGGAATTTTTTAAGTCCAAATGAAATAAACATGTTTAAGCATCCAGAAGTCTAAAGCATACTCTCATTTAATGACAGTCTGACATGCAATTAGATAAATAGTCAAACGCTTTTGGCTAGGGGTGTTGAGAAGCTGTGGGTGAGGGGCTTCTAGGGGTGCAAGTGTCTTTGCTTGGCTTCCCTAAGCCTTGCATTGTTTCCTGTCAGACTTCCTGTTGTGTCAGGAGTTGAGCCATCAGTGGATGAGGAAGAGAGCAGGCTTAGAACTCTGCACTGAACGCCC
The DNA here is from genome assembly GCA_017311185.1 of Proteles cristata cristata. Classification (NCBI taxonomy): domain Eukaryota; kingdom Metazoa; phylum Chordata; class Mammalia; order Carnivora; family Hyaenidae; genus Proteles; species Proteles cristata. The sequence goes on along the minus strand of JAESUZ010001312.1, from coordinate 252,896 downwards.
ATCTGCAAGTGTGGTCAGAGGATTAGGGCTGTTGAAGGTGGGAGAGGAGAGCAAGGTGAAAGAGTAGTGAGGCCATCCATGTAAAGGGAAATATCTCTGTCCCCAAATTCAGTCAGTCTTTGGGCCAGGGCTCTCACACATCAGGTATGCAGACTTTGTGCTCCAGTTAGGATTGAAATGATTACATGGCACATTCAGAACACATGGACTCCATGGCCATGTGATCCACAAGCACTGAGCACACAGGGCTGTTGTGAGGCTATTTGTCTGCCTCTACACAGAGAAGTGGTTGGTTAGGGCTGCAAAAATCAACCTAGGAACGATTTATCCTTGAGTGTCTTCACAGACAAGAATACTATGACTCAGAAAAATGGTGCACCCCAAACTGACCAAGGGAGATGGAGAGGACTATTTGGGGAGTCTGAGTCCCTAGCTCATCCTAAAGAAGTGTGGCCAGGGGGCAGAAGAGTATGGATTAGCTCAGTTTGTCTGTTGTCCCTGGATTGGCCAAGACCCTTCCTCTCCATGAAACTGTTTCCCTCTCTGCAAGTGGTTGATGCTGTTGGGGTTTCCCAGGAGCCTATCATTCCGATAAGTTGGAGGAAGTAGTCTCAAAAAAGGCCTTGAGTGAGGATAGAGAGGCCCAGAACTGGGTTCAAATCACCTGGCCTTCTGTGCCCACACCCAGCCCCAGATCTCTCTCTCTTCCTGCTCCTGAAAATGCTTTCAGGGCAAACAGACCCTGTGAAGTGCAGAGATGTGTGCAGTTTCCTGTAGACTGTGACTGCAGTTCCAGGCCACCCCTAACATTTGTGGGGTACCTGGCAAGAGTATAGATAGCAGCTCAATAACCAAATGCCTGTGTAGGGACAATGTAAACACCAAACTACTAAACTTTAAGTAAAAGATTGAAAATAAAACGTGTCAGGAAAAGATCTGGCAGTGGTCTTTCTCCTTGTGCTGGGCTTCTGGGAAAGACATTACCTTTTGTATCTGTAGTTTGTATATTACAGTCTCTCCACTCTGATTGCAGGTAAGAATGAACTGGGGCCTCTTATGAAAAATAGTGTTGCCTGGCCCCCAATCCAGAACAAACACACATATTGTGGATGGAGTTTATGGAAGGCAAGAGTGATGACATTTGATCCATAAAAGAAGGAATTTATTCTCTTGGAATCTTTTGTCTTTTCATATGTCAGATTCTATGAAAATTTCATTTCACTGTTCTGAACTTTGATTTGTTCATATACTTCTCAACAATAGCTAAATCATTCTGTATTTCTGGACCACTTTTGGACTTAAAATCTTGTAACTCTTTTGGAAAAATGTAATGTATTTCATAATTTTCCTGCCAAAATTCACTGCATCTACTTAATATCAAGCCACTCTTGAGTCATATAATACCACTTTTTTCTCTCCAATGTTATTTCTCATTCTGTCCTAAAATGTATTCTTCACTCCTGTCTTGGCCAAGCTCCCCGTTTATTAGTTTATTGACTAATAAGATTAATTCATTTGTGTAGTCATTTATTGAACAAATATTTATATTGGGTGCCACCCATGTTCATCACTGTCTCTGAGGGTGGTTTCAGATGCTTGGTACACATAGTCACTCACGTTTGTAGCCTCAGATGCTAGTCCACCAACTGCTGTCTATAGGAAAGTGGCCGATATTTTCAGCCCAGAGTTGGAGGGAAGGTGTTTTGGCAAAAGAATAAGAGCAGAGAAGTATTATTCATCTGGGTTCTTCTATGCTTTGGGTTAATAAAAGTTAATTTTCTGACTTCCATTCCCCTCTCGATTTCTAAGAATCAGAGGAACAACTTGTCAAGGACTCATGCAGATTAATAAATGAGAGACCAGGTGTTTTTGGAATGGCAGCCTTCTGGTTCTTCTGAAACTACAGGAACTACTTACTCAAAAGAAATGTTTGCAGGGGCACCTGAGTGGCTCAGTTGGTTGAGGGTCTGACTTCGCCTCAGGTCATAATCTCACGGTTGGTAGGTGTGAGCCCCGCATCAGGCTCTGTGCTGAGTGCTTGCTCAGAGCCTGGAGTCTGTTTCAGATTCTGTCTCCTTCTCTTTCTGCCCCTCCCCCGCTCACACTCTGTCTCACTTTGTCTCTCAAAAATAAATAAATGTAAAAAAAATAAAAAAAGAGCCCCTTATGTTGAAAGAAAGAAAGAAAGAAAGAAAGAAAGAAAGAAAGAAAGAAAGAAAGAAAGAAAGAAAGAAAGAAAGAAAGAAAGAAATGGTTGCAGTCATGAAAGTCAGGGCCGGTCTCTGAACTCTCTTTGCCATTTCAGTACTTTATTCTGAGATCTTCACTTGGATGGGATGGGTCCTGGGCTTTCAATGATTGTACAACTAAATCAAGAAGCAAAATGGGACCCTAGGTGGCTCAACTGGTTAAGGGTCTGACTCTTGATATTGGCTCAGGTTGTGATCTTGTGGTCATGAGATCAAGCCCCATGTTCAGCTCTGTGCTGAGCTTGGAGACTGCTTGGGGTTCTCTTTCTCCCTCTCTTTGCTCTTCTCTAAGTTGTGCGTGTTCACGCATACACACCCTGTCTCTTAAATAAACTTTAAAAGCAAACAAACAAACAAAATGCAGCAGAAGCTTGGACACTGAACCTGCAAAAGCCGCTAGATGGTGGGACCCAGCTTTGCTGATGGATAGTACTCTCACTGGAACAAATATTTTTATGGTTAAAGGCAATAAATCTTAAAAAAATTTTTTTTACTTAAGTGGCAGTTTGTTGGCATTGTTTCTTCTGATTTCCGCAAATTCATAGAAGCGAAGCCAAGCCACATTGGTCTGCAGAGGTGAGGCTTTGCTACCTGCTCAGATTGAGACTGAGAAACTTGGAAGGTACACAGGGTTTAGGGACTGAATGCAACACCTCTTCCCATGAATACAATATTAACAACTGATGATGCAAGGTGGTAAGACATTGTTCCCAGCCAGCGGAGAGCTTAATGTTGAGTGGCTGAAAAAAAAAACAAAACTATTATCTGATTGTCTCAGGACATAGGAAGGGAGAAAATGAGTTGCATGGAGTACTTAGAGATCAGAGAAGTGGGTACTTAAACTGTCGTGAGTCTTGAGGATGAAGTGGCTAGGGTGAGTAGTGGGGGCAGGGCAAGAGGAACGGAGCTCATTGCTACTGTGTGCTTGTCATTGTTGTTTCTGGGGCCTCTGAGCCACAGAACAAGGCAATATATGTGTGTATGTGCACTCATCTACAAATGTTCCTATATGTCAACATTTGTTTCTATATTAAACAAACAGGAGTTCATACTTCTGTCTCCAACTCTGGTAGATTGCCACATGGATGCCCCTAACCCTCTCTGTCTGTAATATCCCCCCTCTAACAGTGAGAAATCTGGCTCCCCCATCTGCCAATCATTTACTTAATTATTTGATTCCAGTGTACATGCACAGTACTTTCAAGATTGTTAACTCATACAGTCATGGAAAACAGCTTTGCTAAAGCACAGTACTCGTGTGCAGTTCCTTTTGCCCTTAGTCTTATAGACACCACTCATTTCCAGAGTGACTTAGGTCAGCATCTTTTCTCCCCACCCCTTTTAGTAAAGTTGTTTCATACATTTTTAATTAGGTTATTTTGTCACATTCTATATCCCATCCTCCTATCCACTGACCACCTAAATGATTTTTTTACATGTTTATATATTAAGGCTCCCACTTTATACTGTAAAGTTCTATGGGTTTTAACAAATGCCTTGTGTCATGTATCTCTTGCTACCGTACCATATGGAATAGTTTCCCTACCCTAAAATATCCTTGTATTTTACCAATTCAACAACTCTTTTCCCCTTCCCCTCTAGGAAACCTGGTCATCGTTGATCTGGTTACTGGATCACCAGTTTTGTCTTTTCCAGAATGACCTAAAAATGGAATCATATAATATGTAGCATTTTCAGACTGTCCCCTTTCACTTATCAATGTACATTTAAGATTCATCTATGTCTTTACATGGCTTAATATCTTGTTGCTTTTGTTTGAATAGTAGTCCATTGTATGAATGTGCCAGTTTGTTTAACCATTCCTTATTGAAGGACATGTTGATTGTCTCCAGTTTTTGGAAAGTATGAATAATACTGCTATAAACATTCACATGGTGGCTTTTGTGTGGATCTGAGTCTTCAAGCCAGTTGAGTAAATACCTAGCAATGTGATTGCTGAATTTTATGTTTAAATTATGTTTATATTTGAAAGAAACTGCCAGACTGTTTTCCAAAGCAGCTGTACCATTTTGCATTCCCAACAGCAATGAGTGAGAGTTCCTGTTGCTCTGAATCTTTGTCAGCAATTGATATTATAAACTTTTTGGATTTTAGACATTTTAATATGTGTATAGTGGTATTTCATTGTTGTTTGCGGTTGCAATTTTCTGATTACAAATGAGGTTGAACGTCTCTTCATATGCTTTATTGGCCACCTGTATGTCTTCTTTGATGAAGTGCCTGTTCAGATCTTTTGCCCATTTTAGCTGCATTGTTTGTTTTCTTAATGTTGAGTTTGCAAAGTTCTTTCATTATTTTGAATATGAGTTCTTATCAGTGACATGTTTGCAAATATTTTCTTAGTCTGTGGTTTATGCTTTAATTCTTTAAACCGTGTCTTTCCTGGAATAACAGTTTTTAATTTTAACAAAAGCTACTCTTTTTTGCTATGAATTGTGTTTTTAGTGTTGCATATAAAAATTCAGCATCAAATCCAAGGTCATATATATTTTTTCTCACCTTTTGTCCTATAAGTTTTACAGTTTTGCACTTGGCATTTAGATCTGTGATCTAGGTTGATTTAATCTCATGAAAGATGTAGAGTCTGTCTCAGTTCAAGTTAGGTCTCACATAGGTACTTTTGATGTTAACTTGAAACGTGTAAGCCACAAAGCCACCCTCTGGCTTTGAAATCTTAAACATGTACTTCATTATCAAAGCAAATGGCCAGAAGTGCACCATGAAATATATTTTCATTATGTTGGGACTTTCATAATTATATTTTTTAGTGATTTTTAACAGTAAATTATTAGTGTTAATAGTATTAATAGTGTTAATTTGCTAGTGCTAGCATTTTGTAATCTATTTTGGAATTTTAAAAAATTTACTAATATGACAGGAACTTTAAAAAGTAGAAATGGGTGTTTCTTGGGCACTGGGAGAAGGTGCCATATAAGAGGATGTCTCTGATTTTAAGAACTGGCCACCTGGTTGGGTTTTAAGTAATAAGTGACACAAATCCTTTAGCATCTTTGCTGCATTAGAATTTGGCAAGACAAGCAGTTTCTCAAGTGCCACTTGGAAAAATAAATAAAATCTGGGCTTAACATGTTTCTATTCCCTAGGAAAAATGAAGCATTCATGCTTTGTTGTTTTAACACAGTTGTGTTCATTCCTTTGTGCTAACATACTGGACTCATTTTCTAGCAACATGGTTAGCCAAGCAATGAAGACTATTAATTTACCACCACTAGAAAAGAGAGAGGATGCTGTGTATATGCCAAAGAAATGGTAGCTACAAACAACCACATTGTTGTGGACTGGGTTTCTGCATTTCTGACTTCAAAGTCCTCAAGAGCAGATGAACTGATGGGATGAGAATGTGTAGTCTTGGGTTTGTAAAAAAATAAATTAACTCCTTGCAGCATGCTTGTCCAATCATTTACCCTAGACTTCTCTCTTCCTTTCTCCCTTCATATTTTCCTATTTTTAAAAACTTTTATAAAACTGCTGAGAAATATTAGGACATAAATAGTAGATATGGGTGGAAGAAGTCTTGTGTTCAAATTTTTTGAAATCCTCTGGATTTTATGATAAAAAATACACAATGATCTATTATCAAAAACATTTTTGATTGTCAGCCTACAATTGATTGGTCTTCAATCAACTTGGTGAAAACAAATAAAGCCTTCTGATCTGCAACATAAAATTTTACTTCCATCACTGGAATCATTCTCTTTCTCAACTACAATACCCATATTGTGACTTGTTCTTTTGTTTATTGTCCCTGAGAGGTTTTTCTCCTTTCCTTTTTTTTTTTTAAGTTTATTTATTTTTGAGAGAGAGAGTGAGTAGGGAAGGGGCAGAGAGAAAGAAAGAGAGAATCCCAAGCAGTCTCCAAACTATCAGTGCAGAGTCTGATGCAGGGCTCAAACTCACAAACTGTGAGATCGTGACTTGAGCAAAACCGAGTCAGAAGCTCAAACCAATTGGACAACCCAGGAGTCTCTCTCCTTTCCTTTTTTAAAATCAAGTAGTATAATTTACACAAAATGAAATACACAGATCTCAAGCACACAGCTTCATGAGTTTGACAAATATATACACCTGTGTGACTCACAGCCATGTCAACTTCTGGGATATCACCCCAAAGTTCCTTTGTATCTTTCCCTGTCAGTCCCCTAGGACCAGGCACCCATTGCCCTGATTTTGACCATCTTTGGCTAGCTTTGCATCTTCAAGAACTTTTAATAATTGGAAGTATACAGTAAGAACTCTTTTATGTCTGGTTTATTTTGCTCAACATGATACTTTTGAGATTCAGCCATGTAGTATCATCTATCAATAGTTTGTTCTTTTATTGTTGAACAAAATTCAATTGTTATACTAAGCTACAGTTTATCTCTACTTCTGTTACTGAAGATGTGGATTGTTTTCAGTTGAATAGAACTACTATGGAAATTCTTATACCTACCTTTGGTAGATATATGTATACAATTCTCCTCAATAATAACCTAACAGTGGAAGTGATAGGTCATAAAGTAGACATTATATGCAATTTTTAAAATTTATTTAATGTTTATTTATTTTTTGTGAGGGGGAAAGGCAGAGAGAGATAGAGGGAGACACAGAATCTGAAGTAGGCTCCAGGCTCTGCGCTGTCAGCAGAGAGCCCAGTGAGGGGCTTGAACTCACAGACCCATGAGACATGAGCCAAAGTTGGATGCTTAACTAACTGAGCCACCCAGGCATCCCATGTTATATGCAACTTTAAGAAATCACTCACACATTTTTAAAGTGGGTGTGTAATGGTGGATTTCCAAAAGAAATGTATGAAAGTTTCAATTACTCAACATCCTTTTTTGGCAGGGATGTTTTTAATTTTAACTATTTTGGTGGATATGTATTGGTATCTCATTATGGATTTCCTTTGCATATACCTGATGACTTGTAATGTTGAACAATTTTTCCTGTATTTATTAACCATTTGTGGATCTTCCTTTTGAAATCTATAAGTCTTTTTGCCTACTCAAAAAAAAAATCGGTCTTTCTTCTTCTTGTTGAGTTCTTTATAAAATATATATATAAGTCCTTTGTCATATATGATTATATATATACACACAGAGATCTATACATTTTTTCTTCCAAACCATTGTTTGATAATTTCCTTGATGGTGTCTTTTGAAGGGCAAAGTATCTTAATTTTGATGAATCGAATTTATCAATTTTCTTATAATTAATACATTATATATTCTATATTCCCAGGGAAATTTCTTTCCCCATCACAGGCTTGAAAAATATTCTCCACTTATTTCTTTCTAGAGCCTCTCTAGTTTTAGCTTTCACTCTGCCTCACAAATCCCAGCTACCTAAGCAGCCATGAAATTTTGTTTTCTGTGCATCATGAGACTTCTGCTCTTTATTTGGTCTTTACTTCTCTGTGCTATGATGTAAAAAGTGCCACCAAGGGGTGCTCTGGTGGCTCAGTCAATAAAGCATCCAATTTTGGCTCAGGTCATGACCTCACAGTTTGTGGGTTCGAGCCCTGCATGGGACTCTGTGCTGACAGTCCAGAGCCTGGAGCCTGCTTCAGATTCTGTGTCTCCCTCTCTCTCTGCCCCTCCCTCCCTCACGCTCTGTCTCTGTCTCTCAAGAATAAACATTAAAAAAAATTTACAAAGTGGCACCAAATTGAATGCTAGGGAGAATGTGAAATTTACCTTGTGCATTCACCTCTTCTAAGCTGTCTAGTGTCTAAAGTCCAAAATTATTTACTCCACATTGTTTCCCCATGAGGGTAAATTTAATACCTATATTTCTGTTATGCCTGGATGCAGAAGCCAGTCTTTCCTTTTATTTTAAAAATAGTTTTTGATTTATGAATTTATCTTTCTATTCTTTGCATTTAATTTGGTACTCTTAACTGTACTTGCATTTTTTGAGTATTTTCATGGTTTCCTTTCTCCTCATGACAGGGAGACAGAGATGGCTGTACACAGTACTAGAACAACTCATTAATATACAAATATTGAAAGGGCTCATTGCTCCTTCCATATTGTTAATGTTTTGCCTTCATAGTGCAAGAGGAGTAGCTAGAACTATTAGCTACTATCTATCTATCTATCTAATGGAACTGGATTTCTATTAGAACTCCAAATGAGAGTTGAAAGTGCTGGCCAAGAATATCAACTTGACAAACATTAGCATGTCCCTTGGGGGATTGGAATCACTCATCCTCTTTACTTGTCCTTATCACTGGCTGTTGACAATATTATTGTGTAGATCACAGAATCTACTTTCTTCTACCAGCTTCCACACTGACATCCTTACCTATTCACTGAGGCTTGAAGTACTCTTCACTGGCTACAAAAGCCTGCACAGTTAAAGACAGGATTAGAAACATTGGGAAAGGTAATTCATTGAATGGGAGTCTCTCAAGGCAGAAAAAAAACCCAGATAATTTTATGGAGGCATGTTGCTGTGGGAAGGATGGCCATGGCTGAGGGTATGGTAGGGAGGTGGTGAAAGAAAAAAGGCATAAGGTAAAGGAAGAGATGTTGTGATTAGCCAGAATAACCTTTGAAGATGTCACAGACTGGCTCCTATGGTGTATTTTCTCAGTAGCAAAGGAAAGAGTAGAAATAATTTGACAATCTTTTGTATTACCCACTTAGTTTTGGTGAATACACTCAGAGGCAACTGAACAAGGTTCAGGAGAGTATCTTCTCTACTTCCGGTGTTCTCATTTGGCTAACATCGATTAGAAAAAGAGAGCATTACCAAAGGGACCGATGCTCTGACTTACTGCACCAGATAGTGACAGTCCTGGGCCTCCTAAGATCCACCACTCTGTCAGGTCTCCTGCTTGGAGTCTCTTTAAAAACTAAATGACCTCCAGCAAGTCAGCAACAATGACTTTCAGAATTAAACAGTGTGTAGCCTGATTTCACCTAAAAAGATAATACATATTTATTTTATTATTATTATATTAATAATAGATAAATAACTTTATCTTATTTATTTATCTCTAACAGATCTTTATATTTATTGAGTTGCTTTCTCCTTGGTGATACCTTTTTACCCTCCAGCACTTTCCTCTTCAAACTAGACCTCAAAGCATCTTACTGTGGGTACAGTTTATTACAAGAAGAAGGAGAAAACAAAATAGCTAATTTCTTGGTTTTTAAGGTCTGATTCTTAAGACCTGGGTTTTGGAGCCATGAAATTGAAGCCCTGAATGACTCTTAGGAAAATTTTTCTTTCTAGTGAAATTCACTTACCCTCTCTATCCCCAAGCTTCCAAAAGAAGAGAAAGATTATCAAGGATGGGGATGGAGAATTGTCAGAGAAATGATAATGAAAGTTAGATGCCCATGAGATTCTTCCAAAATGGGTCCCATGTTCTGCCCCCACCTTAGTTGAGTCCTGATGAGTTGGGGGCAGTAGGGAGCTGAGAACAGAGAGGACCTACGCGATCTTCTTCGTAGATAGTTTACAACTTCTTAAAACGGAAAATATCAATATATAATATTCATCCAGCTAAAAACATGACTCTAGTATACATATATAGTGAGCATGTGACACAAATGAATTTAATTCATTAATGAAGGAACCAGTTGGCTGGTAAAGCTAGTTTCAAGGAGAATGTAAGAAAGTGACTTGTAAGTGAATAATGCATTCTTATGGGGCAACACCATTCTAAGTTTTGGGATTATCTCTTCTATTGAATAGAAGTAATTTAAATAATTTAAAGTTTATTGGACAAAGATAATGTGCAACTTAACAATGTCCCGTAAAGGGTCAGGGCCTTCATTAATAGTAAGTAGTAAGCTAAAGTTGCTTCTCTTTTGATGATGAATTCTCAACTGAGAGGTAGTATTGTACCTTGGAAGATGAAAATTGGTTCTTGGTGGTTGAAAAAAACATCTTAGATAATGCAAGGGTATGTGGCCCTTCAAAGTTCAATCTTCTTGATTATTTACTTTCTCTTATTAGGGGTAAATTATATCAATTAGTCAAACAGTTGATTAATAATTAAATTAATTAGCCTTGATTAATTAATTCAAATTAAACTGGAATGTAAAGTAATTTTTTTTCCTTTGGGGAAAGGATAATGAATAAGAGTTGAGAATCACTGTCCTAGATAGAGCTTCAGATGACCTTGTAAGAAGACTTGTTAGATGATGCTCCACAAATAATTTTAAAGAACACTAAGCCATGTTTTAATCTTATTTCAAGTTGTGGATAATTTTTCTTAAACTACTAGTTTAAGAGCCATAGAGTAGAAATAGCTGTGTGGGACATTTAGACAGAATGGGTCAGAGGCAGCTTGCTTCAGAATCCCTGGAAAGATGTGAAAACAGAACTATATCTTCTGGGAGATCTAAGCCCTCAGGATTCAGCTGGTAGTCAGCTCTGGGGTAGACCAGAAGCTGGGAGTGAGGAGCATAGTGACAGAAGCCACACTCAGCCCAACAGGTGCCAGAGCAGACAGACCATGTTGACTACCAGCCACACACAGTACCCCAGGATTCTCAACATCCTGTTAAAATGTACCTGCACCCATAGGGGTAGGGATAGAACTGGCTCCGAGTTGAATCAGATTGTGTTTCCCTAGTCAACACAAAGAGGGACTCAAAGTAGAAATAAAGCTCAGGTGAAGGAAAATGTAATACACCACATGTCTTATACTCTCACATTTGTGGCATGAAGTTTTGCTTAATATATGTGCTTGTGAGGTAAAGGAAGAGAGGAAAACCCACCCAGTAATGTGGTGGGGACAGTGGGATGGATTCCTCTATACTTCTTGAGAACCATAAATAGCCACTGAGTAGAATTATAGACGAGCATGGGTGGGTCTAGGTGAGATTTTCCTGTAATAATTCTTATACGTGCTGTGCTATGGGTGCACAGGGATAGCTAATTTCTTCAATCAAAAGTCAAAGATTCCAGTACTGAATTAGTAGAAATAGTGGCCTTTTTCCAGAAAGTTCTGCTGGCTGACTGACTCTTACATTTTGCTCACCTTGATACTTTTTTCCAGGTAGTAAAAGTCCATCTGGAATTTAACTGCTCAGCATTTTCCTTCCTGAGCTGCTTGAATCTCAGAATAAGAGCCTTGAGCACTGTGAAGCGAAGCTCCCATGAATAATTCTGGCAAAATTTTACTGCCAAATAAGATAGTCAACCAACACTCCATAGACAGGAATGATGGCCCACAGCCTGTGTCAGCCACTGTTGCCCTCAGTTTCTTGCCCCCAGGAAGTTCCACTGGAACTTTTGTAGTGTCAAAGAATAATTTTCAGAAAATTGAAAACCTAACTCTCATAGATATATAGAATGAGCTTGTGTCAAAGATTTCTTTAACTGCTTAATGACGAAGGCAGCAAGATGGTAAAGCTAGCTCACAGAGGATTTGAGGAACTGAGTATTTATTTACAAACATCTAAAAAAATATTAGAACAAATTGATAAGTTGGATTCAAAATGTATTAATGCCCTACAGGGCAAATAAAGCCCAAAATATTCTAGGTTATCTTATGGGCTAGGTAGAAACCATTAGTATTTCTCCTGGACAGAAATCTGTTATAAAACTTCACAGTATCCAACTAGTCAACAGCAAAGTCAAACACAGGTGTGTTCTCCTAAATAACTGAATAATCTTTTGGCAGGCTTATTAAGGCATGTCCATGTATGACACTGAAAAGACATGACTTCTCCTCTTTGCCTTATCTTTAAGTTTTAGCTAATATCTGAATAGTAGCTCTTTGAAATACTGGTGATGGTGTCTGGAACTTGTCTCTGAGCTATGAACACTGTTAAATAAGTGCTTCCAGACATGAATACACACACACACCATAATTATATATATTACACATTTATACCATACCATATATGTATATTATAATCATATATATGTATATGTATACACACACGCACACATATATACCATACATAATTGAACAAAATAAATGGCATGTAGCAGGAGGGCCTTGGCTTAGAGAAGAGGAAGGGACCAAGTGGGAGGTATAGGGAATTAATGGCATTTTGTGCCATTGAGCTTTGTGTAATTTACTTTGGGCTCAAAAAGAATTTTGGCTCAGTTCAGTTTAAAAAAGGAAAACAGAATGAAGAAACACATTGCTTGAATTCTGGTTCAGCCACTGAAAGTCACATCAGATTGGCAGCTGTCTCCAAAGATGGCCCTGAGTGAACTCTGTGAAAACCCTTGTTCAGTCCCCTCCCAGGGTGACAAAGTATGGTGCTGTGCCTCCCTTTTAACCAATAGAAGGTGGGAGAAGTGATACTATCTAAGCTGTGGCAGAAGACCTGACCGCTTCTGCCTCTGTGGTCTTGGAAGCCAGTTTGGATGTACAAAGTCTGACGGTCCTGCCAGAGGGAGAAGCCATGCAAAGGGGGGTGGAGGACAAAGGGCCACATGAAGAGTGAGGCCTCGCAGAGGAGCTTTGAGGTAATGGACATGAGAGTGGAGACACCATATTGGATGCTGCAACCCATTCAAGCTTCAGAAGACACCAGATTCATTCATAACATGACAGCAAGCACATGAGACACCCTGAATGAGTCAGAAGTGCCCAGGTGAGTCCCTCAAGCTGTAGCATGTGAGGGATATTAAACTGTTATAATCCATTAAGTTTTCAGTTGCCATGTTACTTAGTGATAGATACCCAAGGCATTGTCTCTTCCAAGGATTTTTAACTTTCCCTTTCAGCGTGATGATTTCTTTCTTAGTTCTTCCTCCAATGGTCAAGAGCATATGGTGTCTACCCCCATGACATTGTGCACTCAATGTTCATTTGAGTAATAGAAGTATTTAGTTAAACTTGAGGGAGGTGGTAACACTAGTTTGTGGAAAACAAAATGAGGAATGTTAGTAAGTTTCTCTTTACCCAAAAGGAAAATTGCAGCCCAGCTATATTTACCACGTGTGCTAAATACCATATTATATTCTCATGTTTCCTGACTTGAACTTTTTGTTTCATTCAAGCCTTTGATCAAACACCATCTCTTCACAGAGTTCTTCCATCATTCTATCTGAAGTAGCACCCCACCACTTTGTATGCCCTTACTGTGCTTTATTTTGCTTCCTACCTGTTCTCTACCCGACATTATGCAACTCTATTTTTTGTTGCTTGTCTCTCCCTAGAGTATTAGCTTCCTTGGGGACAAGGACTTGGTCTTTCCCACTCACGAGATATCTCCAGCTCCTGGAACATTGCTGGGGACATATCTGCCTGTCAAGGAATGTTTGTTGAATTTATTAGAGTAAATGTCTACTATTTCCTAACTTGAAAAAGAAAGACTGGAAATATGAAGGACCTTTGGGGTCTCAAGTGGAAAATCCAGTGATGTCCTGAAAGAAAAGGCCTTGTGCCAGTTTTGGCTAGTAACTGAGGGACTGGGAGAGAAAAATCTTTATTTTTTTCTGCCCAGAACAAATACAACAGAGAAGAAATGCCAGAATGCTATTGAAATGCAGACGAATTTGGGGAAAAACTTCTATGATGGTGCTAAATGCCTTACAAACAAGCAAACAAAAAGCTATTTAAAAATTTTTGAAAGATGTTATTGCCAAGCAAAGACAGACTGTGTGAGAGGCACACCAGAGTGGACTTGGGCCTCCCAAGTAAAGTAGGGTTTGGGGGGGAAAGTAACTTTAATTGTAATGATGAAAATTTGCAGTATATTCCTTTAAAAGAAGCTATGGATGCACAGTTTCTTGAGTTATTGTAAAGTTGTATGAATTACTGGAGAATATGTTTTTGGGGGAAAATCTGAGCAATACTTGGTCAGAAAAGGGACACCCTGAATGACCAGATAGGTCTTTTGCATTCTCTGTGTGGATGGTTTTAGGGCCACATAGCTGGGAATGCAGAGCAAATCTGAAAATGGAAGAATCACTTGAGATTTACAATAGCAACAAAAATATTTGTCTTCTATGGAAACCTGGTTGAAAATCAAGGTTTACAGGATTTTAAACAGAAACATACTTTATTGAAAAAATTACAATAATCTCACGATTGTTTTAAAATATTTGAGCCGACCCTAAAATAAACCATACCTCCAAAATCTTGTCTACAGAGTAGTTTCTGAATTCAGAACTAACCTTTGAAAATGTGTAATTCAACATACAATTAAACTAAGCACTCTTTCTTTTGAATTATTTAGGATACTGAATTTTAGTATTTACTGGTGTTGTAAATAATGAAGGGTTTCAAACTCCCCAGTATGATATCAATAAAGAAACATCAGTATCAAATGGGGCCTAAGATGCGGTTCTTGGTTTTTCTTGGAAAATCCTTACACATCCAACCTCAAGCTGTTTCTTTCTGTCCATTGTTTGTTCTGTGTTAGTGACTCAGTTTATGTTTTATGAGCCATCTGCAGATCCCACAGTGCCCAGTTGTGTCTGTTTTTAGATTCTTTTCTTGAAATCCAGGAGAAAGACAAGAGGGGATTTCATCAGGCCCTGAAACTGAGGCTGTTTGTGTCACAAGGATCTAAGAAACAGGAATGGAAGATCACACAAGGCAGAAGAGCTATTTCAAAAGAGATGCAAATATAAAGATCCTCTCTGCTCGGCTCTCAATTCTGTAAATCTGAAAGTGGCTTCAGAAATCTTTCAGTCTCCATTCTGATAGCCAATTCCAAAGATAGAAATAATATTAGATTTTGGAAGAAACCTTTTCGAATGGTTAACATTATAAATAAGGATTCTGAGCCTCACAGAAGTGAAGCAACTTATCTAATGATCCACAATGACTTCATGGTAGAATTTGGACAAAGAAATAATGAATAATGTCCAGGTGATGCTTAGGAAAATATTTTGGTGCATTGAAATCTTGGACAATTTTTAGGTCATGGCCTTACACGTTTCTGTAGGTTTGTTTTGCTTAACTGCAAAATGTTTTATATAAAGATATATTTAAGGCTCCCAAACTAATAGAATTTTTCCATCCAGATAATAGATATAAAGGAACCTCTATATGTATGGAAACTAGTAAATGGATGTCTTTTCTATAGTTGATTTTATTATATGATAAGTGTCTGCACATATTTTATAACAATAAAAAGATGTTCTCTGTCTTGATCACTGTGTCATTTTTCTTCCTAAAGAAATCACTTTTCATCTATTTCTTCTGGTACTTATAACCATATTTCCATACAGTATGATATTTTATAGAAATAGCAGTTCAGCTAATTCTTATTAATTTTGGACATTATTTATTAACTTCTTATTGGCAATTGAGGATTTAGCTCAGTCCAAATATTACTTATGCTAGAACCTGAGATTTAATTTCTCAACCCTGATGAGTGGGGACTTGGCATCAGATTTACTATTTTGGGAAAATTACTGAATTTTTTGCAACCAAATGTGTGGCAGTTTCATATCTGTCCCACTGCTGTGTGCACAGATTGGAGTCCTTTACAGATATAAAGTCATTTATGACTCCAAATCTTTTGAGTCATGTATTATTATCCTTGTCTTCCAATGTTCTATAATGAGACTTAATGAACTAAGTCCAAGGTTATATAACATGTAACTGGAAAAGCCAGGATTTAAACTCAGATCTCTTTGATTCCAAAGACCAGCCTTTTCTGAATGTTTCATACTACTCCTAAAAGAAAATTCCTTCAAAGAGAACTTGCTTGGTACTTGTTGGCCATCACTAGGTGCTGTGGCTGTTGCTACCCTCTGGCACAGGAAACCTTGGGAAAGAGAATTCTGTGGACTTTGAGGAGAAATATAGTGTCATCTCAATAATTCATTGCAAGAAGAGGCATTACTGAAATAGAGAGGAGCACCCGGCATCTGGTGATAGGAAGAAGAGGCCAGGCTCCCAAATTGATTTCACGAGAGAAGAGGACAACACTGAATCCAGGAGATGAACTTGAATCCAGATCTCAAGTACTCCTGGGCAGGTTGATTGTCTCCCAGAGATCCTTTGCATCCAGCTGGCTGCTGGCTAGAGAGAACTTGGGCTGCTAGGAGAGGTTTCTTCAACACAGGCTCATATTGTATCTATAACTGACTTGTGTCTTCAGTACCAGGTATGAGAAACACTACAGTGTGCTATAAGATTGCTGAATGTAAATGGAAGAATGAAAGTGACTTTGACTCTTCCCTTCTTTCCTAGACTGGGGAGAAAGATGGATCTTGCTCAAGAACCTGATTGCTTTTTTTTTTTTTCTTTTGAGGTCACTGGCTATGTGAGTGAGTGAGTACGAGCCTGAGCAGGACCATCCTACTAGGCCACTCCCAGTGACCCCCAGAAACTGTGAAGTAATAACGTTTATGGTTTTAATGTAGTAAGTTTTGGAATAATTTGTTACAGAGCAATAGATAGGACATTCTATATCAACTTTCCTCTGTATGTTTTCTTATTCTTTGATCACATAGGGTCTTGTGCCTAGGTCCGCCCTTAGGCTAATGGCATAATTTCCATCACTGAGCTTTAACATGGGCTAAACAGTCTTCTGTGAATACTCTCTGAGTTGTAACTACCATTTGCAACATAATTCATGATTGCATTCTTTTTTTTAAGTTTATTTATTGAGAGAGAAAGCATGCCTCATGTGGGGGAGGGGGAAAAGCAACGAGAGAGAGAGAGACAGAGAGAGAGAGAGTCCCAAGACACAGGACTTGAACTTACAAACCGTGAGATCATAACCTGAACTGAAATCAAGAGTGAGATGCTTAACCCACCAAGCTAACCAGACCCCCCATTATTGCATTCGTAAAGGCAGTATTATCAAAGTTTTGGTAGCATCCTTGGTCAGCTAAGGGAATGGCCATTGTGAGGTGTCTCTCTCAGTGACAAGTTGTTTCCAGCACCAGCAGATCTGAAAATATATGGGTGTGGGGCACTGAGTGGTGGAGGAGGGGCCAAAGCAACCCAAAATCCTGGAACAGCAAAGTAAAGAGGAAACTCCATTGTGACAGAAGTAGTGTTATAGATCATTGTATGGTAGAACAATGTTTGTGTTCTTTCAAGTGGTTTTAAACTTGACTGTCTCTGAAAATATGTTGTTTTTGGAAAAGGTGTGTCTGTGTGCGCACATGCACGTTTTGGTATGTTTGACTGACTTAACAGTTACTTTTTAGGCAATGAAAAGAACAGACAAGTAAAGCTACAGTTCACACTACTGGAGAGACCTCAAAGAAAATGGGGTTTAGGGCACCTCTACCCACCAAAGACTGAAGGTAAATTTAATCTCCCTTCTGCTGGAACCTTCAGAACTTATTCCAACATAAATATTCTGTGAGCATTGAGGAAATAACTACAAAGACTGATCGCTATGGGTAGGATATGAGGTTTTCTAGAAAGGTGGTGGAAATTCACATGAGAGTAGGGATTAGAAGGAAGTATATTGTGAATGGTACAGAAGAGCACAATTAGGAACTGGAAGAATCCCTGAAAGCTCTTTGTGAGTTTTGACGTCTTGGATACCATTTTCTTTTGGACCAATAGAAAAGCCTTAATCAGGATATAAAATGACACAAATCATCCTCCCACCAGGGCCTGATCTGTAATTCCCTTGGTAGTTCAATTCTTCAGGAAAGCCTTGTGTGTGATGTGGTGGAGAAAAGAGGGCCAAAGCAGTGAAGGTGGGTATAGAATGTCTTGCTCCTCATCTAGACCTTTGATGGAGTTTGTGCACAAGCAGGACGCATTCTGGGAACTGACCAGCCATGTGACTGGAGGCGGCCTTGTAAGGAACAGTAAGGACCCATCACCAAGTGAACAGCTCAGGGAAGAGTCACATGAATCTTTTCCCTTTGCTTGCTTACACTGTGTTAAAGGGAGGTGCATGTTGAAGGCAAGAGGCTGATGCCTGGGTTACCTACTTTATTTGAGCAGCAGCTTAATTCTACAACAAAGCTGTCTGGGCTGTGAAAAACAGATCTCATTTATTTTGGAAAAGTCAATAGCTGCCTCATTTGTTCATTTTACTTATTTGTGCTTTTAAGATATTGAAGGAACAGGGGCGCCTAGGTGGCTTAGTCGGTTAAGCGTCCAACTTTGGCTTAGGTCATGATCTCGCGGTTCGTGGGTTCGAGCCCCGCGTCGGACTCTGTGCTGACTGCCAGCTCAGAGCCTGGAGCCTATTTCAGATTCTGTGTCCCCCTCTCTCTCTGACCCTCCCCTGCTCATGCTGTCTCTCTCTCTCTCTCCTACAAATAAATAAAAATAAAAATAAAAAAAATAAAAGATATTGAAGGAACAACTAATTGAGGGAACACCCAATATGAAAACGCTGTCTGTGATTCAAAAGAGAAAATTAAGGCACATGATGTTGATAGCTCTAGGATGGCGATACAGGCATCAACATAGTCATGGAGAATTTTTCAATTGTTCACAAAAGAAGGAGCACAATGAGATAACCAACCCAAAAGCCCATGAGAGACATTAACAAAGTGAGGCAAAGAGGTATCCCCAGGAATCCCACAAGAGTTATATGCTGTTGGCTTCCATGAGAGAGAGAAAGGGGGGCAACCAAGGGAGAGGTTGGTGTATATGATGGATCTGAGAACAGGAGAATCCCCACATGGCCAGTGGGTGTTCCCTGAGAAGTGAATGAAGCTGGGAGAGCTCCCTTATTCCATCACAGGCATCTGGGAGATCTGCTCCCATAAGCTCTTAGGCCTGAGCAAACCTAGCTTCCTTCTAGAACTGGGCCCACACTAGGGAGACACCTCTGCATGGGAGTGATGTTAGCAGGAGAGGGATAAGGGAGATGAAAAGGAAGGACACAGACACAAGTGGGGGAGGGAATGGGGCAAGGACACCTCAGCAAACAGGATACCATAAGTCACAACAAAACATGGGGACAACAGAAGAGAGGGTTGTGTGATGTTAGACAATCTGCTGGTACTACATCTTCTAAGAGTTCAGCAAAGTTCAACTCACATGAAAATGAGCAGCAGAACAGTAACTAGAGGAAGTTCCATACACAGATTATTACAGATAAAAGAGAATAGCTGGAATTTCTTCAAAATGATGAAAATATGCTGGAAAGATGTTCTACATTATGTTATTTAACTTCTTCATATTGAAGGTGAAGAAAGTAGGACCCTGGAGAAGTTTGGTAAGTGACCACATTTTCAGAAAATTAAATACTGATAGACCTGGGATGTCTGGGCTCTAATAACTTAGATCTTACAGATTAAAATTCTTTTAATATTCATTTATTTTTTGAGAAAGAAAGAGGGAGAGAGAGAGCAAGAGAGAGAGAGAAAGAGAGAGAGCGAGTGAGCAGGGGAGGGACAGAGAGGGAGACACAGAACCTGAAGCAGGCTCCAGGCTCTGAGTTGTCAGCACAGAGCTGATGTAGGCCTCAAACTCACAAACTGAGATCACGACCTGAGCCACCAAAGTTGGACACTTAACGGACTGAGTTACCCAGGTGCATCTTGATCTTATCGACTTTAAATCTCATCCTTTTAAATACTATAGATGTTTTTGAACCCTTAAAATTTTGTTATCCCTGTGGTATATTAAGTGTGAAGTTCAGATTAGGGTAAAAATTCTCCTTTCAAGTCCTACGTGGCACCAATAATTAGTCAAGAAAATGTAAATACAATTTTTGACTTTTCTGGTTACTTTATGTGTTGAAAGTAAAAAAAAAAAAGAGAGAGAGAGAGAGAAGTACATTTTAAAGCAAGGAATCTTTTCTGAAGGGAACCCATAATCTTATACAGACAACTTAATGCCTATGCATAGCTATGCATATTGATATTTAATCTTGATCCTCTTAAGGGCAGATAGATTTGAGAACTTAAATGGGGTGGAAGGAAAAGAGGCTAAGATAAATGGAAGATTATACATTCTCAGAAGTGTATGTGTGTGTGCGTGTGTGTGCATGTGCGTGTGTGTGAATGTGTGTGTGAGAGAGTGAGAGTGAAAGAAAAGAGAAGGGAAGGGAGAGAAGGGAAGAGAGGAAGAGAAGAGTAGATGAGGCAGAAGACAGTAATACAAAAAGAAGTTCATAATGAGCTGTGAATTTCCTCCAAAATCTAGCATTAGGCAAGTGCCCTCTCTTTTGGATTTGTTAATACTGAAAAGCATGTGTGTTCCCTCTCGGTCTTAGCTTGGTCTTCAGATTGCTTCCGTATGGCACTGACTTGGTAAGATAGCAAGGGTCCTCCTAATGTCCTCATCACCCCTGGTCTCTATTCTGGTAGTCGCCCCCACAAGGTGGGAGAAGGACACACCTGGGCAGGGTTTTTCTAAGGCTCAGACAATCTTCATTTCCAACTGGACCCTCAGTGGGGACAGATGAGTGGCCCTTTGTTGATAGCTATGAGAAAGTCAATTCAAGGCTGAGTATGCTTCCACTGGTAACTTACTGTATTCTAAAACATTATTTCCCTTAAGAAGTCAAGTTTATTTATTTATATTTTCCCTGTTGGTGTTCTGCCCACTCCTCCTCTCTCCTTTGTCCATCTTTGATGTTTTTGTAGTCTCTGAGTGGAAAGCTAATTGTGGTCTCTTCCTGTCTCCCATGTTATTCTCAACCACTGTTTGTGTTTTCCCAATGGATGACTCACATCTGTTTAGTTACAGGGAGGAAAGAATTCCTTGGGGTATGATTGAAAGAATTTACTGGGCTTAGAATTGACTAGAGACACATATTAATATTTAGAAACCTTACTCCACTACCCGATATTATGCAGACAGGTTCTCTGGCCATTGCTTCTTTAGAAGTGGGTACCATATACAAGTCTTGATAGTCATCTGTCTGAGAGTGACTGCATCACCTTGGTAGAACTGAAAAGGTACCTAGACAAATGAAGAAAAGAAAAAAATATGCAACAAGGAGGCACATTTGGGAAAACTCCCCATGTATGTGA
This sequence comes from Proteles cristata cristata, assembly GCA_017311185.1. Taxonomy (NCBI): domain Eukaryota; kingdom Metazoa; phylum Chordata; class Mammalia; order Carnivora; family Hyaenidae; genus Proteles; species Proteles cristata. The sequence goes on along the minus strand of JAESUZ010001312.1, from coordinate 231,771 downwards.
AATAAGTTTGCTATGAATGCACAAGAGGTCCAAATTTATGACGTTGACAGAACCCACATCTCAACCTCGGAGGCTAACCTGTTTGGTTTACTACAGAGTTTGCAGACCTAAGTCATTCTCAGTTGGTATGCTCTGGGTGTTGGCCAACCTAAGGTCTGAAGTCCAGACCTCCCAGTGACTGAGAATAGAAAATTGTTAGTACTTTGTAAGTGTTTCAAATCTTTCAGGCCATTAGGGGACCATTTGGTATTCTAAGAAAGATAATTCATTAAAACAAAGTGTAATAGTATGAAATAGCTAGCCCAGTCAGTTATTTCTTATTCTCTAGCAGGTAAAGGGCACCCCAGTTGGCATTCATCTCTTCCCACCAATGCTTACATTGCCCTTTGAGTGTTACTCTGTTATAACACCGGGACCTATTTGTCGTGTGTTAAAGTTGTTTGGTATTAAACTAAAATAAGGCTGTGTCCTATGAAGCAGGCTGAGTTGGAGGACCAGATGGGTCCAGGAAGAGCCAGTGAGACAAGAAGGGCTCCCTAATCTAGGCAGAAAGAGCAATAAAGAGAAATTAGATGGTAACTGATAATAATATTTCAGCTTCTTTCTTTTAACTCACACGTGACAGAGTTTGGCATCATGTGTGCACTAGTTAGCAAATAGTTAAGACAAGCAATAGCTAACACCTACATTGGGATTTCAGGAAGGAGGTTGATGAAGAAGCTGCAGCCATAGCAAATAGGGGAAAGATGATGCTTTGCTAGGGTTGAATTAAGAAAGAATTCCTAGGATTCTGTAACTGAGAACACATTTCAGTGTTTATCATGTTCCTTCTAGGAAGCCATGAACAGGCTTCCATAGCATCAACATAGACATAGAAGTCCCACCAAAATGGTTCTGGATTGATTTATGGCAGGTTTCCAATGTTGTTGCTATTTACGTTTTGGGTCAAAAACTTCTTTGTTGTTCAGGGCTGATCTGAGTATTGTCGGATGTTCAGCAATATCCCTGGCCTCTCCACACCAGATGTCCGTAGAACCTCCCCATTGAGCCGGGCAAATGCTGTCCCCTCCTCACTCGGAGCCCTCGAGGCTGTGGATGCTGGGACATTACTTGTGGGGGCCCAGTGCTCTGAGCAGGAGAGGAGAGGCTGCTCCTCCTTTTTGATACCTTGTCATCTGGGGGATAAAGCACATTGTGGTACCCCTATATTTTTCATAAAATTTCAAGGAAGCTTCAGAGAGGCCAGTAGCTTCACCTTCCCTCCTTGATCTGGAATAAAATTTGCACCAATTGGGGCCCCAGGACAGCTCCCAGTGATAGTCGTCACCTTCTTCTTCAAAACCCCTTTCCCTCTGAAGATCTTATACTGGACCATGCTCTTTCTGTTATTCCCCACTTCTCCATCTGAAGAAACCAGACCTTGGTGTTCCTAGGTTTCAAGGTTGTAGAGTAGGAAGAGAAGTTTCCTTAGAACAACGTTTTCCCGGTTTTTGTTCCCCAAAGTCTCAACTCATGGAAGAGATTATGCTGGGTCCTCTTGAGGGAAGTGAGAAATATTTCCCAAGTCAGAAGGGCAATAGAGACCTGTGGTAGCCAGGGGCATTCTTCTCCCTGGCAGTACTCCCAAGGAGGCCAGAGAATCTCAGAAAGGTATACCAGGTGTCCCTAAGGAGTTTCAGATTTTCATACCAGGACTCCTGCCCTAACAGTGATTTTAATGCCCCTGCTTGACCCAGGAGTATAAAGTCACCTGCCTCCAGAGCTCTGACCATGTGACTCTTAGGCACAGATTATGTATTCCAAAGGTGGTCACAACGATATCTTCCATTTTACCTGCTCATCTACGATGAAGCCTTTCCTATCTCTTATTAAATGGTGAAATCTATTTCCTCTCTCCTTGAATCCTGGCTGGCCATATGACTCTCTTTGGAACAACAAAATGTGGCAGAGGTGATGCTGTCTGACATCCAGAGTTAGGTCATAATAGGCTGGCTTTCTTGGGACACTTCACTTGGTGGGAAGCCACATACAGGAAGTCCAGTTACCCTGAGATGTTTATACTGGGAAAGGCACACTGTAGATGCTCCAGTCAATAGCCCCACTGAACTCCCAGCCAACAGCCATCCACAGCTGCCAGCCATGTGCTGTAGCATCTGAGCCATCCAGCCCAGAGGAGTGTTCACATGTCTGAAGCCCCAGTCAATATCTAACTGTTGCCACATAAGAGAATGGAATGAGAATGGCCCAGCATGATTCATGAGCCACAGAATCATGAGCAAAATAAAATAGTTGTTTTAAGCCACTACATTTTGGGGCAATTTGTTACCCCAATACTAAGGGCCATACTTACTGCAATAGCCACCCTAAATTTCCAGCTGTCTTCAATGACCCTAAAGCTTCCACATGGCCTTGGGAAGGGCAGGAACTTCATTATATATCAGTAGAGTTTCCCATCATTCCTGTTGGAAAGAGATCTGTAGTCAGATTGATAAGGTTTTGCCTTTGGTATAATAATGTGACTTTTCCTGCATACATGAACTTGTGAAGGAGAATTCATACTTGTGATATTTATCTGCTCGACTCTCTTTTCCTTTAGAATGAGTTCTTCCCTTGCAGCAACTCATCCTTTCTACAAATAGGCTGTTGGGAAGCCTAGCCTAGAATCTCATCAGAACTGGAAGTCATGTCTGAAATTTGCAGTCAACACCATTGAGACTCAGAACTTCAGCTGCCTCTCCATTCAAGGGTTACTGCGAGATCACCGACATAGTTAGTCTAGCTTGGGACACCACAGAACTAAACCAGGGGCACTGAATCAGGCCACATCGCCTTGTTCATTGCTGCATACTCTGCCCACAGCATGATGACTAACACATAGTAGCTGCTCAGCTAATGCATTTAACTAATATTGAGGAAAGGGGCAGAAAACATGGAACAAGGATTTAGGTTAAATTTAGGATTAGAAGTCAGGGCAGAAGAATCAATAAATGTGCTCTTTTTCGCTTGTAACTTCTTTAGCATAAGAAAAGCTTTTAATCTCTGTGCTTTGGCCTGGAGGAGGCCCAGTCTTTCTCTGTAAAGATGATTGCTTTAGTCCTTTCAACTGAAAGATCACATTTCCCTTTAGAAGTTGCTGGGAGACTTTATATTTATTATCACACTTAATTAAAAAATAACACCTCAGGCTTCTGAAGTGTTCTGATTCCTACTTGCACAAAGCTTAAATGAAATATTTAATTTTTCTCTCTGTAATTTCCCGCTTAGCTAATAATTCTAGGCCAGCCATATGCTGCATTCAGATCAGATCCCTTTCAAAGAGTATTGATTCACTGTCTGGAGTGAGCATCTATAAAAATGAATATTTACACAAAATGGAATATTATCAACCCAATTGTCCAGAGCTTTCTAGGCAATTCTGTACAAACTTTTTATAGTCATGGCTTTCATTGCCTCTGTTCTTGTCAAAAGTAGTTCAGTTTGAATTCCTACTACTGCCTCTTTATTTTCAGTTTGAAAGTAAATTAGGTAAGTCAACGTCAGGTTTAAGATCATCTCTAGAGGGATGCACTCTGTATGAGCCGCGTTTGCGTTAGAGGATTTGCATAGAGTATTTTGGGGCATATTCTGTCAAGAACAGGGATAATACCTGCTTCATGGGATTGTGACATGTGCATATAGAAGTTAATTTCTTGATATTCTCTTGCCAATGTGCCAGGTCAATCATATTTTTGTCCTTGGAATTCCCTGCATGTTCTTGTCCTCGTTGGCCTTATTTCAGGCATATATCCCCAAGCATCGCATGATTCTGCACTTAATTAAATACGTTTTTTTGTGCTGTGTTTGCTATGTTTTAAATTGTTCATCTTGGTTTTATACTGTAAAGTTTTAGTCTACAGAGAGTACTTCTGTAGTCTCAGGATGCCCAGCACAGTGTAAGCAATGTCAGGCCTCCACACTTGCTGTTTTGTGTTGCCAGCTTGTTTTCAGATCTGTGGTCTTTGGATGAAAGGGTATTCCCGAATCAACTGGATGACTGACCCTCCTTTAGTTTAGAAAGCCCAGAAGAGGGTGTGCCTTTTCTCATAGCTCTTAGGCACATGTTAAAGAGAGAACATTTTCCAGTGGAGTCATTGATTCGCTTCACAAAGCAAACAGAATTTTCATTAGGAGGGTGTTTATTAAATGAGCATGTCCCTAGGTTTTGAAGAAAGCTGGAGAGATGGATGAGCTAATTCCTTTCATTAGTAATGGAACCTGTGGTCCCTGGTGGGTGGGTCCGGAGTCCTCTGCCTGACCAGAAGTGCTGAAAGGCAACTCTGGAATAAGAAGTTAGAAAAGCAATGTGTGAACATTGCAGCCAGACCCATCTCCAGATGACGAGACTTCTGAGGAAAACATGTGTGGGGAATTTAAGCACATCCTGGAATAATCAATTTTGAGAGATGGACCTTCCACTTGCTGTCTGATGTCAGGGACTACCAAGGAGGTATGATCTTGGGGATGTAGTGACAATGGTATGTTGAATCTCTCTGTGTCTTAGTTTCCTCATCTATCAAACTGAGTTGATAATACTTACCTCAGAGAATTGTTGGAATGATTAATGAGAGTCCGGTGCATAAAACATTTCTGGTGGTTCTTGGCCATACAAGATAGTATCAGAATTCGTATGTCTGCTTTGAGACAAGTTTCCACGGCACAACTGAAATTTTTTCATGCAGTGTGTCCAGACAGGAAGGACCTAGTGTAGAAACTATTACAAAGCCACCAGCCCAGATGCTGTGCAGAACTGGCTACTGTGAACAAAGAGGAGCCTGGGAAGCAGAGGCCTGCTGAGAAAACAAGTTGCTACTCTGGGGAGCAGAGAAGTTTTTCTCCCTTTGTAGCAAAAAGTGGCTCTCTGGACCTCCCCAAATAAACCATGAAAAAAAGAAGCCTCAGACCAAGGGAAATTCTTCAGCTTCTATCCCCCCTACTTTTCCTTGAGGGATGGCTGATGCCCTGTGGAAAGAATTGAAAAAGGTTCTATTTATAATGACAAATGTGCTCAGAGGTCATTCTTTTATTTCCATTTTTCAGTCTAGACTTTACTACCAGGATACATGCATGGAAATAAGCATTTGGGTTTTAAAAGATGAGAATGTTTAGCCATCGAGCATTTGGCCAGTCCCACTCAGCCTCCCTGGAAACACAGATATGACTTCTTGGAAGAGAATTCCATCTCTTCTTCCCCCCAAGGCAGTTTAGCCAGACAAGATGGTGGCATCATCTTTGTTTGGGTTTCAAATATAAGCTGTTTCCCTCTCCACTGCGATTACAGAGCACATGGGCATGCATCATGTCAGGCATACTTTCTAGGGAAATAGTGTAGGGTCTGGATGATGGGTAGGCTAAACCCTTGAGGGGTCAGGCAGTTTCTATGGGTTTACACAGGACACTGGGAGAAACAAAAACAGAGCCTTTCTGTCTATGCAGACTCCCTGTCTCTTGTGTGTGTCCTCTATGGAGTTCCAGGCAGGGTGAAGCCACTAAGATGCTAGCTTCTTTTGAAAATGAGGATCATGCCATTAAAGCAGATGACTTCAGAATAAGCAGATGTGGGGAGAGAAATGGGGCCAGTAGAGGCTGTGGGTCATTCTGTGTGCTCCAGAGGTTTTCTCATGGCATTCTGGAAAACATTTTATTCTCCATGAAAGCATGGTCAGTTATTGATTGCTGCTTTCTCCTGGGTAGAGAAAATACCCCTGTCTTGGCTTACATTACTCTGTTTTCAGCCTTTGTTCTAGTGCAAAGCACCCCAGATATCTCTTTTCTTTCTCCTTACCAACTCCATAAGTCTGTGTGACTCCTGCCCCAAGGTATTCAGGGATCTGTGAGAGGCATTGACTGGGGAAATGGTCACCTAAAAAAGCATTTATGAAGGAATCCAAATTCCTCGGGACAAGGGAGAAGGAACCTGGGGTTTCCATGACAGAGACAGGGATTGTAGATCATCTTGTTTCTTCCGACCAGCCCAAGCTGCTCTTCTATCTATAGCAGAGACAGTGACCTATTGATTGCTGAGGTATGTTTTTAAAAAGCATCTGGAATTAGGCAATTAGTCATCACTTAACGCAGAATGTCAAATCAGGCCCACTGATTCTCTAGTTGATCAATTGACTCATTATTTCCCTTGCATGGCTAAATGTGGACTTAGGCCAATTAGAGAAATAAAGTAGAAGAAAAAGTTGAGAAAGTGAACCTGAAGATTTATTATCCCTCAAAAGAAATACACTGTTTATTTATTTATTTCCCAGTAATTGCTTGTTTATTAAGGTAGCCACTTGGAGAGAGAGCCAATAGCAGAGATTGTCAGTACTACGGAGGGGTTGTGTGTTTCCTGTAAGTAGACGGTGGTATGTTTCAGATATTGAAGCTTCCAGATCATAAAGAAGCACTGTGAGAGTGCGACTGTACAACTAAATATGGGCTATTGTCCATTATGAAAGGGAGTTTCACTCAAGCCATGACCTTTCACTGAAAGTTGCTCTAGGTAGGACAAGTTATTGGGTGCCTGAAGGTTTCCCTTTGGAGCTGTGCCCTTGGGGAAGACAGCATGCTATGTGGCAAAGAGTGTAGGCTTTTAGGTCAGTTGATCATGGTTTCAAACACAAGTTTATCACATGTGAACTTAATCAGTAACTATGGAGCCTTGGCCTTATTTCTTAGCATCTTTGATCATCCTTATCTGACAAGTAAAATGGCATCATGGTTAAGAGCGTGGACTTTGCAGTGAGGATCCTGGGTAAGAATCTCACTCTGTCACTTTATTTTTATTGTTATTTTTTTCCAAATTTTTATTTAAATTTGAGTTAGTTAACATACAGTGCAATACTGGTTTCAGGAGTAGAATTCAGTGGTTCTTCAATTACATACAACACCCAGAGCTCTTCACAACAAGTGCCCTCCTTAGTGCCCATCACCCATCTAGCCCATCCCTCATCAACCCTCTGTTTTCTGTCTTTAAGAGTTTCTCACAGTTTGTTTCCCTCTCCCCCACCATCCCCCACCCCCCAACCCAACCCATATGTTCATCTGTAACTTTAAAGCTATAGGACCTTGTTTAACTTCTCTGTGCCTCTGTTTTCCCCTCTGCCCAGCACATGAGAGAACTGGCTGACACCCAGACCCAGATTGCACCAGCTCACCTGAATTTAGCTACAGGTGGGCTTCTCATGCTGACAGCTTCCCATCTCATGCACCTGGTCTCTCTTCTCTAGGAGGCTGAGGGCTTTCTCTTGGCAGTGGGAAGCTCCCTCCATTACCCAGGCAGGGGCTGACCTTGCAGGAACTAATGCCCTGAGATGACCTTCAAGCAATGGGAATGGGGATCCTGGATAAATAGTGCAGCTGCCCTAGGAACCTCTTACCTGTTTCCTATGAACGTCACTAGCAGGATTGAGCCCACTTGCCCACAATGACATATCCTTTTATTGAGCAGTCTCCCTTTTGTGTCTCATTCACCATGCCCTCATTCATTTGTTCATTCATTTGTTCACCTCCCTAAATCAACCCCCTGAACCCAAGCCCTTCTCTCAGGGGCTGGTTTGGGGAGAACCCAAATTAAGTCATACTAGTATCTACCCTAAAGTGAAAGGCACTTAGAGCAGTGTCTGGCACACGGTAAATCGTTAGCACATGTTAGCAATTTTATCAGCTCTACTTTGAAGATTTGGAGAAATAAGTCAATGTATAGGACTGACTACAACACATTCATCACTCCATCTATTAGTGCCAACCACGAACTTGGTACCATTTACCTTTGACTGTGTGTTGTCATGACCTGGTCTTGAACCTTTCTAATCTCTCTGACATCACCCACCTCTCCCTGCTCTTCGCCAAACTTATCAATGTTCTTGCTCTTCTGAATCCCAGACCCATAAAACCATCAGCTATAATAAAGTGGTGGTTGTTTTAAGCCACCAAATGTTTAAGGCTTTCTTGAGGCATAATTGGTATGATAACTGCACATACTTAAAATATTTGATTGATAAGGTTTGACATAAGTATACAACCATGAGAGTATTAGCACAGTCAAGACAGTGAACATCTCTATCAGCCCCAAATTTCCTCATGCTCCTTTAGAAGTTCTTCTCCTGCCCCTTCTTTCCCTCCAAGGCAACCACTAATCTGTTTTCTGTCACTATACACTCCTTCACATTTTCCCAAGGTTTGTATAAATAGACATAAAGAGAAATGTACTCTTTTTACATCTGGTTTCTTTCACTTAGCGTAATTACTTGAGATTCATCCATGTTGTAGTTTATTGATTTTTATTTTTTATTGTTTTTATTGTATTCCATTGTATGAACATATGATAATTCATCTGTCTGCCTATTGATGAACATTTAGGTTGTTTCTAATTTTGGGCTATTACACAAAAGTTGCTCTGATCATTTCTATTCATGTCTTTGTGTGGATATATTTTCCCCTTTTACTTGGGTACACACCTAGCAGTAGAATGGCTGGATTGGATGACACTGTGTGCTTAACATTTGTAAAAAACTACCAAGCTGGTTTTTCCAAGTAAGTGTTTTTGAGAATTCCATTTCCTCTACTTACTAGCCAATATTTGATATGTTCAGATTTTTCAATCTTAGCCATTCTAATTGGTGAGTAGTGGAATCCCATTTTTTTTAATTTAAAGTTTATTTATTTATTTTGAGAGAGAAGAGAGAGCACAAGAAAGGGGGGGCAGAGAGAGAGAAAGAGAGAAAGAAAGAATCCCAAGCGGGCTCTGTGCTCTGCTTAGTCTCACAACTGTGAGATCATGAACTGAGCCAAAATTAGGAGTTGGATGCTTAACCAACTGAGCCACCAAGGTGCCCCATAATGGTTTTAATTTGCATTTTCAGAATTACTAATGATGCTGGCCATATTTATAGGTGATTATTTACCATCCATATAGTCTCTTCAAACTGTATGTTCATATACTGTGTCCATTTCCAATTGGTATGCTTGTTCTCTTATTATTGAGCTTTGAATATTTGTTATATATTTTTACAAATTCTTTATAAGATATGTGATTTACAAGGGGGCGCCTGGGTGGCTCAGTCAGTTGAGTGTCTGACTTTGGCTCAGGTCATGATCTCATGGTTCATGGGTTCGAGCCCTGGATCAGGCTCTGTGCTGACAGCTGGCTCAGAGCCTGGAGCCTGTTTCAGATTCTGTGTCTCCTTCTCTCTGTCCCTCCCCTGCTCACTCTCTGTCTCTCTCTCTCAGAATAAGATAAAGACATTAAAAAATATTTTTAAAAAAGATATGTGATTTACAAGTAATTCCTCTCAATATGTAGCTAGTGGGTTTTTTTTTACATTAATGGTATCTTTTGAAGAGCAGAGGTTTTAATTTTGATAGGTTCAAATTCATTATTTTATTCTTTCCTGGATTGTGTATTCATTGTCCTATCCAAGAGATTTTTTTTCTAATGCAAAATCACCAAGGTATGGATACACATTCTTTTTTTTTTTTATTGCATATGCATGTCCAATTTTGCAAGAGCCATTTTTTTCTCCACTGAATTGCCTTTGCAACTTTGTTAAAAACCATTTGTCCATATATGTGTGAGATTTTTCTCATCCTTTACTTCTGTTTTAATCAGCTCTTTAATTATCTTTACATCAATGCTATACTATCCTGACTATTGAAGCTTTATAATAAGTCTTTAAACAGATAGTGGGAGTACTCCAAATTTGTTCTTCCTTTTCAAAGTTGTTTTGGCTATTCTAGGCTCTTTGTATTTCCATATGAATTTTAAGACCAACTTGTCAATTTCTAAAAAAATCAGTGTGAGCTGGATTTGATTGGATTGTGTTGAATCTATAGATTGACAGCTTAACAATATTGAGATTTCTGATCTATAAATATTATATATCTCTCTATTTAGGTATTCTTAACTTGTCTCAGCTATATTTTATAGGTCTGTGTACAGATCTTTCAAGTATTCATATTTATCCTTACGTGTTTAACATATTCTGAAGCTATTTTATATGTGGTAGTTATTTTTACTTTTACTTTTCAGTTGCTCATTACTTGCTACAAAAGTCAATATAATATTGAATACGGAGGCTGAGAGCAGTCTTTTGCCATTAAGACTGAAGCAAATTGTAAATTTTACATGGATGTCCTTTATTAGTTTGAGGAACTTCCCTTCTGTTCCTGGTTCAGTGAGATATTTTACCAAGAGTAGATATTTGATTTTGCCAAGTAATTTTTCTGCATCTGTTGAGATAATCATATCATTTTTCTTTTTAGTTTGTTAATATGGTGAGTTACATTGTTTTTATTTTTTCAGCTTGAGGTATAATTGATAAATAATTATAGTATATTTAAAGTATAAAATGTGATGATGTAGCCAATTTAAAAAGATTCCCCCAGCTGAGTTAATTAACATATCCGTTAACTCACATACTCACATACTTATCTTTTTTGTGTGTGAGAACACTTGGGTTCTATTTTCTTAGTACATTTCAATTATACAATACAGAATTATCAGCTGTAGTCAAAATGTTTTATACATTAAATCCTCAGTCCTTTTTCATCTTGTAACTAAATGTCTGTTCCTTTTTACCCATGTTTCCTTCTTTCTTCAACACCCCCAACCCCTGGGAACAACTATTGTACTCTCTGTAAGAGTTTGACTTTTTTTTTAGATTCCATATATAAGTGAGATCATATAGTATTTGTCTTCTACTATCTGACTTACCTTACTTAGCATAATGTCCTCCAGATTCATCCATGGTGTTGCAAATGTCAGAGTTTCCTTCTTTTTAAACATTGACTAATATTCATTGTGTATGCATCATATACATATAATACATCATACATATGTATATGTCTATATCTGTATCTACTATCATATTCTTTAACCCATTCATCTGTTGATGGATATTTAGGCTGTTTGCATACTTTGGCTATTGTGAATAATGTTGCTATGAAGAATTTTCCTTCTGTTATTAATTCCTAGTTTCATACCATTGCAAACAGAAAAGGTACTTAGTATGATTTCAATCTTCCTAAATTTGCCAAAGTTTGTTACTTGACCTATTATATAATGTATCCTAGAGAATGTCCCATGTGCAATTGAGAATTATTTGGTACTCTATGCTTTTTGGTTAGAGAATTTAAATCCATTGACATTTAGAGTGATTACTAATTGAGAGTGCCTAGGTGATTCAGTCAGTAGAGCATCCAACTTGGTTGAGAGTTCAAGCACCTGGTCAGTCAGTTAAGTGTCCAGCTTTGGCTCAGGCCATGATTTCATTGTTCATAGGTTCGAGCCCCGTGTTGGGCTCTGTGCTGACAGCTCAGAACCTGGATACTGTTGGGGTTTCTGTGTCTCCCTCTCTCTCTGCCCCTACCCTGCCCATGCTTGGCTCTCAAAAATAAATTAACATTAAGAAAATACACACATAGAGTAATTATTGATTGGCAAAGATTTATTAATGTCATCTTATTAATTTTTTGCTGTTTTGTAGCTCCCTTTTTCTAAGGAGACACTTTGCATTCTTTTCTTATACTATTTTTTGAAAGTTGGTAAGTACTTTAGACTTAAGCTCCTCAAGTCAGACTAGTTAGCTATGTTTCACATATTCAATAGCCACATGTAGCTGAGGACTATTATTGCACATGGCAGGTCTCTACCTCTGAGCATGTTACCCCCTCTAATAATATGTGGCCCATCTCTCTGCTGCATGAGCTTCAAGAGAGCCTCAAGAGAAAGTCCAATCTTCTCCTCTCTAATACATTCATTAATTCACTTAATAGACAGGATCAAGAACATGTTCTGTACAAGACCGCAAGATTCCAATGCCCTGGCAAATTACATTAATGTTTCTGTGCTTTATCTGGAAAATGTAGATGACAGTAACATCGACTTCAATGAGTGAGTCATGTAAAGTACTGAGAGCAGCACATGTAAATAAAGGCTTACTAAGTGCCAGCAATTGTTTTCATGGTTGTTATTACTTACAAGACTCTGTGTTAGACACTAAACTGACAAGGACTAAGAAGACCTGTGACCCTCAGTTAATGAGCTTTGATCTAATTAAAGGAATGTGACATTGAAAGAAATACGAGGAAGTCTGCAGGTGATTTTTACTTATTCCCTTCATCCAACATTGTGTCTGGTATATGGTGAATATTCAACATGTATTCAAGGAATTAGTGGATCCACTAAATAAAACATTTTCACTATGAAAAATATGATTTCTTTGTCACTTGTTCCCGTTCCTTTCTAGAAAGAATTTAAAAATCAGATATCAGAAAGCATGTTTAACATGCTTAACTTCAATTTTGTGCTATTGGCTAAAACATCTCTGCCTTTGGGTTTGCATATATATATATGTAATATAGATCATATACTTTTCAGGGGATTTTATAAGAGATAGTAGTGATGCCTTTACTAAAGAAAGCGTATCTAGGGGCACCTACCTGGGTGGCTCAGTCGGTTGAGCATCTGACTTCGGCTCAGGTCATGATCTCACTGTTCATGGGCTTGAGCCCCACCTTGGGCTCTGTGCTGAGAGCTCAGAGCCTGGAGCTGTTTCAGAATCTGTGTCTCCCTCTCTCTCTCTGCTCCTCCCCCACCCCTATGCTCTCTTTCTTTCTCTCTCTCTCTCAAAAATAAATAAACATTAAAAAAATAAAGCATATCTCTAATAATTAATAGTTAGAGAGTTCCTACTATTCTAAGAATAAATTTTTTAAAAATGAAAAGGACAATCTCTAGTTAATTATTGCAGGCCTATTTGTTCTCTGGCTAAGTAATTGTCCAATAACTTATTTATTTCTGGTTTAAACACACTTCAATAGCAGCAGCTTGTTCTTGACAGAGAGACCAAATGGCCATGTTGTTATGTATGTAGCTAACAGGTGATACTCAGAGGATAAATATACAGTGTGTGTGTTTGGACAAAGCTGATGAAGGACAAGAGGAACTGGCTTAAGCCAATTGTAGAGAAAATATTTCATCAGTTCAGAGACACATCTGTCTGTAGCTGTTTGTAAGTAAGTTACGGCCCTGTTTGGCCTGAGGTGACACTTCTGCCTCCATTCCCCTTCCAGAACAGCCCATGTGAGTGTGATGAGTAGGCTAGGAACAAGGATTGTTCGTAATTATGAAAATATTTCTGGAAGCCACACCTGCTGTATAGCAATGCTGTACTCTCACTAACTTGTAGCACAAGCATGATTTCCTGGCTCTTGTCAGAGAGGACTAACATGTGGTTTTAGTAGTCTTCACCCTGCTTATTTGTCTCATGTTCCTTAAAAGGAAGCTCTTTAACATATGGAAACACTTCCCCCCTTTGACACTTTGTTGGGTTATGGAGTTCAGCTATCTTGAAGGCAAACAACTCCCAACCATGGGGTAAAGAAACCCATATACTTCATGAAGTAGTTTGTGAGATATTTCATTCTTTAATGGTATGGAATTTTTTTCAGCATGAATATGTGCAAAGTATTCCCAAATGTTTTAAGTATAGACAATTATGGAAATACTATTTTTATAGGAAAGGGTTTGTGTAGTAGATAATAGATTATAATTATTAAAGAGCAGAAAGGTTGTGGGGTTTTTTTTGTGTGTGTGTGTAGCTGGTAATAATTTGTTGCATTCAGGATAACAGAGGTTCAGTTTATATCTTCACAGTGGATTCCATTGAGCTGCAACCAAATATTTATAAGAAAGCTGCTCCGGGACGGTATTCCTCAGGTATGTCCATGGTGCACCACGGAAGTCTACCAATGGACCACAAAATGAATCAAAATGTTATGGTTTCCCATGGATGTCTTATAAGGGCATACATGTAATTCCACTGATGTTTTTTCTTTTCATTGAAAATTGGATATGGGTAAGTAAAGTAAGCCAATGATTTTTTTTGTCTCTTTATTGTTTTGGTTCTGTTGATGTATGTTATGGTCAAAATCATTTGGGAGTCACTACCCTAGGGTAGCATTTCCAAACCAAAACCAGGTATAACGCATGATGTGTTGAGCACAGAGAAGATTCCCAAGTGGTTGATAAAAGTGTTTAACATTGTTTAACCCTTTTCTGCCAACCTAAAGAGGAAGGAAGCAAAGCCACTTTGGTTTTTGACTCAGGAAGTATCTAATAATATCTTAAAGATTACCAGGGTTCCGAGGAAAACAGTTTGGGAACTAGAGGCCTAGGGGTAATGAAGAAAACACAGCCTATATCTGTGTGCAATCACAGCCAGTCACAGCTCCACACACATGGCTACATTAACTATAAGATGTGACTTCCTTCTTTTAGTTTGTGATTTGGCAATTTTATTTTTATTTTTTATTTTTTTAAGTTTATTCATTTTAAGAGAGAGACAGGGTGAGTGGGGGAGGGGCAGAGAAAGAGAAGAAAGAGAACTCCAAGCACACTCTATGCTGCCAGCACAGAGCCTGATGTGGGACTCAAACCACAAAACTTCGAGATCATAAGATGAACCCAAACCAAGAGTTTGAGCTTTAACCGAGTGAGCCACAATGGTTTGGCTATTTTTAAACTGATTATTTCTACTTGTGGTTATCAAAGAATGTGTATTGAGATCCCAGTATTATCAATGGGAGACCTACCAATGGCTGTAATACCACTGAATACCATTGAATGGCTGTTCATTTCCACTGATACATATTATTTCAAACCATGGATATACTATAATTTATTTATCCATTCTACTATTGATGAATATTTTGTTTTTTTTACTTTTTAGAGGAAACTGACTTCACTTAGTGGCAGCTTGGAAAAGAGTTACCAAAAAGATCCATCCACCTTGCATTCAAGTGCAATATGGGGGAGAAATAAGGCTTTGTTGTCTTATACCACTGAGACTTTGGATGCATTTGCTACTGTAGAATAGCCCATCTTATCTTGAATAATGTGACTAGGAATGAAAAAATCCTTTCATTAAGAAAATGCAATGCTTCTGTGGCTTCACTATGAATTTTATCAAATATTCAAGGAAGTAAAACAATTGAAATTTAACACAAACGGTTTTAGAGACTAGAAGATGGTAGTGAGCTCCTTGTTTTACCAGTTGCAGCAAGCAGAATAATGGCTCCCCAAGGATGCCCATGACAGAGTCTGTGAATGGTTTACCTTACACACACAGCAAAAGGGACTTTGTAGATACACTTAGGTTATGGTCTATGAGCTTGATGCATAAAAGAATAGCTGTTGCTGGCTTTGAAGATGGAGGGCGAGATTCTCTCTGCAAACTCTACAGAAGCTTCTGGAAGCTGGGAACAAGTCCTCATTTGCAGCCAGCAAGAAAACAGGGATCTTGGTCCTGTAATATCAAGGAATTGCATTCTGCCAATGAGAAGAGACCAGATTCTTCTCCATAGTCTTCAAAAAGGAATGCTGCCCTGCTGACACCTTGGTTTGACTTTAGCTCAGTGAGACCTGTGTCAGATTTCTAACCTCCCAAACTGTAAGATAGTAAATATGTGTTGTTTAAGCCCCTAAATCTGTGGTTGTTTGTTATGGCAGCAGTAGGAAACTAGTACATCGTATAACTTGGATTCTAAAACTTGGCAAGGGCACTATCAGAAAGAAAAATATCAGGTCAATCTCATTTATTAACATAGATGCTATTCTAAACAAAATATTAGCAAACTGAACCTAACAATATATACAAAAGAAAATACATTATGACCAAGTTACACTTATACCAAGAATTTCAAGTTGTCTGAAAATCAGTTAATATATACATTGAAAGATTTCAGGGAATATCATGCAGTGGGTTCAGTGAATGCAAAACAAGCTGAGAGAATTCAACATCCATTTATAATTAATAAAGAGACACATAGGGACGCCTGGGTGGCTCAGTCAGTTAAACGTCTGTCTCTTGATATCAGCTCAGGTCATGATCTCACAGTTCATGAGATTGATCCCCTCGTTGGGTTCTGTGCTGACAGCGTGGAGCCTGCTTGAGACTCTCTCTCCCTCTCTCTCTGCCCCCTCCCTGCTTGCTCTCTCTTTCTCTCTCTCTAAAAATAAATAAATAAGCATTTAAAAAAATAGAGTTGTAGAAAACGAAGAATCCCTAAACTTAAATTTTAAGTATTAGAAAGGGAAAAACTAATTTTTATTTACAGATGATAAAGTTTGCATATATAGAAAATCAAAAAAACATACAGACAGAATATTAGAATTTTAAATAAAATTTAGCAAGTTCATTGTACGAACAAAAAGTAAAACTAAATGCATTTTCATGTATCAGGAACATACAAATAACTAGAAACATGTTATAAAACTATACTGAGAGACATTTAAATATACTACATTCATCAGTTGGAAAACTCAAAGATGTTAATTTTCCCTAAATTGATCTAGGTTCTAGGCCATCTCAATCAAAGTCCTAAATGAAAATATTTTTGGAGAAACCTGACAAAGTGATTCCAAAATTCATACAGAAATGCAAAAGGCCAATAACTGAAAATACACTCCTGCAGAAAAAAGTAAGAGGACTTGCTTTACCTGATGAAAACCCTACTACTTATTAAAAAGCAGTAACAATACAAAAAATAAACTATCTACATAGGAATAGAAAAAAATGGACTACCGGAAGAGAATAGAGAATCCAGAAACATACATACAGACCAGCTGACTTATACAAGGTAGCAGTGCAGAGCCATGGGGAAGCAATGGTGTTTTCAAATTCCATAAGAAGAACTTGCAATTTTATCTCTACCTCACTCCACATACTAAAAGCAACTCCAGGTGGATTGTTGACTTAAATTTGAAAGTCAAAGTTTACTGTAGAAGATAACGTGGAAGAATTTATGCTCTCAGAATAGGAAAAGGATTTTAAAGACGCAAAAGACATTTACCATCAGGGATTTGTCATTTGATAGCTTGCTTTTGGGTTCATTTTCTATTCTTCTGCTCTTTTCTGTATGGTAGGGGGCTGACCCCTGCCTACTGGTGCCCAAGCTCCCTTGTCAGTTGGCTAGGTGGAACCAATGGAATTTACTGGAAGGAGCTGAGTAGGAGGAAGGAAGAGAGAAACCCCCCTTCCTCTTGAGGGAGGCCCCTCTGGCAGGGACTTCATCACTTGTGTGATTCATGTCCTCAGAAATCCCTCCTTCCCTGGTCCCGGTTCCTGCCTTCTGCTCCTCAGTGCGGCCAGCTCCCTAGCTCTGGCCAACCCATCCTTGCCTCTGTCCCTCCAACTCCACTTCCTGTTGTAGCTAATCTCCAAACCTTTGGCATTCTCTGCTTGGTTTTTTCAGTAAGCCCTTTAGAGACTAGTTCTCCACATAAAATTCTCTCCCGTGAACTAAGTGGCGTGGTTCTTTTTCCCTTTTTTCTTTTAAACTGCCTGTTTTCCTGACTCACTTCTGACCAATAGAGGAAAAGAGAGATACATTACAATTAAATAAAGTTAAGAACTTCTGTCCACCAAGAACCCCTCAATACCAAACCAAACCAAACCAACAAATGAAATAATCCAGCATATAAACCAGGAAAATATGAAATATCTTTAACCAGATTATATAATCCAATTCAGAGAATCATTGTTTTAAAATTCAGATACATCAACAGAAAATGTGCAGAGTTGGCATCTGTAGTCAATAAGTTCTTCTGTAACCTAATAAAAATGTATCCTTTCCAATAAAAAGGAAAGAAACTCCTCTTCTTTCCAGTTTTTTCCTCTGCTACAGATATTGACTGGCAATCAGTGTGTAGCTTAACATCTATTTTCTGTTGAATCCAGTGTGTGCTTCGTTCATGTCACCTCTAATGCTGCTTCTTGATGAAGGTATTCCTGGGGGCAATTCACTCACCACCAAGCAGATAACTACAGTCGGCTACGTTTTCTTTCAGTCTTTTTCATCTAAGTATATGTTTTTATAAATAAATATATGTATGTTTATATATATATATGTGGGGTGTGTGTGTGTGGGTGTGTGTTGTGGGTGAGGGGGGAGAAAGAGAAAGCTATGTTAAATAAATGACAGGTTTTGTGCTCGCTTCGGCAGTACATATACTAAATAAATGACAGGTTTCCTTAAATTTTTCTTTCAAAAATCTTAAACCTTAAGTGGACTGCCTAATATCTTATTAAATGTAATTTAATAATTTTTCTTTTTTAAAAAGATTTTTTTTTTAAGTTTATTGATTTATTTTGAGAGAGAGAAAGCGAGAGAGTGAGTGAGTGTGCCGGGGAGGGGAGGGGCAGAGATAGAAGGAGAGAGAGAATCCCAAGCAGGCTCCATGCTGTCAGTACAGAGCCTCATGTGGGGTTTGATCCCATGAACTGTGAGATCATGACCTGAGACAAAGTCAAGAGTCAGATGCTTAATTGACTGAGCCATCCAGACACTCCAATTTAATCATTTAATCATTTTCTACTCTTGATAATTAAGGCTGTGTAAACCATGTGGAATACCACAATGGCTATAATTGTGCATAAACTGCATAAATCACATTTGCGAATAAATTGAGGCATTTCCGCACCAAATTATCCCAGGTTTCTGCACAGGCAGTTTTGGTGGCATGCAGACCTCGCTCACTCAGAAACTGCATTATGACCATGGCTCTCCCAGGCTCACCAACCACCCCATCTCCCCTGGCCACTGCCTAAACTGTCTGCTAGGGAGAACCACTAAGATTTTGATTTCTGATGGATTGCAACCCATCTCTTCCTATGTAACCCTTAGTTCAAACAATAAACTTCAGGTCCCTTCTTGAGAAAAGGAGTGCATAGAGGTGAACGTGGGATGCTGACTACAAAAGGGAAAGTTTATCAGAAAGAAAGCCTGCAAGTTCATATTTAAGGCCTCCATTCCTTTGGCACAGATTCTCCAGCAGTGGTCCAGCTTTTAGACACTTTTCTGCCCCAGTCAGCAGGTGGAAAGCTCTGGTCATCCAGTGACTGGTGGTCAGATGACACACAGTATCTCAAAGACATCAAAATAAAAATTGCCTGTTATCTCCATAGCTGTTTGGTGTTTGGTGCTTGACAGTGAAAAAAAAAAATGTCCCCATATGACGACTGAGTACAAATACTCTCAATTCATTCTGTGACTTTCATCGCTGTTTTTTGGGCACATATCTTGTTATCCTGTTTAAAAAAAGATTTTATTTAAAAACTCGTGAAGCATTCTTCTCAGAGAGCTCAGCTTTCAGACACAGAGAAAATGTTCCTGCAAAATGGATGTGCGCTAAATTCGCCCCTCAGATGTTTGATTATCTAAACATGGAAAAGCATGCACCACACTAAGGCACAGCTTCCTACCCAATGCAGATGACAAAACCCACCCACAGTTCATTCCCTGCTCCAGCTGGAGCCTTTCTGTTCCATATAAACACAGGCATTCCAACCAAACTCTTGAACAGGTAAATCGTAAGTAATTCATACCAAATATTCCCACTACTCTGAAGTAATAGTGGAATCTGGAATTCATACATGGCTCTTCTGTATTAAGCCTTGGAGCACTACCTTTTCACATCCTGACAGATTATTTTATTGAAAAAAATGTGTGTGTGGGGGGGGGCGGGCAGCGTCATGGGGCTGTGCTGTGCCACAGGAAAGACCAAAAGCACATTAATCCTTTTTTTTTTCTGTGTGCAGAGTTTATTTACTTTTTGCCAAATTCCTCGCACACACCCCCAGAGACCCTGTTTCTCCCCTCAGAACGAGTCCTTAACGAAGGATCTGGGACTTCTGAGGTAGACATTATGCTGTCTCCTTCTAGAATTGCCACACTGCTGAAATAGCGGGTAGGAGAATGGGGGGATTTTGGGGGGTGAGGAATTCTTACTGTAGATGCCCTTGAAACCTTATACACAGATCGCCGTACATCATCACACACTTTGAGAATCAAGATCAGTACACACCTTTCTGTGCTCTCTTGTTCAAACACTATCGTACAGCTGGAAAGGATGAGAACTATTTTTATCAGGGCAACATGTTGTCCACACCTGCAGCGGCTCAGATTCTACTCCCTTTGTGGCTTTAATCCTTCCAGAAGCCTGCAGAATCTGTTTCCAACTCTTAGTTTTTGGCTTAGTAACTCTTGAGCCAATAGTTACAACTGGGAAGAACGTTAGAATGAATACACTCCCCTCAAACTTCTCACTTGCCTGTCTTGCTTAAAAACTAAAACTAAAACTAAAAAGAAACATCCCCACCTTATGTTGGGGGCAGTGCCTCTTTTTGACCTGTCTACATGAGACTTGTGGCTTCCGTCTTCCCTCTTTAACTGGGCATCACCATTTCTTTTAATGGAAATGCAAGCAGTTGGCCACTGACTTCCTAATCACATGCTGTAGAGCATTTAACATCTGGGGAGGGTGAACATGGCTGCTATGAGGGTTGCCATATATTTTTTATACTTTACTTTCAATGGAATTAAAGGTCTCCAATTGCTAAGGTCCCGTTGTTGGTGCTGGTTTTGGAGTACAGGGTCTGCTCACATTCAATCCCAGATCTTCAGCTTCCTACCTTTGCCACCTTGGGCAAGCAATTCAGCTTTCTGATCCCCACCTACATTGTCTGTCTGTCAAGGAGCAAGAATTCCTGTCTTCTCAAAAGTCCTTCTAGCCAGACTAAGAACCAAATTGACATGGGACAGATTAACAGGAGAAAATCAAATGTAATAGAGTACGTACGGGGAATCCAAGTAGACATGGAAATTCCAAAGACAGGCAAAGTAAGGCACAAACGTCATCCTGAACTAATGAGATGGGGGTGGGGTCTGGATTCCTGAGGAAAGGAATGCATTTCACAGGGTGATAAATAGATGCTTGGTAATTAGATGTTTGCCTTGCCTTATAGATGGCTCTCTCAGATAAAATTTATCTCGGCTAATAGCCCTTATTCTGGCAAAGACCCTCAATTTAGGTATTTCTATGTCATTAAAGGAAGGGCAAATGTTTCTCTAAGGCCTGCAGGGTCTTGATCATCTTCAGCTCAAGATAATCTTCATGTCAGAGTGGACTCACCTGGGGTGGCCTGCCCTCAGCCCCTACATGTCAAATGACAATTGTGAGGAGTGTCTATGTGGTGCCCTGGGTCTAGCGTCTGGTCAAATATAGTCTCCATAAACCATCATTCTGGTCCCTTCAAGCTTCTGTCTCAGGGCAGGAAGAGAAGACACCTGAACTTAAGTTCTGGGTCACCATCAGCCACGGCTTGCTCTAGCAAATCATTGTACTTCCTGAACCTTTGTTTCTTCCTTGAGTAAATGGAGAGATCAAGGCCGAACTGTCAGGAAGGCCACTTCAGTCTTTAGGGATCTGGAACTCCAGGCCAGGCCTCATTTCCTGCCTACCTTTTGAGTCTGTGACCTGAGACCCAGCCATGTACCACCCCCCACTGCCTCCAACCTGGCCTGTCTACCTCTGTGGAACTTCGCTCCTTCCTGGTCAGCCTTTGCTGTCCTTTTTCCTTCCCACTAAGCCAGCCCCACTCCTTGAACCCCAGTCCTGCCCCTTAAAATGTCTCCTCTCTCCTTAACTTCTCTCTTTGCTTGATCTTATGTGCCAGGCACAAGAGATGGGACTGGAAAATCCAATCTTCCCACCGTAAGGCATCCTGGTATCCCAGCAACTGACACCAATTCAAAGCAGTTTTTATGGGACTGCTGAGTGGCTTGTGCCTCAGTGCAGGATAAGTTCCCCTCTGGTTAGGTTCATCCTTGGCTTTTTGTACCCAAAGATCAGTGGCAAACTTCTAATGACCGCTTCTGACATTACAGGAACTGGCAACTAACTAAACAAACATAAGAGTCTCTATTAAAGTTCTGGTAAAACGCTTTTACTTTGGCTTCTCAGTCTGGATTTTAAGATAAGATCTCCAAGTGCTTTGTCACAGGGTTGTGTTTTTTTTTTAAATATATTTTTATTTCTATCCCAACTTTCTCTAGAGTCTTTATTAAGAAGGGATGCTGCATTTTGTCAAATGTTTTTTCTGCATCTATTAACAGGATCATATGGTTTTTATCTTTTCTTTTATTGATATGATGTATCACATTGATTGATTTGTGAATGTTGAACCAGCCCTGTAACCCAGGAATGAATCCCACTTGATCTTGGTGGGTGATTCTTTTTATGTGCTGCTGGATTCGATTTGCGAGGATCTTGTTGAGGATTTTTGCATCCGTATTCATCAAGGATATTGGCCTGTAGTTCTCTTTTTTTGCTGGATCTCTGTCTGGCTTGGGAATCAGAGTGATGCTGGCTTCATAAAATGAATCCGGGAGTTTTCCTTCGATTTCTATTTTTTGGAATAGCTTGAGAAGAATTGGGATTAATTCTCTTTTAAATGTCTGGTAGAATTCCCCAGGGAAGCCATCAGGTCCAGGGCTCTTATTTGTTGGGAGATTTTTGATCACTGATTCAATTTCTTCACTCGTTATGGGTCTGTTCAGGTTTTCTATTTCTTCCCATGTGAATTTTGGTAGTGAGTGTGCGTTTAGGAATTTGTCCATTTCTCCTGAGTTGTCCAATTTGTTGGCATATAATTTTTCATAGTATTCCCTGATAATTGCTTGTATTTCTGAGGGGTTGGTTGTAATAAGTCCATTTTCATTCATAATTTTGTCTATTTGGGTGCTCTCTCTTTTCTTTTGGATAAGTCTGGCTAGAGGTTTGTCAATTTTGTTTACTTTTTCAAAAAACCAACTCTTGGTTTCATTGATCTGTTCAATTGTTTCTTTGGTCTCTATGTTGTTTATTTCTGCTCTAATTTTTACTATTTCTCTTCTTCTACTGGGTTTAGGGCATTTGTGTTGCTCTGCCTCTAGTTCCTTTAGGTGAGCTGTTAGATTGTGGACTTGCGCTTTTTCTAATCTCTTGAAATAGGCCTGGAGAGCAATGTACTTTCCTCTTAGGACTGCCTTTGCCGCATCCCATAGATTTTGAATTGTTGTGTTTTCATTTTCATTTGTTTCCATATATTTTTTAATTTCATCTTTAATTGCCTGATTGGCCCATTCATTCTTTAGAAGGGTGTTCTTTAACCTCCATGTTTTTGGAGTTTTCCAGACTTCTTCCTGTAATTGATTTCAAGTTTCAAAGCATTATGATCTGACAGTGTGCATGGTATGATCTCTATTCTTTTATATTTATTGAGGGCTGCTTTATGTCCCAGTATGTGATCTATCTTGGAGAATGTGCCATGCGCACTTGAGAAGAAAGTAAATTCCCTGGCCTCAGGATGTAAAGTTCTAAATATATCCGTCAGATCCATCTGGTCCAATGTGTCTTTCAAGTCCATTATTTCTTTAGTGATTTTCTGTCTGGTTGACCTATCCATTGCTATAAGCAGAGTATTAAACTCCCCTGCTATTAGCACATTCTTATCTATAAGCTTGTTTCTGTTTGTGATTAATTGTTTTACATATTTAGGTGCTCCCATATTTGGTGCATAGACATTTATGATTGTTAGTTGTTCCTGATGGATGGACCCTGTAATTATTATGTAGTGCCCTTCTTCATCTCTCGTTATTGTCTTTAATTTACAGTCCAGTTTGTCTGATATAAGTATCACTACTCTGGCTTTCTTTTGATTTCCTCTAGCATGATATATATTTCTCCATCCCCTTACTTTTAATCTGAAGGTATCTTCCAGTCTAAAATGAGTTTCTTGTAGACAGCATATAGATGGATTTTGTTTTTTAATCCGTTCTGCTACCCTATGTCTTTTGATTGGAGCATTCAGCTAAAACATGGAAAGAGCCTAAGTGTCCATCAACAGATGAATGGATCAAGAAGATGTGGTTTATTTATACCATGGAATACTACATGGCAATGAGAAACAATGAAATCTTGCCCTGTGTAGCAACATGGATGGACCTTGAGGGTGTTATGCTGAGCGAAATAAGTCAGGCAGAGAAGGACAAATATCATATGTTTGCATGTATAGGAGGATTAGGAGGAACTTGACAGAGGAACAAGGGGGAGAAGAAGGGCGGAAATGGTGGGGGAAAGGGAGAGAGGCAAACCATGAGAGACTCTTGAATGCTGACAAAAACTGAGGACTGATGGATGTGGGGGGGAGGGGGGATGGGCATGGAGGAGGACACTTGTGGGGATGAGCACTGAGTGTTATGTGGAAACTAATTTGACAATAAACTATTTGTAAAAATAAATAAATAAATAAATATATTTTTATTTGTTTCTAGGAAAGAGAGAGAGAGAGACAGCGTGAGCAGGGGAGAGTCAGAGAGAGAGAGAGATACAGACTCTGAAATAGGCTCCAGGCTCTGAGCTGGCAACCAGCACAGAGCCCGACATGGGGCTCAAACCCACGAACCATGAGATCATGACCCAAGCAAAAGTCGGATGCTTAACCGACTAAGCCACCCAGCCCCCCCCCCCCCCACCAGGGTTGTGTTTTGGTATTTCCATTCCAATTTCCTATCTGCTAAGCAGTTTTAGTTCCTTCTCTCTAAGGGGTGTGGGGAGGCCTCCTGTC
Source organism: Proteles cristata cristata (assembly GCA_017311185.1). NCBI lineage: Eukaryota > Metazoa > Chordata > Mammalia > Carnivora > Hyaenidae > Proteles > Proteles cristata. Next base: position 207,295 of record JAESUZ010001312.1, on the reverse strand, counting down.
TCAATGCTAGTCGTCTTTTTTCTTTCCCTTTTTTTCTTACTTAGATTTTCGTCTTTTTTTCTTACTTAGATTTGTAGAAATTCTCTTCATGTATGCATTTTATTTTTTAAATTTTATTTATTTTGAGGAGGAGGGGCAGAGAGAGAGGGGAGATAAAATCCCAAACAGGCTCTGTGTGCTGTCAACACAGAGTCCAATGTGGGACTAGAACTCATGAGCTATAAGATCATGACCTTAGCCAAAACCAAAAGTCTGATGCTTAACCAACTAAGCTACACACATGCCCCTATGCTTTTACTTTTAAACATCACACTTTTTCAGCTAGGTCAAAGACAGATGGGCAGGAGTTTGTCAAGTGAACAAAAGAGGCAGTCATTTCAGGTGGAGGGATCACAGTGAGAACTTGGGAGCCATCTTTGCTATTATTTAACTGTGGTTTGATCTGACACAAGTTCTTTGACACTTGGAGCATCTGTATCTTCACCTGCTAAATTTTGTTCATGACTATCTCAGAAAATATACATGAGATAACACAAAAATTTAACTTGGTAAACTTTGACTATGAGTTTAAATGTAGACTGTTATAAATGTCATAAAGGAAATTGGAGATAGGCTCTATCTTCTATCTTCAGCAGACTACACTCTGAGGATTTCACTTCTAAACACTGATGTCTGATGACTACAAAATTCATGTCCAAGAGCTTTATTCTGGCCACTGGAACACACCCAACTGGTGAGCAGGGCAAACTTGGGACAGATGAGCCATTCTGGCCCAGATCAGCAGAACCATTGGGTTATCCCACAGATTCACATGCTGCATTTTTGCTCTTTGAAGGCACTAAATTTTAAACCATCAAATACCATGCACCAACAAATAATTAACATATCATATCTTTAGTTTCTTGGTGCCCCGGCCAGCCACCATATTAAGGGCTATGACCACCAGTCCCCATGTCTGTGTGTTTTCCCTTTGAATGCCCACAAATATCCCCAGAGTCAATCCTAATTGTATTTGTTAGGGAAGGAGATGATAAATCAAATATTAGTAGAATTTCTTTTTCCTTTGGGAGTAAGTTCAGTCAGAAAATTATCATGTATCTGAGGGGCAAGGGGTAATGGAAATATTAAAATCTACCAGACTTGCTATAAATTTGCTTTCCATCACTCCAAAATGTTTTAAGTAGGAAAATTTGGGAATTAAGTGAATTGTGTAGCCAAACAATTTTAATGGATCTGATGGAAATTTAATTTTGGGTCCAACTAGAAACAGTGAATTAATAATTATGTTTGAAGATAGTTGCAAAATCATAACCAGTTGCAAAATAATAACCAGAAGGGGCTCAGTGTAAATAGAACCAACGATTTTGAAGTCTCACTCACGTTGAAATATGTTCAAGACTCAGCTCCTCCCCATGAGGAGGGGATTGGGAGTGGGGGTGGCAAGATTCAAATGACCTCTCAGGACACATGCATCAGAGAAAAATGGCCATGGTTACTGAACCAGGCCTTCTTCCAGAAACAACCATTTCATCTTCCTTACTGTGAGGTCTCCACTTCAGGGCATAAACCAATCCATAACTTGTGAGAATATGTTATATTTTCTAGATGCAAATCAGTTATTTGGCATTCAGTGTTACTGTCACTATGGAATGAGGAGACCGTGTTTCTACCTGTTGCTTTTCAAGTTGTCACAGCCTCTAATCCTACAACAGAAAATGTATCAAATTGTTTTGTCCCTGGTCATAGGTATGTCAAAAATGGTTTATAGGTACGTCAAAAACACAGGTCAAAGAGATGGAGATATCTTGCTATACTGAACCTAAACAAATACATGTTTCAGTTAGAGGCTAATCCTTTCACAAACTTTATGGTTCTTTTTATTAGTATGATCTAATCCAGGGATACTCCAATTATTTCAATTTCTGGACAAGCAAGTACCCTTAGTCATTCCAATATGGTTTTCATAAAGCTATAGGGAAAAATCAGGTTGGACGAAACATTAAAAAATGTTTCCAGACAAAAGCTGGAATAGCTTTTGACAGATGAGCAATAAAAAACTTCTGTTTCTCAGATTTCCCAATTATTCATTGCTAATCCATTGTAGTTGTTCCAAAGTATTTAAGAAAGAATGGAAAATGGTAAAAACATTGTCTTATTTTTAAATTCTTATCTACATTTGCTTTGGGGTTTTATTTGCAATACCAAACTCTTGCATTTGCTTACCTTAATTATAGAATCACTGATTCTGAGCATTGAAAAAGAAATCAAAAGATCCTGTAGATCAAGATCAACTACCTAATGTTTAAATCCCTTTTACAGTGTCTAACTAAACGGTCATCTAATTTCTGCTTGCATACCAGTAAAGATAGGAACATACCACCTTATGTGAATCCCATTGCCTCTGCTGACATCCCTGATAACTTGAGAAGCCATCTATATGTAGAGCTGAAATAAGTTTCCTAGAAATTTCCAAGAACCAGTTACTATTCACAGAAGTGCTAAACATAGGAATTGTGAAGGACTTTCTAGATGTCATATTACAATGTTTTCCAAACTGCAGACACTACTCCTGGGTTATAAAAACCAACTTAGGAGGGTACAACTAGCATTTTATAAAACTGAAATAGAATAGAATATCAGAATATATCACTTGGAACAAGGAAACATTTTATTTTGCAAAATTTTGTCTTCCCTAGAAATATATGTGCATGTCTTTTGGGTTACAATGCAAAACTTGTTTACCGTTAGTAATTTTAAAGACTTTACCTTCATTTTACAGATGCAATAAATTAAACCCAGAAGAATAAAAATGATCTGTCAAAGATTCCACAACTGGCCAGGGGAAGAAACTATCTGGAATTTTCTTGACCTACATCTACTGCTGTTTTTGCTACAATACCAAATGCCTGCCTTGCTGAACAAATCTGATTGTTTCCCCATGTATTGGTGTTTCAAATATTAGATAGCCTTATTGCCTCACCACTGAGTTTTTTGTTTCCATGGGAATCATACTTACTTTTTTTTTTAATGTTTTATTTATTTTTAGGAGAGAGAGAGAGACAGCATGAGCAGGGGAGGGTCAGAGAGAGAGGGAGTCACAGACTGAAACAGGCTCCAGGCTCTGAGCTGGCAGTCAGCACAGAGCCCGTCGCGGGGCTCGAACCCACGAACCGCGAGATCATGACCCAAGCGAAAGTCGGACGCTTAACCGACTAAGCCACCCAGGCGCCCCAAATCATACTTACTTTTTAAAAAGTAATGCCTGCAAGGTGCCTGGGTGGCTCAGTTGGTTAAGCATTGGACTCTTGATTTCAGCTTAGGTCATGATCTCACAGTTCATGAATCTGAGCCCGGCGTTGGGCTCTGCCCTGGCAGTGTGGAACCTGCTTAGGATTCTCTTTCTCTTCCTCTTCCTCACTCTCTCTCTCTCTCAAAATAAACAAACTTAAAAAAATAATGCGTCCAATGAAATAATTTTGAAGCCCTTCATCATCGCCATTTGCCCTTTTATATCTATACTTTAAATTGACCCTCCCCCCCATTTTACATGTTGTGCTCAGAACTAAAAACAATATATGAAATTAGATGTATGTGTCTGGTCGTCATCTCCTTTATTCCATACACCCTGCTTCTGTAGGGCAATCTTAGTTTGCATTACCTTTTGGGAAGCCATATCATATTATTGAGTCTTACGGAGTTTCTTTTCTTTTCTTTTTTTTTAACTTTTAATCCTTATTTATTTTTGAGAGAGAGTCAGGGAGAGAGGGAGACACAGAATCTCCAGGTAAGCTCCAGGCTCTGAGCTGTCAGCACAGATCCCAACATGGGACTCAAACCCATAAACCATGAGATCATGACTTGCACTGAAGTTGGACACCTAACTGACTGAGCCACTCAGGAGCCTCTGGAGCTTATTTTCAGAAGTTCAACTACTTAATTCCTCTTACTCTAAAGGAGAAGGAAGGAAGGGAGTAAGGACATCAGGAAGGAATAAAAGAAACTAGTATTTATTGAATAAATACCTACCATCCTGCAGATACTTTCATGAGTATAAATTCCCTTCTGAAGATAATTTTGTGAGACATGTATTAGCATCATTGCAAAGATGAATAAACTGAAGTTAAGAATAGTACATCAAGAGACTCACCAAGATCACTCAAAATGGCAGAACCGGAGACTGAGAGGGAATGTGAATGTCTGTCAATTTTATTATATGATCCGAATCCTCTCCACTGTGAACTTAGAAAGTTGGTTGACAGGAACAAACATAGTATCTTATTTTTATCACTATACAAAGGTGAGGGGGCTGCGGATGCCTCACCACTTGGCGTTCTGGTTGACATTGGGTAGAGCGCTCATTCCACAGCCTGGTACTGTCCCAATGACTCCTTAGGAGTTCTTCACTTTCCCAGTGAAGTGGCCCTACTCATACTCTTTCCCACTACTGTATTCTTAAACGATGTGAACTATCACACTCTACCTGGGCCTTTCAGAACACATAAATCATACTGTTCACTGCTTTCAACAAGAAATCCATGCACACAGGGCATTTTACCACTCTGAGGATTTTAATGCATATTAAAATCCCCCTGTATAGTGAGAATGGAGAGGGTTTATATAGTCTCCCCCATTTCTCTGGCTTTATTTCAGCTTCCCCTATCCTTAGCACAATTTTTGAAAACTATCTTCTTTGCCATGTAAGGAGGCTGTACCCACAGTCAGGTCCCTTGGGAGATCTCAGCTTCTCTCTCACAGAATTTATTCCAAACAAATACAGCATTTTCCTTTCAAGAATTTCTAGTGAATATAATTTTCTCCCTCTCATTATGCTATTATTAAATTTCATACTCTTGTGCAGTATTTAAAAGGAGATCTATTCTCTCTCAGTTTTGGCTGAGTCTACAAAAGCTGTGAATAATAAAGTAGGCACCAAATACCCAAAAGGCCTAGAGAGAGAGATTGGAGTACATATGGAAAATGCAGACTACTTTAGGAGATTATGGAAGTCTGGACAGTGCCAGCCTATCACCTGTCATTAGGGTAGAAAAGAGGCAAGGTGGAGGAGGGTTGCTATAGTTCTCTGGAATTGGTTTCCTGCTCTATAGGGAATGGAGTGGATTTCTCTCTCTCTCAGTTCAAACTGTGTAAGAGTAACTTTAAGGCACCCTATGGCATTTGGGAACCTAGAGGCTGGTATTAGATCTTGCCAGGAAAAGTCTAAGGTGGCACATGCAGATGAATGGGAGACAACAGGGCTGTATATGGAAAAAGCTACTCATCTACTGAACAAGGCCAAAGGTCCATGCTTCCTATGGCCCCCATGTGGACCCTGCAGAAGGAATGTGATCTGGTTGTTTTATTTTTTATTATTTTTAAAGTTTCTTTATTTATTTGAGGGAAAGGGAGAGAGCACATGAGCAGAGGAGGGGCAGAAAAGGAGAGAGAAAATCCCAAGCAGACTCCACACTCACAGGGCATAACTGTAGGCAGAAGTGCCCAGCAGAGCATCTCTGAGGAACCCACAAAAGTAGTCCACAAAAGAGAATTAGCTCTGGACTTCTATCGTGCTCAGATAGCACTGAGGACAATGACCAAGCACCAGTCAAGACAAAACTCCTCAGGCTCCATTCTTCTTTTCATTCCACCTTCTCCATCCTAAGAGGGAGCAGAGCCAAGAGGGGCCATAGCTCGTGAGTGATAATGGAGCTGGGAGATAGTGAAGAAGCTGATCCACTCCATCCCCTCCTACCAGGTGTTAACCCTGGATTGGACCTGAGCTAGGTAGGGAGAAGCTCTAACGGGATAAGAATTCAAGGTTGTAATAATCTTCCCTGAATTGGACTGAGAGTTGTGTGTTTATGAAGATGGCCTGGACATTTTCATGCCCTAGTAAAGGAACTCTCTGATTACTTTCTGAGAGTGACCTCAAATGCTGCAGGACAGTTGAAAGATTTCATCCAGACAGTAAAGAATGGGTCAATGGAGCAAGTTCAGAAGGGAATGGTGAGAAACAATTCAAATTAAGTTTGTTATGCAAATCGATGCCAGTAATGAACAAAATTGGAATATGATGATAGCCAAGAAAGATCTTTTGAGGTTTGGGTTTTTTCTTCCCATGTATCTGCTCTCCCATCAAGTTTCTTATATCTTCGATTTGACAAGTCATTTTCACCAATGTTTCAAGATTTCATGAGGCTAACCACTGGTGTCACTATGACATTGTATTTTAGTTGAGTTCTAGGGTCAAGTGGCAATGAACGAATGGCACTGGAGAGATCCTATGTTTGTATAACACAACTGATCGCATACAGAGGTCTTTATAAAAAATGAAATGCTATAACTAATGTGATTTCTTGTCATTGCTGTCACCTTCTGAATATATTTGAAAATAGATATATAAAACAGGTGCCTTAGTCCTTTTAGTCTGTTATAACAAAATTCCTGAGACTAGATGGCTTATAAACAACAGAAATACGTATCTTATAGTTCTGGAGGCTAGAAGTCTGAGATCAGGGAGCCAGCACTGTTGGGTGAGGGATTTCTTCCAGGCCCCCAGAGTTATCATTGTATCCTCATTTGGAGGAAGGGTCTAGGGAGCTCTGCAGTGTCTCTTTTCTAGGGACACAAATCCCATTCATGACGGCTCCACTTTCATGACCTGACCACTTCCCCCAAGGCCCTACTTCCTTGTACCTTTACATTGGGCATTAGGATTTCAGCATATGGATTTTGGGGGGATATGGATTTTGGGGGGATACAAACATCCAGACCATAATGCAAGGACATATTTTAACAAACTCTCCATTCCTTTTTGGGAAGCAATGGTAGTAATGTGACTAAAATATACAATATTGACTATTACTTTAACTGAAAGTAAGCATTACTGGGGGAGAAGTAACTGGCTCTTTTAAACCTGTTTTTAGTGGCTCCTGGGTGGCTAAGTTGGTTGAGTGTCTGACTTGATTCCACCTCAGGTCATGATCTCAGGGTCATGGAATCAAGCCCTGCATTCAGCTCCATGCTGAGTGTAGAGCCTGCTTAATCTCTCTCTCTTTCTCTCTCTCTCTCCCTCTTCCTCTCTCCCCTGCTCACACCCTCTCTCTCTCTCTCTCTCTCAAATATAGACAAACCTATTTTAGTATTACATGTTTATTTCATGGACTATAAAATCTATTATGGGCAAGGATCACAACTTTTATTCAGCTACACTCAATACATGGCTAAATGTTCCAGGGGTGTCCTGAGCATGTTAACAAGAATTCTACATTTAAATTAAACCCTTAGGTCCCAGCCCTATTCTGCTTTATCCAAAGATCACTCAAGCTTGAGTGCCTGTTTTCTTTAAGACATATCAATATTCCATTCCAGACAGATTACAATGTTTAATACTATTGGAAGTTCCATGATGAAGGAGTAAAGGTTCTTCTTTAAGAAAAGTTATCATGGAACTACTTTCTGGGACTAACTCTTTGGCACTCAGGTGAGGGGACTCCCATAGCCAGAATAAGAGAGCCCTCAGTCAGTCACAGGTCTACAGACTTCAGATCTTTCACGTCATGGAGGGAAATGGCCAGGGGACAGGGGACAGACACTGTCAGCCTCTGCCACACTTGGGCTAATATGAAACTAAAAGTCACTGCTGACACGGGAGGGGCGCCTGGGGGAAATCGCAAAGCTGTGCTCGTTTCAACTTGATATCGTATTTCTTGAGGCGAACAGAATGGGCAAAGTTATGTTTAGAAACCAATACGTTTAGAAGAATGTAAGTCATTGACATCAGATGATGCTTTGTGAAGGGCAATCAGTCCATGTGGTGAAATGTCACATGACCCCAGATAAGGGTGCTAAGCCAAATCAGGCTTCAGCGGGAACTAGAGGCAAGGAATGTCTGTGGTTGTGCATGAGTGTGCAGGGTGTCTATGAGAGAATCATGGTAAGTACCAATGAGGAAATCAGTCCTTAATTAACCCTGAATTCGAAAGAATTTGAAAACTCAGAAAGAGTTTATGTCTCATTATGAAGACTTAGGTGAGGATAGCTTTTATTTTAAATATACATTCAAGAGTAGGACAAATTATAAACACATGGGAAGTTTTTCTCTTTTATTGTGACCTGTGAATTTGAATCTGGCTACCTTTGCAAAGTAAAAAACGCCTGCAAACAATTGCTCTGTTCACTGCCAGATAACATCTAGAAATCTTTGTTTTGTCCTTTGAACAATTACAGCAACCCAAGATCTAATTTGGTGCCTCATAAATGATTATGTTCCATCTCTTGACATTTATTTTTAAATTCTACGAAAACACCAGCTCACAGGATGTTGTGTATGGGTTTTTTTTCCTACAGTATTTCTGTTGTTCCCCAGTTGTTTGAAACATGTTGTGGCTTTGAGTTCTTCAAACTACCTCCTGTGATGAAGATTACCTTAATTGCTTGTTTGTGGAACATTCAGTCAGAGACAGAATATGCTGGAACAATTACCAATAGGTGAAGGCTGACATTTTACATTCTTTGCTTTGTCATTAGCAGTTTCTTATGACTTCTTGTTGGGCTTTTTTCTTTTTTCTTTTTTTCGCCAGACTATCTTTTTAAGTTTTGGGCTCACACTTCCATTGTTTCCTTAATGGCCACATCATGGTCAGAGAAAAGGCTTGTTTCCATTCAAACAACATTCAACAACCATTTACTGAGCACCTCTTATGTGCCAAAAACTAGTGTAGATGTAGGGGATACAGGTGTGAACTTATCACACATCTAGGTGCACATTACATTTTGGAAGCACTTTTCACAAAGCTGCTCTGGTACAGCTAGTTATCCCACTATTAAAAAAAGAAAGAAAAAAAACCCCAGTATATGAAGCATCCAGACTCATACCAAGAGGATTATTCACTTCACTGAACCATTCATCTTATCATTAAAACTAATGTCCTTAGGACATTTTGAAAAATAATTTAACTTTACAAGACATGTATGACCTCCATGCAAGGCCACTGACCTCATGCTTCCCAGGATCCAACCAATTCATTTGGAATATGGTACACCTTGGAGCTTCTCTTCCAGAAGCTTCTTGTTCAGTTGGCTTTCCTTCCAAGCACACATCACATTGGCATGTAACACTATGACTTGTACCTCTCACAAGTCAAAATGGGCAGGAACAATGAGAATTTCTGGACACCTCAGGCTGGAGACACCCATTTACTTCCTGTGGGACTTCGGGCTCTGGATCCCTCCTCTGATTGTCCCTGGGAATCTGCTGGTATATGTTACTCTCCAGAACATCACAGAATGTGCTTATTTCTGTTCTCTTCAAGAGTCACCCAGGACATACTGTCTTAGCATTTGTACACACTCACTCCTTTTGGCTTGCCCCACAAAGAGCAAGCCCTTTGCTTTGGAGATAAGTAAGAACCTAAGAACCATTTCACCTCTTCTCTCCACTTTTTGATACTTTTATCCTGGGAAAGGCTGAAGAAATAAAAAGAAATTTCCAAATTCCAGTGAGTCAATGAACATTCCAATTTTCCCGAATCTTACCTTACCAACGGAGCAAGGCATTTGTGGATTATGTTTGAGTTTCATGGTATCCCTAGAAATCTACCTATTGTAAAATATGTGTAACTGTCAATAGTGACAACTAACAATTCTTGATCACTTGCTAAGAACTATTCCAGTGATTGACAAGTATTAACTCATTTAATCTTCAAGATTATTCTCGATATGTTTAAAGAAATTGGTTAATTGACCAATAAATGTTGACTGTTTTCATCCAAACTACTTACCCAGATGGTCTCTTTCTGTCATTGTGATTCTTCTGTCCTGGGGAATCTATCCCATTTCTGGGTTTCTGGCTCACAGGGTTTGCTCATCTGGCCTCTGACTAAACCAGGTTGTGACAATTAATTACGGTTGTTTTGATTCTCTGTCTGCAGAGCTGCCACATTCCCACACACCCCCTTCCTCCTACATATCTTTTCCCTCAGTTATAATAAAAGTATATACCACATAGATGATTTGGCACTTGCAGAATAATTTTAATATCATAGAATCATAAGTTTTCGGGAGAAGAAAGAACCTCACAAAACGTTTTGCTTTTTGCGGATATGGAAGCCGGGCTCAGAGAGATAAGGTTACTCGCCCAAGATTACATATTTGGTTTAATTGTTCAGCTGGTATTATTCTTCAGAAAGGCTGATTTCGTGTCCCTTCTCATCACTCTATGCTCAGTAAAGAGAAAAGGGATTTTATCCTAAAGCTCTGTTTCAAATCACAAAGTGGATAAAAAGAAAGTTTCTCTCTCTCTCTCTCTCTCTCTCTTTGTCTCTCTGTCTCTTTCTCTCTTCTCTCTGTGTCTCCATATATCTGTTCTTCCATCATCTAAACTGCTTAGGTAAGTTTCTTCAAAGTTCAGCTGGGTATAACTTTCACATGATCATACTTATCACATTGCCAATTAACATGGAGGTCTCAAATTGATCATGTGATACCAAATTTATAGATATTATACATGAAGAAAAATGCAGTAACGCAAGAATTGCATACATTTTTTGTTTGTTTGTTTGGCTTTTGGTTTTTGGGGTTTTTCTGTTGTTGTTTTTTCATTTATTTATTTTCTTTAGTAGTTTATTGTCAAGTTGGTTTCCATATAACACCCAGTGCTCATCCCTGTGCCTGTTATATATGAAACACATATAACACAAGTGCTCTCCTCCATGCCCATCACCCCTCTTCCCCTCTCCCCCACCCCCATCAGCCCTCAATTTTTGTCAGCATTCAAGAGTGTCTCATGGTTTGCCTCTCTCCCTTTCCCCCATCATTTCCCCCCTTCTTCTCCCCCTTGTTCCTCCTTCAAGTTCCTCCTAACCCTCCTATACGTGCAAACATATGATATTTGTCCTTCTCTGCCTGACTTATTTCACTCAGCATAACACCCTCAAGTTCCATCCATGTTGCTACACATGGTCAGATTTCATTCTTTCTCATTGCCATGGAATATTCCATTGTATAGATAAACCACATCTTGATCCATTCGTCAGTTGATGGACACTTAGGCTCTTTCCATGTTTTGGCTATTGTTGAGAGTGTTGCTATGAACATTGGGGTACATGTGCCCCTATGCATCCTGTATCCCTTGGGTAAATTCCTAGCAGTGCTATTGCTGAGTCATAGGGGAGCTCTGTTGTTAGTTTCCTGAGGAACCTCCACACTGTTTTCCAGAGGGGCTGTACCAGTTTACATTCCCATCAACAGTGTAGGAGGGTGCCCGTTTCTCCACATCCTCGCCAGCATCTAGAGTTCTCTGATTTGCTCATTTTAGCCACTCTGACTGGTGTGAGGTGATATCTCAGTGTAGTTTTGATTTGTATTTCCCTGATGAGGAGCGATGCTGAGCATCGTTTCATGTGTCTGTTGGCCATCTGGATGTCCTCTTTGGAGAAGTGTCTGTTCATATCTTTTGCCCATTTCTTCACTGGGTTGTTTGTGTTTCGGGTGTGTAGTTTGGTGAGTTCCTTATAGATTCTTGATATTAATCCTTTATCTGATATGTCATTTGCAACTATCTTTTCCCATTCCGTCGGTTGCCTATTAGTTTTATTGATTGAAGAATTTCTGTGCTTGTTGCTATTGAATCACAGAATTTTATGTGCTTTTTTGATATGCACGTGCCATTTTGAAAGGTTAGAAATTTGAAGATGTGTGCAAATTGTTAAGTGATGTACAAGAACTCTGAGAAGCCATAGAAGAGATGTTAGTGAGGAAAGACGAAAGGGACTATCAAAATGAACTAAGACTCTATGTTGATGATTATGGAGATAGATAGAAGACTTGAATAATGGGAAAAATAGTTATAAACATTAAAAATCAGTGGGCAATCAAGAAATATATAAGCTTTAGAGCATTATGTAGAAAATTTGTTAGAGCTGAGAGTTTGCAAATAGAAGATTTGGGGAACAATCTTTAAATATATTGAATGAAATCCCTCAGTGAAAAGGTCTCTCTGGGCCCACTGTCTGAAGCAGTGATAGTAATACAACAATTGTGTTTCTACATAAAAAAAATAACCCACAAAGTATATACTAAACAGCAAAACTCAGCAATGAGTTTCACACCACAGGATGCCAAGATGAAGTCATCACCTGGAAATGGTCCCGGTTACTTTCAACTATTTGGCCAGAGAAGCAAATGCATCAATATTTTATTAATAGCTGTTAAGTTCTGCTTAATGCATATGTTATACAGTGTATGGCTAAGTTATTGTTAATTCCCATATAGAGAAACCAAAACTCCAATAGGTATTTGGCAGAGTCGCCAGCCTATTAGGATTCCACAAGCTAGGATTCTGACCAAGTCTGGAGTGACCTCAGAGTGAGAAGAATTGAAGGCAGGATAGTTGGATGCTTAGATTTCTTTCTTAAGGCTTTCTAACCTCCTTCTGTTGACTTTGGGATCAAGGTTGAGTTCACAAGCCAAATTGTAGGTGGAAACATTGATAAACTTGAGGATATATGGGGTAGTGGTAGGAGCAACCAGGATCATGGATGATTTAGTGATAAAATCATAGGAGGAAAAATTGAAGAAGCTGGATTCATCATTAAACAGAGAATAATGGTGCTCCCTCATTCTACCAGCTACTGAAATGCACTCTTGGGATACAGCAGTGAGCAAGGCAGTAGAATGCTCTTCTTCATGGAACTTTATTTCAGTGGTAGAGACAGAGTGAATAGATGGCTTTAATGTAGTACATTAATATTTATAGTATGAATTAAGAGCAGAGTGCCATGGGAGAAGTGCCTGATTTAGCTTTGTGAAAGGAATGGTGGGGAATGAGTTTGAAAAGATGAGCAGGAATTATCCAGCTGATGGGGAATGAGGACATGGTGGGATCGAAGTCCACGTGGTACAGCAAGATGTGTCTAGGAACTCAAACTGAATCAGAGTTTGATAGGTACTGTGCAAAAGAAAAGGAGGGATGAGTGATGAGCATGAAGAAAAACAGAAAATAAAGTGTTAACAAAGTTCAAAAATTGAGCTTTCTCTTGAAGGCAGTAGGAAGCCATCTGAGAGGTTTTTTTTTTTTTATTCTGGAAGTATTATTCAGGCTAATGTATTAAAAATGGATTGGAGGAGACGAGACTGGAGACAAGAATATCTCCTAGGACATCAGGAATAATTCAAGGGAGAGAATGTAACAGAAATGAGAATGGAAAGGAATGGACAGGTACTAGATATATTGAGGAAGTGGACTTGACACAACTCGATGCTTGAAAAAAATGACAGTCAGGTGTCTTCAAATATTTGAAAGACTGTCATTTGGAAGTTCTTGTGTCCCCATGGCAGAAGTGGGAACATTGGGTGGAATGGAGTTTTATAAGGAGACAGAACTTCCAAACAATGAGCATTGTTCAACAATGGGATGGGCTGACTTAGGAGGCCATGAAGTCCCCACTGGATCCCATGGAAGTTTCAAGTAGAAGCTTGGGCAAATGCCTTTTGGGGATGCTGTAGAGGATATTCCTATGTGAAACTTGATGTAGGTGATTTTGAATGTCTACTCAAATTCTGAGATTCTGTTGTGGTTGACATGACTCAATGTGGCATCCTCCAAAGATTGTCTCCAGGCAAGTAATAGTGTCCTGATATTTACCTAGCACTCTTATCTTATTGGATCTGCACTTCTTGTTCTGAAATGGAGATATTTAAGGAAACACAGAGAGGAACAGAGAGGGAATTAAGGTATGAAAACTTGCTTTTCTCTACCAAAGCCATTTCAAACTTATGTTCCATGTCTGTCCACCTCAGTGACTCTAGATGCAGTGATGAGGTCAGGAATAAACCCAACCCTCTTAGCCTCTAATTCATTGTGCTCTACCCACTGGATTTATTGATTCCACATGTTAAGATCTGGTTGAGGCAGACTTTAAAAGCATATAATCCATGAAATGTCTTGACTCTGCTATCCTCACATATTGCTAAAATAACATAACATAAACCAGATAAAACACTGAGGGAAATTCAACAACAATCAAAGCACACTATGGATACATCAGATAAGGCCATGAATCTGACCTGAAGAAAAGCAAGTGCATTTGTCCCTGGATTTAACTTGCTCTTTCCCTAAAGATCTTCAAGTCTCTTTTTTTTTAATGTTTATTCAATTTGAAGAACAGAGAGAGACAGAGTGTGAGCGAGGAAGAGGCAGAGAGAGACACACACAGAATCAAAAGTGGGCTCCAGACTCTGAGCTATCAGCACAGAGCTCAATGTGGGGCTCGAACTCACAAACTGTGTGTGAGATCATGACCTGAGATAAAGTCGTACACTTAATCAACTGAGCCACCCAGGTGCCCCAAAATCTTCAAGTCTTCTATATGTCAACTCATGTTGGAGTTTCTTAAGCATTAGAAAAAATTGGCTCATATTCTTTTGCTTCTCTCTGTTCTAATTCATAACAATTTCCTCGCCCAGTGTAAGCTATCTGAAGGTACAAACTTCTAGGACATTTGAACTTGAGTATAAGTATACACATATATTTTGATGAGTCAAAACCTTCACCAACATGGGCATCTTTTCATGTCAGATATGCAAACTTTGGAGAATAAAATCTTTGACAATTTCTAGGAAACTGTCAGTAGTTTTACTTTGTGAGTCTTCATTAGAAGCAGAATTTGCCTTTCATATCAGACAACAAAATTTCTCTCTCAGGCTCCTCGGCTGCTAGGAAGCTCGTAGACAACAGGATCAATTCCGCCGGTAGAAGGCGCCCCAAACTTTGAAATGGGAACTAGTGAAGGCCAAGAAGCACCAGTTTGAGGGCAGTGGCAGAGTGGGGGACTGAATTTCCAGGAAAAGGGATGGCAGTGAGGGTCATTGTGGTCTCCAGTCCCTCCTACCAACAGGCTGGTGGCACAAAGCCATGGCATCTTGAGCTGGAAGCCTTGGCTGTAGAGACCTCACAAGTTCCTTGACCTGATCTGGTTACTTGCATTGTTCAGGAGTCTGGTTGTCATCCTTTTTGGTGATTATGGAAACTACCCAACATTCTTACAATAAACACAATTTCTGCTTCCGGTCATCCAGAATTGATTTCTGGGGCTACAACTAATAAATCCAATCAAAAGAGAACAATGCAAAGGAATTTTGTGCATTTTTAATTAATTTTTTTTGAGAGAGAAAGAATGTGCAGGAGTTGGGGAGGGGCAGGGAGAGAGAGAGAGAAAGAAGAGAGAGAGAAAAGCAGACTCCATGTCCAGCATGCAGCCCGATTTAGGGCTCCATCTCACAACTGTGCCCAAATGGAGAATCAGACGCTTTACCAACTGAGCTGCCCCAGCATGCTGGGTGCTTTAATGGTCTAACTCTAGAACAGTAGATATGAAAAAAGTTACATTGACAAATGCTTTCTCTGTTCACTGTTAAACTCTCTCTAATATCATAATTGTTCACATGATTATAAGAAGAGTTGAGTAGAACTGAGGTCCTCACTATTCTATTATTCTAAGTGGGCAAAAGATTCAGGAAAGAAACCACATGGTATGGAAATTAATTCACACTAAAGTGTAAATGATTCTACTGTATGACTAATTTACATTTGAAATAGGAATTTATATTTCAAGCAAATCTTTAATTAAGGTGCCGTGAAAAGATTTTAGCAAGTTAATTGGGCAAATTATCTCATTCTACTTCAAATATCCTAGCTATCCAGAAAAGAATTGTGGGTAGGAACAGATATGAACAGAGAGATGGTTCTGTAAGTACCTTTCACATTGCCTAGGAGTGCTTCCTGTGCCCGAGTTCTCTCCAGAGAATGGAATCCTTTGGTCTACTTTGGACCACGGGACCAGAGAGTTAGGTTGCTAAATATTAAAAATTGTGACATAAAACCCTGAATCTCCCCACCAGAAGAGAGCACTGGGAGCTTTGGCTTAACAGTGTAGGGAGCTTTGGCTTAACAGTGTAGGGTTACCCTGTTGATGCCCTGACTGGTTAGAGTGAATTGTGGAGTCAAGGAACCAGTGTGATTGACATTCCTTTCCTGAGTAAGGTATTTGTTTTCATTGGTTTTATTTGTTCAATTAGTGTTGTCAACATATATTGGAAAATAATGTGAGAATAATTTTCATCTGTTTAAATAAGGGGTTTTGCCTTTGTGGGGGCTGTTAATATGTGAAAAGGTACTGGCAGGTAGGGGTTCCCAGGATGAGCCAAACACATTTTCAGGGATTAATGGTTCTAGTCAAGGCAGAAACTCTTAAACAAAGAATTCATTTCACATTGAGCAAAGTGCACCTGTGGTAATTATGTTTTTCACACAGAGGCAATAAACAAAATCTGGTTTTTAGTTTCTTCTAGTATTATGACTAAAAGAAAACTTTGATTGCGTTCATTCTTAATTCATTCATTTATTCGCTCAACAAAAAACATGTACTGGGACCTTGTAATGTGCCAGATTCTATGCTGGCATTAAGGATTCAAAGATAGGAGGGGATACAGTCCTATATCTCCAGAAGCTCAAGGCCCAGTTCTAGAAAGAGGTTTAGCCTCACATGTGTGATGTGTAGCTGCTATTGTTTTGTTACATGCACTATAGTAGCTGTAAATTCTTGCTACCACTTTAGGAAGGCCCTGGAAAGAGTTCAGGGTTGTGCTCACTGTGAGGGAATTACTCATGTAATTCTCATTAGTGCAAATGGGAAAGAGGTGTAAATCCACAGTGATCTAGCTGAGAAAACAAACACTCCTTCTTTGACTTCTGTTGTTTGTTTCTCTTTGTTCTGAGTTGAGTCAGGGAAATAATCAGGAAAATTATACGTGTTCAATTGCCCGGTTGCACCAGAACCCTTGGAGTATCTAATCACAGTTAATAATTAAAACAAAGCAAGGAGACTCAAATGCTGAATTTAAGTACCATCAGGAGGGAAAGAAACCATTTGAAAGGGAAAATATGAACAGTGCTTTGTGGTAGACTTTCACAGACAGAAACAGGGGCAATAAAGGGAAGACATCCTTTTAAAATGGATGTGGATATGACAGATCAACCAATAAATATATATTAAACTCCTACTGTGTCCCCAGCTCTGTGTTAGACCATGTGGGGAACCGAGTTTCACAGTCCATCAGGGGAAAAAGAACCAACATATTATATGTTATTGAAATAGAAATGGGGACTGGTGCTTTAAAAATGGGACAGGATATTTGAAATAGGAGCATCGACAGAAATGATAGGACCTGCAGTCATAGTTTCAGGTGCTATCAGTTAACCTGATACCAGTTATTTGGGTAATTTAAGCTCTGCTCTGCAGCCGCAATTAACCAATCAATCTTAGTGGCTTATAACAACAAAGGTTGTTTTGTTCTTTTTCCTGTCTCCTTGCTCCGGGATCCAGACTGATGGAGTAGCCACTATCTTGAATGTTACTAAAGAGGGGAAGGGGAAGGTCTGTAGGGTCAGTCACTGACAGTCAAATGCTCCCTTTTATAAGTCATTGGTGTGAGAGATAAACCAACCCAATGACCCAATCCAAGGAGGGACGAGGACACTGGGAGCACAGTGATGCGAGGCTTTAAACCACATTTTTGCAAGAGCGGGTGTCTGATGGACAGGCATACATGGGGAAGTCACAGCAGACAATTTATCTCCTAACGTGCAAGTTCCTTCCTTGGTTCCTCATCGGCTGAGCACTACAGAGGTTGCAGCCTTATCCAGATGTCACCTCTGCCCATGTAAGGCAAAATGTACATTCCTTGAGGTGATGCACGGACTTCAGTTCTTTGGCTCATGCTCTTTGCAAAGCCCATGACAGTAAGCCCACAAAATGGAGAGGGGAAGAAGTGTCTGGGAAGTGAAGTGTCTTAAGGGTGTGGGATTCCATTGTGTGTGTGGGAGGGCTTTGTACATATTTCCAATAGGCTGTAAACTTATTGTTAACTAGACAGCACAGCTTTTATTTCATATTTCTAAAAATGAATCCTCTCACTTCTCACAATTGGCGAGACCTAGTATTATGGTCCCATCCAACCACAAGGGGGCTGGGAAATATAATACTGCTATAGGCCCAGAAAGCAGATAGCTAGCTATAGTAGGTGAATAGCACTAATGACTGTGGCTCTGACCTTTCCAGACAGAGTGTTCAAATGAGGTCACATTAAAAGTTGAATTCAGGGCGCCTGGGTGGCTTGGTCGGTTGAGCATCCGACTTTCGCTTAGGTCATGATCTCGCGGTTAGTGGGTTTGGGCCCTGCGTCGGGCTCTGTGCTGACTGCCAGCTCAGAGCCTGGAGCCTGTTTCAGTCTGTGACTCTCTCTCTGACCCTCCCCTGCTCACGCTGTCTCTCTCTCTCTCTCCTAGAAATAAATAAAACATTTTTAAAAAAAGTTGAATTCAATGTGATGCTCTTCACCTGTGTGAGATTTTACTGAAGGCCGAGTTTTCCTTCATATTTGGGTATGCATTGGAATCACGTGGAGCACTTTTAAACCGTAGATCTCTGAGCCCTACCTTCAGAGTTCTGGGTTTGGTAAGTGTGAGATTAGAGCCCAAAATATGCATCCCCCACAATTTCCTGAAGGACGCTGATGCTGCTCATCTGGGAACTGCACTTTGAGAACCACAAGTCAAGGAAAATCCAATAGAAGCTTCCTCCCTCTTGTCTATTCAAGCCTTTGGTGAAATCATGCTATATGTTTGAGCCTGACTTGTGTTCTAGGAAATGGTGGGAAGGTCTATATACTCTAATCAGAGGGATGGCTGATTTCAGAACCCACAGGGTCTGACCCAGCTTCATCAGCTGACTTTAGGGTCTGCCTCTCTCTTTTTTCCCTGTGGGTGCCTCCTTAGGGCAGAAGCTGTCTTTTTCTCACTGATTGGTAGATTTCAGAAACATGTCTTCAAATTCCATGACCAAGAAAATAAGACCCAGAAATCAGAATCTGTTCCTCTTATTCCTTCTAAGGTCAGATCTCTAAGTCTCCGTTTCCTCTCTGGGGACCCTCCTTTTCCTGGGATCATTGACAACTGAAAAATATCCACGTCCCTGGTGGGACACCCTGACCCAAACTCAAAAATGTGTGACCACCACAGCACACTCACATCACAAAACAATAGTACCACACACTTCAACAAGATTAAAAGTGAGGAGGGAAGAGGTGGGAGGCTTATTTCCACTGCATCTCTCCTCCGTATTGCAGAGGAGGCACGGCTCTTCTAATTTTCAATATTTTCTTGAATCTGGGTTGATCAGCCTTAAGTAAAACCACATGTGTGTCATTAGGCCTTCAGTCCAGGTTAAACTCTACCAAGCCCAACCAAGATTCTTCCTGTTGTCCCCCTACCAGGCCATCCCACCTGTCCTTCCTGCGCTCTTCTGATTCCCCAAACTTCTGCTTTCCTGTGAACATCAGCTTGAGTAAGAGCATGTCTAACTGCTGAACAAGCAAGGGTGAGGCATGGAGCCATCAGAGACATCGGAGAGCCTGTAGAGATGTATCCTGTCTACAGGATACGCCCTATGCATAGTCACACGGAGCACTTGGCTCTGCAGAGTCACTATTTGGCCTGTGTCTGATATGTGCATGGATGTCTGGCCCATTTGAGTTGACTTCCAGAAAAGGGAATACCTTCAATGGAGGTGTGTTCAAAGCTCTGTCTCTTGCAATTCAGAAAAACTGTAGCTTTGAAATGGCAGCTTACCCAATTTCTATCCTCACTGCTAAGGTTTCAAGCCAGAGCCCAGGCTCAAGGTGCCATGTGCTACCCTTTACTAATCGTCTTTTCAAATATAATAAAATTAAATTTAAAAGAACCCCAGCTATTGTTCTAAACATGTTAGAAATAGTAGCTTATTCTTGTGATGCCAGCAGGAAAAAGACCACTTTTGCTTTCTATCATGTGATATATTCTTTCCCCCAGGATCCCCATCAGAGTGTACATTTGTTAGAATTGATGGATCTACACTGACACATCATTAGCACCCAGAGTCCATAGTTTACACTAGGATTCACTCTTGGTGTTGTACATTCTATGGGTTTGGACAAATGTATAATGACAGGCATTCACTATTATAGTATCATACAGATTAGTTTCAATTGCTCTAAAAACCCTTTATGTTATGCCTATTCCTCCCTCTCTCCCACCCAACCTGTGAAACTGCTGGTCTTTTTACTGTCTCAGTATCTTTTCTGGAATATCATATAGTTGGAATCATACAGTATATAACATTTTCAGATTGGTTTCTTCCATCTAGTAATATGCATTTGAGGTTCCTTCATGTCTTTTCATGACTTAATAGCTCATTTCTTTTTCGTACTTAGCAATAGTCCAATGTCTGGATGTACCACAGATTATTTATGCATTCACCTACTGAAGGACATCTTTATTGCTTCCAATTTTGGGAAGTTATGAATAAAGTTGCTAAATATCTGTGTACATGCTTTTCTGTGGATATAGTTTTCAACTCCTTTGGGTAAAAACCAAGGAGCATGATGGTTGGATTATATGGTAAAAGTATGTTTATCTTTGTAAGATGCCGCCATCTTGTTTTGCAAAGTTTCTGCGCCAGTTTGCATTCCCAGGAGTAGTGAATAAGAGTGCCTGTTGCCCCACATCTTGACCAGGACTTGGCGTTGTCCTGTTTTTGATGTTTACCATTCTAATAAGTGCACCAACCGTATTCTACACATTATTTTAATTTTTTAAATGTGCACTTCTCTGATGCGATGTGATGTGGAGCATCTTTTCATATGGTATATATGTCATCTGTATATCTTCTGTAGTGAGGTGTCTGTTAAGGTCTCTGGCACTATTCTAATTTTTGAAATGAGATATTCTAATTGCTGTTGATATCTAGAAATTACATTGTCTTTCATATATTAAACTTACATCTAGAAGTTTGGATAAATTCTCTAGTTAATTCCAGTATGTTTCTCAGTAGACAATTATATGTAAATAGTGACAATTTTGTTTGTTCTTTCCAATAGTATATGCTTATATTTCTCTCTTTTCCTGCTGTGCTGGCTAGAGTCTCAAAGAGAATACTGAAGAGAAGCAATCTTACTGGTCTTATTTCTCATAGAAAAGAGAATGATTTTAGTATTTTGCTATTACATATGATATATTTATGGGAGATGCATTTTGTCAGGCTAGGAAAGTTTCCTTCTCTTCCCACTTCCATATATCTCTCAAGAATGAATAAATATTTTTGACTGCTTTTTCTGTGACTATTGAGATCATACTTTTTTCCTTTAAAAAAAAGACTTTTATGTGGTACATTGCAATAATGACTTACATAATGTCAAATCTAGCCAAATTTCTGGAATAAATCAATTATGTCATAGCATTTTATCTTATTTATAAATTATGTAATTCAGCTTGATAAATTCTTGTTTAGAATTTTGCATTGCTCTTCGTGAATGAAATTGGCTTATCATTGTCCTCTCCTGTAGTATCTTATGTCTTGTTTTGATATTGAGAGTTAAGATTCAATAATGTGTGTGTTTATGAAAGATATACACTATTAACAGCAATTGAGAAATTCAGTTAATTAAAGGTTATTTTTTGTCTTCTTTACAATTTTCTGCAATTTCTACTTTTCCACAATGAGAAAAAAATGTATATGATCACATATTATTCATGGAAACACAGACATAATTGCCGATACATACATGTAGCCTAATGCAGAGTTTCTTGATTCTATGGCACTGGATTAGCCTCACTTTATTGTGATTTTAGGGTGCTCCTTGGTAGAGAAGATGAAGAGTGGCAAAGTCCTTTGAGAATCCTCAAAAGTAGCAGGGAATGCTAAGATGTACTAGAGCAAAATGCAGAGGGCTTAGCAGTCCAGATTTGAACATATAGTAACAAGTCAGATTGGGCCAACCCATCTGACTCCTCTGTGCTTTAATTTTCTCAATCATTTACTTCATAAAGTTGTTAGCATTTTGTAAGTATTGTAAATGTGAAAGTGCTTTATAATTTAATTTGTCTTTATACACCTCACAGGTAGATAGCTATATGTATATACATGTCGTGTGTGTAAAACAAAAAGAAAATTATTTGAGGGACTCAAATAAAGGTTGGTAAGGCTTTATCCAGTAGACTTCTTGATTCACCTGAAGACCTGGTGACTCCCCACTAGAAGCAGGGTCAAACAAAGTTGAGTCCCTTTCTTTGCCACTTTGGCTGAGACAGCAATTTGCAACTTTCACTGAAACTCAGGGTTGGGAGTCATTCCTATTTCATGCTCCCTGCAGAACAATATTTCTCAAAAACTGTTTATGCACATCTTGAAGTTTATTGGCTAGTCAAAATTCATGAGGTACAAGTGGTAGCTGGCCAAAAAGAAGAAAACAGGGTGAAGGTAGAAGGCAAGAAGAAACAAGGAGCGATCTACTCTTGCTCATTTTAGACCTTTCCCAAAAGACAGATAGATATAGATAAATATAGATTGATAGGTAAAGAAAGCAAAACAAATGCAGAATTGTTAACCTGTAATTCAATATTCACTGCCTTTCTTACTTCATACACAGCCTTACTTACTTTTTACTTCAACTATAGCTCCTAGAGGGAAGAATAGACGCTTCTGGATAGCATTCATTGTAGAGATTACATGCAATGGAAAAAATAACAGCAACAACAAAAGACCAAAGATGATAAAGAGGCTTAGTGGATCGTGCCAAAAAAAAAAAATGTGGGAGTTGGGGGAGAGAGACAGTTGTGGGAATTGAAAGTGGGAGAGTTTTGAGGTGTGGGAAGTGAGGAGTGGGGAAAAACTTTGGGGGAACAGCTATTGTTCCTGCAAATGATACTGAAGAGGCAGGGAAATGGAGAGAGAAAATTGTAAAAATGGTGTTGTGTGCATGAAGTCTCAATAGACTAGGCAAAGATTTGAAGTATTTCAGTTACTTTTTGTCTGGTGATCTGAACCAACTGTTTCTTTTAATATGATGTTATCATAAGACTGGCCCACATGGGGCCCCAGTTCAATTTAGGTTATTCATGAAAAAATTTGCTTGGGGAGTAGAAGGCTTAAACAAAACATGGTGTATGAATTTACTGATTTTTCTTTTCTTACTACAGATATTGGTCTGTGGGATAAGGAGACAAGAAGAAACAAATCTAACTGCATCATTCCCATCATCATTACTGTTAATCAGAGCAGTTATTTAGCACAAATACAAGACAAAGATTTTCCCCTGAAGTCCCATCCATGCTGTAGGAACCTTCCTTGGTGGCCTAAATCTCATCAAAATAATTCTTACTCAGGTTTTTTAATATCACTAAATTCTCAGCTGTTGTTTTACTCACCACCTCCCCTGGTCTCTTCCCCCTACAGAAGAAAAGACATCTAACTTTAAATCTTTTTTTTTTTTAATGCTTATTTATTTGAGGTGAGGGGAGGGAAAAAGAGAGACAGAGACACAAAGTCAGAAACAGGCTCCAGGCTCTGAGCTGTCAGCACAGAGCCCGATGCAGGACTCGAACTCATAAACAGTGAGATCATGACCTGAGGCGAAGTCAGATGCTGAGGTGACTGAGCCACCCAGGTGCCCCAAGCCATATAACTTTAAAATGCTGGGAGAAAGAGAGAAAGACATGGAGGAGAACAGATTTTGGGAATTCTGAGCGATAAAAAAAAAAATGGGATGGTGCAGCAGACTCTGTCTATGTTTGCACATATCACCTTGGCACATACCATTCTAGGGCCTCACCATGTGAGGGCTTTCTCTTACTCTCAAATGGGAAAGGCCAGAAGGGTCCATAATGGATGGTCGTTTGGTGGATGGATACCCTGGCTTCCTCGCTCTTTGCTGGGGATAAATCAAAGGCTCTAAACTAGAAGGGTCCTTGCTGAGTTAAGCCTCAGTTGTCCCAGTTCCAATTTGCTTGATAATATTTCCTTTTTCATTGCTCTATTTCCTAACAGAGCTTTTGGGACCAACTCCTAAATAAACTACTTGTACCAATTCTCCAATGTCAAGGTTTGCTTCTGGGGGCAGCCATCCTGAGACAGGTGGGGATGGAAGGCATTTGAAAGGACAGTAAGGACATCAAAGACCAGTGGTTCCTACTTCTTCATTGTGCCTCAGCTCAGCTTTTCTTTTCTCCATATTCTTTTTCCATGGTGAGGTTTCACAAGCACAGAGCACTGCTGTCCTGCACAGGAAAGTTCAAATAAAAAGATAGAATAACTGCATGATGAGCATCTAACGAAGGAGAGGTCATGGTTAAAAAGACAAAGGCTTAGAGGGAAGTGTGTGCTTTCTATAGCACTCTGAGAATAAAAATCTGTTTCCAATTGATTTCTTTCTTAACATTCCACCCTCTCCCCCTTCCCACATCCTCCACCCCCTTGAACAATCCAGGTTGTTATCTACCTCTGGTTTCGGGCAATGTGCCTTTGCCCTGGATTGTCTTCCAGAAAACCTTGACAAGGGATGCATTTTTTAAAAAGATCTTGTACCATGTCAGCACTGCATGTGGTCTTCCAATAGTTTGTCACAGATTCTTCTTCTAGAGTGTTAAAGGTAACAGTCAGAACATGAATAGTTTGGAGGCTGCCCATGACAATTAATGTCCACTACATTCAAAACTCAGCTATCTAGGAAAAATGATTCCTCATGATTACTGGAAATTAGAATCATAGTAGACTGTCTTCATATGTATAATGAAAACTGGTATCTTTTTATTTAATTTTGTTTTTTTAAAAAAATTTTTATATTTATTTATTTTTGAGAGACAGGGAGAGACAGAGCACCAGTGGGGGAGGGGCAGAGAGAGAATGAGACACAGCACAGAACCTGAAGCAGGCTCCAGGCTCTGAGCTGTCAGCACAGAGCCTGGCACAGGGCTCGAACCCACAAACCGCAAGATCATCACCTGAGCCGAAGTCGGAAGCTTAACCGACTGAGCCACCCAGGTGCCCTTAATTTTGTTGTTTTTTAATTGAAGTATAGTTAAACACAAGTTTATATTGATTTCAGGCATACAATGTAGTGACTCGGCAAGTCTCTACATTATGCTGTGCCCACCGCAAGTGTAGCTGCCATCTGTCACCATGCAATACTATCAAAATGCCACCGACTATACTCCCTATGCTGTAAGAGGTGGTATCCTTTTGAATCTGGATGATTTGGGGTGTTTGATTTTTTTAAAGCTTCTTTGGGCCTAAGTTTGTCTCCCCTGTATTTTATTTAAAAATGTAAAAAGGACTGTGCATAACCAGATTTCAGGATGAGCAATCTGCCATGAACACAGCTGGACACAGCTGTCCAGGTGGAATTTAACAGTGGAACCGTAATAACAATTTTCTTAAGATACCTACAGGTGCCCTTCTAACACTTCCTCCTCTCTGCCAGCCCCTTAATCAATCCCTTGGACTATTCATTTCTTATCTCTCCCCTCCTTTGAATAGTAGACTTCTTTTTTTAAAAAAAAATATTTACTCATTTTTGAGAGAGAGAGAGAGAGAGAGAGAGAGGAGTGGGGTGGGGGCAGAGAGAGAGAGGGAGACACAGAAACTGAAGCAGGCTCCAGGCTTTGAGCCGTTAGCACAGAGCCTGATGCGGGGCTTGAACTCATGAACTGTGAGATTATGACCTGAACCAAAATCAAATGGTTAACTGACTGAGCTACGCAGTCACTCCTCATATTGTCCTTTCTCTATTTTCATATTTGAAGATATTTTACTGCATTTTTGAAAAACTATTTGGAAGGCCAAAAGGAATTATAATGGGGGATAGAGTGATGATTAAAGGTACAGAAAAAGAAGAAGAGAATTTTAAGGGCAACATACTGTATGTTTGTGAGAATTTGCATGAATTCAGTTCCATTTAGTTAACATGAATTTAGCACTTACTGTTTGCCAAGAACAAGTATTCTAAGGGATTGAAAGTTAATAATAGTTTTCAAGAAGCAGCTAAAAACTAAAAGGTGACCATTTTTGCATACCACGATGATTGATGGGAATGGGTGGAACAGGGTTTTGGGACAATCATATTTAAAAAATGATATTACATTTCGAAAATATAGTTTACATATATATACATATATATAGTGTATACATACATAGTACACACACACACACACACACACACACACATGATGTTAAAAGAAAAGAGGCACAGAGAAGCTTGAGAAGCTTAAGAAGCTTAAGAACGCTCCAGATGGGGTGCCTGGGTGGCTCAGTCAGTTAACCATTCTACTTCGGCTCGTTCATGATCTCACGGTTCATGGGTTCAAGCTCCACATCAGGCTCTGTGCTGACATCTCAGAGCCTGGAGCCTGCTTGGGTTTCTGTGTCTCCCTCTCTCTCTGCCTCTGCTCCACTTGCACTCTGTCTCCCTCTCTTTCACAAATAAATAAACATTAAAAAGAGGACCCCAGAAATGACAGGTGGGATTGGGAAGAAAGTTTACTTTCTATTTTATATCCTTCCTTTTGATATCATTATAGCTTGTAAGTTTTTCTTCTGTGCAGGCATTATATTTATATTTAAAAAAGTGTTTTAAAATTTTCAATAAATTGGGGCTCCTGGGTGGCTTAGTCGGTTAAGCGTCCGACTTTCGCTTGGGTCATGATCTCGCGGTTCGTGGGTTCGAGCCCCGCGTCGGGCTCTGTGCTGACTGCCAGCTCAGAGCCTGGAGCCTGTTTCAGAGTCTGTGACTCTCTCTCTCTCTCTCTGACCCTCCCCTGCTCACGCTGTCTCTCTCTATCTCTCCTAGAAATAAAATAAAACATTAAAAAAAATTAAAAATTCAATAAATTTCTAGTCTCCAGAAAACTTAAAATGACCTCAAAGAATACCAATACAGGATACATACTATGGTAGATCGCTTCAAAGATGGCTAGTATTAATTTCATCTCTTTGTGTACCTCCATGGCATCAATAGATCAAGAGAGTAGATCTTAAAATTTCTCATCACAAGAAAAAAAGTTTGTTTCTATGTGTGGTGATAGATGTTAACTAGACTTGTTGTGGTGACCATTTCACAATATATACAAATATCTAATCGTTATGTTGTACACCTGAAACTAATGTATCTCAATTATATGTCATAAAAAAAGAAAGAAAGAAAGAAAGAAGAAAGAAAGAAAGAAAGAAAGGGAGGGAGGAAGGAAGGGAGAAAGGAAGGAAGAAAGAGAGAAAGGAAGGAAGAAAGAAAGAGAGACAGAAAGAGAGACAGAAAGAAAGAGAGAAAGAAAGAGAGAAGAAAAGACAAGACAAGACAAGAAAAGAGAAAAATGGAGCTGATTTCTCCCACACTTGGGATTTGCAATGAATATCATGTTGTGTCCGGTGCCCAGCACACAGTAGGGTCTTAGTAAATATTAATTCTCACCCCTTCCTTGACTCTTGTGTAATTGGGAACAGAGTAGCCTTCCTATTCATGCCAAGAAACAGTACTACTGGAAGGAAGAAAGAGAACTAGTTGGTAAGAGAGGAGACTTAGTCAGATGGGCTTGAAAAACCTCAAACCAGAGAACACACCAGTGAAATCTGGGCCCTGTGTTAGAACATAGAAATGGTGGTCCCTTAGAATTTGGGTGTGTTCTCCCAAACTTCTGCCTTGGATTTTACTTTGCTGAGGCTGCAAACATCTACTATGCCCCTTGCGTACCACCGCTCCCTTAAATCTCTGCCTCTTTGATTCATTTCTTATCTATTCCCAGCCACCTAAAATGTGAAGAGGAATGAGAAACAGCCCTTCGGCATGAATCTGTACCTATGCCTGTGGCTGGGGGCTCAAATGTCAGAACTGCTGCTTAATTTTTCAGGGGTGAGGGGAGATCCTCATATAAGAAATGTTGATTTTCTTTCAGGGTACAGCTGACAAACAAAGATCTGTGAATTTCTAAATACTTGCCCTTCAAAGGGCAGGGGGAGGTCGGGAGCCTCATGCATTATCTCCACCAAGACAGGAACCAGGGGATTCATGCACATGAGGACAGTCTGTTATTCTGGCTAGAGATGCAGTACATCACCACACATTTTTAAAGATACCGTCCAGGGACCAAAGCAAAAATTATAATCCCTCTTGGCATGGGACATACTGCAACAGCTGAGTTAGAATCCCGGGTCTACCTTTTCAAGTTCCTACAACCCTATTCAAAACATTTGATTTTTGAACTTGAGTTTCCACATCTGCAGAATGGGGATAATATCAGTCACACAGTACTACTGTATTAAATTTGAAAAAAAAATGTATGGAAAGTGGCTGACATAAGATAGGTGGTCTACAAATATTTGTAAGATAAAGGAATGCCATGTGGTGGTACTCAGTAAATACTCTCCGCAACCCACTTTGGGAGAGGGCAGAGAGCAAAGAGGGGACATGGAGAGGAAGATGTGTTTCCATCAATATTCATTCAGGCCCCAGGGGCAGGAGTTGGAGGGTTATACTCAAAAGTCTATAGGAACCTAGTAGATCAAGTAAGTGAGACCCAAGTTCTTTGACACATCTCACACTGAGAGGTGGTGCTTATGTCCCTTCAGCTGGATGGGCTTATGAATGTTTCAGTCAACAGAATATGACTTCTGAGGCTAGGTTGTAAAGATCATGAAGTTCTGCCTGCTTCTCTAGGGTGCTTGCTACAGGGGAAGTGGCCACTATGTGACAAGTCCCATCCCTTTGCAGCTCCAGTCTACAGTCCCAGCTGGGCCTCCAGGCATCTTAATCTGCATCAACTGTAGTCCCATGAGTGGCCATCCTGGGCCCCCAGCCCAACCAAACCTTCAGATTATTGCTGCTTGGCCAACATCTACCTACAACTACAAAATCATGAGCAAAATTAAATGGTCGTTTTAAACCACTGACTTTTGGGGGGCAGTTTGTCACTCTTCAATAAATGTCACGGGAACAACCAGGCACCTGGGGCCTTGTTGAACTGGAGACCATGTGCCTTAACTAAAGTGGTAGTTATTACTCAGCTCATGCAAATGTGATGGAGGGAATCAGGCTTTGGTTAGCCAGCTGTGTGACAAAGAGATGTTAGATCCAGATTTTTGTGAAATCTCCAAAGGTTTGAGGTATCTGTTTCTAATTAAAATTTTTTGAAAACGGGTCTTTGGGTGGCTCTGTCAGTTAACTATCCAACTCTTGATTTTTGGCTCAGATCATGGTCTCACAGTTCGTGAGTTGGAGCCCCTCTCCGGGTTCTGCGCTGACAGTGTGAACCCTGCTTGGGATTCCTTTCTCTCTCTCTATCTCTCTCTCTCTCTTTCTCTCTCTTTCTCTGCCCTCCCCCCCCCCATTCGTGTACATGCTCTCTCTCAAAATAAATAAATTCTTTTAAGAACTTTAAAATTTTTGAAAATATCATGTGTATCACAACAAAGTTATCTATGTGTCAATAAGACATGTGAGCTGCCAGTCTGTAGAAGTGAGGAATCTGCTTACCCTACTCTATGCAATACCTTCATGAAAACTGAAAACTGGGTCCTTCAACCTTAACCAGTGGCCTCTGGCCCAGCAGGAATGCTTCCCAGCAACATATTAGCATACGAAAACCGGCACTTAGGCAAGTGTTTGTACAGTTCCAGATATAAGCCAAACACACTGCCTCTTGTTTCACTAGTGATTGGAGTTTTGACCCATTTAGGCCTGACAGCAAAATAGCAATTAGCAGGGGATGTCCTTAGTGGTGTTTTGATTGGGAGGGAATGAAACAAGTTGCAGGGAGGAGGATGAGAGGTGGGGCAATAAAGAAAAACTTTTCTGGAGGACAAAAGTTCACGAGTTTTCCCTTGAAATTAATTTAAGGGCAGTAGAATGACATCAACAAAAATCTCAGTGAATTGTTGAGTGTTTTTAAAAACACAGCTCTTGTTGCTTTTGGCTTTCGCGGAGTGTATTTCATTCTGGGGCCTTCCAGAATACACTTTTAACTGTGGAGGAAAGAATTAATCACACTCACTCAGTAGTACCTAGTGTTTGTATATTTTATAG
The DNA here is from genome assembly GCA_017311185.1 of Proteles cristata cristata. NCBI lineage: Eukaryota > Metazoa > Chordata > Mammalia > Carnivora > Hyaenidae > Proteles > Proteles cristata. The sequence goes on along the minus strand of JAESUZ010001312.1, from coordinate 177,358 downwards.
AGATGTCTATGCGTATACACAGTATATAAATTCTGTTTTTTCACTCAAGTGGAGGCGTGTGATATACAGCATTCTATGCCTTTCCATTTTCACAAGACAAAAATGCTAAAGAGAATTCCATTTTTCCATAGCTGTGTGTGTGTGTGTGCCCTCATTCCTTCCTACAGCTGTATAACATTTGTTTTACAGGTATATCATAAGTTCTTTAACTAGTCCGGTGTTGGTGGACACGTGTATTGTTTCTACGGTAATTTCCCTTTCAAATAATTTAGAGTAAATTCTGTGCTATGTGTATGAGTGAAATCCTATCTGTGACTTATAAATGATTAGCCAGCATTTGAAGTGGCCTGACTAACAACACTTCAAGGATGGTTAGCACTTTCAATATCCTTATCGAAATCTGCACCAGAGGGTGTATTCATTAGTATAAAAGAAGAAATGAGTAGAGTTCAAAATAGGTGGTTAGTTAGGAGTATGTATTCTTCATGGACTGACTGACTTACTGACTGACTTGCTGATTGGCTGAATGACTGATTGAATGTCTGACTGACTGTGTGTCTGTCTGTCTGAATGTCTGACTGACTGTCTCATTACCTGACCTAATGATGGGCTGGCTGACTGGTCTGGATAACCATAGGAAGAATAACTTGCAGAAGGAGGGGAGGAATCAGATGGGGTTTGGAGTCTCCCTTCTAGCACCTATGCTATCAATCTATTAGAAGCCCTTTCTTTTTTTTTAATTCAATAAGAAGCCAACCAGTGCTGTGAATAAGAAATAAACACAATTGAAGGAAAAGTTGCTCATAAATCATTGCAACACTTGATGGTTCTTGCAGAAGCCTGACCAAACCAAATCCAAACAACCCAACCTCAGAGCTAAGTCAGCTTCTGTTCCATACTCCCAGCTTCAAACAGATCTCTTCTCAGGCAAAACTGTGACATAAAAAACTTCTTTTCCATGAGCTTTCCCTCTGGTGGTGACCTTTTATCTCCTTTCAGCTGACCAGGGCCTTGCCCTCTTTACCTTTTTCCCCTCTCACAACACAAAGATCTGATAACAAGTCACTGACACTTATTGATTGGTTGGTTATATTTTGACTGAAACTCGTATTCATCAACACTTTGTCTCAAATAGGCTTGTGAAATTTAAGACTTCTAGCTGTAATTATGGGGTAAAAAGTGTTCCACTCAAGTTTAAAAGAATTTCAGGCATCAGCAAACAGGAAGAGAGAGGTGAAGGTCTACTCAGTTACTTTGGAATGTGGTCCTGATTTGTCTTTTGGGAGGGGGGAAATTTTTTCCCCACAAGAAGACTCTGGCAACATTGTGCGTTGAATAATGCAGAAGCTGGCAGAGATAAAGGTCCTGGAGGCCTAGGCCAGGGGTTGTTTTGGTTTGGAACTGCCAGTGACTTCTTCTAGAACTTTTTCTAGATCTTGCTCCCACCATCCCTACTTGACCATACACAGACCTTGTTCTTTTCCACCTCAACCAAATTCCTAACTCAAGTCCATCTATTCCAAGTCCCTAAGATGCACAGTTTTCCTGTTTTGGAGCAGTTTGATAGGTTAGTGGTTATTTAATGTTTTATTTTCCTACTTGAGCCCTGTGTCTGCCAATTGGAAAGCATTTGGCCAATAGCATCTCTACCTCAAGTTAGGAAGCTTATTCTTCTTTAAATTATTTTTAATGTTTTATGTATTTCTGAGAGAGAGAGAGGGAGAGAGAGAGAGAGCATGAGCAGGGGAGGGTTCAGAGAAAGAGAGGGAGACACAGAATCCAAAACAGGCTACAGGCTCTGAGCTGGCTGTCAGCAGTTGAGCCCACGAACCACGAGATCATGACCTGAGCCGAAGTCAGACGCTTACCTGACTGAGCCATCCAGATGCCCCAGGAAGCTTCTAACAACAACAAAAAGTATGTCATTAATATATAGTTTACTTATTAACTAGTTTGAATGTGTGATTAACAAGGAAGCTTGGGAATCTATATATTTGAAGGAAAGGGGATCTTTGAGTCCGAATAACAAAAGGTGTGTATTATCCTCATCTCACCTATTAGGAAATTCATACTCAGCTGGTCTAGTAATCTTTCCAAGAACACCCAGCTTTAAATTGTGGAGCCAATATTTGAACCCAGCTCTGACTTTCAAGCCATCCTTTTTCTTTACAACACAACAATAAGAAATGGTTTTATTTCCTAAGACTTTAGTGTCTTTGGCTACACAAATAAAGAGCTATTGTTTCTAACATGGGGCTGAAATCTATAGGACTTGTGTAAAGGTAGACAATGTATATCACTGTTTTTAATGTCTCCTCATTGTATTCTACTTTTTCCACCATGCAAAATTTTCTAATAAAAGGATTCTCAATGGTTTCCTGATCATAATGATTCTTATTCTTGTCAGAAGCTGGAAAAAATAAATGGAAAGTAGAGACAGTAGGTTGTGTTACTTTTAAAGCAGTAATTATTAATATACAAACAAATGGGGGAAATGTTTATGAAACAGAAAGCATGAATTCTTGTCTCTGTTTTGGTGGACACATGTCTTAGAGAGTAGGTTAAAAGTTTACCATAATAACTTGGGTTATCTGTTCAATTTCAAATCTAGGATCGATAAGGCTTATCAGGGCATTTTTGTGACTTCAGGGAGGTTATCACTATCTTAATATAGTGATGAAGACAAAAGCCAGACCTCACTTGAAGTCAAAACTGAGCAATCAAATTAACATCTGTTAGGAATGACTTGGTCCAATCTTCAAGGTCAACATATTTACAGATGTCAAACTGTCTGAATGGAGAGATGATAATCATTGACCCTGAACCCTTCTGGGGCTTGGCAGACAGCTGAGAGGGAGATAAGGAGCTTTCTGTTGAGACAGAAAAATACATGTTTGAATGTACACTTCCTTATTTTCTTTTTGTGAAATGAAGGGAATTGCCAAAAAAAATCATGTCTTAGTTAACTATGGTCCTGTTGGATGGAGTTAAAGGAGTTTAGTGAGCTCCTCCTTTCCCACAACCACTTTCTCCAGAATTATAACTCAGAGTTCCTGACAGATATTAGTCCCATGGTTTCTTTTACTTATTAACCCTGAATAGGAATTGGAAAGGGGTAGGTAGCCAGTAAAAGAAACAGGAAAGAAGAGAGATTAAGTATGGCTGATCGATAGAGGGATTGGTCTAATTTGCACGGAAAAGCTCTGAATTTCGTATAGCTTTAGTGTGCCATTATTAACTAGGTAAACTCTTAACAAGGTTTACACTGAAAGATTTTCCCACTTCAGATCAGAAATGGAGTTTTTAACTGTAAATATAGACTTGAACTTGAATTTATTAAAAACAAAACAAAACTTAATAGAATTGACAACAGTGTTCTTTACAGTCTACAACTGTGGGGCCTAAATGGATATTACCTCCTGATAGTATAAATTCTTGAGGAAGAGAACATTATCTGTTTTGTTCCCCAGTGCATTCCCAGTACCTAGAAAGATAGAGAGGAATACTATCTCTCAACCATTGTAAAATCTCCTGGTGCATTTTTTTCTCACAAAGTGAAGCAAATCAGTCAACTGGAACGTGACAGACTCTAACTCTCTTGATGGTGAGCATGCTATTGCAAGCATGATAAACCAGATAAACTGGACTGGAGGCTCAGGTCCTCATGGTAACTCTTTTTAAAAAGTTCTGATTTACTGGGTGTGAAAGTCAGAGCCCTATGAAACAGCTAGTTAGTTAGTTAGTTAGTTAGTTAGTTAGTTAGTTAGTTTTTTGTGGAAGAATCAATGGATACTTGACTCATTTGTGAAATGTTGGTACCAGTTAAGACTGACTTATAACTTGATTTTGTGTCAGTTAAGACTGACTTGACTTTTAACTGTGATGCATGCCCCAAATTCATGTAGTGATGGCCCCGTCTACACACTGGCCACAAAATGACGAGAATTGTGGTGTACAATTAGATACAGGACACAGCTCAGCTATGTGGCTGATAACAAAAAGTCACAATGCTGCCTAGGTATTAAAGTGACCCATCATAAAGCAGAAGAAATAGTCGCAATCAGTAAACAGTAATTGATTATGTCTATGAGACTTGGTCAGAGTCTTGTTGGTCTACCTGGGAGACCCAGCTGGGCATAGCAGAAAGAGCACTAGGATTGGGTCTGACAGGGAACTGTATTCAGGTACTAACCTAACCCCTAGAATCTCTAATTATTTATTTCTAAAACATTATCATCAAGTGCCCTATAGAGATTCTTTCGAGGGAGGGAAGCATTGTCATTCAAAATAAGACTCAAAAAAAGATACTCATGTCCTCTCTCAGTTATTCCCCTATAAATTATCCATGAGTTCGATTTCCTACTATACTTTTCAGTCCTAAGTTGGCTTCTCCTGTTGCTACTGGGACACTTCCAAGAAAGTGTCTCCTGCCAAACAGCCAGAATGTTTATGGGAATAAATATTTAGCTGACTTTTCATGCCCTCACTCTTCAAGAAGAAAAAGCACACCTTCTAAATAGTATGGGGAGAAACCTTCCCAGAGGCTTTTATCTTATCCTGAAGTTAAGCATTCCTGATCCTACAGAAGTCCATTAAAGACCTCCTCCTGCCAGTGTATATCAATATGGTCTCCAATAATAATAAAGATAATGATAACAGTGTTAATAATAACATTGCTGTTAGTGTGACATGGCCTTTGGCCCTCTAGCAAACCTAGAGCTTTGATTTTATATAGGGACATACTGGCTTCATTTAGCCATTTGGTAAGATTGTATAAAAAGCATAGGCTGTCATATTGGTGAGATGTATGCCTGTTTCATTAAGGTTTTAGGAGCTAGCCTAAGTTTAGATAAAAGTGAGTAAAGTCTTCAGCAAACATGCTTATCAAGAGTAAACTTTCACTTTCAAAAAAATACCACAGTTCTTGATGTAAATATCTCTTGGTAGTTAGAAACCTAAGATTTTTCTTAAACTCTTGAATTAAATATAAGAATTGGAGGGGCACCTTGGTGGCTCACTCCATTGAGCATCTGACATCGGCTCAGGTCATGATCTAGTGGTTTGTGAGTTCAAGCTCTGCATCAGGCTCACTGCTGTCAATGTGGAGCCCATTTAGGATCCTCTGTCCCCATCTCTTGGTCTCTCCTCCACTCATTCTCTTTTCCCTCTCAAAAATAAGTAAACATTGGGGTGCCTGGGTGGCTCAGTCAGTTAAGCGTTTGACTTCGGCTCAGGTCATGATCTCACAACTCATGGGTTCAAGCCCTGTGTCGGGCTCTGTGCTGACAGCTAGCTCAGAGCCTGGAGCCTGCTTCCAATTCCGTATCTCACTCTCTCTCTGACCCTCCCCTGCTCACGGTGTCTCTTATCTCTTTCTCTCAAAAATAAATAAAACATTGATTTTTTTAAAAAAAAATAAGCAATCGTTAAAAAATAATTGGATAAAAAATCAGACTGGTCTCACACTCAAAAAGTGGTAGTGTTTGTGTTTTCCTCTCTACTCTGCTTTTCCCAACATGCACTTCTCCATTTGCATTTCATTAGGCAGTAAAAGAGACTGACCCCATTTGTGCACATTTCCTCTTAGAACATCCACTGTGCTGTGTGAAATAGCAGAGTAAAGAAGGGACTAATTTATTGAACATCGACCATATGCCAGGTGCTTTGGTGTCAAGATTGATTTTCTCACCTGTAAAATATCTCAGGATAATAATAGCTCATGCACTTTTGAGCTAGTGTGAACATTAGTTAAGACCATATCATGAATCTATTGGATTCATAAGTCAAAATCATTCTAAGGGTGAACCCTCTCTTCCTGAACCATTCCCAGTACTCTGAGTACCATGCTCCCAAGGTCTTTCCTTTTGTCTCAGGTCAAAGTCTGCTGTTAAGGAGGGGCTACATAAATTCTTTCCCACTAACTGGTAAATAGCTCATAACTCCTGAAAGTGAATTGTCTTAGGAAGATTCATATTTGGCTGGGATGGAAGATTTAAGAATGATACCTAGACATGGTATTCAGGACACAATTTCAGGAGTGAGACACCTGCTAGGGACAGATCCTTTTTCTCAGGGAATAGAGGAGGGGGCAAAGTCAGCTTTGCCGGCAGCCCACCATGATCTTCTCCATCTGTGGAGAAAGAGGGTGATGGCTGAGAGGGTGTGTTGTGCTAACTGTCTTGGAGACAAGTAGGCCCTGCCTTGTTCCCTTGAAGATGCTTCATGGCTCATCCATGAGAGGGCACTGGTGCTCCAGATAGCCCTTGCTCAGAGTCTTGTGTGAACAGACATTCACCCTGTAACTTCAGAAGGAGTGGCTGGCCACTTGTACCACATCTGTGGCTGTGTTTGATAGAAGATATATCTACACACACACACATATACATACATACATAGAGAGAGCAAGCCTTAGGAATTCTGTCTTCTAGTCCAGCTTATTATATCTGTGGTCTTCAGACTCTGGCTGCCAGCTGATTTCCTATTGCCCATGTATCCAAGAGCTGATAACCGGGTGTAATGGGTATTTTTTTAAATGAAAGCAACAAGTCTGTAATTCAAGACTATACTAGAAAAAAGGCACCAGAACTTTTTACTAGAAGGCCCTCCAAAGGGAGGAAAAGGATCCTTTCAGTGGAAGGAAGGAAAGTAAAGGAGAAAAAAAAAGGAGGGGGAGAGAAGTCGATTTCCAATAAAATGAATAATGTCTTACATCCCTCACCCTAACTTGAGTAAAGTCTACTGACAGACATGTGGGTCAAAGAAAAGATAGCCAAAGCCCTTACATACATAGATTGTCAGATGGGAGCAAACAGCACATCCCCCATTTGAAACTGATCACCCAGTGGCAGTTCCTTCATTCCTTATAGCCACTCTCTTTCATAGCATCCTGTTTTATTTTTTCAAAATGTTTGACACTCTCTGAAATCATCTTAATCATTTACCTGTGTGTTTATTTATCGCCTGTCATGTTTACTAGAATATAAACTCTCTGAGGGCTGGAACATTGATGATCTTGTTCTCTACTGTAACCTCACCTCCTGACACAGGAGGCAGCAATGAACATCAGATGAGTGAATGATAATGCCCCACGGTGTCAACATTTCATTCACAAAGAGGCTCAGAGTGATTATGTTCAGTGAAGGACTGTGGCTTCAGAGAAACTGAAAAATGAGTTATAACATGGCATGCCTCAATGGGTTTTGAATGTGAGCAACGTGAATGGTTTTCTGACCAAAGTGACCATCTAGTCACATCAGTGGCTGTACACTCTCTACACACATGGATGCACACACACACACACACACGTGCACATAGACACATTTTATTTATTTTTATTAAGTTCTTAGTATGTAATTACAGAAAGAGTGTATGCGTATTGAGTAGTCCTAGGATTTGAAGGAAATATATTATTCAACTGGGCAACCTTCCATGAAACAAACTGACTGGGAAAATTCATAAAGACTTGTATGTACGACTTAGCTACCTATGTAAAAGTGGCCATATGACCAGAGATTTATAAGATATTCCCGTACATCTTTATTTTGGAGTTCAGAAGATTTGACCAGTAATACATATAAAGAAAATATTAAGTGACTTCAAAATAAAAAAAAGATAAAAATCTTTTATTTAAGTCAATCTTGATTTGGAATATGAGTTCTGAATAACCAAGTAATGAGATAGAGGTGACCAACTTCAGGCAAGGTATCAAATTCAGAACCAGTGACTGATTTGGGGAACATCAGATTTCCTGGAGTCACAAAGTGGGCTTGCCATGGCCATCATGAATTTATGCTTCCTTTCTAGTTTCAGTATCAAATGCAACAGATCAATTCAGAAAATTGATGAGATATCACATTTTCAAGTGGCTACCACATACATTGTACTAAAGCTAAAGCTATGGGGGAGAACTCAGCATGATCCTGCCTTTGAGAAGGTTAAATTGTGCTGAGGAAATATGGCACACTTGTATCTTAGAATTGTTTTAGGTCTTATTAGTCAGGGTTCACCAGAGCAACAGAGCTAACAAGATATATCTCTATCTCTATTGCTATCTCTCTCTATTATCTCTACCTCTCTCTCTCGCTCTCCCACTTTCTTTCCCCCTCCCTCTCTCTCTCTTCCTCCTGCCTTCCCCCCTCCCTTTCACTCTTTCTCTCTCTGCCCCTTCTTATCTCTACCTGTCTCTCTAATCTATCTGTCTGCCTATATATCTATCTATACATACATACATACATACATACGTATGTACGTACGTGCGTACACAAGGAGATTTATTATAGGAATTGGCTCACATAATTATAGAGGCCAAGAAATCCCATGATCTGCCTTCCACAAGGTGATGAACCAGGAAAGTTGGTGGGCAATTCAGTTGGAGTCTGGAGGCTGGTGGTGTACATCCTGGTCAGAGTTTGAAGGCCTGAGAACCAGAAACATCAATGTCCAATGGCATAAGAGGCATAAGATGGACATCCCAGCTGATCAAAAAGAGTAAATTCACCCTTCTCCTTTTTGTTCTCTTCCAGCCTTCAATGGAATAGAATTGGATAATGCCTATCTGCACTGGGGAGGACGATTTTTTTCTACTCAGTTTGACAATTCAAAAGCTAATCTCTTCTGGAGACATCCTCACTGACACACACAGAGACAAGGTTTTTGCCAGTTATCTGTGGATCCCCTAGCCCAGTCAAGTTGACATATAAAATTAACTATCTATCACAAGTTCCACTTAAAGAAAACTCAACTCAAATTGGCTTAGGTAAAAAACAAGAATTTATTGTCTCATATACCTGAAAAGTCAGGCTGACTTTTTGGGCTTTACTAGATTTAAGACTCAACATGAGCCACAAGTTCCCAGTATCTCTCTCAGCTCTGCCATCTTCCTGTATTGGCTTCATTCTTAGCCTCCTGGTGGATCATTTCTCCAGGGCTCAAGTCTAGTGCAGTAAGTAAACTCTGCCTTCCCATCTCTCAAGCCAAAGTCTTGAAATGAACACTGATAGGACTAATTAGTATAGCTTGCCAGCATGGGGACAGGTGGACCTTACCTGGGGGCTGTGAATGGATGTGAGTGACTAGAAGTCTACTATTGACCTCAGCGTGAAGCAATAAATAGTGAATATCATGCAAATGATTCAGGTCAGACATGATTTGAAAGTTCAGGGGAAGGAGATGTTAGTGTGGTTGGAACCATTAAGGTATACTCCGCAGATAAATATAAGCTGGGTAAAGGCCTTGAAGGACAGTTTCGGGGCATCTTCTATGCCTGGACACTTTCTGGAGGACTCACCATGTGTAAAAAAATGACAAAGTTTTGTGGACAACGAGCCATTGACACCCATTGTCCAACATACAACTTGCCACTTTCTTTCTTTTTTTTTTTTTTTTAATTTTTTTTAATGTTTTTATTTATTTCTAGGAGAGAGAGACAGCGTGAACAGGGGAGGGTCAGAGAGGGGGTCACAGACTGAAACAGGCTCCAGGCTCTGAGCTGGCAGTCAGCACAGAGCCGGCGGGGCTCGAACCCACGAACCGCGAGATCATGACCCAAGCGAAAGTCGGACACTTAACCGACTAAGCCACCCAGGCGCCCCACAACTTGCCACTTTCGAGGTGCAGAGGAAAAATCTGCCTCTTATAAACGCCTCTGAGTGTAGCGCCATTTACTGAGCCCCAAAGCACCGAGCTGCCAAGTTTTGGCTTCTCATTGATAAAGCAAGTTCCATTTCATTTTTCCATCCACTGCCATTTGTCTCAAGCCTCCCCTGAGTAGACGGTCTGCTTTTGCACCAAGCACATTCCGCACACTGGTCCAGCAGTGGCAAGGGTTGGGGAGGGGTATATGCTCACTCACTGTAGGTAGACCCCAGTGATCCAGCCCTGGTCTCAGTGGCAGATGTTAAACCTTGAGGAATGTTATTTCTGAAATGCAGACCTCATATCCTTAGATAGTTTATTTCTATGCTGCTTTTTTATTGACCTACTGTATGATAAAACATTGATACAAGTGTTCATTAGTAAACAGAACTTCTCTGTCATAAGGTGGTTCTTGTTTTACTAATTGCCACTAAGAAAGCATATGCGGTTTGTTGTGTTGTCAGACTTGGATATAAACCACCTTTGTCTTGTCTCTTGAAATTCAGCAATGGCATATGTCAGTACTGACCTAGGATTGACTCTATCTTAGGTTTCTCTGGCAACTATGAAATTTGGGTTCTCGTGGAAGTTTTCAATTCCCTGAAATTGTGTTTCTGCACAAAGTTTAAAAGAAAGATAGCCAGAAAACATGGGATATATATACTCCTAGAGCCGGGGAAGACTGATTAATTGAACTCTGTGAAATAGTATAAGATTCTAAATATGTGTGGATTACTTTCTGCTTTCTCTTCCTGAGTATGTGGTGTATTATTTAAACCTCAGAGTAGTTCTCAAAAATATCTGAACATGTTTTGTTTAGAAAGCTTTCTTTGATTCCCATATTTTAGGACATATTTTTATCGGCACACAGTAAAGTTTTAGGATAGTTTACATATAATTACTGTGAACTATCCTAAATCATCAATCACAACTAAAAGTTCAGTGACTAAGTGCAAGTTAAAGATTCATCGATCAGAATTCTATTTTTGATCAGAGGGGATGCTCAAAAAGTCATTCATTCATTCAATATATACTTTGAGAATATTTTCAGGTCAAACATTCTGATTAAATATTATTCCTATTATTATTAGTGGAAGACATCACTGTGCCTGAATTTAAAGGCTTTTATGTTTGACAGTATTGACTCTATTCCAGATGTGAAAATACTATGAACATAGGCATATGGGTATATATGCATATCTAAACACACATACACATATGCATAAACATAAATTTATAGTAAGGAAAAATCAAATCCATTACCACTCGCTGAAAAAACCCTACTGATTTTAATGAAGGTAGATGATCTTAGATAATTAACTTGTCATAATAAAGAGAAAATGTTGAAAATGAAGAACTGTGTAAAGTAATAGCTAAGGAAAAACAAAAAGATGGCAAATACTTTTATTTTCTAAAGAGTTAAGATTATCCTGTAATCACATGTTGATTGCTACTGACTTTTATACTTCTACCACACCCTAACAGAAGACCTTTAGTCTTTAGATCTTATTCACTTAAGTGAAATCAGGTGAGTGTTTGAAGGGATTAGGGGAGAGTCATGTGACAAGTCCTAAGTTGTTATACTTTGCTGACCACTAGCTATTTCATCTTAACCGGTAAAAACTGCTACTTACGAAATGAAGATTACACGGGTCTAGTGATCTTTCTGGGTTCTAGCAGCCTGTAAGAGGCAAACTCAAAATGTCATTGAGTTTCAAAGGAAAGAGAGTCAGGCTTGAACCTCAAACCAGACCTCGTTCAAGTTCCATTACAGACTAGCTCTGTAACCTTGGACAAGCTACTTAACTTCTCAAAGTGGTCTTTCCTCCATTTTTGGTTTTCTCACTGTCAAGTGGTGGTAGTAATAGTGTTTAACTCACTGGGATAGGAGTGGAGGGCAGATTAAATTAGCACAGGGAGGTAATTAACACCGTGTGGGTGGATGGGAGATAGTCAACAGATGGAAGGAACTGATGATAGCCAAATGGTGGATAGTCAGCTGATGGAAGGGTGGTGACATTAGTTTGTTCTATGCTCTCCGATTTAGGAATGTTGGATAAATGAGTTTAACAGAGGCTCAGACAAATGGGCGAGATGGTGACAGAAGACAACCTGGACTTGTGCCTCCGGTCTCAGTCTTCCTCAGTGCAGCCTCAGATCGCCCTGGGGGACTAGCTTGCTATTTATGGCTGTTAAACATTCGAGTACCCTGAAGGGATATTGGCTGTGCAGTCTACCCAACTTAAAAAGCACTTAGAGGAATGCAGATCCATTAGACCAGGCATAATGGACCCACTCAGGGCCGTGCTTTGTAAATACACGGCTAATGTCATTCTGACATGTTTACAGGCCAGGACACGCTTCACACAGGTCAGGACCCTCGGGTGAATCTGAGGACGCTCAGGAGCCAGGACCCTTCCTTCACACACCCAGGGCTCCCTCTTTATTACTTGAACATAATTAAAAAAAAAAAAAACTGACAGTAAACAAATTACTGTTTCAAAAAACTATGGAGTGGCCTTGGAGGTACAAGTGTCAGACCGGCACAAGGCAGCTGCCCGGAGGTGAAGGAAAGCCATTATCATACTTTGTAGCTGGTTAATTAAAGGCTATTTTTGTCATCTTCAATTCTGAGAAAGTCAAGAGAGCTACAGTCAAACCTTCACAAGAGAAATTCCTGAGATAATGGGGTGGAAGGAGCTGAACAGTCATTGGCTTTCTCTTTTTCAAATAAGAGTCAAGCTTGTCCTTCTCACATCCTCCAGATTTTGCTTGGTGCAGCGTAAACCTAGATTTCAGGACCTTTCTTTGAAGCTTCCTGGAGTCTAAGTTACTTGGAGGATCTTACTGTTGTGGTTTATCTGATGCCTTTTTCCATTTTGCAAGGTCACCAGCATTACTGATCATAGAAATAAGAGGTCTTAGTATTGTGTTCAATGCTCAGGAAAGTATTTTTAGACTTTCTCTCTTTAAATTCTCCCTTTTAAATATTATGTGTTAAAAGCTCATGAAAATGTTTCTTAGAATCCTTCCTTTTAAATTCTGGAGACAAATTATTTCGTTTTTGGAAATACACTAGTTATCTCCTAACTCAGAGCAATTTTGAATCGATGCCTAACATTTTAAAGCTAGCGTCCTTCTGAAAAGCCATTTTATGGATCGGTGCATTTTTGGCACTTGTTTGCAGGTTGAAATAATTTGATTACAATAAAAATGTACATAATTCAAATTCCATGGCAGAGAAAAAATAAGCAAGCTAAAGTCAGGGACTTCTTATTTTTTTCTTTCTTTCTTTTTCTTTTTTTTTTAGTTTATTTATTTATTTTTAAGAGAGACAAAGAGAGAGCACAAGCAAGGGAGGGACAGAGGATTGAAAGGGGGCCCTGAATCTCTGATACAAAGAGCACTGACAGCAGAGAGCCCAATGAGGGGCTCGAACTCACAAACCTCGAGATCATGACTTGAGTCAAAGTTGGATGCTTAACTGACAGAGCGACCCAGGCACCCCTCAAGTCAGGGACTTTCTCATGTTTAGAGAGCACTTCTGACTTCAGGAAGCCTGGGTACTTATTCATTTCCCGTCACTCCTTTTGTAAGTTCCCCGTGAGAACACTGTATCTTCTTAGTAATAAGAGGGATGGGTCATTGTCTTTACTCTCCGTTTTTCTTCCATTGATGGAAAATTAGGTGTATGCACTTCAAAATAAATAACTTCATTTTCAGGTCAAGTGATACTGATTTACATGTTAGACTTTTACACTGAGTTTCTAAGTAGTCAATATTGAAAAATCTATCTAATTATAAAATTGACCAGTGAAAATGACTTATGACCTTCAAATCTAAGACTCTAGGAATGGAGCAAACCTACCAATCAAACTTGCAATCCCCCAGTGGTGTGTGTCAAAGTTGTTGACAGCCAAGAGAAAAATAAAGGTTCCTTGATTCCCAATCCACTAAGCCCCATGACCTTATTATGCCAAGTTAGTCACTGGTCCTGGTCCTAGGATCAATCATAGAATGATTTTCTGGTAGAGATATGGCAACATTTCCTATTATAGGAGAAACTGATATGAAGTTGGTAAGGATCTTAAGACCAATATAGAATACACATGCATACTTCTGGGTCTTTGTGCCTGTTGCTGTCTGTCATAATTAAACATCTTTTGAGCACCAACTCTAATGGCACTTCTCTCTTACACATGGGCCAGACAGATTTGACCTTCCCCTTCTCTTTTTCCCATTGTATATTATCATAGTCTCTATTGCAGCACATGTCATAGTTGTTCAAGTTTCTTTCTCTCCATCTAGGATTTGAGCCCTAAAAAGCAGGAATCACATTGTGTTCACTGATTTATCCTCAGAGTCTATTCAGAGGTAGGCAATAGAAGAAGGTCTTTGAATGGCAGATGAAGAACACCAGGTTCTCAGCTCTCTGCTCTCCCCTTCACCCCCACACCTGCCCATCTTTTCACCCCTCCCCTTTCACTGCATCCAGCTATGTGCTCAAGTCCCCAGTTTCCTCATGTCAGAAGCGTGTGGCACCATGATACTCTCTGAGACGCAACACTAGATATTGGGTTTCTCACTTGAAGCACACCATCAATGCTAACTAAATCACATGACTCTATGCATGTCCAGGTCAGTGTCCTGGAGGCAGCAAGGATCCTTATGCATAAAGATTATTAATCCGGATGTTCATGTGTGATGGATTGGAGAATTAGGGGTGACTAGGAAATTCTAGTCCTAGGGGCCCATTCTTTTGAACCCATTGTCCTCTTGGGCAGTTAATGGTTGGATAATGTTGACAAGACTAGAATGTTTAAGCCAAGAGATATTTAAAAATGTATTGCTTGGTTTTCAAATGTTCTATATATTTGTTAACATGCCAGTTGGTCTTTATCTGTTTTGGTGTTAAATTAATTTCTATTTAACATTGAGTCATGTTTTCCTCCCCAGCAAATACCTCTCCTTTTGCCATAGCTTTTTTCCCAGCATGGCAAATTTCTATGCATCTGTGACACTCAAATGTCACCTCTTCTGATTGCCATAACTAGAACGAATTGGCTCCTTCTCTTTGCTTGTAGCTTGGCTTTTATCAGGCTGCATGTAGCTAGTTGTTCCATCTTCCCTGTGTGTGAGCTTCTTGAGGGGACCCTTCTTTCCAAATTATAACCCAGGGGCTGATGAATAATAACTATCATTCCTTAGGAATTCTGTATGTGCCGAATGCTTTGGTAAGGAGTTTGTCTGCATTGTGTTATTTAATGCTGACAGCTAGGCTGAAAGCTAGGGACTATTTGTTGCCCATTGTACTGTCTCAGAGCAGTAACTAGTTTGCCCAAGTCTTACCCTTTGTGAGAGGTGGAGACAGGATTTGAATCTAGTTTCTGCTTTCTGTCTCCTGACTCTTCATCACCGTTGCTTTCCCAGAAAGTGTGGTAAATGGTGCCCCGATCAACATAGGGAAAGAAAGACCCCAGTTGGACACAGGGGGAAAATTGGCTTGATTTTGGGACTTGAGGGTGGACTGTGTGCCAAGACTCCCTGCATGGCTCTGAGACACCTCATGGAGGACGGAGTACACTCCTGTCCTGGGGTCTCCATGGCCTCCACATGGTTAGAGCTCGAATTTCAAGATGCCTATGCACTTCTTTCCTGTTTCTTTTCTTTTCTTTTTCTTTTTTTATAATTTTTAAAAATGTTTTATTTATTTCTGAGAAAGAGAGAGACAAAGTGAGCATGAGAGGGTCAGAGAGACAGGGAGACACAGAATCTGAAGCAGGTTCCAGGCTCTAAGCTAGCCGTCAGCACAGAGCCTGACGTGGGGCTCGAACTCACAAACCGTGAAATCACGACCTGATCTGAAGTCGGATGCTTCAATGACTGAGCTTCCCAGGCGCCCCCCTGCTTCTGTTTTCTAACTCATATTTTCACAAGTTATTTCACAAGCTCTCCTCAACTACCTTCAACCCCTTCCATTTGAAATGTCTTGCATTTTCCAAAAATCTTAGCAGAAGCTCTGGTACTTAGAAGATACTCACTAAAGGAACAGTTATTTTTATTGATATTTTATACATTGTTATTGAAGGATGGCCCTCATACATTGTTATTGAAGGATGGCCCTCATACATAAAAATGCACAGATCATAAGCCTACAGTTTAATATATTTTGTAAGGAGAACACACCCATTTAATCAGCACTTAAGAAACCTCCCTTGTGATTGAATCTCCCAGAAATCTCCACCCTAAACATAATCACAATTCTTGCTTTTATCACAGATTTGTTTTGCCTTTTTAAAAAAAACTTTATACAAATGGAATAATAGAATATGTGCTTTCTGTGTGTGGCTCCTTTTATGCAGCTTTGTGTGTGTGTGAGATGTTCATCCAGGTGGAATTGGGTGGTTTATTTGCATTGTTGTGTAATAGTTGATCGTATCAATGAACTACCATTTATTTAACTATTCTAGGGTTGATAGACAGGCTGTTTCCAGTTTTCTGCTATTGCAAGTGGTGCTTTTAGGAGCTTTTGCATACAAGTTGGGGAAGGATGCACATGTGTGCATTTTTCTTGCATCTGTATCTAGGAGTAGAATCGCTGATTCACTGGGTATGAGTATTTTCAGCTTCATTAGCTACTACTAAGCAGTTTACAAACTACTTGTACAGAGTTAGAGTCTCACAACAGTATATGAAAACTCGGGCTGTCTTGTATAAATGCCAACATTTTGCATACTCATTTCTGTCCATTTCAGCAATTCTGATGGATATATAGTGATAATTCATTTGATTTTCAGTGGCATTCCACAACTGTTTTATGTAGAGTGACCTGGTACCTGGTAAACTTACTCATAAATTCACTTATTAATTACTATATTTTGTATGCAGATTCTTTTGCTCCATACATACACAATCGTATCAACTGAAATAATGATCGTTTTGCGTCTTCCTTTCAATACCATATGCCTTTAATTTCTTTTTTTTTGCTGGAACCACAAGCACAATGTTGAATGGAAGTGGTGAGAGCTGACGTCCCTGTCTTGTTCCCAGTTGCAGAAGGAAAGCCTTCAATATTTCACCATTAAATATCATGTGCTCTTTGGGTCTTTTTGTAGACATTTTTGTTGAGATTAGGAAGTTTCATTTTATTCTTACTTTCCAATTGTCTGTTTTAAATCATGAAAAAGTGTTACATTTTTTCAAATGTGCTTTTTTACTTCTATGAGATGATCGTGGGACTTTCTCCTTCTTTTCCCCCTTTCTGTTAATGTGGGAATTGCATTGTGTGATTTTTGAATATTACTGCCCTTACATTGCTGGGTAAAACTCATTTAGGTATAATGTATTATCCTTTTTATGCATCACTGGATATGCTATTATTTTGCTTTTCTGCATTTACAGTCATGGGAAAATTGATCAGAATTTTCCTTTTTTGTAATAATCTCATCAGGTTTTGGTATCAACTTTATGCTGGCTTTTGTTTTCACGTTGTTCTCTTTTTTTCCTCTTTATTAACTTTTTAGTTATATATTCTTTTATTGTCATTTAGTGGTTACCCTAGAGATTACAAAATCTATCCTTGATTTATTATCATTTTGCCCTTTCACAAACAATGCTAATAACTTCTAATATTTTCACTTCATTTTCTCCCCTCTTTTGCATTATAATTGTTATATAATATGACAAGATTTATATTATATATGTGTTATGTATATATTATATGCAGTATTGTGTACATGTTATATAACATACACATCACATACATATATTATATATATGTATTATATACTAGAGGCATATCATACCTACTTTATATGTATAATAATACAGCATTTATAAATAATATAAATACAATATTTATATTTTATAGAAAATACATATTGTATATATTTTAATTCCACAAAGCATTATTGGTGTTGATTTTACTGTCAGTATTCATTTTTATTTTCCTAAATTTTCACCTTTTCTGATCCTCTTTATTCTTGTACTATGTCCTTGTTTCCACCTGGGATCATTTTTCCTTCTGTCTGAAGTATTCCCTTTCTCATCTTTAACGCAGGTCTACTGGCAATTAATACTCTCAGTTTTTGTTTCTCTGAAGCATCCTTCATTTCATCTTCATTTTAAAGGATGCTTTCACTGTGTACAGTTGTCTAGATTGGCAGTTAGTTTTGTTAGTGCTGGCAACGCAGTATTCCATCATTCTCTGGCTTCCATATTTTTCTACTAAAAACTCAATTGGAAGCCTTATTGTTCCTCTTTTGAATGTAATGTGTCTTTTTTTTTCTCTGGCTCTTTTCCGCATTTTTCTCTTTGTCTTTGTTTTCTGTCAGGCTTGCTCCGATACGCCTAGTTGCGATGCTCTTATATCGATCCTGGTTGGTGAACTGTTGGCTATGTTTCAGAAGTTCGGGAACATTCCTAGCTATTGTCTATTCACATATATTTTCTGTCCAATTAATCACTCCCTTCTGGGACTCAATTACAGATGGGTCAGAACTTGTCTAAGCTCGCCATATTTTACACATGATCTTTTCTGTATTCTCCATGTGTTTTGCTCTCTGGGATTCAGCCTGGATATTTCTTACCGTCTTTCAGCTCCTCAGTTCTCCATTTTGTTGTATTCAGTCTGCTGTGAAACCTACCCTGTGAGTTCTCAGTTTCAATTATTGTAGTGTTTTAGTTCCAGAATTTCTATGTGATGGTTTTCAAAAAATATGTTGGAAGTCCCAGTGAAATTTTCATACTGTCCTGTATTTTTAAAAACATATTAATCATAGTCTTTTTAAAATCTGTGTCTTAATAACTCCAATAGCTGGGCTATTACATATGTGGATTTTTTCCCATTGTCTATCTGTTTTTATTCTCTTATTTCTATGTTTTGGTATGCCTGGTGATTTTTTAAAAAAAAATATTTATTTATTTTTGAGAAAGAGACAGAGCAGAGGAGAGGCAGAGAGAGAGGGTGAGAGAGAATTCCAAGAAAGTTCCATGCTGGGTGTGGAGGCCCAACGTAGAGCCCAACTCAGGGATTGATCCCATGACCGTGAGATCATGACCTAGGCTGAAATCAAGAGTCAGATGTTTAACCAACTGAGCCACTCAGGTGCCCACCTGGTGGTTTTTGCTTGAATGCCAGACATTGTACCTGAAAACTGTGGGGAACTCAGGGTAATGTTAATTTCTAGAGAGTATTCGACATCCCCTTTTGAATGCAGCTTGAATTGGGGGTGGATTCTTTGTCTAACACACCAGAGCTGATCCAAGGCTGGGTTTTGAGTTTGGTAAGTCTCCATTTACCTCCTTATTCATCCTTGCTTCTAGGGATGAAAGCCCGGGATGTTTATTGCTGCCTCCTTTCTTGGGGGCTTGCTCCTCAACTAATCGGTGTATCAGATTGTTGAAAATTCGGTGATGTTTTCAGCAGCTTACTGCTATAATTTTCAGGCTTTTGCTCTGAGCAGCTCGAGCATTTGTCCCTGTGTTTCCTTGCCTCCAAATTCTAGATTCCAGTGGTTTCCTTATCTGTTAGCCACAGCTCTCTGCCCGGTTTCTCATATTCTAAGTCCTCAGGAACACAAGACTCAGCAGACGTCCTGAGGGAAATGCAGCACACAAAGGTCAGCTCAGCTCCCTACATTTCCTTTCTTTCTAGGCTCTTGTGTTCTCAAGTTCTGGTTACCTTAGCAGCTCTCCAATACCTTCAAGTAATGTTGGAGCATTTTATCTAATTTCCTAGTTAGCTTTGGAGCCATTATTATCATAATCTAAAGCAGATGCCAGTAGATTTATTATTTTTTTAAAGCCTGCAACCAGCACATGGATAATATTTTTTGTGGGCATTAAAACATCTTTTGGTAATGACAGATGTGGAGATAGTTGTAAAGGCAGGTGGAAAGAAGGGGTTTTGAAATTGATTTATGCTGTGCATACTATATTTAATCCAAAGAAAATTAGAAAACAGTGTTTTGGATAGTCAAACAGCACTTGTGTTCTATTCTTTAACCATGAAATATATAAATGCCTTTGGAATATATTTTGTAGAGTGAAATAGATGTGGCTGCAGCAAGGAGTAGATTAAAGTATGTTTAGCATAAGCTCACACATTCAGTGATAGGCTCCTAGGGAGATGAAAAGCAAAAATTCTGATCTAAGCCATTGACTTATTGACATATTCAATAATTATCAGTTGCCAAGAGTGATAAGTTTTCTAATTTTGCGATGAGCATCTGCCCAGCTTATGTGCTACAAAATGTACATTAAATGACATCTCTCTTTGGAGACAAGTTACTTTTGCAAAAGACATAAGTTAGGAAAGTTAGATTTTTTTTTCCTGGTTTTGAACCCAGGATGGCCCAGTGGGAGAATTCACCCAGTTGTTAGGTTATTTTCTGTTTCAGTAGACTACTTTCTGTCCTTTGTGTTTTGCAATGGAATGAGGAGCTATCAGATGCATATCATGGCTTCTCTTGATAACATATTAAAAGGCACTGTCTTCTGCGGGCCCTGCATCAAGGGTTGAATGATAAGCCATGGACAGGTAGTGGGAAATAACAATAGCTATATTGACCAGTTCACTCAAATTTCCTTTAAGCCATTGCCTTTTGTGTGTGAGAGAGAAGAGGAAACCAAGAAATCACCATTTCAAAAGTGGAGAGGTGATCTTTTTGTGCAAGAAAACTTTACAAGACCAGTAGCCAAATTCGTCAGGGTTCAGTCACTGCTTCAGAATCCACGCTATGGAACCAATCACATTAGACCCCCTGTGCTTGGGGGTATTTCTAGTGGAGTTCAGGAGTAGGGGTTATGTCTGGAAAGGTGAGACTTGCAGCAACGGGACCTTTGGGGAGCAGGGACCTTCTTTTGGGTGTCATTAGAGTTAAGGGTGTGGGAAGGGTTCATGTGTTTTTGACTCATTTTTCAACTTTGGGTGGTAATCAATTAAAAAGTGTCCCCAGACATTTAGATAACAGAGGACCCTAGAAGATGGAAAAATCTTTGTCTTGAAAGTCTTTTTAAAAGGGATAACAATCCTGAGATGCCTGGGTAGCTCAGTCGGTTAGGTAGCCAACTTCAGCTCAAGTCATGATCTCACAGTTTGTGGGTTCAAGCCCTGCCTCAGTCTCTGTTCTGACAGCTCAGAGCCTACAGCCTGTTTCAGATTCGCTGTCTCCCTCTCTCTGCCCCTCCCTGGCTCATGCTCTGTCTCTCTCTCTCTCTCTCTCTTAAAAATGAGTAAACATTAAAAAAACAAAAGTCAAGAATCCTTTGGAGATCTTCGTTGTCATCCAGATAGTGCTTATTCTGTGTTTCTGCACTCTGCCCATGGTCATCTTTTACCTCAAATGCTTCTTTCTCAACTCTCACTCCTTTGACTATTTGAATCATCCAGCCTTCATGCCCAGTTCATATCCAGCCTTTTCCATGAAGCCATCGCTGACCTGGAAGTGATCAGCTTAGTATGTGGCTCTGGGAATCTTCTCCATACATCGATGGATGGTGCAGGGGTGGGTGTGTTTCCCCAGGAACAGGGCAGAGAAGCTGGCATTTTGAGGAAAATTGCATAGTTAGAAGCAATTGAATAGTTAGGAGCAGGATAAGAAAAGTCTGAGCAGATGAGAAAAGACTCCAAACCAAGGAAGAAATGAGACCAGTGGGGGCAGCAGCATCAAATCCTGAGAGGTCCAGAGAGTCAGGGAAGTAGCCATTAGGTGTGGTCACTGTGGGGTCTCTCAAGGCTTTCCAGATATTTTTCTTGTATATTTGTGGTAAAAGTGGGATACAAAGCAGTACTTTGAAAATTGAAAGATTAAAAATTGCTCTGCTGTATGCAGTTATAAAGTCATCATCATTACTGTAGTCATATAGAATGTTCTACATCATTTCCTTCTACCCTCGTGCTTTCTTCGGTTCGGAGAGGATTCCGGTGCTTCCAAGAGGACTTTAGATAAACACTTCTTTGCTTTCTTGTCTCTCTTTCTTATTAGTTGCCTCCAAAAACTCACACATGGGAGGCTGCATTCCTGAACTGTTTCCTTTTCCACCTAATTGCCATTTTCTCTCATATTGAAAACAAATTCAATCTTTGCTGCTTAAACAACATTGTATTTGGAGACTGTCAAGCTTAATTAAAGCTGAATATTTTTCCAGGTGGTGTATTAAGGACCAATGTAAGAGACTGGGTTCAGGGACAGAGCTCAGCCTTTTAAGAGTTTCTCTGGGCAGAAAGGTAGAATTCTATTTGTGGGTGATGGATCAAAATAAACCTTCGATGGATTCAGAGAAAACAACTACCCTCTCCTGCCCCACAGGGCCATTAGGATCGAACATGCTTCCAGTTAGCTTTCTCGAGGAAGAGAAAGAAAAATAGATCAATAATATTTATGATTTCTTGAAAAGATGTTTCCTTGCTGCACCATTGCCCCATTAAGGCTCTTTGCTATTAATAGAGTTGTGTTGGTTGCACATTAGCCAGGGTTCATTATATCAAGAGGGCTGTAAAAATTGTCTCTGCTCTGTCCTGCTGAAAATGTTCATAAGCTTCATATTAACTTTGATGCTGGTTTGACATGCTAAGAATTCCCTTACGATAAAATGGTAATAATTAAAAAATAATAAGGCCAGTAATAATACATACCTTTTATTGACTGCTTTCCAACTACCAGGACCTGTGCTAAGTGCTTTGCATATATAATACCATTTAATCTTCAAAGTAATATTGTGAAGGTGACAGTCTCAGGCCATTTTCAAATGAAGAATGTGAAGCATTGACAGGTTTAAGTAACTTCCTCAAGGTCACATGGAAGACTGAATTCTGAGCCCCGAACTTCCTAACTCTATAGCTCAATTTCTCTTAACCAGATTACTCTGCCTTTAATCTAGTCAGTGATTTATGAATCTGTAACATATAATATTAATTCTACAGCATAAATTTCCCATTTGGAATATGTAATAGTCTGCTTTTTGAAAAGTCACAAATATGATTCATTTAATATGCATGCTTAAGTATTCTATTAGGCAATTCTAACTCATATCTTTTCATGGTTTAATATGTCAGATAAAATTACTCAAAACATCTATTTTCCAGAAACTTTTCATGTTGATCTTTATAACCACAACATTAAATCTACAAATTTACTCCACTGATAAATTAAGTTATTAATAATATTGCCTATAGCCTTTAGTCTACTTTAGAACATCACAAAAATCAGTATGATACCATCAGTAATACATATTCATTCATGCTGGGTAAACGGTTTGAAAAATGAGCTACAGATGGCTTCATGTTTATGGATGTCCACATGCATTTTGCAGTTAATGAGGATCAATTTGGGGTGCTTGACTATGTCTGACAGGTAGATGAGATGCAGAACAGGTATGGAAATCTACTCCTTGTTTCTCATGTTCTCTTAGTCCTGTTCCATTACCGATTACTTAATAAATGGTATCTCTTAGTAACTCTGAGCTGAGCATTGTGAGCTTTGCTTGAAGATCAAGCGTATGCATGGCTCCTGCTTTCAAGGGTTTCACAGTAGAGTTGGAAAGGTAAGAATGAGTTGTGAAACAAGTTCACAACATGGGCCATATGGTAAAGTTGATCATTGTCGGAGGAATTTGAAGAAGCCGCGTAGAGCTGGGGAAGTCAGGAAAGGACTAATGGGCTCAGAGGGTGGGCAGGATTTGGAGATGAAAGCGAAGAGATAGTATTCTAGCTGCTTATAAGAAAAGATGGGGTGGGAGTTAGGAGATGAGAGAGGGGGCTGATGGGAAAAAGGACAATGACCCTACTGTAGCAGGTGCCATTTAGGATGTGATGGGGTATAAACTTGTCCAGACAATGTGGAACCATGATGTGGAACACATGTAACAGGTCTGCCCCAAATGGCTGGAGTTAAATAAAGAATGTTTTCCACTCTCAAGTTGATCTTGGGAGGAGCTGATATGGGAAGGATGGGGAAACATATCATAAAAGCAAATACATTGAAATAAATATCTTTTAAAAAATGTCTTGTCGGGTTACTAGTGGGGAATTATGGTTGATGCACATTGGATTTCCTAATAAAGTTTTCATAATATAATTTACACAGTTATTATCAAAAACAGTACAACATGAAAATATTTTTTTAATCCATATTTTCACTACTGTAATGTAAGACAGGAAAACTAGTCTCTTTTTGTGTATTCTTTTCCAATCTGGCTTCATATAATTGTACTAAGAAGACAATAGAATTTTGTGTTCTGTTCTTTTTCATAATACACAGTTTGCCATTTTTCCACATACTGTATATAATTATGATTTTTAATGAGCACATAGTATTCCATTCCATCATTTAAACAGAGTTTGATTTAGCATTAGAGTATTGTTGGACACTTTCATTGTTTTCTAATTTTTGTCATTATAGATGACGCTATGGAGGACATTGGTATGCATAGGACATTTTTTGGCTTCTACCAGATTACTTCCTAAGCATGTATTTCTGGGAGGGTTTATGTGACTATGAAAACATTGTGGCACTTTCTGTATGACAGATATTAGATCAGGCTTCATTTCAAAGACCCATTCTGATGAAAGGTGCCACCAGCAATAACTTAGGGTGCCACTGTCACCCCAAATTTGGAGCAGGAAAAAAATAACTACTGTGGATGCTAAAATATCATTTCATTCATTGGCATTTCTGTGCAACTATGAATCTTTTTTTTTACATTTACTTTCTGAATACCAAGGGGAAGGGGAGGCTGAAATGGGTTAGAAAGAGAAGCAATTGATAGGCGATGGCAGGAAAAGGAGAAAGAAGAAAAGGAGAGAAAGCAATGGACAAGTGTGATAGAAAGACACAAATAAAGAGAAACACGGACTAACTGCACAATCGTAGCTCAGTGAAATGATCTATTGGAATTCCTTCGTTTCCAGGTGCTGTCAGCCTAATCTCTCCCAAGGCCGGAGAATCCCTGGAGGGTCAGGTCTGAAAATTTCTGTTCCATCTCCTCAGCCCTGGGCATCATCTGAAGTTCTGTGTTTTTCTTAAACTCATTCCACTAGGGTCTTCTGATGTTCTTCACAGCTTCTATCTATCCACATGTGGTACTAATGGCCTTGCCCTTGAGCTGGCTGGCCTTGGAAGTGGGAATTCTTAGGAGGGCTGGCTATATATCCAAGGCCTTCCTCCTTCCTCTCCTGCCCTTGCTTTTGGCCTCTCCTTGGGCAGGTGTTTGGGAGGGGCCTTGATTGTTGATATTGGTCTCTGGGTTTGCCCTTACATTATCGTAGATCCCCATGGATCACAGCTGTGGAGAGAGTGCACAAACATGGTTTTGATTCCTTTTTTATTTTTGGAATGAAGTTTCAAACACATTTATCTGTGCAGGACTACAAGTAGGACCTTGTCTACACTGGCTGGGAAATATTTAGAACAAGAATGTGCTGGAGTAACAAGCCTTCCCCTGAAACTTCACACATTTTCTAGACTTATTGTATTTTTGTCAATGTGTTATTAGCTAAAGTATAAACCTTAGGAAGTTTCATATCATTTTAACCATCAAGGATTATCTGAAGAGCAGAAGAAATATGGGTTAAAGAAGTATTTTTTTTTCTTCCTGAGTGATTCTGCAGGTCTTAGGCAATGGAGACATTTTTCTCCTCCTGGAATTCTACCCCCAGAGAGTCACATGACTTCCTTTAAGTCTTTGTTCAAATGGCACTTCCTCAGAGAAGCTTCTCCAACCTCTCCAGCTGTGAGTCTCCCTCCCTCACATTCTATTCCTGTATCGGCTTTATTTTCTTTTGAATTGTTATCTGACACTATTGTTCTTCCCTCACCAGCCAGAGCTAACCATAGTGTCTACAACTCCTAGGAGAGGTGCTTGAAAAATATTTGTGGAATGAATTAATAAATGAATGAGACATAGGTATTGGATCTTTTGACTTAACATAGAATAAACCAACATTCTAAAAAGAGTCAAACTGGAACAATACTCAGGTATTTCGGAGAAATGTCTAGTTTACAGTGGAGATGGGGTATGAAATGAAGCTGGCTCTAAGGACACAGCATCCTTGATCCTAGAAACTTGCATGCTTACTCAGCTGACAATCTCACTGCCTTGTGTTGAGTGGAGCCTCTTACCCCCACGTGTCTGCTATGGGAGTCTGCACTGCATGTAGGAGAAGTGGCCATGTGTGTGGAAGCTCTTGTTCCCAGGTGTGAATGATGTGGAGGGTGGTGGTGGTTCACTGCTCAGAATCTGAGAAGAGTCATGATGCAATTATACCACAAGAGAGGGTTGATCCGTATGGGAGCTAGAACAAACAGGAAGTGGATCTCTCCTGTTCTCTCTCCCTTCCTTCTAACACAGTCATGTTATTCTTTGCTCCCAGAAACTATCTGAGTGGGAAGGGGAAAGGGGTGTAGGGTGACAATCACCCTACACCTACACCTGCACTTCTTACACAAGTCATAGTGACCTCAGCCACCCATGGGGACCTAACAGAGCACAATTGTCCAGGACCCAGGTGAGGAAATGGCAGAGAGGTAGCTGTCATTTGGAACACGGGTATTCATCAAAGTTCTTTCTCCCCATCACTGCTAATGTGGCACCCTTTCTCTCACCCTGAAGTTCTATGCACCACAGGGTAACAGGTCTTAATTATGGTTCGCCATTTTTTTTTTTCTGAAAGTTACTGGTATTTGCTTTAACCCTTAGCTATAAGAAGATGAGGGTTCACTCATTCCTGTGAGGGCAAATGGGGTCAGGCTTGGGAGACAGAAGGTTTGCTCTGTACTTGAGGAATCCTGGATGCCTGGTACAAAATTAAGCCTCCTCTACCCACCTGGTGTCCCTGCCCTTCACAATGTGGCTGGCAGCTTTCCCCAATAGCAGGGTGCCACCCCTATCCCTTGAATGCCACCGAAAGGACTCAAGCTTAGGCCCCAGGAGGCTTTCAAGAGAAAGCAACCCTCTTCGGCTCTGTGGTCTGAGAGGGAGAGGAGGAGGAAATGTGCAAAGAGCTTCTATTCCTTACCTTATCCTCAAACCTGCTAGATCCAAAAGATGGTGGTGGAGGAGAAATATACTGATAAAAGAAAAATCTGTTTACTTTCTTTATTATGGTTGGAACCTATATGGATGTAGGTCCCTGTTTTCAAATGCTGCACAACAAACTACCTCCAAACTTTTGTTTGGAATCTTTCCACTGATACGTGAACAAGCTTAGGGTACTAACCTGTTGTGTGACATAGGGCATGTGATTCAGTCAACATTTGTCACTCCAGCTATCAGACAGTTGACGGTGAGCCATCCTAGGCCAGTCAGCACCCAGAAGACCTGCCTCTTACCCTGGCCAAGACAGGCACAGTCTGGCCCAGATTCGTAGACCACTCAGCAAACCCACGCACTTACGGTGAAAAACGAATTGTGGTTGTTTTAAGCCACTGAGTTGTGGGGAATTTGTAACATTGAAGTAGGTAGCAGATACACCTGGACTCAGGGGAAGCGGATGGAGGGAGGTGATGTCCAACATTTGGCCGATTTAGGGAGCCCTTACTCACCTGGCCATCCAGAGGGGAAAATGACAGTGTGATATCTGTACTGTAATATTCATATAACCAAAGAGTTGAAGCAGCTAACCTCCAGACATTTCAATGGAATTCCTCATGTGGGACTATGTCTAAGCTCTGGCCTGTCATGAGGATAAAGCGACCAGCAGTGGCCCTTTGGACATTGCCTGAATCTTGCATCTAACAGAGATAGAGAGGGGCAATCTCCTTGAGGAGAATTAGACCTTCTGAAAATTCAGGCAGGAGGTGTTCTTAACCTGGGAGTGTTCCTTATATTCCAAAAGAAGACAGGGAAGTCTCCAGTTATATGGACAAAATGATTATATTGAGCTGTTGGTCTTGGCAATATCTCATCTTGTGTGAACTCCATCCACACTCTGCCAAGGATCCTCCAAATCCAGGCAGCCTCAGGTCATGAGGTAAGATGTCCATGTTATTAAGATGCAGCAGTGACACGGGGTGCCTGGGTGGCTTAGTCGGTTAAGTGTCCGACTTTCGCTTAGGTCATGATCTCGCGGTCCGTGGGTTCGAGCCCCGCGTCGGGCTCTGTGCTGACTGCCAGCTCGGAGCCTGGAGCCTGTTTCAGTCTGTGACTCCCTCTCTCTCTGACCCTCCCCTGCTCACGCTGTCTCTCTCTCTCTCTCCTAAGAAATTAAAAAAAAAAAAAAAGATGCAGCAGTGACAGATACAATGGGGAAAAGGATGAGCGAGATGATGTAAGCCCAGCATGTGGTGATAATTGATGGTGAAGTCATAGAAGGAGAAATGGAATAAGGAGCTTCTAACCTGCAATCACCAAACTCAATTTAGAGCCACCCTCCACCTTGCAGTCCCCAGCTCGGCTCTCCACACTAATCTCATTTCTACATACAATCTGTGTAAGAATTTCAATTTCAGGGCTTTGGGGCACCTGGGTGGCTCAATTGATTAAGTGTTGGACTTTGGCTCAGGTCGTGATCTCAAGGTTTGTGAGTTTGAGCCCCATGTCAGGCTCTGTGCTGACAGCTCAGATTCTGTACCTTTCTCTCTGCTCCTCCCCTATTTCTCTTATACTCTGTTTCTGTCTCTCTCTCAAAAATAAATAAAGATAAAAAAAAGAATTTTGGGGATTTAGTTCGGTAGTAGGACTTCTTATGGATAAATGCTGAAATTAGGTCTTGAATTTTCTTTAGAGACAAAGGCCCAGGACTAAAAACTGCACCCTCCCTGGGGTGAAGTAGCTTCCTGGGGCAATTCAAAAGAAGTTCCATATTGGCCCGGGATGGTAATTTCATGAAGTTGTCGTGTCCATCAAAGTACCTTTCACATTCCATAGAAGGTAGTAACTGTAGTGACTAGCCAATTCCTGGAAAATGAAAAATATCATCCCAGGTTTCTGAAGGTGGCTGTGTGAGCTCCGTGCAGCCACCCGAGGATGGCCATTTACAGCCTCGCTTATTGGTTTTGGTCGTGAGGCCAAAGGCTCAGCAGATGTTGCTCAGAGCACTTTGCCATGTGTGTAAAGTGTTCTTAATTGACTCAACAGAGGTGATGGCATCCACGCTCAGCTGCACCCTTGCCTCATCCTTTCTCTTTCTGGAAGCTTTGGTCACATCTTATTTCCTCTGTGGTTTGCATTTCAGATAAGTGCGTTTTGAAATACTGCATGGGAAAAGAATCAGTTTCTAATATTGAACATTTAGACTGTAGTCTCTTTTACACTATTAATGTTTTCTCAGTCAGGTTAAGTCATTGCAAACTTTACCTCTATATATTTGCTCTGGTCCTTACTCAGAAGTTTCAAATATGGTTCAGCAGGTTTTGTCTGGCTCCAAATATCAAGGGGAGAAGGAAATATTCATGTTACATGCATGCCCTTCCCAAGTTAGGGTGCAAATAACCCCGATTCTTCCCTAAATGCATTGCCTGGACAGCTACCCTAGAAGGAAGCAGAGACACTGATTCCCTTCAGGCTCCTGCTGCAAGTTTGTCTGGCTGGGGATCTAGGGGCGTCTGCAGGGAGAAGGCTGATCTTCCTTCTTTCTGTATCACTGTGCTAACTGTAGTGTGGGGTTGCAGCTACTGAGCCGACAGGGGCCTCCAAGAGCTTTGCCCAAAGTGCAGGCAGTCGTTGGCTTCCCAAAGGTGCCCAGGAGACGTTAATTTTTCCATGTTCCTCTGTGGAAGGGTTCCTGCCCGTACTACATGTAATCTTTGGCTTTAAGATCTTCTAAACCTCTGTTCCTTGCTGGTTTGAGGCCGTGGAGATTCAGGTGCAAGGCCAGAGTCTCCAAAGTGCCTACATTCTGGAAGGATATGAGATGTCTGAGGAATGTCACATTGATGGGTGTCTTTCCAGGGGTAGACCAGAAGCTTCTCGGTAATAGGATGGTGCTGAAGTCTCTCCAAGAGAGGACAACCAGCTCCTCAGGCAGATGAACTGTGCTATTTATTTTACGTGTTTCGCACCCATGTCTGAACACCCAAATCACTTAGCCATCGCCTCTCTGAGTTCTCCTGTACAGATGGGTCCTGGGGAGCAAGTGCACATGAGGAGTATGGGGCTGAGGGCGGTTCTGGAATCCAGCCAATGGAATCAGAGCCATGTTTGACACATCCACAGCCAACACAACCTCTCTGGAAGGGGCCACCACTTCTCCAGGGTCATTAGGCTGTAACCTCTGCACCTACCTTTCTGTCCTAATCTGAACTCTTCCCCCCCCCCCCCCCGCCCCGCTCCGGGGAGACCATGGAGTTCATAATGTGTGAGATAAGAAAGTGGTTTATATGGGAGGGGATTCTAGGAAGCACATTTGAGAAGGGAGTCAGAGAAGAGAGGAAAGATATTAAAATATGTGTTAGTAAACAGGTAACCACTCAGGGTACCAGGGGCTTAAGCTGACTGAGGACCCTCTGAGACACTGTGTAGAACCACCTCAGGACTATTTCACTCAGGCACAAGGACACTGGGGTACCCAGCCACCAACTAGCACCCCTTACTTGTTAAGAGTCAGGGTCCTCTGGACAGTACTCACCTGCAGTGAGAGGACACCTTCACGCAGGGAGAGGCGAGGAGCCCTTGGTGTGCGAGAAGGAATTTGCAGATGTACTCCGGAAGGGCTGAAGGGATTTGCGTGCGGCACAGAGAATGCCCACGTCTCCTTGCAAGAACACCACACCCAGGGTCTGCAGGCTTTGGACTGTTCCTGACTATTCTATGAAGTGGCCGGCAATCTGTCCTATCAAGAAGAAGAACGTAGTGAAACACACATGCATACTTTTAACCCCTCCCAGAGAAACCCACCGTGTTCAGAACAGGAATCTGCAGATAAGAAATGGAGACATCAATGAGAAATCCCAGAGTGCTGGTCTTGCCTGGAGGTACTGGGTCAGCTCTTTGTGCAAACCCTTCCCTTTGGGTAACTGATTGAGAAGGTGGGCAAGGGCATCAGTGATCCCCTGAAAAGGGGGCTGCACATTGCTCACAGCAGCTGGAAGATGACACCCTAGCAGGCAAAGGAGGCCAGAGCGGGAAATGACAACATCCATCACACTCATCTTCTGTGTCGTGATTCTAGCGCATCACAGCTATTTCAAATGTTTCTTTGATGGTGGTTTAGCTCATTGGAGACACATCTCTGTAATGTTGGTACCATCTGATAGTGAGTAGATGTTATCGCTGTTTTCCATGTTCACCCTCTCTCTCAACATGGTTTCAATTAAGCCAACCATGCAAGTCAGAGAAATGAAACATTTCAGGTAGTTGTGTTACCTATAGTGGGGCTGATCTGTTGACGTACAGAGTGGCATTTTGTCTACCCCAATGTGTTGCAGTGAAATAAATAGTATCTACCTCATCCTGAAAGGCCTTCATGGTAGGTTCCCAGGTGGGTGGTAGCTGCTTTACATGAAGAATCTGAACAACCGTTGGTATTAAATCATTGCGGATGTAGAGATAGATCCAGAATTTTGATAGAATAAATAACCAGGGGTGTTTGCCTCCTACCAAGCAGAGAGCAAACCTTCCAACCAGGAGAATAATCGTCTACATCTTGGCGTGGTTGGGATCCAGACTGTTCTCATCATGGAGGGAGTGGGTTGGAGTTGCAAGCCGCCTGAGCCAGAAACAGAATTTACTATGTGCTTCTGCTTGACCTTCAGGCTGACACAAATTGAAATGGCAGAATTGATCTCCTTCTAATTTATGACATGGCAAAGAGGGACAGCAAACTCTTGTTTTCCTGCATCTCTGAGAAGACTTGCTTCCCTTCTCAGAGAGGCTTGTTTTTACCCTGAAGAAAAGTCCCTCGAACAGTAGCATTAATGCCAAAAATCTTGCTTATCTTTCTAAAAGTATGACTACTTTTGTAAATTAGCAGAAGAAAAAAAAGCAAGGCTCATCGCAAAACGAAAAATCTGTAAATGTCTTACTCCTTGGATTTATAGTGGTTATGGGAGGGTTTAGGCGCTTCAGGGAGAAAGAATTTTTCCTAGACTGGGCTTTGAGTCACCTTTACTGAAGTTAGAGAGAAAAAATGAGTCAGTTATAAAAGATGCTCGTGTTAACTTCTGGCAGCCAGCAAGGTGACTTCGTGCTCACATGTCTTTTACTCCTTACCAATAGCACAACCCCGGTGAATGTCTAAACCCAGGCCTTAGATCCTTCTGTATTTGTTACTTTTGGCATAAAGGGAGTTATATGAGGAGGGGTTTGTTTTCCGAATGGACTAATACACCAAGAAAATGTTTGTTTTGGAAGGCAGGAATGTGAAATGCTTGTAAAACAGAAAATCGCTGTACCAATGAGAAGCAGCATTATGGTTATTGGAGACAATCTTGCAAGTCCTTGAACATCTGCTCTCACTGGCTCATTTAGAGCCCGGGTAGACCCCAAGGGCAGGAACTAGCCCTCATTGGACTCTATTCTATAAAGAAGGCTTCCAGATAATCTGCCCACCCAGACTCACGCTCTTTTTTTTCCCCCTTAGTTTATTTGTTTGTGACAGAGAGAGAGAGAGAGAGAGAGAGAGAGCATTTGAACACTTGCACATACGTGGGAGGGGCAGAGGGAGAGAAAAATCCCAAGCAGGCTTCAGCACAGAGCCCCATCCAGGACTCGAATTCACAAACCATGAGGTCATGACTTGAGCTGAAATCAAGAGTCTGACGCTTAACCAAATGAGCCGTCCATGCGCCCCCATATTCAGACTCTTGATCATAAATTTAGTCAGATTCATCTGATACAATACTTGTTTAAGAGTACAT
Organism: Proteles cristata cristata; assembly: GCA_017311185.1. Lineage (NCBI taxonomy): Eukaryota > Metazoa > Chordata > Mammalia > Carnivora > Hyaenidae > Proteles > Proteles cristata. The sequence continues at coordinate 144,929 of JAESUZ010001312.1, read as the reverse complement.
TATGGGGGCGCCTGGGTGGCTTAGTTGGTTAAGCGTCCGACTTTCACTTAGGTCATGATCTCACGTTCGTGGGTTTGGGCCCCGCGTCGGGCTCTGTGCTGACTGCCAGCTCAGAGCCTGGAGCCTGTTTCAGTCTGTGACCCGCTCTCTCTCTGACCCTCCCCTACTCACACTGTCTCTCTCTCTCTCCCCTAGAAATTAAAAAAAAAAAAAAAAGTACATTATATAGGGGTGCCTGGGTGGCTTAATCGGTTGGGCTACCGACTTCGGCTCATGTCATGATCTCACGGCTCGTGAGTTCGAGCCCCGCGTCCGGCTCTGTGCTGACCGCCAGCTCAGAGCCTGGAGCCTGTTTCAGATTCTGTCTGCCTCTTTCTCTGACCCTCCCATGCTCATGCTGTCTCTCTCTCCCTCAGAAATAAATAAAAACATTAAAAAAATTTTAAGTACATTATATAGATTAAATATATAGTTATATTCATATAAATTTATTTAATATTTATATTTTATACATTTACATTAAATATATTTTAATATATATTTAATATGTAAATATATTTATTTTTTAATATGTAAATATATTTAATATATATCAGAAGAAATCATTGATAATGGCTGAATATATGGTATGAATATAATAAACTCATACCATGCACATATTTAACTAGTATAAAATCAACTACTCCAGTTAAGCAACATGGGAAAATATTTCCATTGTTTGCTGTTAAAGAATTACCCCCAATCAAATTACATCTCCTTCTTCATATTCCCAGAGGAAGGAAAGTAACAGACAAAAGGCAATAAGAAACAACGTAATTTATTTCTTGGGTTTTTAACACCAGCAGTTCTATGTCCTGGTGAGTTCAAATCTGTTGAATGGATTTTGAGGCCACAGTTAATTTCTAGAGTCAAACTTCTATGTGAAATGTGCATTGTGGGAAAGACTATTTATAGCAACTAGGGTTTATTTAAGTGGAAATGTATGCACATCAGCTACCAACTTTGTAGATATCTCATTGTATTTAGTAATGCAGCTCAGCCCAAGTAAACCTCAGGGAATGTGTTTCCCTGCATCTTTTACTAGACAAGGAGAAAGAAGTTATAACCACCAGCCTTGCCTTACAGAGCCTTGGGAAAAACCCCAGCATGTCCTGGTATGGTCTGATTCCTCCTCCGCTTGGTTTTCTGATTGGTTCTCTGTTGGCTAAAGAGGTCCATGCCCCACAGTAAAATTGTAACACTGGTCACTTCCTCCTGTTTCCATGAATCCTAAGGCATTCTTGATCTTGATCTTGAATCTGCAGTGATTTATGTTCAGCATTAGAATGCAGTCTTCTTCTTTCATAGGTCTTTTTTTTTTCACTTTTAAATGTGTATTTATTTTTGAGAGAGAGAGACAGAGACAGAGACAGAGGGAAACAATCCTAAATAGGCTCCAGGGTCTGAGCTGTCAGTACACAGCCCGATGGGGGCTCAAACTCCCAAACTGAGATCATGACCTCAGCTGAAGTCAGACACTTAACTGAATGAGCCATCCAGGCACTCCCTTTCATGGGTCTTTTATGTTGAGTTATTTCTAATTTTGCCATGCATAAATCCATAAAGTGCTTGAAAGATGACACTTCTTTGATAGAATCTTATCTGCAAATGCCTCCTGTGAATGTTGGCGTGGTGAAGTTTTACAGTGCTGAGTCTTAGTGGAAAGATAGTACCTCTTATGCTGAGTGATACCTGAGAACTTCCAGCCCATTGGGGAGAAGTCTTCTACTTTCTGGTAGTTTCCTGTTTGTTCCGTCTTCCCTTAGGCGGCTCAGTGGTGATAAAAAATAAATCTATTTATAATGCTCTGGGAACAGGAGGGTTCTATTTAATTGTTGTGGCAGCCAAAATAATGCCCTACCCAAATGTCCACAATCCCTGCAGCCTGTGAATATGTCAGGTGACAGGGCAAAGGGGAACAAAGTTCGTTTTTATTTATTGCTTCCATGCAGATGGAAGTCAGGTTGCCAATTACCTGACATTAAAATAAGGAGGTTATCCTGGATTATTTGGGTAGCCCAATGTAATATCAAAGGTTCTGAAAAACGGAAGAAGGAGGTGGGAGAGGAGGTCAGAGTGATGCCATGAGAGGAAATCTCAGCCCTTTGTTGATGGCTTGGAGACGGAGGAAGGGATCTAATGTTCAAGGAACATGGGAAGCTTCTAGAAACCAGAAAAAGCAAAGATATGGATTCTTCCCCAGAGTTTTCAGCAAGAAACATGGCTGACATCTGGATCTCAGCGGCAGAGACCTGTGTTAGGTTTCTAAATGCAAAGAATTGTCAGGTAAGACATTTTTATTGTTTCAAGCCACTAAGTTTGTGATCATTTGTTATGGCAGCCATAAGCAAACCAAGAAAATTGTGTGATTTTAAATTATATGTGGGGGTTCCTTGGATTTGGGCAATTTGTACTATAATTTTGCTGCTGTTAATTGAGAATGGCTACAGTTTATTGAGTACTTACCACAAGCATAGACACTGTTCTAGAGGCCTCACAAAGAGTAGTTCACCTAACTTGTTGTCCAGAGAAAAAACTAAGACTCAGCAATTTGGTAATGTGCCCAAGTTCTGACTGCTGGTTTTGGTGACATTGTGACTTAGCACAGGCAGATATTACAAGCAGGTTAGGTTCTATGCTTCTATGCTATACCATCACCTTGCTTCACCACATGGGAAAGTAAGCTTATTTTGTAGACAGGAAGCTCTAAGCCCTGAATTGTCTGATGAGATGGTGTCATAGCCAGAACAACCCCCCTTCCTTCCCCACTGGGCAAGTGGCCCCTTAGGAGTGGGCTTCTTAGTCAGTAGTGGTGCTTTTTGAGAAACAAGAAGCCTCCCCATCTAAATCGAGACAGTCATTCAGCTTGTATAACATAGAGGGAGCAGCAGTGGGAGGTGGGAGTGGGATCGGATGAGGGGAAGGCATGGGATGTCAGGGCAGAAGTTGTAAGCACCCAATTGTGAATGGTCTGTGGTCTCCTATTCTGTGACCTCTTTTAAACTGTGATATGATACACAGATTTTTAAACTTAATTAATTAATTTTGAGAGGGAGAGAGAGCATGAGCAGGGGAGGGACGGAGAGAGATAGAGACAGAGAGACAGAGAATCACAAGCAGGCTCTATACTATCAGCGAAGAGTTTGATGTGGGGCTCAATCTCACGAACTGCATGATTATGACCTGAACTGAAATCAAGAGCTGGACGCTCACTCAACTGAACTACCCAGACCCCCTCTGTGACCTCTTTTAATAAGTGTGATGTCTTCATCTTCTGAAGCCAGGAGCACGGCTTGACAGTTCCTCAAAAACTACTGAATGTGGAATGAAAGCAGTAACAACATTAAAGTGGAGTTCTCACAACCATGGTTCTCCTACTTTTGTGGGCCATTCACAGAGTAGAGCAACCCCTTAATCCATGTGTTTCCACTTGGCCAATTAATTAAAAAAAATCAGATCACTGCATTGAAATCAGCATAACAAATCTCACTGTTCTTTAGAGAGCAGTCAAGTGTTTTCCTAGCTTTTATTTCAGACTACAAAGCAAAAGTATTCAATCATGCTCTACCCCCACTCAAATACAGACCCATTGTCACAGAAAGATAAAAATATAAGGTCTCCCAGCCCCGCATCAGTCCCTCCAGGACACTTCAAGAGCTTTGTGGTAGGACATCTGCACACCATCGATTTGTGGATTAAGTGCATGGGAGTATAAAAATATGTTCTCCATTGTCTTGGGTCTTATAACGTTTATTTTTCAGCATTCTGGGCTGATTTTTTTTCTTTACTCTCTAGTCATTTCAAGCTTTAGTATTGTCCAACCAAATTAACATTCATCTCAATAATTTAGATTAATGTAAATCTTTTCAGTGGAAACCGGTATAAGTTGCATAAAAAATGAGACCATTGAAAGACTCCTGTGGCAGCATTACATAGAAACACAAGCACACAATATAATTGTAATATTAATAATATATTGTTTTACGTGTTTTTTATCCCAAAGGATTTCAAAGAGCTTTACCAACTTTGTAAATATTGTGTATACAAGTAATGCATATATGCATTAACCTTGTGGATATTTCTTAATATTATCAGCTCCTGCTCCTCCCATTTGAAACTTAATATCTTTATTAGTATTCTCCATATTTTAATATTATGTACTTTCTCCTCTTACTTTTTAAACACAGTGAGCACCCAGACTTGAATACTCCCATCAGCAAAACTGCTGAGGTCTGTACCCATATTACACATGTGTGTAGTTACATATCAATTGTTCCCCCATACTATGGTATTGATATATACTGTGTATGATAAAACATACTTAGAAAAAAAGTTTAAAAAATAAAACATACCTAGAAATATAGAAATTAAAGATGATAGTATAAAGATGAAACATACAAAGTTTTGAAGTGTTAACTACTTCTGAAGGCTTCACACTTTCATTAGCTGATATCTCAAAACCCAATAAACACCTAGAGAGAAATTTAGTGTTAATGATACTGGACGTATATCTAAATTTCAAATAACATTCTTCATAATTTCCTCCTCCCTTGAACCAACTTAAAAAAATTTATAAACATTTAATTGTGAAAAAAATTTAAATACATAAATGTGGAAAGAATATTATAATGAATCTCCACATTTTTATCATTCACCTTCAACAACTATTTTTTAAACTTTTTTAAATGTTTATTATTTATTTTTGAGAGAGAGACAGAGCATGAGTGGAGGAGGGACAGAGAGAGGGAGTCACAGGATCCAAAGCAGGCTCCAGGCTCTGAGCTGTCAGCACAGAACACAATGCAAGGCCAGAACTCACAAACGGTGAGATCATGACTTGTGCTAAGTTGGACGCTCAACCAACTGAGCCACCCAGGTGCCCCTCGCCTTCAACAGTTATTAATGATGATCATCATGATTAGATCATCATTAACTGATGATATGGTTAATAAACACTTTATAATGAAAGCGAGATTCAACTCCACTGTTTTATTTTTGTTCATTGTGCTAGCATTTTTTGTAAAGATAAAGTAAATAAGCAAGCCAGCTTGGGTGTGTATGTGCTCGTATATGTGCACATGTGTATGCATGAGTGCATGTGTGTACGCCTGTGTGAACTGCTAACTTCACCTTGATTACTGTCACAAGGTAGATGTCACAAGAATAAGCTCTAAATACTCTCTCAGTATAGGAAGAAGGAAATGCAGGGAGAAAGAGTCCATACACAAAAAGCAGTCAGCAAATGCAGTAAATACTGAAAAGAGCAAAATCTCTGCAATTGATTCTCAGATATCAAAGGAGTAAAAAAAAAAACAAAAAAAAAACGCTTCATACAAAAAAGGATAATTTTCAAAAATTTAAAGACATGACTCATTCAAATACAGAATGAACAGGTGTCAAAATGTATTAACTCATTCCTAAGGGAACCAGTAAGATGATAAAGCTATGGAGGACATTTAAGGAACTGGAGTTTACTAAGTTTAGGGGAAACACACAAGGAAATGTGCACAGGTGCACATGCTCGTGTGTGCATGTGTGTTTGTGCACATGCATGTATAAGTTAGAGACAAATCTGGTTATTAGCCTTTAGGACAATATAGCTGTAACCTTTGGGGCATTTCTTCTACTAAACAGAAGTCATTTGCATTTCTACCAGACACAAATCCACAAGTTAACATTTAACTTTACAGTGTCTGGGCTCTAATCAATAGTAAATAGAAATGTCAACAGAGGCACAATCTCCTAAAGAATCAAATAACTCCTGCAGGGCCAGAAGCAATATTTCAGAACTGCACTGTAAGTGCACAGTCATCCTAGGGGTACGGTTGCAAGTTTGGATAAATTTTCTTAACTCAGGCGATTGCTTTAACCCAGTTTCCCCATGTAGGGGAACTACTTCAGCAACCCAATACCTGTCTTGCCCAAAGACTGATCAGGACTTCCAGACTGCATCGGCAACGTGACCATAGCTGGGGCGTTTTTCGAGATGGCGGGCAGTCAATTCTCCCAGAGAAACCCGGATGCTGGAGACTCTTCCAGTCAAGCCCTTATTTGAAAGGTGAGAATTCTGAGGCCCAGACAGGCAAAGTGACTTGCCTGGCATGTCCTTTCTTACTTTCCTTTTGATGGCCAACCCAAAAGCTATCTATTTTCTAACACCCAAATCCTACCCACGTTGGTAGAAGATATGTCTTCCCCATGACAGTGATCTCATGGTATTTTATTCATATCTTTACTATAAGGTGTACCATATTGTTTAATACCCATTTGTATGTTTGCTTATCTCCCTGGCTAGGCTTTGGGTATTCAAATGTAGGAATAATGACAAATTCATCTTCATATGTTAGGGTTGAACTCTGTGCTTGACCTGTAATAAGCACCCAATAAATGTCTATTGACTTGAACTGCAGCTGAGATCTAGTGAGTTTAGTGTCAGAGCCCACCTCTTCCAGATCCTAGACGACTACTCAAAACCACACCCCTGTATTATCATAAATGGTGGCCCAGTATCATGAATAACGTGTATAACAAATGGTATCCTTAAGAGGTCAAACACATGGGATCTTTCATTCCTTAGACTTCCCTTTGTTTCAGTCCTTAGGCAAGTAGCTGATGATCCATGCGAGCTCCTGGTTCTGGCCACAGAGCTAACGGTCATTAAAGCTGGCGGCTTTTCAGTCTCTCCTAAAATTTCCTATCTCTATAACAATTTTACATATAGTTATCTGATAAACAGGTAAATAACTTATATTAGATAATATGCAAAAAATAGTAAATAAAATGTAGATAATTAAACTTAAATACAATTTCATCATTCAAATGTAACTACTGGTAACAAACTATGTGCACATCCTTCCAGGTATTTTTCTGCACATATATATCTGAATACTCATAACTTATTTAACTGAATTGTGATCATACTGCCTATACTGTTTTTTGATCTGCACATTTATGTTACCTATATGGTATGAATGTCCTGCTCTGTCAAAAAGGATATGTATATTTCAAAAAGAAAATTTAATGTTTATTTTTATTTTTGAGAGAGAGCATGAGTAGGAGACGGGCAGAGAGAGAAAGAGACAGAATTTGAAGCAGGCTCCAGCTGACAGCTCTGTGCTGACAGCTCAGAGCCAGACGTGGGTCTCAAACCCATGAACCATGAGATCATGACCTGAGCCAAAGTTAGACATTTAAATGTCACCCAGGCACCCCACAATAAGTATATTTGTATCTATAATTTGTAATAGCTATATATCATGCCATTGTTTTGATGACCATAATTTATTTAACTATTCAAAAAGGATGTTTTGGCCACTTTGGTTGTTTCTAATTTGTTGCAATATAAATACCATTGAGGCTAAGTCTCAGGAAATATCCTTTTAAAATATATTATTGCATGAAGGTTTTGTTTTTCCATTTAAAAAATTTAGGGTCTGAGAGGGGGCAAGATGGCGGAGAAGTAAGGAGCTCCGTACTCGCACTTGCGCCCATACATCACACAGAAAAGATCTGAAGCCATTGGAAACCTTACAAAACCTGAGAGATTGGGAGAAAAAAGGACGCAGAATCCACTGAGAAAGCCTTCTAACGTGAGTGCGAACCGGGGAAGGTAAAATCGGGCCGGGATCGGAGCCTCCCGGGGGTGGGAGGCGATCCCCCTCTACCCTCTATGGGGAGTGAGAGGGGAAAAGGAGAGAGTCTGAGACAGAAAAATCTCCGCTCGGTGCATAGAAAGACCGTACTTGCCAAATACCTGCACACCAGGTCCCCTCGCGACAACTGGTCCTGGGGGAGGCTGAGCACACAAACTGCTTCTTTGTGCCGCTCCTGGAGGTTGGTTTTTAAAGCGGCAGTGGCGCGCCTGCCGCCATTGTAGCTCCAGGGCGGCTGGGACCCCTGAAAGAGACGCGCAGACACCGTGCGTCCGCGCTCCTGGCTGGCTGGAACTCGAGAGGGAAGGCAAAGAGCTAAAAACTGGGAAATTTGCCTGTGAGTTCGTGTTTCGGGTGACGAGCCATAGAGAGACCCGGTTTTCCTCACTCCAGCGGGCTTGGCGCACCCGGCAGGCAAGCCCCCGCGCATGTGCGCCAGCCCGACCCAGAGCAGGAAGCAGCGATTCTGACTCCACCCCTAGAGCTCCGCAGGGGGCCAGGAATTGCCCTGAGGGGATGCCTGGGAAGTTGTGTCTAAGGCAATTTCAGTGGGGCGCGAGGACTGGGATTTGGAGAATGGGACAGGCCTGAGTTGAAGAGTGCAAACAACTTTGGCTCTGCCCCCAGCACGGGGAGTTTAAACGCCCAAAAAAGTGACATTCAGCGCTTGGTTCAGAAGGGACTGGAGCACCATCACTCTCCTCCCCACAACCTCCAAGGCGGTCAGGTTGCCTCCTGCCTGAGGCATTGGATCATGCCACGCCTATCCCTGCTTGAGAGCTGCCCTCCTCCCTTTTTTTTTCTTTTTTCTTCTTCTTTCTCTTTTCTCTCTTTTTTCCCCAGAACACTAACCTGATTAACTCTGGCCGCTGGCTTGCTTAAACAATCACAACGAGTCCATTCTGTAGATGTAAATTCTACACCTACCAACATTTTCATTTCTTTCTCTCAGGAGTAATTAGACTATATAGTTTCTTTGGATAATTCCAGCATCCTTCTCTCACCTATCCAACCATATTCTACCCTTTACCTCTTTGAAAAAAGCTTCTTATCCCTTCTGCCTGTTCATTCTATTTCCAATATTGCCTCATCACGCCCTGTCTTCTCTCTCTTTCTCTATGCTCTTCAACCAGCACTGCATACACACGGCTATTTAACTGTAGCTGGGAAATCCAGGTATATGCTTTAAACCGTTCTTTGTCCATCGGTTTTCTTCTTTTTTCCTTTTCTTTTCCCCTTTTTGACCCTTTTATGTATTTTATACTCCCTATTATTCGCCCTCCCTCCTCCGTCTTTTCTCTTAACTTTTTCGTTTTCCCTCTCGCTTTGCATGTTAGTTGAATCAGCCTGTGCGTTTGTGTGCTCCTGCTCCCTGTGTGTTTGTCTCTGTTTTCTGTTCCAGGGCTACCTTAAGAAACAAGCCAGAGCACACAAGGTGGAGAGTCCCAAATATCACTATGAATAGGAAAATAAAATAACCAAGGTCCCAACAAGGAAGACCAAGGGATACCATTCAAAAAACACTCTCTGAAAAGACAGGCCCTGGAGAGTCAAAGTCTTATTGGATACAGCAGCGCTCATAGATACAGAGCATAACAGGTCTTTAAAACCAATGAGAGCCGGAAAGCTAACTAAAATGATGAAACAAAAGAGCTCTCCTCCAAAGAAACTTCAAGAAGAAATGACTGATGAAGAAAATGACTAATGATCTGCTCAAAACAGATATCAGCAGCATAACTGAACAAGATTTTAGAATAATAATGGTAAAATTAATAGCCGGGCTTGAAAAAAACAGAGGGGACATCAAAGAAACTATGGCTACAGACAGAATGGAAAATAAAAATAGGCATGAAGAATTAAAAAATACGATCAATGAGATACATAATAATACTCCAATGCACGGATTGAAGAGGCAGAAAGGAGAATAAGTGATCTAGAAGACACCATTATAGAAAAACAAGAAGCTGACAAAAAAAGAGACAAACTGATCCAGGAACAGGAAAGAAGAATTCGAGAGCTCAGCGATACGGTCAAATGCAACAATATCCGTATCATAGGAATCCCAGAAGAGGAAGAGAGAGGGAAAGGTGCTGAAGGAGTCCTGGAACAAATTATAGCAGAGAACTTCCCCGACCTGGGGAAAGAAGTAAATGTGGAAATACAAGAGGCTCAGAGGACTCCCCTTAGACGTAACTTGAATCGATCTTCTGCACGACATGTCATAGCAAAAATGGCAAAATACAAAGACAAAGAGAGAATCTTGAAAGCAGCTAGGGAGAAAAGGGCCCTAACATACAAAGGAAACCTATCAGAGTGGTGACAGACATATCTACTGAAACTTGGTAGGCCAGAAAGGAATGGCAAGAGATCTTCAATGTGATGAACAGTAAAAATATGCAGCCAAGAATCCTCTATCAAGCAAGCCTGTCATTCAAAATAGAAGGAGAGATAAAAACCTTTCCAAATAAACAGAAATTGAAAGAATTTGTCACGACTAAGCCAGCCCTACAAGAAATCCTGAGGGGGATGCTCTGAAGGAAAGGTTGCAAAGAACAAAGATACCAGAGACACCACCACAAACATGAACCCTACAAAAGATACAAAGACTCTAAACCCACATATTTCAATAATAACACTGAATGTAAATGGGCTGAATGCTCCAATCAAAAGACATAGGGTAGCAGAATGGATAAAAAAACAAAATCCATCTATCTGCTGTCTACAAGAAACTCATTTTAGACGGGAAGATACCTTCAGATTAAAAGTAAGGGGATGGAGAAATATATATCATGCTACAGGAAATCAAAAGAAAGCCGGAGTAGCTATACTTATATCAGAGAAACTGGACTTTAAATTAAAGACAATCACAAGAGATGAAGAAGGGCACTACATAATAATTACAGGGTCCATCCATCAGATAGAACTAACAATCATAAATGTCTACGCACCAAATATGGGAGCACCTAAATATCTAAAACAATTAATCACAAACAGAAACAAGCTTCTAGATAAGAATGTGCTAATAGCAGGGGACTTTAATACTCCGCTTACAGCAATGGATAGGTCAAGCAGACAGAAAATCACTAAAGAAATAATGGACTTGAAAGACACGTTGGACGAGATGGATCTGAGAGATATATTTAGAACTTTACATCCTGAGGCCAGGGAATTTACTTTTTTCTCAAGTGCACATGGTACATACTCCAAGATAGATCACATACTGGGACATAAAGCAGCCCTCAATAAATATAAAAAAATTAAGATCATACCATGCACATTGTCAGATCAAATGCTTTGAAACTTGAAATCAATTACAGGAAGAAGTCTGGAAAACCTCCAAAAACATGGAGGTTAAAGAACACCCTACTAAAGAATGAATGGGCCAATCAGCCAATTAGAGATGACATTTAAAAATGTATGGAAACAAATGAAAATGAAAACACAACAATTCAAAATCTATGGGATGCGGCAAAGGCAGTCCTAAGAGCGAAGTACATTGCTCTCCAGACCTATTTCAAGAGATTAGAAAAAGCACAAGTCGAAAATCTAACAGCTCACCTAAAGGAACTAGAGGCAGAGCAACAAGAACGCCCTAAACCCAGTAGAAGAAGAGAAATAGTAAAAATTAGAGCAGAAATAAACAACATAGAGACCAAAGAAATAATTGAACAGATCAATGAAACCAAGAGTTGGTTTTTTGAAAAAGTAATCCAAATTGACAAATTGATGGACACTTAGGCTCTTTCCATGTTTTAGCTATTGTGGAGAGTGCTGCTATGGACATTGGGGTCCATGTGCTCCTATGCATCAGCATTTCTGTATCCCTTGGGTAAATTCCTAGCAGTGCTATTGCTGGGTCATAGGGGAGTTCTATTGTTACTTTCCTGAGGAACCTCCACACTGTTTCCAGAGGAGCTGTACCAGTTTACATTCTAACCAACAGTGTAGGAGGGTGCCCGTTTCTCCACATCCTCGCCAGCATCTGGAGTTCTCTAATTTGCTCATTTTAGCCACTCTGACTGGCGTGAGGTGGTATCTCAGAGTGGTTTTGATTTGTATTTCCCTGATGAGGAGCGATGCTGAGCATCATTTCATGTGTCTGTTGGCCATCTGGATGTCCTCTTTGGAGAAGTGTCTGTTCATATCTTCTGCCCATTTCTTCACTGGGTTGTTTGTTTTTCGGGCGTGTAGTTTGGTGAGTTCCTTGTAGATTCTGGATATCAACCCTTATCTGATATGTCATTTGCAACTATCTTTTCCCATTCCGTTGGTTGCCTATTAATTTTCTGGGTTGTTTCCTTGGCTGTGCAGAAGTTTTTAATCTTGATGAGGTCCCAACAGTTTATTTTTGCTCTTGATTCCCTTGCTTTTGGGGATGTGTCAAGTAAGAAGTTGCTGCGGTGGAGGTCAAGGAGGTTGCTTCCTGCTTTCTCCTCTAGGGTGTTGATAGTTTCCTGTCTCACGTTCAAGTCCTTTATCCATTTTGAGTTTATTTTTGTGCATGGTGTGAGAAAATGACCTAGTTTCATTCTTCTGCATGCTGCTGTCCAGTTCTCCCAACACCATCTGTTAAAAAGGCTGTCTTTTTTCCATTGGATATTCTTTCCTGCTTTGTCAAAGATTAGTGGGCTGTATACTTTTGGGTCCACTTCTGAGTTCTCAATTCTGTTCCATTGGTCTATGTGTCTGTTTTTGAGCCAATACATTACTGTCTTGATGATGACAGCTTTGTAGTAGAGGCTAAAGTCTGAGATGGTGATACCTCCGGTTTTGGTTTTATTTTTCAGTATTACTTTGGCTATTCGGGATCTTTTGTGGTTCCATACAAATTTTTGGCTCGTTTGTTCTAGTTTTGAGAAGTATGCTGGTGAAATTTTGATTGGAATTGCATTGAATGTGTAGAGTGCTTTGGATAGTAATGACATCTTAACTATATTTATTCTTCCTATCCATGAGCATGGAATGTTTTTCCATTTCTTTGTGTCTTCTTCAATTTCCTTCATAAGTTTTCTATAGTTTTCATCATACAGATCTCTTGTATCCTTGGTTAGGTTTATTCCAAGGTATTTTATGGTTTTTTGTGCAATTGTGAATGGGATCACTTTCTTGATTTCTCTTTCTGTTGCTTCATTGTTGGTGTATAAAAATGCAACCGATTTCTGTACGTTGATTTTGTACCCTGCAACTTGGCTGAATTCTTGGACCAGTTCTAGTAGGTTTCTGGTGGAGTCTGTCGGGTTTTCTATGTAGAGTATCATGTCATCTGCGAAGAGGGAAAGTTTGACTTCCTCTTTGCCAATTCTGATGCCTTTGATTTCCTTTTGTTGTTTGATGGCGGATGATAGGACTCCCAGCACTATGTTAAACATCAGTGGTGAGAGTGGACATCCCTGTCGTGTTCCTGATCTCAGGGGGAAAGCTCTCAGTTTTTCCCCATTGAGGATGATGTTAGGTGAAGGCTTCTCATAGGTGGCTTTGATGATGTTTAAGTAGGTTCCTTCTATCCCGACTTTCTCTAGAGTGTTTATTAAGAAGGGATGCTGTATTTTGTCAAATGCTTTTTCTGCATCTATTGACAGGATCATATGGTTTTTATCTTTTCTTTTATTGATGTGATGTATCACATTAATTGATTTGTGAATGTTGAATCAGCCCTGTAACCCAGGAATGAATCCCACTTGATCTTGGTGGATGATTCTTTTTATGTGCTGCTGGATTCGATTTGCAAGGATCTTGTTGAGGATTTTTGCATCCGTATTCATCAAGGATATTGGCCTGTAGTTCTCTTTTTTTGCTGGATCTCTGTCTAGCTTGGGAATGAGAGTGATGCTGGCTTCATAAAATGAGTCTGGGAGTTTTCCTTCGATTTCTATTTTTTGGAATAGCTTGAGAAGAATTGGGATTAATTCTCTTTTAAATGTCTGGTAGAATTCCCCAGGGAAGCCATCAGGTCCAGGGCTCTTATTTGTTGGGAGATTTTTGATCACTGATTCAATTTCTTCACTCGTTATGGGTCTGTTCAGGTTTTCTATTTCTTCCCGTGTGAATTTTGGATAGTGAGTGTGTGTTTAGGAATTTGTCCATTTCTTCTAAGTTGTCCAATTTGTTGGCATATAATTTTTCATAGTATTCCCTGATAATTGCTTGTATTTCTGAGGGATTGGTTGTAATAAGTCCATTTTCATTCATAATTTTGTCTATTTGGGTGCTCTCTCTTTTCTTTTTGATAAGTCTGGCTAGAGGCTTGTCAATTTTGTTTATTTTTTCAAAAAACCAAATCTTGGTTTCATGGATCTGTTCAATTGTTTCTTTGGTCTCTATGTTGTTTATTTCTGCTCTCATTTTTACTATTTCTCTTCTTCTACTGGGTTTAGGGTGTTCTTGTTGCTCTGCCTCTAGTTCCTTTAGGTGAGCTGTTAGATTTTGGACTTGCGCTTTTTCCAATCTTTTGAAATAGGCCTGGAGAGCAATGTACTTCGCTCTTAGGACTGCCTTTGCCGCATCCCATAGATTTTGAATTGTTGTGTTTTCATTTTCATTTGTTTCCTTATATTTTTTAATTTCATCTCTAATTGAACTGCTTTATGTCCCAGTATGTGATCTATCTTGGAGAATGTGCCATGTGCACTTGAGAAGAAAGTAAATTCCCTGCACTTGAGAAGAAGGTAAATTCCCTGGCCTCAGGATGTAAAGTTCTAACTATATCCGTCAGGTTCATCTGGTCCAATGTGTCTTTCAAGTCCATTATTTCTTTAGTGATTTTCTGTCTGGTTGACCTGTCCATTGCTGTAAATGGAGTATTAAAGTCCCCTGCTATTAGCACATTCTTATCTATAAGCTTGTTTCTGTTTGTGATTAATTGTTTTAGATATTTAGGTGCTCCCATATTCGGTGTGTAGACATTTATGATTGTTAGTTCTTCCTGATGGAGCCCGAGCCTGCCGGAGTGAGGAAAACCAGGTCCCTCTATGGCTCGTCACCCAAAACACGAACTCACAGGCTAATTTCCCAGTTTTTAGTTCCTTGCCTTCCCCCTCGAGTTCCAGCCAGCCAGGAGCGCGGGTGCCCGGTGTTCGCGCGGCTCTTTCAGGGGCTCTAGCTGCCCGGGAGATATAATGGCGGCAGGCGCGCCACCACTCTGAAGTCCAGCCAGCCAGGAGCCAGCACAAAGCAGCAGTTTGTGTCTCAGCCCCCCGCACCAGTTGGTGCGAGGGGACCTGGTGTGCAGGTATTTGGCAAGTACGGTCTTTCTATGCACCGAGCGGAGGCTTTTCCCCCCCACCCCCCAGCGGAGGTTTTTCTGTTTCGGACTCTCTCCTTTTCCCCTCTCACTCCCCGTAGAGGGTAGAGGGGGATCGCCTCCCACCCTGGAGTCTCTGATCCCAGCCTGATTTTACCTTCCCCGGTTCGCACTCACGTTAGAAGGCTTTCTCAGTGGATTCTGCGTCCTTTTTCTCCCAGTCTCTCAGGTTTTGTAAGGTTTCCAATGGCTTCAGATCTTTTCTGTGTGATGTATGGGTGCGAGTGCAAGTACGGAGCTCCTTACTTCTCCGCCATCTTTCCCTCTCTTGGAGAGGTGATTTAATAAAAGTTCTGCCCTGTCTAGATGTCCTGGAGTCGAGCATGATTGCAAGGTTGCCTTCTTGCCTTATTTTCTCTTCTTTTGGTTCTTTGCCTTACATGAGACCCTCTCCCTTTCAGAGAGCATTGATCTTATGTCATTGTGGCAACATGGAGTTAATGCGGCTGTGAAAGGTTATAAGTGAGAGAACGGTGGGGTTGGGAAGGTGGGGAGACCAGCACACATAGTTAATAGTTTCCTCTTAAATATTTCAGTAAGCTCTGAGATGATGGTCTTCCCTGTTCTCCCTTTCTGCTGATATTATGAAGATGCAAAAAATGTGTGTGTGTGTGTGTGTGTGTGTGTGTGCGCGCGCGCACGCGCGCGCATGGGCTTGATGATGGGATGCTGTCTGAGAATTGGCTGAAGTCCCACAACAATTGGCATCAACTTTCTCACATTCCAAAGTCAAGTGTCCTCTCTGCTTCCTAAGATGACATTTAAGTACTGGCTTCAAGACCATAGCTGACTTCCCATTCCTGGTTTCCAGGAGGTCTAGAGGCCACAGAAGAAGCTGAACATTAGGTCAAGGATTTCTTTAGAGGGATCTATGCTGGTTCCTACTCCCACTCTTCACAGAGAGAAAATGAGGTGTCCTTATCTTTCCTCATAAGCTGAGCTTCAAGAAACCATTGGAGTCCATTGATATGAGGCCCCTTGAGTCTGAGGATAGCGTATGATCCCCACTACAAAATTTTGAAGGACTTCAGGCTGGCCGATGTAGTCTGTATTCTACAACCAAAGGAAGCCTACAGTTAAGAACTGGGGCCTTCACAGGGAGAGAGAAGCTGGAGGTACCAGGCAAGGAAGACACGTCAGCACTTTGCTAGGAACGTGCACATTGGGGGAATTCCCATGGAAGTATATCTGCCAAGACTCCAGCAAAGCACACCATGAAAGGATATCTCCTATGGCTAGAAAACACCACTGTAAGATCAATGTCAGTGAAGTTAGAGTTTTCTGCTCGACCTCGACCTCTCTCTTTCTCATCCCTTCCCTCCTCCCAACCACCACAATGGGTGGAGGGTCCAAGAAATTGCAAGTGAGGGAAATAATTTAATCATGCCTCTCTTCCTCACCATGACATTCCCGCCTGAAGCAGGTCTGGCCTGGCAGACTGGGAAGCTTAAATTCTAAATGAAGTTTCAAGTTTGATTATCACCTTGGACGGGATACACAGATAATACTGAAATGAGATAAATTGTGAGATTAAAGAGAACAGAGGTGGTTTTATTACCTGAAGTTCGGCAGATAAGTGTTCTTGCCTGCTGGGAATTATCTCTAGAGCAGGAGAAGAACTAGCCATGGAGCAGGTTTCATCACATATTTGGGCAAAACAAAATCACTTGTGATTTGCTAATATGAGTATTACTGTTTCAACATACAAGTTACCTTACTTATTCAAAAGCAAATTTGAACCTTAAATAGACATTAAACTGCTTCTTTTTGAATTACGAGAGAGGTATAAGTTCTGTATCTATTATGTAACTCTTTTACAAAGACTCAATTCTACAATCTGAACTAAATATAATAAATCTTGCCGAAGTATTATATCAGTCACCATATAGTCATGGCACTATATAAGCATACGAAGATACTGGTTTTGATTACTGGGAACATTCCCCCCAGTATAAAATTAAAGTCCACCCACCACTGAGTGGTTGGCCTAGGCCTCACTTGAGCTTTTATTATCAAAACATTCTTTCCCTGCGTGAGGAAATGACCCAAAATATTCATTGTTGTGTGAGGCGGTGGATCAGGTAATTATTGTTGCATGACAAACTCAGTGACATAAGACAATAACCTTTTATTACCACTCTTGTATTTGGGGGCCAGCCAGGGGTCAGCGGATCTAGCCTGGGCTTGACTGGGCAGCTCACTCATCTGCCCTGGGCCGGCTCACACGTCTATGTGTTGGTGGGGGGTCAGCTCTGTTCTATTGTCCTGTTCCTCTTCTTGGGACCAACAAGCTGGCTGAGCTGAGTTCTCACAATGACAGCAAAAGCCCCAAGAGGACAAGAGGAAATGTGTGAAGCCTCTTAAATCTTTGCCAGACTTGAAACTGGCACATTGTCACTTCTGGCCACATGTCTAAGTCCAAAGTCAAAGTACAGAGATGAACACTTCATCTGCAAAGGGGCCATAGCAAGGGTATAGAGGCAGGAAATGATAAAAAATTGGAGGCCCAGATAAAATCTACCATAGATGGATCTCTCGGAAATGTTGTAGGTCCAAGATGAAACATCACATACTGGAGGAAGTGGGTGCCTACTGTTTCTGCAATGTTTGTGCCTTTAGTCCAGACCTGTCTTGGGTGTAGTAGGTCATCATAGGAGCTGGGGAGGGAGAATGGGTAGTGACTCCACCCAGAGCTGGAAGTTCTTTCCTTTTGCCATTTCAGAAGGTAGTTGGGACCAAGAAGCTGGCTTTTTCATTCCAGTCAGAATGCCTTAACTTTTGCTATTTTGCAACTCTCTATCTATCTCCTTACTGTAATTATTAGAAAATCCTTGAAATCATAGCTGTAGGAGCTCATCTGGAGGTATGTTTCAGCTGGGAGCTAAGGAAACCATAGCCCGCCCTCACATTGATCTTTTCAGAGGAAAAGCTCAGCAGATTGAGTGGAAAAGAAAACCTGGCTGAGACCCGGGGTCTTCTATTGGGAAGCAAAGAGAAGAACCCATTACTTACTGAATACCAACTACATTCCAGGAACTATGCTAGACGATTTCATAGAGCATCTGATCTCATCTTCACTAAAATGCTGCTGTCTGGTCGTCCATAACGTCCCCATTTAATAAATGTGAGAACTGACATAGGAGGCCGTGAGTCACTTGTCCCAAGCCAGCACCCTGGTACCTGGATGAAGTTAGTGGATGATGTGGTTTGTGTTGCATCTGCCACTACAAACAAGCCTGAGATGAGGGCTCTGCTGTAGAGAGAGTTCCTCAGAATCCCCAGAGCTCCAGGCTTACACACTTCTGCTACTTTACACACTCTCCCTGAGACTCAGGCAAGTGCTGAGGGGGAGCAGGGGAGGTGCACCCTCTAGATGAGGCGCCTGTCCGGGGGTTGATTGGACTATTTGACTGAGCCACATATAGAACACTTCCAGAAATACCAAGCTTCACAATCCTGAAATCTTGCCTCATCTCTGAAACTGAGGCTCCCTGTTTCCCAGAATGGAAAAAGTCAAATCCATGTGTGGCTTATTTTTCAGCAAGAGAGAGTAACTCTACCTTCTTAAGGTCCCAGACAATCTTGCCATGTGAATCCTGCCCGTGGCAGGCCCGGAGGTGTGCTCCCCTTGGGCCCCGGCCTTCATTAGTTTCCAAGAAATAAAAACACAGGCTCTGCATCTCACTGTCATCTTTTCCTGGGCCAAGTGCAGGAGAGGGTTGTCATGGTAACAGTGGCAGAATTTAGGACACAGAAGATATTTTGGCCCCACTGCATTGTTGACCAAAAGTTATGCCATGTGACTGTGACAGCATGGTGACTGCCCACTCGGGCTGTGGATGCATGTCTCTCTCTCAAAGTTATGAGCATTTTGGTTAGTTATTTTCCCTTCTCATATGCTGAACTCTTGGTTCCGTGCTTTACATCCAACCCACCAATCAGGATACGTTTTCTGTATTCAGATGTACCATGGCCAGGCTGGCAGTGGAGGAAAGCATGAGTGTGTGGTCTGCTAAGCTCTGTTTCCCGTTCCCTTAGCCCTTGTCAAGTCTCGCTCCTACCTTTGTCTCCAACACACTTGAAATATCAGTTCCAGACGGACCTCCGATGTCAGTGATTGAGTTGGGGGTCATCTTTGAAGGATTTCCTAAAATTGCTTTTAAAATCTATGTGACTGTTCTCTTTGGGGACAATTGGGGGAAAGTTTGAATATGGATTGGATATTTGAGGTGGTAAAAACTAAGTGACAAAGTGGCAATCATTAACAGATCTGGTAGTTACACTAAGATGTTCGTAAGATTAACCTCTGATTTATGGGAAGATGATGTATTTACTTTCTTTTTTTGCTTATTTTTTAAAAAGTGTTTATTTTTCTTTTGAGGTGAGGGGGGTTAGAGAGAGAGAGAAAGGGAATCCCAAGCAAACTCCATGCTTAGTGTAGAGCCTGACTCGGGCCTGTCTCATGACCACGAGATCATGACCTGAGACCATATCAAGAGGTGGTTTCTCAACCAACTGAGCCTCCCAGGTGCCCCATTTTTACTTAATTTTTTTGCAATGCACATATACTGCTTTTGTAACAATAAAAATTTGTCTTAGCTTTTACAATAAGAAATCAATGTCCTTATTTAATATATTAAAATCCCCAAACTGGTTAAAGTTCATGACTAAAACCAAATCAAAACAGAAGATATAGTTTCTGCTTTCTTTTCACACTGTACACACAACCCCAGAAATTCTGATTTGTAACTCCTGTAGAATCACTTTTGAGTATATAAAAGTAAAAACCGAATGAGATGATGGAAATGGATGCTTATTAACCAATTATTACCATTTCCTCCTTCCAAGAGCCCAAGAGCCTAAGATACTCTAAGTCCACGATGAGAAATTCAACAGTGAATCTACTCTTCCTCTAAAGCATCATACCTTTCACCAATCTGACTTATCACACAGCCAGGACCCTTTGCAAAGGGAAATGTCCTACCACCTTGTCCCTTAAGATGTCGTCTGGGAACCACCAGCATCAGCAACACACAGGAACTTGTTATGAAACCAGAAACTCAGACCCCACCCTAGATCTATGAAATCAGAACTTGAATTTTGGTAAGATCTCCATGAGATTCAAATAGTGTTAAAATTGGAGAAACACTGCCTTGTCTACCACCTCTGAGCCTGAAGAATTTTCCTACCTCTCAGACAATGGGAGCCCAGTTATACTTGGCCTCAGCTCATACTCCTATCAAATATATGCAAGGCACAGCCTGTGAATGGGCAGTTTTTCGATCAAATCCAGAACATGAAAAAATGGATGTTGACCAACACTTGACTCTGCTAGTACTGCAACCAGCATTGTTCCTCTTTAGTTCTACCTTGCTCTGTTACTTCAGTTATGTATGCCATTTGTAAAATTATCTCTGCTGCAGACAAAATTACTCCAAAGCATTGTGACTGAAAACAAGTACCTATTATCTCGCAGTTTCTGTGGGTCAGAAAAAATGAATACAGCAGAGATGGTTGGTGCTTCCCCACCAAGCTGTGAGGTTGCCAGCTCTAACAAATAAAAAATATAAGGTGCCCACTTAAATTGGAATTTCAGATGAATGATGGAATATTTTTTGGTACAGACCCACTCAATATTTGGGACATAGTTAAAATAAATAAGTTATTTTCTGCAACACTGTCCACCCCTCTTTGGATCAAGCTATTGACTAGGAGAGTTATCATCCCAAAACATGACAAGAATTAGTGGGATGATTAGTTTTATGTGTCAGCTTGACTGGGTCACGGGCTCACAATACTTGGTAGTTGGTCAATTATTATTGTGGATGTGTCTGTGAAGGTATTTTTAGATAATATTAACATCTGAATAGGTAAACTGAGTAGTCTAATGTGGGTGGGCCTCATCCAAACAGTTGAAGGCCTGACTAGAACAAAAAGTGGAACTCCTCCCCGCTGACTGACTTGAGCTGGTTCAGCTGTCTTTTCCTGGTTTTAGGTTTGGAAACATTGGCTCTTTTTGGGTCAGGCTGCCAGATTTTGGACTGGTACTCACTATAATCAGCTTTCCTGGTTCTCAAGTCTTTGGACTTGGGCTAGAAGTACACCATGGGCTCTTCTGTGTCTCCAGCTTCCTAACTGAAGATCTTGGGATTTCTCAGCCTCCATAAACACATGAGCTAATTCCTTACCATAAATCATATCACACGTATGTGCACACACACATGTGTGTACACACAGTCACATCTTGTTGGTTCTGTGTTTCTGGAGACTAATACAGTCTGCTTCTGATCACTCTCACATGGTTGGTTGTGACCAGGCTTTGGGCTCTTACCACTCATGTCTGTCTACAGGGCTGCCTCATAACATGGTTTCTGGGTGAGCCATCCGTGAATGACCGAGAGAGCACAACCAGGGCAGGAGCCAATCTTCTTAGATCTTCATCTTGGAAGTGATATGTCACATGCCAATACTTCTGCCACACTGTGTTTGTGAATCACTACATCCAGCCCATGTGCAAAAGGGGGAATTACACAAGGATGTAAAAAACAGGATCTGCTGCACAGTAGCTCAGCTCTTGGCTCCACTGCCAGGAGTTTCATTGGGTTTCACTTGGTGATACCTATATAGATTTCCTGATTTTCTCAAATTTGCCACAATTACATGCTAGGATTGAAAGAGAAATGTCCCAACAATATTTTATTTAGTATTTTAAACACAAAGTGTCTTTAGAAGACTGAGAAAGTAGGTTCAGGGATGGGGAGGAGAATGTATTCTAGAAAAATCATCCAGAGAGAATTCTAGTTTGAAACTGAGCTCATTCCCAAAGACAGAAAAGTGACTCCTCCATTTCCATTCTGCCTTTACCCTCCCTGCTCATAGAGAGGGGAGTCACAGATGTTACTATACCGTAGGGCAGCCCAATTGTGAATCCAATCATGCCCAGAGCATTTTATAGTAGGGGGAAATGGGATCAAATATAAAGGGAAATAAAATGGTTGTAATGAAGGGCTTTGAGCCAAAAGCACCATTAAAATAAGAACATGAAATAAAATACATTTAACCATCTTAAGGTCTTTTTGTTTTTGTTGTTGGTGGTCTTTTTTTTAAAAAAAAAAAACAACAACTATGCAATGCAAACATTACACAAATGATTTTTACAGAACACAGCTTCATTTGAGGCAGCCACGTAGAGCCAGTTCCTAGTAATTACAAGGCAATCTCACAAACATAAAGTTAATTCCGTGGCAGCCTATCAATCTAAATTCTCACAAAACAAAACATCTTTCCAAAGTTCCCATTAATCATGGGCTAGCCTTGCAAGCATATATGTATTAGGTTAAAAAGAATAGGGTAGAAACAATTGAAGCAAGTGGTTTTTACACTGAGTTCCCAGAGCATATTGTACATCATATAACATCATCTGTATCCCAAAAGTAGCCTATACATTTAAGTTTAATAAGATACAATTGAAACCAGATTCAATATAAAGATACCCCTGGTCACCAGGGAATTTTCCTTTTACTTATGTTACAAAATTTGGATAACATCCCTCATTTAAATGTATTGCAGAAACAAAGCTTGTTGAAGACTTCTCTTCTAATCCTTCCAATCCCTGTCAGAAAGAAGGAATTTCTTGGGGGGATCTAAGTGTTGTCACAAAGTTGGTTAGGCTAAACATACTAGTACTGGTATTTTCAAAAGGGGCTTTGGTCTTAAAAGGCAAGAAACAAAACTGGATTCATTTTTTTCCACAGAGCTGTGTGCAGCTTATGTTTTCTCAGTATGTCTCTGTTTCAGCCCCCAGCCAGTATGGCAGTTTATAAAACATTCATTAAGCATTCAAATAAAAATATATTTATTGCGTTAAAGTCAGTGTCCCAGCTGCAGAAGAAAAAGGTAGATATGAAGAAATTTTCTGCCCTCTAGAATCCTTCCATCTGGTAGTGGCATCCAGGCAAATGTGCTAGGCATGGCCATTATTAACTTTGGTGATGTGTACATTTACATTCTAGGCATTGTTCCTGGTGTTTTACAGGAACTAACTCATTTCATTACTACAACAGCAATATGAAGGAAGTTCCATTATTCTCATATTATGGATGAAGTAACCCAGGCTAATAGAGATGTTAAGAACTTTCTCCAAAGTAAAACAGCTAGGCTATAGTATAGATGATGTATAAGATGGAATTACATTCCCCCCCAAAATTCATGTTAAAGCTCTGACCCTCCAGGACCTCAGAATGGGAAGGGTTAGAGATGAGGCCTTTTAACAAGTAACTGAGCTAAAATGAAGCCATTTGGGAGGGTGGTGCCTAATCTCATGTGACTGATGTCCTTACAAGAAAAGAAAATGCTGACAGAGAGAGGTAGAAAGGGAAGACCATGTGAAGCTATAGAGAGAAGATGGTCATCTGCAAGCCAAGAATTCAATGCTGTAGACACCTCGGTCTTGGACTTGTAGCTTCCAGTACTGGGAAGAAAGACAGTTCTGTTTTTTGAGCCACCCAGTCTGTGGTTGTGGAAGTCTCAGCAAACAAATACAGACAGGATTCACAGCCAGACTGGCTGATGTAAGTGTCTATGCTGTTTACCATGCAGAGCTTGGTTATGTCACCTCTTTTAATTTAAAGAGCAACATAATAGAGGTGCAAGCATGTGGCAGTAGAGACTCAAAGAATGAGACAATCACCTCTCTGATGGTTGGGGCGGGGGTGGCAGAGGGTGACTCCTATGTGAAGAGGCATTTGAGATGATCCTTGAAGGTGGGAAGGATTTGGACAAATTCCAACAGTAGGGAGAATGCATTTCAAGTGGAACAGATAGAACAAGAGTGCTGTAGTCAAAAAGCATGGGATAAATTTATCAAACCAGGAGCTGTCCCAGACTGGATGGAGTGTTGGGTATGATAAGGTAAGATGAAGAGGTTCTTGACATTTTATTACTATTTTTTTGGTACCATATACTTCTTTGATGTTATGGCCAAATCTATGGATGTCTTTTCAGGTTAATGTTTCAATTACATAAAAAATACAAAAAAAAAAAAAAGATTAAAAACAGTCATCAAAATAAATATTAAAAAGTCAAGGCATGTAATTTAAAAACACATGTGCATCTTCGTTAATGCGTCTGATGAGTAGATCTAGTGGAAGTTCTAAGAACCGCTATAGTTTTGAAGTAACACGCATGTGTGGTATTTTGAGATGGCTCCTCTACACGCAGCATAATAGGAAAGGGTTTGTAATTTCTGATGAGAAAAACATAGGTGTTGCAATTACTTACTGGGCTTTGTTACCTCATTCATAATCAAAAGAAATGCTAAATTTCAGTTAGAGATTAGTAAAGATAAAGATCTACTTTTCTTTTCCGTCCAAATTGATAGACCCCTGGCCTCAAGCAATGCCTTTTAATCTCAGTGGGTTTCTTCACTCCTTCTAGAACTTGATGCAAATTGCATATCTTTCTATCTCCCACTTCTGACAAATAATAGTAATAAAAAAGCACATATACATGAAACCCAATTTTGCATGCAATTTGAGAAGATAAGTGGACTGCTAGCTTAGAAGGATACCAGACTGGAAAGACAGGTTCAGACTATATTATAGAGGGTCATGAATAATAATAAGACTTTCTACTGAAATTGATAGCTAATGATAGCTAATGATGGAAGGTTTTCAGCAGCAAAATAATGCAATTGGAGATGTGCTCTCAAAAGGCTTATCATAAACTATTTCTCAAAAAGCCAAATAATCTCGTCTTGATTGTCCCTTAATTTTGATGTTACAAATGTATGCATCATTTACTTTTAAATACCTGCATGATCCTGATAATGCATTTTTCATGTAATTTCTTAGTAATGCAGTTTCCTTGCTTGACAGCTTTATAGAGAATCAATAGTATAAGAAGCTCCAGCAGAGCCTGCCTCAATAGCATCAGTGACCACCATATCTCAGGTGTTGTGTTCATGGTCATGGCTGAGTACTGAGCCATTGATCATCTGCCAAGTATTCAATCCAATTTATTTGTTAAAATGGCTGGAACAACTAGGCAAGTACCACTACAAATGCTTAACCACAGAGCTGGCTTAACCACTCATCCATCAATTGATTTTTTTAGCCCATATGACAGTTGAGAAACCCAAGAATAATCTCCCAACAGTCCATTCATTGGCACTCCACAGACTCAGCTGCTCAGGTGATAGAGGGCCCTTCCCTGCCCCCGGTGCCATCTGCAGCCCTTCTGCAGGGTCAGGGAGAGGGAATGGGTCAGTCTCTGGGGTTGAGTGACAGTCTGTAAGAACCTTTCCAAACTCTGTGCCCCGGGGCTCAACCTTAGAGATAACTAATGGTCAGAGTATAGTCCTATGTAAGTCAGCCAAATCCTTGAATTTTGCTTTACAAAAGCCACATGGGCTCCATAGCAACTCCCATAGGAAGCCTCTGACTTCTGTTTACTTCCATCACTCCTTGAAGGTATTCTTGAGTAGTGTCTCCACTATCCTTTGCCAAGTCTCTCTCAACTTAGGGACTGGGCTATGCTTTATCTCCAGCTTCTCTCCTTCATTTCCTCCACCTATATTTTGTAGACTGACTAACCCTTGCTAGCTTGGAGGACTCGTTCCTTTTCCAAAGGAAGGTGGAAGGAGAGGAGACAGAATCTGTGCTGGCAGGTACAGGGCTGTCTTTGAAGGGCTGGATCACTAGTGGGCTGTGAACAATACACATTAATCATTTTTTAAAAGCTCTTTTTTAAAAAAAATTATTTATTTTGAGACAGTCAGAGAGAGAGAGGGAGAGAGTGAGCAGGGAAAGGGCAGAGAGACAGGAGAGAGGAAGAATCCCAGCAGGCTCAGTACTGCCAAGGCGGACCTCACTTGGGAGCTCGAATCCACAAATCATGAGAACAAGACCTGAGCTGAAATCAAGAGTTGGATGCTCAACCAGCTGAACCACACAGGTGCCAACCTCCCCCCCACCCCACATTAATCATTTTTGTCTTTGCCTCACAGGCAAAGTCTGAAGACTGCTCAAGGTGAAGGTAGCCTTGGAAAGCATGAATTTACAGATGAAGAGAGAGATGGTTTCAGAGAGATGAAGTCACTTCCCTGAGTCTTTTGGTTACAAGTGACAGGAAAACATAAACTGGCTTGAGTCAGAAAAGGCAATATGTTGATTTCTGTAACTGAAAAGCCCTGGTATAGACTTCAGGAGCAGCTGGGTCCAGGTGTTAACATGAATTTACCAAAATGTCTTGTTTCGTCTTTCCGATCTCTGTTGTACTTATTCCTGAGGAACTGTTTTCTACGTGGTAGCAAAGTTTGTCTGCAACAGATCCAAGTTACAATCTCCACAGAAAGAATGTGCTTCCCCCCTCATTGTTCCAGGAAAAGTTTCAGGGCTGATATACATTGGTCTAAAGTAGGCCATGTGCCTATCCTGGAAGCTAATTCTCTGAATGTGATTGGCTATGCCTAATTCTTGTTCTTGTCCCTGGAAGTAGGATGCACTGAGAATGTGTGTATTGGGCAGAGATAGACGTTTGACTGAAAGAAACAAAACGCTATTAGTAAATAAAGGGTTGAAAGGATATTTGGCAGTAAAGGAAGAAAAAAAATGGTCAAAGCCCGGCCCAAGGCTGCTGCTGTCTGAACTAGATGCTGCAGGTACCCTGTTGTACGGTTAATTACTGTTCTTCTATGATGGCTCCTGGCAAGATGGCTGAAGTACTGAGGACTTCAGTAGAACTCTCAGGACCAACCCTTTCAAATGCTGAACCCCTGAGTGATTCAGTTTGCAGCCTGGCCTCTTCTTTCTGGGTTAGTTGGTAACCTGGGTTCCTTGGTCCTCAAGTGTAGGACATTGCTAGACCATCTATCTGAGACCTCTTAGCTATCTTATTCTTTCCAGGATAGTCTCCCAGGTATTGAGTTCCACTTTGCTATTTCCTTGGAACTGATGCTTTGTTTGGCACTCCATGCTGTGCTTCCAAAAACAATGTCACCAGTTGTGCTGGATTTAGTTCTCCTTGCATTTCAATATCTCCTTGAAATTGGACTAGTTTTGCTGCATCTTTATTTAGACTTAGGTTTAATTTGTCAAGATCTCATTGCAGTTGCCATTTCTACTCCCATATCTGCCATACATACAACTCTGTGCCCATTGATCTTGATTCCTATACACCTTAAACGTTCAGTAGAATTCATCAGTGAACACTTCAGGGCCAGGTACTTTTTGCTTGGAAAGGTTATTCATTACTGATTCAATTTATTTAATGTTATCTCCTTATTTAGATGGTCTACTCAAATCATATTTCTTTCTTTTTTTTTAAGTTTATTTATTTTGAGAGAGACAGAGACAGTGTGAGTGGTGGAGGGGCAGAGAGAGAGAGGGAGAGAGAGAATGACTGTGCAGAACTCAACATGGGGCTCGGACTCATGAACTGTGAGACTATGACCTGAGCCAAGGTCAGATGTCTATCCAACTAAGCCACCCAGGAGGCCCTCAAATCATACTTCTGTGTGAAAGAATTCCATTCAATCCAAATCAGGTTAGTAAGTCTCATGCTATAAGACAACTGCCTGTATTTGTGGAGTTCCTACTTTGTGCCCAACACTAGGCTAAGCGTCAAGGATACAGCAGTAAACTAGGAAGATTACCGTACCTGACCCAGGAATTTTAAAGTGTATTGAAAAAATATGTAAGAAAATATTTATAATTAATTAATTAATTTTAGTTCTGACAGTATAAGAGCACAATAGAAGAGTACAGAGCACCAGGAGAGGATTCAAATTAGACCAAATTAAAGAAGGGCTTTCAGAGGAATTTCCAACCTGCTTGATGGGCCCTGTTCAGTCAGCCAGACTTACACCAGAAATTTTGAGCATCTACTCCATGGATTCCCAAAGTACCTGTGAAATCTTCTCTGCTAGCACTTCCTCTTCCTTAAATTCACTTTTGAATTTCCAGAATAAGGTAGTTGGTAAAGAAACATATGCTCAGACTTCTCTAATTCTGCTCTGTAACCTTGAGTTGGGGAGAAAGAGTGGTTCCTCTTCCGAAGTTCTCAGTTTTGAACATCCCGTCTCTTTCTTTTGTCCCCTCAAGTCTAGGGGTGTTAACTGTTTCTTGATGTTGAATATCTGGCTACCCCACAAATGTCATTTTGTCTTTTGTTCTTTCAACAACTGCATAATCTCTTCAGTGTATTAAATCCACTCTATTTGAAATACCCAACATGGTTTCCGCTTTTCCAATCTGATCCTGACTGATACAAACATCAAATATATGCGTTTCAATTTCAACTGAACTTGATCTCTCTATGTGAAGCACATAAAGATATTGTTTTGGGAGGGGAGAATGGGTTCTGGTTACAGCTCAGCCAATATTTCATAATTTGACCTTAAGCCAACCACTTTGCCTCTGTGGATCTCCATTTATTCATGCATAAAATGAGGACTTGAACTTCATCCACCTTAACATTCCATGGTTCTGTAGTTTTTATCATTTTAGCTTCATCTCAGATTTCATGTGAGCAGTTCACTAGAACTTCCAGTTCTCTGTTTAGTGTATCTCTTTTTACCTTCTAATCAGTTTAGAAAATTCTTCACATTCACAAGTGTTGTTTTTCCTTCTGAAAGCAACCTCCCTAGCCTAAATGCAGTTAAGTCATCTCTTAGTTAGACTGTTTTCTCAAGGAGAATGTAGCCATCCTAGACAAAATTACTGCTTTCTCTCTAAGATGAAGATCTCCAAGCCTAAGGTTGACTTTGTTTCACATCTTCATTCAGTGAACTCCTAAACTCTTCTCCAACCCTCTGAGTTTTGTGCTCAGCCATTTTCTCTCTTAGTATGAAGCTGTACTTCTCAGCAATCATTGCTGGCAAGTCAGTATTCTGTCTGCACACTCTTCTTGACATGGAGCAATAATAGCAATCATACAAGGAGTAGACCAAATGTGTAACAGATGCCAAGTGTAAATTGAGGTGAATGATTGTGGATAAAGAACTGTCATCACCTACATCACAAACATACCCAGATGATATCTGAGACATAATTTATATGGAGATGTGGAATACACCCTTCACCTCTAGCACTAAGTAAAATAAATATTGTATTATAACGTTGATGAAACCAGTATACACTCAGGGTACCCCCACCAGTTCAAATATGTATGCCTTTTAGAAATTGGCTCACCTCTATGCCAAATTGGCCCATTTCTTATGCTTGGGGAGCAATACCAGAATCTGGGACCAAAATGGCTGAGACAGATAGTTCTGTGGTCCTCATCAATGGACAACATCCTTCAGTGGGTCAACATGTGACTTTCACTGGTGCCGTAGCAACTAAGTTAGAGATTGAAGTTATTTCCAAGGGGATGGCAAAGGAAAGAAACAACATTGGTAACTTTTTTCCTATTTCCAGGCACTCTGTAGTCATATTTTTTTAATTGATTAATGATTCTAATTTCCAGGAAATAACAATGGAGGAATGTCCATTTTTTAGTGTCTAGGTTAGGTCTCTCAAACTGCGTTTTGGATAGGTTTTATATTGTCCTGAGAGGAAGTAGATGAGGAAATGCAGATACCCACTGAGAAGACTAATCTTTCTCATCTGTGGGTTGAGTACTAACATCACCAATAGTCTTTTAGGGATGCTTTAAGTAAGAACCACTTAACTCCTTTAACAACTTACCATAAATTGAGAAAAGTGTCAAAAGGAAGAAGGACTTGAGTTTGGATGCCAAATACTAAGAGATCTTTTCCAGCTTTAGATCCATGAGGTGGGACAATGGCTTATGTTATAATGCTTACTATCATTTTGGAGCCAGAGATCTTAATTTCTTCAATTTAAATTCTCATCTTCCAATTATTTTCCTTTCAAACCTCTCAGAGACTCTTCTATCTACCCAACAAGTTCTTCCATGAGATACTCTATTGTGAAAGAGTTTAGAGTTTATTGACATTCAAGTACTGTGAACAGCATTAATGGCATCAGTGTCCTTGGTCTTATTAAATGGTGTTCATTTGAATGATTGGGGTCACTAGTGATCCATGAGGGGTCATAGTACCCCTTCAGTAAGAAAGAGACACAGTGGTATTAAGCATTGGATCCCATTCTAAGGTCCAGACAATATTGTTCAGCAAATGAAGTTGTTCTTCTGTCTATTGGTCTTCTTTTTTTCTTTTCCCTTTAGGGATCTCTTATCTCTTTTCCTTTTCTCTCAGCCTGGTATCCTCATTTTCATTCTCCTTTTAAAAATCTCCTTTCAATAATGGATCTAATAAACTCATTTACATTGAGTTATGTAGGGCAGATGGGACTTAATGTGTCCATTATCATAATCATTTGAAATAAAAGATAAGAAAGCATGATAGGGGAAGTACCCAGAGTAGTTCACATTTAAAAGGAAATAAACTCATAAGTGGAAGAAGTGTCTAATTACAAAATGGAAGACATCAGTGCATTGGTAAAAATGTTTTAAAACCCTGGAGTCATTCTACCTCCATGACCATCTACTCATGGTTAATCTTGCCCAACTCTGGTAGCCTCAACTGCAGGCAGCAAAACTGACATTTCCAATTCTAGGGGTTTGACCTTTGGATGTTGTTCACTCTGAATTGATATCATGTGAATTTGCATCTCTTGTGGGGTGGGGATGATCTAAATTTACATGGGAAAGTCACTGGCATCATTGTATACATAATTGATATGCTAAAAATGCATGTAATCAAATACATTTGATTTTTTCTTCCACTTCACCTTTATTTTATTTCTAATTTTTTAAAATGTTTATTTATTACTGAGAGAGAGAAAGAGTGTGAGCAGTAAAGGGGCAGAAAGAGAGGGAGACACAGAATCTGATGCAGGCTCCAGACTCTGAGCTGTCAGCATGGAGCCTGATGTGGGATTCAAACTCATGAACTATGAGATCATGACCTGAGACGACGTCAGATGTTTAACTGAATGAACCACCCAGGCGCCCTTGCCTTTAAAATGTATTGTATGGAGGAATCTTTCATATACCTCTCAATGAAAACTTTTCAGGTCCCTAGACTTTTTCAGTCATTCTTATGTAATAGACAATCTTACAATAACTTTAAGTCAGGGACAATCTCGTCTGATAATCAGAATGTCTAGAAGATACTGATCAAAATTATGGAGCTGGTTTAAAGTGAAATTATCTCTGTATTTGCAACTCTTGACAAAAGGTAGTTTTCTGAAGCTCTCAAAGTGGTCCCATGAAATCCCCTTCACTGGGTTTTGGGTAAAGAAGGTAATATCCCTTCTTCCTTCACTCCCTTGAGGAATTAGAGACTCGAAATGACAACAGCTCTTTTTAAAGAAAAATATCCCATTCTCTTCACACTATGTCCAACTTTTCTAGCATTGGCATTGCTGAAGGGTCAAGAGTTTGGAAATAGTTCTCCACCATTTCTTTACAAATTGTGCTCAGGCATTTGTCCCATACTCACTTTGATCAATGGAATTTATGTTAAAGATATTTTAGTTGAAATTAAGACAGGAATAGTCCCACTCTAACACCTTCTTTTATCAGATAACTGTTCTTTCTCTTCGTGGTTTCAGTTTGTAAGTTGGAGTTGGGTAGGGTCCCCCAGATAAGAAACGTTGAGTACTTTCCATCCTGTAGCTGCAAGCGCAGAATTCATTTTTTATGTCCAAACAATAGCTACATGGGTTAAGAAAGGCAGTCATTGATAAGACATCTGTCAGATATTAGAGGTTTGCATTTGCTGCTAATTTAAAATTTTTCTTTCTGCATTTAAGTTCCATGAGACAGTTTGTAGTCTTTACAATCATGGGTCATGTTCCTGTAAGAGTTGTTCTTCATTCCTGGAAAAGCAAGTATAAGAACTATTTTAGTTATGACTTTACAGATGGAAGGGTGAATCAGACATACTCTTTCCATGGTACATGCCAATGAAAAATGTACTAAAAGCAGCGCTTGGTCTCATTTCACCAGCGCATTGTTTCACCAGCTACACTCATTACATACTATGTCAACATAGGCACATCACTATTCTAGATCACTGCTGTGATACTAGGGGTGATAGTGTCGGTTGAAAGTGAGATAGTCATCACAACTTACGGTAAATGCACAGTGGAACATAGGAGGATAACTGTCACCCTCTATCGTAGCAGATCATTGGTCAACATGAATGTTTCTCTTTCATTCCCATCTTATCTCTTATTTTTGCAAAAGAGTATTTTCTAAAATTATGCTAATATGTGGCAGGACTTTTTGGATTCCCTAAAATTTATTGCAACTTTTGTGTTATTGCACACATCTACTGATAAATCACTTATTAAATCTAACCTACAGAGAATAGGAAATTCAGTTAACTGTCCAAAAGCTTGGGCTTAATTATGAAGAAACCAGCGTTTATACTCTTCTTCAGCGGAGTACCCGGTAAAGTCCTTTGTTGATAAAAATATTCACCTTTTTCATTGATAAATGTAGCCCCCCCCTTAGTATGGTCCTATTTTATACTTTGCTTTTAAGTGCCTTCTCATTATGAAAGGTATTCCTCTAGTAATGACCAAAGATCACCATGGCTCATGGTGAGGTGACTACCATGAGGCTAAAGCAATGTTGAAATTTAAAAAAATATAATGAACTTACTTATGAGAAAGTACATCTTTTAATTTAATAGATGCATGAACAGTGAATCCAGATACAGATGGGGGTGGCTTTAAACTATGTCCACAAATTCTATGATATTCCTCCCTTTAAGAATTGAAATTTAGGGGCACCTGGGTGGCTTAGCCGGTTAAGCGTCCGACTTTCGCTTAGGTCATGATCTCACGGTTCGTGGGTTCGAGCCCCGCGTCGGGCTCTGTGCTGACTGCCGGCTCAGAGCCTGGAGCCTGTTTCGGATTCTGTGTCTCCCTCTCTCTATGACCCTCCCCTGCTCGTGCTGTCTCTCTCTCTCTCCTAGAAATATATAAAACATTTAAAAAAAAAGAATTGAAATTTAATTCTCCCCTTGAGAGTGAAGACATGGTGAATAACATACATTGGATATGATGATATATTAACTTCATAAAAGGCAAGGCAACTTCAGCCCTGCTTTCTTGGGTCACTCAGCCTGAGGGAACACAGGTTAATGGCATGAGGATGTACCCAGTATCCCATGGGGGGAACACATGGAAGAGAGCTGAGCCTTCCTGTCAACAGCCATGTGAGTGAGTCATCTTGGATACAGATCCTCCAGCCTGTTAAGCCTTCAGATTATTGCACCCCCAGCTAATATCTTGACTACAATGTCACAAGAGACTCAGAACCAGAGCAATTCAACCAAACCTTCTTTTGAATTCCTGACTCATACAATCTGTGATAATTTTTAAAAGCCACTAAGCTTTTTTTTTTTTTTTACAAACAGCTTATTGTCAAATTAGTTTCTACATAACACCAGTGCTAATCCCCACAAGTGTCCTCCTCCATGCCCATCCCGTCTCCCCCCCACATCCATCAGTCCTCAGTTTTTGTCAGCATTCAAGAGTCTCTCATGGTTTGCCTCTCTCCCTTTCTCCCACCATTTCCCCCCTTCTTCTCCCCCTCGTTCCTTAGTTAAGTTCCTCCTAATTCTCCTATACGTGCAACCATATGATATTTGTCCTTCTCTGCCTGACTTATTTCGCTCAGCATAACACCCTCAAGGTCCATCCATGTTGCTACACATGGCCAGATTTCATTGTTTCTCATTGCCATGTAGTATTCCATGGTATAGATAAACCACATCTTCTTGATCCATTCATCTTTTGATGGACACTTAGGCTCTTTCCATGTTTTAGCTATTGTGGAGAGTGCTGCTATGAACATTGGGGTACATGTGCTCCTATGCATCAGCATTTCTGTATCCCTTGGGTAAATTCCTAGCAGTGCTATTGCTGGGTCATAGGGGAGTTCTATTGTTAGTTTCCTGAGGAACCTCCACACTGTTTTCCAGAGGGGCTGTACCAGTTTACATTCTCACCAACAGTGTAGGAGGGTGCCCGTTTCTCCACATCCTCGCCAGCATCTAGAGTTCTCTGATTTGCTCATTTTAGTCACTCTGACTGGCGTGAGGTGGTATCTCAGTGTGGTTTTGATTTGTATTTCCCTGATGAGGAGGGATGCTGAGCATCGTTTCATGTGTCTGCTGGCCATCTGGATGTCCTCTTTGGAGAAGTGTCTGTTCATATCTTCTGCCCATTTCTTCACTGGGTTGTTTGTTTTTCGGGTGTGTAGTTTGGTGAGTTCCTTATAGATTCTTGATATTAACCCTTTATCTGATATGTCATTTGCAACTATCTTTTCCCATTCCGTCAGTTGCCTATTAGTTTTGTGGGTTGTTTCCTTTGCTGTGCAAAAGCTTTTAATCTGATGAGGTCCCAATCATTTCTTTTTGCTCTTGATTCCCTTCCCTTTGGGGATGTGTCAAGTAAGAAGTTGCTGCGGTGGAGGTCAAGGAGGTTGTTTCCTGCTTTCTCCTCTAGGGTGTTGATAGTTTCCTGTCTCACGTTCAGGTCCATTATCCATTTTGAGTTTATTTTTGTGCATGGTGTGAGAAAATGATCTAGTTTCATTCTTCTGCATGTTGCTGTCCAGTTCTCCCAACACCATCTGTTAAAAAGGAAAAGCCACTAAGCTTTGAGGATAATTTGTTATGCAGCAGTAGATAACTAATACACCTTTGAGTCGAGCAATAGTTTTTGCATGTCTCTAAATGGAGATTCATTGAAGTTGAACTAAGTTGAAGATTCATGCAGGGCCTAGTGATAAAATGGAGGAAAAGATATTCACTAAGCATTAGATGGTTTGATCACATCTACCAGGAGAAGAACTGGTTAGCATAAAAATAGTCCTTGGGAAAGCCACAAACAGCGGTAAAAAGTACTGGAGAATTTTCCAGTAAAGGGCACTGAAATTATTGAAGAAGGCTCCTGGTAACAAGAGGTTTTTGGTGTTGATAGAAAAGAAGAAAATAGAACATATTTTCATAAGGGCAGTTTAAGTTATGAAAAATGGAATTTTAGGGGGATTCGCATGCTAGATTTGTATTCAATATGTATTCAATATAGAAAAGCTTAATTCAAACCCAGTTTGACAATTCTAGCAGATTGGAGGAGTGCCTATATTTTCTATAAGAAGATTATACTTCTCTAGTGCCCCAGGGTCCTGCACTACCCCTTGCAGTTTCTTTATACCCTGCTTACACCTAAATGATAATGAAAAACCTAAATAGGGCCTTTATTAATCTTTCCTTGAGCTTCTTAATTTGAGAGTATCATCTCTTTCTTGCTGGTAGAGTCCTTGGAGATTTTCCTAAAACCCACAATATTGTCCCTTTGTCTACAGGCAGGTATTGGGCCTTATCAGAGGCAGGGTCACATCATTTCTTTTTGAGTTTCTAGCCCACAGTATGGAGTTAATAAAGCTTAATAAATATGTAAACAAACAAACGAATTCAAAGGAGATAGATTCAAAATGCATATTAAGAAGGAAGGGAGGGAGAGAAAACATGTTCATCACAGGAGTATATTCTGTGTGAATCTAAGAAGTAACACACCCCATCTCCAATATTATAGAACTTGGGAATAATATAGAAAGTTGTATATCGTTCAATTCTTTTCACATAAAACCTGACTTGTAAGGGAGGTTTTGGATTTAAGAGACAATGCTGGAGAATCAGACCTCTCTGAGTCCTTTCCTCTGCAGCTACACTTCTACCTTAAGGCGTTTGCACTTCTGTTTTTTCTGCCTCAAAAGCTCTTCTCTCAGATATTAACATGCCTCCATGATTCACTTTGTTCAGATAAGTACACAAATGTAATCTGTTCACAGAGGTCTTCTTCTTACCTGGCTTTACTTTTTAAAATAATCCTTATTACTATCTGGTATGTAGACATATTTACTTCTTGGTGTATTATCTGTCTCCCTAATCCCAACTTAAGACCCAGGAGAGTGGATATTTTGCTGTGTTTACTACTGAGGCCCAGTTTATAGAACAGTGCCTTATACCTAATGGGAATGGGTACACAATAAATACTTGAGGAATGAATGACTGAATAAAACTCTAGGAGTTAGCAGTGTATGATAAGACACCCTAATGATAGCTTACAGACTATCTACCTGCATTTGTCCACTTCCTTCTTCCAAGCTAGAACATCCTCCCTCCAAATTATTACATATTTTAAAACTCCTTTGTGTTTAAAGTTAATCTTCAACTCTCGGCCCCAACTCTCAACTTTTCCCAGAAAGATTTTGTTCATTCAGTGCAATTTACATCAGTATATCCCTTCTCTGACATCCCTTAGGACAGATCCTGATCAATGAGAAATAATTGAACAAGAGAAACTATGTAACTGATTGCTTATATTTAGGAAGGATAGTCTGTATTTTGGTGGAAGCAATCTCTATTAAATTTTTTCAACCCAGTAGTTTTGTGAATAATTTTGTGAATAGTTTTGTTAAGAGCAATTACCTATAAACTCACCTGGTATTTGCAACTTTGTCTTCCTCTTAGACCCTCCTGTGCTGGCCCCTTAAGTGAGGGGAGACATATAAACTGGCAGACTCAATTTCCAATGCATTCAATTTTTAGTTAGATAAGAGAAAGAGTACATGTGCTGTCATAATTCTACTCCTGACAAAGGCAATCTAGAATATTACTCAGTCATCATGCAAAGAAAGGCAACAGGAACATGAGATATTTCCCAAGGGCCATTAATGAGTTAATATATCTTTGACACCACTCAAATTGCACCAGTCTGCAATAGAAGGATATACTCAAGCCACACCCCAACTTCTTTAGTGAGTGGTTCATTTCCACTAGGGCTGCTTAACATCTGACATTTGCTGGATGAAGACACTGGTATTTCTTCTGTTAAAAATATTTCTACCTTTTATTTCCCTCTCACTCCTGCCCTTGTCCAAGCCTCTTTGGGTCAATGCTTGAGACTCCTTTCCTCAATGTGAGAAAAAGCAACAGAGAGTGAGCGAGAGTTTTGCTTAATACATGCTCCAGAGTGTTTAGTAAACTTTTGAGGATGTGAGGGTGATCCGGCTGTGACATCTGTCACCCCTTGTTTGTCAGAGTTGATTTGGCTGATCTGGCTGGCTAGGCAGATGGCATTTTCTCCCTTACTGCTCCATGTGTATCTCCCCCAAACCTGTGTGCTCAGTAGAAGAAAACAACCTTCCCTGATACAAGAGGATTGTTCTTTGATCAAGGGTATATGAGTAGCTGAGTAGCTGCACTCCCCTGTTAAAACTTCCAAACAAGATCTCAAGGTCCATTTTTAGGAGAATGTAGGGTTGTCAAGCTTTTAAGACTCCAGCCACATTCGAATGAAGCCCTGCAAGTGGTAGTCTGCCTCTCTTAGGAGGAGGAGGGGAAGGGGAAGCAAAAGGGGAAGGGGAAGGAGAAGGGGGAGAAGAAGAAGAAGAAGAAGAAGAAGAAGAAGAAGAAGAAGAAGAAGAAAAAGAAGAAGAAGAAGAAGAAGGAGGAGGAGGCGGAGGAGGAGGAGGAGGAGGAGGAGGAGGGGGAAGAGGAAGAGGAGGAGGAAGAGAAAGGAGAAGGAGGGAGGAAGAAGAAAACTTTTGAATAGAAAGTAAAGATTTCCCCCTGCTATCTGAAAGTACAGTGTCCCTATGAACCCTTTAACTGAAATTGTGTAAAGCGAAGAAGCAATTACCATTAATTTATATGGAAATCTTTTGAGCGTTCCAGACCCCAAAAATAACCTCTCCTAGGCTTTTCTGATACCCTAGGACACATCTTGCTAACGGATGCACAAAATAAATTAAGATAAAGCACAGATGCTCACAAACACAAAGCTCTGGCAGCTTGGTGCTGAGTGCTGAGTGTGGTTCCCGGGAAGGAATGGGTGGGGCTGCTCTCTGCTTGTGGTGCACACTGTCTTTCTAATGGTTCATTGCAAAACAAAAGCTAAATGCTACTTTTGCTTCTGATCTTTTTCCAAAAAAGCAAAAATCCTCTTGGAATTTCTTTCAGTTAGCAAAAGCAGGTACTGATGTGAACTTTCATAAAAGTGAAATGGCATTAACTTGAACTTTCATAAAGTAAGAGGTACCTGTAGAGTGAAATGTCTTCTAATTGTACTGTATACTTGCCACACAGTGAATGTTAATTTCCGGACAGTTGGTGCCTGCATAGAGATAGGATATGAGATCTTACTGGTTTGAAAACCCAGAAAAGTTACCAACCAGGGGACTATGTCATTGGAAATTCATTCCTTCTAGAACTTTTCCCAGAATTCCTGAGTATGCAGCTCCTTGCTTTTTCAAAGATCTAGCCAAAGGAAAATGATCATGAAGAGAGAGGACAAGTTCTCCCTTTCACTGAAATAATAATTTCTTTTTCAAGCTCCCAAATTGCTCATTGCTGTGTACATTGCCAAGTTTTGATTATGTAAAAGGATGTTAAAATGGAAGGTTTGGTAGAGACCTTTATGTACTAAATATCAGATATTAAAGTGAATTGTAGCGGCGCCTGGGTGGCTTAGTCGGTTAAGCGTCCGACTTTTGCTTAGGTCATGATCTCGCGGTTCGTGGGTTCGAGCCCCGCATCAGGCTCTGTGCTGACAGCCAGCTCAGAACCTGGAGCCTGTTTCAGAGACTGTGACTCCCTCTCTCTGACCCTCCCCTGCTCACGCTGTCTCTCTCTCTCTCTCCTCTCTTTCCTAGAAATAAATAAAACATTAAAAAAAAATAAATAAAGTGAGTTGTAACACATCAGATTGTAGGATTTCAAAGAAGAGAATGAAAAGTCAATTACTCCCCTAACCTCATCAGGACTATAAAAGGGTCTAGATAGGTAGAGATAAAGGGAAGATTTGTGACAAGGTTTCTTTGAAGGGAGATGGTGTTGACATTCACCACCCCTTCCCTAAGAAAAAGGACAAAGAAGGCTGCCTCTTTATAGAGAGTGACTATTAGGAAATGACTCTGAGAGGTTATCTTATATCCCCTGAACTCAGAGCACACAGTGGTTCTTAGATATGGAATTTTAGCTTATTATTAAAAAAGAGTTCTAGGGTGCCTGGATGGCTCAGTTGGTTAAGCGTCTGACTCTTGATTTCAGCTCAGGTCATGATCTTCCAGGTGGTGGGTTCAAGACCCATGTCAGGTTCTGCAATGAGCCTGCTTGGGATTCTCTGTCTCCCTCTCTATCTCAGCCCCTTCCCCTCTCTCTATCTTCCTCTCTCTCTCTCTCTCAAAAATAAATAAATAAACATTAAAAAAATAATCTTTCCATTTTCATCTCCATGGCTGGAGTATATCCCACTTGCCCTGTGATTTATCACTCTACTGTGTGATTTTTCTTGTTAGGCATGCTTTCTTAGCACCTCTGCCTTTGTCTTGATAGGAACATGCCCGGCTAGCCCCCTGGTCCAAGGAGAGTGAAAGACATGTGGAACAGATCTTCTACTCCAACCAATCTATAAGGCATAAGAACAAACTTTTGTACCCTTAAAATCTCTGGTAGTTCATTATGCAGCATCATCGGGGGTCATTGGGGTAGTTAATATTTTTGGTTAACTGCTTTGATGGTAGAGAAAAGGGGAGCGGCCACCCACTATGTTGGAATTAGCCTCCACTCTAAGCTTATCTGAAGACATGTCCCAGTGTTTTCTATGGACCGAATGTGTGCTATGTGCTATGTGCTGGAAAGAAACTTAGCATGGGGATTGTGCCAGGTGAGGCTGATGGATTTGGGCTGGTAAAGAAACAATGGCCCCTTATTCGATTTAAACTGTTTATTACTCACATCGCAGAAGCAAGAGTAGCAAATGCTCCAGTTTTCTGTGTCCCTTGTTCTGTTGAACGATACCAGAGCAAAAAGGGCTGGATGATTACATGAATGATAAAGCTAATGAGCCCGTGCCCTGCTGTAGCTAAGCGGTTTTACAGCCTGCAGCCGTACCCTAAGTGGGAGTGAGACAGAACACCTCATACCTAGCCGGAATCCAGTGGGCAATAAGGAACTGACAGCCTCCCAGGAAGATAGGGAGGCAAGTGAAAGATGATTCCTGCAGTAGCACTTCCCCACCATGCATTAGCGTTAGTATTTCAGCTTAAAAAAGTGTTTGAGGGGCGCCTGGGTGGCTTAGTCAGTTAAGCGTCCGACTTTCGCTTGGGTCATGATCTCGCGGTTCGTGGGTTCGAGCCCCGTGTCTGGCTCTGTGCTGATTGCCAGCTCAGAGCCTGGAGCCTGTTTCAGAGTCTGTGACTCCCTCTCTCTCTGACCCTCCCCTGCTCACGCTGTCTCTCTCTCTCTCTCTCCTAGAAATAAATAAAATATTAAAAAAAAAAAGTGTTTGAATGGACTGCTACCAGAAGTATTTTCAGATTCTAAATTTGCAAGCAAATTTTCAAGTTCCAAAATGAAATCTACTGTAATAATAAACATGTACTAGCTCCTTTTATAATCACAGAGATTATCAGAGATCTTTTTAAGGCATAGCCATGGATAGAAGTAATCACAATGCAAAAAAATGTTTCCCTCTGCTTGTGCAATATATATATTTTTCTCACAAAAAGACTTGCTTATGGGCTCCTGTGAATAAAATTTCTTCTAGATAAAAGTTCAAAAATAATAGTGAATTATTGCAGAGACTCCATGATTGAGTTGGACTTTATGAAAAAATAGGGGAGATAATACAAATATAAATTTTAGTAAATATTTGCATAAAGGTGCAGAGTTGAAGCAAAGCATAGACAATTCTATGGCAGAATTGGTTGTCCTGTCCATATTTTGCAAAATGCTACTCAGACAGCATCTGATGTCTTTTACATTGTGTGAACTGAGCAATTAAAGGATTTTTGTGATTGTGTTGGTATTTAGTATTCTTCAAATACTCTCATGTTCAAAAAGACCATTGGCTCTCTTTAACAAATGCAGTTGTGAGAATCTTCAGTTTTATTTGAAGCACTGAAGTCAAATTTTAATTCTGAAGGATACGTCCTCCAAATTCATGTTGACTTCTTAAGTAATCTATTGAATGAAGTCTACTTATTTTTTCTTCCAATCTTCAATATCTCTTTAGCAATAGGATTATGCAAATTGAAAGAAAAGCAAATACTATTATTGAAGACTCCATGGCTTACAGAAACTCATTGAATGTGTTAAAGAAAGAAATGACAGAAAAATTTATCTCTTTAAGTGTCAAGGCTGTTCCTAAAAAGACAAACTTACTTATGCACAGGAAAAGAAATTCTGACTTGAAGTGGATAATTATCACAGCCATGACTTTCCATGACTATCTTTTGAAATGGATTTTATCCCCGGAAGAATTCAATGATGTTATATGGATGTTACTAAATAGTCTTACAGAATGTGTAGTGTTGAAGAAGGGATTAAAAATTGATGACCATGTGCTTTTTTGTTTTTGTTTTTGGTCACTGGACATTTAAAATATTGTTGAAAAGATTCAAAGTAATTGTGAAGAATGGAAAAGGAAGTTATGCCAGGAAAGATATGTTTCAGGAAACCACATTTGAGGAGCATTTCTTAGAGTTGTTAGCTTTCTATAAGTGTGTGGTTAGTATCCTGGCTCATAATGCTAACGTTGAGTGTGGCTTCTCATTAATGAATGTTCAGTGGACAAAAGCAAATTGGACATGACCACTGTAGAAGCTCTATTATGGGAACAGAGCCAAAAACAGCAAGACATTTTATCAGCAGATTCTGCAGAACAAGTAACTGGCCAGGCAAGCCAAATCATCAGAGAAATATAATTCGAAAGAAGTATGCATTTTAGATACCCATCAGCTTTATCAGGTAAATGACAAGTAACGTTTAAGTATAATATATCCCAGGCAATATTTTTTAAATTGCAATCTATGATTCATGGGCAATTCAAAACAATTAAAATGTACCTAGGTATTACATATTTTTTATTTGCTTAATCTGACAACTATAAGGAGGGGTCAGTTGAAGGGTGACTCAGGGATCTGCTAAGCTATCTGATTTACTTAGAAGCCAATCTTTGGCATAAGCAGAACATGAGATGAAGAGGTAGCCCCTAGAAACTAGAGGTAGCCTAGTCCCACAACAAGAGGAATCTCATCATTAAAGATGGACTTACCGTCCCACCTCATAGCCTAACTCTAGAAAGATGCAAGTAGATAGTCAGTGCACTTGTTGTTGACATGTCTCAATACCTTGCAGACTTTTCTTAAAGTCACAATTTACATAAAAGTCATTTCTGGCTCTTGCTGACTGTAGACAGAGTGAACATTGAACTCTGGAAGATGCTTCCCTCGAAGACATTTCCTTTGAGTACCAAAGAGGAGTGCGTAATCCATCTGCCCAAGGCTCATCCATCCCTGGGGGCAGTCGAAGACTCTGGGTTGCATTTTAAGTAAGAAATACTTAAGTATTTCTTAAGTAACAGCGGTACTTCCATTAACATACTTCCAGTTAGAAGGTAAACTTCATCCATGTAAATATTCTCTAGCATTTCTTTTCTTTCTAAAATGCTTCTCCTAATGTTCTCTCAAAAAAAATTGCATTTCCATCCTTATTTTAATTGTACACCAAAAAGCATGTTTCTGTGTCCCGGCATGAGTGTGGGGTTTAGCCAAATCCTAACAATGTTCTTCTGCTTGCAAGTTACTATTAGGAGAAGTGATAAGGAAAAGCAAGAATGGAAGCAGGTGGGAGTCACAGCAGAAATAAGACAGCACTTCATGTATCAGAGTCCAACAATGGGATGATCCGTAAAGGAGGATGTATGGTGACACTAACCGGGAGCTTAGGAGATGACTTGGGGGAAACTCACCAACCTGAGTTGAACTTTAAGGAGTGAAGAGTGAAATTCATGGCATACTGGTAGAAGGAAGGAAGGAAAGAAGGAAGGAAGGAAGGAAGGAAGGAAGGAAGGAAGGAAGGAAGGAAGGAAAAGAGAGAAAGGCAGCGGGCAGTCATTCTTTGGTGGAAAGAGCACTGGATTGATGTTCTTATACATTTATATTATGACAGATCTGAGTTCAATTATTTCCCAGAAAAAAATCATCCCCTTCAAATGTGTTTCATCTTTTGAAAAGGAAGTGTGGGGGATGCCTTTTTCACAAAGTTGTGTGAAGATTAAAGGCTCACAGCCCTCAGTAAATGTTATGCATGTTTCCTTCCATTTACTCATGTCTCTATAAAGTCATTAAACCTACAAATATTTATTGAGCATCTACTTTTTGTCGGTCAATGAAAGACAAAACTACAAGCTACAAAATAAAATATATGTGCTTATTGGGGGGTCTTAGAGATTACAATCTGGGAGACACATATTTGATGTAATGAAAAGCGAGCTCCAGAGAGACAAAGGAGGTTATGGTTTTTACAGAGGAACACAGAATTTACATCAGTTGTTTTGAATAAAATGTGATTGATGCTGGTATAACTACAGTTATACTAATCTCCGTGTGATTGGTTGCTAGGCCTGGTATTGAATGGAAAGCCCATTTATGTCCATTTCAACATATAGCTCATAGCTAACTAAAATGATGAAATGAAAGAGCTATCCTCCAAAGAAACTCCAAGAAGAAATGACAGCTAATGAACCGCTCAAATCAGATATCAGCAGCATAACTGAACAGCATTTTAGAATAATAATGGTAAAATTAATAGCTGGGCTTGAAAAAAACAGAGGGGACATCAAAGAAACTATGGCTACAGACAGAATGGAAAATAAAAATAGGCATGAAGAATTAAAAAATGCGATAAATGAGATACATAATAAATTAGAGGCCTCCAATGCACGGCTTGAAGAGGCAGAAAGGAGAATAAGTGATCTAGAAGACACCATTATACAAAAAACAAGAAGCTGACAAAAAAAGAGACAAACTGATCCAGGAACAGGAAAGAAGAATTCGAGAGCTCAGCGATACGGTCAAACGCAACAATATCCATATCATTGGAATCCCAGAAGAGGAAGAGAGAAGGAAGGGTGCTGAAGGAGTCTGGAACAAATTATAGCAGAGAACTTCCCCAACCTGGGAAAGGAAGTAAATGTTAAAATACAAGAGGCTCAGAGGACTCCTCTCAGATGTAACTTGAATCAATCTTCTGCACGGCATATCATAGTAAAAATGGCAAAATACAAGGACAAAGAGAGAATTTTGAAAGCAGCTAGGGAGAAAAGGGCCCTAACATACAAAGGGAAACCAATCAGAGTGATGACAGACCTATCTACTGAAACATGGCAGGCCAGAAAGGAATGGCAGGAGATCTTCAATGTGATGAACAGTAAAAATATGCAGCCAAGAATCCTCTATCCAGCAAGCCTGTCATTCAAAATAGAAGGAGAGATAAAAACCTTCCAAATAAACAGAAATTGAAAGAATTTGTCACCACGAAGCCAGCCCTACAAGAAATCCTGAGGGGGATGCTCTGAAGAAAGGTTGCAAGGAACAAAGATACCAGAGACACCACCACAAACATGAACCCTACAAAAGATACAAAGACTCTAAACC
This sequence comes from Proteles cristata cristata, assembly GCA_017311185.1. Taxonomy (NCBI): domain Eukaryota; kingdom Metazoa; phylum Chordata; class Mammalia; order Carnivora; family Hyaenidae; genus Proteles; species Proteles cristata. The sequence continues at coordinate 100,445 of JAESUZ010001312.1, read as the reverse complement.
CACATATTTCAATAATAACACTGAATGTAAATGGGCTGAATGCTCCAATCAAAAGACATAGGGTAGCAGAATGGATAAAAAACAAAATCCATCTATCTGCTGTCTACAAGAAACTCATTTTAGACGGGAAGATACCTTCAGATTAAAAGTAAGGGGATGGAGAAATATATATCATGCTACAGGAAATCGAAAGAAAGCCGGAGTAGCTATACTTATATCAGACAACCTGGACTTTAAATTAAAGACAATAACAAGAGATGAAGAAGGGCATTACATAATAATTACAGGGTCCATCCATCAGGAAGAACTAACAATCATAAATGTCTACGCACCGAATATGGGAGCACCTAAATATCTAAAACAATCACAAACAGAAAGAAGCTTATAGATAAGAATGTGCTAATAGCAGGGGAGTTTAATACTCCGCTTACAGCAATGGATAGGTCAAGCAGACAGAAAATCACTAAAGAAATAATGGACTTGAAAGACACATTGGACCAGATGGATCTGACGGATATATTTAGAACTTTCCATCCTGAGGCCAGGGAATTTACTTTCTTCTCAAGTGCACATGGCACATTCTCCAAGATAGATCACACACTGGGACATAAAGCAGCCCTCAATAAATATAAAAGAATGGAAATCATACCATGCACACTGTCAGATCATAATGCTTTGAAACTTGAAATCAATTACAGGAAGAAGTCTGGAAAACCTCCAAAAACATGGAGGCTAAAGAACACCCTATAAAGAATGAATGGGCCAATCAGGCAATTAGAGATGAAATTAAAAAATATATGGAAACAAATGAAAATGAAAACGCAACAATCCAAAATCTATGGGATGCAGCAAAGGCAGTCCTAAGAGGAAAGTACATTGCTCTCCAGGCCTATTTCAACATATAGCCCATGTCCTGGCTTTTGATAGAGGTCAGCAAAAATGCCAAGAATTTGAGACAGATGATGTGCATGAGCCCCACTTCTTCAATGCTTTCCCAGCTCCATTTTTTTAATGTTGAATTATTTTTAAGACAGAGAGAGACAGAGCACAAGCTGGGGAGGGGCAGAGAGAGAGGAAGACACAGAATCTGAAACAGGCTCCAGACTCTGAGCTGTCAGCACAGAGCCCCACGTGGGGCTCGAACCCACAGACCACGAGATCATGACCTGAGACAAAGTCGGATGCCCAATTGACTGAGCCACCCAGGTGCCCTCCCCCAAGCTCCGTTTTTAATAACCTTCTAAGCAATGCCTACTCCATTTTATTCACTCATTTATCTTATGTGATGGCTCTTTTATATGTGTTAGACATACGTTGAGGACCAAACTCCACGCCTTCTAAGCAGTAACCCCAAACCCATAATTGTCACCTTTTATGGCATTTATACTGGCAAATGAGACAGACATGAATTAGACTATGGACCTCAGAATATAACTGGGATGCTTGACATGAAGGGAGATTATGATGCTGTTCGAATATTAGAGGCCTCAGGTAAGATTTCCTTGAGGAAATTAAGACTGAGTGTAGATTTGTAGGATAAGGAGAATCTAGCTGTGTTAACAGGGACTAGCATGTGCAAAGTTGGGAAGGAGCAGGGGACACCCTAGGAAAGGAAAAAGGCCACCAAGGATGAAGCATATTGGAGCACACAAAGAGAAGTGCAGTGAGTGAGTAAATGGATTGGGCTTATCTGAAAAGCTGAAGTAGCAGATATCAGAACACTCTGATCAGCCTTTGAATTCTGTGTGTACAACTTCATGCTCCACCACACTGACGCTTTGTGGACTGACTCAGTGCACAGCAATGGATTAGATTTTCCTTAATGGTCACTCAATTCAATTATTCATTGACCAAAGAGACCAGATCATAAACAATTATTTCAGTCTTCTTAATAACACATTAGCTTGATTACAGCAATAATTGCGAAAGATGACCCAGTTAATTTGTTTAGGGGAAAATGGGTTTTCCCATATATGTAGGACTTAATGTAACCTAATATGGTTTGGTTAGAATCTAGTTGGAAATGGAAAGATGTGTTCATGACAAGCTGGTTTAGGTTTTAAAATTATGTCTTTGTTTATGATCTTGTAGTACTGATCTCATATTGACCTGACATGACCTGATATATTATGCGTGGCTTCCAAGGTCCGAGGATATGTCCATATATCTGTCAGAGAACCCTCAGCAGCAGTACTAACCCTGAGTGTTTAACAGAACATGTTACAGTGTGAGAAGGCTATGATGGTTTCTACACTGTGTATCCCCAGAGATAGTGTGATAGATCAAGCCTGAGATTTGGAATCACTCAAACTAGGGTTTTGAATCTCACCTTGGCCATGAGCTTTGTGCCTTTGGACAAATGATTTAAGTTGTATGATGCCTTAGGTTCCTCATCTGTGCAGTGAGAATTGTGATTCCTATTTCTCAAGATTAGATGAAATCAAATACACAAGAGAAGATATCTAATACATATTTATTGCATTATTGCTTTCCTTTGTGAGTTGAGCCAAGGATCTTGAATATGCACTGTGAGGAAGCAGATGATCCCCAATATCAGTTCCCATGTGCAGAAAAGAGCTCCTCAGGGAAAGACAGCACAGTCCAAGGTAGAGAATGTCAAGTCAGGAACTCAAGGAGAGAGGACAACCTCTGGGCTCAAAGGATTATGTCACCCAGAGATGGGCACATATGTAGTGATTGCTATGATACCCATTGGACCTGTCTGTGAAGGGGCTGGTGTGCTTGAGAATCAAGGAATAATTTAGGAATATATGTGGCTAAAGAGACCAATGTGCATAGAGCTGCCCTTTGCTCTGAACAAAACGCATGGCTCTGAATATTGCTGTTTCTTCAGCTCCAAAGACACTGGACTCAGAAGGGCCGAGGAGAACTGGTTTGCCAGGAATGGTGTGCAGTTATTCTTGGGCTTAAAAAGTCTACACAGGGGAACTGGCTGTGCTTACTGCCATCATTTGAGAAAGAAACAGAACTCACATCTTGAGGAGACCAGTTTCAGTTTTCCAAGATCCTACAGACTCCTCAGGCCGCCAGAGATTTCTGTCGGCGCTCGCTCGGAGGTGGCTGCAGTCTCTTGTTAAAATCATGATCCCATTAGCCGTGGAACTATTAATCTTCTTATAGACTGTTAGACAGAAAACCACAGGCAGTGAAATAACAGCTGGTTGGGGGTGATGAAACTTTAAAAGGGCACAGTTGAGAGGCCTGGAGCGAAACCACACCAAAGCCCAGCCTTCAAGCAACACACCCGATTACTATCCCCCATAGGCTGGCTGAAACTCGTCCAGAACTGGAAAGATCCACAAGGTGGGTGTGAGAAGCCTGAAATGCCCCGTTACTCATGTCACTCACTGCTTAAGTCGTGGAAGAGTCAGCCAAAAAATAAAATCTATGAGTTCACAAAAATTCTGACCAGTTTACTGCACATTTCTCCCCCTTCACTTCCCACACTTATCCTTGTCAGTAACAGCACGGGCACTGGTGAATTGCCTGGTGAGATAAGTCTGGGTTCAGGTTGGAGAATTTCTTTTCTATTAGGACTCCTATTTGCTCTCAGAACAATTTTCTCTGTACCTAGCCTGGGCTTCAGCTTTATGCTGGAATAAACAGTTACATTATTTAAGCAGAATTTAGTCCTGTGACTCCTGGCACTTAAAATGAGGATCACAGTAGCCAATCGGGTCAGCCACAGGGAGATTATAGCTTGGAGGACAGGACCACTGCCAAATTTCTGAGCTCCCAATGGCTCCCAGTAGTCTCCAGGCTGGGATATGTAAGTTGGATTTGGGGCAGATGTAAAGTTACTCAGCTTTCTTCCAGGAGCCAGGCAGAATATCAATGAGAAAGAGCAAATTCCAATATTCAGCTCCAAACTGTCCCCAGGAGGCCACAGAGTATAGGGGCAAGAGTATTCCTTGAGAAAGAGCCAGGAGAGACTAGCATCTTTGGTGCAGGCCAGCATTTTCCTAGGTGCGTGTGAGAGGCATGTGATGGTAACCACTCAAGAGTTACCATAACTGTTTTCAAGGGCTTTGCTTTCTCAGATATTTTCCTTTTATGATCTGCCAAGAGAAATCTCCTACATGAGGATCTGGAATGATTGGAAGCCTTCTACACTGTTGATAGGGCATGCACTTCACAAAATGTCTGCTAGTTCCTCAAGAAGTTAAACACAGAGTAATATGACCCAGGCATTCTGCTCCTGGGTATATACTCAGGGGAACTGAAAGCATGGCCAAAAAATCTTGTGTATGAGTGTTCCTAACAACATCATTCATAATAGCTCTAAAAGGAAAACAACCTGAGTGTCCATCAACAAATAATTGGGTAATCAAAATCTGCTATATCCATAAAATGGAATAGTATTCAGCTACAAAGAGGGGTGAAAGTACTGATTCATGCTACAACATGGACGAAATTTGAAAACATGCTAAACGATGGAAACTAGATGCAAAAGCCTATGATTCGATTTAAATGAAATGTCTAGATGTAGCAAATACATTGAAAGCTGAAAGTAGATTAGTAGTTGCCTGGAATTGGGGTAGGCGGGGTAGGGAGTGACTGCTAATGAGTACGGAGCTTCTTTTTTGGGTGATAAAATTGATCTAGAATTAGTGGTGATGATGACACATACTAGAACCCACCAGACTGCATGCTTTAGAATGGTGAATTTTACAGTATGTGAATAATATCTCAATTAAAAAAAAGAAATTCTTGCCAAAATGAAGTGGCACTCTAGTAGGAATTTATAGCTAAGGGACAGATTCTGGATTTGTACATGGAGATTGACATGCTTATTTTGACTCTGGATGGCCATATTTTGAGCATTTTATGATGTCTATAAGAGGTAGGTTTTTTAAAAAGGGTAAAAACATGACTCTCATACACATGTAAAATAAACCCATATCAGAGGCTTTATTTAATTCAAGAATTAATGAGGGCATGAATAAGATTAACAACAGGTTCAAAGGAGAATTCAAAGAATGAGAAATATATGGGCAGTAAGGGATAATGGAATGAAACTTTAAATAATTATAAACTGGTCTACCCACAAGGCAATAATCAATTGTGTTCTGCAGGACATAATTCATTTCCATTTCTATAGACAAGAATCATTTGCATTGTCGATTTTCTCCAACTTACAAAAATTGTAAAATAGCTCAAATCAATGAAAAACAGAGGAAAAACCCCAGAAGAATGTGCTAGAGAGGAGACCCAGTAATCAAAACTTTTTGCCCATTTCCAAATTCATAATTTTTCATGTCTTGTCTTAGATATTGTAGGTGCTTTGAGGGTTGAATGGAAGAATGAATGAATACTATTGTTTTCATTATGAATATTTTGGGTTATATAATAAATAACAACCATATCAATCACCACCCATTTGATAAATATATATTTAGTAGCTCTATGTAGTTGGGGAAAGCTTGCGGGAAGCACAAAATGTATTGAATATGAAAGTGATTAGCCTCTTAATGAGAAGCACTGACAGTACAAGAATGAGTTCCAGAGAAGGAGAAATCACGGTGGGCTAGAATCATCTTTGAAAGGAGGTAGTACTTGAGGCCGAATCTTCAACAGAAAAAAATTTGATAAACCGTTACTAAAGGCAACAGATGAGCCTATGTGTTTGGATTCAGGAAGATACCCAACCTGGACTGATTCCCAACTTTACTATTTGTATAATCTTGGGCAAGTTACATAATCTTCCTGCACCTGAGTTTTCTCATTTTCAAAATGAGGCTAATAAATAGAACCTATCTCATGGATTTCTTGTGAGGATTAAACGAGATAGGCAATGCAAAATGTTAACAAGTAGCACCTTGCACACAGTAAACCCTCAGTAAACAATAGATATGTCCACCAAACTCTCCTGACGTCCATTCCTTGCCCTGTAGTAGTTCAAAGTTAACAGGGATGTAGCTGTGCATAGGGAAAGGCACTGATTTCTTAACATGTCTATAATGTGAAGGCTCCATCTGACACTTTTATATACAGCATCTCCTCTAATTCTTACAATGAACTTGTGAGTTAAATAGCATCATACCCTTCTCAGAGGTTAGGAAAAGCAAGCCCACTTCGGGGTGAGCATCAGGGTTTGACATATATATTCACTGGGCTCAGAGCAGGGATATATGTGCATGGTGCTGAGAATATGCAAAGAAGGAATCTTTCCCTCTCAGGAGAAGTAGCGTGGCAGGGGAGAGCAAAGAACATGCATGACAACAACCAGACACATAGAAAGACTAATCATACCTTTACATTAGATGGAAATGCACAAGAAGGGTGGGAGCCTGAGAATGTCATGTCAGGAGGAGCGTGTAGAAAACCTTTTAACTCCTGTCCACCTCGCCATTTTCCCTGGGTCAGCCTTGTTAAGCATTTCATGGTAGCTTAAGGTCCTTTTGTTCAAACATAACCCCAAAGAGATCAGTTAAAAATGGGCCTGTGACTGAGGCTGAAGCTGGGTGCAGACCTGCAAATTGTGAATGTCTTTGTGTACAGTAGTTTGTATAATATTTGCTAAGGGTTATTTGAATCTGATAAGCTCCTTTGTTGCTTATGAACAGACCATGCATGCTGAGAGTAACAATCTAGTTATCCAAACTGCTGGTATCCAAGATACTGCCTCTCAAGATTAATGTGTTTGCGTTATGAGTTTGCCTCTGAGAGACAGTGGTCCTAAATAAATTGCATTGAATCGCTGTAACAAACAATAAAAATAAATCAACTTCTTGTGTCACTTCTAGACTAGGGTGATTTCCACTGTGGATAGAGCAAGGCCAGTCTTGTGCGCTAGAATTAAAACAAAGTAATTGTGTGGATCATGAAGAACCATGACAATCCTTCTTGGCTAACGAACTTACTTGTTGCCCTTCTGCGCTGTCACCCACAATTGTCCTTTTTTATTATTCCTTCCTGCAGATGTTTATTTCACACAGTGGCTTTCAACACGGCCCGGATGCATTCACCTAGTCCTGGGGGCTGCCCAGCCTGTGGCAGAGATGTCCCAAACAATGCGGTTGGCTCTAATTTAGTGATTAAAAAGTGACCTTGGAGCCACATTGTTCAGGTTCAAATGCCAACTTCTAGACTTACTGTGCACCCTAGCAAAGTGCTTAACCATCTTGTGCTTCTATTTCATCGTTTGTAAATGAGGAAAGTGTTGCAGACTTCTATTTCATTTTATTTTGTTTATTTAATTTAATTTTGTTTGGTTTGGTTCTATTTTATTTTATCTTATTTCTATGAGGATAAAATGAGTTGTGCACATGGGTCTTTAATAATGCTGGTTATCATGATCTTTGCTATTACTATGTAGTATGATGGACAGGATCCTGGATGTAGGGTCAAAATAGCTGGATCCAAATCTTAGTTCCACTGTTTGGAATTTCAGATCTATGAATTTGGCAAATGTTATTTGAACTCTGAAGTCTGTTTTCCACCCATAAAAGGCAGTGGCATCTATCTTGCAGGGTTTCTGAGAGACTTAAGCAGGAAAGCACATGGAGGCAGGGGTAAAACTACATAGTGGTTTAGGGCATATATATATATATATACACACACATATATATGTAATATATACACATATATAATATGTAGTATATGTAATATTATGTAATAATATGTAATATTATATATGTATATAATATTATTATATATATTGTATATTATGTGTATATACATAATATATACATGCATATTATGTACATATATATGTATATATAATATATACATATATGTAATACATATATTACATTATGGAGCTGCAATGACCAGGTATGTGACCCCAGGTAAGGTATTGTTTTCCTTTCTGAATCTTAGATTTACTGTTTGTAAAATGGGAACAGCAATGCTATTTATTGCTACGGGGGTTAAATGGTTTAGCACAGTATCTGATCCATGTTCCATTGAGAAATCAATAAACAGTGAGCCATATCATTACTAAAACACTCAACCAATGCCTGGCTCACCGTGGGACACTCGGTGTGCACACTTTCTGCCTCCTCTCTCTCTTCCTCCACCTTTTCTTTAGGAGCAGCCTGCAGCTTCCTCTCCATGCACCTAGTGAGGATCTGCTGCTTAGGGTGGCCAGCACCCTCAGATCCCTTCTTCCAAATATAAGTTATCCACTCCCCCCAGAAAGAATTGGCTATAGATTCCAGAAAACAGAATCCCTGGACCTCTTGGGAGCGAAAGTCCAGAGCAAGGCAGGGAGATGTGTGCCATCGTGGGTCTGATCCGAGTGCCGGTTTCTTTCTGTGACTGCTGTTTCTCCTCCTGGCAAGACAGCAGACACTCTCAGCAAAAGCATTTCTCCATGGCTTTGGTGACAGAAAGCCTACCAAATACTGACACAGATTATTATTTCAAAGGCCTCAGCTCATGAAAGTTACTAACTCTTCTCCTACTCCTATCAGCTCAGGGAACAATGCTTCACGCTTTTTGTAATGTTCTGTGCTTTCCAAAGGGTCTGTATGACAATAAAATTCTATGAGATAAGGTTGTTTCCTAGCATTAGATCAAGGGAGTATGGGCAATAAGTCCCATTTACTGAGGTCAAGGATGTGTCAGACGCTTATGAAATAGAATTCATATCCCAGTTTTGCTGTTAAAAAGTTGGAGCACAGAGAGATTGACGGGCTTGCTCACCGTGACACAGATCCAGATCCAGAGATGACTGATAGTCATCCAAGGGTCTGTTTGATTTCCAAACCTTGAGGCTTAAACACAAATCACAGAAAGAATCAGGGCCTTGTCACAGGTGTATTAATATTAAAATTTGGCAGAGAGGAGTGATTTGAAGGTAAGTCTTGTTTTTCGCTTTCTTGATTAAAGAGGAAATAGTGAGAGGATGGAGCACCTGGGTGGCTCAGTCGTTGGAGGGTCTGACTTCAGTTCAGGTCATGATCTCACGGTTTGTGAGTTCAAACTGCACATCAGGCTCACTACTGTCAACCTGTCAGCGCAGAGCCTGCTTTGGATCTTCTGTATCCCTCTCACTGCCCCTCCTACGTTTGTGTTCTCTCAAAAATAAATAAATTTTTTTAAAATCATGAGATAACTGGAATAATTTAAGAATGTGCCCCTAAGAAACTCATAGTCCATGAAATTCACTTGTATAACAGAGGGAAATGTCCACATGACTCTAGCATGCAATAATTCTGAAATAAACTTTTAGTAAAACCTACATTGCACAATATGGTAGCTACTAGCCATATGTGAATATTTACATTTAAGTTTAAATCAACTAAAATTAAATAGAGTTAATGCAATTAATGCTGTGTTGTCTGGGTCTCCCACCTATGCCATCCTAGTCAAGAAGTGGAAAGCACTGCGGTGCTTGGGTGGCTCAGGCAGCTAAGTGTTCAACTTCAGCTCAGGTCATGATCTCACGGTTCATGATATCACGGTTCATGTTCGAGCCCTGCATCAGGCTCTGTGCTGACAGCTATCTCAAAGCCTGGGGCCTATTTCAGATTCTGTGTCTACCTTTCTCTCTGACCCTCCCCTGCTCATGCTCTCTCTCTCTCTCTCTCTCTCAGAAATTAAAAAAACAATTAAAAAAAGAAAAGAAATGGAGAGTGCTGTGCCATGTAGGCACCTAGCACTATAGAGGTTGCACTGGTCTAGCAAGTAAAGATAAAAGCAAGCTCTCCAAGAGACTAAAGAGAAACTACCCTAGAACCAGGAAGGAAAGCATGTTGCCTCCCAGCATGTTTTCTAGAAAATTCGGAAGGGACATGAAGTAACTTTTGGAATATGGAAATATTCTCTGCATTTATTATGGAAGTGGATTTATGAGTGCACAGATCATTGAATGGTATAATTTAGATGGGTAGTTTTTTTAGTATGTAAATTATCCCTCAATGAAATTGTTTTAAAAAGAAATATACAATAAACACTAAACAGACACATACACATACCTCACCTCAGAATAGCTAAAAGGAAAAAGACAGAAAATGCCTAGTTTTGGTGAAGATGTAAAGTAATTGGAACTTCACTGGTCCTGTTGCTGGTAAGATAAAATGGGCAATATTGAAAATGATTCCTCTTTTCAGGAACTATTAAAACTGAACTTACGCATACCTTTGATCCAACAATCTCAGCAATTAAGAGAGATGCAAACATATGTTCACCAAAAAGATGTTCAATAGAATATTCAGAGTAGCACTGAAATGTTCCTGGTTTCAAACTGGAAATCATCCAAGTGGTCATAATAGAAGAATCGGTTAATCAATTGTGATCTGTTAATACAGTGTAGTATTAAATATCGATGGAAATAAACTATAACCACATAACAATATGGATGAAGCTCACGAATACCATGTTGAATGTAAGAAGACAAACAAAAGAGCAGAGTATGATTCCATTTATTTAGAAATTTAAAATAGGATGAGGAGCCTGGGTGGCTCAGTTGGTTAAATGTCCGACTGTTGATTTGCGCTTAGGTCATGATCTCATAGTTCATGGGTTTGAGCCCTGCCTCGGGCTCTATGTTGATGGTGTGGAGGCTGCTTGGGATTCTCTCTCTCCTTTTCTCTGCCCTTCTTCGCTTGTGCTCTCTCTCTCTACATCAACAAATAAATAAACATTGAAAATACGTAAAATAGGCAAAAAATTTTGGTTATACTTGGGGACAGTGACAAGAAAGGAGAATGTGAAGAGGTTCAGGAGTGTTGGTACCAAATTGCTTCTTGGCATGGGTGATGGTAATGTGGGTACATCCAGCTTGTGAAGACTCATTGTGCTGTGCCCTTATGGTTGATGCCCTATTTTATATGTAGGTCATACTTCCATTTAAAGCATACAAAGATCTCAGCACTGCTTAGTACACTCAGAGCTCACAACCAGTTGGGTTTAAATCTGCCATAGGGGAGTTTGTGCTTCTTCTGAAGGAATGAGCTGTTCCCAATTTAGTATTTTGTGGATCTGTTCACCTTGAGTATACCCCAGGTACCATTTGCAGGAACATATGGGGCCATCACAGGTGGGCGGGACACTATACGTGCCCTTCAACTCTGTTTCTGGGTGGAAGATGTGCCAGGTTCTGTATAAAGAGCATTCTGACCCAAGGTTGGAAAGCCCTGGGATGGAAGCAGGTGAGCCTCCTGCAGTAGGTAGAATTTTAAAGGGGAAAGGCCTGGAGTTCTTTGGTTGGTTTGCTTTTACTTTACATGGTTAGCAGGCTGTCTTTCCCATTTATGCTTCTAGGCAAGAGGAGAATTGAAGATATGCCGATACCATTGGTGTGATTCTGGATGTTGAATGATAGAAAGGCATCCTGTACAACAGAGGGAGCTTGGGGCTTGCAGTCAGACAGGCCGTAGACTTGAGCTCTGAGTTGCCACTTGCTGTATCAAGATGAACTTGAGCAAGTTATGAAACCATGTAAAACAGAAGAGCTGCAGCCACATTTGGGATAATATAAACATTGTTGTCAGAGTTGTATATACTTATTTTGATTATGATCCTCATTAAGATAAACATTTTATACATGCATACAAACATAGATGCACTGCAAAGTCATACTTTTATTATATGGGATAAACTGATATTTTTAATTCATTTTTTTAAAATAAGAAGTGCCAGCTGCAACTATCTAAATCAACTTCATCATCTACTAATAAGTCGCTGCCCACAGTCTGAAAAACACTAGCACAAAGCACACAGTTGTCAAGCATGAATGAGACCACCATCAAGGTTGGATCAAATCACTTCCTTAAAATACCATCAGACCAAAGTCAGCTGTTCACTAGCAGAACTGGGTTTTTCCAAAGCAAAAATGCCTGAAAAGAGTGGTTCTTGGTGGGACTCCCAACTTTAGTAAATGGTTCTCAACCTTGGCTCTATATTAGAATCACCTCTTGTGCTCTAAAAACTCTCTAGGCCCAGGCCACACCCCAGGCTAATTAAATCAGAATTCCTGAAGGTGAGACCCACATCCTGGAAGCTTCTCCACTGATGCCAATGTGCATCCAAGGCTGTGAACCACTGATCTAGTGGACCACATGAACAGTCTGTCCTTATTCCAACCCACTCTTTTTCCTCAGGGATCAGAGACAACTGGACATTCAGCCCACCATTTTGTCTAGGCCTCAAATGTCAATTAGGAGCATTAGCAATGCCCCAGTGATATCTTGATACCCACTGATGGTAGATGGGTGGAGGAGAACTCACTTTCTCTGGCTCTGACGCAGTGACTAAGTCTGCAGTTATCTGTGAATTCACTTGCAATGACATGAACGGGAGCCTGCCAACCTCCTCAGTCCCTTGTTGGGATTAGCAGGCTAATGTCACAAGAGCAAGTTGAGGTCACTGGATCAAGTGACCAAGAGATTATACAAGTAAAGCTGTGACATTTATGTTTCACTATGGAGCAGATACAAAAATAAGGCAAATGTCCCCTTGGGATATGTCCAAATCACACCCTCTGTGATTTTACGTCAACTTTCAGAATGTCTCATGGTGGGATGTGCGGGTATTTGGCTACCTGGGAGGCCAGGACTTTACCTTTTAACCTGCATTCTGAAAGATGCTCTGCACCAAAACATGTCATGGCCCAGAGATGCATTTCCAATCACATCAGAACATAACTGTAAAGATGCCCTAAATTTCTAATCTAATCGTAGGCCTTCACCTTATCAGGAATCTCCCCCTATTAAAGAAAATGTGACTGAAAAATGACATGGCAGAAATGCTCGCTGAACTTTCTTCTCTTGATTTTTATAGGCCACCAGAGTTTAACCTCTTGCAAATAAACATTTAAAAACAGAGATTTATTTGCTTGTTTACTTCTTATATAAAGATATATTTCCATTTAGCATTTTTCATCAGTGCTAAACCACAAGGGAGGAGGGAAAGCGGATTGAGAGAGAACAGAGAACATCCATCTCTCATGTGCAATTCGGATCAATTATGACATTTATCACATGATACCAGGCACACGGTTTATTGCATTATGGGGCTTATCGAGCTCAGATCTCTGAGACCCCATTTACTCTTCCAGATGTATGTGCTCTGATTAATAATAGATGGTTAACCACATAGTTAAGTAGAATGACTGGCACCTTTTATTGGTTGTCTTTAAAACTAATTTAATGAAGCCAGCTGACCAGAGAGCGGAGGTTTGTTGCTGGGCCGGCTAACAAATGCCTGCCTGTTTATAAACTAAGAAAGCCCTCTTTCCAAAGATGGAACTCTCAATGCCCTTGGGACGTTTGCTGCATTGCAAAGGGTGCTCAAATCCTTTTGGAGACTATGGATCCTGAGTCTTCCCTTCTTTTTTCTATAAGGATATTTCACCCTTTGGGTAGTTGGCAAAAGTTGGTGCTGACACACACATCCCTCTGAGCAGGCAACATCATTAGAAGTTAACCACTGATTTGCTGCAGACTATCCCACAAGCCTGTAAAATTTGCAAGGAGAGGCTGAAGTTTGGATGCGAAAAACGCTACTAAAGAATGCACAGTGCAGTGAATAAACACTTTAAGCCAAACCCTAAATATTTAAAACCATGAATATAGTGGGGTGGGGGAGAGGGGAAAATGGGCACTTGTTGGGATGAGCGCTAGGTATTGTATGTAAGCGATGAACCATGGGAATCTACCCCACAAGCCAAGAGCACACTGAACACACTGTATGTTAGCCAATTTAACAGTAAATTATATTTTAAAAACCACGAAAATAGAAAGCTTGATGTGCATGAGCATTACGTGTGTGTGTGAGTGTGTATGTTGAGATCTCTACTGAGCATAGGGCAGGGACTGGGGCAGAGTCATGCGTTTCTCTGTGAGTACTGGGGTCCAGGGCAACCTGGGACATGGAGTGAGTTCACTGCTTTCCTACCTCGTGCCAGGCAGTGACACAGATTTTACAGACTGACTTGTCCATGCTCAGACTGATGTGTGTTGGGTTTCTTCTGCTTCAAGTCCCAACCTCCCAACCCAGACCCGCTCTTATCTTGTTCTGGGTCCCCAGGAAGCTGGTCTGCATCAAATGCATCAACAGGCTCCCTGTTCTAGGACTTCCACTTGAGTGTGACCAATAGTTTATTATTGGCAGGAAAGAAAGCAGGAGAGAAGCAGTTACTCCTCTGGTCCATTCCTGTGAAGTCACCAAGGGTTGGCTACATCTCTCAACCAAAGGCCACATCACTTGTCAGATGTCTCTGGCTACCAGGTTCCCTCTCTGGGTTCTGATAACCATTCTTCTCCAAGCACTGCAGGTCTGACTCCAAGGCCTTTGGATCTAAGGCTGCTCTGCAGTCTCTGGACTACCTCACTGGTTTCCCCAAACCCTGCCTGCACTCCGTAAAAAATCCCTTTATTGCAGTTGCAAAATTGCGCAGCTTGAGGGATGCACCTGATTCTTACCTGGGCCCTGGCTGAGACTGCATCCCCAGCGCTATCTGTAGAGATGAGGCACCTGAAGGTCAGATCATGTAAGGAACTTGGCTCTGCTCTTATAAAGAGGAATTAGTGAAATTTTGGTGGGTTTTTTATGAACACAAAGCAAAGTATCCTCAGATATGGCATAATGGAGACCACAGCTGGAGCTAGATTTTCTCAAAGGAAGACTGATGGCGATTCAGGCAGGCATATGAAACCCGGTGAGGAGGGCAGGTGCTCTGGCTGGCTCTTCAGACGCTTCCTGGTGTCAGTCATCTCTTGGGCTGCAACACGATAATAAACAGGAATGCAGGCATCAGTACCACTTTGCATTACTGGGTAATGTGGATACCGAGATCATCTAGAGGCCAAACGGAAGTCCTCAGGGACAGGAAACCACTGTCTGACATTTGCTGTTGTTCTGTCAGCTATATGGTGACTCACCAAGGGATTCTTACTTTCTTCTAGCACTTTCTTAAACTTTTGCAGCCCAGTAGAAATGAAAGATGAACAGGAATGCTGTATAGCAGATACATTATGCGGGGGGACCTGTCTAACCAATTTAAAATAATAATATGATCGATACTTACTTAGTGGTTAGTGGGCACTAGACACTATGATCATAACTGTATACACTAAAGTACTCAATTCTTCCAAAAACACATGAGGGATCTCCTGATAATGTTCCCATCTAATAGATGAGACTCTGGGCTGTAGAGAGAGTCAGAAACTTGCACTATATCTTACAGCTAGTCCATGGTAGAACTAGCACTTCGATCCCTGTTTGTTTTATATGAATATTATTGCTTTAAACCATATGCTATATGAGTATATTGGTAGTTATGTAGGTATTCTTCTTTCCCTTGATATTTCTTCTCTAAAACTGGCAATGCAGTGGCATTTATCTACTGAATATTCTGCACATCTCCACCTCCTCTTTAATGCCTGCTTTCTTGTATCTCTTCCCATGTCCTTTCCATGATAAGAGAGCTCCTCTCTCCTTGTTTAGACAAGACACTGACTTTGACCTTCTATAGCTTTGAAATTACTGAACCTAGGTACTGTCCAAACTCTATCATCCATTCTTTAAATGGAGAGAGCAAGTTTATAATAAGTGTTAAAAGTAATGGCACTTGTGGGGATGAGCACTGGGTGTTATATGGAAACCAACTTGACAATAAACTATTTAAAAAAAGTAATGGACCAATATTTAAAGAGCACTGAGAGGTGTTCCACTCAATGTTTCCCCAGAACATAGAAGTATTTCCAATTACACTGCTTTTCTTCAAACCTAGAATCAACAAATGAATAACAGATGTCAACTTCCATGGAAGGAATACTCACTGAATGCTGGCTGTTCTTGCTTATTAGAAACCCTTTAGCCTGAGTTCTTTGTGTTTCTGTTACCATGACAATATTTGGCCCCTTCCTATGTTTTCTTTTTTCAGATCTGAGGCACACTTCACACCAGTGAACATATCATACAAGCATTATTTGCCCCACACAATGGCAGTCTTAAGTTGATTTTGTTTATCGTCCTTCGTCAGGTTTGCATCGTCCGTATGATTACTTCAGTTTGTCAAGTTATGGCATTTAGTGTAATTAATATTTGTACCATTTGTGCTTCATATTTTAGCTCAAAGGTCATTTACTATGAACTATTTTCCTGACTCTGGCAGACTGTGCTAGACTGTTAAGTTCCCAGCACTACCTCTTTCATTGCATTTTCCGCAATCAGTATAGTTTTCCTTTAAAAAAAAAAAGATTTATTTTTTAAAGCAGTTTCAAGTTCACAGAAAAACTGAACAGAAGACATAGAGAATTTCTGTCTGCCTGTTGCTCCTCCACAGGCACAACTCTCCCACCATCACATCCTGCCCCACAGTGATACATGTGTTATAAACAATGAGCCTATGCTGGCACACGGCTCTCCCTCAAGTTCAAGTTTACATGAGGGTCCATTCTGAGTATGGTACATTCTATGGATTTTGACAAACATATAATGGCATGTGTCTACCATTACAGAATCACACAGCATAGTTTCACTGCCCTACAATTCCTCTGTGCTCTACCTATTCAGTCCCTCCCTCCCCACCAATCCCTGGAAACCACTGATGTTTTTACTGTCTCTATAGTTCTGCCTTTTCCAAAATGTCACAGGGTTGAAATAATATGCTATGTAGGCTTTTCAGATTGGCTTCTTTGACTTGTTAATATGCCTATAAGTTTCTTTCATGTCTTTTCATGGCTTAAGAGCTCATTTCTTTAGTGTTAAATAGCAATTCATTGGATGAGTGCAACAGTTTATTTGCCATTTATATAATGAAGGACATCTTGGTTGCCTCCAAGTTTGAGCAATTATGGATAAATAATGTTATAAACAGCTTTGTGCAGGTTTTTGTGTGGATAGAAGTTTTCAATTCATTTGAATAAATACAAATGAGCATGATCATTTGAACACATGGTAAGAAATTTTTGTAAGAAACCACCAAACTATCTTCCAAAGTGGCACTCCACGAGCTTCAGAGAATTTCTGTTGCTTCACATTCTTACCAGAATTTGGTGCCTTCAGTGTTTTGAATTTTGCCTATTGTAAAGAAAATTTTTTTCTTAATGTTTATTTATTTTAGAGACAGAGAGAAAGAGCACAAGTGGAGGAAGGGCAGAGAGAACCAGAGACAGAATCTGAAGAAGGCTCCAGGCTCTGAGCTGTCAGCACAGAGCCTGATGCAGGGGTAGAACTCATGAATGGTGAGATCGTGACCTGAGCCACAGTTGGACACTTAACTGAATGAGCCACCCAGGTACCTCGGATTTTGGATTTTGCCCATTCTAATAGATGTATAATCGTATCTTGTTTTAACTTGTAATTCCCTAATGACATCTCGTGTTGAGCATCTTTTCATATGTTTATTTGTCATCTGTTCATCTTCCTTGGTGAGGTGTCTGTTGAGATTCTTTGTCCGTTTTATAAAATAATATTGTTTGCTTTACAGTATAATTGTTTAATTCATGTGTTCCCTGAAAGAAGATGAAGCCTTTGGAGGCAGGGCCTGTGACTTTTTGTTATAGCTGTGTTCTCAGCCCCTAGTCCAGAGCCTGGAGGAGTACAGTAAATGTTAGTTTAAGTAAAGAGTGAGGGTGTGCATGAACTTGACCTCTGCTCCAATAATAAACGAAGGAGTTAACCTGGCATCATGGATCCCCATATTTGCCAATGTGCTTACTTTGGGGCCAGAGGTAATTTAGTCTGTCTGTTTCCTCACCTCAAATGTAAAGGAAACCAAATTTTCCGACAGTTGTGAAAATTATATGGGATAATAAATGTGAAAACATTTTGTGAGCTAATTTCTTATATTTATGAGATATTACTTATGATAAAGTCAAGCAAACTGGGCCTTAGGTAAACATTTCAGAAGAACTTTTGGTGCAGGATATTTGTTAACAACTTCTTTTTTGCAGTCTCGTTACAGACGAGCCTAATGACTGCTCCTGTTAAATGAGCATGTTATATGCCAAGTGTTTGCCACACGTGACTTTTAACCAGTACAACCACCCTGCCCTGAAAGTTTCATTTTCTGTCTCTCACAGATGGCAAATCTGAAGCTCAAATAATATGAGCAACTTGTGCAAGATCACAGTAACTGAGTCCAAACCTGAACCGAGGCGAGTCTGACAGCAAACAAAAGGCACTTTCTCCTTGCCCTGAATGGTCTCTGACAATGAACCTAAATCATCCCAATAAAAGTGTTTAGTCTGCATATATTTTAGAATTTTCTGGAAGAATACCTTAGTCCATGCAAGAGGAAATGGAGGAACTAGAGAATTTCTGTGCTTCCTTTGGGTAGTTGTTGTGAAAGTGTCCTCTTACATGCTCCCTTCCTTTGAGCTGTGTGTGTTGGGTCCATGGGAGACTGAGGTTCTGAGCCCTTGTGCGTGCATGGGAAATAGGGGTCCAAGCAGGGACTGTGCCAAACCCTGCCTTGGTCTTGCTGTGAAGCCAGCTTGTTTAGCCTGGAAGGACAGCAATGCTTTCCCAAATGGAATTGAATGTTTGAGCCTGAGGCCCAGATATGAAGGCATGAATGTATCTGTCCCTTACCCGTGGGCTCAACATAAATCCAAAGATCATACTGAACTTGATAAAATGTTCTTTATTACCTATGCAGGATTGTCCATTCATATGTTTCTAGTGACTACGATATTGGATTATTGAGAGTTGGTCTCACGGTAATTATCCTTGCCATCTTGCTACAACCATAAAACTCCTGCAGAGAAAGATTAGGAGGTTACCTGGAAACAGAAAACCTCAAGAAGGGAGTTTGGAGCTGCAAACAGAAATACAGAAATAGATATTCCCATATACTCAGCCACAACACAACAGATGTAGATCTAAAGGAGTCTGTTAGAACCAGTCCTGGGCACATTTTAGGAGCTTGACAATTGCTAGGATTTCTATTTCAGTCTAGTGCTAATTCTACTGTGTTTAGTGCTAATTCTACTGCCTAGGTACAGTATTCTCCCAAAGAATGCTGGTTCTTGCCCTAGTTTTTCTAGAAAGCTCTCCAGGGCAGAAATATTTCTCTTCTCTATATTGTTGTAGATTTCTTCTATCACTTCAACCATGATCAAACTAGAAGATGGTTCAGTGCTCTGTCATTACTGAACAGCCACAAACAGCAATGACCTCTGTTTCACACTCTCTGCCCCTGGCCTGGCCATCATCCCCATGTGAAGACATTTGACAAAGCCTTTCAGGACCACCAGTGTGAAAGGGTATCCCCACCACTGCATCTGACTTCTGTCCTGCATCAGTGTCTCAGTGCATTTTATTACCCTTATCTGCTTATTGAATTACCATTAGCTGCTTACCTTGACAAATGCACAACCATAAATATAATTTACTGGATTTTGAAACTGCAAGCCCTGGCTTGTTTATATCATTCTTTGTTTCCAGGCAGGAGTAAGTAGTGCATACATTTTATTAAGGAATCTTTCCTCTGCTCTGCTCCAAGCAAGGGACTATATTACCCAGCTCCTTTATTTCCTTGCCAAAGAGGCCCAAATAGAAACTGCTGCTTGGTTTATATCCTTTAAAATTTCTTTTTTCCTGGAATAGAAGAGTATGGCGTTTGAGCAAAATATGGCACTTCCTTCACAGAAATTTGTATGTTCGTGATGATCGCGAGCCAAAGAAGGATTCAAAAATATTCCCGACACCTATGTCTCATATATGTGCCAGTGAAGCTTTAGACAGGGATTCATGAAATAAAGAATCTTTTCGTATTTTACCCATAATGAGTGCATGTCTCTCTTCATCTGAACAGCGTATATTTTACTGAGCCCTCGAAGACAAAGTACCTACAAACTGCGTCCCAGCTGCCAAATATGGAATCTGTGATTGGCAAAAGATTACTCTCCCTCAGCATCAGCTCTGGAAGTTCTTTGAAATGTCTCTTTTACTTGTTCTAAAACCACTAACAACACCTTACCCTTTGCTGGTGCCTGCTGTCCCCTAGTTAACTGAAATTTCTATCTGAAATACTTTTCTGGACTCTGGCATGGGAAACCCAAGGGCAGGACATGACCACGTGGGTTGAACATTTTTTCTTCGAGTTGAAGGCAAATCCAGAAATAGAAGTCCATGGTTTGGGTGTGGAAAATTTTCAAGAGTCTGTAGACTCTGCTAATGGGCTCAGCAGTCACCACTTTTTTTTGGCCTCTTGTCAAGCTATTCATAAATAAGCAGGGAAGATCTGCCCTTGGCCTGTGCACTAAACAGATAATTTCCTTATGTCAGGTCTCTGAGCCCCCAAAGGGGACCTCAAGGCTGCTTCCTGTCCTCTAAAGCTCCTAGGTTGTCACAATATACCTTTCAGGGCTGGGAGTACATATAGCTCACTCATTTGCACAGGCAGGTGCAAATAAAAAGCACTTCTAGGGGCACTGGCATGGCTCAGTAGGTTGAGCATCTGACTCTTGATTTTGGCTCAGGTCATGATCACAGGGTCATGGGATCAAGCCTCACATTGGGCTCCATGCTGAGTGTGGAACCTCCTTGGGACTCTCCTCTCTCCCTCTGCCCTCTCCTCAACTTGTGCTCTCTATCTCTCTCTCTCTCTCTCTCTCAAAGTAGAAGAAGAAGAAGAAGAAGAAGAAGAAGAAGAAGAAGAAGAAGAAGAAGAAGAAGAAGAAGAAGAAGAAGAATTTGTAAGTGACTTTAACAAATTTTTGAGTTTATTTATTTATTTTTAGAGAGAGCACAAGTTGGGGAGGAAGTGAGAGAGAGAGAGAGAGAGAGAGAGAAACCTAAGCAGGCTCCACACTGGCAGCACGGAGTCTGATGTGGGGCTCAAACCTGTGAAAGTGAGATCATGTCCTGAGCTGAAATCACAAGTTGGCACTTAACAGACTGAGCCACTTGCACACCTCTGTAAGCGATTTTTATTATTTTTACTAAGTGCACTTGTGAAAACAAAATATTCTCTTGAAAAGACCTCAGAATTCACCATGCAAATGTCTCAACCTTCTAGGGTTGCCCTTTATCTTGGTATGATTCAATAAGAGAACTCAAATCCCCATCATACCCTCCACAGGATACTTCTCCTAACATCCCAGGAGATTTCTGGAAAGCTCTTGGTCTTCTGGTAAGTTCACAGAGCATCAAGTTTGGTATTATGGCTTTCATCTTGTTGGTTTTCTTCACCCCACACTGGAAATTACTCCAAAATCTTTCTTTCTTCAAAGTACTACTATGTCTTCTGTGTATAGTGAAATTTGTAGAACATTTAGACTAACAAAAGGAGATTACTACAGGCAGCTTCATCTTAGATATAAGACATCACTCTCCAAAGATTCTGTCAGCCATTCCTAACATGGGCAATTTATCAGTAGCCAGGCTGTCTTGGGTGGGATGCTATCTTATTTTGACCTTTTGGAGCCTCTTTCTCTTTCAATAGCCACTCTTCCTCCCTGCTTCTGATATCCAAAACATAAATTTCTTATATGCCACTCCAGCTCTTACTTTCTATCCCACATTAATTTACAAAGCTACCTCTGCATAGCCAAGAACTTACTGAGATCTTCTCAAAAGCAAAGAATGATCTACTCCAATCAGGCATCCACATGTTATTGGCACAAAACCAGGGGGGAATATTAAAATTTTTAACAACTGGTACAGCATGGCCATCATCAATCAAGTGCCAGCCATAAACTTCTACATGGCCATACCATGTGTACCATTTACAGAAAAATCAACTATGGGGCAAAAGTATGAACAGAAGCTATGAAATTATGGTTTTCCTCAACAGGAGACCCTCCTTCATCAAACACTGCAAGCACAAAAGGAGTAGTTTAAAGATGTACTCTCCCACTGGCCAGGAAAAGACCCTTATTTTTTTATCCTTCCAATTGCACTGATATTATTTATTAATACATGGAATATCTAGAAATGGGAAATGAACATTCACTAGATTTCTACTGTGGGGTGGGTGCCAAACACATATTATTTAAACCTCAGATACTTATGCTTGGAGACTGGTAACATAATACACAAAATTAAAGAGGCAAGAATGAGAGTTTCAGAGGGTTGAGAATGCTAGTTAACTTACCCAACGTCAAGGTAAATGTTAGAGATGGGATTTGATCTAAGATCTGGCTGATATTTTGGTCCACACCGTTCCCTACACACACAAGAGTGAGTTTCCTAGAGAAACTTCTTCTAATTCCTCTCCTTTGCCTTTTTAGTAGACAAGGAACATAATCTAGGAAGCGTAGCTCCTGTCCACTATCATCTAAACATGTATTGAACTCCTTAGAGAAAAACCTTAAGTTCCCCCAAAGCTACATGTCTGTGTGGAGCATACTCTACCTTCTTCTACAGGCCTTGTTCCAGAACATTCACTCTGCAGAAAGGCTTGGACTGCATCTGCAAATAACCTTCATTTTATCTCAAATACCCATTGACACAAGTCAATAATATACCCCATTGTTGTTATATTCTAGGAGAGAAATGATAATAAATGAAATGACCTAGAATGTAAAAATGTTCTCCTTTCTCCATTCAGGTAGAAGCTTAAGAATCTCTTTTCTCAGGGCACCTGGGTGGTTCAGTCAGTTGAGCGTCCGACTTTGGCTCAGGTCATGATCTCATGGTTTGTGGGTTCGAGCCTGGGGTCCAGCTCTGTGCTGACAGCTAGCTCAGAACCTGGAGACTGTTTCAGATTTTGTATCTCCCTCCCTCTCTGACCCTCCCTTGATCATGCTGTCTCTCTCTCCCTCTCTCAGAAATAAATAAAACATTTCAAAAATTAAAAAAAAAATCTCTTTTCTCATATTCTCCCATTTCTCAGTGTCTTCTCCACTCATTTGGGATAATGACAGGGTTATGGCCATGTTGGGAAGATGGAGGTCAGAGATGGTTCTGAGTGACTTGGGTTTCTTCTTGTTCCTGAGCTTCATATTACAACTGTATCTGCTGATGGATGCAGACTTGCTGGCTCATGCCAACAGAGAAACAAGAAATCTGTATTTTTTCTTGGCATCTTAGAGTAACCAAGTTTCTTAATAACTTCTTCCCGGAGGGAAGAGCAGAAAGGATTCACTGACAGACAAGAATTAGCCATTTAATAAAGACAGCCTGGATTATATCAATTGCCATTAATGAAAGGTATCGTTTTCCTGCCAATGAGCTTCAAACCGTTCAACAGAAATTGCCAGGATATTGCTGAGATGAAATCATGAGGAACAAGCCACTGTCACTTTCACATGGATTAGTGCACTCAACTCACCTGGTCTCAACTGTTTCTACCATGTACTAGGGGTCTCAATCTCAGTCTCAGTGATTTGCTAGAAGAACTCACAGGATTTAGAAAAGCTGTTGCATTCATGCCATGGTTTATTATAGCAAAGGCATGCAAACAGAAACCAGCACAGGGAAGAGGCAGGCATAGGCATAATCTCCTAGTGGGCCTGCGGAGGACACATTAACCTGTTGGCAATGATATGTAATAACACATGTGAAGGATTTCAACCAGGGAAGGCTTGGTGTCCAAGGTTTTTATTGGGAGTCAGTCATGTAGACATGCAGCATCTGCACGACTCACCCTACCTACTCAGACTCCAGTCCCCTCATCTGGTCCAAGGCCTATGGACAAGAACACTTTTATCAAGCAGAGTGTTCCAAGGGCTCAGAGACTATCTCCCAAAAGCCTCCTCTGAAGACAGGCTTTGTTGTTGTTGTTGAATGAGAAGGGTTTGAAGAAGCTAAGCCTGCTGAGTTAACCCTTTCCTGCTCATACCCTTGCTTTCCTTGAGTCAATTCTCTGCAGAGCCAGATTCTGTTTCAAGCTCTTCCCTTGGTGATAACCTTCATGGCACCACATGACCTATATCCCCATCATAATTTTGTTCACCTTGCTCCACTCTACCCACACTGGCCTCCTCCCTGTTCCTCATGGCCACAGGCACATTCCTACTTTCAGGTACTCGTTCCCTCTGCCCAGAAAGCTCTTCCCTCAGATAGACACATAGCTTCTTTTCCTGGCCACACTGTCTAACATTTGGCCCCACTATCAGGACATTATATATCTTATTCTTGCCTGTTTTTTCCTCCTTATCACTTATCACTAACTATACTTTACAACTTTTTTATTGTTCATTTCTGGTGTCTCCTAGAATGTAAACCCCTTAAATGTTTAATCTATATGATCACTGCAGTATCAATGCCTGGCATCTTCAGTAAACTTGTTGAATGAATACATGAGACAAAGATGGTTGAATCTGTCCTTGGTCTCAGTATGTAGGAAGCAATCATCATGGTCACCATCATTAAGAAAGCCCTACTCTTTTTTGGCCATTTACAGATTACAAAGAGTTTTCCTGTCTGTTAACCACTTGAGCCTCTCTACCCTGTCAGACCAGTGTAAGTGGTGAGCACCTCTTCTGTTCCACTGTGGGTTGTGAAGTAAGTGGAATAAAAGCATGGACAGGCAAAGGAAAGAAGGTTAGACTCAGTGTCTTCCACACTTGGGATCTTCACAGGTTTTCATTCTCTGGGGTTTGTGAAAGTCAGTTTATCATGTATGGATCATTTCACTTTGTTTATAAACTACAGACAATGAGCTAATATCTGGTCATTTTAAGTCATTCACCTTGCAGAAGCTGGATCTAAATTTCCAGTTTTATGAGCTCCAGTGTGCTTCCACTCCCCCCCCGCCGACTAAAACTATCTACCTCTCCTTCTGAGGAATGGCACCTTGGGCCAACAGTCTTCTTAAGTACCCACGATTGTAGCTGGGCCTCTAGACCTGTCCAGAGATTCACCTAAAGCTTGCTGTAACAATCATGGTTATTGCAACCACGATGGCTCATTAACCCTTCCTAAGGGTTACCCCTTTAGTCTAACTGGGAGTCTTTTGTGCTCTCAAATATGTAACAATGTTTTAATACCCTGTAAAAATGCTTATGCTATCTACTAAGTGTAAAGAGCAGCATATAAAACTAAATCTAAAGTATGATCTTAATTACAGAAAACCATGCAGAGCAAGAACACTGGGTGGAAATACGCAAAATGTGGACTGTTGTTTCCTTTGTGTAGTTAACTTATGGTTTTTCCCAGCCTAGTTATTTGTTCATTCTGTATTTTTTTCAAATTTTTTCAAATATTTTAAAATAATATGTATTGTTAAATAATGTTGTTATTTAATTTGAAATTTTAAGACAATAATCCAAAAATAATAAGAACAAAACATGAAGTATAGAGAGACATAACTTATAAAACATGAAGTATAGAGAGACATAACTTATAGCAATAATTTTTATTTTCCCAGATAATATAATAAGACTCTGAACATAGCCAACAACAAAACTTTAAAGTTTGCTTTTCTTCTGCTTGAGTTTCATGCCAACACTTAAACAATCCCAACTGGTAGCCAAGCTCTCCTTTTGGGGATGTAAGCTACAAAACCAGAAATTTATTTCAGGATGGCAGGCATTAGAATCACAAGTCTTTTTATTTTTAGTTTATTTTTTATTTATTTTGAGAGAGAGAGCAGTAGAGGGGTATAGGAAGAGGGAGAGAGAGAGAGAGAGAGAGAGAGAGAGCCCCAAGCAGGCTTCAAGCTCAGTGCACAGTCTGATGAGGAGCTCAATCCTACCACCATGAGATCATCATGTGAGCAGATATCAAGAGTCAGATGCTTAACCAACTGAGCCACCCAGGCACCCCTGGAATCACAAGTCTTAGTGCCACTTCAGTTGCTTCCAGAGTCAGCTTTTGTTTCAGCCTAAATGAGTTTCTACTCACCACAGTTCACTGAGAAGTAACTCAGTCTGAGAAGGCTTTGCTCTTTATCAGTTCTGAGACAGATAGACCCAAGCAGGAGCAAGTTCATGTTCAAAATGGACCAACACTATGTTTATAGTGGTTCAAATTAATTTAGGACAATTCCAGAGCAAAAGCATGTGTATTTGTGTGTGCGTGTGCATGTGCTTGTGCATGTGCATGTGTGTGTGTGTGAGAGAGAGAGAGAAAGAGAGAGAGAGAGAGGAAGGGAGAGGGGGGAAGAGAGAGAGATTCTTGCATTCTCTTAAACTGAGTCACGTTTCAGTACTCCCTCATTGTCTATGTGCGACTGTCCCCCATTGTAGGGAAACCACCACATACAATAATAACAAAAATAAAACCCTAAGTGAGCCATTTCCATGCTTCATTTACACACCATCATTTATGTGCTGAGGTACTTGAATTTACATGTTCTCTCTTTCTCTCTTAATGGTGCCAAAATTGACTGGATTCTTTTACATGAAAAGTAAACTGTTTTCCCAGGCATCAGGTATTACAGGTGGCTATTGCATAGATGTATTTGTGTGTGTGTGGAGTAAACATTTTGACCTCCATTATGGATATAATCTACCCAGTTTATACCTCTGCCCACCAGCCTCTGCCTAAATATCCAAAGGCTTGGGATTCAATTGAGCTTTTGATAACACTAATTGCCCAATTGTGTTCTGTACCCATGTATGTCAGGGCACGTACTTCCTCTTCCTTATAAAAAATTACAAGCTTTTAAACATTAGGGCTAAATATACTTTTAAAAAATTCCCGTATCCCATCACACAATGTCTTTGTAATAAGAGGTGACAGATTGTCACTGAGACTACCTATAACTGGGTACTAAGTGGCCCATGGTTAATGGAGAGGGGGAAGGGGACGAGAGCAGGCAGAGAACTAAATGCACTGAGTACCCAGGTCTTGACAGTCACTGGATTAAGTGCATTACAAAAGCTCATCTCTTCCCCATAATATATTTAAGGTGCCTGTTTTTAGGCTCAATTTACAGATGAGGAACAGGAGACAGGAGAGCCACACCATTTATAAGTGGACGCATTAGGGTTCAAAATCAGTTCAGTCCCGGGCACCTGGATGGCTCAGTTGATTAAGTTTTGGACTCTTGATCTCAGCTCAAGTTACGATCTCACAGTTTGGGAGTTCAAGCCCCACATCGGGCTCTTTGCAGACAGTGTGGAGCCTGCTTGGGATTGTCTCTCTCCCTCTCTGCTACTGTCCTGCTAACATGTGTGGGCATGCTCTCTCTCTCTCAAAAATAAATAAATAAACATTTTTTAAAAATCCAAAATCAATTAGTCTAAGACTTCAATTCTGTCTTGGCTTGTTGTTCCATAACCCTAGAAAGTCCTTGGCTTTGAAATGTCCTCTTGATTATCTGACAGTCATGGCGACTTCATTCAGGACTGTAAGCACCGGACCACTTCTCTCTTGCATTTCTGTGGTGTTCACTTCCCTATTTGTAAGGGGCATCCAGACTCTGGAGAGAATTTGCATTTATTTTGAAACTTGGCTTTGAATAGTAGACCCACTTATTGAAAAAGCCCCCAGGGGCTGATAGCTGTAGCATTTGCAAGTTGATTCCCGTCCATATCGAGTCCAAATCACCTTTCACAGAGTAACAGTTCAAGACAATGGTCTGTCTTTATTTCTGCTTTCTTGTATGTTCATGGCAGATAACTCAGCCATCAACAGAATGTCAATCAAATCTTAATTTCTAATTATTTAAACCTCAGGAAGGACATTTTCAAAATGGGCACATAGTATGGTACATCCCTGAATGTGTTTGCTGGAATCATATGCGTTCAGTCCAATCATTCACTGACTCTAGAAATGGAACAGACTGGAACGGTTTAAAAGAAAATGCATGCTGTGCTTTATTGATCACTTTAGTAAGCCAGGCTCTCCCCCTCTTGCTCACACCATTACAGACAACCCATAATCTTGGGGACACACCTTATGTATTTAGGAAAAGTGGGACTGGGAAGTTGTTGGAAATTATAGGAATGAGGCACTGTACCAGCTTCATGCAACCAAATACTGCTCATATGGGTGAAGGTGAGGTTGAAAATTTAGAGAGGAAGAGTCAGGAATAAAAGAAAGGACTACCTCTTTAGGAAGCCCCTTACTCTTCAGGGAGCATGGGGCTCTTTCTTAACCTTTTCTTCCCCTCAGTTTCTACCACAGTTTGTGTTTGCAAAAACTTGGTAAGAACCTTTGCTCATTTGAACGTTTACTTACACACAACCCGTGTGTTAAAAGCTCAACCTGAAATTTCACTCAACCCTTGACATTATCCAAAAAGAGCATTGAGAAACAGGACAAGCATGAGTGTGTCTACCCATATGCAATGGAGACTTCTGGAAAAGAGCTATTCTGGACATACATGGATGGCCAAGAGTGGTGAACTCAGCCCAAACATACACTGTAGTTTTCCCAAACAGGAACTGACCATGGAACTCTGTGCTTATGGTTTCTCCCAAGTTCTTTCCTCCAAAGATTTTATTTTCCTTATGCTTTTCTTGGGAGAAAGCTGGGTTTGACATGTGGGGTGTTGTTAATCAAAAGCACGATACACGTCACTATTTTCTTAAAATTAGACTTTCATCCCTTCATACTAAGAGACCACATGAAATGAGACACCCTTGTGCAGACAAGGCACAGCACATTGCATAACACTGGCCACCTGCTTCTTTTTTTCCTAATGCAAGAGCCTGCCTCTGGCCTTATGGGCATGGGTGGAGTCTGGGAAAGGCTCACGGCTGTGGTGTTCCTGAAGCAACAGGCTGGTAAAATCCCTCCACTATGTGCTGTTTCTCTTTCCCTCGGTCCACCTCCCAAGTTCTTCCTTAGTGACTTGGCAGAAGAGGAACTGATCTGGGGTAGAAATAAACTTAAAATGAAGTCTTTGACCTCTCCCTTACCCTGGCAACTTCTCCCCACTTGAGCTTCTATGTACCATACATCTGTGTCTTCCTATACTGTTGTAAACATTTGCCTACTTTCATGAGCAGACACCCTCAAACATGTCATGACTGTGTTCCTAAGTCACTTACCAGTTTGTGTTAAAACCTAGGATAGGTTGTGTTTGGAGAGTGGATTCCAAGACCAGCTGACTAGGGTTTGAGGTTCACTGTGGTCATACACCTAGGCTGAGTATTGGTATGGAATCAACTGATTCCAACTTGCTAAGGCAAGAATGTGGCTGAAGTTTGGTAGAAAGCTGGGGAGGTCAGAGGAAGCTGGGGGGAGGGCATGAAGGAGGGTTTGGACTGAGCAGCTGGGGTGGGGAAGACAGACATTGGACCCAAGCTCTTTCCCTCTGTCTGTCCTTTATCAAATGCTGAACAGAATAAACAAACATAAAACAAATGAATTCATCTATGCTTGTTAAGACAATTGTTCATTTAAGGGACTTTCTCCTTCACCAATTTAATTTCTCCCCATGTGTAGTACCCTCTTAGGCTTGGGCCTCAAACAAGAAGGTGTAAGTGTCTCCTGGCCAGAGACTTAGGCAATGAGGCAATGTGGCTGTCAAGGGAACATAAAGAAGGGACAGCCCCTATCATCAAGGTGCCTGCTGACTGTCCACATGAAGGCCAGCTTAGCCAGCCCTCACCAACACTGAGGTGGGCCAGCCCTTCCAGAAGACAGTTGCTCTACTAGCTAGGCAGGTATGTCACTGGTCAGAAAGGAAACCATGAAGAGAAGGGTTTCCTTTGACAGTAGGCATTCATGCCCCATTTCTCTAGCTGTTTGCTCCCTGGAATGGCAGTCCAAGCCCTAGCACTAGTCCATCAAGTCTTATAACTATACTCTGGGATGGCTTGGCCTCTTGTCAATGTACACATCTGGGATGTGCAACTGGACTCAGAAGTTTCCAGTGGATTCTGGCACTCAACAATGTTAGGCCTGTTAGCATTGACTCAGCTTGGAGGGGTTATAGCACATTTTTCTTGGGAAGGCCCTTCTTGCTCCATCAACATTTACTGACCAAGGTGGGGACAGTAGCCTGTGCTCTACTCAGGCCAAGAGAGTGAGGTCATGATAAAGTTCAATGAATGAGCACAACAAGTCTAGGTATCTGTCAGCCATGGGATGATGTTTTTCCATCCAGAGGAAAGCAGTGAGCCACAGAATGTGACTAGGGGTGATTAGAACTAACTGGCTGCTTCCCATCTCCCTAGCAGTCCTTGACCACATCATGGCACTCACAGGGTGACTAGGTTGCCAGAGTAAGGCAAGAAGATGAAACCATTCTTTTTTTTTTTTATAAGTACATTTTATTTTATTTATTTTTTTAATGTTTATTTATTTCTAGGAGAGAGAGACAGAGACAGCGTGAGCAGGGGAGGGTCAGAGAGAGAGGGAGTCACAGACTGAAACAGGCTCCAGGCTCTGAGCTGGCAGTCAGCACAGAGCCCGACGCGGGGCTCGAACCCACGAACCGCGAGATCATGACCCAAGCGAAAGTTGGATGCTTAACCAACTAAGCCACCCAGGCGCCCCAAGAAGATGAAACCATTCTTAAGCTTTCTCCTGTCAACCTACTTATTTAGTGTGTCTGACTCTTGAAAGACAGTAACAACTATTTATTGATATTTATTGGGTGCTAAGAACTTTATATACATTGGCTACTTAGACTTTACAATAACCCAAAGATGTATTATTCTTACTCAAATTTGGAACAAGGGAAACTAAACTCGGAGATACTGATTATCTTGATCCTAGAGATATAGTTAGGAAGTGGCCACTTGGGATTCTGTGTTGCTTCTCTGTGACTTAAAAATCCATATCTATTGTGACTATGTCATGCTACTTCCCAAACCCTTGTAACTCTATTTCCTAAAAGTTCTAACAGGAGTTACAGCTATAGACATAACATTGGCATGTCTGGATCATCCAGCACATGCTGTGACTGCTATGACAAAGACCCATGATAAGGGTGGCTTCTACAAATTAGAAGTTCAGACAAAAACAATCCACCACTGATGTGACAGCTCCACTGTGTCACATCATACAGCCTCCTTCTCATTCATGGTTCTTCTCCATGTCTGCTTCTGACTGGCAGGATGAAGAAGAACAAGGCAAGAGAGGGAACACCCCCAAAATGGTAACACCAGATTGACCAAAACTTAGACACAGAGCCATGCATGGTAATAAGGATAGCTTGAAAATTAGCCTTTGTTCCGAACATTTGTGTGGGTAACTAAAACCTCTTACCAAAGAAGCATAGAAGAAAGCAAGAATGGATACTGGGACACAACTCTCAGCCTTTGCCATATATTCTAATGGTCAATCTGCATTTCAGAAAGGAAAAGGGTGTTATACTTCTGATATAAAGACACCTGGGATGTCCTGGAGGAAACTGATTGAAAATAATAAGAATCTAAGGTACAATCAGGTCATTCTCCTAGAGAGAGAGAGAGAGGAGAGAATGAGACAAAAAGAAAAGATGGGAGGAAGACAGATATTTAATTTATAGTCACTGTGGTTAAAGCTTATTTCTGTTCATAGACCACTGGACAAAATTAGTCACATGGCTCTAACCAAACTACAATGGAGGCTAGAAGTATATGGGATCTCATGGATTTGGGGTAAGCACCAGCTGTCTCTACCATGAATATATTCACATAAAAACAAGAATTTCCAACTTTCTTGGAAAATCAGATGTCATAAACTCAGCTCAACTTTTACTGGGCAAACCCACTGGAGCTCCTCAGCTGTCCCTTTAATCAGAGAAATTGGTTTCCAATGTGTCTTACTAACCATTGGACACCCCCACCTTAGGGACTGATATTGTCAGCATACAGTTTACAATGACTTCGGGAGCCTTTTCTTAAGTTGGTCCTGACAAGCCAGGGCAATTTGTCTTATAACCAGGGTTAGAACCATTTTCCCATAAATGTATCACTTTGTATTTTCCTCAGTGGCTCTCTACACTTCTTCATACTTTGCCTTGTGAGAATGACCTTGAGGGGTTGATAGTTTATTACTCAAGGATTATGGAAACCATCTAGTATGAACATTGTAAGTATAAGAAATATGATCATTTTTCACATTTTAATCAAAGCTTTTTGGATGGCCATGCTTCCTCTATAATTCTATTCATGGATGTTAGGTGGAATTTGCAATCTAAAGGCATGAGTTGAAGATGTGGTCCTATGACTTGGTGGCTCTTGGACCACAGGTATATCTCTGAATCTCTTGATTCCTGAAATACTCATGAAGTACAAAAGTGGTCATGAGGGTTATAAAATGCAACAGCAATTCAGTTTACAATATAGTTGTCCTCCAAGTTTTCTTGTTTTCCATTTCTTTTCCATTTTCAGTTATTCATTCTCCTCTGTTTTACTTTCTATCTTATTTCTATTTTATTTTATTTTACTTCAGAAAAAGAATGCAAGAACTAAGAAAGAGTTCTAAATAGCTAGAAGGGACATTTCACATTTGTGAATTTGTCTAGTCACCAAAATGTATAAGTAATTCCAAAATCAGTACTCCTGGAACTTTGCTGTCATTTGTAGACATGTGCAGAGCAGTAAAAATTTGAGTCGCCCAACATGCATGTCCCTAGCTGAGCCTGAAAAAAGTCCTGCTTACTTTCTCATTTCAGGTCTCAAATTTGTTTCAGGTAGCCTTTTTTACAGGCTTTTAATTTTTTTTGTGCTTTTTGATGGTGCTTTCATTCTTTAAAATGGTCCCCAAAAACAGTATTTCAGTGTTGTCTAGTGTTCCTATGTGCAAAACTGTGATATGCCTTATGATGGAAGAAGTATGTGTGTTAGGTATGCTATTGGCCAAGAATTCCATGTTAACGAATCATATGTGTATATGCTAATGAATCATAGATATTATACATACACACATACATGGTGTATGGTGTCTTTAAACAGAAACACACAAAACAAGATCATGTACTGATTGGTTGACAAAAATGCCATAGCCTTGCAGGAATTTAACTTTATATTTCCATTAGGAGCAATGGTTCAGTATAGCTAATTCTGTTTGAGGCAACTTTATAGAGTATAATTATCGTGAATAATGAAAATCAACTTACATTGTCAAGTGCAAACCCTTCATCATAATTAAAAAGTTTAAGAAATTTTGCTTTCACTTCAAGCCCTCTTCAAGTATAAGATGTAACCAATGAAAAGCTCTGTGTCTTGATGTGGGCATCCTTGACATGCTATTGACATTATCAGTTAATTTTGGAAATACATGGCCTCACACAGGTGACTTTTGTATCCATATGAGTGGAGGCATGATCCTAAACTCAAGATTTAGGTTCTAAACTCAGAAATGAATGTACTTCATTCTTTCTGACTTCACAGTCAAAATGAGCTAAAAGTTGAGTAATTGGTGGATTTGGTTAGTGCGACAGTAAAAGAAATATTCAGATTTGTCTCCCTTGTTCAGTTACATAATCCAATCTTTTTGCCTTTCTCCTTTCCTTGCCTTCCTTTTCTTTTTTCTCTATTTTCACGCTGTTTTCCTCTCTTACTCCTCCCTCATTTCTCCTTTCTGGTGTCATGACATTTTCCTGTAGACTTAATAATTATTCATTTAATTTTAGGAATACAGAGAGCCCATACATCTGGTCCACCTTGAGAACTCTCAAAATGCAAAGACCATTAGGCAATCTGAAAGGAGCTGTGTTGTGAGATAACCTTTATAGTTCCAGTTTGGCTTTCTCATAATTCAGGGCAAAGGAATGAAAAATAATCCATTTTAAAGAAACCCCTAAAGCAGCCCTACCTTCATAGGTAATCTAGATTATAAAAGTGACGTTAAAAAACAGAATTAGATGTTAACTGCATTGAACAAAGCCTGGTAATGAAATAAAGAAGAGATTTCACTTGGAGATTTAGTTAGGAATTAAGTAAAGTTGCCTCCCCACCACCATTGCCTTTCATGAAGTAGGCCCATGGTTTGCATTTTGAGACATTAACGTACTAACCAGTCTAGCTTTGTAAACATACGTGCACATCAGAAGTAATAAGCTTGAGCTGGATTAGACTTGCTTGGTTTCTGCCTCTCTTCTCCCTTGGATGCAGGAGTTTCAGTCTTGATCCTTCATCCCAAGAGAAGACCTGGAAAGCTTTTAGTTGAAGAGGAGCCATTTAGTGCATCTGAAGGAAGTCTCAGAGCCGCTGCTCCGTTTGTCCGGAGTCACTTTAATGATGCAAGGGAGCACATAATGCACTTTATCATGACATTTCATTACTTTAGGCACTAACCCATTGTCAGATCCACCATCAGTATCTTATTAAATTCATCATTATGTCCTTGACATTGTTTTAATAGCACTGGCAACTGCATGACAGAAATAAATAAATCACAAGCCTGAATTTTCTTTTATGTGACTTCCTGACTCAATCTACCACTCACGATGTCTTTAGCTCTAAAAATACTTAGGCAACCAGTCGCTCGTTTTCATTTGGTGGGAGCCCAAAGATGGGCGTTTCTCATGGTTGCTTTCTGTAGCAATGACTCTATCAGTGCAGATTTATACATGGAACCAAATCCTAGAACATCAAACACTAAATGTATTTGGTCGACCGTGATAAAGTAAGAATTTGGCCACAGTACTCTTCAAATCAGGCACCAATTTTAGTTTATCTGACAAAAGAGTGTTCTTGTGGTTTCTTCACATAGGTCAGGTGTGGACCAAAATGCTTCCTTTGATCCTTGCTAGATGGGAGCATTGTGACTATTTCAAGCTTGACAAGGAGTCTGGTTTTCTATATTTCACAACTTGAATAAACCAAATATCTCATTCTGAGAAGTTCTTTGCCCTTTTCTTTCTTTCCTTCTTTTTTTTCCCCCTAGCAACATATGAGCCTTTACACCATTTACTGATGCTAACTGTGGGTTTTTTTTTAGAACTATGCTGTGGCTAGCTTCTTTATGCTATAAATAATCTAGCTTGACTGTTTTAGAGACAGACAAATTATGAATTTTACAGAAAACAGGGTAAGATCAAGGTCCCATTAGATAATAGTATGGTCAATGGGACACAGTTCTACAAATCACACCTCTAGAGCACTCACCCTTCCATGGAATGTGCCTGAGAAACAAATACAACCACAGGTTGATAAAGTACAAATAGAAGACAAAGTCATAGTATTTTTAGCTCATCTCCCATCCTAATGAAAAACTCTAGTGAGGTGCGTTGAGTTAACAGGAAAGCATCTTCTTCAAGTTGGACTCATGGTTCTCAAACTTGAGCATACAACGGAATCACCTATAACCCTGGTTAAAATACAGATCACTGGGCTCTGCCTGCAGAGTTTCTGATACAGCAATTCTGGGAGGGGAGACTGAGAATTTGCATTTCTTACATGCTCCCAGGTGACATTACTGCTATTGCCCTGGGAACCTCATATTTTGAGAACCACTACGTTAGACCTTCATTGCCTCAAAAAAACAAAGCAAACAAACAAAAGGAAAACATGTGATCTACTTACCTATCCCCCTCAAAGCCCACACCTCCATTTTTTATCTTACTGCTATGGGTGCTGGGATAATTCTCTCAGTTCCCGGACATCTAATAACATTTCAGTAGTTGTAGACTAGCCTAATGGGTGAGAAAAACACTACTGGGGCTCCATGGGAGGAAGAGGAGAATGAAGACAGCACATTTTCCTCATCCACTGCCCGGGATCAATTTCAGAAGCCCTGCTCTCCACCCTAATCCCTGCCGTCTATACTCATTTGTGTGTTGGGTACTGACTAATCAGCTCACTCCCTCTCCCTGTGTGCCCAGAATTATTAGAAGAGGGAATTGTATCTCTGTTTCTTTCTTTAGTAGCAAGCTGTCTTCCATAACCTACAGCCTGTGGTAATTTATGAACCTCATTGCCCACCTATAGCAGTGTGTCTTTGTAGATGTGCCTCTTTCTGGACAGCTGAGTTATGCTGTGAAATTGCACAAGTATGTCTGAAAACAGATTCAAAATGCTAAATATGCTAGCAGAAAATACGACTGAACATAATCCTATGATGAGGATTTCTGTAAATTATGTCCTTTCTCTGTAACTCAGCCATTTTATATACTCCTCCCCTTGTGTATACATACGGTCTCTTCTGAGTGAGGCATGCACATCCACACCTATTTGCCTACTGCTTACGGTGCACATTTTATTGTGGAAAATTTCAAACATGCTTTGGCTTTTCAATTAAAAACATTCTTCACCGGGGTCGACTGGGTGGCTTAGTCAGTTAAGCGTCCAACTTTCGCTTAGGTCATGATCTCGCGGTTCATGGGTTCGAGCCCTGCGTCGGGCTATGTGCTGACTGCCAGCCCAGAGCCTGGAGCCTGTTTCAGTCTGTGACTCCCTCTCTCTCTGGCCCTCCCCTGCTCACGCTGTCTCTCTCTCTCTCTCCTAGAAATAAATAAAACATTTAAAAAAAAACATTCTTCACCTTAAAAAAAATGTTTTAGCCAACTTTTCTGTTGTTCCAGCTTTAACTGGTGCTGGGAGAACATAAATACAACTCTCCAAGAAATTTACTCTAAAGATAGTTATACTTCTTGTCACATAGTATTTCCTTCAGGAGGCTTCAGTGCTGGGAAAAACTGCTTTCCTTGAGGAACAGGTACATTTGTATTTGACAGACAATGTTACTCTTGGTCTGAGGGTGTTTCCCTTAACTTCAGCTTGAAGACACTTCAACTAAAAGTGCAATCAACTTGTTGGAGTTGTGGGGAATCTTGGGCACTCATTTCAGAACACTAAGGTTGCCCTTACTTTATTTCCCTTTTTATTTTATTTTATTTTAATTGTATTTTAATGTTTATTTATTTATTTTGAGAGAGAGAGCTCGTGTGCACCCGTGCAAGCAGGGAAGGGGTGAAATGGGGGAGAGAGAGGCTCTGCACTGTCAGGGCAGAGTCCGATGCAGGGCTCGATCTCACGAAGCATGAGATCATGATCTGAATTGATATCAAGAATCAGACACTTAACAGACTGAGCCACCCAGGCGCTCCTTCCTTGTCTCTTTTTAAATTCTATTTTATTTAAAACACTTCTGTAAACACTCTCTAGCCATCATTGAAAAAAGAGGGTGAAAACAAACAGACGATTATTTCATAGAAAGGCACTGTCTTTCTATCCTGAATATACACCATGGCCTGGGATCTGGGTGCCAAGTCGAAAAAGTGTTTCATCTCAGAAGAAAAGGTGTGCCCAGAAGCCAACTGACAAACTAATCTCATGAATATCAATAACCATCATAAAAATGAATTCCTGTGGCCAGCTCTCATGCCTTTTTCCACTGGACATGGTGGAAAGCTTCCAATACCATCATGTGGACCTTATTTACTTGACCAAACTCCAGTAAATAAATAGCCTTTCCAATTTGGCCCCTTCCAACCTTCAAGAGACCATGATCCCATCACTATTTTTGGTTGTAGAAATATCTTATATGAAGGTAAAATACATGGACAAGGTAATATATAATATATAAAGAGCTTTTAAAATCCACACCAAAAAGACAAACAGCTCATCATAAAAAAGACATTGGGGCAAACAAACAATTCACACAACTAAAAATGACCACACATGGTTGAGAAAATTCTTGGCAACTTCATTCGTCATGGAGGACAGTCAAATTATACAACGAAGCAAATAATGTCCTTGGCCTGCCAGATTGGCAATATTTTAGGAAAAGTGAGAACAAATGTGAGAAATTAACACTGTTGATTAGATTATAAATTGTCCTATAGCAGGGAGTTGCAAAGAATTATCAAAAGTTGAAATGCAGAGATTGCCCCAGGAATTCTTTTAGGAAGTTATCCTACCCGAATATCGGCACACGTGCACAGAGGCATGCCATGTTAATTATAATATTGAAAAAGGAGATAAACTACTTATCAATAGTGTGTGTATATATATATATATATATATAAATTTAAATAAACTCTGGTGTGGCCATACAATGGCATACTATGCAGCATTTTAGAGTATGATAGCTTTCCATGTGCCAGCATGGGAAACTCTTCAAAGCATATGGTTAAAAGGATGAAAGCAAGACACAGAACAATATGAAGAGGGTATGAGTCCACATATGTAAGGAACAAACTACTGCAGACAATATGTTTGTGTGTGTATATATATAAAAGAGTGAAAACACATAAAGGACTTGTTTTTATAGCTTTCCTTAGTTATAGAGTAAGATGGAGAAGAAGTGGAGAATGAGGGTGAAGAGGGACTTTTATTGTTCTATCCTATATAGTCCTATCCTATATGGCCTGTCTTATGTAGCCTTTCCTGTACAGTTTATTCTATATAGTTCTATCCCCTATAGCCTATCCTATACAGTTTGAGCTTCTGCATGTTTGAATCCCTCTGTTGTGAAATTACAAAAACATTCCTTTAAAATAATGTGAAAAATGAGGGCTCCTGGGTGTCTCAGTCATTTGGATGTCCAGCTTGATTTTAGCTCGGGTCATGATCTCACGGATTGGTTGATGGGATGGAGGCCCACACCGGACTCTGTACTGACAGCATGGGCCCTGCTTGGGATTCTCTGTTTCCCTCTTTCTCTGCCCCTCCCATGCTCTCTTGCTGTCTTTCTCTCTCTCTCAAAAATAAAATAAAACATAAAAAATTAAAAATAAAATAATATGAAAAATAAAAATTAAAGGACTAAATAGGTACATACTGAAATATAATCTAGGTAATGAGATTGCAGATAAGTTTTATTTTCTTTGAGCTGTTGCTCCAAACTTTTTATTTCATTTATTTTACAGAAAGAGTGAGAGAGCATGATTGGGGGAAGGGCAGAGGGAGAGAGAGAAAGAGAGAGAGAGAGAGAGAGAGAGAGAGAGTCTTAAGCAGGCTCCACACTCAGCACCGAGCCTGACCTCCATCCCACAACCTTGGGATCATGACCTGAGCCAAAATCAAGAGTTGGATACTCAACTGACTGAGCTACCCAGGTGCCCCCCAAATTTTTAAAAATGGATATATATTATGTTAGCAGACTAAACATTTTCAGCTGGATAACATTTTTTCCCAATACGAATCCTTTTTATTTTTTTATAGAAAACTTACTTAGAAATGTATATATATATATTTAATGACTTCGTTATACTCTAGATAGAATACAATCCTGAATAGACCTTTTACAGTCCCAAAATGCTGTCCTGCTTCCCACACCACCACCCCAGATAAACCTACTAGTACCACTTGTATGCATGTTTCTGTATCAAAGAAACATAGGAGGCAAAGGACCATGAGACAAGCAGAGAGCCCTGATCCCCATCCATGTGAGCCTGCTGACCTCCCCACCCGAGTCCTAACTGGGTCTTTCCTCTCCAAACACATAGGGAAAGGATATGACACACTGTACTTTAATCTACATTCCCTTCTCACTCTTTCAACCACTAACATTGTTAGAGGACATTTCCTATCTCTTCCATTACTTCCCTTTTCTGGAACAGAAGTCGCTGGGCCAGGTTCTCTCGGTGATGGCTCCAAACACCCAGAATAAGGTTCAGCCTAGCTACCTAGCATCGGGTTGGTTGAAATGCCTGTCGGCTTCCCCTTCCTCCAGGAGGTTGTTAGGGGAAGATGCTGAACGTTTAACAAATTTGTCTTTTCTGTTGGTACAGCAATATGCAGTCTCCATTTCCTGTGGATTTACCTGGATACCTGGAAATTTCTTTTTTAAAGGAAACATATTTTCTTCCAGCTGTGCCCTCATGGGCAAATCCCATCTCCATTTGGTCTGGAGCTTTCACAAGCTGAATTCCTGCCAGTCTCCCTTGGATGGGCTCAAAGTCTTATTTTCTCCTGCACATGCCATATGGACTACTTGTGGATGATTTCCCAAGGCCTGCTCACCTTTCATTATATGTGCGACAGGTGTTTCTGAAAGGTAGAGAGTATTTCACAGAGAGATACTTGAATATTTTTCCCTTTCCCAGAGTCACCTTGCTTTGTCCGCCCCCAATAAGGTCTCTTAAATATACAAAATGTTTCCCTGGAGCAGACTTCTCAATCGCTAATACACTTGCAAATCACCTGGGGATCTCCTTGAAATGCAGATTCTCATTTCTAAGGGGGGATTTGCATTCCCATCAAGCCCCCTGGTGAGGCTCTTCTGAACTGCAGGCAACATTTTGAGTGGTAAGGTTCTCAGGGACATCAGAATGAGTAAGTCCCATCCAAGCCTTGCAAGGGTGAGGTGGGGTTTGTTTAATTGTAAAAAGGAAGCTGTCCACATAATCATGAAATAAAATAAACATAAACACAGGAGACTCAAAGATGTGGCTAAATGTATGGATGTTGGTTTCATTTAGATTTCCCTTCTTAAGTACAAACCAAGAAGCCCACAGTTTTACAGGAAGATCTGGCTGTGAACAGTGAATCCTGAAATCACAGGAACGGAAGGGCAGCCAGAAGTTGTGTATCCGGGCTTTTTGAAAGTGGCTAAGCAGGCTGTCCTCTTCCATGGTCTAAGGGAGAGTAGTTTGCAGGGCACTAGGTTGTGAATTGTGGGAGAGGTGTGCTCTGGCTGTGTGATGGAGCCCATTCAAATGTGGCATCAGAAAGACCCACACGTGAATCCCAGCTCTGTGGACCTTGGATATGTCATTCTGAAATTTTTTCCATTTTTTCCTTGCTCAAACAATTTGTTAAAACTTACTTATTGGAATAGTTAAATGATTCATACGTTTCAAGTATCAAAAGTACAGAAAAGATACAATAAGTAGATAAAGGCCTCCCATCTGCTCAGTTTCCAGCCTCCCAACCAGGTGAAGTTATTAGTTCCTTTTTTACCCTTCTAGAGGATTTTATGCTTGTTATGCCCAGATCGCAATCTCCCCAAAATCCCAAGACCACCAAGGAGTCCGAATCAGGTATGCAAAAGCAAAGGGCTTTATTACGGGCTTAAGCTCGGGCTCCCAGACCTCACCACCGCAATGGATCCATGCTGAGAGCCCCGAACAAGGGCAGAGTAGGGTTTTTATGGGGTTTGAGATGGGAGTTACAGAAGTTGTGACATGGGAACAGTGATTCAATCATAATTATTCAACATCATTGACAGTGGGTTTGACCATACACATTGTCTAGAGTATTCGTTACTTTTGGCGGGATCCAATTACAACATTTAGAGTACCTTTTAAATTCAACCAATCACAGAGCGAGCCTAGGGTCTTGTTCGGCGACTAACAGGTTAACTTTAACATTAGGTAACAGGGTCCTATCTATAGTTTCTATCTCCAGGCCTCTCCCTTAGTAATGTGGAGGGTGGTCGCTGGCCTTTCTTGATTGGGTGTTGCAAGGGTGGTTACTCCTGCCTTGGGCAATGTGTAACTGCCTGATAGTTTCGGGAAGCCGAAACTCAGGCCTTCTAGTTTAGAGGGGAAACTTAAAGCCTGTCATGGAGTCAGTTTGGTTTAGACGTTTAGACTTGTGGCCTTACATGCTTATACAATTTAATATAGATAAATATTATTTATCCATGTCCCTTTTTGATGCAAATGGGAACAGGCTGTGTGTATTTTAGTAGCTTGCTCTTTTCACTTAAAATATATCTTGGAGGACTTTTTTTTTTTTAAAATACCAGTGCCTTTTTTTTAAGCTTATTCATTTATTTTGAGAGAGAGAGAGAGTGCTATGTGTAAGCGAGCTCATGCTCACGGGGGAGGGGCAGAGAGAGAGGGAGACAAGGCTCCTCACTGACAGTGCAGAGCCAGACTCAGGTTCAAACTCAGGAACCATGAGATCATGGCCTGAGCCAAAATCCAGAGTCGGACACTTAACCACCCAGGTCCCCCTGGCCTGGCCTTTCTAAAACAAAGGTACAGCTGTTGCATTTTAGTTATGAATGCTTTCAATTTCTAAACTAAC
Source organism: Proteles cristata cristata (assembly GCA_017311185.1). Classification (NCBI taxonomy): domain Eukaryota; kingdom Metazoa; phylum Chordata; class Mammalia; order Carnivora; family Hyaenidae; genus Proteles; species Proteles cristata. The sequence goes on along the minus strand of JAESUZ010001312.1, from coordinate 58,824 downwards.
TTGGGAAGATTGACATCTTTATAGTATTTTCTCTTTCTTTCTTTTTAATAAATAAAAATCATAAAAATCATATTTTATATGGTAATATCTTAATTTTTCATGTTTTTTTAATTCCTTAAGAGTGTTTAAAATTTCCTTAAACAACTCCTGCATTTTGGGTTGTTTACCCCTACATATTTGACCTTTTTGATTTCTATTATAAATTAGCTTTTTCTTGAGTTTTAATCTGCAACTGATTATTGTATGAAATCCACTTATGCCTGTATAATCCATTTGTGTTCCACGGGTTTTCTGAATTATTTGTATTGTTTATTATCATTGTCGATAATCTTGTGTTATCCAGACATACAATCTTTACCTCTGTAAATATCAATAGTTTCTTTCCTCTTTCCAATTTCTTTCTCTTGTCTAATTACATGGCTAGTACTCTAATACAATGAAAAATGAGATTGGTAACAGTGGGTGTAACAGTTATTTATTGCCACAATAACACCACAGAACAAATTCCTTCAAAATTTACTGGCTTAAAATAGTAACTGTTTATGCATGAGCAGGGGGCTACAAGTTGGCTAAGCAGTTACTCTGGTCTCATCTGGGCATCTGTCACTTACTGTGTTTTGACTGGTTATCAGATGGTCTAAGATACTCTCATCTGGGAGACCATGGATAATTCAGAGGTCTTTCTGACCTCTCTTCATCTAGCAGCCTATCCTGGGTTTCTTTTCTTGGATGGCAAGGGATTGAAGAGAACAGAGGCTCCTGGGAGCCACACTGGCCTCACTGGACAACAGTCACAGTGAGGAAATGGCAGCGTTTGTACAGCTCCTGCCATGAGAAACGAAAACTGGTATCTCCTTCTGCTACTACTGGCTCATGTTGGAAATGAGGCTGCTGGTATTGACCAGGCCTCACAATATTCCAGATCAGACTGATATTCCCCACACAGATTGCTCATAAGGAAAAGCATATTCCTGCCTTTTCAAAAGAGATTTCAGATGAAAGCATTGTGGATGATTGTCAAAAGGCTCTTCCTATGGGCCTTGCAGATCCAAGACTTAGATAATAAAGGGGGCTAAGAACACAAGAGTTACAATTGAGTCTGGCCCTGAGACAAAGAGCCTAATTTAGAGTAAAGGACAGATATCCACCCCCACCCAATTGTTTCTGCTTAGAGCAACTGCCCCCAAAGGCATTTGTGATCAGTATTTGGAGTGACTTATTTTGGCCTTGAATATGCTGATTACACCCAGTGAAGGAACCTATTGAGGAACTTTTCCCTTCGTGATTATGGGAGCAAACATTGTGTTTCCTGAAAGACCTGTTTTTCTTAATACTTCTCCTTAAACAAACAAGCTATTGACCCCTGCTCACAAAGAACTAATTTCACCCTTTTTATGCTAACAACATTGTCTGGTAGGCTAAAAATACCTCCCTTCCCCATGGATAAGCATCTAAATCACTTACCTCAATCACTATTGATAAAGGTTATGCATGAGTCTTCTACAAATCTATGTTCTGAGAAATTCTTACATATCAAAGAAATTTGTCATCAGAAATCATTGTCTAAGGCAAATGCCACTTCTGTGCCATCCCCCAAACATTTAAATATAAAATAAAGGTGAGCCCCAGTCAAAGCAGAGGTGCCTGTTGGTGACCAGAAAGATTCTCATGACTCTCTTATCCCTCTCGCCGACACTGTCCATCCTTCAGGGACCCCTGGACCGGCCAGGGCCGGCCTCCAACAAGAGGCATCTCTTAAGGCCTCAGCCTGGAAACTGCCACAGGACCACTTGAATCACACTCTGTTGGCCAAAGTAAGCCACAGGTCAGCATAGAAAAATTACACTGAGAAGGGTGTGCCTAGAAAGAGGGATGAGCCAATGGAACAAAGGGGATATTCTTGCCTTTTTCCTGACTTGAGGAATTCAGCAAGTGTACTTCTCATATTGTCCCATCAAGAATGATGTTAGCTGGGGGATGAATGAGCAATTTTACTATCATTTTAAAGAAGTATCCATTGATTATATCTTATTCATTATGTTGAATATTGTTGAACGCCTTTTTACTTGGTATGGAAAAGTGTGTGCGTGTGTGTGTGTGTGTGTTTCCCTTAGACCAATTAACCTCCTGAATCGAATTGACTTCTTAAAAGTAAATCATCTTTTAAATCTTGGAATAATTCTCATGTGGCCATATATATTCTTCTATTGTGCTACACACTTCTGTTGTGAATATTTTCTCTTAGAGTTTTGTTGCTGTTGTTGTTGTTGTTGTTGTTGAAACTGATTTTTTCCATCTTGTCAGTTTTGAAATCAGTATTATGCTTGCCTCAAAAAGAATTTAAAAAATTTTATATGCCTTGGAGTATTTTAAATACTACTAAATTATTTGTTTTCTTACAGATTTGGCTGGTTTGCTGTGAGACTAATTGGATATGGCACTTTTTTCTTTTTTTACAATTTATGTTATTTTGTGGAAATCAGTCTGTTCAGATTGTTCTGTTTCTTCTGAGGTCAGTTTTGTTCAAAGTTTTTCCTGAAAACAGCCCATTTACCCAGGTGTTAGTATTTGCATTGAATTGGACAATGTTGTCTCTTAGCATTTTCTTTAATTTCCCAGTTTATTTGCCTGTCTCCTCTTTTCTTATTTTGTTTGTAGTTATTTTTCTTACTTGAATTATCTTATGACTTACCCGTTCCAGTCTTTTTCAAAGCACTAGCTTTACATTTTTAAATTAATTTTAATATTTTTCTATTTCAATATACTTTTTATTAATTTTTACTTCTATTTTCTTTTGGCTTATATTTTTCTTTTTTCAAAAACTTTGAGCCAATCATTTCATTCTTAACTGTTGATGTCATTCTTTAAGGCATTTTTTTTCTGAGCAGATTTAGTTGTGTTTAATTATTCTGATAAATTATATTTGAATTATAAAACATTTTGGTTGGCATTCCCATTTTGTGGTTTCTAGGAGAAAAAGAATTTGTCATGTTGCTGTTAATTTTTAATTAATTTATTTTAACTATTAAAATTATTATTTTAGTTAATTTATTACATTATAAACAGGGACTTATCAATGCTAATTTACATTTTGGTATGTGTTGAGGTTTTTTTCTATAGTCTCATTTTTTTTAATGTTTATTTTTGAGAGAAAGACAGAGACAGAGCATGAGAAGGGGAGGGTCAGAGAGAGAGGGAGACACAGAATCTGAAGCAGACTCCATGCTCTGAGCTGTCAGGACAGAGCCTGATGCAGGGCTTGAACCCACAAGCCACAAGATCATGACCTGAGCTGAAGACTGTGACCTGAGCCAAAGTCAGATGCTAAACCAACTGAGCCACCCAGGTGCCCCTCTATGGTCTCAATTTTTATGGTCAATTGTTAAAGCTGTAGTATAGGCACTAGGAGACAAATTTTAGCTCTGTTTTCAGAGTACAGAATTTGAAATATAAGAGTTTAATTGTATTACTCAGTTCTTCTGCATGATTGGTTATTTATTCTTTGTCTTTGAATTTCATTGACTGGCAGAGGAAATTAGTCTCAAACTACATGTGCATTTCTTTTTGTCTTGGTGTCTTTTGACTTTTAAAAAAATTAATAAATGTTGATTTTATCTGGAGGATATACGTTCATAATTGTCATGTCAGCATTATGAAGTGCCTCTTTTAGCATAAAAAATTGTTATTCTTAACTTTATGACCTGAATTCTACCTTGTCTAATTCTGAGCTTTTTGGTATCACCTTACACTGAAGCACTGGAAGAAAGGACTCACACACCTCACCTTAATCCCTTCTTGCCCATTTGTGCCTGCAAACTAGTTCACCCTCAAATATGCTAACAAAACCAGGTTGGGAACTAGAAGAAAGGAACAAAAAACAAGATGATTACTAAAAGTAAATTAAATTGAGTTAAAAATTCAGTAGAAAGTCTTGAAATATAAAGTCTGGACAACATCCAAGAAGATAAAACCAAAACCAATGATAATAATATGAGATGAAAATTTTTTAAAAAATTAGATAATCAGGGACACTTAGGTGGCTCAGTCGATTGAAAGTCCGACTCTTGGGTTGGCTCAAGTCCTGATTCCAGGGTTGTGGGATTGAGTCCCGTGTCAGACTCTATGCTGAGCATGGAGCTACTTAAAATTCTCTCTTTTTCCTTCCCCTTATCCCCCACTCACACATTCTCTCTGTCTCTAAAAATAATTTTAAAAAATTAGACAACTAGATCAGAAAATCTAATATCAGACTATTAGGAATTATGGAAATTAAAAAAAAAACAGGAACAGAGGGGAAGTATTTACAAATACTTGCAGATAATTTCTCTGACCTCAAAGACACATGTCTCCCAATTAAAAAGGTCCAACAAATACTCACCCAAATGAATGACAAAAGATTCAAACTCAACAACATCATCATAAAATTTCAGCACTTCAAGGATAAAGGCATATGGGGAAAACGAAGGAAAAATAAATTACAAGTGAAGGAATGGGTGTCAGAATGGCATTAAGTTCTGGGGAGAACAGCCTGGGCAGAGTTTCTTTGCCCCTCCAAGGTATTGTGCTCCATAGAGGCTGCCTGGTCAGCCTCATGATGAATGACTGCATTATGTATGAAAATAAAAATGACATAACAGTAGATGATACTCGTAGGCAATGTTACAGAGATAGATCTGAACCAGATGGTCTCCAATTACAATTTCAACCAAGAGTCTGAAATACCCAGAGCAGATAGAAAGTGATTAGCCATCCTTTGAGGGGCGTGTCCATTCATCCATTTGGCAAATTACACCATCAATACTACACTATACACTCTGCAGGATTGCGACCTGCCCTATCTGTTCACTAAGGCACTTCGGGAATCTGAGAAATTATGTGGCATAAACAGGTCTTCCATAAAAATGTATTAAATAAATAAATGAAACGACATCTTATCTCTGACTCTCTTATTGTCCTATGAGGAAGACAGATACCATATAAACAAATGTCCATAGACAGGCTGGAAACGAGAGCTTCCTGGTGTGGCATGAATCAGAGTTGGGAAGGAACACAGGAATATCCAATCTTTTCAGGTACATATTGAGAATTTGGATGTTCCCTTTAGCATACTTCATGGTACATACTTAGCTTTATCTGATAACAGAGACTTTAATCAAACATTTGGAAATACAGAGCTATTTAATAACACAAAAATGCTTGTCATTAGAAGCCTTAGTTTCTAACACATACCCCTTATTACTTTAGGTTTTGGTTTTATGTTTTGCAACAGTTTAAAATACATGTTTCTTAGAGAAGTTGACACGTCTATTTTCAGAGTTTGAAGAAGACATATTTTTGGCATTGATAGAGCTTTTGTCTTATTTGGTGGTCTAGTTTCTTTCTTTTCTGATTTGTTTTTTCTCCTTAGTTCTCACCCCTGTAATGAATTTAATCTCTTCACATGTGTATGCCCAATATGGTGTTAAGGACCCTGGAAGGTCTCAACTAAATACTTCTTAATTAATGCACTGCCATTTCCATTCAATTTCATTTGGACAAAAAAAAAGTCCTCCTGTCTCTAGCCCATGCCTAGATGCCTAAGGTGCCTGACAGCACACTGCTGTGAGATGCTTCAGCAGATGAGCCAAGAAGACTGAAGTCTCCTCCCTTTTACCTTGAAGAATGTCTCCAATTAAAAATCAGTCCCAGAAACATGTCCTCTTCACCACCAGGGAGAGGGGGCAAGGAAAGCTGTGTCATGTTTCTGCTTAAAATCTTGTTGATCTGATTTTCAATTATTTTTTTTTTGAAAAGTTTTCCTCTGCTAAATGCAGCAAATAAGCGCATGTGATTTGCTGCAGGGACCAAGGCAGGCCTGCTTCAGAAACCGGCCAATCTAATCCTGTGAGTGATTAGAAAGTTTCCGACTGGACTGTTTTGTGCAAATTAGACTTAGCACAAGATCCGACTTCAAAGGGCAAAATTGATGGTTAAGTGGAGAAAAATTATTCCCTTGTGATTAAAAAAGAAAATGGTATATTTTGTGCAGACTGGAAGCCTCATTCTGATGTTAAAACTTTCTCCAGTTCTATCGTCCTATCTCTGCCTTCTGTGAGGAAGGAGGGAAAGAGAGAAACTAATTGCACCCTTTGAGTGCCTTCTCCCTAGGGAAGCTCTAAGCCAGTGCTACTCTAACTGAGGTCTGCTGACAGGCTGCCATTCCTCACTCTGGTGGTCAACAAGACAAAGAACATGCAAGGGGATATAAATCCATTCCATTGGTAAGCTCACTTTTTGGTTCAGCTGAAATTCTCATTGAGACTTTCTTGATGAAGCAATGCCTTGATTCATATCTTGGTGTAAGTTTCTTGTCTCAATGAGACTGTCACCTTGGGTAGCACTTCTCCAGTCCATGGTAGAAGGAAAACACTGAGGCGACTCTGGAAGAAACTGTGGAACTATTTCTGGTTGCAAACAGCAGCAACACATTGGAGGCACACAAGAAAATTATTTATTTTATGGAGACAGAAATAGAACCTCGTGGAATTTCCAGAGCTAATATCGTACAGACGAAAATGCTGGAAGCAAATGCCAGAGGCCAGCTCGATATCTGAAGGATGCTTGCAAAAGCAGCAAATTGTGGATTTACATACCTATACTGTAAAATTAACAGGTTTTGAGAACAGTTCCCTCCTTCGCTTTTTCTTACAGTTTCTTCTCCCTCTTGACCAGGTATCTCATAATATCCTACGCTTAATAAATTGAATCTAAGATAGTATTTGAGCTCACTCTTCTCTCGATAAATGCATTAGACATAAAGAAAATCTGGAGTTATTAAGCCTTTGCATGGGGATTTGGGGAAACACAAAGCCTTAAGTAAAGTTTTGGCAAAATCTTTTACCTTCCATTGGCAGGGATTCAAATTATTTATTTGATGAAGGTGTAGTGCACAGTGCCAGTTACCATAGATGAGAGAAAGATAAATAAAAACACTGTTTAAAACAGACACGAACTAATTGTCTGAGGGACAGATCTGCCTTGCAGATAGCTTTTATTTCGCCCGCATGCTGCTTTCATATATATACATACATAAATGCACACACACACACATACATAAATATATGTATATATATGTGTGTGTATAGTTTAAATTAATCCATGTGCATCAACCCAGATCCTATTTTCCACTGGTTTCCTGTGGCTGCTATAACAAATTGCCATAAACTTAGTGGTTTAAAATAACACATTAATTCTCTTACAGTTCCAGAGGCTAGAAGTCCAAAATCAATTTCCCTGGGCTAAAATCAAGATGGCGGGAAGACTGTGCTCTAGGAGAATACTTGTCCTTAGAATATTCCAGCTGTTGGTGGCTGCCTGTATTCCTTGACCAACCACATCACTCCAATCTCTGGTCACATCGCCTTTTCCTCTTCTGTGTGAAATCGCCCTTTCCTCACTCAGAAAGACATTTGCGATTGCATTTAGGGCCCCTCTCAGATAATCCAGGACAATATACCATCTCAATATCCTTAACTTAATCACATTTGCAAAGACTCTTTTTCCATAGAAGGTAGCATTTACAGGTCCCAGGGATATCTTGAGGGCCTTTACCCAGTGTACCGCACCACATGAAACTATTGTTGGGCTGCTTTTGATCTATAAAAGTGATTTTCATGTGGTAAAGTATAATAGCTTCCAGCAAGTAAATCAGATTTCACACAAATACAGATCTCTCTCTCTCTCTCTTTCTCTCTCTCCTTGAAAAATGGGAAGATCTGGATGTGCTGGGGGCAAATCCTGAATAGGAACATGGCTGGATGTTTGCGGCATCTGCCTCTGTTCAAGACTCACCTATGACCCCCAACTCACTGTTGCCCCCATTGATAGTACTTACTTAGACTCTGAATGGATCTGAGTTTATAATCCATGACTTTAAATCTAGACAGGGTCACCGCATTCACACATATACAGTCCCTTATGCAAAGCACCAAGGACTCTCTCATGGAGAAGGTACATTTGAACTGACTCTAATAAATCAGGCAGAGTTTGAAGTAGGGTAGAGATGAAGGAATTGTAGGTGAGCAGTATTTGGAGGTTGGAAATTGTTGGGTGCTAAGTCACCTGAGGGCAACCCAATGTTTCTTTCTGTAACCCTGAAGGCAAGATGGCTCTTACATGATGTTGCTGAACATGGAATCAGGAAAGAAAACTTTCGAATCCCACCTGTGATCTTCACTCCATTAACCCTGTAACAGAATTAACTGAATAGGACAGCTGGCCCGTTTATAAGGCCCTGGAAGGCACAGAACATGTGTCCTTACAACAACTTGCACACACAAATGATAAACAAAATTAGGATGATACTCACTGAGAATGAAAAAAAAAAAAGTACTTTCAATTGCTTTCATCGTGGTTCCTAAAATGCTTTGTGAAGAGGTATTCTTAGCTAGTTTGAGTTTGTTTTCTGGCACCCAATCACAATAATGTTAAAATTTTATTTTTTTTTTTGGAATTGTGAATTATACCTTTCTAAAACTCTGTGAAGGATGAAATGTAGTTCATTACAAAAAAGTAATATACTTTAAAAATGTGTGTATTGCATCAATCACTAAAATTGAATATAGCTGAGGTCAGGTTGACATTTTTGTAGCTTTTCTACAAAATCAAAGGGAGGAGGTGGGAGCAGAGATGTGTGGTTGGTACTCCTCTGTGAGCTGGTGTCTTTCAGAAAAATACAATTTTGTAAATTCCTTCTTTCTTTCTCCTCTCTCCTCCCTTTCCTTTCTGTTTTTTTTTTTTTTATCATGTCTGAAACGAGTCTATTCCATGATTTTTGTGTGTGTGGAAGAGGCCAAGGGGGAGACAGTTTTGATGTTTTGAATGAAACTATAAAGACTGAGTCTGAGTAGTCAAAGCTCTGATAAGATAAGATGAGCTTCTACAGCTCATGATGCTGGGTGGGAAACTCAGCAGCTAGATGTCCTGATGATGATACAGTCAACCATTTTCTCTTGATAACAATAATGTGGTGCGAAGAGTCAAGTTTGTAGGCTCTGCTCTGGAGAAGAATAAGTGAAGAGTTAAAATAGACCATTCATCAAAATCCTGACCATGAAAACATGTGTTTTCCTTCTCCTCCATCTCATCTTTAAGTTGGTACCTTTTAATCTTTTGTTCACTAATTCAGCAAATATTTCATGAGTATCTACACATGCTTGGCACTGTATAGTTAATGGGAATATTTCAGTGAAAAGAATAAACAAAATCCCTGAATCCTGCAGATCACAGTCTAGTGGAAGAGCAAATAACAAGAAACACAACAAATAAAGGAATGATCTCATACTTAGAAACTGATAAGATGCCTCTGGGATTCAAAGGAGAATAATAAGGGGAATGAGTTGAAATTTTAAATGAGGTTGTAAGATGGGCCTCATTAAGAAGGTAACATTTGCTCAAAGACTTGAAGGAGAGGAGAGAGGAAGCTTCAAGAATAGTTGGAGGAAGTGGAAGAGTGTATCATGCAGAGGACAGCCAGAACAACAGTTCCAAGGTGGGACATGCCTGGTATGTTCTGGGAGCAGTTAGAAGGCCAGTGAAGAAGGGATCAGGAAGGCGGTAATGAGGTTGAACAAGAGTGTCTTGCAAGCTATGATGGGATTTTGATTGGTACTCTGAGATGGGATATTACAAGGAGATTTTGAGGAGAAGAATAGTATGATCTGATTTGTGTTTAACAGGCTCACTCTGGCTGTTCTCTGGTTGTTCTAGATTATAGTTAGTCCAGAGTGGCAGCAGAGGGATCAGAGGGGAAGATTATGCAAAGAGCCACTCAAGAGAAAATAGTTGACTACTCTGATAGTAGAGTGGAAGTAGACGTATTTTGGAAGGTAGAGTCAAAAGAATGTCCTCACAAAGACATTAGGCTAATTAGAACCTAGACCATCGAAATGTCATTGTGTCCCAACTTAAGATAACAGGAAGTTTTCAGGGGAAGGACTATGGGGCATAGAACAATGATGCCTTAATGTAATAAAGTGATCAAACCATAATTAAAAAAAAAATATAGGGTGCCTGGGTCACTCAGTCGGTTAAGCGTCCAACTTTAGCTCAGGTCATGATCTCACAGTTTGTGGGTTTGAGCCCTATGTCAGGCTCCGTGCTGACAGCCAGCTCAGAACCTGGAGCCTGTTTCAGATTCTGTATCCCCCTCTCTCTCTAACCCTCCCCAGCTCACTCTGTCTCTCTCTCTCTCAGAAATAAATAAAAACATTTTTTAAAATTTTAAAAAAAATTAGAAAATATAAGAATAGTACTGAAACTGTATGGCTCCTATGTGGTTGCCTCATCATTCACAGTGTCTCTACCATGATGTTCACGTGTCTCTACCTATAGCTAAGTGACATTATTTCTCATCCTCCCTCAAGTAAATTAAACTTACAGTGTCATCTACATTTGCAAATTTTACTGAAAATTCCATAGGAAAACAGGAAAAAGTATTTATATCACATGCAAAAATTCTAGGAAATTTCCCAAGACATTTCTGTTTTTTCCCATTGATTACTCCCCAGAGACAATCTTCTTCATCCTCATACTCTGCCCTTCCCTTGACCCTCAGGTAGGGTCTCTTTACTGCCCAAGGGCATTACACTCTGGCTCTCAGTTTAGAATCCCCTCAACAAAACACCAACCAACTAGTGGGCTATTTGCTCACTCCTCAGCTACAGCAACCAACTAGGCTATTGGTACTCAGCATGGCTGCAAGTTCTAACGCTCCATTCCAACCACTTTATTAGCCCAACAGATACAGATCTTTTCTTGAATTAAGGAGGCTTCTGCTCAAAACTGATTTTTCACACATTGTTACAAAAAGCAGTGTGCAATTCATATCATAACCATAGAACATCGGACACTTTGGAGGGTTTCTTCCAGAAACAAAGAAATACAGGAGCACATAAGGTTGCACACAGCCAGCCGTGTCCTGGAGCCAGCTCACACGGGTTTCTGAGAGCCATTTGTATAAGGCCATCCAACTTCCACGTTCAGCAACTTCATGTTTTAGGTAGTATGTATACCATAGGAACTATTGCACTGCAAATCAAGGCTTTTAGCTTTTTCCATACAACTGATTTACCATATACTGCTGCATACAGGTTTTACTAGAAAAGATGGTAGCAAAAATGACAAAAACCTCACTTTCAGTTGCCAGTTTGGAACCACACAGATTGAGAAGTCTAAATTAAAAGTGTTCATAAAAATAGACTAGAAATCAGATATGAAAAAGCTAGTGTTTATTCTCTCTAAATGCAGAATGAAAATTGAACAATGTGGGACTTATGCTACAGTAGCCCAGTCTTCCCTGATCCTCCCCCTTATGACTAAAAAATGGACACAGTACAACAAACAAGGATGCTTCTGAAAGATGGAGAGAAATAAGGCTGCTGAGGATCTTAGGGATTTAGGGAACAATGTGGTGGTGAATTCCCTGGGTCTCCTTATTGTGTCCCATGTATGCCTGATAGAACACTACAGAAGTCTTCAGTCTAGCACCTCCAACAGACATAGACAAAAACATGCTCCCCCCAGCCAAAGGACTGGGGAAAGGATCATCTGTCAACAGAAAACCTTTTTGACAATACCCTCTACATGCTAGCCAAACACAAATGGAAAACATGCAGCCCTCTGGAGTTGCTAGTTAGTTTATCTCGCATGACCCCACCCCTCACAGAAGTAGGTGGCATGGTCTGATTTCCTCTGCCAGGTGGTGTCTGTGGGGCTGAGCATGAATCTAATCTTCCACCCCTCACCTGGAAGAGGGAATTAGTGTCAGTCTGGTTGGACCACTGGGTAATGTGGAGGGGGGCAAGCAGGCATCTGATTTTCCATCCCTGCTTGAAGGAAGCAGACCATGCTCTCAATCCCCCATCTAGATATTGTCCAGGGGGACCAGTGAAGAGTGGAGCTTCCACCCCTACCCAGCAGCAATGGGATATGGGGAGGCAGGAGCAGTCACCATGTAGATTCACCACCTCCCCTCTGATGTCAGCAGGGTCCTGTGGTGAGGCTTTACCCCAAGCTAGCTGAAGAGAACTAAACAAGGTATGCAAACAGGGCTAGTCAAAACACATATTCATCCCCTTGAATGAGAGCCTTTGTCCCACCCAGCATCAACAAGTCAGAACAATGTGGTAAAAGACAGGGGAGTCCAGACACTCTTTCCATACCCTCCCACCTCCTACCCTGTGTCAAGCATGGCCCTGTGGGAGTCACCTCCCCACATAGAATCAAGGCTGGATGAGCTTGTCAAAGGCAGGGCTAGCTGGCACTGTGCTCACCCCCTCCCCTCCTCTGGTGTCAGTGGAAAGCTGGGATTCCACACTCAATTTTCAGTCACAAATCAGTGTGAGTCAGCCTTCTGCTTCTGCCCTCCTCAGATGTCAAGGAGACCTGGTGGAGAGCTGATCTTACACCTTCATTCGAAGATAATGAGATAATGAGCTCATGTAAGGTGGTGCCCCCTTCCCCTCTCTCCCAGAAGGTGTTGGTGGGGGTGCTGAATTCTCACCTGAATGTCTTCGCTGAGGCAAAGTGAGCCAGTGTCCCACTTTTGCGGGATGGTGTAAGCACTGTCCTGCAGGAAGCTGAACATAGTTACCTACATCTTAACAGTGGGAGTACCTGCTAAGTTAGATTATATAGAATCCTAAGCCTCAAAACTTAATATTAAAAACACAAATTACAAAATTCAAAATATAATTGTCCAGGATACAGTGAAAAAAAAAAAGTAACCAGTCAATCAAAGAACCAAGAAAAATGACAAAAATCAATGAGGAAAGACATGTCAACAATGAGATGAATCCAATGTTGGAATTGTCAGAAAAGGATTTTAAAGAACATATGATACAAATGCTTCAAAAAACAATTATAAAGTATCTTGAATTGTTGAAAACATAGGATGTAGAAGCAAATAAATAGAAGTTAGAAAAACAAAAAAAGAACCCAAAGTAGGTGTAAAGATGAGCGATAAAATAACTGAACAAGCCCAGTGGATGAGTGTGTTCTAGACTGGAGATCACAGAGGACAGAATCAGTGACCTTGAGGACAGATCAATAGAATTATTCAATCTGAACATACAGAGAAAAAAGACTGATAAAAAGGGGGCAACCCCTCAGCTACTTGTGGGACAATAACAAAAATTAGTATTTGTCCCATTGGAGTTCCCAAAGGAGAGAGAGAAAGACAGGACTGAAAAAGTATTCAAAGAAATATGGTTGGAAACACCTCAAATTTGCTGACACAAATCTATGGGTTTAAGAATCTCTGTGAATCACAAACATGATAAACCCAAAGTAGTTCACATCAAGATGCATCAAATTAAATTGAAAACTAAAGATAAAGGAAAAAACCTTGAAGGACACATTACTTTTAAAGAAACACAGATTTGAATGACAGCAGATTTCTCATCTGAAAAAACAGACCAGAGTCTTACAATAAACATCACATTTAAGTGTATTATTAAAAATTTAGCCCCTGAGGTGCCTGGGTGGCTCAGTCAGTTGAATGTCAGACTCTTGATTTCGGTTCAGGTCATGATCTCACAGTTGTGAAATGGGACTCCTCTTTGGGCTCTGCACTGAGCATGGGGAGTGCGTAGGATTCTCTCTCAGCCCCTCCCCTGCTTGCACATGTGGTCTCTCTCTCTTTCTCCCTCTCTCAAAATAGATAAATAAGCATTTTTAAACAACAACAACAACAAAACAGCTCCTAGGATTGAGAACAAGACAAAGAGGTAGCAAGTACAATAAGGCAAGAAAATTAAGTAAGATGCTTAATAATTGAGAAGAAAAAAATACTTATTTGAAGACATTGTGTACACAGAAAATTCAAAAGAATCTGCAAACAATAGAAGAACCGAGCTTATCAAAATGACTGGATACAAGGTCAATATTTTTAAAAATCTATTTTATTTCCACATGCCAGAAAGAAACAAATAGAAAATGAAGATGAAAAAATCCCTACATTTTTAATTGATTGTTACAATCAATACTTGAATTTAGTAAGATTTAGTAAGATAACAAACAAAGAGAATGTTATGAAATAGAAAATTAGGAAAGCATGAAAGATGCTTAGGACCACATGTAACAAAATTAGTGAAGATATCTACACTGAAACTACAAAACATTATCCAGGGAAATTAAAGATCTAAATAAATGGAAGTATGAGCCATGGTCATGGATTAGAAGACTTAGTATTGTCAAAATGCCAATTTCCCCCCAGTTTATAGACTGAATACAATCCTAATCAAAATCCAAATCCCAACAGGTTGTGTGTGTGTGTGTGTGTGTGTGTGTGTGTGTGTACGCGTGTGCATGTGTGTGTAAATTAAAAAAAAATACTGATTTAAAAATGAATAGGGGAGGCGCCTGCGTGGCTCAGTCGGTTAAGCATCCGACTTTGGCTCAGGTCATGATCTCATGGTTCCTGGGTTCGAGCCCCGTGTTGGGTTCTGTGCTGACAGCCAGCTCAGAGCCTGGAGCCTGCTTCAGATTCTGTCTCCCTCTCTCTGACCCTCTCCTGCTCATGCTCTCTCTCTCTCTCTCTCTTTCAGAAATAAATGAAACATTAAAAAAAACTAAAAGTGAATAGGGAAAGGCAAAGGGACAAAAATAATTAAGGTTCTTTTGAAGAGAAGCAACAAAAAGCTGGGCACCTACACCACTAGACACCAACATCCACTGAAAAACTACAGTAAATAAGATAGTGTGATGCTAACACAAGGCGGGACATACTGGCCAGAGTAACAGAAGACAGAATCCATAAACAGGCCTGCACATGTACGGTTGCCTGACTTGTGACAGCAAGTGATACATTGAGGAAAGGACAGTCTTTTTAATAAATGGTGTTGGATCAATTGAATATCCACATGGAAAAAAAATCTTGGCTTCTATTTCACCCCCACACAAAAATCGATTCCAAATGAATTGCAGATGAAAATATGAATAGTATCACAATAAAGATTTTGAAAAAAATGTCTTCATGAGTATAGGCAAAGATTTCTTAAACATGGTACAAAAAGCATAGTAATGAAGGAAACAAATTGATAGATTGCATCACATTAATATTACACATTTCTATGTAGTGTAAAAGGAGTGAAAAGGCAAGCCACGGGGTGGAGTAATGTAATTTGTAATATATCCAACTTATGTCCATAGTAGAATATACATATTTTATGTATTTTGTGTGTGGTAGTATATTATAATATAAACTGTATATAATACATACATAAATATATAATGTAATAATATTATATATAAACATATAAATTCTATTAATCAATTAAAAAAGTGAGAAAACCACAAGAAAGAGGGAAAAAAGACTTGGACAGACACTTACAGAAGAAGGTATCACTATGGTGAATAATGAAAAGAGGATCATGGCTATCAGTCATCAGGGAAATGCAAAAATAAAAGAAAACCACAATATATTACTTCAACACACCCGCCCTAATGATTACAATGGAAAGGCAAAAAAGATCTAGCGTTTGTGGGACAATCATTATCTCTTGCACGCCGTGGGCAGGAGCGTAAATTAGTAAACCACACTGGAAAACAGTGTGGCAGTATCTGCTAAATCTGAACATATGCAGACCCTGGTTTCACTTTTAGGTATATGCCCAACAGAAGGGCAAACATATGTTCACCATAAGCACATAAGAGGCTGCTCATAGAAGTGTTCCTCGTGGGGCGCCTGGGTGGCTTAGTCGGTTAAGCGATCGACTTTTGCTTGGGTCATGATCTCGCAGTTCGTGGGTTCGAGCCCCGGGTCGGGCTCTGTGCTGATTGCCAGCTCAGAGCCTGGAGCCTGTTTCAGAGTCTGTGACTCCCTCTCTCTCTGGCCCTCCCCTGCTCATGCTGTCTCTCTCTCCTAGAAATAAATTTAAAAAACATTAATTTTTTTTTAAAGTGCTCCTTGTAAGAGCTCAATAAGGAAGCAATCTGACTGTCCACCAAAAGCTGGCTGACCTGAAGAGGAGTCATGGTCACAAGCAGGAGTCCTACAGCAGAAACTGGCAGAGACCCTGGAGCAGGGGACTCTGAGAGTCCGGAGGGCTGGGATCATTGGACGCCTTCAGAGATGCCCCAAACATATAGTTTATCACACACCAGGTACTGCTTCATTGCTTCCCTATCTCCCCATGATGGCAAATGAGACCAATGAAGAGAAACCAAAAAAGTTCTCTATTGCTTGAGCTTAAATCTAAAAAGCCCAAGGATAATACTGAAGTAACTGCATTTCTTTCTTTTTTTTTTATTTTCTAGTTTTCTAAAATGTTTATTTATTTTTGAGAGAGAGAGTGAGCAAGTGTTCGTGTATAATCAGGGGAGGGACAGTGAGAGAGGGAGAGATAAAATCCCAAGTAGTCTCCACACTGGAGCCCCATGGGGGTAGAAGGGAGAGGGGAGGGAGGAAGGGATCAAGTGGGATGGTGCTCGATCTCACAAACCATGAGATCATGACCCAAGCCTAGCTGAAATCAAGAGCCCAGGGCTCAATGGACTGAGCCATCCAGGAATTCCAAGTGACAGAATTTCTTTGGAATATTTCAGATTAACCTTCTTTTTTTTTTTTTTTTAAATTACTTTCTTGCTTCTCGCTACTTTTTTTAAAAATTGTGGTAAAATACATATAATATTTACCATCTTAAAAATTCTTAAAAAATTCTTTTAGAAAGAGAGAACAAGAAGAGGAGAGAGACAGAGAAAGAGAATCTCAAGCAGGCTCCATGCTCAGCATGGATCCCAACACAGGTCTTGATTCTGGACTTCATCCCACAACCCTGGGACCATGACCTGAGCCAATATCCAGTTGAACATTCAATCAACTGAGTCACCCAAGTGCCCTGTATCATCTTAACCATTTAAAACTGTATAGTCTATGGGGCACCTGGGTGGCTCAGTCAGTTAAGCGTCCAACTTCCACTCAAGTCATGATCTCATGGTTCATGAATTCGAGCTCCGCATCTGGCTCGAGCCTGGAGACTACTTCAGATTCTGTGTCTCCCTCTCTCTCTGCATCTCCTCTGCTCACACTCTGTCTCTCTCTCTCTCTCAAAAATAAATAAACATTAAAAAAATGAAAAATGTACTGCTCACCATTAAATCCATGCATATTATGCTACTATCACCATAAGGACTCTTTTCATCTTGTAAAACTGAAACTCTACTCATTAATCACTAACTCCCAGTCCCTCTTCCCTACATCCCCTGGTAAAGTCCATTCTACTTGCTGTCTCTGTGAATTTCACTACTCTAGGAACCTCCTATGAATCATAGAGTAGTAGTCCTTTTGTGTCTGGCTCATTTCACGAGGCATAATGTCATCAGGCTTCATCCATGTTGTAACATGTGTCAAGATTTTCTTCCTTTGTAAGGCAGAATAATTTTCTACTGTAAGGATATACCATATTATTCATGCATCCGTTGAGGGACATT
This sequence comes from Proteles cristata cristata, assembly GCA_017311185.1. Taxonomy (NCBI): domain Eukaryota; kingdom Metazoa; phylum Chordata; class Mammalia; order Carnivora; family Hyaenidae; genus Proteles; species Proteles cristata. Next base: position 41,355 of record JAESUZ010001312.1, on the reverse strand, counting down.
TGGGTTTCTTCTGCTTTTTGGTTATTGTGAATAATGTTCTAAGCATGGGGTACAACTATGTTTTTGAGCTTTTGCTTGTAATTTTTTGGGCTATCTACCTGGAAGTGAAACTGCTGGGTCCCATGATGACTTTATGTTTGAATTTTCAAATTAATTATGAAAAAACTACCATATTGCTTTCCATACCAGCTGCGCCATTTTACATGGAATGTTTTGGATGAGATTTTAAATAAAAAAGAAATTCAAGACAGAAGCAAAATTCAGTTGTAGGAAAATAGAGAAAATTACATTTATTTTCTACACCAGTGTTTGTCGACTACGGAAATGTATACCTGCTGTACTAGTTTGAATTAAGAATTCTGTTTTCTGCCTACTAAAGATTGAATTCATTAACATGTTCTTTATTTTTCTTCTAGTTTGCAGATTGCCTACAAAGATGATTTGCATGAATTTTTGCCTTGGCCTTCTGTGTCTCAATATCATGGAAGCAGCCTTTTCCCTTACTTTACATAGGTCGAGAAGTAAGAAGCAGCCTTAACTAATAGCCTTTCCTCTAGACATGATCTTCCTTGACATCCTTATTGGACTGGGTATTGTGGACCAGCCTCTTTTAAACTTTGCCAATCCGTGGTTTCTGTTCCTATTTTCTTTTCTACTTCTCTGACCACTCTCTACCTTCTCCTGTTCCAAAATGTCCACAGGGGTACACCCTTTGCCTTCCTCTCCCCTTGACAGTAGCAGTGACCTCTGTGGCCTGTGATCTGGGGAAACCCTAGGAAAGTAAGGCAGAAACTGGGAGTAAGAAGCTTCTTGATATTGATGTCGCTCCCTGTTGCCAAGTGCATGGAGTAGCTGAGTGAGCGGGAAAGCCAGGGATGAGATGAGTCAGAGGTTCCTACCTGGGCAATTGGGTTGTTTCACCATTTGTGAAGGAAAGCAGAAGGAAGGACAAGCTCTAGGGGGGAGATAGTAATTTCAGTTCTAGACATGTTGAGTTTGAGCTGCCTGTGAGACATTTGGGTGGCATCTACTGAGGTCATATCATCTCTCACATCTACCCCCGTCCATCCCCTCCTGCCAGTGCCCTTGTCGCCCTTCACCCGGCCCCACCAAACAACCTCTGGCAGGCCTCTCTGTCTCCTGGTGTCTACTTTCCATTCCAAACTACCTTTTGCTGCTGGAGTAATCTTCCCAGAGCATGACCCATGCTATCATGTTTGCATGTCATGTAGTACATGCTGCTACATGGTCACATCACATACTTCCCTAGGCCACATGTCACACAGTACACCTTATACCCAGTCACATCATATACTCTGAACACAGCACCTGCCACATAGTACACACTATCATATCACATGCTATCACATATTACACATCACGTGCTGCCACACAATCACATTCCATGCTTTCATACATCACACCACTCCACAGAGTACACACCATCACACATTCATATCACATATGAAAACTAATCACTCAACAACCTTGAAGACACTGCCCATCCTCCTATATTAAGGGTAAATTTCCTACCCCGGAATTCCATATGTTAGGAGGTTTTGGTTGAAAGGCACAAATCTTGACTTCAAATGTCTTTAGCAAACAAGGATACTTTATTTTTTTTTTTTTATGCCTAGTTAGGTGGATAACACTGACTCCAGCATAGGGAAGAAGAAACTGAGACCCCAAATTCTTTACTGACTTACCCAGCACAAAACAACTAATGCATGTTAGAGTCAAGAATCAACTGTACCTTGGGGCGCCTGAGTGGCTTAGTCGGTTAAGCGTCCGACTTTCGCTTAGGTCATGATCTCCCGGTTCGTGGGTTCGAGCCTTGCGTCGGGCTCTCTGCTGACTGCCAGCTCAGAGCCTGGAGCCTGTTTCAGAGTCTGTGTCTCCCTCTCTCTCTGACCCTCCCCTGTTCACGCTGTCTCTCTCTATCCTAGAAATAAAATAAAAATATATTAAAAAAAAAAAAAGAATCAACTGTACCTTCGCTTTCTCAAAAGCTCTACTCTATACCCTCATTATAGGGCCTGATTTGAGTTTGCCTTTGCTTATCCATTGTTTCTTCTAAGACATTAGGGACAAAGAGATATCAGTGGATGTCAGGACCAACATTTTTTTGAGCCAGTGAATTGAATTTTGAGCCAGTGAATTGAAAAGTCCTTTTGGGTTGTCTTCCATGTTCCAGCACAGTGGGAAACATTAAAAACTGCTTGGCCCTGGAGTGCCTGGGTGTCTCAGTAGGTTAAGCATCTGACTCTTGATTTCATCTCCGTCATGATCTCACAATTTGTGAGTCTGAGCCCCTGGTCAGGCTCTGCACTGACCCTGTGAAGCCTGCTTGGGATTCTCTCTCTCTCTCTCTCTCTCTCTCTCAAAATTAAAAAAAAATTGCTTGGGGTGCCTGGTTGGCTCAGTTGGTTAAGTGTCTGACTTCGGCTCAGGTCATGATCTCATGGTTCATGGGTTCAAGCCCCACATCGGTCTCTGTGCTGACAGCTGGCTCAGAGCCTGAAGCCTGTTTCAGATTCTGTATCTCCTTCTCTCTCTGACCCTCCCGTACTCACACTGTCTCTCTCTCTCAGAAATAAATAAAACGTTAAAAAAATTGCTTGGCCTAGTTCTTACCCTAAAGGAGCATCCAACCTGGTAGGGCAAAGAAGGCATAAAATCATAAGTAACCTTTAGGGATCAATAAAAAGGGTCAAGTGTGAACTTGACCTTCTGCTCTGCAGAAGAGAAGCTGATTGTTTCCTGCCTGGACCTTGTAAGTGGATAGGATTTTCCCAAAGTGACTGAGAGGAGTACTCCAGGTGAAAGTGACAGCATGAGTAGGGCACAGTGGAAGGAATTCGTGAAGAAATTAATGGTAGTAAAGCCAGAAGTCCCCCACCTGCTACCTCTTCTGTGTACCTGCCACCTGTCCCCTTCTTTGCTCCATTACAAGAGAAGAGGAGGGCATGGCACAGGCTGTGTCCCTCCCCATCCTAATCCCTCCCATATTCTTGGGACTTCCCTCTGACCTGTCTACCTTTTCTTCAGTCACAATCTCTCCCTCACTATGGACTCCAGCTGCATCTACACATCATTAAAAAAGAAGTACATCTGATTCCGTGTCTCTTCTCTTCACCACCTGCTTTCTTAGGAGAGATCTATGCCTTATATTTGATTCCTCACCTTCCTTCTTGGTCATCATGATCTGCATTTCATTCCCCATTATACCTCTTCATGTTTGCACCAAGATCCCCAAAGGCATCCTTGCTGCTAAAGGCAATGGCCATTTCCTGTCATTCATGCCCTTGATCAAGCAGCAGCATTTGGCACTGGTTATGCTCCCCCTGGGGGGCTTTGCTCTGACTCCACCCATCCTTCATTTCCCTCTGTTGTCAGTCACCTTGATGTCATTTGGAAGGTCCTCTTTCTCTGTGCTGCCCCCATCCCCCTTAAACGCTGGTGTTCTGCATGGTGCTCACCTAGACCTGTGTATACTGTTACTACTCACTCTGACTCAATATCGTCAGCTCCTGCCTTGACCTCTACTGCCATGGGTTCCAATTTTATGTCTATGGACCAGAACTTTCTCTTGAACTGCAGACCCTAAAGGACATATCACAGTGATATCCCCAAGAACTTCAAAGTCAACATGTTCAAAACCAAAGTTGTCATTGCCTTCTCCTTACCCATGTCTACCCCTCTACCTATTAGTCTTACCTCCATAAACCACTACCCATCCAGAATCAGAAACTTGGGTCTCACTCTCAATATCTCCTCTCTAACACCCCACCATGGCCAATCTATGACCATTCTTATGGATTCTAAGTTTCAAAATGCATCTCTCCAGCTTTTCTCACCATCCCTCCTGCAACACCCTGCTAAGCCCATCATATCTCTCTTACCTGGGAAACGGGTGAAGCCTCCTAACAGAGCTCCTCACTTCTAACCTCCCTCCCTTACAGGTTGATCTTAGCATGGTAGCCCAGACTAACTTCCTAAAATTCCATTGTGGCCATGCCACCCCCCTTCCTTAAAACATTTCAATAAGCTATTGCTTGTTGCTCTGGGTGACCCAGCTCACTCCTCCTACTTCACCTGTTACCATATTCCTCTCATTTTTAGAGACCTGTCCATCTGGAGCTTCTTTTGTTTGCTAGAATGGGCCATTCTCTCCTCTGTCTCTGGGTCTTTGTAGATGCTTCTCCCCTTTGCCTGACACATCTCCAGCTCTGCTGCCCAAAGGCTTTCCTTGGTATAGGAGACTGGAAGAGGCGCCCTCCCAGCTTCTCCACAGCATCCTCTACCTCCTTCTCATAGTATGTATCTTATTATTGTTTACCTGTCTGATTCAGGCTACACTGTGGGCAATGTGAGGAAAAGGTCTGTGACTAACTCACCAGCTGTTGAGTCCCTTGGGTCTAGCACTAGGCTTGGCACACAATGGACACTCAACTTTCTGTTAAATAAATAACATAATTGTATAAAATTACTCTGGCAGATTCACTTTCTTTCTATGTGAGTTGACAGTAAAAAACAACCAAAGATGGTGAGTTGACAGAATACTAAGAAGATGCAGCCAAGAGAAGACATTAGTATGAAGAAACATCCAGGCTTGGAGCTGGAAAGTGCCCATCAGTGTCAGAGACTCGCAGAAAGTTTGAGCTGAAAAGGCCATCAGATGTCAGCACTGCTCAACCCCCTCATTTCACAGATGAGGAAATGGGAGTGTCACTTGTCTCAATCTGCAGCGGAACTCATTGAGAGCCAAACTCTTTGGTGCTTGGTGATGGTTACAGGCCATGAAGCCACACAGCTTCTCAGGATTTCATGGCTCTTCCTACAGCTGTGGCTAGCACCAGCCCCAGTCCCAGACAGGAAGCTCTCCCGGACACAGAGCAGCCACATGTGTGCTGGGTTCCTACAGCCTCCACCACCGACTGTATCTCATTTCCCTTTGCAGAGCTGGTGGGAACCAAGAGTACCTAGGAGGCTGTTCTACTCTGAAGCAGCCCTTATGCAACCCAGGTAAAATAAATTAACCCCCCTCTCAATTTCTTGTCATCTTTTGCCACAATGACAACATGCTCATCTATCAGACTTGGAAGTCTCCTGTCCTTTTGTGTCAGAGGCTAACACTAAAACCCATCCTCCTCTAATCCAATGCTGCTGCCAGATTTTTAAAAAATGTTCTTTCCTGGTGTCTGTTTATCATCACCAAATAGTTCTTCCATAAAGTGTCCATGTGCACCCATTTCTCTTTTAAAGCAAAAAAGGCATGTAGTCAGTGCTGTTCTAGGAACAGAAATTCTAGAACTCACATGAAAACTAGCCTATTAGAAACCAGATGCACGCAGGAAAAGTCTGCTCAGGCTGGGACCAGGACTGGAAGATTTTGGTTGACTTTGCCAGCAGATGGAAAGTTCTGGAGGGTCCAAAAGGAAAGGAAGAGAGACCCTGAAGCTACTTTTCAAAGTGAGGAATGAAATCAGTTAGTTCTGTCTACCTCCTATAAATGACAGAGAGGGGAGGACTTCCCCAGAAGGCAGACATTGTCTGTGGGAGTGGGCTGGTGAAGTGAGAGATGGGAGACAGAGGACCTGGGAGACACGTTTACAAGATTGAGAACTCAGACCCTGACTTAAGATTCTCGTTCTTCTTGGGTGTCTGAATGGCTCAGTCAGTTGAGTGTCTGACTCTTGATTTTGGCTCAGGTCATGATCTCATGGTTTGTGAGTTCAAGCCCCACAATGGGCTCCACACTGCCTGCACAGGGCCTGCTTGCGATTCTCTCGTTCTCTTTCAGCCCCTCTCCCACTTGTTCTCCTTATCCCTCTCTCTCAAAATAAATAAATAATCTTAAAAAAAAGATTCCACTTCCTGTACCAGTAAGGCAGCAGGTGGGAGGAGCAGAGAGAAGTACATGCCCAGAGGCATCAGTCCCGGGGGCCGGAACAGACTGCTCATCTGCAGATGGAGGGGAGTCACAAACCCACTGCCTTGCCATGGAGTGCCTGGCACATTGCTGTCTGCTGGTGGAGAGCAGAGGCCAGGAAGCTACCATCAGTCTAAAACATTTACTTTCTGGTCCTTTATAGAAAGAGTTTGCAGACCCTGGCATAGAGGGTCTTCTGGCCATAGGGATGACTCAGAAGAGTATTGCATTGGAGGTATTTCCACTTACAGAATGGCCTTCATGGCTTGTTTGGGGGATGGGGGGCAGGTTTTGTAAAAGACCGGGAGGGACCAGACCCTCCTCTCTGAGGTTGTGGGGTGGGCCCCTCTTTGGGAATCTATGTCTCAGTGTCACCCTAATGGGAACTCAGAGTCATTCTAGTGTTCATGATGAGCCTTATAAATACTCCACATAGTCAGGGGTGTGTTTTTTACATTTTATTTTTAATGTTTATGTATGCTGAGAGAGAAACAAAGAGCACACAAGCAGGGTAAGGGCACAGAGAGAGGGCAAATGAGAATCCCAAGCAGGCTCTTGCACTACTAGGGTAGAGCCCGACATGGGGCTTGAACTCACGAAATGTGAGATCATGACCTGTGCTGAAAAGAAGAGTCAAACTCTTAGCCAATTGAGCCACCCAGGTGCCCTGTCAGGGGGTGTTTTTTAAATTAAACTATATTTTTCAACTGAAAGACTAATGTGCGCATATGCATTTTTTGAAAGAAGTTATACAATGAGAAGAGGCTTCCTTCTCCCCTAGAATCCCAATTCAAAATGACTGCTATTGAGAGTTTCTTGTGAATCCTTGCGCGTGTGTGTGTGTGTGTGTGTGTGACTTTTTACTTTATACAAATGGAAATAAGTTAATATCATTGTCTGGGCTCTTGCTGTTTTGCCTGCCCACCCCGCCCCAGTAATATAATGAGAAGTTCTTTCTACATCAGCAAATATAAATCTGGCTCCTTTTTAATCACAGCATTGTATTCCTTTGATGGAATCTAATGCTTTTGAATGAACTGATCCCTTATTTAAAAAAAAGTTGTCTAGAAAGAGGCAAGATGGCGGAGAAGTAAGGAGCTCCGTACTTGCACTCGCGCCCATACATCACACAGAAAAGATCTGAAGCCATTGGAAACCATACAAAACCTGAGAGACTGGGAGAAAAAAGGACGCAGAATCCACTGAGAAAGCCTTCTAACGTGAGTGCGAACCGGGGAAGGTAAAATCAGCCCGGGATCGGAGCCTCCAGGGTGGGAGGCGATCCCCCTCTACCCTCTACGGGGAGTGAGAGGGGAAAAGGAGAGAGTCCGAGACAGAAAAATCTCCGCTCGGTGCATAGAAAGACCGTACTTGCCAAATACCTGCACACCAGGTCCCCTCGCGACAACTGGTCCTGGGGGAGGCTGAGCACACAAACTGCTTCTTTGTGCCGCTCCTGGAGGTTGGGTTTTAAAGCGGCGCGGGTGCGCCTGCCGCCATTGTAGCTCCAGGGCGGCTGGGACTCCTGAAAGAGACGCGCAGACACCAGGCGTCCGCGCTCCTGGCTGGCTGGAACTCGAGAGGGAAGGCAAAGAGCTAAAAACTGGAAATTTGCCTGTGAGTTCGTGTTTCGGGTGACGAGCCATAGAGAGACCCGGTTTTCCTCACTCCAGCGGGCTCAGGCTACGCGGACCCGGCAGGCAAGCCCCCGCGCATGCGCGCCAGCCCGACCCAGAGAAGGAAGCAGCGATCCTGACTCCGCCCCCAGAGCTCAGCAGGAAGCCTGGAATAGCCCGAGGGGGTTGTCTGGGAAGCTGTGTCTAAGGCAACTTCAGCGGGGCGAGGACTGGGATTTGGAGATTGGAACTGGTCTGGGTTGAAGAGTGCAACCAACTTCGGCTGTGTCCCCGGAACGGGGAGTTGACACGCAAAAAAAAAAAAGAAAGCGAGCTGCAGCGCGGGGTTCAAGAAGGGACTGGAGCACCGTCACTCTCCTCCCCACAATCGCCAAGGCAGAACCCCCGCCTGAGGCATCGGATCACGCCACGCCCATCCCTGCCTGAGAGGTGCCCTCCTCCCTTTTTTTTTTTCTTTCTTTTTTCCTTTTTTTCCCTTTTTTTTGTTTTTTTCCTTTTTTTCTTCTTTCTTTTTTTTCCCTTTCTTTTCTCTTTTTTTCTTCTTCTTTCTCTTTTCTCGCTTTTTTCCCCAAAACACTGACCTGATTAACTCTGGTCGCCAGCTTGCTTAAACAATCACAAGTCCATTCTGTAAATGTAAATTCTACACCTACCGACTTTTTCAGCTATTTCTCTCAGGAGTAATTAGACTATATAGTTTCTCTGGATAATTCCAGCATCCTTCTCTCACCTATCCAACCATATTCTACCCTTTACCTCTTTGAAAAAAGTTTCTTATCCCTTCTGCCTGTTCATTCTATTTCCAAATCTGCCTTGTCTCGCCCTGCCTTCTCTCTTTTTCTCTATGCTCTTCAACCAGCACTGCATACGCACGGCTATTTAACTGTAGCTGGGAAATCCAGGTATATGCTTTAAACCGTTCTTTGTCCATCGGTTTTCTTCTTTTTTCCTTTTCTTTTCCCTTTTTGACCCTTTTATGTATTTTATGCTCCCTATTCGCCCTCCTTCCTCCGTCTTTTCTATTAACTTTTTCGTTTTCCCTCTCACTTTGCATGTTAGTTGAATCAGCCTGTGCGTTTGTGTGCTCCTGATCCCTGTGTGTCTGTCTGTCTGTTTTCTTTTCCAAGGCTACCTCAAGAAACAAGCTAGAGTACACAAGGTGAAGAGTCCCAAATATCACTACGAATAGGAATATAAATTAACTAAGGTCCCAACAAGAGTGACCGAGGGATACCATTCAAAAAACAATCTCTGAAAGGATAGGCCCTGGAAAGTCAAATAGTTTCTTGGATATAGCAGTGCTCATAGAAACAGAGAGCATAACAAGTCTTTAAAACCAACAAAAGCCGGAAAGCTAACTAAAATGATGAAACGAAAGAGCTCTCCTCCAAGGAAACTCCAAGAAGAAATGACAGCTAATGAACTGCTCAAAACAGATATCAGCAGCATAAGTGAACAAGATTTTAGGATAATAATGGTGAAATTAATAGCAGGGCTTGAAAAAAACATAGGGGACATCAAAGAAACTATGGCTACAGACAGAATGGAAAATAAAAATAGGCGTGAAGAATTAAAAAATGCGATAAATGAAATCCATAATAAATTAGAGGCCTCCAATGCACGGCTTGAAGAGGCAGAAAGGAGAATAAGTGATTTAGAAGACACCATTCTAGAAAAACAAGAAGCTGACAAAAAAAGAGACAAACTGATCCAGGAACAGGAAAGAAGAATTCGAGAGCTCAGCGACACAGTCAAACGCAACAATATCCGTATCATAGGAATCCCAGAAGAGGAAGAGAGAGGAAAGGTGCTGAAGGAGTCCTGGAACAAATTATAGCAGAGAACTTCCCGGACCTGGGGAAGGAAGTCAATGTGGAAATACAAGAGGCTCAGAGGACTCCTCTCAGACATAACTTGAATCGATCTTCTGCACGACATATCATCGTAAAAATGGCAAAATACAAGGACAAAAAGAGAATTTTGAAAGCAGCTAGGGAGAAAAGGGCCCTCACATACAAAGGGAAACCCATCAGAGTGGTGACAGACCTATCTACTGAAACGTGGCAGGCCAGAAAGGAATGGCAAAAGATCTTCAATGTGATGAACAGTAAAAATATGCAGCCAAGAATCCTCTATCCAGCAAGCCTGTCATTCAAAATAGAAGGAGAGATAAAAACCTTTCCAAATAAACAGAAATTGAAAGAATTTGTCACCACGAAGCCAGCCTACAAGAAATCCTGAGGGGGATGCTCTGAAGGAAAGGTTGCAAGGAACAAAGATTCCAGAAACACCACCACAAACATGAACCCTACAAAAGATACAAAGACTCTAAACCCACATATTTCAATAATAACACTGAATGTAAATGGGCTGAATGCTCCAATCAAAAGACATAGGGTAGCAGAATGGATTAAAAAACAAAATCCATCATATGCTGTCTACAAGAAACTCATTTTAGACGGGAAGATACCTTCAGATTAAAAGTAAGGGGATGGAGAAATATATATCATGCTACAGGAAATCAAAAGAAAGCCGGAGTAGCGATACTTATATCAGACAAACTGGGCTTTAAATTAAAGACAGTCACAAGAGATGAAGAAGGGCACTACATAATAATTACAGGGTCCATCCAACAGGAAGAACTAACAATCATAAATGTCTACGCACCAAATATGGGAGCACCTAAATATCTAAAACAATTAATCACAAACAGAAACAAGCTTCTAGATAAGAATGTGCTAATAGCAGGGAACTTTAATACTCCACTTACAGCAATGGATGGGTCAACCAGACAGAAAATCACTAAAGAAATAATGGACTTGAAAGACACATTGGACCCAGATGGACCTGACGGATATATTTAGAACTTTACATCCTGAGGCCAGGGAATTTACTTTCTTCTCAAGTGTGCATGGCACATTCTCCAAGATAGATCACATACTGGGACATAAAGCAGCCCTCAATAAATATAAAAGAATAGAGATCATACCATGAACACTGTCAGATCACAATGCTTTGAAACTTGAAATCAATTCCAGGAAGAAGTCTGGAAAACTTCCAAAAACATGGAGGTTAAAGAACACCCTTCTAAAGAATGAATGGGCCAATCAGGCAATTAGAGATGAAATTAAAAAAATATGGAAACAAATGAAAATGAAAACACAACAATTCAAAATCTATGGGATGCGGCAAAGGCAGTCCTAAGAGGAAAGTACATTGCTCTCCAGGCCTATTTCAAGAGATTAGAAAAAGCGCAAGTCCACAATCTAACAGCTCACCTAAAGGAACTAGAGGCAGAGGAACAAGAACGCCCTAAACCCAGTAGAAGAAGAGAAATAGTAAAAATTAGAGCAGAAATAAACAACATAGAGACCAAAAAAACAATTGAACAGATCAATGAAACCAAGAGTTTGTTTTTTGAAAAGGTAAACAAAATTGACAAACCTCTAGCCAGACTTATCCAAAAGAAAAGAGAGAGCACCCAAATAGACAAAATTATGAATGAAAATGGACTTATTACAACCAACCCCTCAGAAATACAAGCAATTATCAGGGAATACTATGAAAATTATATGCCAACAAATTGGACAACTTAGAAGAAATGGACAAATTCCTAAATGCACACTCACTACCAAAATTCACACGGGAAGAAATAGAAAACCTGAACAGACCCATAACGAGTGAAGAAATCGAATCAGTGATCAAAAATCTCCCAACAAATAAGAGCCCTGGACCTGATGGTTTCCCTGGGGAATTCTACCAGACATTTAAAACAGAATTAATCCCAATTCTTCTCAAGCTATTCCAAAAAATAGAAATTGAAGGAAAACTTCCGGACTCATTTTATGAAGCCAGCATCACTCTGATTCCCAAGCCAGACAGAGATCCAGCAAAAAAAAAAGAACTACAGGCCAATATCCTTGATGAATACGGATGCAAAAATCCTCAACAAGATCCTTGCAAATCGAATCCAGCAGCATATCAAAAGGATCATCCACCAAGATCAAGTGGGATTCATTCCTGGGTTACAGGGCTGGTTCAACATTCGCAAATCAATCAATGTGATCCATCATATCAATAAAAGAAAAGATAAAAACCGTATGATCCTGTCAATATATGCAGAAAAAGCATTTGACAAAATACAGCATCCCTTCTTAATAAAGACTCGAGAAAGTTGGGATAGAAGGAACCTACTTAAACATCATCAAAGCCATCTATGAGAAGCCTTCAGCTAACATCATCCTCAACGGGGAAAACTCAGAGCTTTCCCCCTGAGATGAGGAACACGACAGGGATGCCCACTCTCACCACTGCTGTTTAACATAGTGCTGGAAGTCCTAGCATCAGCCATCAGACACCAAAAGGAAATCAAAGGCATCAGAATTGGCAAAGAGGAAGTCAAACTTTCCGTCTTCGCAGATGACATGATACTCTACATAGAAAACCCGACAGACTCCACCAGAAGCCTACTAGAACTGATCCAAGAACTCAGCCAACTTGCAGGGTACAAAATCAACGTACAGAAATCGGTTGCATTTTTATACACCAACAATGAAGCAACAGAAGAGAAATCAAGAAACTGATCCCATTCACAATTGCACAAAAAACCATAAAATACCTTGGAATAAACCTAACCAAGGATACAAGAGATCTGTATGATGAAAACTATAGAAAACTTATGAAGGAAATTGAAGAAGACACAAAGAAAAGAAATGGAAAAACATTCCATGCTCATGGATAGGAAGAATAAATATAGTTAAGATGTCATTACTACCTAAAGTACTCTACACATTCAATGCAATTCCAATCAAAATTGCACCAAGCATACTTCTCAAAACTAGAACAAACTATCCAAAAATTTGTATGGAACCACAAAAGACCCCGAATAGCCAAAGTAATCCTGAAAAATAAAACCAAAACGGGAGGATCACCATCCCAGACTTTAGCCTCTACTACAAAGCTGTCATCATCAAGACAGTATGGTATTGGCACAAAAACAGACACATAGACCAATGGAACAGAATTGAGAACTCAGAAGTGGACCCAAAGTATACAGCCAACTAATCTTTGACAAAGCAGGAAAGAATATCCAATGGAAAAAAGACAGCCTTTTGAACAGATGGTGTTGGGAGAACTGGACAGCAACATGCAGAAGAATGAAACTAGATCATTTTCTCACACCATGCACAAAAATAAACTCAAAATGGATAATGGACCTGAACGTGAGACAGGAAACTATCAACACCCTAGAGGAGAAAGCAGGAAACAACCTCCTTGACCTCCACCGCAGCAACTTCTTACTTGACACATCCCCAAAGCAAAGGAATCAAGAGCAAAAATAAATGATTGGGACCTCATCAAGATTAAAAGCTTCTGCACAGCCAAGGAAACAACCCAGAAAATTAATAGGCAACCAGCGGAATGGGAAAAGATAGTTGCAAATGACATATCAGATAAAGGGTTGATATCCAGAATCTACAAGGAACTCACCAAACTACACGCCTGAAAAAAAAACAACCCAGTGAAGAAATGGGCAGAAGATATGAACAGACACTTCTCCAAAGAGGACATCCAGATGGCCAACAGACACATGAAGCGATGCTCAGCATCGCTTCTCATCAGGGAAATACAAATCAAAACCACACTGAGATACCACCTCACGCCAGTCAGAGTGGCTAAAATGAGCCAATCAGAACTCTAGATGCTGGCGAGGATGTGGAGAAACGGGCACCCTCCTACACTGTTGGTGGGAATGTAAACTGGTACAGCCCCTCTGGAAAACAGTGTGGAGGTTCCTAAGGAAACTAACAATAGAACTCCCCTATGACCCAGCAATAGCACTGCTAGGAATTTACCAAAGGGATACAGAAATGTTGATGCATAGGAGCACATGTACCCCAATGTTCATAGCAGCACTCTCCACAATAGCTAAAACCTGGAAGGAGCCTAAGTGTCCATCAACAGATGAATGGATCAAGAAGATGTGGTTTATCTATACCATGGAATACTACATGGCAATGAGAAACAATGAAATCTGGCCATGTGTAGCAACATGGATGGACCTTGAGGGTGTTATGCTGAGCGAAACAAGTCAGGCAGAGAAGGACAAATATCATATGTGTGCACGTATAGGAGGATTAGGAGGAACTTAACAGAGGACCAAGGGGGAGAATAAGGGCAGAAATGGTGGGGGAAAGGGGGAGAGGCAAACCATGAGAGACTCTTGAATGCTGACAAAAACTGAGGACTGGTGGATGTGGGGGGGAGGAGAGGTGGGCATGGAGGAGGGCACTTGTGGGGATGAGCACTGGGTGTTATGTGGAAACTAATTTGACAATAATAAACTATTTGTAAAAAAAAAAATAATAATAATGCTGAATTGTGGACCCTGCCTGAGATCTTCTGAAGCAGAGCACTTCCGGATGATTCCTATGCCAAAGGACGCGTGAGCAGCATTGGTCTAGGGAATCGATCTCAGCCAGGTGGTCACAGAAGACCCCTGTCAGAATGCAGTTCTATTTGACCACTGGCTTTAGAACAAGAAAATATAGAGAATGTGACTTTTTCATGTAAGAGATTTAAGCTAAATATCAACCTCAATTCTTGCTGCATGTAAAAGTCACCTGCGGAGATTTCCAAACATACTACATCCTGACCTTCCCCAGCACCACTGCATCCCAGCCCACGAAACAGGCACCATCTGTATTCTTTATCTCCACAGGGGCTTCTAACATGCAGCCAGTGTTGAGAACCTCTGAATTTGGAACCCCCAATGAGTTGCTTCTGTTTTTTCTGACCCATTCTTACAATCAACGGGAGACAGCCTTCAAATAAATTCATTTGGTCTCCTATAATGAAAGTGACCACTTGGAATATACTTATCTATAAGTAAACTGACATCTAGATGTCACTCTGCTGACATCAGCCATTTCTTAGCCATTTGCTATTGCTGTAAGAGTACTTTATATTTTCATTCTACCATTTTTTTCTTTGCCATAATCCCTGAAATCATGTACAGATCAAATTATGAAATAATTTTCACTAATATAGGTGCTGTTCAAGCTTTTAATTGTGTTTGATATATTAAGGTCTATTCTCACTGTGCTTTGAGTGCCTCCTATACTTAATGTCAGAGCCTGTGAGTTTCTGGAAAAATAAGAGGGATTTGACTCAATAGATTATCCTTACCTGGGCACTTGGTAATGGCCAAGCCACACTGTTAAGAGTTCAGAGCTGATGGGGAAGGCATGCTGATTTGAGTAGAGGCAGCAGATCTAACCTAAAATTACCCGTTTTATGGAGTTGCATTAAGGAAGTGAACCAACAGCAAAAACACGTTTTAACTATAAAGAGTTAGTTTAGTTTGGCCTCAGTAAGTTAATGTCTGATTCTGTTGGCAGGATTCTATAACATCAATTTATGTCAACTTCTTTTGTATTACTGAAAAGCCATGAAATCCACAAATTACATGAAATGCTTTTTGTATTTGTATTATAATCAGGTTCAAAACATGTGAAAAAATGGCCAATTAAATAACTAGAACAACTCAGGCATTAGAAGCAAGACACAAATTGTTTGTTGAAAAAACTCAGTACATATTATGTAATGGATATTAGGTACCAGACACCACAATACAGGCTCCCCCCACTATCCGAATGTTCTATGAATCCTTTCATAAACTGAAATGGTGTGAAGTGAAGAATATGTTAGTATGGTCACAACTTTTCTTTCTTTCTTTTTCTTTTTTTTTTTTGTTAAAGTGAACATCCTCTTTGGATTACTTTTGTTTAGTGAAAACTGGCACAAATGTAGGTCTTTTGCAAAAGCGAAGTGGCATAATGTAAACTTTTGGAAAGTGGGGTATACCTGCATAATGCAAAGAGCTTCAATTTGTGACCTTGGGTTCATTTTGACATTGACTTTCAAGTTTTTCAACCTTAAAATAAGACTATATAGGAATGATCAATTGTCAGATATAAAAAGGTGTTTATTTGATGTTCAGCATGATTTCTAGATTTTCTAGCACTGATGATCACTGATGATGAATTTAAATAATGCTTACTTCCAAGTGACCAGAGGAGAACTTTGATATGAGACTCTGAAGAAATGTTTCTTCTCCAGTAGGAAAGTTATTCAGTCACAGGACATTAAAAATTAGGACCTTCTGACCAGTGAGCGGTAGAACTTTATTCACTTAAGGGAACAATGCTTTGTTTCAACATATTTTGCTCTTAGGATACAAGGTAACACATCGTCTATTTTGATGTGATCTTTGCCTGAGGGATATCAGGATGGTACACATGTTCTCACGAATCCTCACGGCTTCCTATGAGAGACTTGGAGAAACATTGCCGTCCCTATTGACAGGGCGGATGAGGACCTACGGTCACATACCGCATTCTGTGACAAACGCTAATAGGGTGTGAGAGCAGATTGAAAGAACAGAACCAGCCCATTTTAGCCACACTCCCCCCATCAAATACCCACTTCCACTTTTGAGTCTTCCATGAGTACTTTTCCTTGTATCTGAATAGATCGGTGTTCATTCTGACCTTAATTTTACCTATTTCTTTCTGCCTTATGGGGTATGAGCTGTTTTCTTAATGTAAAATTAACAGCAAGCTTCAGAAGTATATATTTAGTAAATATTAAGTAAATGAAGGACTTTCGTGGCTCTGCTTTCAGACTATGAATCAAAACCTGCCACCCTCATTTCTTTTCTACAGAAGTCTTTCTCAGTCCAGGCAACAATGTTAATAAATCACCTGACTGCTTCAGACTCTTTCTCCTGGAAGTTTATTTAGTGTGAAAATGCACTTACTGATATGAAAAATATAGGTATACTGTATGTTGTTTTTTAAAAATGTTTATTTATTTATTGTGTGTGTGTGTGTGTGTGTGAGAGAGAGAGAGAGAGAGAGAGAGAGAGAGAGAGAGAATCTCAAGTAGGGTCCATGCTGTCAGCATAGAGCCTGATGCGGGGCTTGATCTCACGAATTGTAAGATCATGACCTGAGCAAAATCAAGAGTCGGTCGTTTAACCAGCTAAGCCATTCAGGCACCCTGATATAGTATATATTATTACATAGATACATAACATATAGATTCATTTTTTGTTTTTTTGGTTTTTTTACAAATATTTTTATTTATTTCTAGGAGAGAGAGAGAGAGAGACAGCGTGAGCAGGGGAGAGTCAGAGAGAGAGGGAGTCACAGACTGAAACAGGCTCCAGGCTCTGAGCTGGCAGTCAGCACAGAGCCCGATGCGGGGCTCGAACCCCCAAACCGCGAGATCATGACCTAAGTGAAAGTTGGACGCTTAACCGACTAAGCCACCCAGGTGCCCCGATTCATTTTTTGTGATTCACACATCCTACTTCACTCAGGAAAAATTCCTTAGAGATTTTTGTGAAAGATTCTTACAAAGTAAGGCAGGGCAGAAATGGAAAACTCACCTGTGATGGAAATGCAACGGTGAGAAGACGGGGAATGACTAACTCGTGTTTGCACAGCACCTTAATATGGACGTTTAAAAAATATTTAAGCACAAGCATCTCAATGTGACTTTGAACTTAGGATCACCCTGCAATTTGAGGTGTTGGCATTACTTGGCTTTGAAACATGAAGACAGAGAGAGTGGAGGGTACAGAGAGGCCCTAATACAACTAAGATGTGAGGGAGGTAGTCTGGGGGCTCCTATCACCTGCCCTGACCAGAAGGAAGGTTTTACATTGGCCTTGAATTTCCCTGAGTGCAGTGAGTAAGGTGCAGAGTAAGCCCAACAATACATGTGTGTCATTTCTTCCTATTATTATAATCAGTGATGTTTTTCTATTGGGAAGACTATATCTTTCTGTTAAGGTGAGTCTGATAATATCACTGTATGTGTTTTCTTTTTGCCTCTGAACTTAAGCCATTACATCAATATTTTTTGTACCTCTAAAAGAAAGCCCTTTAGTTCCAAATGAAATTCTCCCTGAGATCAATCCTAAGTTGAAGAGTGAGATATATGTTGTTGAAGGCACAGTGATGTGAGAGTTTGCGCCTGCTACAGGGGGACAGAACTGCAGAATGGAGAGACATGTGGCTGTTCTTGTTGATGGAGCTGTGAGATAGTTAACCTGCTTTGCAGTGGGCACATCAGTAGCCCACAGCAAGGGTGATGGGAATGCGGGCCAAGTTAACAGAACTTTAATGGTTCTTTCTAATGGAAACCCACTGCAGTGAATATTCAGATTATTTTAATGAAGGGTAAGCTCTTGCCAGAAGAGGAAATATGAGACTCTATTTAATATGAAAGAGTCTGTGTCCAACTTTGAGTCATTGTTTTCACTCCATGGGATTCCCTTCTCCCCTTGTAAATCACTGCTTAATTGTGCTACACTGCCTTCTACCTTCCCCCTTGTTTGGAAAAGGTTCTCATAAGCTTATTCATACTAAAGTGTAATTGACTGATAAATGAACCACTGACCTGTCACTCAAGAAGTATTTTTTTAGTAACAGAAACTAAGAAACTTAATCTTCTAACTTTTAAAAGGTAGACCCACTTGTCAGAAAGTACAGGGAGCCTTAGGATAAAGATGATAAAACTTCATCAATTTTTCTTAAAGATGATATGAGAAGCTTCCTGGCTACTTAAGAATATTATTTTTATAAAAAATACTATAGCACTCAGCACTGTAAACATTCACATGGCATTTCCAGGTGAAATCTGAGGGTTCCCATGTGAATTTCAGGCTTTCTGAAGCCCCATCTTGCGCTCCCATCTCTCAGTGATGTTATTGCTCTCTCCTCTGCCCTGAAAGATAGTTATGGGGGAAGAGTTTGAAAATTCTGTAAGACAGACGAATCACTCTCTTGATGAGACTCACTTGAAACAGAAGTGTTTATTTTTAACAGGGGGGGATGGAAACAGAGGCTCTGAATGCTGCTTCTGACACACCACACTGTCAACTGTCAACTATGCCCTCAAGGGGAAGACAGAAATACACAGTCATCACCCTCTCTGGAATGACCTTGTTGTGGAAGCACCAAGCAGGGAGAGGTTTCCTTTCTTCCAAACCCTCAGAGACAAGCAGGGCAGAGCTCCAGAAGCTCTGTTTTAGGGCTCAAGATGTCTTATGGCTGATTCACCCTAATGATAATCCTACTGCAGGGAAGCAGTGTTTGAAGGAAGATTTGTGGTTGATGGCGGAACCTTGATTGATCTTTGCCCAAATGGAGATAAGATACATTAGACAACATTTAGTAGCAAAGAGCTGAGGGAAAAATGGAACGATTGGTGGTTTAATTCCAGGGAGTGTCTGCAGCAAATGGGCAAAATGGGGCCACGGAAGGCTGTGTTCTGTTCTCACCAACCCCTCCTCTTTGTCAACTGCTGGCTGGACCAGCTTCATGGTTGTGGCATGTGTGGTCTCATAGGGCCTCACAGTGAATAGGGCCTCCAAGTTTGACTTCATGATCTGCTCTCACTGCTTTGAACTTTATAATAATTTTTGATCAATGGTGCAGTTTTTGATTTTGCACCTGACCCTCAAATTATGAAGCTGATCCTGCTAGTGGGAAGGATATTGATAGAACAGAAGGTCTGAAGGGTGGAGCACCAACCTTCACACAGCTGTGTTTTGCAATGTTGAAACTTGGAGTATATTGATTTACTCCCTCTCTCACCCCTACTTACTGTGTCTTCAAGCATCTGTACTGAAGTCCCAGGGGCTGACAGGGCACCATGCTCTTAGGTAGGGTTGGGGCAGCAAGTTCCAGCACTCTCTAAATGCATTTAGCCTTTTGTTTTTTTTAACGAACCTTAAGGTTGTGCCTGATGCTCTGGGGGGTCTAGGAATCAGGTAGCTGGCTGTCATGTGATCACAGTTGCCTAGGGAGGAGACAGAAGAAAGCATGATCTTTCCTCAGAACCCAGCAGTGCTCAACATGGTTTCTCATCACTTCCCCAAGGAGGTGAATATAGAGTTGCACTTGAAAATGGCAGTTTACTAATGATGCACAACAGACTCATAGCTGCCAGCCCAAGTGGCCACTTTCTGCTGCAGATTCAGAGCTCTGCAGAAAAGAGCAGGGTCAACACCCAGGAGCTGGGGCATCAGCTTACTTACACTCGGGAAAAGATGAGGAAATCCAAAGTCGTAGAAATCAAATAGTTGGGGCCCATGAACTTTAAGGAGATGAACAGAAATTAGGAGCTCCAGGAAGCTCCTCCACCTGTCTAGATACCTGCTCATGGAAGGATATTGCCCAGAGGAGGTGGGACTCTGGGCTGCTCATCTGTGGCTTAATGGGATACAGGATGCCACTGTGTTAGAGAGCTTCATTCTACACACAGCAGAGGGGAGTGAAGGCAAGAGAAAGCAAGCAGCAAACCTCTGAGTGGATTTAGTAATCTGACAGCACAATTGTGCAGTGAGCAGTTTAACAATAGAGTCATGCTATCATAGTGACACAGGAAATTTCATCTTCCAGAAGGGAACTGATGAAGGATGTGACAACATGGGCTAATTCAGAGTCAGTGAGGCTAGGAAGGGAGGTGATAATGTGTTTTGACGGTAAGTGGTTCAATAGAGGATGCAGAATTCCATTTTCTATGGCCTAAAATGAGAAGGAAAACTAATGACTATCACCGTTGTCTTTTACAATATAAAAACATAATATTTAAGTGCTTTAGAATAGATTATTATTCAAATAATGTTTTCATATCACAGAAGCAAAAACAGGAAACATATTCTCTTGCTAGGATTAAAGTGATAATAAGGTTGTGCAGAAGAGCAAATATACAATGAATACACAAGCACCTGCAGAGAATTAGGATTCAGGCCCATAAGAGGAGACACCTGGGGAATATGGGGAGATTGGAGAGAGTGCCTTTAGCTCACAAGAGGTAGCAAAAGGGTGAGCCACTGAAAGATTCCTATAATTAGATCTAGCAGCAAGAACAATTAAAAACTTCCCTTATCTGGAACATCTCTCATTTTGAAATATTTTTTTTCTTTTTAAAAACTTTGTTACAGAAATGTGTTAGTCATGGCTTGAATTGTAGCATTATATACAGAAACAAATGATCCAACATACACATTTTAAAAGTTTATTTGCATGGAATAATTGCAACTATGAAATTGCAGTAAATTGTCAAAATAGTCTTTGCTTATCATTTTCACTAGGATGAAACAGTTTTAGTTTGTTGAAAAGAAATGTCTACATAGTATTTTGAGTGAGAGGGAATTTTGTCACTAAAACATAAATATTCCATATAATTGTCTTTTTTAAATTAAAAAACACATTTGGCAAATTTTAGGTCATTGAATTCTCATATAATTTTAGAGTCAGGCTTTCAAGTTTTACAAGAATGCCTGCTGAAATTTTGATAAAATTTTGTTAAACTTATAGATAATTTGGAGAGAACTGACAGCATAACACTATTGATTTTTTTTTAATCCATGAATATGGTATGTTTCCCATTTTATTTAGCTGTTCTTTATCTTCTCTTGTAATATTCTGTAGTTTTCAGCTTATAGCTTCTGCACATAGGTTGTTCAATTTATACCTAAGCATTTTGTGTTTTCTTATGCCACTTTAAATGTTGATTTTTAATTTCAATTTTTCTCTTGTCAGTATTTAAAATAGAATTGATATTACATCCTATGGCCTTCAAGAACTAGGAGATCTTTCATAGTTTTATTTCTTTCAACAGAGACCTTGCTGTCGGCAAATAAAGATAGTTTCCTTTCTTCTTATCTGATTTATCTATTTCTCCATAGCAAATTACTTCAAAAGTTAGTGGCATAAAAGGACAAGTATTTATTATCTCACTGTTTCTGTGGACCAGAGACGTGAATGTGCTTTACTTGGTTGGGTTCTGTAGCTTCAAGTCTCTCAAGGGATTCCTCTGAAAATAGTTAAGCTGTTGGCGGGGGCTGTGGTCTCATATGAAGGCTCACCTGCAGTGGGGAGATCTGCTTCCAAGCTTCCTCACATGGCTGTTGGGAGGCCTTGGTTCCTGGATGTTGCCATTTGGATTTTCTCATAGATTTCCCAAGTGATCTCATGACATGGAAGTTGGTGGTCAAAAAGAGAGAGATATATCCAAAGAATGCACAGCAGTTTTTTGTTTTTTGTTTTTTTTTATATTGGGAGTGGCATCCAATTACATCTACCATATTCTGTTTGTTAGAACCAGGTCAAAAAGTCCTGTGAATATTCAAGAAGTAGGGATTATGTAATGATGTGAATGCCAGGAATTGGGAGGGCCATTTGAGAGGCTTCCTACCACACTTTCCAATCTGTATGACATTCATCTCGTTTATGACTCTTGACTTAGTGAATGACTAAGACTTATGAAATAACAACTCAATACATGTGGAGAGAACAGATATCCTGGTCTTGATCCTGCTGTTAGGAGGATAGCAGTGTTTCACCATTAAACATAAAGTTAAGTATAAGTTTGCTGTAGAAGCATTTTTATCTGGATGAAGAAGTTCACCTATATTCTTATTTTATTGAGGTGTCTTTTGATCATGAATAGATGTTGACCTTTACCAAATATCTATTTTTAAACTATTGATTTTATAATGTTATTTTTCTCTTTTGCCTATTAGTGAAATTATTTAGTCTATTTAACAAATACTGATTGGTATTTCAATGTTAAACTAAGTGTGCATTACTAGGATATCTATCTATCTATCTATCTATCTCTCTATCTATCTATCTATGTATCTATCTATCTATCTATCTATCTATCATCTAATCATCTAATCATCTATCCATCTCTTTTTTTTTTTTTTGTAAAATAAATTACTATGTGCATAAGATTTTTCCCAATGTTTGGAGAGTTACATTTGTGTATGAGGACTTAGTGGAAAGTGTAAACATGGTGATATGATATGTGGTGACCAATGGGACTTATTCTTGTAAGAGAGGAATGTGTTTGTAGAGGGCAGGACTCATTCTGGCATGGGACACACACCAAGAAGAGGGAATATATCGTCCCATGTTACTGAGAAGTGCAAGGGTGGATCAGGTTTTGGTATGGCTGGATCCAGGTACTCAAATAAAATTAGCAGGATTTTACAGCTTCCTTTTTTCTCATGGTTCAGGTTGTTTCTGCATGGCTTCTTTCTGCAGATAAACTTTGTCCATACAGAGGGCAAAAGGGAAACTAATAGCCCAGATCTCTTATCTTTTCAGGAGAAAGATAATGTGCCTATTCCAAGTTCTATACTGTAATCCCAGGTAATACCCACATATAGCTTTTAGGTCATTTCTCAACCCTGTATCTATCATGGGCATTTCCCTCCTCTCGTGTTTGGACAGGTCACAGTGACTAACAGCCCCCACCACAGGGCCTCATATAGGTGGGAAAAACTCCCTAATGGGATATATTCCAGCCATAAAAGTGGAGGGAAATCTTTTAATTTGTGACAACATGAATGAACCTTGAGGTCATAATGCTAAGTGAAATGAGTCAGAAAGAGAAAGATAAACACTATATAGTCTCATTTATATGTGGCATCGAGAGAGAGAGAGAGAGAGAGGGAGAGAGAGAGAGAGAACAGGCTCATAAGTACAGAGAACATATTGGTGGTTGCCAGAGGCAGGGTGTGGGGGTGTGGTAAAATAGGTGAAGGGGGTCAAAAGGTGCAGACTTCTACTTATGAAATAAGTGAATCTTGGGGATGTCACATGCAGCATGGTGACTGTAGTTAGTACCATATCACGTATTTAGAAATTGCTAAGAAAGGAGATCTTACAAGTTCTCATCACAAGAAAAACATTTTTGTAACTCTATGGCGATGGATGTTAATGAGACATTGCTGTGATGACTTCACAATATATACAAATATTGAATCATTATGTTGTACTCCCGAAGGTGATTTCATGTTACACATCAATTATATCTCAGTTAAAAAAAGAGAACATGAATGTAGTAGGAGGGCATGCAGGCTGATGGAAGCCTAACCCTTATTCTTTGACAAGTCCATTCTTTGTTTTCTTTGGTGGCTGCGTGATTCCACGGAGAAGCAAGTTTCCAGTGTAGACTCCTTGAGCTCTCCCTGCAAATTAAACAGAAGCAGGGATGAAGTCTGATCTGCTTTTCTAGCTTCCCAGTCCCTCCTCTCATGCACACACACTTCCCAACGTGCATGCACCACATGTACTCAATCACAGACACATGGGGAGATGGCTTGGACCTCGTTCCTTTTTGACTCTTCATAGTGAGAGCTATGAGATAAGAGATAAAATGGCCACAATATGCAGTTAAAGGGCAGTGTGAGTGTGACTTTCTAGCTGCATGATAGATATTTATGCATTATTTTCCCAATCAAATTATAAACTCTTCCTGATGTACCATGCTGTCTTCCACATACTTAGCAAAGCAGGGGAGCATACGAAAATTTTTTCGAATTAATCTAGTGCCCACATTAATTTCCTAGGGCTGCCTTAGCAAATTACAAAATTGAGCAGCTCAAAATGACAGAAATGTATCCTTTCACAGTTCTGGGGGTAGATGTCTGAAATAAACATGTGGGCAGAGCTGTGTGCTCTCCGAAGATTCTGGGGAGCAAGTTTTCTTGTATCTTCTTAGTTTCTGCTGTTTGTCTTAGCTTCCTTGGGGCTCCTTGCTTTCCAATATTTTTTAAGTTTATGTATTTATTTTGAGTAAGAGAGAGAAAGAGAGAGCAAACATGGCAGAGAGAGGGAGAGAGAAAATCCTAAGCAGGCTCTGCGCTGTCAGTGCAGAGTCCGATGTTGGGCTTGAACCCACGAACCACAAGATCATGATCTGAGCTAAAGTCAAAAGTCAGCTACATACCCAACTGAACCACCAAGGTGTCCCAGGGGTTCCTTGCCTTTTAGAGCCAACAGTACAACCTCTTGTGTCTGTCTGTCATGTGATGATCTGCTCTCTGTGTCTGTCTGTCTTGGCCTTCACATGGCATTCTTCTCTCTGCCCAATTTCCTTGTCTTACAAGGATGCTAGTTATTGGAATAGGGTCCACCTTAATTCAATATAACCTCATCTTAACTTGGTTACATCTGTAAAGACTCTATTTCCAAATATGGTCACATTCATGGGTACTAGGGATTAGACTGCAATACATCTTTTGGGGTGGGGACATAATCACCTTACAAAATGCCTCATTTTCTAGCCCGCCCTTGGAACCAGAAAGAAAATGAGCTCTGGTATGATTAAGATACATGTGTTTTCCTATAAGATTTTCCCCAAAGAGGCAATACTATAGCGAAAACATGACATCATTCCCCTCACCAGTATTTAAGAGGATCATCTCCCTGTTTGGGTGTCTGACAAATGGAAGTGCGGATGTTAAGCAGCTTGTCTTACATTTTCCCCTCCAGCCCCGGATCTGTGAATCCAGATGTTAGCTGGGCTCCTTCTGGCCTGAGAACCATTGGCGTCGATCTGTTCCTGCTCACTTTGACATGAGCAGTAATGAGCGCAGGCTTGACCTAATGAGTCTGATCACTTAAGAAGACCCTATTGCTTCTCAGCACACATTGTGTTTGGGGCAGCTGCTGGCAGCTGTGCAAGTGGAGCTCAGAAACACCCAGCAGCATGGGTGCTGTGCAACCCGCACTTAGTTGGGATTTTACAGTGACTGAGAGCAGTCGGTGTGATCGACAAGAACACACTGGTTTATAAGGATTATTGGCACTAACACTGCCATTGAGAGCACCTATCTTTCCCAGTGGATCTTGACTTTAGTGAGGTCTTTGAAACCATTTGAAGAGTTATATATTATTGTTCTGATGGACTGGTCATAAATGCCAAGGAATGTGAGGAAAATGTTCTCGATGTCCTGGTCTCAGTCTTGCATTGCTTAGCCTCCGTGTGTGCCAGGAACAGTGAGGTGCCTTGAACAAAAATAAAGACCCTCTGTTGCTGATAACAGTCCTTAGGGATGCATTTAAGACGTCTAATGTCTATGGTATGGGCTGAACTGTGCCTTCATGACATATATGTGTGTGTGTGTGTGTGTGTGTGTGTGTGTGTGTGTGTGTGTGTGTTAAAATCCTAACTCCTAGCCCTTCAGAATGTGACATTAGTTGGAAATAAGGACTTGACAGAGGAAATTAAATTAGAAGGTGATCACAGGGTTGGGGTGGGGCAGTGCAGTGTGACTGACATCCTCATAACAAAGGGGACATTTGGGCACAGAGACAGACATGCGTAGAAGGAAGAAAATGTGAAGGCACTGGAAGAAGATGGTTTTCCGTGAAACCTGAGAGATAATCTGGGAGCGGAGTCTCCCTCGTGGCCCCAGAAGGGACCAACCTGGTCAACACACTGGTTTACGACTTGTGGCCGCCACACCTGTGAGGCGGTGCATCTCTGTTCTCTAAGTCACTCAGTTTGTGGCACTTTGTTAGAGCAGCCCTGAAGACTGACCCAGAGGGAAACAGTTTGTCCAGAACTTGGAGTATTTCGCCCCAGAAGGCACCCAACTCATCTCCAACAGGTGGGAATTGAACACTGGATCCACCAATTGTTAACACATGTTTTTTGGTGTAGAAACTGTGCTTTCTTTGTTTTCCAAGGTGATATCACTACTCTGCCCATAACTTTAATCTTTTAAGCTCTAGTAGACTAGGCTCTAGATTATAGATTTCCTACAGGAGAAACGTAGCGTGTCTGTATTCAGAAATACACTGTACGACTTAACTTTTTTGTACCCAAATCTCTCAGATGTCAGATGCCAAATGAAACTATAGTTTGGAGAATCAGGGATCATTTGAGTTGTTTACATCATCTATTTTTGTTAGTTTTTCTCTTTCTCTCTTTCTTTTTACCCTTTACATTTTTTTAAATGTTTTATTTATTTCTAGAGAGAGAGAGAGAGACAGCATGAGCAGGGGAGGGTCAGAGAGAGAGGGAGTCACAGACGGAAACAGGCTCCAGGCTCCGAGCTGGCAGCCAGCACAGAGCCCGACGCGGGACTTGAACCGGCGAACCGCGAGATCATGACCTAAGCGAAAGCCGGACGCTTAACCGACTAAGCCACCCAGGCGCCCCATACCCTTTACATTTTTTTAAATGTCTATTTATTTTTGAGAGAGAGACAGAGCATAAGTGGGGGAAGGGCAGAGAGAGAGAGAGAGAGAGAGAATCTGAAGCAGGCTCCAGGCTCTGAGTCCTCAGCACAGAGTGCAGCACAGGTCTACAACTCACAAACCACACAAGATCATGACCTGAACTGAAGTCGGATGCTTTAATGGACTGAGCCACCCAGGCGCCCCACGGGCCTCTAATTAGGCTTAGAGATAGGTAACATCAGCTCAGCATCCTGTGGAGAAGAGCTGGTAACTGTGGTTCTCTGACTCTAGATCATTGAGTGTTGTTAGTGGTTTTTCATTAGAGTGCAAACCTTTATTTAAAGATTTCTTTTTAAATGTTTTATTTATTTCTTAGGAGAGAGAGAGAGAGAGACAACGTGAGCAGGGGAGGGTCAGAGACAGTGGGAGTCACAGACTGAAACAGGCTCCAGGCTCTGAGCTGGCAGTCAGCACAGAGCCCGACGTGGGGCTCGAACCCGCGAACTGCGAGATCATGACCTAAGCGAAAGCCGGACGCTTAACCGACTAAGCCACCCAGGCGCCCCTATTAAAAGATTTTTAATTGTGACAGCTCATTTAGTGTAGTGCCACAAAATGTAAATTCTCCACATTCTTTGGAAAGGAAGTCCAAAATGTCTAAAATATGTTAGGCCTCAGTTTAAAAGTCTGGAGAAAACCATC
Source organism: Proteles cristata cristata (assembly GCA_017311185.1). Lineage (NCBI taxonomy): Eukaryota > Metazoa > Chordata > Mammalia > Carnivora > Hyaenidae > Proteles > Proteles cristata. The sequence goes on along the minus strand of JAESUZ010001312.1, from coordinate 14,023 downwards.
AGTAGGAGAAAGAAAACCACAAAGCCACCCACTCAGTTTAATTTGGGGATGCTAATCTGGTCTCTATCTCAACTCCCTGAGTTCAGGAAAAATTTCCAAAGGCGGCCAGATGCATTATTGGCAAGCTCTAATTTTTATGTTGTTCTTCCTTATATTGAGAGAAAATTTGCCTCTGAAATTTCCTATATCTATCATGTTTGGTACCTCGGTATTGCAAACATATAATAAAAAGACTGTCATTTTAAGTGAGAATTTGCCAGAGACAGGGATTCAGTGAAAGATCTCCTTGATGGTCTTTGATCCTGGGACAAAATATGCTGACCTCCTTCAATCTTTTCTCATGTGTCAATGCTGTCCTTGGCTGTCCAGGCCAGTCAGCTATGAACACTCCTCAGTGTGGTCTTGTCCCTGGGCAGGGAGGGTCCAGAAACTGAGCTCACAGTTCTGACCATGTTTTCTTCTACTCTGCTAAGCAGAGTAGAAGGTGACTGCAACTCATCTGACATGAGCGCTGAGCTCGCAGTGAGGCCACATCCACATTTGGCAATGGATCAACATCCCCAAACCAGCTGAAGGCTTTGGATTATGCTGAGAGCCACAGATAGTTTAGAATATAGCTTTACATTGCAAAAAAGCATTGGCAAACTATGGCCTGGAGACAAATCTGGCCTATGATTATTTTTGTAAATAAAGTTTTATTGGAACTCAGTCACATTCATTAGTTTGTGTATTGTCTCTGGTTGCTTTCATGCTCTACCTATAGCTTTGAAAAATTGCACCAGAGACTCTGTGGCCTGCAAATTCGGAAATATTTACTAGCAAAATAAAAGTCATAAAAAATGTTGCCAACTTCTTGTCATAGAATATCAGGTTCATACTCTTTTTTTCTTCCAAAATATGTAGCAGTTTTACTATCTACCTCCATAGACACAGTTAGATAAAAATCATGAGATATTAGGAACCTATGAGCCTAGAAAGAATGTAGCCTTATGCCTATGTAAAACATGATGTTGAAATCTTATAAAAATATGCATTTATTACAATGAATTGTTCTTTCATTACAGTTGGATTTGTTTGTAGTTTGGAGCAAACCAAACTAAATCGCCTCCAGTTTCCAGTGGAGTCCTGCAGTGACGTAGGCGAGAGGGTTTCCCTTAGTGTCATCTGTGGCTGACCTGTCCCGCTGCGGATGGCTCTTCTAGGAGAGGCTCCTGGCCCCTCCAGTCATCGCAGGTGACCTCTTCCGTATGTACTCCTCACCAATGGCTTTTACCTCTACGACAGAGTTCCAGTCTCCCCTCTGGAGCTGCCTCACTGATGTAGACCTCAGAAAGATTCTCACGTTGTGAGACCTGACTTTGGGCTTATTAGAAGATACGAGACAAACCATTCCACAATCTCTCTTGGAAGGGGTTTATGGAAGCTCTAATGATTCTTCTGGTTTTATAAACCTGAGTGCATCTTCCACCTCATATTTTCATTCTTATAATTAAGTTGTGTGCTAGGAATGTTTTATCTACAGACTTAAATGCGTGTAAAAAGAGAAAGCAGATAAACAAACATTGATTTCTAAAATATCTCATCTTGGGTTTTTTTTCTGACAAAGTCTTTTATTTTTTTTTTTTCAAAAGTAGTTTATTGTCAAGTTGGTTTCCATATAACACCCAGTGCTCATCCCCACAAATGCCCTCCTCCGTGACCACCCCCGCAATCCATCAGTCCTCAGTTTTTGTCAGCATTCAAGAGTCTCTCATGGTTTGCCTCTCTCCCTTTCCCCCGCCATTTTCCCCTTCTTCTCTCCTATGGTCCTCCGTTAAGTTCCTCCTAACCCTCCTATACATGCAAACATATGATATTTGCCCTTCTCGTTTTTTAAAAACTGATATTGATCTCTATGTTCAGAGCTGCAGATGCAGATTATGAGGATTTCTTTGGTTCTCTGGGGTCATCCCCACATGCTAAGATGACCCGCAGGACGTCACTCACAATTCCTTAAAGTTTGCTTCATTTTGTAGCGTTTCCTAAAAGATGTACATTATACTTTAAATTGCAGTCAATTTTAAATGAAATGAAGTAGGGTGTTTTGGTTGTGCGCAGATAATTCCAAGAAATATCACATTTAAATTTATTTCTGCTCTGGGATATATTCAGTGAATTGGAAAAGAAACCCACGGTGCAATGAATTTTAAAATGGGCCTTGCTATAGAGATATTCTGATTCTTCTGGCACTGTACACATTTCTTTTCTGTATGATGATTGCAAATTAACACAAAAACATGGACCCATAGTCCCTGACAGCTGTGAGAACACAGAGCTTGCAGGACTGACTGCTTGATTATCAAACTGGTTTTGGAAAGCCAAACAAAAGAAGCATAAAAATGAATTGCAGTCAGAATAAACACAAGAAGATAATAAATATTTTTGAAACCATTATGCCTTCGTGAAGGGAGATTTCTAGGGTGTGAAGCTACCTTCACTGTCTGTTTCCCCTCCCTTGGGGTAGAGAGCCTGCATAGAAGTTACAGTAATTATGTGTTTACCCTCTGGCTCTACAGTTGACCATTGGCTTCTCTTCAGCTTAAAGTCATTTCAGTCCTCTGATTTTTTCCATCCACAATTTCTCCCCAACCCTCCTCTAGAGAAACAAAGGAGAGGAGCTGACCCAGGGTAGATTCCCATAAATGACTGTTAAGTGACTGGACTCATTGATAGTTTTGACTTCTTCAAGCATGTCTAAGGTGTTGATAATATTATTTATATTGTGTAGCCTTTTCTGTTCCTGATATCTTTAGAATATTTGTGGTACCCTCAGCTTCAAATCTATTTGTTAATAATATTAAGTTCTAGGGTTGTTTTGATTTAATATAATTCCTGAGCAATATTTAAGAGAGAAGACAGAGAGAGAAGGAGAGAGAGAGAGAAAGAAGAAGGAGGAGGAGGAGGAGGAGGAGGAGAAAAAGGAAGAAGACCAGGGCATATGGAAGAAGAGAGAAGATAGTCATATATATTTCTCATTGGGACTTTGGTTAGAACCAAAAGAAATAGAAACCCTTCCGACAATTTCAAACAAAGAGAGTTTAATACAAAGGGATGTTTAAAAAGTGAAGTAAAAGTTTACATATTCAGTAAGAGTCCATAGGGACAACTCAGAGGTGGACAGTCACACAGAATGCTACTGTCCTGCTTTCTTCCAGCTGGAGGCTCAAAGGCGGGAGGTACTTCCCAGGGCCCAGGGTCAGAGTCACCCAGAGGCAAGGGCAGGCACAGGATTCTGTCTGGATGTACAAGGGAGATTCAGCCACTTCCAAAGTCTGTCAACTATAGGGGGTCGGGGTAAGAAATGCCCTGAGTTTTCCTTTTCCTTCACCCTCCCATATTCTTTCCCTGCTATTGGTAGGATCCTGCCAGAATGAATTTTTTTTATGGTGGGAAATGCAGCTTGTAGGGATGGGCCCTATGATGGAAAAGAGGGTGAGGAGGAGTAGCTTGAAGACCAGGATGAACAGGGTGATGACCAGCTCAGGGTGAAGGGCAGAAGAAGGTAAGAGTGAAAATCTGAATAGCTAGCTTGACTTAAGGAGTAGATTAAGAAAATATACTACTTGATTGGAGAAACATTTGTTAGCAAGATTTCTTAGCCTCCACTCCCCCACCCCCACCCCCCACCCCTGGGGTATAGAAAAGACTGATTTAAACTCTCTTTCTAATAACTGGGCTGCCTGGGTGGCTCAGTTGGTTGAGCATCTGAGTTCAGATCTCATGGTCTGTGGGTTCAAGCCCCACGTTGGGCTCTGTGCTGACACCTCAGAGCCTGGAGCCAGTTTGGAATTCTGTGTCTCCCTCTCTCCCTCTGCCCCTAATCCACTTGGGCTGGGTCTTTCTCTCTCTCAAAAATAAATCAACATTAAACATTTTAAAAGAAAAATAAACTCTCTAATATATGTCCCTAGGTTTCTCCATATTTTTAGCAAGATCCACATTTTCCTCTTTCCTCTGGCTTCAGTGCACTACCTCTGGGAGTGTGATACTTGTATTGTTTCTCTGATATCAGTCCAGACCTGAGACTCAGACTCTTCATTTCCTCCATGTAGGGTAATTGCTTAATTAGAGTAGAAGATTCTTTGCTGAAGAGCGGGAAGGTCACTGGGAGGGCTCACCTTGCACACTGCATGAGACGAGCTCACAATGACCTGTTTTCTTCCCAGCTACCTTGACACTGACAGGCTTTCACGAATTCATCTCAATTTTTACCTGTTTCTCACTCTTCTGTCTGATTTTCTTTCTTCTTCTCTCCTCCTCACTCTTTCTCCTGCCTAGTACCCAAGCCTTCATAATTCTCACTTGATCATGGGAAATATTCAACTCATGCCAGACATTATTGCCAAGTTCAGCTCCATAGCTTGCTTCAGATAACACTTGTGTTTATCAGATGAACAAGAACTTTGATATAGGAGCTTCTCAACAGAGAGTTGACTGCTAATTATATAAAATTATGATTTTATATGTAGGAGGAAGAAAGGTTAAGTTCCAGATAATGACATCAGGTTTTGGAGATTTTAAATTTGAATTTCTTTTAGGATATTCTGACAAAGCCAACAGCCTCACAAGAGAAGGTTGGACCTGATGGACCATTCCAGGCCAAGTGCAAGATACCCAAATTAGGTTCTGAATGGGGCAAGAAGGCCAGACACCCTGAATGCAGCAACCTGCCTCCTGCCTCGTTTTGACTAGGGGCCCCTCTTCTAGTGGACACTTCATTGCTCTACTGGAGAAACACCAGGGAAAAAATAACTCAGGGGACAGAAGCCTTCTCCTTGCACAGCTTGTTGAAGGCCTACATTGCTTGCCTTCCTTCCTCTGGATTCTGTTTGAATACTAGTAACATTCCAAAAAGAAGAGTCCTTTCCAGGCATTTAATATGCTCTTAGGGACAAAAATAACTGAGAACTTAATATCTAAGTTAAAAGATTAGAGGGGCGCCTGGGTGGCTTAGTCGGTTAAGCGTCCGACTTTCGCTTAGGTCATCATCTAGCGGTTCGTGGGTTCGAGCCCTGCGTCGGGCTCTGTGCTGACTGCCAGCTCAGAGCCTGGAGCCTGTTTCAGTCTGTGACTCCCCCTCCCTCTGACCCTCCCCTGCTCACGCTGTCTCTCTCTCTCTCTCCTAGAAATAAATAAAAACATTAAAAAATAAAGATTAGTGAGATGTTTATTAAACCAAAAAGGGAGGGATGGGTAAGATATGCAGAAGGAGGGATTACAAAAACAGAATCTCAAAGTAGGGAAATTAGAGAGGAAGAAACCCTAAAGATTCTCAAAGGAATTCCCCTTGGATTCTACAAGTTTCAGTCTTTACACTGAGAATCTATTGGTTGGACCATCATGTCACACTTAACTTTGAGTGTTATCCTGGTCATTCAAGATAAAGAAGTGGGTGTCACAAATTAAACTAGGGATTGTGGAATGAATGTAAAGGGTTGTAATGGCTCATTTGTGGGATGGGAAATACAGGGATGGGGGCAGTAGGAATACTGAATAAAAACAGAGGGGAGTCACTGAAGTAACATCATATATTTGCATTTCATTCATTCATTCATTCATCCATTCACTCATTTTTGAGGAACTGGAGAAGTGTGTACCCTACACACACTATGTACCCATGCTTGGCCCTGGTAGTGAGAATCCTCATGAAATAATTCCCTCTGTGTTCTTGAGGAAACACAGTCTGGTGGGAGGGACAGCTAAAACGGGACTTATACATATTGTAAGATGTGAGATTATGACTTGGATATAAGTGCTGATTGCAGCCTGGGGAGGTCAAGGGAAGCTCTCCTGAGAAGGTTATGTCTAATCTGAGTTACGAAGATACCTAGTTAGGTGAGAAAACTGGTAAGAGCCTCCCAGCACAGGAGAGGGAGGACAGGGTATAGGTCAGAGAGCGTAAGGGTCCAGAGTCAGGATGCTCTTGAGAAACTGACAAGGAAGACAAGGATGATTTAAACCCAGGAGTCTAGGAAATGAGGGCACAGAGTGAAGCAGAGTCTAGATTTGGGAACTCCTTGGATTGATTTCCGTCTTTAGAAGAAAATCTCTGGATTTTCTGAGCAGATATTGGTGGAAGCAGACCAGGAGAATATTTATGAGGACAGGTGAGAGGTACCAGTACTAAGGTTGTATAACAAGGATGGTAAACAAATTTCAGCCTTATTAAGAAGGGAGAATCAACAGAAGGACTTTCAGGAAAATCTGGCCATAGCTTAGCCTTACTTGTTTGCATTTGATTGAAGATAGTCCATTATCCTTGTCCAGGGTGTTTTGATTTCTCTCAGAATAACTACAGACAGATGGAGTGGACTGGCAGTGCGCTGTAACATAGATTCATATCTCACTGGTTAATATATGAATAACTATCAAAAAACCACAACTGACTATCTATACAGTTGGCTCAGAATGACATTTATGTTAACTCCCATTTGTTAAGTATTCACCAGGTATTTGATACATGGATCTCATCTTATTTAACCGCATCTGCATTTATGTATGAGGAACAGCACAGCGTGAGAATTAGGCAGCTTGCCCACCCTGTATGGCGAGAAAGTCTTCGACCCAGAGTCAAGGCCAAGGGTGTCACTGTAAAGCCCTTATGCTCTGCACAGCGCCTTGGCCAATCCGGGTTCTTCCATCCTGGGAAGGGAGCTCCCTTAGTGTGGTCACTGATTTCTCTTCACTCTCCTCACTGTGCCAGGGAAAGAGCTGTGTCTGAACTCAGGGCCTTAAAGGCCTTCTTGTCGCCTTTGGGAGCATCTACCTGCCCCAGTGTGTATGTCCCACAAGTCTTGCCCTTATCCTGAGCCAGAGAAGGGAGAGTCGCTGGTTCCCGGGTTTATTAGCCTTCTTTCCTAGAAGCCAACGTCCCCTGCCCAGCCTTTGTCAGGAATGGGTGTGAGGATCCGATCTGGCATCTGCCCATTGCTCCCCGGTTGATGCAGACCCCAGGTGGGAGAACAGGTGCATGGTGCTGGGCCCCTCCCTCTGACACCAACCCCTGGGTCTCCCCATCACCCCACTGCCTGTCACGGTAAGACAGAATAGTGTGGACCACGGCCACACTGCTTTGTGTGCTCTGGGTCCTGGGAGGGAGGCTGGAGCCAAAGCCCCGCCCTCACCCTGCCCCGAGTGACGTCCCTAGCTGCTGGCTGCTGATCGCTGAGGTCACAGCCTTGTGTGTGACCTCAGAGGTGGACACTTGGTGGGGCAGAGACTCAGGACCTGAGGCCATGAGGCGAATTCTGGTGCCAGCACCAAGTGCCATGGCTTCTACTGGTGGGTGGTCCTCTCAACTTTGCCTGAATCTATGGAATTCCTTTGAAAATATTAAAGGCAATTTGTAGAACATCTTTACAAATGATATTGAAATGCAAAAAAATCAAGATATCAATGTACGGTATTTGCTCAGGGCAGGTTTTCTCATGTTTAATATTTCCTCTCAGATTCTTTTCATGGTTCCTTTTCACATAACCTTTAGTGCTGTAATTTTCTCTTTGCAGAACTTTTGGCCTTTAGGAAGCCATACTTTAGAAAAAAAATGAAATTTAATTTATTTTACTCTGAGGTTCTCTTAACATTAGAAATTTTCTGTGGCAAATGAGTAAAATGCAGCACTTTATTCTGAATAAAAATTGTAAACAGTTGTGAAAAAAATAATTTACTACTAAAAAACCCCTAAAAACAAAACCAACATAGGACATATTGGGAATGCCATGCTCTGCATGTCACTGCTTTGTCTGGAAGTAAGGAATGTGCAGAGAATTTTCCCCTTTCCGCACCAAATAATTTGATCCACTAAAATTGTGGATGGGTTTAAGTTTCTTGTTGGTGGTGCTATTTCTCTATAGTCTCAGGAAAGTCAAAGCCTTCTTACACAGAAGGCTGTTTCCTCATTCTTTCTGCATTGATTTGGAATGAAGATTTTTTTCCTTTCTCTCTTCCTCCCTCTGTCCCTCCTTCTCTCTCTCTCTTTTCTTCCTTCCTTCCTTCCTTCCTTCCTTTCTTGCTTCCTTCCTTTCTTGCTTGCTTCCTTCTCTCTCCCTCCCTCCTCCTCTCTTTCTTTCTTCTCTCTCTCTCTCTCTCTCTCTCTCTCTCTCTCTCTCTCTCTTTCTTTCTTTTTTTCTTTCTTTCTTTCTTTCTTTCTTTCTTTCTTTCTTTCTTTCTTTCTTTCTTTCAGACACTGAGACCAAGCAGAGCAGGTGCAGAGAGAGGGAGACAGAATCCTAAGCAGGCTCCACAGTGTCAGCACAGAGCCCAATGAGGTGCATGAACCCACAAACTTTGGAATCATGTCCTGAGGTGACATCAAGAGTTGGATATTTAACCAACTGAGCCACCCAGGTGCACCTGGAATGAAGATTTTTGAAGCATCAGGGCTCAGTTTGAAGCTGAGTGTCAGAATATGTTTCTTAGAAATCAATGTGGTTTGCAGGAATGATCCACAGTGTATGATAAATGTTTGATTTCAGCCAAATATAAATGCAAATGGTTTGTGCACTTAAAAGAATAGGTGCAATTGTGAATGGGATCAGTTTCTTGATTTCTCTTTCTGTTGCTTCATTGTTGGTGTATAAAAATGCAACCGATTTCTGTAGGTTGATTTTATACCCTGTAAATTTCCTGAATTCTTGGATCAGTTCTAGTAGGCTTCTGATGGAGTCTGTCAGGTTTTCTATGTAGAGTATCATGCCTAGGAATAAACCTAACCAAAGATATAAGAGATCTGTATGAAGAAAACTATAGAAAACTTATGAAGGAAATTGAAGAAGACACAAAGAAATAAAAAAAAAAACATTCCATGCTCATGGATTGGAAGAACAAATACAGTTAAAATGTCATTACTACCCAAAGCACTCTACACATTCAATGCAATCCCAATCAAAATTGCACCAGCATACTTCTCAAAACTAGAACAAACTATCCTAAAATTTGTATGGAACCACAAAAGACCCCGAATAGCCAAAGTAATACTAAAGAAGAAAACCAAAATGGGAGGCATCACCATTCCAGACTTTAGTCTCTACTACAAAGCTGTCATCATCAAGGCAGTATGGTATTGGCACAAAAACAGACACATAGACCAATGGAATAGAATAGAGAACTCAGAATTGGACCCAAAAATGTACAGCCAACTAATCTTTGACAAAGCAGGAAAGGGTATCCAATGGGAAAAGAAAAAAGCCTCTTTAACAGATGGTACTGGACGCATCTGTCTTTAAGGGAAATTGAATTTACTATTTAGTGATGGGCTGTTAGACTGCTTGCTTTCCATCTTTAGGTGTCCTTGCTTAATGTGGAAGTTGATGTATCTGAATTTGCTTCTTCTTTCTTTTCTAGTCCACAAGCTAAAAATCTCCATACTTTCCATAAACAAAGGGTTTCACTAAGAGCACTCCATTTCTATTCTATGAGTCCAGAATGGACCATTTTGGAAATTTCATTTCTTTTTTCTCTAAAGATAGAATTTATTGATTTATTAACATTTATTAAGTACCAACAATCTAATATCTTTTCAATGAATGATGAATCAAAGCCAGCTTAAATGGACACACTTATTCTTGGGTTCTATTGAAGGAGATGCATTTCTCATTGGACTTTGTCAAAACCTGGTCATCATCAAGCAATACAGGAATTTTCATCATCTGACTATATTGACCTAATAATTAAAAATTCTGTAATGCTCCATTCAGATTCTTGCTTCTGTCTTCCTCCTTTCCTTCTCAGTTCTTTGTAGCACACGCCAATCAGTGATGATTATCGGGTTGCTTCTCTGATGCTGGAGGAACACCAGCTCCTGTCTGTGGGTGTTCCTGCAGAAAGACTAAGACAGGCCCTCTGCAGTGACCCAGATAATTGCCCAGAGGTGTCATTAATATGTGGAACAGCACTCTCCCCTCACATTCTTCAATCAAGAGGTTGTAAGATCCTTCCATGTCTCTATTTTAACTCAGTAGGAAAATTTCATAGGCAAGAGTCCCAGCCGCAGGGGCTGTTCTAGGAAATGAAAATATCTTAGCTTCTTAAAATGTTAGAAATGACAGCAAAATATCTTTTCCCATATTACCAGCTATTTTGCCTTTGCTTTGGATTTAATCTTAAAACTGGAAGATCACACACACACAAAAAAAGAAAATCCATAAAAGAACAAATCATGGGTGATTTTTTTCCAAATTGCTCCATCATTTTGATGTGTCATCACACACATATTGGTATTAATAAGTGAAGGACGGGTATTATTTGCATTTTTCAGAAGAGAAAAAGCAGTTATTACCATGTAATATCAGAATGAGGTCAAAATTTAGGAAGGACAAGACCCCTTGACTTTGCTCTGATTGTCCCTTCTCCGTGAAGTTCATTCTCAACAACGCTGGAGCGCGGCCACCGCATGGAGCTGTAGAATGGACCAGGGAAGACGTCTCCATCCCATTTGCCTGGGGCTGTGGATTAGCATCTCTGTCCCAGGAGCTCACGCGGGTCGAGGTGTTACCATGGACAGCTCTTCGTTCGGGTCTCAAGTCGGTAGTAAACAGACTGCCTAATGTGATCTTTGGTGCTCATGGCTTTCTTTTTTAGTCTAAACTTCATATTGATTGTGACAAGTCTTCACAAATTAATTATTGCCTGTATCTATATGGACTGTCCATATTTTCCAACGTGAACATTTGGAGACGAAGGCCTGAAGAGGAAGACTTGGACTTGACTCCCTGCCCCAGCGTCTCATCCACGGATGGTCCGGCCGCCTGTCCTCTCTCCTTGTTGCGGCTTCTCTGGCTTCTCTCGGTGAGGGTTTCCCTCTCCTGGTTTGGAAGAAGCGGATTTGGCGCCTGTGAGCGGCCATCGCTCATTTTCTCTGAGACACCTGAGGGAACAGGGCTGTGCGGGCTGTCGTCCCCTGCTCCACGGCGGCCCCTCCAAGCGCCCTGCGCAAGGCAGACCCTCCCCGCGGAGGAGGAATGTTCTGCCCGCGAGGGAAAGGGGTGCAGCCACGTGCCTGGCTGGGACTTTCAAACAAGCTCTCGGGGCCCAATTATGGAGAATCCTGCAGGGCAAAGTGGAACCAGTAAGTTCGGAAACCCTTCTGCGCTCTTCTGCCGAGTTTGTTATTTAAGGTGCTTTAGCAGGTGCACGGCAGCAGATCTAGAATTAGCAAGCAGACTTTTCCAAATCATTGCTCTTGGGAAGTTATTGCTCTGAAGTGGTCAGCTTTATGTGTTCTGAACGTCGGAGGGGACTAAGGTTGGGCCGAAGAAAGAAGTAACAGGGAGGAGAGATCTACCTGCACAGAGGTCTCTGCTGACCGTCTCTCCCCCGAGGCGGCAAACCCACGCGGGAAAGCAGAGCGGCCGCCGGGGTGAAGGCGCTGAAGGGCACGGGGGGCGAGAATAGACAGTGAGGACACTGTGTTCACACAGGATCTCATTGTCCGCTTTGAAGGGCCGGGGCTGCCAGGTAAGGGTTCCCGCTCCTGGGGCGCCGGGACGGGTCAGCACGACCCGCGTGTGCAGGGGTGGGGCGGGGGTGCCAGCGTCCCTGCTTTCCTGGGAAAGTGCCCCAGACTCGCCGCGTCCCTCCGAGCGCCAGTCCCCGGTCTCCCGGACGCACAGACACAGACACTCGTCCTTGTGCGCGCTCCCGCCTGGCACTCCCGCTCCTCAGCACTCACACGACACACGCGCGTGTGCATTCACACACGCACACTCTCAACACGCCCACACACGCGCATTTACACACTCGTGCTCTCATGCACACGCGCGCGCATGCACTCACTCTTGCCCTGCTCCGCTGACCCACCAGCCTCGGGGCCCAGCACAGGCGGAGCACCCACCCTGTCACCGTCGGACGAACCCAGGGCAGCTGAGACCCCGCTCACTCCCCCGGGACCACACCCCTGCACCGAGCGTCCACCGAAGGGCGCGGAGGAGCTGCGTCAGGTGCGCCCGCTGGCCCGCCGGGCGGTCCGCGGCTGTGGTCGGTGCCCGGCTGCCGGTTTCAGGCGGTGCTGCCCTTGCACAAATTACCCGGTGGTGAGCGGCTTTTCCTCAAGGACCTCTGAGCGGCCTGCGGACACGTTCTCGGATAAGTGTGGTCACTCCTGCCCTGGGGGAGGGAAGAGCCAGGCACAGGTTCCCGGGAGGTCAAAGGGGTGCTCGGCGGGGAACGAGGAGCCACGCATCAGGGTCCGGCTGCCCCGCCAGCTGGGGGTCCCCAGCGCGTCCCCAGCCCTTCCCCCCCCGTCTTTCCCCTCCCGTGTTAACAGTGGGGGGCCCAGCCCTTCCCCCCCGTCTTTCCCCTCCCGTGTTAACAGTGGGGGGCCCAGCCCTTCCCCCCGTGTTAGCAGTGAGGCCCAGCCCTCCCCGTCTCCCCTCCCGAACAGTGGGGGCCCAGCCCTTCCCCCGTCTTTCCCCTCCCGTGTGTTAACAGTGGGGGCCCCAGCCCCTTCCCCCGTCTTTCCCCTCCCGTGTTAACAGTGGGGGCCTTCCCCCATCTTTCCCCTCCCGTGTTAACAGTAGAGGCCCAGCCCTTCCCCCGTCTTTCCCCTCAGTGTTAACAGTGGGGGCCAGCCCTTCCCCGTGCCACCCTCCACGTGTGCAACAGTGGGGGCCCAGCCCTTCCCCCCGTCTTTCCCCTCCGTGTGCTCAGTGGGGGCCCAGCCCTTCCCCCCGTCTTTCCCCTCCACGTGTTAACAGTGGGGGCCCAGCCCTTCCCCCCCGTCTTTCCCCCTCCCGTGGTAGCAGTGGGGAGGCCCAGCCCCTTCCCCGTCTTTCCCTCCCGTGTTCGCAGTGGGGGCCCAGCCTCCCCCCGTCTTTCCTCCCGTGTTTAACAGTGGGGGCCGCCTTCCCCGTCTTTCCCCTCCCCGTGTTAACAGTGGGGGCCCAGCCCTTCCCCCGTCTTTCCCTCCGTGTTAACAGTAGAGGCCCAACCCACTCCCCGTCTTTCCCCTCCCGTGTGTTAACAGTAGAGCCCAGCCCTTCCCCGTCTTTCCCCCTCCAGTGTTAACAGTGAGGCCCAGCCCTTCCCCCGTCTTTCCCTACGTGTTAACAGTGGGGGCCAAGCCCTTCCCCGTCTTTCCCCTCCCGTGTTAACAGTAGAGCCCAGCCTCCCCGTCTTTCCCCTCCACGTGTGCAGTGGGGCCCAGCCCTTCCCCAGTCACCCCTCCCGTGTGCTGGTGGGGGGGCCCAGCCCTTCCCCGTCTCCCTCCCGTGTTAACAGTGGGGGGCCCAGCCCTTCCCCCCCGTCTTTCCCCTCCCGTGTTAACAGTGGGGGCTGAGGGCCAAGCAGAGCTAACCCGCGCTCCCCCCTCTTGGCCGCGAGCCTGTGGCGCCCAGATCTGACCCCGCAGGAGCCCCTGCATTGCCCTCGGCCTTGGAGTCCTCTCCCTGGTGGTCTGGTAACAGAGCGCTGACCCCTGCGAAACGGGGTCTCTCTCTAGACCTTCGCCCGCGGGGCCGAACGACCGTCACGGGAGCTCACGCTGTGCAGAGAGCGGCACCGCAGGCGGCAGAGCCAGTGGCTGAGACCCCCGCCCCGCACACAGGACCTTCACATCTGGAAGTGAGGCCAAGACAACGAGAGGCGGAAGGGCCAAGGACTCAGGACCAAGGCTCTGCGCGGCAGGTCACAGGGGCCAAGGTGGCGGCCTCGGGGGAGTTGCCCGAAGCTCTTCACGAGGGGCCGATGCTTTCACTCCCACGCGGCGCCCCGTGCACCGTCATTCAGAGTGAAGCCCACGGAGGGGCTGGCGTCCCGTGTCTCAACAGACATCACATTTCCGACTAGAGGATTCGTGGACACCGTGTACCCGCTGAGAGAGTCTGCGGTTCGCTGAGCTTCCAGAACCTCCTCCTCATCTGTGCAGCTCACAGGCGGTGGGGTGAAGGCGGGTGCGGGCGCCGCTCTGAGCGTGTGCGCGCTGCCCTTCAGGTCTCAGTCTGGGGGCGTCGCGGGGGCGTCTCGTGTCTGCGGGGAACAGTCCCGGGCA